>OY728138.1:24800000-26197562 GCA_963277665.1 Viscum album | reverse complement strand
GAGCTCATATAATTATGTATCTTTCCCTACTCTCCAAACTGATAGTTCGGTGTCTGGAATCCTTCAAGATACCTTGCAGTTCCAAATCGAGGAATTTCAATGTAATGATTATTAGTGATTATACCCTCAAGAGGATGAAAGTTGGATTCTCTAAGGAGTCTGGTGAGTTTTATGATCTAGTAGAGGATGAAGCAGAATTCATTCTAAAAAATGATGAAGAGGCTGAACCTTCGAAGAAGGCTGGAAGGAAAATAAAATTTAATGAAGTAGAAGCTGAAGGTGAAACCCCTAAAGTTAAGGGATCTCAAACATCACCTCCAAATCCCAAGAAACAGAAATGCTATCCAGATGAGGTAGTTGATAAATGGAGGGAGGATAAAAAGAACAGGAAAGAATGGGAGCCACAGTTTGGCTTGGACCCTACAGAGGCCAAAGCAATGAAATAGAAGGTAGCTGATGAACTAGAAAAGAATGACAAAGAGAAGAATCTTGAGAAGAAGATGTTAGAGGCAGAGATTGTGCAATCTCTTTTGAAGGCGACTGAAGTAGCATCAGAGGACATTCATGTTCTGAAAAATATTTTAGTTGAACCATTACCTGAAACACCAGGGAAAAAGATTATGTCTACAAAAATACCATGAGAAGGATGTTGAAAAGGAAGATGTGGAAGAAGTTCAGGAAGCTCGAAGCACTGAAGATACAGCTGATCTGATAAAGAAAGTAGAAGACATTCATGAGAAGGAAAGTGCTTCAGAAAAATTTTCAATCCGAACTTCTCAAGCCGGATCCTTGAAAATTTTTACCCCTGGAGCTGATGAGAAGGGTGAAGAAGAGGAATTGAACAAGTTATCTGAGGAAGAGAGTCATAATCATGACTTTGTTCTTCCTAAATACATTGAGGCAGGAGCTGAAAAAGAGAAAATTGATGAATATATGATTGTATAGTTTTCTGGAAGTGAGCCTGAATATCCAAATGAAGAAGGTATTCCGAGAATTAGTAAGTTAAAACAAGTAGTTTTTTATACACCATCAAATGAAATTTTGAGGAAGAAGGAAGTTAGTGGTAATTCTAAGAGGAATCTGGTTGAGATAGAGGAGTAACCTTCACCGATTAAAGTGTCAAATTATGAATCATCAGCTTTGGGACATGAATTTGTCATCCAGTACCCGAAGAAGCTAGTGGATACCATTCCGATCTTTCCATCAATTGAATCTAGATGTCTGGTTCTCTAGCATAGCATGAATCAGAAATCATACTTTGTATACATGGTGATTGTAAGGTGTGTAAAGGATGAGTCTGAACACAAGAACATTCTTATCAACTATGAATCCCACAGAAAATCTTGCAAGAAAATGACTAGCTGGTCGAAGAATATTGTTGAAGATTTGAGAGATCATGATCAATTTCAAGAAGATGTCAAGGAATATTTTGATATAGAAGATGTCAAAATCAAGGATCTTACGAATAGATTTAAGGAAAATCTAAATCTTGAACATAATTATTGGATTCAATATGTCAAAGATCTAAATGGGAAGTTGAATTATGTTTTACAACATTGGAAAACAGAGAGGGATATCTAAATTGAGATGGAAGAAAAGCTAGTGAAGAATGTTGACTTGCTGAAGGATCGGGAAGAGGCCCTAAAAACTCAATATGATAGAATCAAAGAATTTGAGAAGCAAGCTAAGGAGGATCACAAAGAGATGAAAAAGATAAAGGCCATTTTGAAGAAGTTCATACCCAAGGAAAAGGAACGAAAATGAATCTGATCTTTTGATGTATTTTTTCCCTTGTACCAATTCTTCCAATCGTAATGAAATTATGGTTGCTTCTTTTTTTGTCTATACTAATATTTCAGGTACAATATTTTTTTTCCATTCCCTCAAACTCTTTTCAAAAATCACAAAGGGGGAGAAGGAAATAGAATTCTATGTGTAAAAGGAAATATCCATAAGTAAGGGGGAGTTTATCTATGGGGGAGTGCTCATTGAGAAGATTTCCATACCCAAGATAATAAAAAACCCCATTCAGGAAATCTAGAATATGATCCTTAGAGTTCCAAAGCCTAATAGAGAATTAGTCATATTCATCTTTACCATTTTGAAAAAGAAAAATATGTTTTATTGTAAAAGGCAAGAAATTTTATTTCTAAGTCCATATATTCTATTTCTTAAGGATATTTGTGATTTCAAAAAATGGGGATATTTTTGAGTCAATACGGTTTTCCTTATGACCTTTCCATTCTTTCACACTTGGGGATATTGTTAAGTCAATAAGGCTTCCTTAGGATTTTACCATGCCTTCTTGTATTGAAATTCAAAAACACCTTAACTCAAGGAAAATCTCATTTTACCCCTTGTTTTACTTATTTAAGGAAAATTTCCTCCCCCAAGGAAATTTACCATTACCTAGATTTCATTGTTCATATTAATATTTTTACTAAGTGTAAAAATCGGTTTGTAACCAAAAACCTCAGAATATTATAAATTCCTAGATATGAAGAATTATATTTTAGGATCCGAATTTTGGTTATGAATTCTGGTTATGATCTATTCTTAGTTCTAACTTCGAATTCTGGTTATGAATTTTGGTAATGAACTCTTCTAAGTTCTGACGTAGAATTCTGGCTACGAATTCTTGTTACGAACTCTTCTATGTTATGACTCTGAATTCTGATTCAGAATTATGACTCCAAACTATTAAGTGTTCTAACACCAAGTTCTCAGAATTTTATCACTGAACAATTCAGTGTTCTAACTCTGAGTTCTAAGGATTCTGACTTCGAACTTTGAGAGTTCTGACTCCAAGTTCTCAAAATTATGACTCCAAACTTTGAGAGTTCTGACTCCGAACTCCTAGAAACTTAGACTCTAAACTTTATAAGTTCAGGTTCTGAATTTCTAGAAAATAGAATCTGAATATCTTTATAGACTCTGAATTAAATTTTGGTTAGACTCTGAACATTCATTTTCTTACATTCCGAATATTTGATTATGCCTATGTAACCATATTTTTACGTACACCGTTTTTGTTATAAAAAGATGCCGTGCTTTCAGTTACTCACTAACCATTGTTCGAGTGACAGGTGTTTAGGTTCCACAAAAATTCGAGGAAAAATATGACCATCGGTGGAGGGACCCGACCGTTGAATCCATGCCTATAAATAGGATCTCATTTGAAAGAGATCACAAGAAGTTGATCAATCTATAGATTACTTGTTGTTGAAGTGATTTCTAGAGAGAGATGCTTTATTTATTAGTGTGTACTGAACAACTTGGTCAGATTTTCTTTCTGCGACTCACACTGTTGTTTTGTACAATCGAGGGCTTCTGGGGATAAGAAGACATAGGTGCTGACTACCTTGAAGTTGAGGACTTCTTTACTGAGGAAGACAGAGGTGCTGACTACCTTGAAGTTGAGGTCTTGTGAGGATAGCAAGATAGATTTCGATCATTGTATCGATGTATTACCCTAGTGTGGGTAAGACAGAAATTCATGAAAGAATAAATCAAGGGACCTTTATACAAGGTTTTTGGATACCCATCCCTTTAGGTTAAAAGATTTACTACTTGTTACTTGTTTTGTTACAAGTTTTCCACAACATTTGTATTGTTAAGGAAAGTATAACTATCTTATACTTCCTTACACTTGTACTCTGATTTAGTTAGATTATATAAGATTTATGGTTGAATCTTCATCTTTGTAAAATTTCATGAAGTTTCATTTCTGGAATCACTTCTCCGAAATTGCTTTCTCAGAATCATATTTTCTGGATCAAGCAAGTGTTTAAGAACTTAGAGCTTTTGTGAATTATCTTGTTTAACCTTGTTAAACATAACAATCTTTAAATGTTCCAAAGGAATTTTTAAAAGTAAACAATTTTCCCCCCTCTTGTATTTGAGCATCTCATTAGTATCATATCGATCATACATTTGGTACTCTAGAGTATATCATACTCACATACCATCTTATAGTTTTATGGTAATATAAAACATAATAGGGTATTAAAGAATGTGGATACCCAATGAGTATCATATCCTTATACTATTACATTTACATTGTAACCATCTAGGGAGCACTCCACTATAGGCTTTCTCGGTGTGAATAAAGGAATGGTTGGATGATGCTAGGAATGATGTTGCATGTGGTTTTTAAAGAAGAACTTATGGTTCTAGTTATAAAAATTTACTTCAATGAGTAGAACTTTTTAGGTTCCCAAAACTATTGAATAGTGGTTTTAAGGTTGATGTTATAAATATCTATAATGAAACCATGAGGTGGGTAGTCATTTGATAAATCATGACACAAGTAGGTGCCCATTTTTTAAGAGTACTTCCATGGGAGCATTAGTAAAGTTAGGAAATGATGTACCATGTACAATGGTCAGACAGAAATTATTGATGGATGAATTTAGGGAGTGTGAGTCAGGTTTTGAACTAGATGGTATAAGATTTAACACGCATTACTTATGATATGTTTAGTTCGTTTTTATAGAATGTGGTTTCTGGTTAATATGGAACATTAGTGAGAATCTCGGTGCAGTATGGGGATTGAATGTTTCCAAACAAGACAAATATCGTTAGGGAGACCTACAATTTAGGTAAATTTAATGTAGGTTTCCCAAGAGGGCTAATTTGGAATTAAACCGAGTACTGCGAGATAGTTGACCCATGGTTGGACCTATAAATACATGGATGAGAGATGTGGTGTTAGGATTTGTTAAATAGGAAGTATATTTTTTTAATGTGAGTGTGGATTATAAAGGGGTGAATATGCCTATAGATACAATCCCAATGTACTCCTAGCTTATAGGTTAGCATGCCACATATCTTGAACTCGCCCTAAGTATATTGTGGGAGAGATGTCTATATACTAAGTTGTATTAAATTTCTTGTATGGTTTAATGGAGAGACTCCAAAGTGTTTTTTCTCAAGGAGAATTTTAAAGGTAAGCTATAATATGTGTATTATACAATTGACCCTTTAAGGGTGGTGACCCTTATTATGTTTGGATACTCAGTGAATTTCTTTGAAACCATTATCCGGAATCAAGAAATAGTAGTGGGTTGTGTTTATGTTAGTGCATGGGTGTGAGAAGGATCATATCGATTCCATTTTTTATTTACAGGGATGGACGAGGCATGGGATGTATTGTTTTGAAACAGTTTTCATTGGTGTAATGACAAGGATACACCAAAGGTGGAGAGTATACACTGGTTTCTAGAATATGACCCTCATGGGAGAAGGGTCATGGGAATTTGAGATTCGTTATTGGAAAGTCATTTTTCTCAATTCTACCATTACAAAAATAAAGTAATGTACATATATAGTTCTCAGTAAAAGCAATATAAAGGTTCAAATATAGACTTGGGGGAAGTTCAAGTGCGAGCATCAAACCCATATTAGTTGATGGTGATCCAAGGGCATGAATCATGTTTATTTTAGTGATTATGATATCACGTGGAGATAGAGATGTGTAAGAGATAGTTTTCCTAAGAGAAATCACCAGGATTTTTTCTGAAATAGTCAGTCCAAGGTGGTTTGACTTGAGTTTAATTAAATATTTGGATGTTATTGGTGAGTAAATGCCTCGTGAATGTAGTTGGGATGAGACAGGTGCAGTCCAAGGGTTGACTGAGGGTTTTCAAGGAAAATCCAGCATTACCAAGTTATGTGTGGTCTATTTAGATTTGACTATTTCAAAAAAATCAAGGACTAGAGGCAGTATCCTCATATATGATCTATTTCAACAAGTTGATAATGTAACCGGATTATTGTTTGGATGATGAGGGCATGTTTCTATAGGATTTTTTGATAGTGGGAGTACCATGATTAAGAATTTCCTGAATAGATCTAGAACCTATGGTGGGAAGAACCATAGATCGGTTGATGAAATAGATTATTATGTGATCAAAAAGTATGTATATAAGGTATAGAGTAAGCACTTTCTTGATGTTTTTGAATTAAATATGATAATTTGATTGAGTGTTAACATCTTGAGTATCATATTCCTAAAATAATGCTTAGAGGTTTTAGGAATTTGAAGATGCAATATTTCAGTTTGAATAGGAACTCATCAACCAAGTAGGTCAAGTGATTATTTCTTTATTACCTAAGGATTAATAGGCATTAGAAGTTCTAATATGGGGTGGTTGTAACATCCTGTATTTTTTAATGGGTTAAAAAATCTAAAGGAATTGGAATTTTCAGTTTGGTGGATAGGCTAAAAATTAATTCGAGCATCAGGACATAATCCCATGAGTTGGAAAACTTAAAATCATTGTTTTTAGATGTGACCTAAGGTATGAAAGGGGTATTATAGGTTTCAAGGGCATCCTGAGGGTTTAGAATATAAAATTTTCATTTTGGAAGTGACATCTTAGGTGCATGGTTGGTGAATAGTTAGTACTAACTATGCGGCATAACTATGTGACCTGTTTTGTATGGGAACACATTTTGGTTAACCATGTATGGTGGACCTAAAAACCCTGAGAAATAGTGTAAAGGTGTTGATAGACTTTTAATATTGATTCACAGTTTTTCTAACTATGCATTACAAACTGTGTGAAGTTTGAGTGCTTAGGGGTAGTATCTTTGCATGGTTGGATCACAGTTTGTAAACTCTCCAATGAAACTATGTCGATTAGAGGTGCTTTGTATAATGTCACTACACGGTTGGCCCATAGGTTTCCTAACCATGTAGCCTAACCATGTGACACTTAAAAAGGATCAAAATTACCACTTTCTTCTTCATAATTAAATGTGTTTTAACCATATTTCTTCACCCATTTAACCATGATATCCCTACACATGTTCCCCCTCCCTCTCTTCCTCTATTGGATGGATCTCCCTCATTCCTAGTCCAAATCGAATGCTTTCATATGAGTCGAAAGAATAATAGTGATTCTAAAAATCCTCTTTATTTATTTATTTTCCTTCTTCATCGTCATATTTTTCATCGTTGTGTAAGCTCATATGCCTTATTTTTAGGAATTTTGTCAATTTTTCTAATTTATCATGTTTCTGTTCAAATCAAAGCTCGGTAATGGATGAGTGAAGAATCATAAGCATTTGGTGGGTGGTCTAGTTTATTTTACATTAAGGTTTCATTGTTTATAAAGTATTCCATTGTGATACATACTGTAGTTTCAATGCATAGAACCTAGAATGTGAAATCTTTTAGTTAAAATGGATATCTCTTCTTGGATATACCCCTTATACCCTTGATGATTTCAAAGGCTATCTACCTCAACTAGTACCACCCATTGGGACATGTTTAATAAAATAATTTTGAAACTTTTTGAATGAGTATGACATAAAATCACCTTCTAAGTGGGTTTTTATTATCACCCAATTGAAGTTGTTTTTTAATGAACCCAATGGAATGTGAAAGGTCAGACACTCACTTTCCCATTTAACAATTATGGACAAATCAGTTTGTAGATTCAATTAAATTGAATAGTATTATGGCATGAATAATCACATGAACCCTTACTCCTTTTTTACTGGAACTGAAAAATAGAATTATCATGATGAATCGTAGTTTGGAAAGGATAATTTTCAGGGACTTCTTTATTTGTTTTTAGATGATATACTTAAATTGTATAAATTAAATTGATAACATGCATGCATTTTATTACTTGGACTTAGATTGTAAATTTAGGCTTGTGTTTTTCATTAACTATTATTATAAATTAAATTTAAGGCACTTCTTGTGGTTAGACCTTAAATTTTATTATTAAATTGTTTAGCGATGTTAGACCTAATGCTCCTCATCCATTATTAAATTATTGGACAATTTGTTCCTCATTATATATCGAAATTGTTTGACATGTCACTGTTTATTATTATTACATGTTGTTGGATAGGGCGTTCCTTATTACCATTTGATTTTTGGGAAATGGATTTCTTTATTACTTATTAAATTTTCTGGACACAGTTTCACTTAATTATTATTGGAAATTATTTGGCATAGTGTCCCTTCTGACTGAAATGCTATTTTGGGAAATGGCATTTCCCATCCTTTTATATAAATTGTGGACATGGTTTTTCCATTTATTATTGGTAATTATGGTAATGGATTCCCTTATCATTCATCTGGAACTATTAGTAATGATGTCCCTTATCATTCATTGAGATCATTGGGCATAATGTCCCTCATTTAATGTATGATACTTGTATGATATTCTTATGTGGACTCCAGGGTCTTAAGACTTGAGTTATTTATAGATTATATATATGTATATATACATCCATATGTATATATGTATGATGGAATGTCTATAGATATTTCAGCTTAATATGATGTAGGTATATTCTGTGAGGTGTTCCAACAATAACCTGAGCCAACATGTGTTATATTTTATTCATTTCACTGATTATTATTATACCTGCACATAAATTCATTTAATACTCATCGATTGGATAAGAATTTGATTCCATTGGTTGTAGCCTGATATGTTTTAAACAACCCCTATTCAGACCATATTGGTTACCAAGATAGATCTCATTCAATCTGGTGTAGTTCAAGCTATGGATGATTGACCTACAGTACTTGGATGGAGTACAGGAGAAGAGGACCAAGCTAGTTCTTACAATTCTAGTGTATTTTAGCTACAGACTATTGTTTACATTTTTATACCATGTTTTTTATTGAATGACTATTTCCTTTTTTACAACATATTGTCATCATCATTTATATAAGATAATGGTAGTTTCTTTTTTCTGTTTAATACTATTGGGATAAGTTCATTCCATTGTCTTATTATTCTATTTTGATTCCTTTTATTTATTATTGATTCCAAAATATTTTTTACTGATCTAGAGGGTATAGTATCCCCACTATACAACCTTTAAAACCCCGCAACTAGTTGGTAGCCTTTGGTGTCTAGGGAGGTGTGCTTGAGGCCATGTGATGAAGAAGATCAAGGCCCCAGATTAGTGGTTTCTAGGTTGGGACATTACACCATCAAATTTCCATGTTAGGTATCAGTGTTATAAAAATAAATTATTTGTTTTTTAATGGAATATGATACAAATTGTGTACATTACCAGTATTTTAAATATACTTGATTTCAAAATCAAGGGAATAATTGATGTACCTAGTAGTTTTCATTCATGTGATAAATAAAATAGCTTCGGTGTCAATGACAAGAATGTAAAAAAATATATCAATATTAGTTGGATTGAAAGGATATGTATATTAGTATTATTTCTTTTATAAGAACATATATTTTTTCCAACAAAGTATTACTATGAATTATGTGAAAAAATGGATTCAATACACATCTTTTTCCTTCATATAATTCTATATCATGTTTTGGAGAAAAAGATAAGGATGTTTTATCCAAGATAACGGATTTTAAATGATATGTTTATTAAAAAAAAATTAGTGACTAAGAGTCCACCACCATTAGTATCATAATTTAAATAATGAAATATTTTTTCTATAAAATTATCCAAAATCATTGATTACTATATATGATATGGATTCAATAGTTTATTTTTTAAATATTTTTATTAAAAGGAAATAAGTATTATTTTCTAACACAAATGATTTTTTTTATATTTACATGAAATTATCATGAGAATATAATGTATTCAAGTTTATTGGTAGTATATTAGTTCATAAAGAAGTTCAATGTTAATAAACAAGAGATAATTCTAGCCAAAAGTTAATTTTACTTTCACTTAATATCCTAAATGATTTTAGGATATGGAATTAAAGGGAAATGTAAAGAGTTTCATTTAGTTACCATAAAAAATGAATGTGACTTTATCCAAAATAATTTTATTCCATGTTGGTAAATATTTATCAAAATATTTTATGAAAAAAGTTTTATGGAAAGGGATCCAATAAATTTGAAAATGATATAATTATAAAGAGTTTCATGTAGTATACAAAATTTATTAGCATTCTGACATTTGATACTGTAGAGTTAATAATTCTAAATATGTTCAAGGAGTAAAACATTAAGAATATGATTCTTAAATCTAACTATTATTAAAAATTTATTTCTTTATTTATGTTACTTCCTAAATTGTTTAGTGTGAGGGTTTTTATCTAGTGGTCACATAGATATGTGGTAGGAATTTTACAGAGATGAACATAGTTTAAAAAACCCATGGAAGTGAAATAAACATAAGGATGGTCTAATTTTGTATCATATATGTAATGTTATATTGTCCCATATGAATGGTTTTGTCATGTATTCTTAAAATAGATTAAGAATATAAAATGTATCATGATTATATAAAAGAAAATATCTACTTTATCATTATTTATCCCTAGAATGATATTTGTATATATTTTTATATTTTATTTATGTGAAATTATAATTTTCCACTAAAAGAATTACTTTTAATTATCTATAACTGATTTTCATCATGGAATATTATAGTTATGATGAAATTTTAAGGTTAATGTGAATGTTATTTCTGTATCAGGATATAGAATATGATCATGAGGCAGCAAAAAAGATTTTTACATAATATGGACCATGAATTACACCACATGGAGTGTCATATACTATGTATTTATTATAATAGGGGACTATGGTTTATATTTTGAGTCCCAACAACCTGAATTTAGTGAGATACCTAGTATAAGATCATTTTTACCTTGATAACACTCCTACACAAGACTTTAGAAAAATCTAATCAGGGGTGTTTTGGTATATTATTGATCATTTCATTGGTTGAATCTCAACCAAGATGATATTTATCCACTCATGTGATGATCATAACATTTGGGTCACCTATTGAGATGGATTGAAGTAGTGGATACACATATATAGATAGTACATATGATGTGTTTATATATTCATGTGAGGATAATATTGACATGACCCAGCCCAGCAAGCCCTACCCATGCTAACATGAAACTGAGTGTGCCACCCCAAACCTTCCTATAATAGGATCGAGGTTGGTGACTAGCACTAAGTATCCATATCACACAATATGAGAGGCCTTAGCTTATATCAACCTATAATAGTGACATATCACTAATTTATAAAATAATTAGATAAACAAAAAGTATATATATATATAATATATATAAACCACTAAACTATATAAAATACATGCATTAGATATAAAATTAAAAAAAACCCTCACATAAGAAAATATCAATTTGCGCATCTGACAAGCCTTTAAATCCGATAGACACAAAACACTGGAAAGGTTATCCTCATTGCATATACTCCGAGATCAATCTATAACTATACTGGGAACCCCCACCATTACAAAACACCCTTCCCAACCATGTTTTTTTGAGAAACCCCAGGATTTAGATTCAAATAAGCCATAGTAACTACATATCAACTAAGACTATCTCATTGTGAATCATCTACATAGACACACCACATACAGATATAAGTCTTGTATAGGGATGAGTATAAAAATAATATTAATTCATAATGAAAATACAATAACAAATACAAATCAAACTCTATAACAAGAAGTTATATAGATGGAAATGATTAATACAATTATTCTCTAGAACCAAAATTCTCACGAATACATAAAATTCATAGATATATTAGTTCCAATTCAGGAATGTTGTATGTTATGATCAACTATGAATGGTTAGAACCCCAAATGGATCATAAATTCTGATGGTTATATGCCAATTACAAGACATATCTCAAAGGAAACAAAGTATTGCTTGATATTTCATAATTCTCAATGTATTTGATCTACCTGTTCTTCACACCACTATCAAGATCCATAAGAGAAACATACTCCCTGCTAAGGTACATGCATCATTCGAGGGAGTGATGCACCGTACTTCCCACCATTCCATGTCACTATTCATGAAACATATTGAGGAACCTACACCTTAACTAAGGATAAATGTTGTATAATGGAGTTCTATCCCACAACTGTCACAATCACATAGGTATAGAAACCCACACATCACAAAAAACTGAAAATAGATAAACCATGCCTCATCGAGTATCACATGTTACAAATAAGTACCTGACCCCATAGGGAGAGGATCCTTACCCCATGTAGCACCCAATAGATAGGGGATGGCCCAACCACATGGAGGACCCATACACTGAGTATCACAAAATGGGTGGGGGAGAACCCAACTTCATAGATAGAGGAACCATACCCTAATTAGCACATATGAGGATGGGAATTCCAAACTCTATATGTAATATAGGGAAACTGTTCTTCATTGAGTATAACATAGTTGACGAGGGACTTCCAGACCTCATGAATGCTTGGATCCCCATGCCCAGTCCTCATCATCATCTATGTAGAGTTAAATACTAAAAATATCCATCTCACCTTTAAAACAACCTTGTATAACAAAAAAAAGTATGCCATCACAATCTATACATAAAAAAGACCAGGATAATATATTCATTTGTCAAAAACCAACACACACTACTACAAAACAAAACTTTTACAGCGCTAAAATTTGCCTTTATTAGCAACATACAATTTTAAAAACACTACTAAATGTGCTCGTAAAGGGGAATATTGCAGTGTGCTGTAACAGCGCAATGAAACACTAGAAATAGGGCATTCTATAGTGTGTGATAATAGTACATTGTTTCTCCATAAACAACACAAAAAATGAAGAAATATTAATTATAAATATTTAATTTAAATAAAATAAAATCTACAACACAAATATAAGAAAAATAACACTATATTATAGACATTTTAAACATTGGGTTATATAATTACATTAGTAAGTACAAATTATCACATACATTCAAATACACCAATGTTCCTTTGTCTTTTTCCCTAGACCCTAACTCATGATATTACCGAACAAACCACCATTCTTGAGAAATAGAATGGACCTGCATAAGAAAACAATTCATATTTTAGTAATAATATAAATAAATAAATTAATAGAAATTATTAATTTTAAATGAAACTGTTGAGTCATACAAGGAACATTGTGTATCAGAATGAGTAGCAATTGATTCTTGCACGTCACACAACTTCTTGTTTGTCTTCAAGAATTATCTCTATAAAAATTAACTAATTAGGTATGAGATAATAAGGATAAGAAAAATGATTAATATATATCATATATAATTACAAGAAAATAATCTTGCTTCGTTTGCTTAGTTTTGGTGATGTGATGTGTGTTTTTAACTAAAATGACACTTATAGATTGAAAAGATCCACTTAGAGTAATAACGGGCGCATCATGTATTAGATTGAGGTGACGATGTTTTCTACACATAAAAGATGACTTATGAATCATTTTCCCTTATTATAAAAACAATAGAAGAATGTTTTCTTGGTTTTCAGTGAATAAATCTTCTAAAATGTAATTTTTAAACTAATAACAGACACTTTGAGTCATACCAGGCACATTGGGTGTGGGATTGAGGTGAGGTTGATTCCTACATGTCAAAAAAAATTATGTATCATTTTAATAATGTATAAAAATAATATGAATGTGTTTACTTAGTTTTGAGTATGTTAGTTGTCTTTTTTACTAAAATTAATGTTAATTTTATATAAAAAACATACATGGAGTAATACCAGTAACATTATATGTCGGATTGAGGTAAAAATGATCCCTACACATACCAAATGATGTATTGATAATTTTAATAAATTATAAAAATATCTGAATGCATTTGATTTGTTTTGACTACGTCACTTCGATTTTATAATAAAATGTCATTTTAAACAAGAAACATGCACTTTGAGTCATACCAGTCACATAATATGTAGTTTCTATATTGGAATTGTTCCTACACATAAAAAATGACTTATTAATAATTGTTTATAAACTATCAGGTCAGTTAGAGTATGTTTTCTTGATTTTTAGGGAGCGACACTTTTTAAACTAAAATTTCAATATTAAACTGATAACAAAAACTTTGAGTCATACAGAACACATTGTGTATTATATTGAAGAAAATATTATTCCTATATTTCCCAAATAACTTATGGATAATTTTCCCAAAGTATCGAAGTAATCCAAAATCTTCTGCTCGATTTTTAGTATTCCATTTGTATTTTTTACTAAAATTAATGTAAATTTAAAAAAAAAGATGCACACGGTGTTATAATGGTCACACATGCTTCATATTGAGGTGAGGATGATTTCTACATGTCCAAAATTATATATGTATCATTTTACTAAAGTACCAAAACAACTAGAATGTGTTTTCTCAGTTTTGAGTATCCCACTTAGTTTTTTTTACAAAAATGTCATTTTAATGTGTTAGTTAAATTTTCAGTATGTGATTTATGTTTTGAACTAAAATATAAATTATAAACTAAAAAAATTAGTTAAATTCATTCCAAACACATTGTCTATTGAATTGTGGCACAACTGATTGAGTATGTGATATGTGTTTTGCTTCCAATTATCTGAAAAATCCATAAAAGAGAGAACATGTTCACTATTGATGGAAGAGAATCTCCATGTTCCCTAAAACACATAACATTTGAGGTAGTATGGTGTTTCCTCTTCTATTAAAAAAGAAACATTCCATATACTTTTTATCTTATTGCAGATAATTGAAACAAAAATATAACTTCTTAAAAGATAATTAAAAAAAACTAAATAAGTATTGTTCAAAAATGATATGGAAATTAACTTACAAATAATAGATAAAATGATGAAAAATTAATTAAATAAGTAGTATGAATTTTCATTTTTATGATGTTTGTATACATTATAGACTCATTTATATTTTTTCATTATCTTATTTGTAACATCAATATCCAATCTTTCATGAGAATGAGTAGCTTCGAACAAACCACCCCAACTCATACAAAATAATACACCAGTATAAGGAATAAATTCTTATGTGAGTATTACTAAAAATAAATAAACTAAACATAAATATGAAACAATAAATTATTTATATGGAAAATTATTTTTCTGTGCAAACATCAAGATTGTCTATGTGATTGAGTAGAGGAAGCGTCCTTTCTCTTCCACAATAGAAGTGGAAGGAACTTTTTTGAAAGTGATAAATGATAATAATATAGGGGTGAAAAGGTTTTGAGGGAGAATAAATCTATGGAATATTTGGTGTATAAAGGCATAAAATATAGAAAAAATCTTATAAAATAAATAAAATATGAAAGGAATAATTAAAATTAAATCAATATTTCATTATATTATTTGTTGGTAAAAAAGAGAGAGTATATCATATCATTACCTTTACATCTTCCCAAAGGAGACCCTTCACTATAATATATTCTTACATGGGATTGGTAACATCATCATGTGTAGAAGAAATTATCTGCATGAGTAGTAAAAAAATTATTTAGATTATGTTAATATAGTAGACAATAGATAATATCATGAGGGAAAAAAAGTATATTAAAAGACACTTTTAATTTCTCATTAAATTGTCTTTCTTTTTTATTGATTTTATAGATTTGGATCCTATATAATGATTCCAAATACCCTTTTATAGTCCCCTATAACATTCAATAAATTGTATAAATTGGGACTAACATGAACTGATTATAGTCTCCCAATGAAAGGGTCTTTCTCGATTGAATATTCATTTTAATCTACATTTGTTTTTGTATACAACAGAAAAATTTACCAATTCTTTTTTTTGGATTTGATATATAAAATAATTGTACTTCTTCTAATTCCATTACAAATGGCTAATAATTTTCCCTTTCCAAAATAAAATTCACCTTCACAAATCCCATTTTGGCAACTTTAAATCCACTAATATTTTCATCTCATTTATAATGAAAAATAGACACTTAAAATATTGTATAATATAACTTGTATATCTATTTGATAATTCCAAAATATAACATATTTTCATAAATTGGATTTCTATTTTGGAACTTGATATGAACATCACTTCCACCATAAGTGTAAATCCATTATTTTTTATTGTATTGCATTCATTGGGTTATTTTATAATTAAAGTATAAGAATTGATTACAAAAATAACGTAAGATATAAACTTTTCATTTGATCCTCTAGCTAGAAAACTATGTTTTTCAGCAATTGAATTTAGATTTTTAGATAAATCCTTATAAAGTTTATCTTGAAACGTCATATAAACTCTTGATTATGTGTATTTGATATCCATACTTCAACCCTTTTTGAATTGAAATCTCTAGGAATTTAATTGTGGGATTCAATGTATGGATCAACATCTTCACTATTATATAAAATGTAAAGTTGTTCTTTCTCTCGCTCTATGATGGTAATTATAACAATTTCTCTTTCATAAATTTATTTTCCCTTAAGGCATCCACTGTGACAAGAATTTGGGAGATAAAGCTTATGAGGGTGAAACCAAACCTTTATTATCTTAAATAATGGGGGAACATAGCATTTTCTAGAGTTTATATTCCTAAAAAACTAAAACTGAAACTAAAACAATTAAATAAGTTTCTTTCCAGTGGGAAATAATAATATATCATATAGAATAATGCATTTAAAATATAATGTCATTTTTAAATCTAGAGTTGAATACTTTTTTTGGAATAAATATTATAATGATAATTAAAAAAATTTGTTCCTCATATCCAAAGATCTAGTGATTCATCTATTTAAAATATAATGGAAGAGAATAAAGATGATTCTTTAGTTGAACATAAATGGAGTAAAAGACCTAGAAAGAAGAAACATCTGTATCATGAATTCATATATTAAAAATACTTAATTTTTATTATTGATAGAGATCAATATAATAATATTCTGAAAAAATATCATATTTTGATAACCACAGATGATGATCACAAGTTATATAAATAATCATTGCCTTCAAAAATATGTTACATTGTAGATAGAATCATTTAATGAATAAATAGATTCTTTTATGAGAAATACTACTATAATATTTACAAATTTTCTAAAATATTCAAACCAATTGGTTGTAAATGTTTATTTATTATCATGTATGAATACAATTATAACATTCATCTTTTTAAATCTATATTAGTAATCAAAGTTGTCAAAAAAATGGATTATATTGGTCATTTTGAGACGTATACTCATTTAGTTCAATTTATAAAAATAATTATATTATTTTCCATTAAATTTGATGAATCATTTATGTATTCATTAAATAGATGTTAAAAATATATTTTAAAATGGAATTTTTAATAAATAAATTTACAAGGAATAATGTGAAGGTTTTTTGGAAAATATATTTAAAATAAATTATGTGAATTAGTTTAATATATTTATGGTCTTAAAGAAACACCCAAACAACCTGAGAAGTATGATTCTACTATTATATCTAATGTATTTTTACATAATAATGTTGAAAAGTGTACTTTTTTAATGTTTATAAAAAATTAATAAGTTATTATGTGTATCTAAGTTGATGACATATTAATTTTTAAAAATAACATGACTGGTATTAATGAGATGAAGAAATTTTTATCCTCTATTCAAGCCTTGGATTCATTGGAGCCTTGTATTTTTTAATCCTTGATTTGAGCTTGTATTCGATAAGGATGAGTGATGATAGCAGGTGGCTTCCATGGAAAGCCTCAAATATCACGATGGGATAGGGGTTTTTAAATAGATCGCAGACACTTTTATCTATGCTTCTAAAAAAGTGTTGATAAAGATACCTATTATTAGAGCTAAATTTATAAACAATGTTAAAAATCATCATTATTAGTGCTTTTTAGCTCTGATAAAGATAGAGACTTATCAGTGCTTTTTAGAATTGATAAAGATCAATCTATATAAGTGCTAAAAATCACTCATGAAAGACATCATTCTTCGCGCTAAAATTATAGCGCTGATAAAAGTTTTATAATTATAACTATAAATAATTTTATTTTGTAAATATATTCATATAAATATAAATTTATTTATAAAATTATTACAATTACTTACATAAATAATTAATTATTTATAATTATAAAAATAATTTTTTTTAAAGAAATATATTTTTTATTTATAATTATAAATATATAATTTATAAATATATTAAATATAAATTTATAAATATATTTAAAAATATATTTATATATATTTATATTTATTTATTTATAATTATACATATATTTATATCATTATATATATATTTATATCATTATATATATTTATATAATTATATATTTTTATTTAATAAATAAATATAAATATAAATATAGTAAATATATTCATTATTTTCATATATTCATTATAATTTTATAATTATAAATATATTTATATAATTATATATATTTAATATATATATAAATATAAATATAAATACAGTAAATATATTCATTATTTAAATATATTTATTAAAATTCTATAATTATTTAAATATATAATTATTTATCTATAATTATATAAATACTTTTTTAAAAAATAATATTTATATATTTATATATTTTTATCATTATATTTATTTATATAATTATATATATTTAATAAATAAATATTAATATTAATATAGTAAATATATTCATTATTTAAATAAATTAATTATAAATTTATAATTATTTAAATATATATAATTATTTATTTATAAGTATATAAATAATTTTTTAAAAAATAATATTTATTTATTTACAATAATAAATATATAAATTTGTCAAGGGTTGATGAACCATTTGAACAAACTCTAGACCTAGTTGAATCCCACTACATAATTAAAATGGGATTGGATCCCATGAACGTGTAATCATAGTGATCCACCGAAGTTTGATCCAAGGAGTAGTAATAGAGAAATGACCCCCTTATCCTATGGAAATATGCATATTGCTAAACCATATTATAACTCTGAGTTCTTTCATATTTTCCTTCAGTTTGTTTTAGATTCCATTGCCACTAACCTCTGCTACCCCAACAGTGGTATTAGAGGGTCAGGTTCAAAATGACAAAGTTGTTGATAAGTTTTCCAGTGAATGGAAAATTGAATGTGATCAGAATTTTTTTGAGGCCATATCCATGAAGAGCTCATCGATATGATTCCAATGGAGTAAGCGGCGTAAAAAACAGAGCTGAAATGAAGCCAGTAGAGCTGGTCAAAGTTTAATTCAACCCTAGGTGTAACAGTACTCCCTGTTGGAGAAGATGACATTGTTCATGCCATCGTCAACTTTCTGGTGTGTTGTTTGTATACTGTTCCGGCAAGCAATGTCAGTGCTACATCATCGGCTGATCTGGACCGTTGATACTATTTTGGCTATATCTCTGCCAATCAGACTCTGTTTTTAGCATTCCTGGGGTCCATTTCAACTATTTCAACCATTCTAGATGCATGTGTATGGTTAAATTTTCAAAATCCACAATACATCCAGTGGTTTAAAAGGGGTTTGACATCAATGGTGGTAATCATAATTTATTAAAATGATTATGGCTGTTGGTGGAGCACTACCAAAATTTGATAATGAGAATTTTGAAGGTTGGAACAATTTTAGATTATGGAAAAGCACAATGAAATATATTATAGTGATGTAGTGAATTATTAGACTATTGATCAGAGAAAATATTGATAGAACCGGTGACGATGATTGAGTAGATCTCAAGATGTCGGTCATCAGCACAATTTGACCATGTCTATTGAATGATGTAAAGTACTCAGTGTTGGACGAGGCCTCATTGAAGGATACCTAGTGAAAGTTGGAGTAGCTGTATATGGAGATGTCGTGCACCAAAAAATTATTCTCAAAAATGAAATTATTCCAGTTATGAATGGAGGAGGGAACAAATTTTTTAGATCACACCAAAAAATTCAACAAAATCCTGACATAATTATTGGGGATTGATGTGATGGTTAAAGAGGAAGGCAAATCAAATTTGATTTTTTAATCTCTACCAATCACATTTGATGGAATTACAACTTCATTGCTTGAGGGGATGAAAATATTGAACCTGGAGGAGGTGAGGACATTGATTTAAGATTTGGGGTCTTTCTAACGACCCAAAATGCATTCAGGCAAGCAAATCGTGGTGATGCAAGATGATCAATATGGGAGGAACCAATATCAGAAGTCAAGAGGTAAAGAATGGAGGCCAAAATTGATGAGATGTGATCCTTGAGAAATCACATGTTTGTGGTGCTAGAAAAAGGGTCACTATAAAAGTAACTATAAAGATAACACATGGTACATTTATGTGAAAGAGAAAGATGAAGAGAAGGTTGTGAACATCATAGAATCATTTGGAGATGATGATGTCTTGCTGACAATGGGAAGCTTGCACACAGATGGGACAATTGAATAGGGAAATATCTAGTATAATCATATCAAAAGATACAGGCACATGAAGCATGAATGTCAAATTTTAAAAAGGAATAATTAGTGGGATCAAAATATAATGTCAGATGGATGGGTTTTTAATTTGGGTAGCATGGTATAGATATGTATGACAAATGGTGTGTTTCATAGTTTTTAGTAATTGTTAGATTTGGTGAGACATGGTGATGGGTCAATATGTGAGGTTTGAGGAGTTGAGATGGTGAAATTTAAGACACATGATGGAGCAGTATGAAAACTGGCTGATGTAAAATTCGTTCCGAGGATGAGACAAATCATTGTATCATTATGTAGGCTCAATTCTAAAGGGTGAAATATTTTCATAGTGGGTGGAGTGTTGGAAGTCTAACGTGGCGATGCAGCGATGCTTACTTGGAAAGATTCCCAAGGGTTCTATCATTTGATGGGGACTATAGTCATCTTGAGATCAATTGATGTTAATGGAAGTGAAATTTCATATGATGAGAAGAAGCTTGTTTGATTTGATAATGAAGTTCTCAATGCCTACAAATAGACTCAAGGTCTAGCATCTACCCTAAATTAGTCATGAAGGGGAGATTTATGGGGGACACTCCCAATTAAGGGAGGTAATTATAGGAGTTGTATGTCAGTAGTAGTTTTAATCAGAAAAAAATCAACCACGGAGACTGTTGGAGATTTCTTCTTTAGTGGGTAGCCATCCATAGTGGATGCATCCAACATGGACGACCAGCCAATAATGAAGATATTATCAATGCTTGATAATCCACATAAACCAAATCTTAATGTGGTTGAAATCTAATGCATATTTAAAATGGGATTGGATCCCATGAACATGTAATCATGGTGATGTTGCAAAGTTTTATCTAGATAGTAATAATAGAGAAATTACTCCCTTCTCTCATCGATGTAGGCATCTTGAAGAACCACGTTAAACCTCCAAGTTCTTTCATTTTTCCTTCTGTTTGTGTTTGATTCCATTACCACAAACCTCCGATGCTTTAATTAAATATAAATTATTACAAAAATATGAATATATATTGAAATAAAGTTGCATACATATTTAAAATATTTAAATATAGTAAATAATATATATAAATAAATAATAAAAAATCATTAAATTCCTAAAATATATATATATATTAAAAATGAATTAATACTCTACAGTAATAATATTAAAAATAAATTAAAAAATATATACTAATTAAAGACATAATATATTAAATGTATCATGTTATAATGATATTCTAAAATAAATACTAAAATTTTAATAAATTATATAATTATTAAGTGTATGTGTTTCTATATAAGATTTCATTATTCATGTAAATATTTGTGTGCATGCATTCGCTACTGGAAATCTTACCTATACCAATGCCCTTATCCCAATGGTTCTTCAAAACTATTGGGATAAGAAATTTAATTTTAGGCTATCCCAATAGTTTTGTAAAACCATTGGGATAGATGAAGATAATAAGACTTATCCCAAAGTTTCTTCATTAATATTGGGATAGGATATGATAATCCCAACGGTTTTACAAAACCGTTGGGAAAGATTGGAAAAAAATATTACTATCCCAAAAGTTTCTTCATAACTGTTGGGATATGGTAAGTATATCCCAATGGTTTTACAAAACCATTGGGATAGAATGGAAAAATAGCCATATCCCATCGATTTTTTGAACCATTGGGATATACACCCTTATTTTTTATGAATTATTTTAATAAAATACAATTATATAAATAAATATATAATTTAATTATAAATATATGTATATATCAAAATATATTCACAAATATCATTGTAGCATAGTGGTTAGGTGTTTGATATATAAGGTGGGTGTAGTGGGTTCAAACCTCCGCTGTGTATTTTATTTTAGATTACCTATCCCAATGGATTTCCCAAAACCATTAGGATTAGTCTACCACAACACCAAATCACCCAACAGCCCTCCAAACCATTAGTATAGGTTATACCAATGGTTTGAGGGACCTATACCAATGGTTTGGGGACCTATACCAATTGATCTAAATCGCTGGTATAACCACTTTTTCCATTAATGATTTTATATAAAAATGAATTAATTACATATACACATGTGAAATCAATGTAACACACATTTGATATGTAAAATTGAAAAATCCAAGGACATTCAATTATCTCCATTACTCGATCGATGTAATTAATTAGTATTTTTATTCAATATTATTTTTTAATTATAAAACATTCTTCACTAAATATAGGACTTATTTAAGGTAAAACATAAATATTTTATATTATATAAATCATATTTTAAGAAATATTATATACATTAATATATATAGATATATATATATGAATATATTTCTCTATTAAACGTATTAATGAAATATTATGTATCAAAACCATTAAAAAGGAATAAGAAAATAATATTTTATTAATTATTACAATTTATTCATTTTATATATTTATATTTAATAGATATTATTTATTAATCTTTATAATTAATATATATATTAAAAGTATTCATTTTTATTAATAATTGTTTCATTAATAATTTTTTTAATTTATTCATATTTTATTTTTTATTTTATTGATTACAATTTATTCTTTTTTATATTTTTATTTAATTATTAAAATTTATTCATATTTAATTTTTTGTTTAATTATTAAAATTTAATCATTTCATATATTTATATTTATTATATAATATATATAAATTTTTGTAATCTATATATATGTATATTAAATTTATTCATTTTTATCAAAATTATTTATTTAATAAAAATGATTTTTATTTTTCATAATTTACTCATTTTTAATTTTAACTTTTATATTTATTTCATTTAATTCATTTTACATATCTATTTATTTAATATATACTATTTATTAATATTTATAATTTATATATATATGTATATTCAATTTATTCGTTTTTATCTATAATTATTTAATTAATAAAATTTTTAATATTTTTTTAAATTTACTCATTTTTATTTTTTATATTTTTTAATTATTTCATTTTATTCAGGAATTTTATTAGTGCTAAAAAACATTGATAAATGATACAATTTATTTGTGTTCAAGATAAATCACTGATAAAGGGTATCATTCGTCAGTGCTAAAAATAAAGTGCGGATTATGGTTACCCTTTATAAGGGCTAAAAAGTCATTGATAAATATCAGTACTAAAAAAGTGATGATAAAAGGTACCCTTTATCAGCGATTTTTTAGTACTGATAAAATTCATCTTTATCAGAGTTTTTTCGAGCACTGATAAAAGCTAATAGTGTTAAAGGCATATTTTTTAGTAGTGACACGATAAAATTTACATGAAAAACACCCTATACAATGCATTAGCAAGCCACGTCCTAGCCCTTGGGCATGCCACCTAACATCTTAGGAAGGGGATGTGCATAATACACTAAGAGTGTCATGTACCATATATACAGATGAAAATAATGCCCATGTTCACTACAGTGAACAAAACAACCTAGGCTAGGTCTGATAGATCTGACCAGGTTCAGTTCTAAGCATACTCACATAGCTAGGTCACTAGGTGTCTGAGCACATGTGTTATGCCCACACATCTTTTTAGGCCCATACGTTTTCAATCCAAATGGGGGGGTTAGGATTACAGTACCCACCATTGGGCTAAGACCATTGGCTCACCATAAAATTTCCCACCATGCGGTGGACAGTGAACCATATAATCCTAAAGTATTGCATATTTAAGATTGAAAACTAAGTCTCCCCTTCACATGTCTACTCCAATTATGGTATCCTAACATACCACTTCCAGATTCTTCATTGGATGCTACTCAAATGGATATTTATCACCACTATATTTATGCCTTACTACCATTCCCACTTTTACTTGTATCATTTAAACCTACACAGTACATCAGTCATACCACCCCAGTCTCACACTACATCCATTTCTCCATGTCACCTTTACACAACCATACCTCATTATTTTTTCACCCTACATTGGTTGTGCATGCCACAGCTACCTTTGTCTAACTGTAGATCCTACAGCCTTATGTATTCCATTTAAAATTATAATGGTAGAGGGAGAGTGGGTAGTCAGTCTTCCATCCATTATAGGATGCACCTATGGACATGAAAAGTGGCTCTTGGCTTTGAAAAGGGAGGTGTATGATCATAGTTTTAGATTATAGGGGTTAAACCTACATTCATTATTGATATAAAACCATTACTCACACATATAAACTATTTAGTGGTCAAAGGTATAAAATATCTAGGTGAATAACTTCTCAATATGGGAACATCCTCTCTCATCACTAAAGTTATCAACTTTAACTCACCCTAAATTAAGACTTTAGTGGGAACACACATTTCTTTCATGCAAGTATTTCTATGTCTCAACACCCAAACCCTTTCTCATCGGATGATTGACCCACCCCATGGAATGAAGTGAATCCATGAACCACAAATATACTTCTCAAAATAGTACATTGATATGAATATCACTTGTGGGAAATCTACACTGCCCAACATTAATGACGGTTCTCAGCAGTTGTTGTCTACAAACAACCTATTTACACCATGGTCAACCATTTAATAAAAATATCACACTAAAACCATAATATTTTCAAGGAAGAAATATCCTTAATTACCACACTATATTATCTATCATTCTCTACCAAAATGTCATAGGCACCAATATCGCTATTTTATGATAGAAAAGAAACAAACTAGTTATTTCCTTAATCTCATTGCAAATATTTATAAGAATTCTCCATATTCATCCAAATATCTAACATCATTGAATCGACTATCTAAGAAAATTGTGTTGTGTTTTTTACTTTCTTTAATGAATGCTTCCAAAGAGCACATTATGAAAACTACCAACCATATCATAATAATTACCATCACCCCACTTCCCACTGGGTGGAATAATCCACCAAAATATGAAGAGGTAGGACTTTTCCATTCAGATGACCCTGCTTGGTCAACTCTAAACACCAAGATAACACATACTAAAAAATAATAAAAAAACCAAAAAATTATCAATAAAATGTCCTGACTCGTCCCCTGGGGCCCATTCCATGACTACCCCAACCCCGACATCCAAAGGCCAGGGGCTGGCGACTAGAACCAAAGGTGTAAATCCCTAAAACTGGGAAGACATTGCCTTTATAACCTAAAAATGCACAAGACATAGTACAAGTTGAAAGAAAAAAACTAAGTAAAACTGTATAACAAAAGAGTGTTGAAAAGTATAAGGGCCAGAAATAAAATCCCAACTGTAAAGTACAAGAAACTGGAAAAAGGGAAAACATCTCTTAGATCGTCCACCAAGAAATCCTACATGAAGTGAAAGAACAGATAGCCTCTGTTGCACTCCACGTCCATCTATCTCCTCAGTGTACCGTCACGCCAAGTGGTCCACCTCCGGGTACTGTCTAGTCCTGATATACTCAGCCTCGGTCGGCATTGTTCATCGTCTGCATCCAACACAACGAGAGACCTGTTGAATTAGTGTATGATCCAACCTGACCATATCACAACAATAACCCAAACTCCATTAGGGTATACTCAAAAGGACCGTCAAGCTCCAAGATTACCAGCGCCACTGACAGTTTGTCAAATGGACGTCTAATGCCAATGATATGGCCAAATAATGTAAAGGGTTAGTTGTAGGTCCCATTCCGGTCCAAACCGGTTTGATTGACCCGACCAAACTTAGTCTGGGCCGACCCAGTTCAGTTCAACCCAGTCTGACCCATTTGGTCCAGCTTGGCCCGTTGAGCGGGCCGGCCCATTGGGTTTGGCCCAGCCCACTGGGCCCAACCCAGTAGGTCCTGAGGGTGGTCCAGCCCGGGCTCGGGGCTAGTTAGGCCTGGAGAGATGTGAGGGCATGACCCAGCGTGGCTCAACCCGGAGGTCGCTGCCGGGACCTGTTCAGCCAGGGTGCCGCAAGGGGGACCGCGGTTCAGATTAAGAGGTTGGCACGGCCAGGGCGCTGGTTCGGCCGAGAGGCCAGCGCGGCTAGGGCACCGGTTCGATTGAGAGGCCAGTGCATTGTGGCAATTCAGCGAGGGCGCCGATTCGGCCAAGAGAAGGCCGGGTGGGCCTGCAGCCAGCCAAGGGGCAGCCGGGCATGCCGGAGGGGGCCCAGCCAGGCTGGTTTAGCCAGTAGTGGTGTTGGACGCCGCGGGGTGGTGCAGGTCACGAAGGTCATGGGTAGTGCAGCCTTTTTCTTTGCCTCCTTCATCGCCTCCTCGTTTCATCACCTTGCTAAATGACATCACAAAATAAATCGACAAAGGGTGTTAGACCATGTTAGTTTTGACCGCACCCTCCGCTTTTATGGGTGATAGTAATTGGTCTTTTAGAACAAACCACAACAATCCACCCAAAAAAAGAAAGCATCCTCGTTCTTCGTTTTGATGAAAGGAAGAACATGGAACTTTAAATGAAATTAAACCCCTACCTTTGTTCATTGTTAGATGATGAAATCGTAGAAAGAAGACGAAGGAAATCATCGTTCATCCGACGGACACACACTTCCAATCCCAAGCTCGTGCGTCGGCTCATTAACGACGATGTGGAGGGATGGTCAGTTGAAGACGTCCCACTTTAGTAGGATCTAAGGATGAAGGTTGATGGAGATCGTTGTCGGCATTCTTCATTCTTCCTTCTTCGATGGGAGATGAGGTTCTTCATTGGAAAACTCTATTTCTCCCAAGCTCCCCTCTCCCAAAAATTCCACCCAAATTCCAAAAGTGATATGATTTCCCCAATTTAATTGTTGCCATAATATTCAAATTGGGGAAATTAATTACGTAGGGTGGCATATTAAGGGTAGTACATTGGAAATATTAAAGTTAGAGGAGGTCAAGAGGCTCTCCCTCATTAATGAGGAGAGTTGAGAGGTTCTCCTCTCCTCCCATTAATAGGGGTCGGGTGGTCCCCGCCCTTATTATTCATAATGGGAGGTTATGTGGTCTTGGGTGGTCCCCACCACATTAACCTCTCATGGGGGGTTGAAGCGTGGTGGTCCCCACCATGATAACCTCTCACGAGAGGTTATGGCCTGGTGGTCCTCACTTCCAACCTCCACACGGAGGTCATAGTTCCAGTAGGTCCTACCTCCCAACACCCACATGGTTGTTGGTAAAATAAAAATAAAGTGTCACACATATTTATTTTTATTTTAATCTTTCACGTAAAATCCAAAAACTATATTTTATTCTCGACCCACTGCCATCGAGGTGAATGTATTCTTAAGCGAATATCGGTGCTGCGAGTTCAACGGTGCCCTTAGATTTCAATTCTGAGCACTGGTTCAAAAGTTATAAAAACCCTCTCGTACATTTACTGAACGTACCAGATCAAAACATTAGAAATTGATTCTAGGCACACTGGGCCTTGGAATCAGGCAATGTAAAATTTTACAGACTCGTAAAATTCCCATTTATTTAAAAAAATTACATAGAAATTCCAGGTCTTTACATTCTCCCCACCTCAGGGCTCTACGTCCCCGTAATGCACAACTAAGGTAACAAGTGGGGGTATTGAGCATGAATCTGAGCCTTCCGCTCCCATGTGCACTCCTGGAGGTTCTCGTGAAACCAAAGAATGCGCACCAGAGGTATCAACCATCCACGAAGGAACCTCTCTTGTCAATCCTCAATCTCTACTGGAACCTCTGTAAATGTCTCCCATTCGACGACATCCTGTTAGCCATTGTAGACGTTGTGAGAAAGGTCATGCACGTATCTTCTCGGCTGGGATACGTGGAAGAAATCGTGCACCTGGTGAAACTGAGGGGAAAGAGGGAATCAGTATGCCACATTGCCAACCCTGCTGAAGAATTGATAAGGTCCTATGAATCTTAGAGATAACTTTTTTCCTCAGCCAAATCTCTGTAGACCTTGTCGAGGTGAGACCCATAGACAGATGTGGTCTCCATCCTCGAACTCCCAAGGTCTCCATCTTATGTCGGAATACAACTTCTGCCTGCTTTGTGCCATCTTCATCTGCTCCTAGATGATATGAACCTTCTCCATGGTAGATCATACCATCTCTGGTCCCACTAGTGCTTACTCCCCAAGGTAATTCCAGTACAAAGGTGATCTGCAAAGGTCGCTCATATAATGCCTCAAAATGTTTCATCCCAATGGTGGAGTGATAGTTATTGTTGTATGAAAACTCCACCAAAGGTAACTGATCCTCCCAGCTATGACCGAAGTCAAGGACATAATCACGCAGCATGTCGTCGAGGGTCTGAATGGTCCGCTCATTCTATCCATCTGTCTGAGGATGAAAGGCGGTGCTCAAATGAAATTGTGTCCCGAAAGCCTCCTATGACCCCTTCCATAGACAGGAAGTAAAACGTGCATCATGATCGAGACAATCGTCGAAGGTACTCCATGTAGCCGCACAATATCATGTACATAGAGGTGTTCCATGATCTATGCTAAACCCTGCTCTCTGATATGTAGGAAGTGGGCCTACTTGGTGAGTCGGTCAACGATCACCCAAATCGAGTTGTGACCCCTGGATGTACGTGGAAGTCATGTCACGAATCCCCTGGATATCTCATCCCACTTCTACCCTAGGACCTATAAAGGCTGAACAATGCCTGCCGGTACCAGGTGCTCCACTTTCACATGCTAACAAGTGATGCACCGAGAGTTAAACTATGCAACTATCTTCTTCATTCCCTGCCGCCAGTGTTGTCACTGGATATCCTGGTACATCTTCGCCACTCCTAGATGTACCGCTAGAGGGGATGTGTGGAACTCTCTAAAAACTTCCTCCTAAAGTGACAGTGGCACCATAGTACGTCCTCTGATGAGGATGACATGCTCCTCATCTTTAGAAAATCAATCAGGTGCCTTCCCTGTGGATATCTGATCACGTCGTGTCTTGCAATTAGCATCCCCACATTGCGCCTCCCTAACTCGCTAAAGGAGTCGGGGTGTGACTATGAGAGACTATAGTAAATATGCCCCATATCTATCCCTAAAGGATATCTGAAAAGTGGATATATTCTCTGTCGCTTCACCTAACAGTTGTATTCCAGACCTCCTGCTGAGAGTATCTGCAACAATGTTCCCCTTCCGAGGAGTATAGACTATCTCGAAGTCATAGTCTTGGAGGAACTCAAGCCAACATCGTTGTCTCAGGTTCAAGTCATTATGATAAAAGATATACCTGAGACTCTTGTGATCAGTGTACATGGTAAAATTCCCTTCCATCAGATAGTGTCACCACATCTTCAAGGAGAAGACCATTGTTGTTAAATCAAGGTCATGGGTAGTGTAGTTCTACTCATATTGTCTCAGCTATCGAGAACCATATGCAATCATTGAATGCTCCTGTATCAGGACACACCTGAGTCTGGTCCCTGATGCATCATAGTAGACTATGTACCCTAAGCCTTACTCTGGAAGCCTCAAGATGGGGGCACTAGTCATCCTCTGCCTCATCTTCTGAAAGCTCTACTGGCATCTCTCCAACCACACGAAGGGTTTCCCCTTTTTCGTCAAGGATGATAGTGGTGCTGCAACTCTGGAGAAGTCTAGAATGAATCACCGATAGTAACCAGCCAAACTCAGGAAACTTCGTACCTTCGTCGCACTCTTGGGTGGCTCCAAATCAAGTACCACCTCAATCTTCACTAGATCTACTACAACTCTAGCCCCCGAGATGACATGTCCCAAAAAGTGTACCTCCCGGATCCAAAACTAGCACTTCGAGAGCTTACCATAAATATGGTGCTCTCGAAGTGTGTCCAGTCCTACCTGAAAATGGTAGTCATGATCCTCGTCAGTATACAAGTAGATCAGAATGTCGTCGATGAAGTATACAATAATGTGATTGAGGTATGGCTGGAAAATCATGTTCATGAGTCCTATGAACACTACTAGAGTGTTGGTTTTGCCGAAATGCATAACCAAAAACTCGTAGTGGTCATACCAAAATCTCAAGGACATCTTCTGCACATCCTCATCTCGAACTCTGAGCTGGTGATAGCCTGATCTGAGGTCTATCTTTGAGAACCACAGTGCTCCCTTTAGCTGATCAAAGAGGTCATCAATCCTCAAGAGTGGGTACTTATTCTTCATGGTCACCTAGTTCAGGTGACAGTAGTCGACACAAATCCTCAAGATCGCATATTCCTTCTTGGAAAACAGAATTGGGGCTACCCAGGGAGAAACACTGGGCTGTATGAATCCCTTCCCCTGTAAGTCCTCTAGTTGTACCGGCTGCTCACGAAGCTCCGCGGGGGACATCTGATATGATGGTGTAGGTATCAGTGTCTTCCCGGTGTATAGGTCAATGTAGAAGTCCACCTCTCTGTGAGGAGGTAGACTTGGGGCATAATCAGGGAAATCATCCATGTACTGGCCCACCACTGTAGGATAAGTCAGACTCTCCACATCAACTGCTCTGATGGTAAGGAAAGGCAATTGATGAGTGATCAGCTGTACTCTCCACTGGGAAAGTCCATCCTATGCTACAAAGGCTCCCTTATCATCGGTGAAGGTGAACCTGATCCCATCCATGAGGACACACCGCCCTTTTTGCCTAATACAGTCGATCTGGGCATGCACTGTAGATAACTAGTCCATTCCCAAGATGACTTCGTAAGGCCTCGACGCCTCTACTAAGAGATCTCAGCCGAAGATCTTTCCATCTAGAGTAAGCACACACTGCCGACACTAGTGAATAATTGTCGAATATTCTCCCGTAGGAGTCTCTATCCGTAAGGTTTGAGCCAACGTCTCCATCAGAATCTTCAAGATTTGAACGAGGACAGTGGCAATGAAAGTGTGACTAGAACATGTGCCTTTAAGAACTGCAGCTATGGTAGACTAGACACTGATCGTACCTCAAATCATCTTTGGAGTGTCGTGATCATAAGCCACAGCTACCTGGAGATGAGATCTCGCTTGTCCACCTGCTCCCTGTGATCGGGGTGGACCTCTTAGTGGTGGCATTGGTAACATCTCAAAACGTCATCCACCGCCAGCTGCACGGACAACTCCTCTACCATGTCCGCATGCTCCCTACAGACCACCTAGATGGAACCTCTGCCTATGTTTGAGAGGTCCCTCAACTGTCTTCTGATCATCCAAATGACGGGTCAGAAAGTCATGAGCCATGTGACCTTGCCCGCCACATGAGTAACACTATCCGCTCCTGGCCTGTCGGGCTCTGTCTCCTGTGCCCTGGACAACTAACCCTGAGTCATGAGGTCATCCACCCATGGGTCTGGTCCTATTGGACCTCTATGACATCGGTCTACTGCCTACTATAGAAGACTCCACTACGTATTGACTGGGGGTGGATCTCACTGTTGGAGACTGCTTAGCAAATAAACTCTCCACTAGGAGGGCTCTCTCTAGCACCCCCGCCAGCATCGGGATACTGGGTGAGATCATCGAAGCCCGGATCTCTCGCCTGAGCCCCTTCTCAAAGGTCCGAGACCTAAAGAATGGGTTCCACCCCGAATAATTTTCCCTTATTATAAAAACAATACGAGAATGTTTTCTTGGTTTTCAGTGAATAAATCTTTTTTTAAATAAAAGGTAATTTTTAACAAATAATAGACACTTTTAGTCATACTAGGCACATTGGGTGTTGGATTGAGGGGAGGCTGATTCCTACAAGTCAAAAAAAATTTGTATCATTTTAATAATATATAAAAATAATATGAATGTGTTTTCTTAGTTTTGAGTATGTTATTTGTCTTTTTTACTAAAATTAATGTCAATTTTCAATAAAAAAACATACATGGAGTCATACCGGTCACATTATATGTCAGATTGAGGTAAAAATGATCCCTACACATACCAAATTATGTATTGATAATTTTAATAAATTATAAAAAAATCTGAATGCATTTGATCTGTTTTGAGTACGTCACTTCGATTTTATAATAAAATGTCACTTTAAACAAGAAACATGCACTTTGAGTCATATCAGTCACATAATATGTAGTTCCTTTGTTGGAATTGTTCCTATACATAAAAAATGACTTATTAATCATTGTTTATAAACTATCAAGTCAGTTAGAGTATGTTTTTTTGATTTTTAGAGAGCGACACTTTTTAAACTAAAATGTCAATATTAAACTGATAACAAACACTTTGAATCATAAAGAACACATTGTGTATCATATTGAAGAAAATATTATTCCTATATGTCCCAAATAACTTCTGGATAATTTTCCTAAAGTATCGAAGTAATCCAAAATCTTTTGCTCGATTTTTAGTATTCCATTTGTATTTTTTACTAAAATTAATGTCAATTTTAAATAAAAAGATTCACATGGTGTTATAATGGTCACACATGCTTCATATCGAGGTGAGGATGATTCCTAAATGTCCAAATTATTTATGTATCATTTTACTAAAGTAAAAAAACAAAAAGAATGTGTTTTCTCAGTTTTGAGTATTCCACTTAGGGTTTATTTACTAAAATTTCATTTTAATCTGTTTGCTCAGTTTTCAGTATGTGATGTATGTTTTGAACTAAAATATAAATTATAAACTAAAAAAAATTAGTTAATGTAATTCCAAACACACTGTGTATTGGATTTAGGAACAATTGATTGAGTATGTGATATGTGTTTTTCTTCCAATTATCTGCAAAAATCCCTAAAAGAGATAACATGTTCACTATTGATGGAAGAGAATATCCTTGTTCCCTAAAACACATAACATTTGAGGTGGTATGGGGTTTCCTCATCCATTAAAAAAGAAACATGCCATATCCTTTTTATCTTATTGCAGATAATTGAAAGAAAAATATAACTTCCTAAAACCTAATTAAAAAAACTAAATAATTATTGGTTAAAAATGATATGGAAATTAACTTACAAATACTAGATAAAATGATGACAAATTAATTAAATAAGTAGTATGAATTTTCATTTTGATGATGTTTGTATACATTATGGACTCATTTATCTATTTTCATTATCTTATTTGTAACCTCAATGTCTAATATTTCATGAGAATGAGTAGCTCCGAAGAAACCACCCCAACTCATACAAAACAATACACCAGTATACAAAAAAAATTCTTATGTGAGTATTACTAAAAGTAAATAAATTAAACATAAATATGAAACAATAAATTATTTATATGGAAAATTATTTTACTGTGAAAAAATCAAGATTGCCTCTGTGATTGAGTAGAGGAAGCGTAGTTTCTCTTCCACCAAGGAAGTGGAAGGAACTTTTTTGAAAGTGATAAATGATAATAATATAGGTGTGAAAAGGTTTTGAGGGAGAATAAATCTATGGATTATTTGGTGTATAAAGGCATAAAATATATAAAAAATCTTATAAAATAAATAAAATATGAAAGGAATAATTAAAATTAAATCAATATTTCATTATATTTTTTTTGGTAAAAAACAGAAATTATATCATATCATTACCTTTACATCTTCCCAAAGGAGCCCCTTCTCTATAATATATTCTTCCACGGGATTGGTAACATCATCATGTGTAGAAGAAATTATCTGCATGAGTAGTAAAAATAATTATTTAGATTATGTTAATATAGTAGATAATAGATAATATCATGAGGGAAAAAAATTATATTAGAAGACACTTTTACTTTCGCATTAAACTATCTTTCTTTTTTTAATGACTTTATGTATTTGGATCCTATATCATGATTCAAAATCCCCTTTTATAGTCCCCTATAACATAAAATAAATTGTATAAATTGAGTCTAACATGAACTGATTATAGTCTCCCAATTAAAGGGTCATTCTTGATTGAATATTCATTTGAATCTACATTTTTTTTAGTATACAACAGAAAAATGTACCAATTATTTTTTTTGGATTTGATATATAAAATAATTGTACTTCTTCTGATTCTATTACTAATGGCTCATCATTTTCCCTTTCCATAATAAAATTCACCATCACAAATCCCATTTAAGCAACTTTCAATCCACTCATATTGTCATCCCATTTATAATGGAAAATAGACACTTAAAATATTGTATAATATAACTTGTATATCTGTTCGATAATGCCAAAATATAACATATTTTCATAAATTGGATTTCTATTTTGGAACCTGATATGAACATCACTTCCACCATAAGTGTAAATCCAATATTTTCAATTGTATTGCCTTCATTGTGTTATTTTATATTGAGAGTATAACAATTGATTACAAAAATACCGTAAGATATAAAATTTTCATTTGATCCCCTAGCTAGACAACTATTTTTTTCAGCAATTGAATTTAGATTTTTAGATAAATCCTTATAAATTTTATCTCGAAACCATCCTTTAAACTCTTGATTATGTGTATTTGATATCCATACTTCAACCCTTTATGGATTTAAATATCTAGGAATTTAATTATGGGATTCAACGTATGGATCAACATCTTCACTATTATATAAAATGTAAAGATGTGCTTTCTCTCGCTCTACGATGGTAATTATAACAATTTCTCTTTCAAAAATTTATTTTCCCTTAAGGCATCCAATGTGACAAGAATTTGGGAGATGGAGCTTACGAGGTTGAACCCACACCTTTATTATCTAAAATAATGGGGGAACATAGCATTTTATAGAGTTTATATTCCTAAAAAACTAAATCTGAAACTAAAACAATTAAATAAGTTTTTTCCAATGGGAAATAATAATATATCTTATAAAATAATGCATGTAAAAGATGATGTCATTTTTGAATCTAGAGTTGAATAATTTTTTTGGAATAAATATTATAATGATAATTAAAATAAAATTTTTCCTCATATCCAAAGATCTAGTGATTCATCTATTTAAGATATAATGGCAGAGAATAAAGATGATTCTTTATTTGAACATAAATGGAGTAAAAGACCTAGAAAGAAGAAACATCTGTATTATAAATTCATATATTACAAATCCTTTATTTTTATTATTGATAAAAATCAACATAATAATATTCTGAAAAAATATCATATTCTGATAACCACATATGATGATCACAAGTTATATAAAATATCATTGCCATCAAAATATGTTACATTGTAGATAGAATCATTTAATGAATAAATAGATTCTTTTATGAGAAATAATACTATAATATTTAAAAATATTCAAAAATATTCAAACCAATTGGTTGTAAATGTTTATTTATTATCATGTATGAATCCAATGATTACATTCATCTTTTTAAATCTAGATTAGTAATCAAAGGTGTCAAAAAATGGAATATATTGGTCATTTTCATATGTATACTTATTTAGTTCAATTTATGAAAATAATTATATTATATTCCTTTAAATTTGATGAATAATTTATGTATTCATTAAATAGATGTTAAAACTATATTTTAAAATGGAAATTTTAATAAATAAATTTACATGGAATAATGTGAAGGTTTTCTGGAAAATAGATTTAAAATAAATTATGTAAATTAGTTTAATATACTTATGGTCTTAAAGAAACACCCAAAAAACCTGAGAAGTATGATTATCCTATTATATCTAATGGATTTTTACATAATAATGTTGATAAGTTTACTTTTTTAATGTTTATAAAAAATAATAAGTTATTATGTGTATCTAAGTCGATGACATATTAATTTTTAAAAAGAACATCACTGGTATTAATGAGATGAGGAAATTTGTATCCTCTATTCAAGACTCGGATTCATTGGAGCCTTGGATTTTTTAATCCTTGATTTGAGCTTGTATTCGATAAGGATGAGTGACGATAGCAGAAGGCTTCCATGGAAAGCTTCAAATATCGCTATGGGATAGGGGTTTTTAAATAGATCGGAGACGCTTTTATCTATGCTTCTAAAAAAGTGTTGATAAAGATACATATTATTAGTGCTAAATTAATAAAAAATGATAAAAAAGAATCATTATTAGTTCTTTTTAGCTCTGATAAAGATAGAGACTTATCAGTGCTTTTTAGCATTGATAAAGCTCAATCTATATAAGTGCTAAAAATCACTCATAAAAGACATCTTAATTCGCACTAAAACTATAGCGCTGATAAAAGTTTTATAATTATAACTATAAATAATTTTCTTTTGTAAATATATTCATATAAATATATATTTATTTATAAAATTATTACAATTACTTACATAAATAATTATTTATTTATAATTATATAAATAATTTTTTTAAAAAATTATATTTTTTATTTATAATTATAAATATATAATTTATAAATATAGTAAATATAAATTTATATATTTATTTAAAAATATATTTATATATATATATTTATAATTATACATATATTTATATAATTATATATAAATTTATATAATTATATATTTTTATTTAATAAATAAATATAAATATAAATATAGTAAATATATTCATTATTTACATATATTTATTATATTTTTATAATTATAAATATATTTATATAATTATATATATTTAATAAATATATATATAAATATAAATACAGTAAATATATTCATTATTTAAATATATTTATTAAAATTCTATAATTATTTAAATATATAATTATTTATCTATAATTATATAAATAGTTTTTTTTAAATAATATTTAAATATTTATATATTTATATCATTATATTTATTTATATAATTATATATATTTAATAAATAAATATAAATATTAATATAGTAAATATATTCATTATTTAAATAAATTTATTATAAATTTATAATTATTTAAATATATATAATTATTTTTTATAAGTATATAAATACTTTTTAAAAAAATAATATTTATTTATTTACAATAATAAAAATATAAATTTTTCAAGGGTTGATGAACCATTTGAACAAACTCTAGACGTGGTTGAATCCCACTACATAAATAAAATGGGATTTGATCCCATGAACCTGTAATCATAGTGATCCACCGAATTTTGATCCAAGGAGTAGTAATAGAGAAATGACCCCCTTCTCCTATGCACATATGCATATTGCTAAACCATATTATAACTCTGAGTTCTTTCATTTTTTCGTTCTGTTTATTTTTTATTCCATTGCCACTAACCTCTGATACCCCAACAGTGGTATTAGAGGGTCAGGTTCAAAATGAGGAAGTTGTTGATATGTTTTATAGTGAATGGAAAATTGAATGTGCTCATAATTTTTTTGAGGCGATATCCATGAAGAGCTCGTCGATATGATTCCAATAGAGTATGCGGCGTAAAAAACAGAGCTGAAACGAAGCCAGTAGAGCCGGTCAAAGTTTCAATCAAACTCTGGGTGCTACAGTACCCCCTGTCGGAGAAGACGACATTGTCCATGCCATCGTCATCTTTCTGGTGTGTTTTTTGGCTACTGTTCCGGCAAGCAATGTCAGTGCTACATCATTGGATGATTTGGACCATTGATACTATTTTTGCTAGATATCTGCCAATCAGACTCCGTTTTTAGCATTCCTGGGGTCCATTTCAACTATTTCAACCATTCTGGATGCATGTGTATGGTTAAATTTTCAAAATCCATAATCCATGCAGTGGTTTAAAAGGGGTTTGACATCAATGGTGGTAATCATGATTTATTATAATGATTATGGCTGGTGTTGGAGCACTACCAAAATTTGATAATGATAATTTTGAAGGTTGGAACAATTTTAGTTTATGGAAAAGCCTAATGAAAGATATTATAGTGATGTAGGGAATTATTAGACTATTGATCAGAGAAAATTTTGATAGAACCTATAACGATGATTGAGTAGATCTCAAGATGTCAGTCATCAGCACAATTTGACCATGTTTAGTGAATGATGTAAAGTACTCAGTGTTGGATGAGGCCTCACTGAAGGATACCTAGTGAAAGTTGGAGTAGCGGTTTATGGCGAAGTCGCGCACAAAAAAATTATTCTTAAAGAAGAAATTCTTCCAGATATGAATGGATGAGGGAACAAATTTGTTAGATCACACCAACAAATTCAACAAAATCTTGACATAATTATTAGGGATTTATGTGATGGTTAAAGAGGAAGGAAAAATAAAATATGTTTTTTTAATCTCTACCAATCTCATTTGATGGAATTACGACTGCATTGCTTGTGGGGAAGGAAATATTGAACCTGGAGGAGGTGATGACATTTATTTAAGATTTGAGGGCATTATGACAACCCAAAATGCATTCAGGTAAGAAAATCATGGTGATGCAAGATGATCAATATGGGAGGAACCAATATCAGAAGTCAGGAGGTAAAGTATGGAGGCCAAAATCGATGAGATATGATCATAGAGAAATCACATGTTTGTGGTGCTAGAAAAAGGGCCACTGTAAAAGTAAGTATAAAGATAACACATGGTACATTACTATGAAAGGGAAAGATGAAGAGAAGGTTTTGAACATCATAGAATCATTCAGAGATGATGATGTCTTGATGATATTGGGAAGCCTGCACACAGATGGGAGAATTGAATAGGGAAATGTCTAGTATAATCATAGCAAAAGATACAGGCACATTAAGAAGGAATGTAAAATTTTAAAAAAGAATAATTAGTGGGATCAAAATATAATTTAAGATGGATGGGTTTTGGATTTTGGGAGCATGGTACACATATGTATGAAAAATGGTGTGTTTCATACTTTTCAGCAGTTGTGAGATTTGGTGAGACATGGTGATGGGTCAATATGTGAGGTTTGGGGAGTTGAGATAGTGAAATATAAGACACATGATGGAGAAGTATGAAAATTGGATGATGTGAAATTATTTCTGAGGATGAGACAAATCTTTGTATCATTATATAGGCTCAATTCGAAAGGGTGAAATATCATCATAGTGGGTGGAGTGTTGGAAGTCTAACGTGGCAATGCAGCGATGATTACTGGGAAAGAGGCCCAAGGGTTATATCATTTTATGGGGACAATATTCATCTTGAGATCAATTGATGTTAGTGGAAGTGACATGTCATATGATGAGAAGAAGCTCGTTTGATTTGATAATGAAGTTCTCAATGCCTACAAGGAGACTACAAGTCTAGCATCTACGCTAAATTAGTCATTAAGGGGAGATTTATGGGGGCCACTCCCAATTAAGGGAGGTAATTATAGGAGCTGTATGTTAGAAGTAGTTTTAATCAGAAAAAAATCAACCCCGGAGACTGTTGAAGATTTCTTCTTCAGTGGATAGCCATCCATAGTGGATGCATCCAACATGGATGACCAGCCAACAACGAGGAGATTATCAATGCTTGATAAACCACATAAACCAAATCTTAATGTGGTTGAATTCCAATGCATATTTAAAATGAGATTGGATCCCATGAACATGTAATCATGGTGATCCTGCAAAGTTTTATCTAGATAGTAATAATAGAGAAATTACCCCCTTTTCTTATCGATGTAGGCATCTTGAAGAACCAGGTTAAGCCTCCGAGTTCTTTCATTTTTCCTTCTGTTTGTGTTTGATTCCATTACCACGAACCTCTGATTCTTTAATTAAATATAAATTATTACAAAAATATGAAGATATATTGAAATAAATTTGAATACATATTTAAAATATTTAAATATAGTAAATAATATATATAAATAAATAATATAAAATCATTAAATTCCTAAAATATATATATATTAAAAATGAATTAATAATCTACAGTAATAATATTAAAAATAAATTAATAAATATATACTAATTAAAGAAATAATATATTAAATGTATCATGTTATAATGATATTCTAATATAAATACTAAAATTGTAATAAATTATATAAATATTAGGTGTATGTGTTTCTATATAAGATTTAATTATTCATGTAAATATTTGTGTGCATGCATTTGCTACTGGAAATCTTACCTATACCAATGACCTTATCCCAATGGTTCTTCAAAAGTATTGGGATAAGATATTTAATTTTAGGCTATCCCAATAGTTTTGTAAAACCAGTGGGATAGATGAAGAAAATAAGACTTATCCCAAAGTTTCTTCATTACTATTGGGATAGGATATGATAATCCCAATAGTTTTACAAAACCATTGGGACATATTGGAAAAAATATATTACTATCCCAAAACTTTCTTCATCACTGTTGGGATATGGTAAGTATATCCCAATTGTTTTACAAAACCATTGCAATAGAATGGAAAAATAGCCATATCCCATCGATTTTTTGAACCATTGGGATATACACCCTTATTTTTTATGAATTATTTTAATAAAATAAAATCATATAAATCAATATATAATATAATTATATATATATATATATCTTCACAAATATCATTGTAGCATAGTGGTAAGGTGTTTGATATATTAGGTGGGTGTAGTGGGTTCAAACCTTCGCTCTGTATTTTTTTTAGATTACCTATCCCAATGGATTTCCCAAAACCATTAGGATTAGTCTATCACAACACCAAATCACCCAACGGCCCTCCAAACCATTAGTATAGGCTATACCAATGGTTTGGGGACCTATACCAATGGTTTGGGGACCTATACCAATGGCTCTAAATCGCTGGTATAACCTCTTTTTCCATTAATTTTTTTATATAAAAATGAATTAATTACATATATACATGTGAAATCAATGTAAAACACATTTCATATGTAAAATTGAAAAATCCAAGGACATTCAATTATTTCCATTACGTGATCAATTTAAATAATCAATATTTTTATTCAATATTATTTTTTAATTATAAACCATTCTTCACTAAATATATGACTTATTTAAGGTAAAACATAAATATTTTATATTATATAAATCATATTTTAAGAAATATTATATACATTAATATATATAGATATATATATATATATTAATATATTTCTATATTAAACGTATTAATGAAAAATTATGTATCAAAACCATTAAAAATGAATAAGAAAATAATATTTATTAATTATTACAATTTATTCATTTTATATATTTATATTTAATATATATTATTTATTAATATTTATAATTAATATATATATTTAAATTAATCAATTTTTTAATAATTGTTTCATTAATAAATTTTTTTAATTTATTCATTTTTAATTTTTTAGTTTATTGATTAAAATTTATTCTTTTTTATTTTTTTGTTTAGTTATTAAAATTTATTCATATTTAATTTTTTGTTTAATTATTAAAATTTATTCATTTTATATATCTATATTTATTATATAATATTTGTAAATATTTTTAATCTATATATATGTATAATAAATTTATTCATTTTTATCAAAATTATTTATTTAATAAAAATGATAAATATTTTTCATAATTTACTCATTTTAAATTCTTATTTTTTTATTTATTTCATTTAATTCATTTTTCATATCTATTTATTTAATATATACTATTTATTAGTATTTATAATTTATATATATGTATATTCAATTTATTCATTTTTATCTATAATTAATTAATTAATAAAAAATTTAATATTTTTTTTAATTTACTCATTTTAATTTTTTATATTTTTTTAATTATTTCATTTTATTCAGGAATTTTATTAGTGCTAAAAAAACACTGATAAATGATACAATTTATTAGTGTTCAAAATAAATCACTGATAAATGGTATCATTCGTCATTGCTAAAAATAAAGTGCTGATTATGGTTACCCTTTATAAGGGCTAAAAAATCATTGATAAATATCAGTACTAAAAAAAGTGATGATAAAAGGTACCCCTTATCAGTGATTTTTTAGTACTGATAAAATTCACCTTTATCAGAGTTTTTTTTAGCACTAATAAAAGCTAATACTGTTAAAGGCGTATTTTTTAGTAGTGACACGATGAAATTTACATGAAAACACCCTATACAATGCATTAGCAAGCCATGACCTAGCCCTCGGGCATGCCACCTAACATCTTAGGAAGGGGATGTGCATAATACACTAAGACTGTCATGTACCATGTATACAGATGCACATAACGCCCATGTTCACTAAAGTGAACACAACAAACTAGGCTAGGTCTGATAGATCTGACCAGGCTCAGTTCTAAGCATACTCACATAGCTAGGTCACTAGGTGTCTAAGCACATGTGTTATGCCCACACATCTTTTTAGGCCCGTATGTTTTCAATCCAAATGGGGGGTTAGGATTACAGTACCCACCATTGGGGTAAGACCATTGGCTCACCATGACATTTCCGACCATACGGTGGTAAGTCAACCATATAATCCTAAATGATTGCATATTTAAGATTGAAAACTGAGTCTCCCCTTCACATGTCTACTCCAATTGTGGTATCCTGACATAAAACTTCCAGATTCTTTATTTGTTGCTACTCAAATAGACATTTATCACCACTACCTTTATGCCTTACTACCATTCCCACTTTTACTTGTATCATTTAAACCTACACCGTACATCAGGCATACCTCCCCAGTCTCACACTACATCCATTGCACCATGTCACCTTCACACAACCATACCCCATTATTTTCTCACCCTACATTGGTTGTGCATGCCGCAGCTACCTTTGTCCAACTGTAGATCCTACAACCTTCTGTATTCCATTTAAAATTATAATGGGAGAGGGAGAGTGGTTAGTCAGTCTTCCATCCATTATATGATGCACCTATGGCCATGAGAAGTGGCTCTTGGCATTGAAAAGGGAGGTTTATGATCGTAGTTTTAGATTAGAGGGGTTAAACCTACATTCTTTATTGATATACAACCATTACTCACACATATAAACTATTTAGTGGTCAAAGATAAAAAATATATAGGTGAATAACTTCCCAATATGGGAGCATCCTCTCTCGTCACTAAAGTTATCAACTTTAACTCACCCTAAATTAAGACTTTAGTGGGAACACACATTTCCTTCATGCAATTATTTCTATGTCTCAACACCCAAAACCATTCTCATCAGATGATTGTCCCACCCCATGGAATGAAGTGAATCCATGAACCACAAATATACTTCTCAAAATAGTACATTGATATGAATATCACTTGTGGGAAATCTACACTACCCAACATTAATGAGAGTTCTCAAGATTTGTTGTCTACAAACAATCTATTTACACCATGGTCAACCATTTAACAAAAATATCACACTAAAACCATAATATTTTCAAGGAAGAATTATCCTTAATTACCACACTATATTATCTATCATTCTCTACCAAAATGTCACAGGCACCAATATCTCTAGTTTATGATAGAAAAGAAACAAATTACTTATTTCCTTGATCTCATTGCAAATATTCATAAGAATTATCCATCTTCATCCAAAAATCTAACAACATTGAATCGACTATCGAAGAAAATTGTGTTGTGTTTTTTAATTTCTTTAATGAATGCTTCAAAAGAGCACATCATAAAAACTACCAACCATATCATAATAATTACCATCACCCCACTTCCCACTGGGTGGAATAATCCACCAAAATATGAAGAGGTAGGTCTTTTCCATTCAGATGACCCTGCTTGGTCAGCTCTAAACACCAAGATAATAGATACTAAAAAAGAATAATAAAAAAACAAAAAAAATTATCAATAAAATGTCACGACTCATCCCCCGGGGCCCATTCCATGACTACCCCAACCCTGATATCCAAAGGCCAGGGGATGGAGACTAGAACTAAAGGTGTAAATACCTAAAACTGGTAATACATTGCCTTTATAACCTAAAAACGCACACGACAGAGTACAAGTTAAAAGAAAAAAACTAAATAAAACTGTTTAACAAAAGAGTGCTGAAAATTAAAAGGGCCAAAAATATAAGCCCAACTGTAAAGTACAAGAAACTGGAAAAATGGAAAACATCTCTTGGATCGTCCACTAGGAAATCCTACCTGAAGTGAAGGAACAGATAGCCTCTACTGCACTCCATGTCCGTTTATCTCCTCAGTGTACAGTCATGCCAAGTGGTTTACCTCCAGGTATTGTCCAGTCCTGATATACTTAGCCTCGGTCCACATTGTCCGTCATCTGCATCCAACACAATGAGGTGTGGGAAATGCCCGTGTGTGGGTGAGTATAACGATACTCAGATGGCATGTAAATCGAATGCCCAGTCTGAGTGTTATTAGCCTCTACTCCCAGGGGCCCTATTGGATTTGTGTATGATCCAACCTAACCGTATCACAAAAATACCCCAAACTCTATTAGGGTATACTCAATGGGACCGTCAAGCTCCAAGATTACCAGCGCCACTGACGGTTTGTCAAACAGATTTCTGATGCCAAAGATATGGCCAAATAATGTAAAGGGTCAGTTTTAGGTCCTGGTCTAGTCTGACCCAATTGGATTGACCCGACCCAAATTAGTCTAGGTCGACCCAGTTCGGGTCAACCTGGCCTGACCCGTTTGGTCCAGCTTGGCCCGTTGGGCGGGCCGGCCCATTGGGTTTGGCATGGCCCGCTGGGCCCAGCCCAGCAGGTCCCGAAGGCGGATCAGCCCAGGCTCGGGGCTGGTTCGGCCCGAAGCGTCGTGAGGGCATGGCCCGGTGTGGCTCGGCCCGGAGGTCGCTGCCAGGACCGGTTCGGCCAGGGCATCGCAAGGGGGACCGAGGGTTAGATCAAGAGGCCGGTGTGGCCAGGGCGCTGGTTCGGCCGAGAGGTCGGCGCATTGTGGTCGTTCAGCAAGGGAACCGGTTCGGCCAGGAGGAGGTCGGGCAGGACGGCGGCAAGCCGGCGGCCATCCAGGGGGTAGCCGAGCATGCCGGAGGGGGCCCAGCCAAGCCGGTTCAGCCAGTAGTGGTGCTGGACGCTGCGGGGTGGCACGGGTCACGAAGGTCGCGGGTACCGCGACCTTTGTCTTTGCCGCCTTCATCGCCTCATCGTTCCATCGCCATGCTGAAGGACATCACAAAAGAGATTGAGGGTGGGTATCGGGCCATGTTAGTTTGGAACACACCCTCTACTTTTAGAGTGATAGCAATTGGTCCTTTAGAACGAACCACAACAATCCACCCAAAAAAAGAAAGCAACATCGTTCTTCGTTTTGATGAAAGGAAGAACATGGATCTTTAAATGAAATTAAACCCCTACCTTTGTTCATTGTTCAACAATGAAATCGTAGAAAGAAGAAAAAGGGGATCATCGTTCATCCGTCGGCCACACACTTCAAATCCCATGCTTGTGTGTCAGCTCATTGACGACGATGTGGAGGGATGGTCGGTTGAAGACATCCCACATTGGTAGGATCTGAGGATGATGGTTGAAGGAGATCGTTGTCGGCATTCTTCATTCTTCGTTCTTCGATGGCAGATGAGATTCTTCATTGGAAAATTCTATTTCTCCCAAGCTCCCCTCTCCCCAAAATTCCACTCAAATGCCAAAAGTGATCTGATTTCCCCAATTTAATTGTTTCCATAATATTCAAATTGGGGAAGTTAATTACGTAGGTTGTCAAATTAAGGGTGGTGCATTAGAAATATTAAAGTTAGAGGAGGTCCATAGGCTCTCCCTCATTAATGAGAAGAGTTGAGAGGTTCTCCTCTCCTCCCATTAATAGGGGTCAGGTGGTCCCTGCCCTTATTATTCATAATGGGAGGTTATGTGGTCTTGGGTGGTCCCCACCACATTAACCTCACATGGGATGTTGAAGCGTGGTGGTCCCCACCATGATAACCTCTCACGAGAGGTTATGTCCTGGTGGTCCCCACTTCCAACCTCCATATGGAGGTTATAGTTCCAGTAGGTCCTACCTCCCAACACCCACATGGTTGTTGGTAAAATAAAAATAAAGTGTCACACGCATTTATTTTTATTTTAATCATTCACGTAAAACCCAAAAACTATATTTTATTCTCGACCCACTACCATCGAGGAGAATGTCTTCTTAAGAAAATATTGGTGTTGCGAGTTCAACGGTGCCCTCAGATTTCAATTCTGAGCACTGATTAAAAAGTTATAAAAACACGCTCATATGTTTACTGAACGTACCTGAACAAAACTTTAGAAATTGATTCTGGTCACACCGGGCCTTGGAATCAGGTGCTGTAAAATTTCGCGGACTCGTAAAATTCGAATTTATTTAAAAAAATTACATGGAAATTTCGGGTCTTTAAATTCTCCCCACCTCAGGTCTCTACGTCCCTGTAATGCACAACTAAGGTAACAAGTGGGGGTACTGAGCATAAATATGAGCCTCCCGCTCCCATGTGCACTCCTGGAGGTTCCCATGAAACCAAAGAATGCGCACCAGAGGTATCGACCATCCACGAAGGAACCTCTCTTGTCAATCCTCAATCTCTAATAGAACCTCCGTAAATGTCTCCCCTTTGTTGACATCCAACTCGCCATTGTTGATGTTGTGGGAAAGGTCATTACGTATATCCTCGGCTGGGATACGTGGAAGACGTCGTGCACCCGGTGCAACTAAGGGGGAAGAGAGAATCGGTATGCCAAATCGCCAACACTACTGAAGACTTGATAAGGTCCTATAAATCTCAGAGATAACTTTCCGCCTCATTTAAATCTCTGTAGACCTTGTTGAGGTGAGACTCATAGACAGATGTGGTCGCCATCCTCGAACTCCTGAGGTCTCTATCTCCTTTCGGCATACAACTTTTGCCTACTCTATACCGTCTTCATCTACTTCTAGATGATATGGACCTTCTCCATGGTAGCTCATACCATCTCTGGTCCCACTGGTGCTTACTCCCCAAGGTCAGTTCCATACAAAGGTGATCTGCAAAGGTCGCTCGTATAACGCCTCAAAATGTCCCATCCCAATGGTGGGGTGATAGCTATTGTTGTATGCAAACTCCACTAAAGGTAACTGATCCTCCCAGTTGTGACCGAAGTCAAGGACATAATCATGCATCATGTCCTCGAGGGTCTGAATAGTCTGCTCAGTCTAACCATTAGTCTGAGGATGAAAGGCAGTGCTCAAATGAAACTATGTCCTGAAAGCCTCATGTGACCCCTTCCATAGCCAGGAAGTAAAACTTTCATCATGATTGAGTCAATCGTCGAAGGTACTCCATGTAGCCGCACAATATCCTGTACATAGAGGTGTTCCATGCTCTATGTTGAACCCTTATCTCTGATATGTAGGAAGTGGGCCAACTTTTTGAGTTGGTCAACGATCACCCAAATCGAGTTGTGACCCCTGGATGTACGTGGAAGTCCTGTCATGAAGCCCATGGATATCTCATCCCACTTCTACCCTGGGACCTATAAAGGATGAACAAATCCTGCTGGTACATGGTGCTCTGCTTTCACATGCTGACAAGTGAGGCACTGAGAGTCAAACTCTACAACTCCCTTCTTCATCCCCTACCACCAGTGCTGTCGCTGGAGATCCTGGTACATCATCACCACTCCTAGATGTACCGCTAAAGGGGATCTGTGGAACTCCCTCAACACATCCTCCTAAAGTGACACTAGCACCATAGTACGTCCTCTGATGAGGATGACATGCTCCCCATATTCAGAAAATCAATCAGGTGCATTCCCTATGGATATTTGAGCACGTCATGTCTTGCAGTCAGCATCCCCACATTGTGCCTCCCAAACTCGCTGAAAGAGTGGGGGTGTGACTATGAGAGACTATAGGAAAGATGCTCCATCTCTATCCCCAAAGGATATCCACAAAGCGGATATCTGCTCTGTCGCTTCACCTAACAGTTGTATACCAGACCTCCTGTTGAGAGTATCTGCAACAATTTTCCCCTTCCTAGGAGTATAGACTATCTCGATGTCATAGTCCTGGAGGAACTCAAGCCAACGACGTTGTCTCAGTTTCAAGTCATTCTGAGAAAAGATATACCTGAGACTCTTGTAATCAGTGTACATGGTAAAACTCTTGCCCATCAGATAGTGTCACCACATCTTCAAGGCGAAGACCACTTTTTCTAAATCAAGGTCATGGGTAGAATAGTTCTGCTCATATTGTCTCAGCTGTTGAGAACCATATGCGATCATTACATGCTCCTGCATCAGGACACACCTGAGTCTGGTCCCTGCTGCATCACAGTAGACTATGTACCCTATGCCTTCCTCTAGAAGCCTTAAGATGGGGGCACTAGTCAGCCTCTTCCTCATCTCCTGAAAGCTCTGCTGGCATCTCTCCAACCACATGAAGGGTTTCCCCTTTTTCATCAAGGCTGATAGTGGTGCTGCAACTCTGGAGAAGTCTAGAACGAATCTCCGATAGTAACCAGCCAAACCTAGGAAACTTTGTACCTTCGTCGCACACTTGGGTGGATCCAAATCAAGTATCGCCTCAATATTCACTGGATCCACTACAACTCTAGCCCCTGAGATGACATGTCCCAAAAAGTGTACCTCTCAGATCCAAAACTGGCAGTTCGAGAGATTACCATAAAGATGGTGCTCTCGAAGTGTGTCCAGTCCTACCTACAAATGGTAGGCATGATCCTCATCAGTATATGAGTAGATCAGAATGTCGTCGATGAATACTACGACAATGTGATCGAGGTATGGCTGGAAAATCATGTTCATGAGCCCATGAATACTTCTTGAGCATTGGTTTTGCCGAAAGGCATAACAAAAAACTTGTAGTGATCATACCAAAATCTCAAGGACATCCTCTGCACATCCTTGTCTCGAACTCTGAGCTGGTGATAGCCTGATCTGAGGTATATCTTTGAGAACCACAGTGCTCCCTTTAGCTGATCAAATAGGTCATCAATCCTCAGGAGTGGGTACTTGTTCTTCACAGTCACCTAGTTCAGGTGACGGTAGTCGACAAAAATCCTCAAGATCTCATCTTCCTTCTTGGAGAATAGAATCGGGGCTACCCAGGGAGAAACACTAGGCTGTAAGAATCCCTTCCCCTACAAGTCCTCTAGCTGTACCTACTGCTCGCGAAGCTCCGCGGGAGCCATCTGATACGCTGGTGTAGATATCGGTGTCTTTCCGGTGTATAGGTCAATGTAGAAGTCCAACTCTATGTGAGGAGGTAGACCTGGGGAATAATCAGGTAAATCATCCACGTACTAGTCCACCACTATAGGATAAGTCAGACTCTCTACATCAACTACTTTGATGGTAAGGAAATCCAACTGATGAGTGATTGGTTGTACTCTCCTCTAGGCAAGTCCATACTACGCTACAAAGGCTCCCTTCTCACTGGTGAAGGTGAAATTGATCCCATCCATGAGGACACACCGCACTTTGCGCCTAATACAGTAGATCTGGACATGCACTGTAGATAACCAGTCCATTCCCAAGATGACATCGTAAGGCCTCGATGCCACAACTAGGAGATCCCAGCTAAAGATCATGCCTCCTAGAGTAAGCAAACACTACCGGAACTAGTGCATAATTATTGAATCTGCTCCTGTAGGAGTCTCTAGCCATAAGGTTTGAGTCAATGACTCCATCAGAATCTCTGAGCTTTGAACGAGGACAGTGGCAATGAATGTGTGATTGGCACATGTGCCTATAAGAACTATAGCTATGGTGGAGTAGATACTGATCGTACCTCGAATCATCTTTGGAACACCATGATCATAAGACACAGCTACTTGGATATGAGCTCTCGCCTGTACACCTGCTCCCTATGATCGGGGTGGACCTCCTGGTGGTGGTGTTGGTAACATCTCAAAACGTCATCCACCGCCAGCTTCACGGCCAGCTCCTCTGCCACGTCCGCATGCTCCCTGTAGACCACCTCGATGGAACCTCTGCCTCTGTCTAGGAGGTCCCTCAATTGTCTGTTGATCATCCAAACAATGGGTCGGACAGTCACGAGCCATGTTACCCTGCCCGCCACATGAGTAACACTATTCTCTCCTGGCCTATCGGGCTCTTTCTCTTGTGCCCTGGACAACTGACCCTGAGTCATGAGGTCGTCCACCCATGGGTCTGGTCCTCTTGGACCTCTGTGACATCGGTCTCCTGCCTGCTATAGAACACTCCACTACGTATTGACTGGGGGTGGATCTCACTGCTGGAGACTACTCAGCAAATAAACTCTCCACTAGGAGGGCTCTCTCTACCACCCCTACTAGCATCGGGATGCTGAGTGAGATCATCGAAGCCCTGATCTCTCGCATGAGCCCCTTCTCAAAGTTCCGGGACCTGAAGAATGGGTTCCACCCCAAATCAGTGGAGTAGCGCGAGAGGTCAGTGAACCTCGCTAAGTAATGTGCCACCCTCATAATTCCCTTCTACAAATGAAGTATCTCTATTATCCGCACTACACGTAGGGTGGCTGGAAAAAACTCTGCCCGAAACTGGATCTTGATGTCTTCCCAAAGAAGTGTCACCTCGTCATGCACCTAGAGCATCGGGATCCACCATATGCCTACTACTACCTGGAGGAGACTCGCGGCAAGGATCACCATAAGGTCGGCTGGTGTACCTACTAATCTGAAGACTCTCACCACAGCCACCAGCCAATCCTCAGTTGCTTGCGGGTCTGTCTCACCCCAGAACCTGGGCAGCCTCTGGCACTAGAACTCGTGCAATGCTCTCAGGCAGCGAGCACTCTCTACAGCAGGGGCTGGTGGCATCGGTGTCCCAATGGGTAGTGGTACCGCTAGTGCCTCCGCTGTGATAGGGCCCTTCACCGAGGCCTCATCGCTCGGTGGGCTGCATCTCATACAACTCTTGGAATCATAGCTAGCTATCTACCTGGAGGCATCCTGAAAGGAAATAGGTGCTCCATGGTCAAAAAGTAATACATGGTGAGCTGACTCAATTAATTCAATGAAAACTCTTCAAACACACATGCAATCGGTGTTTTCATGCACTGAGTCACAAATCAGAAGTCAGAGTCCTGGTGTATGGATATGTCGACCGTCGCACAAACACTGGACTCCCTGAACGGAAAACCACACTCACTAAACTTAACACTATTTCTTCATAGAAAGAAAGATAATAGTCTTGAGTTCAATGGTAGAACTGAATACTCTGATACCAATTTTTCACTAATTGTCCCTCAGGTCCCATACCGTGACTACCCCAAGCCCTCCTTCCATAGACCAGGGGCTGGCGACTAGCACCAAAGGCGTAAATATCAAATAATGGGAAGACATTGCCTTTATAACCTGACAACTCATGCAAGAGAGTACAAGATGAAAGAAAAATACTATGTAAAACTGTATGACAAAAGATTGATGAAAATTAAAAGGGCCAAAAATACAATCCTAACTTTAAAGTACAAGAAGCATGAAAAAAAGAAAACAGCTCCTAGATTGTCCACTGGGAAATCTTAGCTAAAGGATAGGTACAGATAGCCTCCACTGCACTCCATGTATGTCCATCTCCTCATTGTACCGTCACGCTATGTGGTCCACCTCTAGGTACTGTCCAGTCCTGGTATACTCAACCTCGGTCAGTGTTGTCTGTCGTCTGCATCCAACACAACGAGGTGTGAGCAAAGTCCGTGTAGGGTTGAATATAACAATACTCAGTAGGGACCCTGAGACCCTCAAGGTCTCACAAAATCCAAAAAGTATAAACCACAAGGTATAAAATCAACAGATAACCCCACTTAGGTATATGTCCATACATATTCCTAAGTTATCATGTAACCAATCTCAATCATGAGAAAACACAAAAGTTACTGACTCCACTCACACAAGAATACAACATATGTAGGTAGATAGATATGATTAGATGTATCCACTAAATCATCTATTATGTCGAAACCACATGGGATCTTGGTACAGAAATCAAAATTGTTGAACCCACATAGGATCCAAGAACAGTATTCAGAACTGTCAATCCCATACAGGATCCAGGAATAATAGTTAGAACTGTCGAACCAACAAAGGATCCAAGAACCGGAGTTAGAGATGTCGAAACCAAACAAGATCCAGGAACAAGAGTCAAAACTGTCGAACCCACATGGGATCTAGGAACAGTAGTCATACTTATCGAACCCACACACAATCCAGGAACAACAGTCAGAACTGTCGAACCAACACATGATCCAGGAACCGTAGTCAGAGTTGTCGAACCCACACAGGATCTAGGAATAGTAGTCAGAACTGTCTAACCCACACAGGATCCATGAAAAGTATTCAGAACTATTGAACCCACACATGATACAGGAATAGTATTCAGAGCTTTCAAACCCACACAGGATCTAGGAATAGTAGTCTGATCTGTCGAACTCACAGACGATCCAGGAACATTAGTCAGAAAGCAGCCAGCCACAGGGTTTCCGCACAAGCACTCTTGATTCCAGGAGTGTCCACTCCTCAAGCCATGTGTTGATACATCAACTTACTTGTATTACCATGAAGAAATATCCCGAAGGTCTGCTTCATCATAGGAGTCTCAACGCAACAAACGGCGCGTCAATCGGACCCCCAGTCGGAAAGTTATTAGCCTTTTAGTCCTGGTGGCCCGATAGGATTCATGCATGATCATACCTTAACGTATCACAACTATACCCCAAACTATAGTGGGGTATACTCAAATGGACGTTCAAGCTCCAATATTACCAGCGCCGCTGACGGTTCATCCAACGGACGTCCAGTGCCAAAGATGTGGCCAAAGAAAGTAAACGGTCGGTTGTAGGACCGGGTCCGGTCCGACCTGGTTGGACCGACCCATCCCGACATAGTTTGGGCCGACCCGGTTCTGGTCAACCTGACCTAATCAGTTGGGTTTGGCTTGGCCCGTAGGGCCCTACCCAGTAGGCCGCGAGGGCGGTCCGGCCCAGGCTCGGGGCCGGTTCGGCTCGCAGCGCCGTGAGGGCACGGCCCGACACGACTTGGCCTAGAGGGCACATTCGGGACCAGTTTGTCTAGGGCACTACGAGGGAGAACGTGGGCTATCTCGGGTGGACAGTGCATCCATGGCGTTGGTTCAGCCGAGAGGTCGGCACGACATGGCGGTTCGGCCATAACGCCAGTTCTGTCGGGAGGCGGCCGGGTAGGCCGACAGCAAGCTTGCGGTCGGGCGGCTGGGCAGGCAGGGAGACAACTGGACAGGGCGACGACAGGACGGTGGGGGGGCAGTCGGTCCGGTTCGGTTAGTGGAAGTGCGGGAGTCCGCGGGGCGGCGCAGGTCACGGAGGCCACAAGTAGTGCGACCTTTGTCTTTGTCGTCTTCATCGCCTCGTCGTTTCATCACTAGGCTGAAGGACATATCAAAAGAGATTGATGGAGGGTGTTGGGCCATGTTAGTTTGTCCCTCACCCTCCGCGTTTAGGGTGATCGCAATCGGTCCTTTAGAATGAACCACAACAATCCACCTGCTAAAAGAAAGCATCCTCGTTCTTAATTTTGAAAAAAAATAACATGGAACTTTAAATGAAATTAAACCCCTAACTTTGTTCGGTGTTCGATGATGAAATCGTCGAAAAAAGACAGAGGAGATCGTCATTCATCGTGTCAGCCACAAACTTTCAATCCCGAGCTCGTGCGTCGGCTTGTTGAAGACGATGTGGAGGGAAGGTCGGTTGAAGATTTCCCACATTGGTAGGATCCAAGGATGAATGTGGAAGGAGATCATTTCCAGTGTTATTCATTCTTTGTTCTTCGATTGGAGATGAGCTTCTTCCTTGGTGAACTCTATTTCTCCCATTCTCTCATCTCCCCAAAATTACACCCAAATTCCATAAGTGATATGATTTCTACAATTTAATTGTTGGCACAATATTAAAATTGGGAAAATTAATTATGTAGGTTGGCATATCAAGGGTGGTGCATTAGAAATATTAAAGTTAGAGGAGGTCAAGAGGCTCTCCCTCATTAATGAGGGGAGTAGAGAGGTTTTCAGCTCCCCCTATTAACAGGGGTCAGGTGGCCCCCACCTCTATTACTCAAAATGGTAGGTTATGTGGTCTCGGGTGGTCCCCACCACATTATCCTCCCATGGGAGGTTGAGGCGTGGATGTCCCCACCACCATAACCTCTTATGAGAGGTTCTAGTCTGTTGGTCCCCACTTCCAACCTCTACATGGAGGTTATAGTTCTAGTGGTTCCTACCTCCCAACACCCACATGGTTGTTGGTAAAAGAAAAATAAAGTGAAACACACATTTATTTTTATTTTAATCTTTCACGTAAAACCCCAGAACTATCTTTTATTATCGACCCATTGTCATCGAGGTAGAATTCATCTTAAGAGAATACCAGTTCTATGAGTTCAACCATGCCCTCGGATTTCAATTTGAGCACTGGTTCAAATGCTATAAAAACCCAGTCGTACGTTTACTGAATTTACCCATACAAAACTTCAGAAATTGATTCTGGGCACACCGGGCCTCGAAATCATGCGACATAAAATATCACGGACTCGTAAAATTACCATTTAATTAAAACAAATACATGGAAATTCCATGTCTTTACATAAAACCTCCACTACCACCATATAACAAGTATTTTCTTGTGATGGGAATATCCAAAGAGGTATATTTGATATACCACAATGAGGGTAACACTACACTAGGGAGGCATACACATTGAATATCTGTCATGATATTCTATATGAGAACAAAGGTAAAAACTCTTTCAACTATTGTAAGTGGATGAAATAAACCCCAAATTTAGAAAAACCATCCAGGTTTATCACTCAATAATATCTAGTCACCCAATACCACCCAATCGACATGACAACCATGGGCCTCTCTCATATAAGGAAAGTGTGTTGGGGTACTATTTTCAATCAATGATGAGAAACATCTCCCACTTCAGAAAATAGTCAACTACTCCAAATCATGATGCTCATGTACCTCCTCTATGATCTAGACAAAAACTCCTCTACTAACACCATTATCCACCATGTCACTATTGTGCCACCCAAATCTCGTCAATCATTTTGTATTTAACATAACAAGATACCCCTAGTATTTTTGGAATTCAATACACACAATAAGAGTTTACCACACATCCAAAACTCTCTTGGTAATACTAGGAAATTATTAAAATGCATAACATGCTCCTATATGAACTAATACCTGAAAATATTTTTCCCATCATTTCAAAAACGAACACTAGGAATCCATCTCTAGAATGAAATTCAATGCATACATTGGTCTCTGGTAGAGGAAAAATAATGGGTCTGCTATGAAAAAAATTGTTGAATTCCTCTAAATTCATGGGAGGTGAGTTCTCATTCATGCACATAACGAATAAATATATGATTACCATTTGGTGGGTAAATGACTAAAAATCCTTGAGGGAATGTTGTAATCACAAAACCTATGGGGTTTACACTCATTACTGAAGGTAGAACCTAACTCACTTAAACAATAAAACATAATGTTACTAGAAATTGGTAAAAAATTCATACTAAAGTAGGTACCACTATAAATTACCTCTTTCATGAAGGAATATCCCGAATAGCTGATTTATCCACTATTGATTAACTCAATATACTTACGGTGTAAGTGAAAGATAATTTTCCTCAATGTAAAATCTCTTTCTAATAAGGGTATATATAGGGATTTCATAGGAATCTATAACTATCAAACATATTAAATAGAAAGAATAACTTGTCCCTTTAATATTTTTTATGATAGTCCAACAAGAGGGGGGGAAATCATACTCTGTATCTATTGATGCCTAACAAAAGTCATCCCTTTCATGTGTCTTCTCTCTATGTATAATCTCTCACCATTATCTTTTTAATAAATAATATCTCAGTAGTAAACTAAGCCTACAATAGTGAGTTATCTTATCTAAATCTCATATCCCACATGGAGGTCCATCCATGGAACCACTCTAGTTGTCTTCATGTGAAACACTACCTTGCACCCAAATCCAGAGTCTATCCCTTCACATAATACTCAACTATGATTACTCGCTTGGAGGATTCTGTAACTACCCAAACATTCATTAATGGAAATTCCCTCTATATTTTTAAATATATTTTTATGTAAAATAGTTATGTAAAACATTTTCACATCCTTTGTTATATCTTATTGAATTATGATCATTGTTAATATGGTCGTTGAATAGTGATCACATGATTAGTATAAATACAGGTCTTTAACAATGCAATTTACTTAGACAAAGGAATCTATGGCCTCATCTAGTAGAATTGATCCATATGAAGCCTATTTTTCAGAGCTCGAAATAGTGGTGGAATCAATGGGCTTCAGTCTTGACCAAGCCCAAGCCGATCTAGAATATGTTAAGCTCGAGCAGGACTACCTAGGAGAGAAATGGAAGTTTATTGAGATTACCACCCAAGCAATGTTATCTGAGCCACCCCAAGTGTCTGTCACCATCGCACACCTTACTCTTTAGACTTATGCAGGTGTTAAGGGGTTATGTAACAATACCCTATTACTATGGGTATGTACATTATTTTTGTATATAATAATGAATATACTTTCATTTTCTTATAGTACCTTGTAAATTATTTTTAAATCAGAAATATTACATTTAGTTAATGTTCAACTACAAAATCTATTTTGATGAATTAATGGATTTTTGAATTATATAATATTTTAAAAAAATATTATTATAATTATAAAATTAATTTTTATTAAATATAAATTATCGTATAATTTTATGAATGCAATTTTAATTTTTATTAAGGTTTGAAAGCCATTTTTGTCAAAAACCATGATTTTTCAATAAATGTCAGTTTTTATTTTAAAATTGGAAATTAACATATTATTTAGATAAAATAATTACTATTTCTGGAATCAGGACCTCATAGTTATCCAACGGTGAATTTTTCGTAATTTTCTGAGAGAGTCAATTTTTTGGGTTAAAAATAAATACCGTTTAAATATATAATGTGTATTATGACATCATAACGACCCAATATTGATGTAATAAAATACTATAAGCTTTTTTTCAGCCAATATATTGTTTACCATTAAAATAATGTGGTTTTGGGTTTGTCTGACCTTTTTAACAAAGCATTAATGGACCCTTCTAAACTTATTAGACATCTTGTTTTTTTAAATAATTTTTCTTAGGAGTGTGGCTCACCTCCACATAAACAACCCCATTATTTTAAGAAGTTCGGACTTTGGCCTTATAAAAAAATGTTTTCCACATCCCTTTTCCAAATTCCATAGGCAAAAACAATGGTCTGGTTTGTGGTTTGGATTAGTTTAATGTGAGGTGTCCCAAACCTAAATATTAAATAATTACCTCACCTTTCCTATATAAACCCACCCAATATCCCACTTCCACCTCACTCAAAGACTTTGTAGTTCTTCCAACCTCTACTCTCCACTCTCTATAATCATTTCATGGTACCCCAAGCTCCCAAGATGTCTCTCTCAAGCCTCTCTCAGGCCTTTGGAAGCACACTTCCAAGTAAGGGATTTTTCTTCCTTTCTAATTTTTTTCAATTTTTTTAATGTTATTATGCCCTTTTAATTTCAATTATAAATGTTGGGGTATGTTTTCACACCTCCCCCATACTTCCCTCTTTATATTTAAATGATGGTAGACCCCTTTCTCACTCATTAAATTCCTCCCATGTACACCTGTTACTATGCCAAAATTCCAAAAGAAATTTATCTCTCTTGTTTTACATTCAAGCAATTATTTTGTATCATGAATCTAAATTCCATTACAATTATTGGGTCATTTACCTATATGATCCCCTTAATATCCATTTAATTTACATATTATGATATGACCCTTTCTCTCTCATCATCCATTTTTATAAATTCTTACGTCACGCTGTTACGCTGCTTGAATTGCACCGAGTTTCTAAGCCAATGTCATTGTGTAGTGAATACCATGCCAATTTCTCTATCAAGGGTACTAACCTTTATACACATTTACTTATTGATTGTAATTATACATGTATGAATTTAGAATTCATTTATCGTGGAATAAATGATTATGTTTTATGAATCCATGTTATATGATCCATGTGGAACACTTATGCATGAAATGAAATGTTTAAGAAGGGTGTGCCCTTATAATGCTCCAATGCATTGGGTAAAGTATAGTATCATGATAAATCATGTACAATGGGTGTTTACTCATGCTAATTCAAGTTCAATGAGGTTTTACTCGTGAATCATGTGCAATGAGGATTTACTGATGCTCCAGGTGCAATGAGCCTTGGCTCATACTAATTTCATGTTAAGTGTTGTTTCCATATTTCCATGTTATGATTTTCATGATTTATCATGACTTTATGTTTATAATTCTATTGTGCTCTAATGGTATGACTATTTTATAACATGTATTTTATTTCCCATGTTAATCCATGTTTATTCCCTTACTGGGCTGTATAGCTCACCTATTCTTAGGCATGTCCTCAGGTTGTCCAATGCAATGATAAGTACGAGGGAATGTAGGGGTTATGTAAAGGATTTTTTCAATAAAGATATTGTATTTCATGATTGAAGTTGTTATGTAATGATCATAATCCCCAAAGACACTAGACCTCTCGATCTTCTATGTTGTATCAAGTGATGTTTATGTAATAAATTATCATTAACTGTGTAATAAATGATCAGTGTTGTCAAAGTTGGTATCTGAGTATAGGGTTAGTTATTTTTTGGATTAGGATTAGAAAAACCTAGTGAAGACTTATAGAAAATACTAAGTATAATAAAAACATCCTTAAGTTTTGGTGAGTATTGAGTAAGTGGATTATCAAACTAATACATCCTTGTCTGGATAAGAGCTGGTAGAGGTGACTCTGGCACAGATGTATCCTTGGGGTAAAACCCAAAAACACCACATTGAGCTAGACTCGGATGGGAACTAGTGAATGACAACGGGCCTTACTACACTCTTGGTTACGACATTCCTGGGGGATATGCGTTGGTAAATTCAAAATCTTAGTATGAACCATTATTAAGGGACAAAAATAAATTCCCTAAGAATATATGATACAAAGTAGATCATGGATAACATATACTAAATCCAATAGATTCATATGTTAAGGAAATAAAAGATATTTATAAGTCATCAGTTTTGTCCTTGGATGTCCCTTTATGTGTTACCCCTAACTTTCCTTTTATTCCAGCCAATGGCTGGTAATAGGAGGACTCGGGATAAAAATTGATGTGAAGATCAATGTGACGATTGTACTAATGAGATTCCCAATTTGATGAGAGTGGGAATAGAGAACTTTTTCATGCTTCTCTCTCAGCTAACTCAAGTTTTTAAAAGAAACATGGGTCAAGAGGGACGTTCACCCCCCCCCCCCCCAAGAAAGAACAAGTCGCTATCGAGGGCTTCATTAAACAAAGGCCTCCTACTTTTAATGGGTCATTTGATCCCTCAATCACTGAACAATAGATCAACTCCATTGAAAAGATATTATCCATCCTTCAATATTCTAAACAAGAGAAGGTTCTCCAGGATTTTTATCGTATGGAGGGTGAAGCTGATCAATGGTGGACGTTGATCAAAAATACGAAGCCTGAGTAGAAGATTGAGGCATTGGAATGGAAGGTTTTTTGGAAGATGTTTTTTTGATAAATATTTTCCACACACCCCCCATCTTAAGATGGAAAGGGGCTTCCTTGCCCTCAAGAAAAAGGATGACAAATCAGTTGGAGAATACAAGGAAAACATCACAAGGCTGGAACGATAAGCTTCTGGTTTTGTTGTTACCCCCAAATGCAAGGTTGAATGCTTCATTGGTTGGATGAAACCTAGCCTGTAGAAAGCGCTGGCAATCCGCGACTTCGACAGCTATATGGAAATTGTCTGATGTGCCTTTAAGGTCTAAATGGAGATCAGAGAATCTTAGGTCCATCATGGGGATAAGAAGCGTAAGGTGGACTTCAATACAGGTGGTCCGATTGATAAATCCAACAGTGCTACGAAGATCCAGCACCCCACTTGCAAAAGGTGAGGAAAGAAGCAGCCTAGAAATTGCCTAATGGGGACGAGAAAATGCTCTAAGTGTGGAAGAGAAGCGCACCTAGTTATTATCTGTCGACAATAAAAACCCATGGAAGCAACATAGGATAATAATGCTCCATTTTAACCCCAACACATGGTTCATTGCTACCACTACAAATAACTAGGGAGTCTGGCAAATCAGTGCCCTAGGCCAAGGGTTTTCGGAGGCAAACAACAACCTCCAAGGCATCAAGGGAGAGCTTTTTCCATCACTGCTGCCGATGTGAAACCTGAAAACAAAGAGGTTATAGGTACACTAGGTATTCATTAGAGAATGGTGAACATACTTTGTGATTCAGGTTATATGCATTATTTTATATCTCAAAAGTTTAGTAGAACAATCCCAGCACCACCACAAATCATGGAAGTGAAGATGTCGGTGAGTACGGAAAATGGGGCAATCATTTCATCCCATGAATATAACTCCTCCCTTGTCATAATATGTGGATTAAACATCCCAGAGAACCTCTTCATACTCCCTATGGTAGAATTTGATGAAAATATTTGAATGGATTTGATATCATTATATTGATCCAACATAAATTTTCATGAGATGGAAATCAGTCTCCATATGGAGAATCGACCCCCCGATTCTTTACAAGTGAAATGAGGAAGATGAATCTTTTTTAGATTCATCATCTCAAGCGTGGATATTAATTCCCTATGATCATGTGTATCTGGCTCATATGATTGTGTCTAAGGAGGAAACTATCCTAGAAGACATGGTAATTGTGAGGGAATTCACTGAGGTGTTTCCCGATGAATTTCTTGGTCTTCCTCCTAGAAGAGATGTTGAATTTTAAATTGATCTTAGACCTGGGGAATTTCCAATATCCAAGACTTCATATATAATGGATTTTGTGGAGCTTGAGGTGCTGAAAAAACAACTACAGGAGAATCTGGATAAAGGGTTTATACACCCAAGTGCTTGACCATGGGGTGCACCAGTCCTTTTCGTCAAGAAAAAAGGATGGGCCAGTATGCCTTTTCATCGATTAATGTGAGCTCAACAAAATCATGATAAAGAAAAAGTGTCCTCTCCCATGAATTTATGACTTGTTAGATCACCTGTGTGGAGCACAATACTTCTCTAAGGTGGATTTTTAGCCGGGATATTATCAAATAAGGTGAAGGAGGAAGATATCCCCAAGACTACTTTTTGTACAAGATACGAGCACTATGATTTCATAGTAATACCTTTCGGACTCACTAATTTATAGAAATCTTCATGGAATTGATGAATAGAGACTTTAGAGATTACCTCGAAAAATTTGTGGTTTTCATTATAGATGATATTCAGATATACTCCAAAACCAAGGAGGATCATGAGGAGCATCTGAGAACTGTACTAGAGAACTTTCGGAAGGAGAAGCTCTATGAAAAGTACAACAACTATGAGTTCTGGATGAAGGAGGTCCCATTCTTGGGCCATATCATCACAAGCAATGTGATATCTGTGGATCCTTCCAAAACAGATGCAATTGAGGGGTGGTCAAGGACAACATCGTTAATTAATATCCGTATCTTTTTGGAGTTAGGTGGATATTATCGACGATTTGTGAGAAATTTATCATGATTATCCAACCCTTTTACCAATCTAACTCAGAAGGGAGTAACGTTTTTTTGGAGTGATGAATGTTAAGAAAGCTTCAAAGAGTTAAGAGGGAGGCTTATCACTGCACCTGTGCTCACTTTAGACACAATTGGAGAACTTTTTGTGGTATTCAGTGATGATTCAAAGAAGGGCCTAGGATTTGTGTTGATGAAAAATGAAAAGGTCATTGCCTATGCTTCATGACAATTGAAATTTCATGAACATAAGTATCCAACACATGATCTCAAGTTGGCTGCAGTGATCTTAACATTAAAAATATGGCGGAATTATCTCTTTGGGTAGAAGTGTGAAATATATACGGACCACAAAAGCCTCAAGTATATATTCACACAGAAAGAGTTGAACATACACCAATGAAGATGGTTAGAGCTAATCAAAGACTATGACTACTCAATCCATTACCACCCTGGGAAAGCAAAAAGGTGTTGGATGCCCTAAGTAGAAAGGAACCAGAGAATCTATCATTGATGATAATTTAAAAGGATCCAATCTTCTTAGATTAGATGAATATGGACATGGGAATCAGAATGAAGGGAACATCATCAATCCTTTCACAAATGATTGCTCAACCGTTACATTTGTAAAGGTTAAAAGATGCTCAAAAAGATGATATGGGAATTCAAGAAAAAGTGGAAGCTATCAGAAAAGGTAAATCCTTTGAGTATAATGTTAATGAAAGAAGGGATTATGAGATTTGGGAAAGTACTATGTGTTCCATCATGTTCGGAGCTGAATATGGAACTTTGGGATGATGCACATAGTTTAAATTTCACTATTCACCCAGGAAACACAAATATGTTTCGAGATCTCCGAGAGCATTATTGGTGGAATAATATGAAGAAGGAGATCACTGAATATACATCAAAGTGCCTGGTGTGTCATCAAGTGAAGTCAGAGAGTCAGATGTCTAAAAGGATGATGCAACTATTGCCCATACCAGAATGGATAGGGGAGAACATCACCATGGACTTTGTCATAGGACTTATAAATATATCCAAAGGCAACAATGAAATATGGGTTGTTGTGGATCGTCTTACAAAGGCTTCACAATTCATTGATATTCAGGAGGATTTCTCATTGGATCAACTAGAACAAATATATATCAGGGAAGCGGTAAGGCTTCATGGAGTACCACAATCTATTGTGTCTGATCGAGATCCAAGATTCATCTCTATGTATTGGAAGATTCTTCAAAATGCTCTGAATACTGAACTGAACTTCTGTACGTCCTATCATCCTCAAACTGATGACCAATCCAAGTGGACAATCTAAACACTTGAGGACATGTTGATAGCATGGTCAATGGTCTTTAAAGGAGTATCGGATCAACATCTTCCTCTGGTTGAGTTCTCTTATAATGACAGTTTCTACTCTAGTATCCAAATGGCACCATATGAAGCCCTTTGTGGGAAAAGGTGAAGAACACCGGCGTGTTGGGATGAGGTCGGTGAGCGTAAGATTCTTGGACCAAAAATGGTCGATGAAATTGTGAAGAAGGTGAAATCCATTTAGCATCATATCAAGGAAACCCAGAGTCGAAAGAAGAGTTATGAGGATAACTGTCGATGAGACCTTGATTTTTAAGTTGGAGACATGGTATTTCTATGCATATCTCTGTGGAATAAGGTCATGAGGTTTGGAAGGAAAGAAAAGTTAAGTCCATGGTACATCCCCCTTCAAGATTCATGACCGTGTTGGGGTTGTGGGCTATCGACTAGCACTTTTACCTTCCATGTCCATATTACATGATGTCTTTCATGTATCCCTCTTAAGGAAGTCATAATAGACCCTTCACATGTACTCTCTTCAGAGGTGGTACAGTTAGAGGATGATATTTCTTATGAGGAGTAACCAGTGATGATCTTATATCGTAGAGAAAAAGTTCTAAGAAATAAGACAATTCCCCTCATCAAGGTGTTGTGGAAAAACCACAAGTTTGAAGAAGCAATGTGGGAATCATAGGAAATGATGAGTAGAGTTACCCACATCTGTTTTAGTATGGGAAAAAATTTGGAGAGAGAAATTTTTTAAGGGGGGATGATGGTAACAACATAAACATTCATTAATGGAAATTCATCTCTATCCTTTTAAATGTCTTTATATGTAAAAATTTTATGTAAAACATATGAACTTATTTGGTTTTATATATTTGAATTATGAATATTTCTAATATGGCCATTGAATAGTGATCATATGATTAGTATAAATATAGGTCATTAACAATCCAATTTACTCTGACAAAGGAAGTGATGGCCTCATACAGTAGAATTGCTCCATACGAATCCCATTTTTCAGATCTCAGAAAAGAGGTGGCATTATTGGGCTTCACTCTTGACCAATCCCAAGCCGAGCTTCAATATTTTAAGCTCAAACGGGACCACCTACTAGAGAAATGGATGTTGATAGAGATTACTACACGAGCAATGTTATTCGAGCCAACCCAAGAGTCTCTCCCCATCACACACTTTATTGTTCAGTATTATGAGGGTGTTATAAGTGGTTATGTATCAAGACCCTAGTACTATGGTTAGGTATATTATTTTTTTATATATTAATGAATATACTTTCATTTTGTTATTGTAACTTGTAAATAGTTTTTAAAGCACAAATAGTATTTTTAGTTAATGTTCAACTAAGAAATCTATTTTGATGAATTAATGGATTTTTGAATTAAATAATATTTTAATAAAATATTATTATTATTATTAAATTAATTTTTATTAAATATAAATGATCATATAATTTTATGATTGCAATTGTAATTTTTATTAAGGTTTGAAATCCATTTTTGTCAAAACCCATGAATTTTTTATAAATGTCAGTTTTTATTTTAAAAGTGAAAAATAAAATATTTAGAGAATTATTTAGATAAAATTAAATATTATTTCTGGAATTAGGACGTCAAAATTATCCAACGGTTAATTTTTCAAAATTTTCTGAGGCAGTCAAATTTTTGTGTAAAAATTAAATATCATTTAAATATATAATGTGTTTTATGACATCATTGTGAACCAATAGTGATGTAATAAAATAAGATAAGCTTTATTTTCAGCCAATATATGTTTTACCATTAAAATAATGTGGTTTTGGGTTTGTATGACTTAATTTAAAAATCATTAAGGGACCCTTCAAGACTTATTAAACATCTTGTCTTTTTAAATTGTTTTCCTTGGGAGTGTGACCCACCTCCACATAAGCAACCCCATTATTTTAAGAAGTTTGGAATTTGGACTTATAAAATATTTTTTTCCACTTCCCATTTTCAAAAAACATGGTAAAAACTAGGTGATGGTTTGTAGTTTGGATTAGTTTAATGTGAGGTGTCTCAAACCAAAATATTAAAAAATTCCCACACCTTTTCTATATAAACCCACCCAATCTCCTTCTTCCTCCTCACTCAAAGACATTGGAGTTCATCCAACCTCTTCCCTCCTCTCTCTAGAATCCTAGCAAGGTGCCCAAAGCTCCCAATAAGCCCCTCTCAAGCCTCTCTCTAGCCATTGGAAGCACACTTCCAAGTAAGGGCTTTTTCTTCCTTTCTCATTTTTTGTCATATTTTCTTATTGTTGTTATACCCTTTTAATTTCAATTATAAATGTTGGGGTATAGTTTCACACCTCCATCATACTACCCTATTTATGTTTGAATGATGGGATACCCCTTTCTCTCTCATTAAATGTCTGCCTTGTACACCCGTTACTATGTCGAAATTCCGAAAGAAATTTCTCTCTCTTCTTTTACATTCAAGAAATTCTTTTGTGTCATGAATCTAAATTCCATTACAATTTTTGGTACATCTATCTATATGATCCCCTTACTGTCCATTTCATGTACATATTATGAGATGCCCCTTTCTCTCTCATCGACCATTTTTATGAATTCTTACGTCACACAGTTACGCTGCCGAAATTGCACCGATTTTCTAATCCAATGTCATTGTGTATAGAATACCATTCCAATTTCTCTATCCATTGTATTCACCTTTATGAAAATTTACATATTGATTATAATTTTACATGTATGAATTCCATGTTCCTTTATCGTGGAATAAATGATTATGTTTTATGAATCCATGTTATATGATTCATGTGGCACACTTATGCATGAAATGAAATGTTTATGAAGGGTGTGCCCTTATTGTGCTCCAATGCATTGGGTAAAGTATAATATAAAGATACGTCATGTGAAATGGGTTTTTACTCGTGCTAATTCAATTGCAAAAAAAATTTACTCATGCTTCATGTGTAATGAGGATTTACACATGCTCCATGTGCAATGAGCCTTGGCTCATGGTAATTCCATGATAAGTGTTGTTTCCACATCTCCATGTAACGATTATCATGTGTTATCGTGCCTTTATTTTTATTATTCTATTGTTCTCTAATGGTATGCCTATTGTCTAACATTTATTGAATTTCTCATGTTACTCCATGTTTTTTCCCTTACTAGGCTTTATAGATCACCCTTTTCTTATGCATGTCTTCAGGTTATCCGATGCAATGATAAGTAAGAGAGAATATAGTGGTTATGTAATGGAAGTTTTAAATAAATATGTTGTATTTCATGTTTGAAGTTGATATGTAATTATACTAATACCCAATGAAACTATACCTCTCAATAATCTATGTTGTATCAAGTGAAGTTTATGTAATGAATTATGTTTAACTCTGTAATAAAAGATTAGGGTTGTCATAGATTCGATATACGTGGGGTTTGATGAAAGCCCAAACCCGATGAGAAATATATTTATATGGAGTCTATAACCAACTCGCTAATTTAGAATAATTCAACTAAAATAAATTTCCAAGGAATACCTCATGAGGTGTTGGGTCCTTGAAGCAACTTAGTCATGGTTTTGATGCTCTGTGGGGAGCCCAACATCCCTTGATACAACTCTATCCTAATCAAGGGCTCATACTCTTGTAGTCCCATTTTTAGTTTGAGAAAAATATCATACACTATTGGATCACTATGGAATGTAGGAGTCCCTATAAAATAATATTTATCTAGTTAATTAATATATAATTTAGATGGAAATTTGAGTCTCAAACACTAGAAAAATCCTTGTCCCTAGATGATTGGGCTCTCATCACAAACCCATGAGGCCACTGTCATCAAATTGCATATTTATTATTCAACTAATAGGTAGTATATTCCAACTCTTTTTTAAATACCATCCATTATTTATGAAATATGAACTAATAAATAAGGGGATAAATTATTCCTCAAATCATGGGGCTTGGATATCTCTCAACCAAGTTTCAGAAACAGAATCCCATCACTCACTAACTAGTAGTGAGGGGTATAACTATAGACATGATATCATCAAAAACATATCTCTATACACAATATGGTTATTATTCGGTATCACCAACTATTTTATAGGATGAATATATAAGTATTACAAAATATCTATATGAGATAACACATTAAAGACATGAAAAATCATAATTAACTATTATATAATGTTTATATCAAATTTATTGTACCCCATAATGATATCTTAGAGATTTGGGTTAACTAACTGGTTATTAAAGACTCGGTGAAATGAAATTTCGGCCACTACACCAATACTGGTCTCCTTGGTCTAATAACCAATCTCAAGATCCTCTTAACATCATTTCTATAAATTTCCAAACCATTACACACATGATTTATTATTCAAAACTACATCCCTAGGGCTTGATTTCATTAATAACATTTTGAACTGACCACAACCATTGGAGGCCCTCTCAAGCAAGTAGTATGTTGAGTGTGCCACCCCAATCCCACATTCAATATGATGAGGGTTGGTGACTATCAATAAATAGTTGAATCACATAATATAAGAGGCCTTTACCTATATCAACCTATAATAATAAAAATATCTATAAAGCATAAAATTACCCAAAAACACTATATGTGTATAAATATATATAATACAACAATATATAATACATGAATGGGACATTAAATACAAGTAAAAATCCATGTAGGAAAATAATAAAGGAACTGTACATGTCATAATACTTTGATTTTAATAGAAATATGATACATGAAATATACTCTTACCCATTGGTACCCCTAGATTGATCTCTTGTGAAAATATCCACTATGAACATCATGAAACATCTTGAATCTCCATGAATTTCAAAGAATCACAATGCCTCTGATAAAAAAAACAAGCAACTGATCCATGCCCACAATGACCATATCTAAATTAATAATCATCTTCACAGACAGAACATGTTTGGTCCTAAGGACCGTATAGGGGTGAGTGTATACATTCCCAGAAGTATGTTTTAAAAACATAAAGAAATAAAATGAGACATGTTAGCATGAAATCTGAAAAAATAAGGTAACTGGTCCCAAGACACGGAATGATCATGATATGATTTACAAAAATAAATCATAGGGATGAAAATAAGTCTTAGTTATCTCAAATCCAATCCATAAAGTTCATTTATCAAGAGAAACTAGGTATTCATAGAGTATTAAATGTATTATAACGTATCAAGTCAATAGAAAACCTATATGTCACATCCTAAAGGAAATCAAAGACTGACTGGAGTGTAATAATTCTCATAGTATCATATTTACATATCCATTTTTCCACATCAAAACTAAGATATATTAAGTGGAAACCACTGCTCACTAAGGTATGATCTTGATTTAATGGATTACCATACCTTATTTTCCACCATTTGGTATCCCCCTTCTAGTATCCTATAGAAAAACCTGCACATTGACCAAGGATAGATATTAGAAAATGGATTACCAACCCCAACCATTATAACCATGTAGTATTGAAACCATATGAACCTCATAGAACCTAAAGTGGAGGAACCATGCCACATCAAGTAATGTAATATAGATGAAAAATTACCTAATACAATAGGTATAAGTCACACACCTTGAATAGAACTTAGAGATAGGGGAGGATCCAAATTCATAGATAGAGGACCTGGACCCCAACCATTATATGGGGGAGGACCTAACATCATTGATTTAGTAACTATAACCTGATTATAAAATTGAATATGATGAGGACTGAAATCTATCTTTAGTATATGGAACTAAGGATTTATCGATTAGCACATAATAGATAGGATAGTACTTTACCTCATGAATGTTATGATCCCCAAACCTAATCTCCATGGTCATCTATTTAGAGATAAATCATAAAATTTTCTACATCACCTTATAAATAGTATAATATTACCAAATGAATATTTACATTTTTATCTATGTGTAAAACACTCAAGATGAGTTATTTATTTTCCCAAAATTAACACATGGTCAAATATAGAAGAATAACACCCCACAAAAGTGTAAGTGGGCCATGTATCATCCCCCTAAGTATTCCATGTGGAAAAATGGGAAGGGGGGATGCATGATACACTTGGATTATCATTAAAATTTAATATAGTGGTGTATAGATCCCACATGTACTATAATACACTTAGTTACACGATCATTTTCAGACAAACCTGGCCGAGCTTGGTGCCCTACCCAATGGCTAACCCCATACACTTGGTCGACTCATATATCTAGACCTAAATGTTTCTTGGAACAATAGGGTACGAGAACAATAATGTGATATAAAACATTTATCACTAAAACACTACCCACCACATAAAAGGATATACAATGTTCAATCCCCAAGGATCAGATGGTCGGGGGGTGTCAACCTTGCTTCCCTTGCTCCTGTCTTCTAGAGTTGTGATGACCCAGCTAGCTCCCTAAAAATACTCCACACAACATCATCAACTATCTTAACATCTTCAAAAAAAATTCTCCTCTTACTACTAGATAATCCCCATGTTTTAACGTCCTTATAACTCCTCTTTTATACATCAAGTTCACTGCCCCGGCCTTGTACCACCACCACCATGTTGATTTTCTTTTTCAACACCATAACCATATGCCTTTGGGAGTTTTGTAGGATTCCCAATCCAAAACCACCACTATCCAACTCTAAATTTGTCTTCCTTACATTATCCCAACAAAAAAAAATAGTGGTTGAGGGAGTGTAGGAGAGTAGTCCTCTTGTCATAGTGGGATGTACTACCAACAATTGATGATGGATCCAGGGTAAGAATAGGGAGGTGCATGAACAATGGGTTGGGGGAGGAATCAAATGCATTTTTATTCACTGATCTAAAACTCCTCTTTAAGTATATAAAAAAATATAAATAAATTATTATATACTGTAAGTTCAAGGAATAGGGACTATGAATCCCCATTGAGGTTCAAGAATTATATCTAGCTAAATATCGACATGAATAATAGTGAAAAAATAAAAAAAAATTATAACATAATGGATTATAATCTTTGGTTCAACATGTTATTTGTGATATTGTTTTTTCATCAAATCCATGAGATCTATTAATCTATTTCAAACTTTTTCCAACCTATTTCCTTCTATCTATGGTTGATCTATTCCAATCGTTGATCTCCACTCACTCTGTATCACTCTCTTAAAATAGTTTTTATGGATCATAACCTTAGAAAGGGAGGATTGAGATGATTATAAAGATGGTTTTGGAAGTCAAGAAATTAATTCATAAATATTTTGATTAATTTATTCACTAAATTAATTTAATTATAGAATACTAGCTATGATGGACCGATCCTCCCTGTCATTATGGGTACAACATTTGTGTTGTATTTCTAATTCAATACTATGTTCTAGGTAAAATTCTAATAATTCATTAATAAAGAATTGTACATATTAAAAATAATAGATTAATTATAATATAATATTATTGAGTCTTTTAGACACTCAAAAATTCATGAAAAATAATTTTCCTATTTCAAAAACACTATTTGAAATATTTTAATGGTTTAGATCATATAAATTTAAGTCACTATATATAATGTGCTTATCTATCCACGTTAGGGGTATGTGATGTGGTCCAAAGTTATGGTGAATTTCTTGTGATGTATTCATCAACCTTATAAATCTTTACTAAGAGAATCAAGAATGTTTTATTAGACTATATAGGATTGGAATACTTTATGTCTTATGGTTACTAAAAATATTGGACAAAGAAATCATACAAAAATACATGCTTTAATATGATGTAGCTGGTGGAAATATGTATAAGGATACTTGTGACTAATAGAGATAATGCTAGACCCCTTTATAGATTGAGTAGTTTGATTCTTTACTAGAGGCTTCTCATTACTTTTATTTATGGATATCGTGAGTTATATTTTGTGTGTATTCTAAAAAATAACATGGGTTCACACTTGGTGGTTGACTGGATGAAAATTGATTTTGACGTAGTTAGATATTATGAAAGTGTTTTAGATTTTATATTAAAGTAATTTTGTATGAATTTTCAACGGGTATAACATATGATAAGATACAACGTGATGTTTATGAAAACTATCCAAAAGTGTTATGGATGATATCCAAAGTAGTTTTGGATATAGATTATCATGTTATAGTATATGATACAATATAAAATGAAACATAAAATAGTATATAAGTATTTATCGACAGTGGATGATTGTTGGAGTTATTCAACAAATCCATATATATATATATATATGATATGTATATTCCAATATCATATTTTATTATATTGAAATTCCATATGGTACAATATATAGAATCCAAATAATTTGGAATTTTTTTGGGAATAACTTTTAATATGATATGGAGGTATTGTAGTGCTGGTCTTGCATAGAATAATTACCATTATCATGTCATATTCCAATAATTATTAAATTTTTTACATTCAAATTATATTCTAATGGATATCATTAAATATAGACCATTCCGTAAGATGAAATTCGTGGGGTTTTCATAGTTGAGGGTTGCATCTGATGTAACCACATGCAATAACTTATAACATATGAATAACACATGTTCAATAAAGGAGGATCCTCAAGGGATATATATATAAAGGGAGAATACACATTTGATAGATGAGACTATTTTATGTAGCTCTCTGAAAATATTTTATAGAAAATCTCTCTATTTATCCCACATTTACCTAGCGAGGTACTAGTTTGTCATGGTGAGAATAGAAAACTCACTCATGCGATGAGTGATTCATCTAAAACAAGGATACACCACAGAGGAGGTATATTATTTGTCAACCTATTTAGTGATCTTCATTAACCATATATAATAAATATGAATACTACAACATTATGGTGTAAGGTAGAAGTATATTTTATTACTTTCATAGTATACATGATTTCATTTATAAAGAATAATGTTCATCAATTTGGGTTTCTTATTTTCATATATTGTCTTGTAAATGTGTTTTACAGTCTTACAAAACCCAATAGGGTTTCTCAATGGATTTTAGAGATAGGATTGGTGAGGGGATCAGGGACTATTGTAGATATCCTTAGTGTATTTTATTCCATCATGTATTTTGCATATGATATTTTCAATGGGTTTTATTTTGATGATTATGTTGTATGAACTATATATTCATTTAATATAGCATGGGTGGATGTTTGTTTTTATATATTTTTTACTTTAGATATAATTTCATATGTATACTCTAATATTCAATTATAGATTATGTTTACATTACATGATCATTATTGATTTCTACAATACCTTGAGTATAGTTTACCCAAGTTTGGTTATATATTGTTAATGCTAGTTGAAAACCTTTGGTATATAGGGAGGCATGTTTACGGACATGTGTCACCATTGGATCAGTCCCTTTTTGATAGTGTTAGTTTGGGGAGTTATAGAATGGTATCAAATCCTTGTTTTAATTTTTTTCCTATTTGGTAATTGTAAATAGCAACAGAAAATATTCAAATCATGGGATAGAGACTCGTATTATGCTTCATGAAGTCCTATATGGTGAAAATTCCAAGTAACTAAGGAGGTAAATTATGGTTTTTTAATTTTTGTTATTATAGTTGGGTTTTTTATTTAAGTTTCATGTTATTCTTATTAGTTTATTGGTTTATTTTATCCTAATGTATCGATAGAAATTTGTATATCCATCATATCAAGTATATTGGTTTCTAATGAAATACATGTTCTTTTTCTTAATGGATTATAACGATACTCAATATTTATTTAAAAAATATTACATCATCTTAGATGAATATTCAATACATCTCAAAATAAAACAGGCTTCAGAACTGTAAAGGTTTAGTATCTTTGGAGACTAGATACATAATCAAATTATTTAATAAAAGATATTCAATATCTCCTAAAAAGTTATTCTTACATAGTAAATTTATTAGACATACCCTATTTAAAACCATTCTTCATAACCTGGGGAAATGGAAACATAATAAAGGGTGATCTCTGATTCTAAATAACGGTAAACATATGAGATATAAATCAATGTTCATAAGTGACAATAAAATATTCATATGGTCATGATAATATGATCATAAAATTGAAAATTCAAACACAATCAATTACATATCATTACTCATGATTCATGGCATAAGAATTTTTCAAAAAAAAAATTATAATTCATAAGATTGATCAATCATCAATAATCAATCATGATCCATTAGAACATTTCATAAGAACATGAAATAATATTTTGGCATACACATAATCATAGAAAATCATTACCATAGTAAAATATATCCCTCAAGACTATCATAGTAGACAGAGTCTAATAGTGGATTGGGTTCACTCCCCATAACAGCATTTCCTTAGTCAAACCTCACTACCAAGACTATCATAGTGGATATAGTCCATTTCTAGTTTGGGTTCATTCCCCATTATATTTCATACTATCTCATAAGATATCATTATCTACCCCATAAATTGGATGGAAATAATTTTGATCCCACCCATCATGTCATAAATTCTAAAACAAGTGTTCCATTAGATGATCAAAACATTTATCATAGTATAACCTATAGAAATGAAATGGATTTCATAAATATTTCATCAAAATGTAATTAACCACTGGGAAATTAACATGTTTCATAGAACAGTCCATAAAATATTATCAACATAAAAAATCCTAAAAAATAAAGTGGATGAAATAATAAGATCACATTTCCCATTAATCCTAACAATCCTTAAATTATTTTGACATATGAGAAAAATATAATTTTATAAAATCATTTAAAATATGATTTGATAATAAATAGTAATCATCCCTTTTATTTTGGTTACTTTTGAAAATGAAAGTTTAAAGAATAATGGAAATAGAGTTTTTTTAAAAGACCATGAAAAATTGTAATGAAATATTAAAAGATAAGGAAGTAATATATGATGGGAAACTACTCTCATGTCATATATGCTTAAAGAGAACATTTTAAAAAAAATTAAATAGAAAAAAGTGATTCTTAAGATTTTTTTTTAAGTTTCCTTTTAATATTTTGTAATAATTTGAAATTTGAAAAAAAATAAACTCTATCAAAAAATTAATTATAGATAAAACTTATGTAAAACATTTTTAATAATGGGTACATGGAGGAGAAATATTCTTAGACCAAAAAGAAAAAATAAGGATGAATATTTTAAAAACATTTTACCAATAATTTTGAGTACCAAAAAGATAATAATGGTAAAAATACTTGAAAAATACAAAAACAAATCTGAGTAGAATAAAATATATTAGGTTTAAAAGGTACGTATCATATAATTTCACTCAATGGAATTTTAATATAGAATTTCCTAAATAGAAATGAGATTGCAATATAAAACCTTACTTGAAGTCCCATATTATTTCATATGAATTAAAAATTATTATATAATAAATATAAATTTATTAAATATATATATATATATTATAGTACCATATTAATATATATATTACTATACTTCATTTCCTAATAATTTCTAATTACCATTTTATTAACAATTCTTCAGTAAAATCATTATTTAGGTAAAACACGCCTATTTCCCATGAATGTTTTGGTTCAACTGTCTCGATCCTTGCACCTAGATCAAAGTTTCATTATAAAAAACTAAATAATGTTATAAATATCATATTAATTCATTATATATATTTTTATAACCATCTATATATGGTCGTGTTAAAAATGATTTATATCCCTTCATGGAAATGGTAGTTTGTATGTACGCACGAGCGATGTTTCAACTTTTCAATGGAAGAAAAAAGTAATGGTAAATAAAAATTCACCTTTATATAATAAAAATAATATTATAAATATCATATATATATCCATTAAATAATTCTATATAACCATAAAATACAACCAATGGGGAATCATAAAATAGATCACTTCATGGAGATGGTAGTCTGAACATACGAATGAGTGATGTTTTTGACATTAAATGGAAAGGAGATATAAAATGGCTGTAAAATAAACATAAATAAATTTAATTATGATAAATATATGTTTTATCATGTTAATATGGTTATATAATACTTGGAGGTGGATAATGAAGAATAAAACTTGAAATAGATAAGAAATGACAATCACCTCTTCTTCCGGAATCATCCTAGTATTTCACATTAAAACTTCTTGAGAAGGTATTTTAGTGTTAAAAAGGACTATATATTATGTCGAGTATGGTTGGGAATATATTTGAGTATGTATTTTCTAAACTAAAGGGTTAAAGTGGTGCGGATACGTTAGTAGAGGAGGTCCCCTTTTATAATGGTGGTCAGTGAAAAACTTGTAAATACATGAAACATTATTATATAATATATTTATATTATTCAATTAAAGTATAATAATGTTTCAACATATTAAAATATAATTAGTTTTTTGTTGAAATAAAATCAACTAATAAAATTAAATCAATTGTTTTGGGGTATTTTAAACCTTACCTATCGGGTTAACCCCTCTTTTAACCCATACCATGGTTACAAGATTTTTACCATGATAACTATTCATTAAGGAAAAAATTAAAATGAACTTATTAAATAATATTAATTATTATGATTCCAATTATATAGTAAATTTTAAATTAATTATTTCCTAAAATTTTCATAAATTAATTCCATTATCCATAGAAAAAATCTATAAAACTTATTTTAATAGAAAAAGTTTTTTAAGCATAAAAATGATAATATTCATATTCCTTGTAAAGAAAAACTAATTATATTAATCTTAGTATATTACATTGAATACGTGATATAAAAAATCATTAAAACCATTCATTAATATTAACTAATTTAATTTAAAAAGATAAAAATACACACTGAACATAAAAATAGTTTTACGAAAAAATAACTCTCTTTACGTTAAAATGATTTTATCTTCACTTATAACCAATTGATAATAAATTTATAAATGATTATTAATTTATTTAAATTGAATACTAATATATTTTACCAAAATACTAGTTCTTTATTGATCATGATACATATTATATAGAAAAATAAAATACATTGAAAAAAATTGATCTTTTAAAATAAAATGATATTACATTTAAATTTTAAAAATGAGAACTTATTTCCTAATAATTAATTAATACTTTTTCGTTAAGCAAACTGTATACATAATTTTCATAATTTATTCAGTTCTATTAATAAACTCCAATCCAATGACAATGTGATAACAAACACATTTAAAAATAATATTTCAATTGTATATCATAGTTTGTTTAAGCTTAAGGTTGCATATAAAGAATGATATCGAACACTTTGAATAAAAAATAAATTTATATTTTAAATATCAAAGGGTTGCATTATACCCCTTATAAGAAGTTCACCCTCAAAATTCTATTACTATGATATTAATAAATGAGGATACTTATTCCTTATCATATCCTTAGGTTCGAATATAGCTTCCTCAAATTTATGGTTTTACTATTGGAAAAGGGTTATTTGTGATGGGGTCCCATCGAAGATGGCCCGTTGTGGAAAAGGGTGTCGCACTTGTTATTTTTTGTGATGGTCCGTTGCAAAAAAAACATTAGCGATGGGTGGCGGTACCATCACATATAGTTTCGACTATTTTTAAAAAAAACCTAATGCGATGGGCCGACTACCTATCGAAAATACTTTTCCGGATTTACATAAAACTATATAATGGGAAAAAATAAAAAAATAATAATAATATCATGATAATAATATTAATGAAACAATATTATTAATATTAGTATAATAAAATTATTTATAAAATAATATAAACAATATAATATAAATTTATATGAAATAATAATATTAATATTAGTAAAAGAAAATTAATTATAAAAAATTAAAAATAATATAATATTATTATTATTTTTAATATAAATGAAATATTAATAATAATATTAGTTATATAATAAAAACCTCAGTATTCATCAAAATATAGAAATATATTAATCAATAAAAAAACATAATAAATAAATAAATAAATAATAAAAACTGGAATATTCACAATAATATAAAAATCACCCTATTTAAATCATTAAATAGTTATTATTATAGAAAATAATTACATTCAAATGTTTCATTATAATGTAAATATGCATCATTGAGGGGGAGGGTTGTCTGGAGGATCTAGAGGAGATGGACGAGATTGTGGAGGGAACTCCATCTATAAAATTATGAGTCAGATATCACATGTACTCCATATGCTTCTAATCTTGTTGTTGCCGCCATCGACACATCTCAACCTACATCTTTTGTTGCTGCTGCTATCGTAGGAACTCTTTCTGCTACTACTGCTTCCACTAACGTATCTCATCATACTCTATATGCATAGTCTTAAGAAGTTCACTCTGTGCTCGAAATTGCTTCTTATATTGTACAGATGATGATGACACTATGTGATCTCCTCTTGAGTTAGACACCGACATTATAGTGGTGCCATAAAAACTACCAGGGGTCAATTGAGAGATGATACCAATAAGTCGACCTTTTTCAAAGGCTTACAAAGTCGCCTGCATCCATGCTACCTCATCAAATCAGTAGGCACTGGTCTGACCATTGGTCTCAGCCAGACTCTCACTATATTTTTAAGATGTCATGGCTTCATTTGACTCCTTAAATTGAAAATTAAAATTAAAATATTTTAAATAATATTTCCAGTTATATTTAAAAGTCAAAAAGAAATCATACTAACCACAATCTGATGTTGGTGATCACCTTTAATATCTCCAGTGGCTAGATCATTGTACATCCTCCTATAAACATTGTACTCTGTAATATTAGGTTTTACCAAGTACTATATGAATGTAAAATAAACAATTCATATTTAAATTTATATACAATATGTTTAAAAAATATACATAACATATTCTTTATATGCATATTGAATGTATGACTACCATATCGATGTGTGACCTCTCATCTCCCTCTATTTTTCGGACCTACTGATGATCTACTCTATAAATTTATACTCAACCAATGTGTACATAATCCATCCCAAACCTATGATGAAATATAACCAGGTCAGTGGACATGACATGTCTCATCAAACTCTGTCACTCATTCTTTATCCATTTATTTCCTTCCAAGATGATGTAAAAACTGAGTGTAATGAGGATTCATAGCTCCATACCATGCCTTCTAGATAACCTCATTCATGCTCTCATCAATGAGATACCATAAACCCTACAAATAATTTATAATATAATTTTATTAATTAAATTAATTTTAAAATAAATATTATTTATTTTAATACCAACCAATACTCGAACATGTGGTGGAGAACATCAATGATAATCTGATCCCCTGAAACCCATGCTTCAGAAAAATAATTTCACGATACAATGCTCCCCTATCAAACTACTTTTTTGCGTAAAGCTGTGAAAAAAAGAACAATTAATCATATATTTTTAATATATATAAATTAATGAAAACTACTTAAAATAAACAGCTAAACATTCCACTGTGTGCGTGGATCGAACCCAAGACGTGGACATCACTCGAGGATAGGGTTAGGAATCATTAGTTGGGAAAGACCACACCCCTTCTGAGTGCTCCCTGGAACACCAGTAGTCTGAGGGTCAGATGATCCGACATTTTGCTCGTCTAAAGGTAGATTATCCTCCTACAACAGACAATATAGATCCTCAACTATCTGAAACATTAAATGATTGTTATTAGGAAGAACTTGAAAACAACTATTATATATAGATATATATTATATATTATTTTAACCATAATTTAATTTTATCAAGGTCCGTCTTTATCCTCATCTTCATAGCAGTCGACGTCAATGTCTTCATCTTCCTTCTCAGCATCATCAATTTCCATTATAGTTTCAGTTTCATCATCTCTTGACTTTTAGAATTTAGTTGTAATATCATTAACATCATCATCAACATCAACCCTTAACTGTGGGGTGTCATGTCTCTTCATGAAATATATGGATTTGGAGTAGTCACTTGAAAATTTTTAATTACTTACACTTTAGGGGAATGACATTCACTTTTAATATACTGATTCTCTCGAGATTTAATTTTTATTATGCTCCAAAAATCACCCAACTATCTTGAAGTGGCACAATAATTTTCATAATAAACATGATGTGCTTGAAGAGCCAATATAAATAGTTTATTTACTACAAGAAGAATTTTATATTTAATATCGACAATTCCATGGTTCGGATGAACACACGAGTCTCTCTCAGTATCCAACCGCTGACATTTAAACATCATTATGTAATGTTTTTCAAGATAAAATAGTTCAATGATTTATTCTGGCATGCTGTAAAAGTCAACTTCATTTTCTCTATGATGAGATCCTTCCAATAAAACAGTATTATTCATTGTTTTTTTAATTCCCTATATGCACATGTATGAAATAGAAAACCATTCACCACATATGCATTATACCATTTAACCATTTTTTGATGGTGTGTTACCCAATACATATAATCGATTATCAATTTTATCAGTATGTTGAGATACCTAAAAATTTGTAAAACAATTATCACTATAACAATTATTAAATTTATTTTTTATGTGAAATAAAAAATAATTTGTGTTACTAGTTTTTGAAACCAATAGGAAAAATTTTGTGATGAGGTTCTTCAAGAGAAGCTACTATAATTTGGGAAAATCGTGTCTTGATATGATTATCATATAACCTAAAAATAAAAAAATATTAATGTACTATTACCAAAATTATAGAATAAGTGATCGGAGCACTCATAGTAAAAATGGTGTCATTTATTTATAGTTTATCATAATATATTCATGAGATCTGTGATGTTCATCATCTAAAATCCATCATTTAGTAACTTCACCAAATCCAATTTTGTGCTAATCGAAAATAAATAATTTATTGCACATGTCATCATCTACATTTCCCTCATTATGGCCCATGAATTAGTGTTTTTAGGGATATTCAAATTAAATGTAATGAGTGAAGGAAAAATAAATTTCTTCTTTCAAATAATCTTTTGTAATTGGGACTTCAACGGATGTTTTGTAACATATTTTTTTCTTCAATTTCTGCATGCATCTCTTGAATGGGTGGATCTATCAGAACCGTACCAAACCTCCACTTATTGTTTCATTTAGAAAATTCAATATCAAATATTCCATTGATTCTTTCCATAAAATAAAAATGGCATCTTCTAACAGTTTTCTTACAGCAATTTAGTCTATTGTCAACACACAAATTTTTCAAAAAAAATATTACATGTCTATTAGCGTATCCCAAATAACGGGATTTATCAAACCTGTTAATATAATTTTCATAAGTCTTTCCATTAAAAAATGACAGTCGTGACTTTTCAATCTGGTAATATGAACATTTCTAAAACATCTTCTCAAATTGGAAGCATAACCATCTAGAAGTCTCAAATCTGCAATTCACTAACAAAATAATAAGAGTCACTCTTTGGACAATGTATAAACATCTTTTTTTCTTCATTAACTTTTGTGATCTGACATTTTCAAATTGTTCAAGTTTGGGTCACTTTCAAATTTGGGAAAGATCTAATTGTGAATTTACATTATCATTGTTCATAACTGGTGTATCCAATACTGTATGAAATAAATTATTAAAATAGTTCTTCTCAATATGCATCACATCCAACATGTTACGGACTAAAAAATCAGACCAATATAGAAAAGCCCAAAAAATACTTCTTTTTATCCAATTGTTCACTTTTCCAAACCCATCATTTTTTTGTTGGTTTATTGTTGGTCTAAATGTGATGGGAGTTAAGGAATAGAAAATTGATTTTAACACTCTACCTGTGATCATTGTTAGAGGCCCATATTATTTATCTCTAACTTTTCTAAAATGATATTTGTTTCTTTTAAAATTATGATCAGTTGGAAGGAATCTATGATGATAGTAAAAACCAATGTTTTTCCCCTTGATGATCATAAACACTTTATTGTCTCTCATAAAGTACAGACATGATTTTGGACTATGTATACTCTAGCCAAATAACGTTCCAAATACTGGGAAGTCACTAATTGTCTAAATTAATGCAGCTTTCAGATGGAAGATTTATTTTGTAGAAACATCATATGCATTTACACCATTACTCCATAGTAAATTTAACTCACCCATTAATAGTTTCAAATAAAAATCTATATTTTTTTCAGATGACCTGAAATTAATAAGTTCAAAAAGATATATGTATCATTCATCAACATCCACAGAGGTAAATTGTACGATGTTATAAAGATAGGACCACATTAATACTGACTACCATAAGAACCAAACAGACAGAAACTATCAGTATAAAGACTCAATCACACGTTTCAGGCTTCTAAAGAATAATACGGGTGAACTTGGCCAAAATAATTCCATAAATCACCATCAGAGGGATGATTTAATCTTTTACTGGTTGAAATATTGGTTTTTTCCAAGACATCAAATCTTCTGTGTTATGAGACAAAAATAAATGCAGTAATTTTTGTGTTAGCAGGAAATATCTCAACTTTTTTACAAGAATAATCCATACTTCCCTGGTTGAGATTCTTTATACTTGGATTATCCACATGTACGAAAATATCCAACAAATCATTTTCACCAAAATATGAGATGAATTCATTTGAACATACATGAATATTCTCATAACCCAGACCGATATTATGAACTATCCTCTTTCTATCATAGAAATTTGTAGGCAACTCATTTCCTTTAGGTAGTAGTGTTTTTAATAATGAGAATATATGATAAAAAAACTATTTGACATTCCATTATCTAATTTAAAAGCCATAAATTTAGAAACTAATTCAAACTTTCTTATCTTATAACTAGGATATAAGGCTTCCTCAGTATACCTCAACAACTCATATAAATGATATGGTTCCAACTCAAGAATTAAATCAATATCATCTTGAGTTTCAGTTTGTTGAAAAGATGGAACTACCACATCATGTACTAAATTTTAAAACCGTGCTAAATCCAGAACTAAATTATTTGTATCTTCATTGTAAATTCATTCACCATGTTTATACTAAAAAAATAATCTAGATAAAAACCAAAATGCTATAAATGACCTCCCACATTGTCAATTGTTTCATTCATCCTCATAACATATTTTTTACAGGGATAATTAATTGAACCTTCTGAAACAAATTCTTGTTTTGATAATGAAAATGATAAGAAAGCTTGAACACACTTAATATATACAAGATTTAAACCAAAACCATTTGGATTCCTGTGCTGATTTATCCAAGCACGATCATCTAATAATTACTGTTGTCGACTTCCTCGTTCCATATTTTTCTAAAAAATATGAAATAATTATTTATTTTGTATAATTAGATTTATGATAAACACTATCCAAAAAAGTGGATAAAATTATTTATTATTGTTATTTTGTACTAAATATTATTAATTACTGATGGCACAATTTCCAGGGGATGGGCGACAATACATTTTCTTAACGACTCATCCCCTTGTAACTTTCTATGACTAAAATCACTTTGAAAAGTCTACTCTGACATAAAAAAATCCATTTTTGTATACATGAGGATAGAGATCAGGGTGGCCTTGTCGTGCTGCTCTTTATACTGGTGTATACAAAAATTGATATATGTATGGTAATTAATACTTTTCATAGTGATTTTAGTCAGAGAACTTCCAAGGAGATGATTCTTTGGGAAAAAGAGCCTTTTTTGTCGGATACCTCACCTCCTTGAAATTTTTTCCAACTGAAATAACTATGAAATATCCGATTTAACCTAAGTCAGAGAAAAATTTTCATACTAATTTCAGCGGGAGAAAGTTGTAAGGAGATGAGGCATCGATCAAAAGAAATCCCCCCCAATCCACTAAAAATTATGACATTTTATCAAAATGTACTCGAATGTATTCTAATTTATTAGTAATTAATCCCAATTATTACTAATTAATCATAGTTATTACAAATTAATCCCAATTATTACTAATTAACCCCAATTAATCCCAATTAATCCCAATTAATCCCAATTAATCCAAATTAATCCAAATTAATCCCAATTAATCCTAGTTAATCCAAATTAATCTAAATTATTCTAAATTAATCCAAATTAATTCGAATTAATCCTAATTATTCTTAATTATTCCTATTTATTCCTAATTATTACTAATTATTCCTAATTATTTCTAATTATTCCTAATTATTCCTAATTATTACTAATTATTACTAATTATTTCTAATTAATCCTAATTATTAATAATTAATCTTAATTATTACTAACTAATCGTAGTTATTACTAATTAATCCTAGTTATAAATAATTAATCCAAGTTATTACTAATTAATCCTAGTTTTTACTAATTATTTCTAGTTATTACTAATTATTCCAAATTATTACTAATTAATCCTAATTATTACTAATTTATCATAATTATTAATAATTATTATTAATTATTACTAATTATTACTAATTAAAACTAATTATTACTAACTGTTACTAATTAATACTATTTATTACTAATTAATATAAATTATTATTAATTAATTCTAATTATTACTAATTATTCCTAATTATTACTAATTAATCTTAATTATTACTAATTATTCCCAATTATTACAAATTATTCCTAATTATTACTAATTATTCTTAATAAGTACTATTTATTCCCAATTATTACTATTTATTACTATTTATTACTATTTATTAGTAATTATTACTAATTATTACTAATTAGTACTATTTGTTACTAATTAATCCTAATTATTACTAATTAATCCTAATTATTACTAATTAATCCAAATTATTACTAATTAATCATAATTATTACTAATTAATCCTTATTAATTCTAATTATTACTAATTACTCCTAATTATTACTAATTAATCCTAATTATTACTAATTAATCAAAATTATTACTAATTAATCTTAATTATTACTAATTAATCCTAATTATTACTAATTAATTGTAATTATTACTAATTAATCGTAATTATTACTAATTCATCATAATTAATAGTAATTAATCCTAATTATTACTCATTTATCCTAATTATTACTAATTGATCCTAATTATTACAAATTAATCGTAATTATTACTAATTAATGGTAATTATTACTTATTAATCCTAATTATTATGAATTAATCCTAATTATTACAATTTATTTATAATTATTACAGTTTATTACTAATTATTACAATTTAGTACTAATTATTAAAATTTATTACCAATCATTACAATTTATAACTAATTATTACAATTTATTAGTTATTATTAAAAAATTTAACTAATTATTACAAATTAGTACTAATTATTCCTAATTATTCCTAATTATTACTAATTATTAATAATTATTACTAATTATTAATAATTATTACTAATTAATCATAATTATTATTAATTAATCCTAATTATTACTAATTAATTCTAATTATTACTAATTATTCTTAATTAGTAATAATTATTCCTTATTATTACTAATTAATCCTAATTATTACAAATTATTCCCAATTATTACTAATTATTCCTAATTATTACTAATGATTCTTAATTATTACTAATTATTCCTAATTATTACTAATTATTACTATTTGTTACTAATTATTCATAAATATTACTAATTAATCATAAATATTACTAATTAATCACAATTAATACTAATTATTCCTAATTATTCCTAATTATTGGAAATTAATCCTAATTATTGAAAATTAATCCTAATTATTTTGACTTAATCCTAATTATTTCTAATTAATCCTTATTATTGCTAAGTAATCCTAATTATTTCTAATAAATCCAAATTATTTCTAATTAATCCTAATTACTGCTAATTAATCCTAATTATTGCTAATTAATCTTATTTTTTTTCAAATTTATCCAATTTTTTTTCTAATTTATCCTAATTTTAAAATTTTATTTACAATTATTACAATTTATTACAATTTATTACAATTTATTACTAATTATTACAATTTATTACTAATTATTCCAGTTTATTACTCATTATAACTAATTATTTATAATTATTTATAATTATTTATTATTATTACTAATTATTTCTAATTAACACTTACACATAATTATTCATAAAAATAAATACTGGAAAAACAAATACCTAATTCTAATTTAATTTAATAGCATATAATTAACAAAATTATAAATAATTCACAAAAAATAAATTAACTAAACAATAAAAAAGATAAATACCTTGAAACTAATGCTTTCAGAGTATAAAAACAAAAAATTATGCTTCGATTTCAATGTTTAAATTATGAAGAATTTCTGAAGAAAATTTTTCAGAAAAGAGAGAGAGAAATTTAGAAAGGAGTAGAATGATAGGAAAAATGGATGGAAGTATATATATGTTAGCTTATTTGCGATGGGTTTACGGTCACAAATGGCCATTGCCCGTATTAGTTACGGTTGGTCGATAAAATGTTCTTTGTGATGGGCCTTGTCACAAATGATTACCTGTCGACATACTCTTTCTGATGGGACAAACAACCCATCGAAAATACTAAAAACCATCACCGGACATTTGCGACGAGAATAGGACACTCGTCGCAAAGGCCCTTCCCACAGATTGGTGCACATTTTGTGCCAAACATTTTGTGACGAGTCCTTACTCACCCATCGTAAATATCTATTATTTGCGACGGGCCCCTGGCCCTTCGTAAATAACCCGTTGCAAATGACCATTTTTTCTGAAGTGCTTGACCACAAAACTCTGACCAGGTGATTAGTCTTGTTTTTTCAACTCTTTCTCTCTTTGATACAGAATCACTACCTGTTATTCCTCATTAGAAAAATAATGCTCTAGTGGTACGACCTATGTATTTAGTTCATGTGATGGATAAAGTATATACATTCTCAAAATAGATACACGTACCAATTCATGTACTTGAAAGAGATTCAGTTGAAGCTCTAAGAGATAAGCAATCGTACCAAAAAAATCAAGGATTTCAAAGGTGATGATCTATATAGGTCTCATCTTTCCCTACATTCCTAATATCATAAAATTTTTCTAAGGATATATACATAGGTATACTTTGACACTAACTTCAAACTCTAGATCTCATCAATTATTATCAACATAACTCTTCTATAAATTTAGAGATTCCTTAATATTCTATTAAATGGATCAAAACCCTTTTTCCATTTCTTAAGCATGCTTAGGCCCCAATAACTTTTTTCTCCAAATTTATCTCAGGACATTGGAATTTTCACTTCTTACAATAGAGGTCTTTATAAGGATCCATCTTAACATTTGAGAGAAATCTATTATTGTTGGGAGATTTAACTAGATAAAGGTGATGATCTCAACCACCATTGAAATCCATAAAACAATCTCACAACATATCTTATATGGTTAGAATGTTCCTCTAAGGCTAGCCATTTTTTATATGTTTTGTTAAAACTCCTTCCCAAATTCAATTCCTACTAAATAATTCACTAGAACTTCAAGGTACTGTTAATATCTCGATCAACTACTATTAAATAAAGAACTCCATAAAACCTTACCACATCCTTTATGTACAACCCCGAAAGATGATCAAGATAAAAATATTCTTTTGTAATAATGAAATGTGATAAATTTATAAGGAGATTGAATAAAAAACAAATAACATCAGGGCCTTTATATTCTTTCTGGAGTTTGATGATAAAATCAATGGTTATGTTTTGCAATTTATATTCTGGTTGGTCAATGGTTATAACATCCCCTAAAATAGTTATATCTTAGTCGTAACTTTTTGACATACCAAGCATTGAGATATATACTCTACAATATCCATTTTCATGTTATCCCACCAGAACTACTGTTTAAGATCATTATATATCTTCATACATCCAGGATTAATAGAGAGTGACCATATATGAGCTTCATCAAATATATCCTTGTAAAGGTATGGTATTTATGGGACACAAAATTGATTCCTAAAACGTAACATTCCATCACAATCATGGTTTAACATAGGAATATTTCCAACCTTCTTCTGTCGTTTTACATCCCCCATTTATTCATCTTTAATCATTAAATAGATAGATAGTTGAACACTCATCTGATAAAGATAAGATATATTATTTTTCCACATGATATCAAGATCCATCTTTGGTGCATCCATAAGTATTTGATCTATTTCATTATTTATCACGGATAAACTAGAATGGTCCTTATGACTCAGAGCATCGACCACCTTGTTCTCCTTCCTAGGGGTGGCAGTGTGTTGAGTAGTCATAATCATCAACCAACAAAACCATATTTGTTAGCACATATTCCGAAATTTTTGTGTGAATATATAATTTAGAATTTTATGATCAATATATATATATCAAAAAAATTACCATATAAATAATTCATCTATATTTTCAATGTAAAAATTATTGCTTCTAGTTCTAAATCATTAGTTAGGAATTTTTTTCTCATGAACCTTTATTTTCATGAGGCATATACCACTACCATTTCATTTTTCATAAGAACACATCTTGATCCATTATTTTATGTATCACTATAGATCACAAACACTTATCCATTATAAGGTAGTGTGATTACTTGGGCACTAACCAACATTGTTTTTTAACTCCATGAAATTTTCCTAACATTAATATATATAATGGAATTTGGATCCCTTTCTTGCCCACATGATTATTATATTAGGTAGTCGTGATAAATTTCGCATAAAACACTATTAGAATCCCTCCAACCTAAGAAAACTATAGATATTGGTCACCATGGTTGGTCTGTTCCATTTCTCAAGAATTTCTATCTTTTAAATAACCATCTACATAACCATTCTTATGATTATATGACACAAGAATGAAATTTTTGTAGACAATATTCAAATTTGGTAAAATTGGAATACAAATTCTCATCACTCAAGGTATTTTACACAATCCTCAAATTATATTCATGTGCTTACTTAATATTTTAATATATAATAATATAATCTATAAAGACTACCAAAAAATGAAAAAGGTAATCTATAAGGACTCTATTCATTAGATCCATAAAGATATAGGGGGTATTATTAAGTTCAAAAAGAATCACTAAAAAATTATAATTTTTATACATCATACAAAAGGTTTTCTTGGGTATATCTACCTTATCGACCCTAAATTAATGATATACAGAGTGAAGGTTAATCTTTGAAAGCTATTGATCTCCATATAGTTGAACAAACAAGCCATCAATATGGGGTAGAGGATACTTGTTCTTGATAGTGATATTGTTAAGTTCACAATGATCAATGTAAAAATGAATTGAACCATCATTCTACTAAAAAAATAATAGGTGCACCCTATAGAGATTCACTTAGGAATATGAATCCCCTTTTAATATTCTCTTGGGCGTTCTTCATCAATTGTTTTTACTTAATAAGGGCCGTTATATATGGAATCCTTGAAATAGGTATAGCACCTGGTATATATTCTATTGAAAACTAAAATTCATGATTAGAGGGATGAATAATATATTATTAAAAAAATACATCATCATATTCCTAAATAATAGGAATATCTTCAATGTTGAGTTTCTCCCCATCCATATGATTTAAATATCCCTCACAAAAAGGTAATAATACCCATAAAATGTAATAAATTTCCATTATAAGTCCATATTTATCCACGCATCGATAGATAATCATAAGTTTATTTCGAATATCAAAATGTGATTTCTCTTACTCAGTAACTGATGTGGACCCTATATAAATAAAATTTTTGTTGAAAATAACATCAAATTGAACTATATGTTGAATAAAAAGATTTTTTAAATGAAAATTCCAACAAAATTTTATCAAAAAGGAGTTGTTGAATTGTGATGTGATCATTGTGCCATTAACAACATTTAATTATAACCCAACATCTAATTATTGAGGTGGTGATATTATATCCATATAAATTTATTCAGATATAAAACTTGGGTAGATCTAGTATGAAATAATACATTTGCAATTCTAGTGTTGGTGGTAAGTGTACCTTTCACCACTTTATTCTCATAACTCACTTCAATATATTTGATCAAATGAGATTTAACTTTGTCTCATTGATCAAGTGTCCATTGATTCAAATTGACATCATTAACCCTTCAATTCGTGCACTGATTGGAATAATGTATATACTCCTTAAAATTTTTTAATTGGAGTGTGTGTGGTGTATTCTGTTATATCATGGCCTAGAAAACCAGTCCATATTGGCTATGAATCTGAATATGGAAAGACATGAAGGGCGTTCCTAATCCCCAGAGGTTGTCGACTAGCACCCGGGCATCAAACAACATCCAGAGGGAACAATTTCTCCCAACCTGAAATAAGATACATTTCATATATATATATATATATATTTGATATAATAAATGGAAGATAAATTAGAATAAAAATATTCAATAACCGAATAAATACAACGACATGGATACAACCTAAAAGCATTAAGATAAAAACCCAAGGTACATGTACAACAACCAAAAAGTAGAATGAAAACTTGAAACAACTACTCTGTATGATATATGGGTAGTGTCTCACCATCTCACCACCAGTTAACCATAAACAACTATCAAAAACCTCAATGTTTCACTATAGAGCCTTTACTGTCCATGTATATTACGAAAATATAGTGTATACACATTCCTATGTGGATGTGTAAGGGGTTTGACAAACTAGATCAGTAGGATCTCATACAAGTGTTCCATATAATGTCTATGTAAACAAAAACCAATATGATAAATTTAAGTAAAAATTGGCATGATAAAAAGATAAAAATTTTATATCAAAATCATGATAATCAATTCAGATTTTTTCCATAGTTCTAAAATAATCCAGTAAACAGTTTCAAAGAATAACCCCAATAAAACATTTACATTACATTAAATCATGTATATCAAATCCAAAAATACACAAGACAAAGAAAAATAATGTACACAGAATTTTACCAATCAGGATAATTGTATCATTAAGAGGGGGAGGGGGTGAATCAGTGATATCATTTTCTTTTTATGTTTCCATAAAAAAAACCTTCACCTACAATTAAATATTTCATTCCCTACTAAAAAAAATCAAACAAACATCCATAGGAACACAATAATTTACCAGGTTTATTATTCAATAAGAATAGCTACTTCCTTGGTATGGTTTGGAAATAATCTAATACCACACAATCCACTATAAAAAATCATTTTATGTGGAATATAATATGTAGGATAGGACCTTTCAATCACATAACACTATTTTGATAATCCAATAGTTCACGTGATTATTCTAGCACAGATTGTAACACCCTGACCCTACCTCATTGGATTGAGGAGGCGGTGAGGGTCACATGGCCTTAAACGACATTGCCAAGGTGCCAAAGGCTAGTAATAAATGCTGAGGGCTTCAAGGAAAAGTGGGGAATGATTTTCCCTTATGGAGATCACCAAACTCAACCAACCAACAATGAAAGATTCATGCACTATGAAACACAGCCATATTATACTAACCATTCCATAATATACCCCAAAACCGTTCAACTAGACATGTCCACAAAACATCAGAGTACAAAGCAGAAACTAAACAGCAGAACACCACGGGCCATGACACCACCACAACTCTACACCAAGATCCAAGCTCCAAGCACCACCACAAACCCCAAGCATCACCAAGAACCACTAGCAATGAGATTCCTTAACATTACCTGTGTCCTGGAAAATGACATCTGCAAAAGCACCAATGTGCCAAAGCAGGGGGTGAGTAAAAATACTCAGTTGGTTTTCTCCAAATGACTTCCCTACACATGCCACTAGGATAAAACTGTTAGCACATTTATATAAAACAGTTTATATACAATAATCACAAGTGCATCCATTACCATAAGCCAAACACACCCTTACCAATCCATTTCACCCTAACCAAGATAACCTAGGGAAAGCCAAGCAATCATGTTGTAAGCCACACATGCCACATAAGGAAGCCAAATCAACCATGCCACAAACCGATTAACTTTTTCATATTTCACTCACAATCCCCATTTACAAACATCACCAACCAATCATAGAACACATCATGGTGTCACTTCCTGTCCAACCCATGCACACATCAAACCATGGTGGCACTTCTCATCCACTTGCTATTGATGGTGGCACATCTCGTCCACTATCCATCCCCATTTTATAGTGTTACTTCTTGCCACATTCACACAACATTCCAATCAATCCATAACCAAGAATACAACCCAACAAGGTCACAACATCATGCAAACAACGAATTCCATTGCAAATCAATCCACTTCAATAAATCACCCATTTATTGACAATAATTTTCCATGACAAATAACATTTCAATAAAAATAAATCTTTATTGAAAACCATTTTCATCAACCATTTTCAAAAATCATTCATAGCCACCCATTTTAAAATCATCATTTTAAAATCCACAATAAGAAACAATTCACCACAAAACCAAGTTTTTTCCAAAAATCCCCCAAACATCACCCAAGGGATTTATATCCATTTTAGCACATAAAAACACAATTAATTTCATGACAACTAAATTAATTGTAACCAAAACCATTATCTCTAACCAAGTGGATTCGAGAGAGAAGCTACCTACCTTTAGGGTTCCTGAGAAATTGATCTATGGGAAACTGTGCCTCAAATCTGGCGAACGCACCACAGAAACCTCTCTAGATCCCCTTCCCTAACATTCATAAACCTTAAAATCATCATACAAGGAAACCAAAACCCTATATCAACACAAAATGGGTGTAGATCTAGAAAATTGAGAGAGAGGGAGATGTAGATCTAGAGGAAACCACAAAGAACCACGAGAAGAGACTTACCTGAGAAGAACCGCCTTCAAATCACCCCAAAACCCCATTAATTAGCTTCAAAAACGTGTGGGAGAGCCCCTCCAACCTTTGAAAAGTGAAAATACCAAGTGAGGATTGGGTGGGAGGAATCTTGGTGAGAAAAGAGGAAAGCCTGAGTGATCCCAGGTTTTAAAAACCTACCTGTAAGTGGCCGCACGGTGAGCTCGCACGGTTTGACAAACTGTGCGCTAACTTTGCACACACTATTGCCTTGGGAGAAGGAGTCCACACAGCTTCCTCGCACAATTTTGAAAACCGTGCACAGGCCATGCAAAGGCAACTATCTCCCCCTGCATGGTTTCCTGGAGAACCCACATGGTTTCCCCTAACCGTGTTCAAATCGTTCTCCCTTAAAAAAGCCTCCAAACTTATCCAAAACCATTCCATACTATCCCAACCTCTTCTCAACTCATCCCATTCACTTTAAACACATTAAAATGCATAATCAAAAGATACATACCTCAAACCGGAGGTGCTAAATTCTCCCCACCATTGGACTTTCCATCCTTCGAAAGTAGTGAACCATCCCTTTACAGAAAGTGCTCGGGCCACTGCTTGACCATTTCTTTCTCCCACTCCAAAGTATCCTCTTGAATTTGACCATGCTGCCACAAAACATGATCTAAACAGATGCTTTTACCATGCAGGACTTTATCTTTCCTATCCAAAACTCGCACTGGCACGTTCACCAACGAAGCATCCGGCTCTATCTCAACATGATCCCAACGAATAACATGGTCACAATCTAACTGATACTTTTTCAACTATGACACATGAAACACATTGTGCACCACACTGAACCTAGGTGTCAAAACCAAATGATAACCCACCTCACCAACACACTCAAGAATCTCAAAAGTTCCAATATACCTTAGAGATAACATTCTCTGCTTCCCAAACTGATGATGTCCCAACTGAGGAGAGATCCTCAAGAAAACATGATCACTCACCTCAAACGACAACGGCCGTCGACGATGATCCGCATACAATTTCGAATGACTCGGATCTGTCTCTATTCTCTTCCTGATCAACTTGATCTTCTCTGTAGTCTCCTGGACAAGGCTTGGTCCAACCATTGAGGACTCACTCGTTTCCACTCAGCGTAGTGGATAATGACACAACCACCAATAAAACGCTTCAAATAGAGTCATATGTATGGATGCTTGTTAACTATTATAGTACGAGAACTCAACCAACGACATGTTATACTCCCCAAAGCCACCAAAATCCATGAAAAAAGCCTGCAACATATCTTCCAATGTTTGTATCATACTCTCGGATTGACTATCCATTTGAGGATGATACACCATTCTCATAGTCAAATGTATCCCAAGGGCGTACTGCATGGAATTACCTGCCTCTTTACCACCTCCCAGATATAAATTTTGGACAGATCCTCCATTGTATGATATTCACGATTCAGTATGAAATGGGATGACTTCGTTAGCCGATCCAATATCACCCAAATGACATCGCTCTTTCTGACCGTTCTTGGGAGACCCATGACAAAATCCATCACTATTTGCTCCCACTTCCAAACAAGGATTGGTAAAGACTAAAACATTCTCACTGGCCTCTGATGCTTTGCCTTGACCTACTAGAAAGTCATACTTCTTGAAAAAAACTCAGCCACTCTTTTTTTCATACCATCCCACCAGAACTGTGCTTTCAACACTTTAAACATTTTCTGAATTCCAGGATGAACATCCCACATGGAATGATGATACGCCTTGAGAATATCCTCCTATAAAGAAATTGGTACTACCATCCGATTTCAAAAACACCAAATGTAATCTCCATGCAGTTGTTAACCCTCAATGGTCTCCTAACCATTGAGTTTCGACCTCATGGTCACACACTCAAAATCAGATATATGTGCCTCTTTAACCAGGTCGAACAAGTCAGAAATCAAGAAATCCTGAAAGAAGACCGCTTTATCACCCTTGTCTCCATATTCCAACCGCATGTCGGCTATAACTGTCATCAATTGCCACAAGTCCAATGCCTGTTTTACCACCTGATCATATGATTTTCTACTTAATTCATCCGCCATCGAATTTCTATTACCCGGTGTATACATCAAGTCAAAATCAAACATCTGAAGATATTACATCCAAAGCCTTTACGTCAAGTTCAAATCCCTTAGTGAGAAAATGTGTTTCAAGCTCTTATGATCGGTATATACTGTGAATTTATCGCTGAAGAGATAATGATGCCACACTTTCAAAGCATAGACCACTAATGCCTATTCCAAATCAGGAGTTGGGTAGTTCTTATCATGAACCCTCTTCTGTCATGAGCCATACACAACCACATGATCCCCTTGCATGATAATTCATCCCAACCCTGATCCCGATGCATCACAATACACCACGTACCCTCTTCCTGTTTCTGGAAAAACCAAGATTGGTGCTGATGTAAGGTGACCCTTTAGCTCTTTGAAACACTATTGAAACTATTCATTCAACTAGAATGGAACATTATTTCTTGTCAAAGCTATGATCGGTGAATCCAAACATGAAAAATCAAGAACAAAATTCTGATAATACATAGCTAGACCGAGGAAACATTGTACCTCCAAAACATTCTTTGGTGGTTGCCACAAGATAACAGCCTCTATCTTTTCCGGATCCATTGAAACACCTCTTTCAGATATCACATGGCCATGAAAATGGACTTAATTTATCCAAAAGACACACTTTGACAATTTTTCATACAACTGATGATCCTTCAAGATCCCCAACACTGTCTCCAAGTCCTGCTCATGCTCCCCCCTTGTCTTTGAATACACCAGAATATCATCTATAAACGCCACCACAAAGGAATCTAGATGTCTCTGAAATGTCTGATTCATCAATTCAATGAACACCACTAGAGAATTCATTAGACCAAAGGGAATAACCAACTATTCATAATGGTCATATCTACTTATGAAATCCGTTTTAGGAATATAGTCCTTCCTTACCCACACTTGATGATATCCCGACCTCAGGTTGATCTTGAAGAACAACTGGGATAACCTCAACTGGTCGAACAAATCATCAATTCATGGAAGTGGATATCTATTCTTTATCGTAACTTAGTTATGTTGACGATAATCAACATAGAGTCTCCATGTTCTATCCGCCTTTTTCACAGAAAACACTGGCATTTCCCATAAAGACGTGGAAGGCCGGGTAAACCCTTTTTTTTAACTCCTCCAACTGGACATTCAATTCCTGTAATTATGTAGGTGTCATCTGGTTAGACGGAAGTGATATAGGGTTGGTCCCTGGATGGAGATAAATTCTAAACTCCACTTCTCTAATAGGAGGTATGCCAGAGATTTCTTCAGGAAAAACATCCATGAACTGATCCACTACTGCTGAAAGAACACACTGTCAACCCCCTCTATGGATTTCAATGACAAAGCCACTAGTTGATACGATAACGTGGCCAATTCTGGTTCCAACAAACCTGTTTCACCCTTCCTTTCATGCATCTCTCTTCTAAATAGATATCTAATGCCATCGTGTGTCTTAAAAGCCACTGTCCGTGCATTACAGTCGATGTGGGCCTTAAACGCCACCAGCCAATCCATTCCCAGGATTAAATCATACACATCCCTCTCAAGCACTGATAAATTCCACATTATCTCAACCTCACCCTCAACGATACAACATCTTCTACAAAAGAAGTCTCGACACTCTTTTCTACCCAGAGGAGTTTGAAGTTTCAAAACCGAGGGCATCATTTCTACCCTTTAACCTCGCACCATGGATGGTCCGAAATGATCATCCACCACAACCTGATCAGCTCCAAACACATGTTGTATTTCCATACTTTGCTCTTTATTGCCCTGTGGAGGCATCGTGGTATTCCAAGAATTACCATGACCCACTTTACTCTACTACCGAGGGGTATGCTACTGCCCCCATCCCGTCGAAGCATATGACGTTTGTGATACCTGAGGAGTGTCATGCGCACCTGACCTTGGATCATTCCGACAATAACGTTGTAGATGCCCCATCTTCTTACAATTGTGACATGCTTGAGGTTGTGATGCACAATCCCGCTTGATGTGTATCGTAGAGACACACTGAAAACATCCCAGATTGCATTGGGGATTCAGAGGAAGATTTACCGATCCTGATGTTGGATTATGGGCCCGACTCCCACCCAGGGAATAAGTGTTCCTCCTCTTCTTGAAACTAGCATTAGAGTTCCCACTATTCCTCATGGGTACCACCATGCATCCTCTGCTTTGATCTCCCAACAGATCGCGCTCAGCCACCAATGCTCGATTCACCATCTCTGTGTAATCATCTATACACAACACCGCTATATTTGAACGGATTTCTTGCCTTAGCCCTGCTTCAAAGATCCTTTCCTTCAATGACATGCTACCCACCACCTCAGGTGAAAACCGCACTAAGTTTCTAAACATAGTTGTATACTCCGTCACAGACATATTCCCTTACTTCAAACTGAATAAAGAAGTCGTGTGCTTATCGTCCAATATATACATGGCTAACTTCACTTTCAACTCTACCGGTGTTCCCAAGAATTAGAAGATCTTGTTCATTATATTCAACCACGCCTCTACCCTCAATGGCTCTAAATGGACCATGAATATGGGTGGATTTTTTTTGAAATTAAACTGTATGATCCACATGCCCTGGTTCATCCACTTTATTTCCACTTTCCATAGCTTGGAAATCTTGCACTATACTTTGCACTAACTGATGCTTCACCTGAGGCTCAGGTGCTACCACATTCTCAGCAGCTTTCTCCAGTTGGTCTCTACGATGCCTACCCGGTGCCATTTCTATAAACAAAAAACAAAAAATCCTAAGACTTACTTCCATAGACATCAATAATTACCATTATCATTACACAACACTTTCACAAAGAGGATTTCCACCTTTCCACATTTTCCATGTTTCGCCATTTTTTAAAATCAAATCATTTTCAATAGACCAAATTTATTCACATTACAATGTCACACATTTGAAAAACCATTTCTCAATTCAGCCCATAAATCATTTTTCCCAATAAAATATGCATCCAAGAGGGAAGTCATTTCTACCATGCATGTCATGCTCATCTCATTGGCTACACCCACAACATTGAGATATCCAATGCCTATAAGTGTCTCCAAAACACTTATGTACCCAACTCCCTCGTAACTTGAAGTTCAGTATAAATGGTTTAGCTATGTCTTTTAATGCTATACATTTCACGTTCCGACATTTCTACACCTTGATACCATCCCGACTCAAGGAATATTCAACAATAAATGTCAACTCCAAATCCGAGAATCAACTCCAAAGGATCGAACAATCTGATACCATTTGTAACACCTTGCCCCTACCTCATTGGATTGAGGAGGAAGAGAGGTTCATTTGGCCTTAAGCGATGTTCCCATCATGCCAAAGGCTGGAAATAAATGCAGAGGGATTCAAGTAACAATGGGGAACGATTTTCCCTTGGGGAGATCACCCTAATCAACCTACCAACAATGAAAGATTCAATCAATATCAAACCCAACCATATGATACTAACCATGTCATCATATACCCTAAAACCGTTCAACTAGACATGTCCACAAAACATCAGAGTACAAAGAGGAAACTAAAAAGCAGAACACCACGAGCCATGACACAACCACAGCTCCACACCAAGCTCCAAGCTCCAAGCGCCACCACATACCCCAAGCATCACCATGAACCACTAGCAATGAGATGACATACATTTACCTGTGTCATGGAAAATGACATTTGTAAAAGCACCAAAGTGCCAAAGCAGGGGGTGAGTACAAATGCTCAGTAGGTTTTCCACAAATGACTTCCCTACACATGCAACTAGGATAAAATCGTTAGAACATTTATATAAAAAGGTTTATATAAAATAATAACAAGTGCATCCATTACTATAAGTCAAAAACACCCTTACCAGGCCATTTAACCCAAACCAAGAAATCCATGGAAATCCAAACAATCATGTCGTAAGCCACACATGCCAGACAAGGAATCCAAATCAACCATGCCACAAACTGATTACCTTTTTCATATATCACTCACAAGCCCCATTTACAAACATAACCAACAAATCACACAACACATCATGGTGGCACTTCCCATCCAACCCATGCACACAAAAAACCATGGTGGCACTTCTCATCCACTTTCTATTGATGGTTCCACTTCTCGTCCACTATCCATCCCCTTTTTATAGTGGCACTTACCATCCACTTACCATTGATGGTGGCTCTTCCATCCACTATTCATCCCCTTTTTATAGTGGTACTTATCTCCACTTTCACACAACATTCCAATCAATACATAACCAATCTGACAACCCACCAAGGTCCCAACATTATGCAATCAACCAATTCCATTGCATATTAATCCAATTCAATAAATCACCCATTTATTGAATATCATTTTTCATGCCAAATAACATTTCAATAAAACAACATCTTTATTGAAAACTATTTTCATCAACCATTTTTCCAAATCATTCACGTCAACCCTTTTTAAAATAATCATTTTAAAATCCATAACAAGAAACACTTCACCACAAAACCCACTTTTTCCCAAAAAACCTCAAAACATCACCCAAGGTATTTCTAAGAATTTTAACACATCAAAACACAATTAATTTCAATCCATCTAAATTAATTGTAACCCAAACCATTAGCTCTATCCAAGTGGAGTTGAGAGAGAATCCACCTACCTTTATGGTTCCCGAGAAATTGACCGACGAGCATCCATGCTTCTAATCTGTCGAACGCACCACCAAAACCTCTTTAGATTCCCTTACCTAATATTCATAATCCTTAAAATAATCATCCAAGGAAATCACAACCCTATATTTATACACAACGGGTGTTGATCACGAAAATTGAGAGAGAGGGAGATGTAGATCTAGAAGAAACCACAAAGAACTATGAGAGGAGACTTGCCCGAGAATAATCGCCTTCAAAACACCACAAAAACCCTTTGATTTTCTTCCAAAACGTGTGGGATAGCCCCTCCAACCTTTGAGAGGAGAAAACCCCGAGTGAGGCTCGGGTGGGAGGATTATTAGAGAGAAAAGAGGCAAGCCCGAGTGAACCCAAGTTTTAACACCCTTAATTTAACTGACCACACAGTTTGAAAAATCGTGTGCTAACCATGTGCATGCTACCGCCTCGAGAGGAGGGGTCCACATGATTGCCTCACACGTTTTGGAAACCCATGTGCAGGCCATGTGAAGGCTACTGTCTACCCCTGCACGGTTTCTTGGAGAACCCACAAGTTTTCCCCCAACTGTGCTCAAACCGTGCTCCCTTAGAAAAGCCTCCAAACTCAAAAAACCATTCCAAACTCTCACAACCTCTTCTCAACTCATCACATTCCCTTTAAACACATAAAAATGCATAAAAAGGGCTACATTCCTCAAACAAGGGGTGCTACACAGATGATGTAATACAAAGTATTTATAACAATCCATGTTACTTATGATTCTTTATCAACTTCCAAAAATTGTATAATTTTAAAACAATTATTTAATTTTTTCCCAGAATCTAGTAAGAATGTTGAGGACTTTGGATATAAAAATCAGTATGATTCCTCTAGTCTAATTACTCAATATGAAACATATATCATTGTTAGAATACCATTGACACAATTTTGAACACGTTCTTCCTCAGTCCGGAAATCCCAATACAATAAACTTGCCCAATAAAAAAACTAGATAAATACAATAATCATCTGAATACGTTGCAATCTTGTCTATTCTCCTTTTCATTTCCATCAAGCATGATTTCTTCAAGAAAATGATCCGGAAACCTCTTCTTCTCTGTAGAGATTTTACTTCTCTCTTCCTCTTTATGAATATTACTTTGGACAAAAAATTTCATTATACCTTTCCCCTTCATTAATCTCCCCAGATTTGTTTTGGGTGATATTCCTACAAACCTTCACGCTCAACCAAATTACCCAAATTTCCATGTCTTATTGAATTTTAGGTGCATCTAGACTTCATCAATGTTTCTCAACTCTTCTAATTTATTCTCGATCCTTATCAGATATTCTAGTAAATTCATCCCACTTATGAATTTCTTTTAAAACACCAATCCAATTCTAATTTCAAATTCCAATTGCTAATACGATTATGTTGCTATCTGCCCATTCTGATTTTTTCATTACGATAGCGGGATGAATCATTATCAACTATAATATGATGGATTTGGACCCAATTGGTAAAAGAATTTAAAAAAATCAGAGTTATTATTTAGATTCTAAATGAAACACCTATCAACTTCATTCTCTAAAGATTTATATCTTTTGGATTTTGGTTTGACTGAAACCATGTACCTTGGATTTCTTACATTTTCCACAGATCTTCACATCCTTCAAATTTCAGGCTTCCCCATTTTACAAGACAACAAAACTTTTCCTTCTCACTTTTTCAAAACCAAGTCTGATTCTAATTATGATTACAATCTGCCTCATTATGATGAAGACAAATATAAGCATCACATGATAAATTATTGACTACATTTTTTATCAATCCCAGTCATTATGTTATAAATTAGTTTCAATAGTGTTAAAATATTTTACCAATAGTGTTAATGTCATCAATTATAGATTTGATGAATATGATGGTTTACATAATATGATGGCTCTACATCAACAACATTGAATTATTCTTCTCATCCTTACGATCAACCTTCTAATCTTTCAAACAAATCTTCATTTGGAAAACTCATTATTTTGATCTTGAGACTGGAAATATTCAGCTTCATCAATTTTACTCTTTTATAAACTTCTTCTTTTGTCATGACTTCCTTAATTACTTTGAATATGTTGAATTTAAGATTTAGTATCATCTGAAATACATGGGAAAGTATTGTACCTTCCCATTACCCTAACAATATGTTTATTTCCTACTCAGCTTGAATACAATTAACATGATTATTATCAGACTGGATATGATTCGTAGCATCTCTTTCACTCCCCCTTTCTTTTATCAAGATTTCATAACAATTTTTAAAACATAATTATTATTTATGAAAACTCCAAGATCACTAAATAACCATCACATTTATTTTATCGTATCTATACAGACTCTGATTCATCTCTATTATGATAAATAATTTCATTCCAGATATAGTGTGAATCCGATAAGTCTTTTCTTCTAGTTATCTTTTCTTGAATATGATGACCCTTTTCTATAATTGTGAGTATAATTCTCCAAATATGATGGTCAATCCTAATTTCAAAAAAAACAAAGTGAGGTGATTTCTTTCCATCTTAGACTTCATTGACAACAAAAGACAATACATCTTGAAAAGAATACTTATTCAACTTCTATAAACCTTCTACAACCAACATGGTCCCAATAATTTCCCCAATTAGATTTTATTGTCAACCATGATTTTTAAATTAGTGAACTTTGTATCCCAAATTAATGTATTAATTATCAATATTATAAAGCCTATTTGAGCTAACTCATTATAGAAAACAAGAATAATTGATAGAAATACTATGATAACCTAAAGTAGTTATCATGAAACCTATTCAAATCTTCTTCACAACTTTCTTCATTATATTTCTCCACTTCTTCAACATCCCAGGAATACAAAATTTTTTTTCTAGAACCACTCTAACAAACATTTAGAATTATTAACACACATACAATGCTATATTCACAGCTCACCCGCAACTCCCCCTTTTTACAATCTCCCAAAAGGAAAGTTTTATGAAACAATTATCCCCCTTTAAAACATTATCCAAAGGTAATATGAGATAGGGAAAAAACACATGCCTCATACTTGACAAGAAAGAGGTTGGAAGCCCATGTTCAACCTCAATTTACAAAAGGATTCATTTGGTAATGGTTTTTTGAAAATGTTAGCAACTTGTTTTGATGTAAGAACATACTCCAGCTTTAATTAATTCTACTCCACACACTCTTTGATAAAATGCTTTTTGATATAAAAAAAATTTGAATGAGAATTTTGAACTAGATTCCTAGTGAGATTGATCACCCTTTGATTATCATTACCCAAGAGAAATGGTAAATTCACTTCAACAATTAAGTCATCGAATTGTGTTTTCATCCACATATGTTGGGTAAAATCTTGAGTAGAAACAACATACTTGGATTTAACTATACTAAGTGTTATTGAAATCTATTTATTTTACTCTAACTAAAAATATTCTTTCCCAAAAAGAATACTCCACCAGATGTGGATCTTCTAGCATCAAAATTTCCTTCCAAATCGGCATCTTAATACAAAAAATGGAATAATTTCTAAGCTATCATACCTAAATCTGATTTTTTTCCATTTATATATCTAAGAAATATTTTTCCACCAAGTCAATGTGATTCTTTTTAAGAACTCTGAAATCTTTGACATTAGGTAAAAACATAAACAATGTCGAGTATTGAGGTATTCAAACAAAAAAAACTTCCAATTAGCTTTTAAAATTGTTTCTAATCAACATACATTCCTTATAAATCTTTATTCAAGATTATTCCCACCAAAATTGGTGTGGAAATAGGTTTCAATTTTTTTATGCTGAACTTCTTAAGAAGTTCCTTAGCAGACTTTTCTTGGGAAACAAAAAATTGTTTCCTCTTGTATAAAATTTTTAACCCAAGAAAGTATTTAATTTCCCCCAACATAGACATCCCAAAAAACATTTTCATTTATTCATAAAACATTTCACAATATCTTACCTCATTCCCAACAAAGATAATTTCATCAACATAAACCATTATAATGATGGAAAACTCGTGACTGTCTTTGATGTAAATTTTTTTATAAAATATTCTTTTATTTAAACCCTTATTCTTTAAAAATGTATTAACTTTTTAATAACATTCTCTCTGTTCTTGTTTCATCACATACAAACCCTTCTTCAATCATCACACATAACATTCATATTTCCTAATAATAAAGCCACAAGTTTTTCAATGTAAACTTCTTCATCAAGATCCCTATTCAAGAACGTGGTTATCCCATCCATTTGAAAGATTTTGTAACATAATTGTACATAAATAGAAAGGATGATTATAATTATTTCTTAACTTTCCATTAGAAAAAATGATTCATAAAAATATAGACCTTTAATTTGTGAGTAACATTTGAATACTAATCTTACTTTGTTTCTTATAAGTTCACTTTCTTCATTCAGCTTTTTTCAGAAAACAGACTTCGTACCAATAATTTTTTTTTTGGTTTTTGGATTAGGGGAATTTTCCCACATATAATTATTTTTTATCTGATCCAGATCTTTATTCATGGCATAAACACATTCCAGATACTCAAAAGCTTCATTTGCATCATTCTGTATGACATTTGTATAAAAATAAATACATGAAATATAATTTTTTGTACTTATTATTTAAACCTTTTTATGTTGATCACAAATACTATTTTGAGAATCCACTTGATTCCTCAGCCTAGGATGATATTTTTGAGTATCTTCCTCATCACTAAAAATAGATGAGTCTTATTCTTCTTCTTGAGTAGGATTATAATTTCCTATATCCTTTTCAGAATTTTTTTCCTTATCCTGCTATACATCCTTATCTGTGTGACTCTGTTTATATTCCTTATTAATTTAAATAACATTAACATCACAAGAATAAAAAATTCTTCTTATTTTAATATTGAAAATTTTATATCCACTTCTATATAGATCATATCTAATGAAAATTCCATCTTAACCATTTGGCTCCAACATTCCCATGTTTCCACCTTTCTCCTTTATAATACATAGACTCCAAAAAATTCTTAAGTGTTTAGAACATGGGTTTTTTTACATAAAACAATTCATATGGAGTCATGTCAGATCTTGGACAACAAAAACATTAGTTATGAATTTATAAAATAGTACTCGTGACTTTCCTCCAAAAGTAATGAGAAATACAATTTTCATGTAACATAATTCTCCCTATTTATACCAAATTTATATTCTTTCTTTTTTTAAACCTATTTTTTCATGAGTTTATGAGTAAATATACTCATGAAAAATTCCATTCTTTTCAATATAACATTAAAATTCATCATTTTTGTATTCGACACCATTGTTAGTGCTCAACTTATTCATTGAATAAACACATTCATTCTTATCTTTCCTCCTAAAACTTTTAAACATTTTCAGATCATTTGATTTATGATTCATATAAATGACACAAGTAATGTGAGTAAATAAATCAATGAAAGTACTAAAATAATTATCTCTATTCATTGATTTTTTTCTCATCAGACCACAGATATCAGAATAGATAAGTTCTAGTGGATGTTTTGAATAAATATCAACTTTTTATACACAGAATTTGTAATCGTTCCTTTCTAACAAATAGTGAAACATTAATATATTCTTAATGGAAATTCAATATTGTATTAGACACTATTTGTTTTAGATAAATTTCTCAATTTTCTTTGACATATGTGTCCCAAATGTTTATGCCACATTTGATTCTATTCTACCATACTGAAATAATAAGAGTTTGTATTTCACCAACTTGAAACAAGTTTCCTTTTGTATGTTTTCCTCTTGTAACTATCTTTCCATCCATATAACATTTCAAAAAATATCCATATTTCTTAAAATTATATTTTTTACCTTCATCACATAATTATTAAACACTTATGAGGTTACGTTTCATCCCATAAACATATAAGGATTTCTTGGATTTCAATTTTTCTTCCCCAATGATTGTTGATCCAACACCTTTGATTCTTAGTGGTTCATAATTTTTGAATGTCATACATCATTCATTGAAATATTTTACATTCTTCGACAATATCAAAACTCCTATCATATTAGAATAAAAACCACTATTTATAATCAATGGTCATTCTACTTTTATAGCCTGCAAAGCGGTTTCAATAACATTATCTTTTTATTTCATCATTTCTGGATTATATGAATTGTTAACAACCTTTTGTTGTGTTGGTAACAAAACAAGACATCATTTTGTAAGGTTTCCAGGTTATTCATACCTTTCAAAAATTGTTTCTTGTGGTTGGAACCTATTTTTAATCTTCACTCCATCCTTCTCAGATTTCTTAAAAACAACCATCTAAAACTTCTTTCTTTGAGGAGATTGACTCTCACTGAACCTTTTCCTTACATAACCTATGGAATAATAGTAATGTACTTATTTGAAGAAAAAAATATCCACTATATTTACTAAAACTGGGTTCTTCTAAGCTGATGTGTCGCCTCCTCAAGCTTCCACGTCTCCCATTTCACTATTTCCATTCTGGTTTTACCCCATACCATCGCGTCCCTCCTGCAAACCTTATCCTTCTCCGCCCGCGAGTTGGATTTCACCGCTCCACCGAGCCCTCCTTCTCCTCCCATGATTAGGGTTTTATCTCACCTCATTTCCCAAAATTGCCTCGTGCATACCATCACCGGCCTTGACAGTCTCATCAGAATATCGATTCTCCTCTCTAGTTGTGCTTCCATCTTCAGCTCCTCTGACCACAACTCCTCCTCTTGTGACTTCTCCTCATTCGGTGACTCCTCCATCGGCTCTTCCACATTCGGTTCCTCCACTCCACCTACGGTTCCCTTTATCTATAGTTCGCAGTGAGTAACCCCAGGTATAAACATTACTACGATGGCTAAAGGAGGTCCTTCAAACCGCTCCTTTTTTCCATGCTATTCGCGGATTTCTTTAGATATCCCGATGTATAAACATCGATTTATGTGCTATTCATTTACTTCACATAAATTATCATTATATACTTCATCTATAATTTCATTAACCCCTCGCACAAGTCCCCATATATTCCAGGTAAAATCGATTCCATGAGAAGTACTACTGAATAGCTTTGCTTCTCATTCATTCAAAGTATGTTGTTCTTCCAAATTTTGAATGTAAATTTGATACATTTTTAGATTTGATCTTATTTTTTATGAAATATTCATTCTGTTTACAAATATATATGCTCTACTATTAAATATAAGCTACACAGAATATTAAATCTATTTTCAAATTTTTGCTTCATGTACTAAATACATTCTATATGAATTGTATTTGAATGCATGAAAAATAGATATTTTCAACATTTTTTTTATATCATGATCTTTTGTTTTCAATTAAATGTATTTTATTTTTTGTTTTTAATATCATAACTATATTTTTTTCGAATTTGATAAAAAAATTCTTTATTATTACAAATTTTTTCACATCTCTAATTAATCATAGTTATTGTGTATTGTGAATTGAATTATTTTTGTTGACTGATATTGATTTGATTAATTTTTTGTGTTGAATTTTGTATTTTATTAAATGGGATGTTTAATTTTTAAGTCAATATTCTCCTTTTAGAAGCATTATTACTCAATAGATAGGGTTAGTGATATTTTTAGTACTAAAATCAATGGAATGGAATTTACAGTTTCTACCATAGGTTGATGTGGTTGGTGGTGGTTATAATGTAGCCACATTGGAATGAAACCCACAAGCAAGGGGGAACATCTATTCTTGGTAATGAGCATATGTGTGCACTTTAATTCTCAGTTTTAGTTTTTGATTAGAGTGACATTAATATATTATTTTGTTTCCATGTAGTTTACCAAGCAGGTTGGTGTACTCATGCAACTTTTTTAGAGTCGTATCACTCTACCAGAAATAAGATACACAAGAAAAATAACGGGGAGAATCTTTTGGACTTGATTGTTTCCACTTGAAGTAGCCATAGAAGTGTCTCAATAGCATACTGAGTGATGTGATTGAGAATAAGGTCAACACTTCAACTGCTACTTATCCGTTTCCATTTCCATTTCCTTATTCATTTTATTTTTCAACTTCTGCTATATATATTATTTACCCCAGCAGATTGTATTTATACGACTCTGATGTTATTCAAATGGTTGGGCGTACTAACCATGATGGTATGTTATATTTATGAACACATTCCACATCCAATATTATTTTTTACTCCCGTATTTCTTAAAATGAATTGTAACACTGTGATTCCATTTTCTATTTGTTTTTGATCAAAATTTCAATATGACATGGTATTTCTATTTGTAGTTTACCAAACCATATGTTTCACGCATACAGTATTCTCTTATTTGTTATTGATGAGGAGTATTATCTTCTTTGAGGGGAAATAGAAATTGTTCCTCTATCTGAGTGCCTAGAACACACAAGGTTAGACTAATTTTTGATATTGTCTCAAAAATGTCATTTTTTGGACTTGGGAGGTATAATTTCCCATAGAAGTAAATTTTATGTCATTTATGCATGATAGTTTTATGGCTGATAGTAACATGCGTGGAATAATCACATGAAAAGAAATGTGATTTTTCAAGTAGTAATTATACATTACTATTTTGATCATACCAAAGTCATGATTGTATCTTTATTTTTTGTCCTTTGTTCAGGTCTCACATGTTCTCCCAATGCACCTTGTCTTTAATGCCTTCACACTTCACTATTTTAGGGAACTGTGTTGGTAATAAAAATTTCCGGCAATGATCATTCTTCACTATGTTTGGATACATTATCACAAGAAAAATTGTCTTCTCTTGGTTGTAGCGGAAAAAACCATTTAATTGTACATAAGTATTAATGCTTTATGAAAACATTACTTGGGACCTGGTCTTCACAACTTTAATACAATATAATTTATGCTATTTCATTTACTCATACCTACATTAAAATTTCAGGTTTGATTATTTAGATTATCCCGTGTTTATTTTCTATCTTATCATGAATGCAGAACTCTCTATTATATCATTCCTGGTGGATATATTCTTTCATTATTCGGGTCATGAATAAATGGATGTAGATGAGGAAGAATTTTCTACATGGGAAACATAGCACATGCAACCAAATAAATCCTTATGTTAACACAGTCACCCCAATGATATAAAATCAAATCAACTAAAAAAATAGGAATGAGGACCATTAAAATATAGTGTTTTTGTAGATTACCTGTATGGGATTTTCTGTTATAATTATCTAGCATATAGACAGATTATCTAGAATATAGATAGAATTTCCAAATCAGTTGTTGTTATAATTTTCAGATTTTACAAATCAATTTCAGGTAATTTTATAGCATATAGGAAGGGGTTGGGAAGGTTGGAGGGGAGGGGAGGATGATGGAAGTGGGAAGGGGGATGCTGGGTGAAAAGGTTGGGCAGAGGTGGGGGGAGGGGAGGGGCTGGGGCTGGGCAGGTTGGAGGTGAGGGGAGGGGTGGGGAGGGTGATGACAGGGGGGAGGGGGATGCTGGTGGAAAAGGTTGGGTAGGGTGTGGGGAGGGGCTGGGGTTGGGCAGGGAGGGGAGGATGATGGAAGGGGGTAGGGGGCTGCTGGGGGAAAAGGTAGGGCAGTGGGGAGGGGAGGGGCTGGGGCTGGGTAGGGGTTGGGCAGGTTGGAGTGGAGGGGAGGGGAGGGTGATGGCAGGGGGAGGGGTGTAGGGGGGAAATTTTGGGCAGGGGGGAAGGGGTTGGGGCTGGGCAGGGGCTAGGCAGGTTGGAGGGGAGGGGAGGGGAGGGGAGGGGAAGGGGTTGGGCAGGTTGGAGGGGAGGGGAGAGGAAGATGATGGCAGGGGGGAGGGGTGCTGGGGGAATATGTTTTTTCTTTGAGCAGTGGCTCATGCATTTTGTTTTGTAGTAGAACATGTAATTTGTTTGAAAAGTGGTCCTTTCTTTTTATGAGAACTTTGGATCATTTTTAAGAGAAAAGTATTATGTATTTAAGAGAAGTGGATCCGGTGTTTCATGGTCTATCCTTATTTTATAGTACTGGGTCATTTTTTTATTTACAGATTTTTTTTATGTTTCTTGATTCTGTGACTTAATTTCACAACCATGTTCATGAGGAAAGAATTTCTAGGTAACACGACAAGGTATGAGAGTCAAATCACTGCAGAAGTATTTTTCACAATCTTCTTCCAATACAAATGGATATTCTTACATTCTTTAACTTGAAATACTCGAAATAATATCATCGTTATTGCGTGTAGCGTAGGTTTCTAGGCGGAGGAATGACTGGTAATTGTTGATTAATTAGATGAGGCTGATGAAGATTTTTTTATAGGAACTACTGTTGTAGTTTCACTTATAATAACTCTAACCTATCTCGGCCAAAGCATCTATTATGGTGAACATGGGTTTGGAATGGCAGTGTAGTGTACTGAAAACAATGTACGCAGAATGGCAGTATGGCAGTAGAGTTCACTCAAACCTATTCCTCTCCAACAAGTTAATTCATTCTTACAGGTTTAATTTAATCCTTGGCCAAGTCTTCCCAACTTTAATACAATTTAATTTTTGCTATTTCATTTACTCATACCTACATTAAAATTTCAGGTTTGAAAAATTAGATTATCCCAAGTTTATTTTTTATCTTATCATGAATGCAACACTCTTTATTATATCACTCCTGATGGATATATGATTTCATTATTCAGGTCTTGTATAATCTGATGTATATGAGGCAGAACGTTCTGTATGGGAAACATAGCACATGCAACCAAATATATCCTTATGTTAACATAGTCACCCCAATGTTAGAAAGTCAAATCAATGAAAAATATAGGTAAAATGACCACTAAAATATAGTGTTTTTTTGTAGATTGCCTGTATTGGAGTTTCTGTTATAATTTTCTAGCATATAGAAAAACTTTATAGCATAGAGACAGAATTTCCAAATCAGTTTCTGTTATAATTTTCAGATTTTTCAAATCAATTTCAGTTAGTTTTCTAGCATATAGGCAGGGCTGGGTAGGTTGGAGGGGGAGGGGAGGATGATGGCAGGGGGTAGGGGGCTGTTGGGGGAAAAGGTTGGGTAGGGGGGAGAGGAGGGGAGGGGAGGGGAGGTGATGGTAGGGGGTAGGGGGCTACTGGGGGGAAAGGGTTGGGTAGGGGGAGGGGACGGGAGGGGCTGGGGCTGGGGCTGGGTAGGTTGGAGGGGAGGGGAGGGGAGGGGAGGTGAGGGGATGGTCTGGTTGCAGGGGAGGGGAGGGGAGGGACTAGGCAGGAGGGGAGTAAATTTTTATCATTTTCTGACAAATTTTTCTAGCATTTTCTCACAAAATATGTCAGTTTTTTGAAAATTTGTTTAACATGTCTGTCATGAGATCTGCTGATTGTTGTGATTTTTGACAATCACGTGTATCATGTAATCTGTACATTTTTTTAACCAGTTTTAGTTTATTGAAGTCTACAGTTCATAGAAATTCATATAAAGTTTAAATTGGTAATTTATATTTCAATGATCATATATTTTCCATACATGTAACAAAAAATTATGACATAAAGATTTAATTGTTTAAGTTTGGTTGCAGGGTACTCTATATCCTGGTGGAATCAATTATGGTTGAAGCTGGTTAGGGGGGGGGAGGGGAAGGACTGGGTAGGAAGGGAGGGGATGAGAGGGGAAGAACTAGGCAGGGGGGAGGGGGCTGGTGGGGGATGGGGCTGGGCAGTGGGTAGGATGAGTTGAGAGGGGGAGGTGCTTGGAAGGGGTGGAAGGAGAAGCTGGGTAGGGGGATGGGAGGGGAAGAGCTGGGTAGGGGTACGATGAGGGGGGAGGTGTTGGGCAAGAGGGGAGGGGATGAGAGGGGAAGAACTGGGTAGGGGGGAGGGGCTGGTGGGGGATGGGGTTGGGCAGGGGAGAGGGGCTGGTGGGGGATGGGGTTGGGCAGTGTAGAGGAGGAGTTGGGAGGGAGAGTTTCTTGGAAGGGGTGGGAGTACAAGTTGGGTAGGGGGAGTGGCGGTTAAGATATGGGTAGTGGGGAGGAGGAGGTGGGAGGTGCTGGTAAAGGGGGAGTAGAAGCTGGGTTGGGGGAGGTGCTGGGAAAGTTATTGTTTTTCTGTTTTTTAGTTACCAGTAGTTATGCTACTTCATGAAGTGAGCAAATTTTGTTTTTAAACCTAATGCATGTTTTTTTATTGGCTTCTATTTGCATTGAATGGAGGCCTTCACTTAACATGATATTGGATACACCTACAACCATTTATATATAATGAGTTCTCAAAAAATGATGGTGATCAATTATAAGTAGCATCTTCCACCATTTCATGGAAAATGCTTTTGGAGATGATAGACCAACCAACTCTCTTTTTCATACCGGTAATGCATATAGATTAATCTACCATTAATTTCATGTTCATAATAACTGCCCATTTTATATTTCATATTAGACCATCAAAATATTATTTATTTTCAATTTTCTACCCAAATTTTGATTGTGTTTTCATTTTTTTGTGCTATGATTTATTAATGGTTGTTTTTTTAGAATGTAGAAAAAAATGCTTGGTATTTTACAGTCACCCTCCTATTGTAATAGGGTCTATTGCAGGAGTCCACTGGATTGCAACTGAAGAGATTTAATGGATGGATGGGTACTTTTGGTTAAGTTGGTTTTTTATTGCATTCATTTTTACTCATTGTTAGAGTTTGTATTATGTCTTTTTTCTTGGTGTTTTACTACTCCTACAATTAGAACTACTTTAGTTAGCTTTTTAGATTTTCTAGGTTCGGTACAAAATGATGCTAATTGAAATTATGGTAGGATTCAAATGGCTGAATGGTTTGGTTTGTTTAATTTTCAGCATCATTTTACCTACCTCTGTTTGCATGGTCGTGTGATTTTTCAAGCATAGTAGAGGAAGAAAGTGCTGCTAATCTATATATATGATGTCTAAACATGTTTTCCGCATTTGTAACATGTTTCTAAAAACATGTGTAGGTACCAGAATACTACCAACCAGCAACCACCAAAACTTGTCTACTACAACGCCACATGAATCGAATTTTGGAAGGTTTTTACTACCACAATTTATTGAATTTAGTTTCATTACAAAGTGGACAACATATACTATTACAGTATTTTCTTACTGTAATATTTTTCACCCAACTCTTTGCTAAATAATCAATGTGTGCAAACAATCTGTTTTTGTTTCCATGTGTTCCATTGAAAATTAACTCGGAAACAATTGTTGTTTAAGTTTGACTGTTTCACTATTTATATTACTTCTTCATAATTGAAGTTAAACAAGGACTGTTTTTGATTTTCTATGCAGATGCATGGTGGAAAACCATTGAGTTAAATCCACAGTTTGGTTGTGATAGATTTCAATGCGTCTTCGGTGATGGTTCTTCTCTTGAAGAAAAAGAGAGGTCTCTTCTACTGGGATTGATGATATAAAGGAAGAACAAAATTGTTACTGATGAAGTGGAATTGGATTTGGGCCAACTGGTGATTTTTGAACACGGTATAAAAAATATCCTTGCTGGGAAACTTATATTGTTACAAGGTACAAAATATTGATCATTCATGATGTCCTCTTCAAACAGACCTTTCGGGAGGGTATCTTCGTTGCGGATTCATTAGCTTCTCATGGAACTATCGCCAATAAATTTATCATTTATGATTAAGAATGGTACTTTACATTTATGAATAAATCCAATGTATTTTTAGGTATAATTCCATACCTATAAACACATTTTTTTCTGTTACCATTCTTCCAAACTATTTGTTTTCAAGATTTCTTATACAACTATTTCCCAATTTCTCATACATAGTTTTTTAATGATTTCTTATGCATAACTATTTCCATATTGTTTATGAAAAAAAATTCCATATTGATTATAGTCACCATTTTAGGTTAATATGAATATATACATATCCAAAATTTTAATGTACTAAATGATTTCATGTATGATTGTTGTGGTGGAGTAAGAGAGGGATACGAAATTAGCTAGGTTTGGATTTTTGTAAACTTGATAAAAAAATACAGTTTGGGTTCTATAACATCTTATTACAATTGATATTGGACATTATTTAACTTTTATTCCTCAAATTCCTATCATTTGTTCCCATACAGTTAGTCTTTCTAAAACTTTTATTCCTTATAAAATGCTACACAGTATGTAACTTTTGTTCCTCATTATCTATAACTTTTATTCCTCCATTATGTATTTTTCATTTTTTGAAAATGTTTTCAATATTAATATGAATTAGTTTTTTTGATAAATGGTATTTTATTATTAATAATAAGAATTAATATATAGATTTGTGAAAATTCATGGGTGGAGTACAATTTTTTCATATGTAAGAATCCAACACAATACTATCAGTATCTATATAAAGAATATTTTATTCTGAAATTTCCTTACTGACTGGAATTCTAAAAATGTATCTCAGAAATATTCTTCTTTTTATCTGAACCACCAAACTTTCTATCATCAATCAGAACCATCATTTTATTTTCAGACTTATAAGAATCATAAGTAATAGAAATGTTTCCATATTTAGAATTTTTTGAAACATTTTTGGACTTAGGGTAATTTGAAACTTCTTAATTATTCAATTTTATAATCTTGGAAACATACATAACCACTCTAACTTTTTCTTTTCTATAAACACATTCAGCTTTATTCTTAACCTTCTATGGTATATTTTTTTGATCCTTGTTAGGTTTAACCATTCCAAAAATTTCACCAACTTGTAAGATAGATTTTTTGAAACTTATATTCCTAAATTTAGCTTTTGATAGTTTTCATTGGACAAGTTCCAGCTCTTCGTCCATTTCATTCAGATTAACTTCGAGATGCTCATTATGATTCTTTTCTTCCTCAAGATATTTCATCAAATCATCAATTTATATCAGAATATTTTTCTTCTATTTTGAAAAAATTCTTGAGTTTTTGTTGAGTAACATTCCTCTTCCAACCACTTAATTTATTTTTCAATCCTTCTAATCTTTCTTATTCATGCTTTCAATTATTCTTTCAAATAAATTACATGTTGAGATTCTTCTTCATCAAAATTGTAACTTATGAATTATTCATTATTCACTTTTTCAATAAAATTATTTTCACAAATATTCCCATTAGAATTTTTAGATACAGCTTCAATGTCTTCTTCTTCATCATCTTTAGATAAGAAACTCCTCCTTTTGGATTTGGAGAGTTTTCTATCTTTCCCTATGTAATATGATTTTACTTTTTCGCCCTTTTTCTTCCACGATATTCTTGTCTTTATTTCATCTTCACAAATATCCTCTTATTTATTTATTTGAGGAAATTAGCTACAAATATCCCTACAACATCACATTCAAAACATTTTAAGGGAAGTTTCCCTTTGTATTTATCTATACCTATTTGAACACTTTTACAAAAAAATGATGAAATATGATCCCGATTTTTACATACCTTATTTTTCGAATTAGAATTAAAATATTCATATTCAATCAGAATATTATTTGATTTCTCTTTATATTTTTCCTTGAAAAACATTTATCTATAAAATTTTGATTTTTCCTTTCGAAGCTTTCTACCTTATCATTTCATAAGGGATGAGAGTGCTATGAAAACCATCTAGAGATAATTTATTAGGATCTATATCTTCTAATGACTAAAATTTTACATCATACCTTTCAGGAATGATTCTTATGATCTTATCAACTACTATATAATCCCTTAAATTTTATCCAAGACATCTGATAGTGCTGATAAAATCATTTAAAATAGTATAGAAATCAATAACATATTCACACTCACCCCTTTTCTAATATTCATATGTCAGCCTCCAGATTTGTAAATTTCCCTTCTTCAATTTTAAATTTCCGTCATATAGGATTTTTAGCTTGTACCAAATAACTTTGGTTGTGGAAACACCTTTCATAATTATAAATTCACCTTTAGAAAGTGATAATAATAAATCATTATTGGCCCTTCCATCATACTCAATTTTTTTTATAAATAGATATAATAAGAACAGTAGATTCATTAGGTTGAAACCCGTATGTTTTAGCTTCTAGATCATTATATCCAATAGAAATAAGATAAGGAAAAACTCTATAATTATAGATATGATATTTCTTACCATAAAAAACAGGAAAACTTTTACTGTTCACACAATTTATATTCTCCATCAACTACTCTTCCAAACGTCGCCAAAGAATAATAGAAGGGAACATTGGATCTGATACTAGTTCAAAGTGCCCAATCAGGTTAATTATTTCACTGAGAGGGGAAGAGATTGAATCAATGATATAATTTTCTATTTATGTTTCCTTGAAACAACCTTCACCACCTGTTAATTATTTCATTCCCTTCAAAAATAAAATCAAACCCACATCCATAGGAACACAAGAATTAACAAGGTTCACAATTTAATAAGAATAGCTATGTTCATTGTATGATTTGGAAATAATCCAATATCACACAATTCAATAGAAAAAAATCCTTTTTTGTGGAATAAAATGAGTAGGGAATTCCATTTCACTCATGTAACACTATGTAAACAATCCAATAGTGCATGTACTCCAAGAATAAATGATATAATACAATGTTTTTATAATAAAACATGTTACTGGGGATTCTTTTTCATCTTCCAAAAATGTATTATTTAAAAAAAGCTATTAAATTTCTTACCCAAAATATGGTAAGAGCATATAGGTCTTTTGACATAATACATATTTTGATTTACCAATACTGTTTTCCCATTCCAATTTCTCAATATGGGTAATATATCTCTATCAAAATACAGTTGAGAAAATTTTAAACACTTTCTTCCTTAGTTTTTGGAAATCCCGATACGATAACCCTACTCAATACTATAACCGAATGAATATAATTTTTATAAGAATACATTGCAATCATGCCTATTCTACTTTTCACTTATATATAGCATGACCTCTTTAAGAAAATGATATGAAAACCTCTTCTTCTCTCTAGATATTTGCCTTCTATCTTCCTCTTTGTGAATAGTACATCAATTATAAAAGTATAACATACTTTTCACCTTTTATATTCTCCCCAAATGCAGTTTGGGTAGGATTCCTGAAAGCATTCATGCTCAACCAGATTACATGAATTTTCATGTATCCTTGAATTTTGGGTACATCTTGACTTCATCAATGTTTCTCAACTATTCTCATTTCTTCTTGATCCTTCCCAAATCTTCTAAAAACATAAGCCCTCTTCTATGTTTATTTTCAAACACTAATCTGATTCTGATTTCCCTTTTTGATTTTTGAAATGATTACGTTGCTATCTGAACATTCTGATTTTTTCATTACCATAACATGATGAATCAATATCAACTCTAATAAAATGGATTTTTACCCAATTGATAAAATAATTTGAAAACAAATAAGAGTTTCTATTTATTTTTTAAATATTGTACCTATCAACATAATTATCCAAAGATTTATATCTTTTATATTTTTTCTGACTGAAAATCAGTACTTTTGGTTTCTCACATTCTCCACAAATCTTCCCAACCTTCAAGATTGAAGATTCCCCTTATGAGAACACATCAAACTATTTCATACAAACTTTTTACAAACCATGTCTGATTAAATTTTTCATTACAGTGTTCCTCATTATGATGAATAAAAATGTAAGTCTAGTTTGATAAATGATTGACTACATTGTTGATCAATATTTGTCATTACATTTTGAATTAGTTTCTATAGTTTAAAATCCTTTACCATCGATCTTAATGTAAAAAATTATTCCTTTGATTAATATGATGTTGTGTTGAATAGGATGGATCATTATAAACATATTTGACTTATTCTTCTCATCATTATGATTATCATTCTTATATTTCAAACAATTTTGCATTATGAAAACTCATTATGATGACCTTGAGACCATAAATCATTATCTTCATAAATTTTATTCTTTCACAATCTTATGCTTGTTTCATGACTTCCTTCATGAATATAAATAAATTAAATATTAGGTTTAGAATAATCTTACTTATAAGAGAAATTATTGTACCTTACCATTCATCCAACAAAATCATTTTTTCCTACTCATCTTGAATACAATTGACATGTTTATGATCATACTGGATACAATTGTAATAACCTCTTTAATCCCCCTTTATTTCATCAAGATTGCATCACATGTTTTATAAATTATGATTTATGATAACTCCCTGATCAACAAATAATCATCAAAATTATTTTATCATAGCTATATAGACTCTAATTAATCACAATTATGATAAATAATTTTATTCTTGATTTGGTGTGAATCTAATAAGACTTTTTTTCTAGACAACTTTTCCTGAATACAATAGACCTTTTCAATCATGGTGAGTCTGGTTCTCTAAATACGATGGTCAGTTCAAATTTCACCAAAAACAAAATGAGGTGATTTATTTTATTCCTAGACTTCATTTACAAAAAAATAAAGTAATCTAGAAACCTTCTCCATCCAACTTAGTCCCAACATACACCCCTAGGATAAAAATTTCAGGTTGGCTATTTCACTCGTACAATGATAATAAAAAATAACTAGTGAGATCTCAAGTCTCGAGGAAAAAGGTACTAGGGAATAGGGATACACCCCATGAGTGAGCTCTCGAAAATGTCAAGATCAATTCATGACGATAATTGGACTAGGGAATAGAGTAAAACCTTAGGAATAAACCCCATACAATTTCATGATCAAGTCCATAGGACACTTATCCTAGGGAATAGAGGAAGACCTCATTAGTAAACCCCTTACAAAAACAATAGAAAAATACTAATACTAAACCTTCTACCTGGGTACCCTATGTTACCATGTGTGATATACATCTATCTATGTATGAGTACTAATCAATTCAAAAATGATTAAAAACAAACTTTTTTATTCAAAACATACTTTGAAAACAAATTTCATAAATCCATTTCACAATGATTTGAAAAACACATTTAATTTACCATAAAAGAGGTAAAACCATGTTTTATTAGAAAAATTTTTACACACAAAAATAAACTAATACCAAGATCATTCCAATTAATTTATAAAAAAATTTATAAAAATATGATCAATTACTATTCAAATGCTATAGTCTAGTGATGGAACCACCAACCTTAAACTTAGGTCACACACCAATCGTGACAGGATCCACACATCTATAGTGGGAAGGGAACACAATAGAAATGAAAAAATTCCCTAACAATGATTATAACATATTAAAATTGAATTACATAACCAAAATGGTTGGAAGATAGGAAAGATAAGCACATACATTGAACAACTAACGCACCACACAACATCCAACATGGCGGGGGCATCCATTGGAAGAAAAACTCATGAAGGAATATACAATGGATAGATAGAAATTGAAAACCTATCAAGAGACTCTAAAAAACATATCCCAACAACACTATATAACTAATATATAAAGAATGAATGGAAGATAGAACAAATCAATTACCGAAGTATGAGAGATAAACCAAGATTGAATGAAACGTGCCAAATTGAGGAGCCTGAAAGAGTTGAAACTACCCAAAAACACCTGGAGAAGCTCTAGGGTTCAAGTAGAAAGGGTAATAATTGAATAATATAATTTTTACCCATATGTTTTGATAAAATCATCTGTGTAAAAAAGGATTCATGTCATGAATCATGGATTTATAATGTGAACAATCCATTTTTTATTTATACCAAAAAAGGAATCCCCTCAAAATGATATGCATGAGTGACCTATTCATTATGTGAACATAATTCACGGCCTGTATGCCTCCAATTATTTGACTGAAACTAATGGATTTCTACCAAATTCAATTCACATCATAAATAGACTATCCATAGTTTGAACTTTTCCTATAGCAAGTTCCCATATCCAATTCATTTATAAAACCTCTAGGATCTTCTCCGATGCACGTTGAACCCGAAGTAAAAAATAATAAACACTAAAAAAATACCAGACCTTAAATAGGATGTTATAATTATCCCCACCATAAAAATTTATATCCTCCATAAGTCATGTATATAAAGGATTATCAAAAAATATGCAAGGCCAATTCTACCTCATCCATGACTTGAAATACCAAGTCTAATGAGAATTCAATATGAGCCACCACAACATTTTTACCAACTAAATGGAATTCCTATAAATGAATTTCATCTGATAATCAATGATCTCCACTAGTTTTTATGGAACAAAAAAATATAGCTCCCACTCAATCTACTCCCAATTCAGAACATGGGATGGATCATCGTGGTATTTCTTCATTTGAGATATGTAGGAAAAATAAAGAACAACCATTAACTAATATGATAGCACTAACTGATAAGAAACCCAAAAAATATGCTTAGTGATCATAAATGATCCAAATTAAAAGCTCTTAAACATCAAAAAAAGATAAAATACCTTAAACATTGAAAATAGAGTATACATTAACCAGGATGTCACACATCCAGTTGAGTTTTGTCTCCATATATTTTATTTTCTAACTTATTCATATCACTTCTCTATTATTTTTCATAACATAATTCATTTAAAAACCTAAAAAAAATTCTTGATCCATTAAGGAAATTTCCCCTTTGCCTCCTTTCACACTTTTAACTTGATGGAATATTTATTTTCTTTTCTCTATTGGTCTTATTATTATAATTTCCTTGAAATTGTCTCTTTATCTTTTTATCATCAAAACCATGAGAATAATGATCAACATTAATCTATATTTAATGATTTAGAGTAAATATAATGGTTTCTTATATCTATCAAATTATCATGTCATTTATTCCTTTCAATGATTTGTTCTTAAGCCACTAATGAATCTATAATTTATTTTAGGGCCACCGATAAAACCTAATGTACCTTCCACGTAAGGGGAAATATTCCTTATAGGTATTGAAGAATTTGTCAACCTTATTATTTATTTATAGGAATTATATTTCCATTATCATGCAATTATTTAAAAGAAAATACTTTTCGAAAATCACCTTCATAAACTCTTCCTATGTCTTGGTGAAAATTTCATCTTATAGCTTAAATTATTGATAAGTGTTTACCACTGACCAACTTCACCTTCCAAATGATAAATAAAAAAATATAATTTTCATAGTTTAAGCACTAGATAATGGATAATATATTTTTTATAGCATTGATCTGTTAATAAAAAATGAGTGGATCAAAGGAACCACTGATGGAAGGTATACTTTATTGTATAAAAACTCAATAGTGATTGGTTCCTTACTTTGTACATTAATATTTTCAGTATGATTTATTTTACCATTCATAGCTTGATAGAGTTGGGTGAGCATAACCGAAATATTTTTTATCCCATCGCCCATTTCATTTACTTTCTCATTTGGAAATTCATTGCATTGGACATCACATTTTTTGTTCACACAATTCCTCTTAATTAAATCCCTTGACTAAAAAAACACAGTGTGAGTATCAAGCATTTTTAATCATTTTCATCAATCATATAATAATAAAAATAATTCCAAATATATTATAAATTATGAAACCTTCTTATCAACTTATGACACTTTAGGTTCTTCATAAATCATTTTTAGTTCCTTATAGGTTTTTATATATTTCATAATCTCATTCAGTATAATAGTTCACAGATAGAATGTGAAATATCTAAGGAATATCTCTTGGACGCATCAAACTAGGTGTATATTTAGGCATATTTATCATGCACTGGGTGAATATCATGTTAATAACCAATCATAATTTTTATGATTATTACCCCTAGGTGAAAATATTCCAAATACTACATGTTATTATCTTTATATAGACAGGGATTTCATTTCTAAGAAACCACACAATCATTATCTTACCAAAACTTCAATATTTTTTCTTATATATAGGCATATCCCAAGGGTTTTCGCCAATGTTTCTCTAATCCTAATATCCAAAAATAACTGAACCCTACTATGACACCAACTAAGGAAACCCATGCTTTAAATATATAAATTCTACATCATTTTAAATGAATATTCAATACGTGTCATAACAATATACACCCCATAGACATAATGTTTTAGTGTCTTTGGATACAAGATATGTAATCAACTTATTTTTCAAAAGATATTAAATATCTCCCACAATGTGCTTCTCGTATAATACCCTTCTTATTCACATCCTATTTAAAATATTTCATAATAATTAGTGTAAATGTAAGCATAATAAAGGACAATCTCAGATTATATTTAAGGTAAAACATAAGTGATATTAATCAATGATAATATGTGAGATTAAGATAAACATAAGGGTATGATGAAATGATCATGAATTATGAAATTCATACACATTCAATCAAATATCATTATTCACAAGTCATAGAATACAAAATTCTCATAAAAAATACATAATTCATAATATTATGAAATCAATAATAATTAATCATGATCCATGGGAACATATCCCAAGAATAGGATATATGTTTGCCACATATATATAATCATAGAAAATAATTTAATTAGTATAAACTCACTGTTATGACTATGATAGTGAATAGATCCCCATCATGGATTAAGTTCACTTCCCATTTCCATCAATTCTATATTCAAGGCTCAATTACAAGAATATCATAGTGGACAGAGTCCCTTGCTAAATTGGGTTTTTGAACTATTCTAGTACATATTATCACATGATATTTTATTCTTTACTCAATGCATTATATGGATGTATAATTCTAGGATCACCTATCAAATAATGAAAATTTTATATAATATTTCCATAAGATCATAAAAATATTCATCATAGTATAACTTATTGAAAATAAATGGGTTTTACAAAGATTTCATCATAACTTAATTAACCTATGAGAAAGTAATGGGTTTCATAAAATCATTCTAATAAAATCATTATAACAATACATCTAGATAAAGAAATTAGATGGAATCAAAAGATAACATTCTTAAAGAATCATAAAAATCCTAAAATTATTTTAACATAGATAGAAAATATACTATATAAAATAATTTAAAATACTCTTTTAAAATCAATATAAAATATCCCTTTCATATGGTAACTTTTAAAAATAATAATTTATAAAATAATAAAAATATAATTTTCCTTAAAAAACAATGAAAACTTGTAAAATAACTTTCATGAATAAGGAATGATATGATGGTGTGAAAATATAATAATGTAGTGCAAATTAAAATAGAACATTATTTTCAAAATTTTTTTAAAAGTAAAAAAGTGATCCATATGATTTTTTTAAAAAAATATTCCATTTAATAATTTTTAAAAAATATAAAAGTTGATAAAAAATTCAAAAACATTTAAATATATATAAAACTTCCATAATACATTTTTATTAATATGTACATGTAGGAGAATGATTCTTATCCCAATAAAATAAATAATATTTTAATTTCTTAAAAACACTTTCTCAGTCATTTTAAGTTACAAAGAGAGGAAAATGGTAAAAATAATTTAAAAATAAATAAATAACCAGATGAGAAGAAAATATATAGGGTTTAAAATATAATTATAATATAATTTCTGTCAATATATTTTTAATATAGTTAATCTCAAAAACAAATTAGATTGTAACATAAACCCATACATTATGTATCATCCTTCTTCGCAAGCATTCAAAACTCCTAAATAATAAATATATATTTATTATAAATATATTATTTAAAAATATTCATATATATATATATATATATATTAATATAAAATATTCCATTATAATTTCAAATTACTCTTATATTAACAAATTTTCATTAAAATCCTTATTCTACTGCAAACTAGTCATTTTTCCATGCATGTTTTGGTTCGATGATTTTGGTACCTGGACAATGGTCATGGTTTCAACATCTCCAAAATCACAATAATTTTATAAATATTATATTTATTCATTATATAAACATTTTAAAAATTTATATGGGTGTGGTGATGAAAAATTTGTAATATCATTTTATGTAAATGGTAGACAATACACACACATGAGTGATGTTTCAACTTTTCAATGGATGGAATGAAAGAAAGTGGAATAAAAATTAACCTTTATAAAATAATAATTATATTATAAATATAATATATAACCTTTAAATTTATCTATATAAACATATAATAGTGACAATTATGAAAAATAAAATACATCACTTCATGGAGAAAACAGTACATACGTACTCATGAGCAATGTTTTCATTTTTCATTAGATGGAAAATAGAGAGAAAAATGATATAACATTAACATAAAAAAATTATAATAAATATATTTATTTAATAATTTTAATATATTTATTTAATGTTTTAACGAGGTTAATGAATATAGAAACTTGAAATAGATCAAAAAATACACTTACCTCTTCTTTAAGCAACTTGCTTAGCATAAACATTATGATATATTGAGATGGTATTTCAGTGATATCAGGAACTAAATATAATGGGGATTAAGTTTGGGAAGGTATTTTGTAAGTAATTTTTAAAACCAAAGAGTCCAAGTGGCTTATATAATTGAAAATTATAGGTTCTATTTTACAAGTGAGGCGGGTGGAAAACATGTAAATACTTGAAAATTTATTATAGAACATATGTATTACAAAACTCAAGTATTTCTAAATTTCCAAATTGCATAAGATAATATGGTTATGGTAAAATTAAATTAAATTTTTTTTGTTAAATCATTTTTTTGTGATATTTTAATCTTTTTTCTCTTGGGTTAACCCCTCTTTTAACCCTTTTAACCCTTTTAACCCTTTTAACCCTTACAATGGTAACATGATTTTTACCATGGTAACTATTCATTATGGACACAAATTAAGTTAAAATTATAAAACAATATTAATTATTATAATTAAGAATGCGGAAACCATTTTAAAATATTCAATTCATAAAATTATAAAAAATTAATTCTAATATCTATGCACAAAATGTGTAAAAACAATTTTTAGAGAAAATATATTTTTAAGTATAAAAGTGATTTTATTCTCATTACATACATAGTAAAAACCATTATATGAGTGTTAAAATATTTAATTGAATAATTAATCATAATATTACATTAATACCATTCATCATTAGTGATAAATTTAATTTAATACAATAATAATACATTGTGAACATAAAAATAGTTTTCTAAAAAAATAACAACTTTTAACTTCAAATGAATTTATTTTCACATATAACAAACTATTAATAAATGTATAAAGGATTTTTTTTTCTTTCTAAATTTAATAACATAATATTTCATCTAAATAATATTTCAATAGGTATCATGATATATAATATATATAAAAATACAATACTTTGAAAAATTGACCTTTTAACATAAATTGACATTAAATTTTACATTTGAAATTGAATACTTATTTCCTAGAAATTGATCAATAATTTTTCATTGAGGAATAATTTTATACATTTTTTATAATTTAGTTATTTTTATTATTACCTTATAATTCAATGAATTTGTGATAACATTCACATTTAAAAAACAATTCAACAGTATATCATGATTCCTTTAAAATCAAAGCTATGTATAAAGAAATATATCAATCACATTGAATTATAAAAATAAATATGTATTAAAAAATATTGTGATGTTACAAATTATTTATGAAATAGTGTTCAATTGTGTATAGTGGTTATATAAAATTATATTATGTTTTCTTCTACATGTTTGTGAAATTATACTCAATAATACCAAACTTATTGGGTTTTTATGACCTGCTAAAATTATCTAATTACTGGATATATTGATCTTACTACATGATATCATTTATTTAAAATTATTCATTCATTATGTACTTGTGGTGTAATAAAAACCCTAGTGAATAGGTCCATCCATAATATTCTCTATGCATTTATTGGTGCATGGTAGTTATTCCTTGTATATATAGAGAAATGGGGAAAATATTCCTTGATTGATTTGTTTAATTCAGATGGGTATAGAAGTCATGTGGGGTTCCTTTTGTTTTTGGGAAGTGGACCACTAATAGTGATTTTGATATTTTGGTTATTTCTATCGAGAAGGATTTTTTAGATTTCTAGCATTGTGATTGGTAGGTTAGTCATATGGTAGAATTGTTTTGGGTGATGGTAGTGTAGTTATCTATGGGGTTTTTGGATAGAAAATTGGATTTTTTTAGTTTTAATTTCTTGAGTGCCTTAGGATATTAAAGTATAGAATATTTTTTATGAGTAATCAGAGTGGAATACAAAGGAATCATGATCTATTTTTTTGATCGTGAGCCTAAGATAAGTGATGTACAACTCATGAAATAATTAGTTGGGGTGTATGATTCGATTTTATAGGATGGTATCCACCGTTTTGATTATGAATTGATCTAATATGGATATGATACAATGATCTGGTTCATTAAAGGTATTTTTTTAGATAGTGTCTAATGCATATGTTCTAACTATGAGGCTTATTTTGCAAAACCATTATCAAAATTTATTCACATGAAGTGGATTTCTGATCGGGTTAAAGGTATTTAGTTACCCAACAACTTAAAGTATTTCATAAGACCCTAGTTTGTATTGGTTAATGACTATCTATGATATGTGATTGAAAATGTGGTAGAACCTATTGATTTTTTGATAGGGGAGCGATAACCAATGCCTTTGGTGATACTTCTTATAGTATGGTGGTACTAATATTTAAAAATTTATAACATCCCAACACAATTTAGCTACCCAAACTTGACCCTAATCGGAGTTAGAATGTTACTCTACCCTTTCATCTTTCTCTCATCTACCATACAAACACAAACATAAACCACAATTTGATAATACGGAAACCCAAATCACACCACAATCAGTTTCTTGTAAAATGGTATGTAGCCAAAATACCATGAATGTTATTAATACAAAAAACCATAAGTAAAAAAATGACAAATTAAAATCCAAGATACAATACCATGATATAAAATAAACCTGGCCAGACTTTTGAACAATCCTTTACCAGCCACCACCATATGACCACTTTTGCATCATCTAATCCAACAAAGTAATATACAAGAAACCTACAACAGAATTCAACATCATCTATATGAGCCTAAATATGTCAATGTGGGTGGAGAGTATATGACATAGTGGGATACCCACAAAACATCCATGGTATCTTCATTTTGTACATGTATTCCATGTCATTTTTATATTAATTTTTTATAAAAATCTTCTTAAATTTTTTATCACTAAATTCATCATCTTTTGTTAAATTATTTTGAAATATCGCATTCATTCTATTTTTGGTATGAAATGTGAATTTTTTATGTTTAAAAGATTCATTTTCTCAATTATAATTTTTATATTCTCTGTGAAAAAATCATTCAATGTTTTAAGTTTCTTTTAATTATAATATATTTGTTGATGGAATTAGATTCTTATATAACTTAGAAATTTATTTATTTTTGAATAATTGAATACTTGATTAAAATCTTTTTACGAGGTGTAATTAAATGAAAAAATTTATATTTTATAATTTCTAAAAATATCTACTAATTTGGATTTGAATATTGGTTTTTTAATAGATTTATTTTCATTTTCTATTGGATTTTAATTAAAATTTTATTATTTTATATGAGTGTTATTCAGAACATCACTTAATATTAATTAGAAATTTTCTACGTTGAATAATAATAATCTGTTGTGATTCATATGATTAAATTTTAAAGGGGTAAAAATATTTTTGATCTATAGTGAAAGAATTAAAATCAATGTTTCTGTATACGAATAAAAAAATAAGAAAATCAAAATCAATAACTGTTGGAGTTCATTCCCTAGATAGAACTTATGTGTAGTTTATGATAGCATGTATTCATATTTTGGATTATTAATAATCCTCTTATCACATCATGATTGTTATTATGCATGACATAGTATGTCATCATTTCCTAAGAGTATTTGTCACCTAGAAAGGTCATAACAGTTTTCCCTTATGATGACAGCATAGAAGTGCCACGATAATATTCTGAAATATATGTTCTATAGCCCGATGAAATAATTTTATGAAAAAAATTATTTATTCATGGGTGGAGACTCTTAGTACTTTGAGGCTCCTTCCTATGGTGTACACCTTTGGTAATATCTAGTGTATGTTATTATAATAACGAGACCAACCAGTAGGAAATCCATATTTATTTGTGTCATTGGATGTTCCTATATGTGGATGTGTGTAATGATCCTTAAACATTAAGATTATTATTAATTAGTGTTATAAGTTATATACTTTGATTTATTGTTGAAAATCGCGATGACCTATGTTCACGGTGATGTTGGATAAGTTTGATGCGTCATGAGTAAAATTTCATTAATGAATAATGCGAAAAAGGATTTTTTTTCCTACAATTATTTAATAGATTTTAATATCTCAGGCCATTTAATGGAAATTATATATCCTAAATAAAATTATTTCCATGGTGTTATATAAGAAAGTTCAATTATAAAAAGTCAAAGAAATAGACATAGAGAACATAGGTTGATGGCACCAGCATACAACCTGCTTAATTAGAGATATCCTAACAAAGATATTATATTAAACATTAAGCATTTGTATGAGGTATTATGACATTGTGACATTAAATTATTTCCCTACGGGTGCATTTATGTTTTGGTATATTCTAGCCTTGTACTTTAGGTTTCTTCGCCTAATGCCACTAAGAAAGAGGCCTAGTGGGTCGCACACTAAGTATATCCAGAATACCTGAAAAATATTATATCATTATTTTTTATAAAATAAGTTGAATAAATATTATTCCCACACATGGTTTAATAATTATTCATGTTTACTTGATAATATATATTTTTTCACTAGTTATTAGAGAGAATATTATCAATGAATAATATTTAATAAATATATATTTAATATTTAGTGAATATAATATTTATTTATTTAATGGTGAATAATGAAGTGATATTTATTTATTAAATAAATTTTAATTCTTTAATACCTAATAAATATTTTGGAGGAATGATGGACTATATATAATGGTTTAGTGATAAGTAATATATATTGAATATTGATTAAATAATATTTAATTTAATTAACGATTTTAACACATGTTAATATATAATAATAATATTATTATAGACATGGGATTACATAGTGATTAAATAAATATTAAAGGGAACCTGTGTAATTATTTATTTCTAAAACTTATGGTATATAAATTCATTTATATTTTTTTTCAAGAGACCCTATTCATTTCATTTTTTGTGCACAAAGAAATTTGGAGAATCCTCTAGAAGAGCTAGAGACCTCCTTTCTCCTATAATGCTCCCATGTACGGAGAAAGATCTTAGTACATCTTCAAATATCGAGTCTAGGGAGATCATGGAAAATACATTGGAATCGATTCCCAAGGTGATCATAGGTGAACGATGTAAGTAATATGATCTACCAAGCTAATACTCAGAGATTCATACAGATAAATTAAGATATTTGTGTAACACATGTGGATCAATGCTAGAGGGAATCTAATCTTGATTCATACAACACAGTGATGGTACTATATAGATCCATTTTCATGTCCATCAATGAAGAAATAATTTCATGCAGGGTAATTATTTTAATTAATTAAATTAATTATAAATAATATGTGATGATCATGAGCTTTTGTTCTTGTGTTTATCCATTTTCTATATTCATTTATTTAATTTCATTGATCATGAAATTCATCATTATGTAAATCTCAGATTAATCATAAATCATAACAAAAATAAAAGTTAGAAATGAACCATATGACGCTTCTACTATGACCAGAACCTACAGGTGGTATAAAAGGGGTCATATAATTATTCATAGTTATTTAAATACCATTGATTTATTTACAAATTTATTATTTGTTTTTCATTATAGTTTAATAATTATTTAATACAAATTAGGTGATATAATTTTATTATCATCATTTATTGTAAATATAATTAAATCGATTAATTTTATGAACACAATAAATTTTATGATCTCATCCAGAGGTGCCAAGGTGTCTAGACAGATAACATAAGTGTACAATCCATGTAACCTGAAGGTACATGTCGCGAACTAGTGTTTAATGCATCATGAATTAATTTATATTTAATTCAAGTCGTGTGCATTTATTAACTATAGTGAATTTAATTATACTTTACATTTTGAATGAGCCATCCTGGCACACGGTTAGCCAGAGTACTGATGTGGCAGTGTTTTAACACTCTTTTCCACACCCTTTTGGTATTTTTTACTGACTTTTTTATTTTAAAATGTTGTTTTTATTAAATATTTGATAATTTTTGTGTTGTTGTAATTGCAGTGTAAAATAATCAATTTTAGTTTAAATCAATTGCTTTTAATATTCATTATTGTCTTTTTAAATAATTCTTTAATTTACTTAATTCTTTTGAATTTGATTTTAATTTTTAACTGTTTTATTTTTATTATTTTTCATTCTAGTTAGTTTAGTAATTTATTAATTTAACTAATTATTCATTAAATTGTAAATAAATAACTCACTTTAGTTGTTATTACTTTAATAAGATAATTAGTTTTAACAATTTAATCTTGTTTAATTAATATTTTTTATTAATTTAATTAATTATTTAATAAATTAGTTAAATAATTTAAGCTAGTTACTGTAAATATTTTAATTTGTTCTTTAAGTAATTTATTTATAATTTTTTAACCCGAACAAATTCATTCATTTGAAAACATAATTTATTTTATTATTTAACTTTGTTGTTTTTAGTTTTTAATTCCATTCTATTTAATTTAATTTATTAATTGATTTATTTTTTTTGCTTCATTAAATTATTTTATTTATTTAATTTTTTTTGTTAAGTTTTTTCGCAGGTGTTGCGGTCGTAGAGTCCTGTTCCTAATCGGTGACTATATCACCCATAATTCAGCTATCGGTTCTCTCCTTTATTTTATTTTCTACCGGTGACCTCCTCACCGTTTCCCTTCTTTCCTCACTGTTAGTCCTTTCTTATTTTTCCTCACCGTTACTCAAATTTCTTCCAACCTCACCATTTCACCCCCTTCAATCAGTAGCCTTGCTACCGGTCTGTACCTGACCATTGGGCTTTCTTCCTTTGCACCTCACTGTTATGCGACTGATTTTTTTTCATGTAACGATGACTGTCTCACCGTTCCTCCTCAGCTCTGCATTGCACCGGATTTGAACCGCCTCCCTCGTAGTCACGCCGTACCCACATCTCTACGCCCCAGCCTGCAATTCACTGGATCACCTCCTCAGATCCCCAACATACTTGAACACAAACCACCCGAAGCCGCCACATCTCTCACCGAACCTCTATCATTGTCGGCCCTCCGCTCCTCCTCTCCTCCCTCCTCAATACCAAAACCAATCAACCAAGCAGCAACTCAACACCTCAGCCGCATCAATATCACTGCAGAAAATTGAATTCACAACAAATTGAAGATCAAAGAACCCTCAAATCAAACTATAGATCCACCGAGATCTATTAAAACTAAAAAATCCAGATTTGAACCCCCTTTGATGCTTCCTCACCTGTGCCTCTCACTGCAAACCCTTGATTCAAACCTCGCTGCATAGACTCCCCATCTCCAGTCTCAGCCGGACCCCAAGCATCACACTCACCTGAAATTGGGTGCTGGAGGATCCTCTTCTCAGTCGAACCCCAATCCTCGAAGCGGCCTGACATCCCATTCCCACTGAGCGCACATCGCTCCGCACTCCTGCGCCATCGCCCCCTGTCGTTTGCGCTTCCCCACGAGCAACCCGAATCCTGCCTGCCTACTCCGAGTTTGAAAAACCCATCCGCTTCAATCCCCTTCCTCCTCTCTATCCCAAACTGTTCCAAGACCCTCACCGCTCGCATCGTTCCCACTACACCATGGCCCCTGGTGGAACGCCAGATGTGTCGCACAAAGCATCCTCCCCTTTCTCTATTCTCTTTTTATTTTTATGTTATTATTATTTTTAAATAATAAAACATAATATATATTTCATTATATAATATACATAACATATAATACTTATATATATACAATGTTAATCACTTTTGTTTTATAATAAGTATATATTAATAAATGAATATGTTAGTTATTAAAACATATATTTTAATATTAATATTAGGTATTATTTATATTAATATGTTTTTAACTAATCTATGTAATAATATTAATATATAGTAATTTTTGTTTCATTTTATTTGTTTTACTTGTTTTGGTTTTTCTGTGTTTCGTGCAGGGGGATCTTTTGATTGAAGCGGTGACAAATGAAGCAGTATGCAGGAAGAGCGTTGGAATATTCTCGAGTTTGTTTTAGGGGGTTGTTTGCACTTACATGTATTTCACATAAAAGCTAGTGACGATCGCACTCAAAGACGTTCCACGTGGATAGACACTTTCTGTTAGTATAGTTTTCTATTTTTGTCTCTAAATAAGAGGACCTGCGACTCCTCTCTTCAGCCAGGAGGCCGAGGGTCGGAACAAGGACTGGGGGCGGGGGCATCTTTCCACAGCGGGAGGAGGAGACTCCATCCTGATTCACACATCCATTTCATCCACATCTCATTAAAAGGAATCATATTCGACCTGGAGACAGGACCTTCTCCTCTATTCTCCACCTCACCCATGTTGCTCTATTCTAGTTTTAATTTCAATTGAGTCAGTAAATACATGTGTTCTTTTTAGTTAATAGAATTGTGATGTTTGTTTCATTTGTTTTATTCCATTTATTCATCCTAGCTTCGTGTCATGATCTCGAATCTCCAGAAATAGAGTTCTAACTTGTGGGGATAGATCCAGTTTATAAAACCCAACACGATCTGTAGATCCACACATCAACGCGATCACATTCTTTTTATTCTCCATGGTTGATCGTGTCTGCGAGTTAGATTAAGCGAGAGAGAGATATTGTGTAGGACGATTTTCCACTATCTTGTTTAATTTCTTAACCCCTTACTGTCTTGATTTCTTGAACTTAGAATCAATATTGGTTGTGTGATGTAACGATCTTAGTTGAATCATTCTGTATTGTGAGAAATTCTTTCCATAATGACTTTGTTGGGTGAGTCACCTTGCAGTTCGGAGGAACGCATGAGTATTGAAGAACTTCGATGCCTGAGTGTTCAATTTATAGATATATTGGTATGTGATACGAGACACCAGTCATGCACTGATCAAATTCGAGAATGTTGATCAATTACATAAGCTGATCTAGGATAGGGAGTAAAGGGTGAATTAACCTGGGTCGGGCCTTGTTCTCACTAAATTTTTCCTTCTATGTTTTGGTGTCCTTTTCTTTGTTCTGTGTATTTTTCTGTCTTGTGTTGTGTTAGTCTGCTATCATTTCTTGTTCCTTGTAGAGTTTTCCTCTGTCTAGGTTTTTTTGGCAATTTTCCATCACTATCTCTCTTTCCTCTGTGCTCTTCAGCACTGAACAGAGTTTTCTTAGGGTTAGTGTTCTATTGTTTTAAAAATATTTAAAAAAACACAAAAACAATTTCAGAATGACCACTGATGCTCTCGACACTGATTTCTTGAGAGTGACCCCGAGGTTAGCCACTGTGCTATATATTGGGTCTTTATAAATTTAATATTGACTGTCCTCGTGACAAGGATGTACCCGTCAAATTTTGGCATCGTTTCCTGGGAAGCAACGAGTGTCCCAGTGGTTTTTTGAATTTTTATATTATTTTAAAACACACAAAAACATAAAAAAACATATAAAGAAACAACAACAAAAAAACACACACACATATACATAGTGATGAACTCTAACGAATCTGATAGAATGTCACTGTTTGGCCCGGTTCAAGAGCTTGAGGAGGCTGTTGCTACGTTTCAATGTTGCGTGCATGAAAGACAGAATCGAGAACTTACTGATGAGGAGACAATTTATTCTCATGATATAATGAAGTTGATGCAACAAGCCATGGATAAGGTCAAAGGCTACCAAGAAGAAAGTGACGTACCACCACCTCCCATTGAATCCCACATTTTTGGAAAACAGTTGAGAAGGAAATATAAAAGAAACAGAAGAAAGAAAAAGTTTGTGTTTCCTAACATTGATATGGATTTTCTCCTTGAGTCAAAGCTGGAAATTCCAGAACCAATTTCTGAGGATGTTTTAAAGGTCTCGCAAGAGATGGAACTTGAAAGGACTCGTGATACTGGGCATTTATTTGATGATAATTATTTCCCTGATTTCCATTCTAATGATTTTTCATGTAATAACTATTTTAATGATTTTTCAATACATCACCGGGTTGATCTAGCACATGACATTATATCATTCTCCTTAGAAGTGTCACCAAGTGATGTGGTGTGTTTTGAAGAGAGGTTGGAGGAGGTTTACTACCCCGCTCTTGCCCCAGACCCACTCCCAGGATCATTATTCCATCACGAGGAGGAACAAGCACCACTGATAAAGGGAGTTGAAAAATTTATGGAAGAAGATGTACATTTATTCAACTTGGATTACATTGAAGCTGATTTTAATTATGTTTCTCCCTGTGCAGGAATTGAAGATGTTGTACATCTTTGTGATTTTTTGGAGAGTGAGGAAGTTGAGGTTGAACCTGCTAAAGAATTTATGGAACTTCCAATTTTGGATGACACTTCCATTTTGGGAGTTATTTTTGAAGATGAATTATTGGAGTTGTGCACTAGAATAGTAGTAGATGATGACACAATAATTGTTTTCCAAGAGAAAATGTTTTATTGGATTCAACTAGAATAAAAGTAACATCCATGTTTTCCAACATTTCCAACATTACAACTTGTGCACACTCAACCTCAATCATAAGAAGTAGGGAAGTACCCCTATATTTTGTTTCCCCCTCCACCATTCTACCTGAAGTACTTCACTGACCAGGAGGGGAATTTGGTTGAAGCTGCACATGGGGTACACCAAAGATTGAAAATCACTGAAGATGGAAGGAATCACACGTGGTGGTTCCGGAGAAAGAAGATAAATCCCCTATCCGACTGGGGGTGATCTGAGGACTGTCCAACTATGGATAGTCAAACTACATCACACCCTGGGGGGTTATCCCAGGATTATCCTCTTTAATTTCCTACTTTACTTACTTATTGCATGCTATTTTTTTGAAATTGAGTTTTTTAGACAATAAACATGCAGTAGATTCCACGTGGCTATCATTCAAGTCTCAGGGGGCAATCACAATGGATTAATGGAAAAAAATCCCTAACTCATACTCTGTGGTTGCTTTTTATTTGAGCTTTAAATCTCGAACACTAATGTTAAATTGTTTCATCATGTAGGTGAAAAACTAGAGCAGCCAGAGTTCATGCACATGGAAATCAAAGGGAGACTTTTGAAAATTTGAGAAGCCTCACATTCATGGGAGTATTGTTTAACGTTGCAATTTTTTACTCTTCACATTTTTATTGCATGCTGTTGTGAACTATGTGTGGGGGTATTCCCACTGATTTTTGAATCTCTTGGACTTTGTTTTAGGCTTCGGTGTTAGCTGCTAATATCTACTTAGTTGAAAATGTATTCTGAGCTGATTTGTGAAACATGATTGCACCCACTGTTTTTATTTTCATCATGCCGCTGCTGCACATCACTGTTAATCATGCTACTATTTGAAGTAAATTGATACAATCTTTTGTCTTCTCTTTAAACAATTCAAAGCATGAACACTTTTAGGAATAGAAATACACTTGGTTGCTGGTGAGGTTGGTGGGGTTGGTCTTTTCGGTTTTTCATTTTTTTGTTTTTATTTTCTTTCACTTTTTTGCGTGGCAAAGAAAATTTTTGAACCTCATTGCTACCCCTCCATACCCTTTTTCAACTGAAATGTCTATCTGTTTTGAACATAAACTGTCTTCCACCTTAGAAGACAACATTGGGGACAATGTTGGGTTTTAAGTGTGGGGGAGAGGGGTCATTCTAGTGTCATGTCGAATTCCCCCTTCTTGAACCTGAGTTTGTGGTTGTTTAAAAAGTGGTCAAATCTTTTCAAAAAAATGGTTCAAAATTCCTTCAATTTTTTTTCAAATTTTTTCATTACATTATGGTCATGGAAGGATCAATGGAATTTCAATTATGTCTTGTTTAGTGAATAATTGTTTGTAGGATGTTCATAGTGGCACTTAGTCAAAAATTGTTACGCATGAATGATTGCTGAGTGCAATTGTTCACCATCTCTATGGATCTGTCTATTTTGGAACTGAGGATTAGAGTGTGATGGGATAGGTTTTATGGAATGATGATCACGACTTGGAGTTACTAGAAGCTCTCACTGGAACCTAGGGGACTCACATTTTTATTAAATAATATTCAATCACTTTAGGAAGTAAATTCGAATGATTATTTATTTAGTCCTTTGTAACTGGAGTAAAATGGGAAAATGGGATCCCACTGTGAGTATCTGAGAAAAGGTGCATCGGGTGTGTTTCTGTGAATAAATAAATCCAATTTCAATTTTAATAAGTGCACATGGAATATGGCTAACAAAAATAGAAATAAAGTGCCCTTGTCAAAAATGAACTCATTAAGGTGAGGGGAATTTTGAACACATATGAAGAAGGAAGAAATTGACTTGGTTAATTTTCATTTGGGTTGAATCAATAAAGTGGTAAATTTAATGGACTTTAATTTTTTGGAACTTGAGGGAAGGTGAGAATGGAAGGTGACCTTGGGTATGTTTTGATTTCCATTTCATCTAACCTGTCCACAGTCCTTGAATCGGTACTTGAATTGGAAGGTGAAGTAGGACAGTTAATGAATACACATAGGAGGCATGACATACTTGATAGTGTACAAATTTGTGATGATCTTGACTTCCAGTGGGTTTTTGAAGCTAGACAGGACACCATTGTTGAACAGCTTTTGAAAAACCTGACTCATTGTTTGGTCTTGCTCCTCTGGTTATTAAAGTTTAATCATTCACCTTTTGATGTGAAACTCACTAAACTTCTTTCTGTTTTAAGGTCAAAGACATGAATTTGTTTGAGGACAAACAAAGCTCTAGGTGTGGGGGAGTTTGATGTGGCAGTGTTTTAACACTCTTTGCCACACCCTTTTTGTATTTTTACTGACTTTTTTATTTCAAAATGTTGTTTTTTATTAAATATTTGATACCTATTGTGTTGTTGTACTTTCTGTGTAAAATAAACAATTTTAGTTTAAATCAATTGCTTTTAATATTCATTATTGTCTTTTTAAATAATTCTTTAATTTACTTAATTCTTTTGAATTTGATTTTAATTTTTTACTGTTTTGTTTTCATAATTTTTCATTCTAGTTAGTTTAGTAATTTATTAATTTAATTAATTATTCTTTAAATTTTAAATAAATAACTCATTTTAGTTGTTAGACTTTTAATATGTTAATTAGTTTTAACAATTTAATCTTATTTAATTAATATTTTTTATTAATTTAATTATTTATTTAATTAATTGGTTAAATAATTTAAGCAAGTTACTGTAAATATGTTAATTTGTTCTTTAAGTAATTTGTTAATAATTTTCTAACCCTAATAAATTCATTCATTTGAAAACATAATTTATTTTATTATTTAACTTTGTTGTTTTTAGTTTTTAATTCCATTCTATTTAATTTAATTTATTAATTGATTTTTTTTTTTTTAGCATCATTAAATTATTTAATTTATTTAATTTTCTTTGTTATATTTGTTCACAGAGTCTACCGGTTCACCCCTTCTATCATTATCCTTGATTCGAGTCTCTTCCTCACCGTTGCGATTTCTTCCTTTTCACCTCAATGTTACGCGGCTGCATTTTTTTTCACGTAACGTTGACTGTCTCACCGTTCCTCCTCAGCTCAGCACCGCACCAGATTTGAACTGCCTCCCTCTTAGCCGCACCGTACCCACATCTCCACGCCCCTTCTTTCATGCCGCCGAATCACCTCCTCACATCCCCTGCGTATTTGAACACGAACCACCCGAAGCCGCCGCATCTCTCTCCGAACCACCATCTTTGCCGGCCCTCTGCTTCTCCTCTGCTCCCTCCTCATTACTGCAACCAATCAACCATGCAACAACTCAACACCTCAGCCGCATCAATCTCACAGTATCTAATTGAATTCACAACAAATTGAAGATCAAAGACCCCCCAAAAAACTATAGATCCACCGAGATCTATTAAAACTAGACAATCTAGATCCGAACACCCTTTTCTGCTTCCTCACCTCTGCCTCTCGCTGCAAACCCTTGCTTCAGACCTCGCTGTATGGACTCCCCATCCCCTGTCTCGGCAGGACCCCAAGCATCACACTCACCTGCAATTGGCTGCTGGAGGAGCCTCATCTAAGTCGAACTCGTAACCTCGAAGCGGCCTGACATCCCATTCCCGCTGAGCGCACATCGCTCCACCCTCCTGCGCTATCGCCCCCTGTCGTCCACGCTTCCCCACGAGCAACCCGAATCCTGCCAGCCTGCTCTGAGTTTGAAACCCCCATCCACTTCAATCCCCTTCCTCCTCTCTATCCCAACCCGCGCCAAGACCCTCGCCACTCGCATCGCTCCCACTGCGCCACGGCCCCTGCTGAAACACCCGCTGAGCCAGTGAATAAGTTATTAAAACATATATATTAATAATAATATTAGTTATTATTTATATAAATAAGTTTTTTTAACTAATCTAAGTAATAATATTATTATATAGTTATTTTAGTTTCATTTTATTTGTTTTACTTGTTTTGGTTTTTCTGTGTTCCGTGCAGGGGGAGCTTTTGATTGAAGCGGTGACAAATGAAGCAGTTCACGAGAAAAGAGTAGGAATATTCGCGAGTTTGTTGCAGGGGTTTGTTTGAACATACATGTAGTTCACTTAAAAGCCAGTGAAGAGCGCACTCAAAGACGCACCATGTGGATAGACACTTCCTATTAATCTAGTTTTCAGATTTTGTCTCTAAATAAGAGGACTCGCGGCTCCTCTCTTCAGCTAGGAGGCCGAGGGCCGAAACAAGGACTGGGGGCAGGGGCATCTTTCCACAGCGGGAGGAGGAGACTCCATCCCGATTCACACATCCATTTCATCCACATCTCATGGATAGGTATCATCTTCAACCTGGAGGCGGGACCTGCTCCTCCATTCTCCACCTCACCCCCATTGCTCTGTTCTAGTTTTAATTTCAATTGAGTATGTAAATACTTGTGTTTTTCTTTAGTTAATAGAATTTTGATGTTTGTTTCATTTGTTTTATGCTGTTTATTCATCCTGGCTTCGTGTCGTGATCTCGATTCTCTAGAAATGGAGATCTAACTTGCAGAGCTAGATCCAGTTTATGAAACCCAACACGATCTGGAGATCCACACATCAACGCGATCACGTTCTTTTTATTCACCTTGGTAGATTGCATCTGCAAGTTAGATTAAGAGAGAGCGAGATCTTTCATAGGAAAATTTTCCACATTCTTATTTAATTTCTTCTCCACTTCCTGTCTTTATTTCTCGAACTTAGAATAAAGATTGGTTGTGCGATGTAACGATCTTAGTGTAATCATTCTGGATTGTGAGAAATTCTTTCCAGAATGACTTTGCTGGGTGACTGACCTTGCAGTTCGGAGGAACGCTTTAGTATTGAATAACTTCGATGCTTGAGTGTTCAATTTATTGGAGAGATTGGAATGTGATCTGAGACACCTCTCATACACTGAGTGAATTCAAGAATTGTTGATCAATTACTTAAGCTGATCTACGATAGAGAGTAGAGGGTAAATTAACCTGGGTCCAGCCTTGTTCTCACTAACTTTTGTCTTCTGTGTTTTGGCGTCCTTTTCTTTGTTCTGTGTGTTTTTCGGTCTTATGTTGTGTTTTTCTGCTATCTTTTCTTATTCCGTGTAGAGTTGTCCTGTGTCTAGGTTATTTTTGAACTTTTCCATCACTATCTCTCTTTCCACTGTGCTCTTCAGCACTGATCTGAGTTTTCATAGGGTTAGTGTTCTATTGTTTTAAAAATATATAAAAAAACCCAAAAAGATTTTTGGAACAACCACTTAGGCTCTCGACATTGCTCCTTGAGAGAGACCCCGAGGTTAGCCACTATGCTATATCTTGGGTCTTTATAAATGTATGCATGACCGTCCTCACGAAAAGGACGCCCGTCAAGTACACACCATTCAACTTTGATACACGGTGTGTAGTTCTATAGTCATAGATTGGATTTACATCTTATTACATGGCCTATAAGACAGGTGGACATGTAACTTAGATACTACATTCCAAGTATCCCATGTACATCCATGTACTCCAAAAATTTCCACGACAGGATTACACACTGAGTCCGAAGTCATGCAACATGGATAAATGGTGATAATAATACACACCATGTATCTTAAATGTACATGCAATGTTCTTTTACAAAATTATAGAGAATTAAAAATAATTTATTATACTATGTAAACCTTATCTACATGTTCTTGTGTGTGGTCGCTTAGTTGACTAGACATTCCATCTGATGGATTATATATATATCTATACAATTTCAATTAATTTTTTTCATAATGTTCGAATATACATATCTTGTATAAGTCGAGTTATAGTTATTAGACTATGCATATCGAATAATTACATCCAACACAAAAATAAAACAAATCATGTAAACTGTGTGATCATTTAGTTCATAGTACAAGTCATGATATTATGTGATAATTTGTGTATACCACATGTTGTAAGAGTAAAAAATATATGAGTATAGTACATGTTGGTTAGTTTAGATCAGAACTCACCTTATTTCATCCAGGGTAAATTTTTTACATAGTAAATTTTAATTAAATTTATTTAATTTTTTTAAAATTATGATGGATGAGAATCTCAAGGAAATTTAGATGAGAATTAATAAGAAATAATCGATTAATTAAATTAGATAATAAAATAATTTGAGCATGATTTATCTTAAATAAGAATAATTAGAACTAAATGCTAATTTTATTAAATTCATATTTCATTTATTGCCTATGGATAATCATGAGCCTAGACTAGACCTTTGTACGTGATTGTTTTTTTTAATTTATTATTAAATTAAATAGTTGGCATGTGTTTCATCCCTCCCCTTATTATGTAAGGACATGCATGTCCATGGTTTCTTTTATATAAACCATTTAACAAATCCTTTAGTCCCCCTCACCTGTGTGTGAGTAAAAGCACCTGTAATGTATGGAGATCCCAAGCTAATGGAGGTATTTCATGTTTGGACTTGAGGAAAAACCAATCCAAGAGATATACATAGGTGGAAAAGAGGAAAGATGCAACATGAACTATAAACTGTTCAAGGTGTTTCCCCCAAGGTCAATGGTTAGTTTGTCACCCTTTAAATAATCCACCGATTAGTAAAATCTCATGATCATAACAATATATTGTTTTATTTATTTCAAGTTGTTGGGTTATTTCATTATGGATGTTTTTTCACAATCACATGAATTAATGATTAATGAGCATGAAAGATAAAACTAAAATAAACTTGATTATGCATAAATATTATCTAATACATGGCTAATCACTTAATTAAATCTACTTCATGTTAACAAGATCCAATATAGATAATAATTGTAAATTTAACCATAAATGAAAAAATCCTTCAATTATACATATTAAGTTGGTATAACCATTCACTAAATCAGTTAAAATTGAACCAGAGTTCAAAGGGATTGTCTAGCCAATGTTGGGATGGTTTCAATTATCAAGGAATTATTAATTGACATTTTGGGTTTACTATACTTAGTTCACATAAAGGGTTTAATTCTAATGTAGGAATTGGTGTAACTGATAGGAAAATGTTGAGGAAATCCAATTTAAGAATTTATGGATTAGGTAGTCCCCTCAATAGATGAAGTAAATGCGAGTTAATGAATTTGGAATTCCATCCTAAAACCATTCAAATTACTTAATCTACCAAATTTGGGGTGACGATAAGGGAAATATGGATCCTTTCCACCATAAGTTTCATGTAACAGGATATTATGAAGCCAATGTTGAGGTCTATTGAGTTTCAATAAAATAGTTGGAAATTAATTTATTTGTCTAAATTTTATCAGATAAAGTACTAAAACTATGCCCATATTATTTATAGAAACAAAAATAAAAAGGAATTCAAACATATCACTATGATCCATACATCAGAAGTACAACCTTCCCATCAACACAGATATCCAGGAATGGAAAAGGTGTTTATGAATTATCCAATTCAATAAATAGAACTTTTATTTGCTAGAAGAACCTATTCCCAATGGTCCAAGTAATAAGGCTAGTGAATAAGATTTATCTCTATATGATAAAAATTTGAATGATGATAAATATTATATTTTTATGCTACATTAGGAAATGGATCTGTATATCATGACGTCTCACCTTCATGATATCTATCTAGAGAAGGTGATGTAAGAGAGATATGACATCTTTAATGCTATATTTACAACTAAGCTTCGAGAGTCTGTGCGATATGGGCCTCATGGAGTCAATATTATTGACTATATTGATAACTGTGACATATTCGGGATTATATTCCAAGATGAGTTTCAAATAGATCTCATACTATCCTCAGTACCCAAGACAAAATCTATTTTTATTATTAATTATAACATGATTAATAATGATAAGAGTCTTTTGGAACTTCTTACTATGATTAACTAAGAGTATAACGACATGGGGTGTGAGAAAAATGCAGTTCGTATGGTGAATAAGAGAAGGAAGAATATGGAGAAAGGGCCCAAGAATCTTACTATGTCTTAATCTCTCGAGCACCATCCTTCCAAGAAGAGGAATATCCAAAGACAGGGTAAGAAAAATGATGTTTTATATTTTTAATGCGTCAAGAAAGGCCACTGGAATAATAACTTCACCCAAAATCAAGGTTAAGCTTAAGGTATATTCATTATAGAGTGTAGTATTTCAATATATACACATTGGGTAGTAGATATAGCTTGTAGTTCTCACTTATGTATCCAAATGTAGGAACCAAGTAGATTATGAAATATTTATATAGGATAAGTGGATTTTTGAGATGCCAATGGTATGATGATGGCTTATCTAGACATTGGTGACTACCACCTTTCATTTCCAGTAGGGATGATATCAGTGTAAGAGATTGTTATTATGTACCAATTGTTACCAAGAATGTAATTTATGTGTCATGCTTTGAAGAAGATGGTTTTATTTTTAAGTTTGGAATTAAAAGATACTTCTATTGTAAAGAAAACATATGTTATGGTATGTCACATTTAAATAACAATATTTATGTATTAAATTATTATAGTCATTTATTTTCATTAGATAAAGAATCATGTTCACATGACTCATATAACACCAACCTATGAATTCACCATCTTGGTAGTGTAAGTGAGAATTATTTGAAAAATATTTGTCAAGAAGGTTATTTAGAATCATTGAATATAAAACAACTTGAAATATTTCATGCTTATATTTAATGAAAAATGAACAAACCTTCATTCAATGGATAGGGTGAAAGGGCTACAACGATTTTAGAATTTCTACACATTGATGTGTGTGAAAAATTTCTTGTAGAAGCTAGATGTGATTATTCTTATTTCATAACATTTACTATTGACTTGAGTATATATGGCTATGTCTACTTGATGAGGCACAAGTTTGAGTACTTCTAGAAATTCAAAGAATCCTAGAATGAAGTAGAGAATCTACTTAGAAATAAGATAAAGAAGCTTTGATTGGATCGAGGTGGTGAAAATATTAAATAAGAGTTTGTTGAACTTTTATGAGAGTTTGGGATTCTATCTCAACTAAATCCACCATAAAAACCATAGTGGAATGGTGCTCGTGAACGGAGGAAACATACCTTTCTAGACATGGTAATATTGATGAATATTTACACAGATCTTCCATTATCATTTTTTGGGAATGCATTACAAACTGTGGAATAAACACAAAACTGAGTACCGACAAAAGTAGAAAATGGAATTAACTTCATGTTATGAAGTGTAAAGAAACCTGTTTTTTAACATAAACATGTGTGGGGTTTCAAGGAAATTTTTAAAGAATTATCATGCAAAAAACTAGTACCCCAATGCACAAGGTGTATCTTTATAGGGTTTTCCAAGGAAACAAAGGGATAATAACTATATAACACCTCATAAAATAAAGTGATTGTCTCCGAAAAAGCCATATTTCTTGAGAGGGAGAACATACCCAATAAGGATAGTGGGACCAAGATTGACTTAGATTAATTTGATGCTCAAGATATAGAAGTTATGGTAAAGGAATATATTCCATAGTTACCCATAGAGGAAGAAGCTCCTAAAAACAAGTAATGTTGATGAGCACTAGAGAGGTAAGAAAACCACAGAGATATGGGTTTTTACTCACCATTGATGGTTAATCATTATTGGCTGAAAATAAAGAAACTTCCTCCTATAAATAGGTAGTTAAAATCAAAGAATATGTAAGATGGAAAGAAGATATGAATTCTTAAATGGATTTCATGTATCAAAACCACTTTGGGTTCTAGTCAATGCGCTAGTTTATGTACATATCACTGGGTGAAAATGAGTATTTAAGAGAAAAATGGACATGGAAGGTAAGTTAAATACTTATAATGCAATGATAGTGGATACATGTTTTAAATAGTATCAAATAATTGACTATGATGAAACCTTTTCACCAGTTTCCATGATTAAATCCATCATAATTATACATGCAATAACAGCTTAACATGACTATGAAATTTGGAATATGGACTTCAAAACTACAATCCTTAATGGGAAAATATAGGAATATTTCTACTTGACACAATCATAAGGGTTTGTGACTCCATCTGAAGTCAAAAATATTTTCAAGTTGAATAGATCCATTTATGGATTGAGGAAGGCATCTAGGTCATGGAACATTCAATTTGATAAAGCTGTAAAAAATTTGGTTTAATTAATAATGAATGTTATCCATGTGTTTAAAATATATTTAGTGGAGATTTTTTCATTATCCTAGTATTATGTGTTGATGAAATATTACATATTATAAATGACATACCATTCTTATAGTTTTCTATGGACTCATTAAACAAGTGTTTCTCCATGAAGACTTAGGTGAGGCTACATATATTCTATGGATCAAGATCAATCTTGATAGATACAAGAGGCTTACATGACTATGTCAATGTACATAAATTGACTAGACACTTATTATATTTAATATGGTACAATCTTACTGGGAGTTGATTCCAGTTTCACATGGTATACATCTTTCTTGGAAAATGTGTCCTTAGACATTGTGGGAGAAGGAGAGAATGAGTATGATCTCATATGCTTTAGTGACAGGATCAATCATGTATTCTATGTTATGAACGAGAATTTATGTTTCCTATGCATTGATCATGGTAGTAAGACATCAAGGAGATCCAAGTGAACAACATTGGTCTGTTGTTAAGGATATCCTCATGTATCTGAGAAGAATAACGATATGTTCCTATAGTATAGAATAGATTAAGAGCTAGTAATCATGGGTTATACTAATGATAGTATTCGAAAAGATTATAATGATCTATGGTTGTAGTCAAGATTTGTTTTCTATCTCAACGGAGGATCTGTGAGCTGTAAGAGTTTAAAGCAACTAGTTTTAACTAATTCTCTAGTTGTGTCTGAGTACATAGTGGATTATATTATATCTAATGAATACATTTGGATACAAATTTTTTTCTTATATCATGATGGGATACCAAATATTTAAGATTATATCACATTATATTGTAACAATACTATAGAAGTGGCTCTTCCAAAAAAGATAAGGTCACACCAATAGGAAAAAGACATACTCATAGTTATCACCTCCTGAGATATTTTTCAGTGATTGTTAAAGTTTAAGTAAGAAGAGTTACCGCAAAATAAATTTTTGTCTACCCATTGAAAAAAGGATTATCTCATCAAATGTATGAGTATCTTGTGAGAGATAGGGGATGAAGGTTGATAGCATTTGGCTCTAGTGAAAGTGGGAGACTATTGGATTTGGTTTCCTAGAACCAACTTATGTTTACTTCATGGTAACCTGTATTCATTATTTTGAATTTTAATAAACCCCTTATCACATCATGATTGTTCTTCTGTGTGACATATTATATGATATTTCCTAAGAGTAGTTGTCTCACTAAATGGTCATAGTAGTTCTTCACTATGATGAGATCCTACAAGGGGAACAAAAGTATTCTTATATATATATTTTATAGCTAGATGAAATAATTTTATGGACAAAAATCATGTAAGCTATCATGGGTGGAAACTCATAAGACTTTGAGGCACCTTCTAATGGTGTACTCCCATGGTAAAATCTATTATATGATATCATGAAAATGAGACCCACCAGTAAGAAATTCACATTTATATGTGTCATTGGATTTTACTATCAATGGACATGCATATTGATCCTTAGTATTTATGATGATTATTAATGAGTGTTATAATTCATAGACTATGATGTATTGATGAAAACTATGATGACATATGTTTGCGGTGAGGTATGATACATTGGGCGTGTCACAAGTAATATTTTATTAATGAATAATGAATGAAATGTTTTTGCCTTATGATATTTAATAGATGTTTATATCTTAGTACCGTTTACAGAAATTATATAGACTAAATAAATCCATGGCCATAGTGTTCTATAGGAAAGTTCGATTTTTAAAAAGTCAATGAAAGAGAAATCGATCACATAGGTTGATGGCACTAGCATGAAACCTACTTTATGAGAGATATTGTGAAAAAAATATTGTATTAAAAATTATGTATCTGTATGAGGTATTACATCATTTCTGCATTAACTTCATTATATGTAGGTGCCTTAACATGTTGTTATATGTTATCCTTGGACTTTAGGTCACTTCTCTTAATGCCACTGAGAAAGAGACCTATAGGGTCACACACTAAGTGTATCTATAATCTCAATTAAGTAATATATTATTATTTATTATTAAAAAAGTTGAATAAATATTATTCCCACATGTGGTTTAATAATAATTCATGTTTTCTTGATTGCATAGATTCTATCACTATTTATTTGAGAGAATATTATGTGAGAAAAATATTTAATAAATACTTATTTTATATCTAGTGAATATAATATTTTATTACTTATTAGAGAATAATGCGGTGATATTTATTTATTAAATAAACCGTCATTATTCAAGGCCTAATAATTATTTTTGAGGAATGGTGGACTGATTTTAATGGTCCGATGAGAAATAATATATATTATATATTTATTGAATAATATTTAATTTAATTCTAAATTTTGGAATATGTCAAGAAATATTAATAATATTATTATTATAGAGATGGGGTTCCATAGGGATTAAATGAATATTTAAATGAACATGTTTAATTCTTTATTGCTAACCCTAGTGGTATATAAACCCAATTATATTATTTTTCAAGATATAAAATTCATTTCATTTGCCGTGCACAATGAATTTCAGAGAATCCTCTCAAATACCTAGAGAGATCCCTTCTCAAAGAACGCTCCCATGATCGGGGAGAGATATTCTTAGAACATCCACTCTCGAGTCTAGATATTTAAAATATAATCCTTTAGAATTGATTCTTAGGGAGATGAAAGGCGAACAATATAAGCGATATGATATTTCATGCTAGCGCCCAGAGATTCCTACGACGATTTTCAAAGATTTTTGAAAAACGTGTGGATCAACACTAGATGTAATATAATATTGATTCCTATTATGATGTGATAGTATGAAATATATATAATTTCAAATCAATAAATGAATAAATAATTTCATACAAGGTAATTATTATAATTTCATAAATTAATTATAAATAATATGTGAAGATCCTGAACATTAGTTCCAATGTTTTTACATTGTCAATATTATTGGATTTAATTCCATTGATCATGGAGTTAAATTTTTTGTAAAAATCAGATTAATCATCTATCATGATAAAAAGAAAATTTGGGCATGATCCATCTAACACTTCTACTACACTGGGAACCTACAGTAACGTAAGAAATAGCTATCTATGCATGAAAGAAATCTGGTTTGTTCATAAGTATAGTCAAGGGAATACTTAGCATATATCTGTATGAATTATCTATGCCTACTATTATGTTCTAACCAAATATGATGCCAGATAGAATCAGTATTACACTGAATTTATGAGTGATGATGTGATTGAGTTGAGACGTACTAAAGATAATTGAATCTTATCCATCGATTTTACTCTGAGTGAAGTCACGATGTATGATAAAACAGATTCATTAATTTTAGTTTTATTTAAATTTCCATAACATATGAATTGAAGAACTAAGATATATTAAACGAATACTAGTGATCAAAAATGGAATTTATTCAACTGAATGTGGAATATTTTTTGACCAATTTTAATATGAGTATTATGATTTTCTATTTTATTATTTATCATAGGTTTACTTTTTTGGGATCACTTAGGGACTAACACATAATCCTTAATGGGGATATATCCAAAAATGAATTGGTTATGGATGGATTATATCATTCAAGATTATATGGAAGACAACAATCATTGTGGAAACCAATGTAGGATTTGATTTTAATAGAATAATCTTCTTTCCAAACCACAAATCACAAATCTAGATGTCCTTAAAAATGATAATCCACATAATTTTTCCGCTTAATTAAGACAAAATAATCCTATGTACAACTAATATTTATAACCTAGACATAATTCCTAATCTCTATAGTATCAAGAATACTTTTGATACATGTCACCATTCTAGATCTCTTCGTACATCATCATTGACACAATGTTAAATATAATAGAAACTTTTTTCTCTATCATCAATAAGCCATTATTAACTTTTAGAATTACAAAAAGGTGGAACCCCATCCCTATTATATCATACTAACAACATCATGGTGAACTCCTCTTTTTTTTTGGTATTATCCGAATATTTATTTTTATCAAAGTCTTACATGGATCTTAAAAATATGGGTGGGGTTTTTTTTCTATCCCTTTATCCCATGTTTTCTCTCTTTTTAAAACCACCTATTTTCTGAAACTCTATTATCTCTCTCTATTTTAGCTCTCTATCATTCAAATTAAAAATTTAAAAACCCAAAAACCCCAACTTGATTTGAAATTTTAATACTTTATCATCCTCTCCACAATCATCAAATCCACAATAGTATAATCTCTATCTACATTGGATTATCTATTTCAATACTGAAAATATTCTGAAAAATCATTATGTATTTCATATCTATAGATACTTAAGAAACAATTTCCTAGGAATATAATTTATTTTTAAACATTTGATTAAATGACTGAATGAAAAATCTTTGAAAATTGCATTATCGAAATAAGAGAGCAGTTGTAGGAAAACACCAGCGGAGGAAGGTGATTAGAATATACACATATGAATGGTGTAATGATCAGTGTTTTAGAAGATTCCAATAGTATTTAATGCAAAATATTTTTTATTTTTATCAGTTATTCATGAAATTCATTCCCATTAGTTTTGGTTGAATATGGTATCAAATGTAATTTATTCAATGAAACATAAGGGTAACTTATAATTTTCAACCGATTAAATTTTTTAAATATAAACTATTTATTAGAGAGTGATAGTCACCATTACCTATGGAGGTAATTACATGAATATCTAAATTCAGTGAATCCAAATGATCATATGGGACCCACTATAAGTGGGAGGTAACATTACAAATTTTGTGTGATGTAGATGTGTGATTATTGTAATTAGTGATCTAATTGGATGGTGTAGAGAACTTGAAAATAGTTACATAAAACATTAAATAAAATAAAAATTTATTAATGTTCACCCTTAGATTTTGGAATTAATTTTAAACCGATATAATACCAATTTGTTCCTTAAATTTATGTTTTTCACTTAGTTTTATATTGGGATTTTAATTTTTTGGGAGTGTGTGTGATGTTTGAATTAGTTTGGTGACTATTGTGTTAAGTTTTTCCCTTCTATAATATAGTAAAATAAAATTCAAGAGAGTATATTCTAATAATGGAATTTATAGTTATTGGTTTTTCTTTTTGATGCATAAAAATAGTATATATTCTAGTGGATTGGTAGTATTCACTCTCAATAAGTGGTTCCTAATCTTGGTTCAAAGCTTGAAAACACGTGATTGAATGAATTAGGTAACATTAAATCTATTTTATTAATTTTATTTAAATAAATTAGTTTTTATTATATATAAAGGTAAAGAATCATAAGAATACATGTTTCAGATAAATAAATAAGATGAGATGGTCCTTGGATAATATAGAATTTAGATGGAGGACAATCACATACGGAAATAATGGATGTTCTATTGAAGGGAATCAAACTAGAGAAAATTTTAAAATAAAAATGTGAATAACTATAATGAATAAAAATAGGGATGATATGGATTTAATTATCTTTTAATGTATCATTTTACATCCATGAGGTAAAGACCACAGTTGAGCAACTAGGAGTTCTGGTGGATATGTATGAGAATTCTACTGCATTGAACAAAGTGTTTATGATACAATTTCTATTTGGAATGATATTATTGGAAGGTAAACCTATGGTGGATAACGTTAATGAAATTAAAATGATTTTAGGGGAGATTTAATTAGTTAATGTCAAGTTAACTTAATATGCCCAGGAACAAATACTCTTATCATCACTTCTAGAGTTAATGGACAAAATATTAGTTTCATAAGAAACTCTAGTGGGAAAACAAAAAAGTTATTTAAGTATTTTTGGAATCCAATCCTTAATAAATAGACCACATAACAAGGATAACAAGAACCGTCTAAAAAAATATTAAATGTAGAAGGTATAGGATTATCACCTCATCAATAGAAAATTTAAAGTAAATTGAAAGATAAATCTATAGATATGAGTTGAGATAAATTGACCAGATGAGGTCCTATATGTTTTCATAGTAGGAATAGAGGGAATCTCAAGAAGGAAGTTGAATATCATAGGTTTAATATGCATAAGGGGAGATTCCAAAATTTCATGTTCCACTAATTTAAATTAAGGTATTAATAACATTATGTTGACTGCCAACATTTTGGTCGAATAATGGGTGATAGATTTCATATCATCATTCCATTCTATGTAAGAGTAAGTATGCATGGTGAATAATATATCTTGAAAGTTATTAAAGGGTAAAATAGTTGATTATGAAAATTTCAATGTCACAGGGAATGGAAATGATAACATTCATGTATCCAACGTGATCATATTGAAGTTGAAATATGTCTGTTTTGAGACAAATGACAAATTTGTATCATTTTTTGGTAAATAATAAAATACTTAATCTGTGTTTATTTTTAACATCAAATTTTTTTTGTTTAATTTTTTTTGTGTAGTATTAATGTCAGATCATGATAAATATATATTTTAAAGAACATAATAGCTAAGCTAAATTTCTTCATTATAAGCCACACTATGATGGTGTTGAACACATCAGTTGATGGGATACATGGTTATTTCAACTAGACAAAGTAAATTTGGGTCTAGTGTCACTTCTGCTGAATCAAATGAATTGAAAATTTAAATGTTTGAGTTGGGTACATGGGTACATGGACATATATAAATACCAAGGATTTTAGAAATAGAACCATAAGTGTTTATAAAAATATTGAGATTGTATTAATTTTTATAGTATATTTTTATTTTTTATGTAATTCCATTTGTATTTTTTACATAGAGTGAGAATTTCATAATATTATATACTATGAGAAGTTTCATTGTAAAGTATCATATATTTTTCTATTGGAATGTATTTTTTCAATCCATAAAGATCGAGGGATTCAAGGTGTGAAATATATTATCTAATTTTCATGATCAAGGGAATCTGGTGGATATAAATATAGAGATCCCTTTTAATAGATTTATAATAAAAGAATCCAAAATTTATGATCTTGTTATAGATATTTTTTATTATGGAATTCCAATTAAGAGAATGATAAATATTTTAGTGACCAAACACCGATACCTTCTTGTAAGTTTACATTCGATGACTTTCTATGTTTAGAAAAAAATACATAAGGTTAGTGTTTTGTACATTCATGATAATTTCGATTAATGTAAGGGATCCCTATGGATTGGGTGCAGTTTTTTAAATAACATCACTTTAAAATTCTTTGGGATTGTTATACGGACTCACCATACTATTCTTATTTAGAAATGTTTTATGTTTCAATTTCTATTATACCTTTTACATCCATACGAAAGAACTATGTTTTAATTCAAACTAAGTTTTCACAATGTTTATAATTTTAAATTTGATATTATAATATTTTATTAGGAAATAAATTATCTAATAAAATTTATTTTTTGAATAGATTTTTTTTTATATTTTATTTAAAATTTGATTATCCCTCTCTTGAAGTTTCATATTATCCTTTAACTAGGATAAACTATTGATATTATATATTTTATCTACTTAAATATCAATATTTATATAATATTTTATCAATGAAAACCTATTTTTATTGAATAATTTAATTGTTTAGATAATTATATATATTTTTATACTAATAATGTAATAGAGGAATGTTTTTTTTTGTTTTTAATATGGAAGGAATGTATGTGGGGTCTATATATAATCTCAATCCAGATTGACTGTATATTTTTGATGGAAATGGTTATGAGTGTTGTAGATATTTAATGGAAACATTAATAATAAATAAATATATTGATTTTTTTCTAATATTGAATGGTAGTTATAAAATTATGGAGAAAGAAGTTTAAATATTCACTAGAGACGAGTTGGTATAATTTCAAATCATATTATATGTGAGGAATACTATTATATATAAAGTCAAAAGAAATATTTTCATTCAAATATCCTCTTATAAAAATGAAAATATAATTTAGGAAAATCCAGGAATCACAAATTTTGTTACATCTATTGTTATTGAAACTAAACATGTTATGTTATTAGCATATTACCAAAGTTTTGATTACTTTCCTGGTTAAATTGTTCCTCAAATGCACTAAAGATTTATTAATATTGTAAATATTATGTAATCCCACCATGATAAATAATTATTTAGTGGTGATATTGAAGAAAAAATTATTAATATCATACAAAAATATTGGTAATCTACGTGAACAATTATTGTTGACACAAAGAATATTATAAAGATAAATCTAGATAAATTAATTGTAACCCTCATGGAATATGAAAATATATTGAAGATAGATATAGAGAAGGAAATAAAGAAGAATGGAGTCACATTCACATATATTTTTAAAACATCAAATTACAGAGCTTAACATTCTAACAACAGTACATCCAAAATAACTACCCACAAAAAATTTAGCAAAGAAGATATTACATAGATCTCTAGAATAAGGAGTAGATATATGTGATAGAGAAAAAATTGGAGAGGTAATTGAAAAGATTAAAAAAAAAAATATTTATCAGGTGACAATATTCTATGAGAGTTAGAAACCTATATGCATTCATATAGGTTTTTTGAAGAGAGAATATATTATTTTGAAAATGAGTTCAAAGGGAAAATAAAGAAATGTTATCCATGTAATGAAGGAAACATGGAGTGTCGGTGAGGATCTATCATCCTCAGATGATATCAATGATTTTGATTGTGAAAACATAAAAAACATTGTTTTTTTATTCCACAATACTTTTGAATAACCTGTTCTTAACAGGAATGGAAAATCCGGATACTATCACATATATATCCCTAGATGAAAACATTACACATAAATAGGATGATAAAAATATGATCTCATCTGATGATGGAGTTGATAAAACACAAAACTTTAATAAAATGACAATGTGAGTTAATATGCTAGAGAATAAAAACCAATGGATGAAGGATGAATATAATCAAAGTAGAAATATAATTTATAAATTGTCTAATATGAATTAAGAACATAAAACTAATGTTTATAAAAAAAATTTATAACATAAAAAGGTCATAGGTGACCTAATATAACTTTAGAATAAGTATCTAAATTAGAATATAAAGTTTCTAAATATACTTATAACCTTAAAGGAAAACCAACATCCTTTTCCACCATTTATAAATATAATGGAAAGAATTATTATTTTACAGGTGATAAGATTGAAGTTGTCAAGATGAAATATGAATTTGAAAGTATAAAAAAGATACATTCATGCTTCACTATTAGAAAAAAGAGTTTTGGGAAAATGTAAATTATTCTTAGGATGATAAGAACCACTTACAAACTTGGAAGTAATCCCACTATAAAGAATAAATATTATTATAATTACTTTGTTCCTAGTAGGTCCCCATTCAACATAGTTCATTGAATAGGTTGAATATAAAGGAATAAATTCTCTCTAAATAAGGTTCAATCCTTCAAATACCAGAAATCTTACATCTCAAGATATATTCCATACCTAGGTCATTAAATGAACAATAATATATTGGCTCCTAAGGTTTTTTTGAAAAAATATATGGACCAAAGATGGTCTATTTAACTTAGTTATAACTTTTGAGAGATAAATCCAATGTGTATCGACAACAATAATTATATATATAATATCATGTAACTTAATATGAGTTTAATGAAACTTATTTCATGATTATAATTTTGAATGTTTTTACTCAAACATTAACAATCTTGTTTAGGGAAAGTATTTTTATTTAACTAACATTCATGATGAATCTATTTTTCAATGACTATTCTAATAGAATATAAGAATATATTTTTTAAAATAAATTTCTAAAACCATTTTCTACCAAAAAATATCAAGTGAGTTAATCATAAGGAAAATTTCAAATGGTTTATTTTTAACGTGTTCTTATTTTAATTTTTTTAACCAATTTCTTTTATGAATCTTAATACTCATATAAAATTCCATCCATTTAATTTATTGCAGTAATATTTTATTAAATCATATGGAAACTAACTGATAATTTTTTACTAAATTATAAATATATTATTTTATATATATTTTTAACATCATCAATCTAATCTAACGAATTTGAGAACATTGGATAAGAAACAAATCAATATTGTTAGAAATACCAATAATAAAGTGTGTAGACCTAGTGGGGGTTATCTCCATTCACTATAAATATATGAAAATATGATAAATTATTGTATGAATATTTTCCAATCATTTTATAAATCAAAATTTATTTATTAAGTGCCATTTATAAAAGATAAATAGTAATTTAACAATTTATTGATAAATATTTGTAAGAGAAACAAGATTCCTTTTAAAAAAGGTATATCTTTTATTATTGATGGTCATCCTTAACACTAATAAGAGAGGAACAACATATGATTTTACCTAGTCTAATTCGACTGTTTTATGGAATTTTAGTATTTTATAATACAAATGGTGTTAAAATGATGAAATATAAAGTTATTGAGAAATAAATTTCTATGCCCTTAAGATTAGTTTTAGATTCTCTAGATTTGAATTGTAAAATTTGTTTTTATCACAAAAAATACCTTAAATGTAAGGTTCAATTGATCAAACAATGTTCATGGACATACACTTTTAGGTAAAATAAAAATACCTAAAATGGGACATCTTCATCCAAATATCAAAATTCAATTTTAAAAGGGTCCATGGTGTTCTTATTTTAAGAAAAAGAGATTGCGACTTAATAAAATTTCAGGATTATTATGTTCTTGATTTCCTCTCTAGTATGAGAAAATTCATCTTGGTAAAATTTATCATGAAGTATATTGAATATTTTTCACTTGTTTGGTAATGTTAAAAGTTTTTCCCTACACTAGGATGTTTATCCAGATGATAACTAAATCTTTGATGATGGAATTAATTAAGGATTTTGGTTTTGTGGAAATAATAAAGGAGGAATTGTTGAATGTTGATACCATCTCTTGGATAAAGATAGTCTACTATCTAGATGAGAAGATATTTATCAAGGATGATTTATGTGTAAAATCATCAAAATATACATATCTACATTAAAAAAATCATGACAGATCTACTAAATTAATGTTTATGAAGACAACAAAGGTTCAGATGATGTTACTTGAAGATATTTCAGTTATCCAATACTCTGCTTTGAATAACAAGAATTCTTTGGATACTGCTCTATCAGAATACAAAAATCAATAAAAATTACTTTTTAACCTATGAGTAATATGAAATCAATTTTTTGAGAAATTCCTATAATGTATAGACCTATGTTAGAAAAGAATCTAGAGTAATGATGAAATGAGAAATAATTTTTTTTGTAAATCCATAATCTAGATTAACTAACGTGGAAGAAAAATCCTTCAGATAAAGTGAATATTAACATATGAAGTCTAAAAATAATAAAAGGAAATATTCCTTAAAAAAATAGGAATAAAAAATCCACTAGTCTCCAGATTTCATAAAAACCAGTGATGTTAAAGAAACACTAAATAAATGTTTAACGAATTTAGATGATTCAAAATGAAAAAAATATATAAGGGAATCTAGAGTAAATGAATTTTATTATTTTGATATCTACCTCAACTAGAAGATGAGACCAGGAAATCTATGGAAGTGCAGTTTATTTTTCAATATACCCCACCAGACACTTCTTCAGATGTGAATTTTTCAATGTCTATTGAAATCCCAGTATCATCATATACAAAAGAAGTAACTAAAATATCTGTGTAAGATGGATCTTCTAATGATGAATATGAATTTGAAACATCCAATTGAATTTTTACTAACTTTATAGTATACTGAGCTGAGTTAACTATGCCCCCAGATGTTGAGAAAGGAAATAATAGATGAAATCAATCATAATAGAATTGATGTTGAAAATTTTGATGAATGAAAATCTTATGAACATGTTAAAATTATGATTATAGATCTAGGATAAAAATAAAAAACCATAGATTCACCATGATTTGGTTCTATATAATGTGAATCTAAAAAATATTTGGTAGATACATCTTATTAAGAGAGATTAAGAAGTTGATAGATGGAAAATAAATTGGGTCAGATGGATGAGTAAGTGATAAAAATTTCAAATCTCATATATATTCAACCAAGATGATATCAAAACTGACCTATCTTCTTATGAAAATATTTATTTCTCTAATTTCAGATTTAGAGATTTTGAAATAGTTGTGGTATGGAAAATCATAAGAATTTTCACACCTAATAGTTTTCAAGAGTCTCAACAATGTCTATGTTGATTGTAAGGACCATGAAAAATTCAAAATCAAAGAGAAGTCCCAAAAAAGTTCCACTGATAAGTATGATGATACAAAATTTATATTTTTATAATTATAGATAATGAAAATTAGAAGATCAATTCAAGATTTTTTTTATTTAATGAGATGATATAGTGTAATGACCAAAATATGGTGAATGATTGATTTGAGAATAAAGAATTAACTACACACATTCATATTTATCTAAATATATTCTATTGAAATTTTATATTGTAATAAAATTTGGCAAGAGTAATTAGTGTGGAAATAAAAACTAAAATTTTTGAGATTGATGGTGCTTTAGGCTATATATCTAGAAGGTGAAATTCTAGACACAATATTTTCAGAAAGTAGAATCATAGGTTGTGTTGTAGAGGTCAATGAGGATCATAAACCTAGTTTAGAGGTGTAATGGTTTGGAATATTTCCATGAATTCCTTTTTTTATTCCGGGGAGTCTAGTTCTTTGGTAATAGTTTCATAAAATATTAAACTTATTTTTTTCAAATTTATAAATATTATTTAAGTGATTTTACAAGTTAAAAAAGTAAATTAAATGTTTTTAAAGTTTATTTGTGAAATTAATTTTTATATTTTAAAGTTAATATAATATTTTAAAAGTGATTTTGGGAGTTGTGGAGCTGATAATAATTCCTAATACTAATTATTTATACGTTTTTTGTAAGTAAAATTTAATATTTTTAAGGTTATTCTTACCCTTGAGCAAGACCATGCTTCTACGTAAGGGTAACATCTATTTTTAAAGGGGTACATAAGGGAAAATAATGTTTTCTATAGGTTACATAAGGGTAACCTAGATCTCCCATGTGCTGTGTAATGGTAGGTGGTTTCTTGTATAAGGGTAGTGCTAAAATTTTTAATGATGAGAAAGGGTAGTCCCCTACTCATGGAAAAGTAAGATAAAGCTCATGTAAGGGTATCCAAACTTTTAAACAGGCTATGTAAAGGTAACTTTGACCCATGTAAGGGTTAGTGATGTTTTCTAAACCTAATGTAAGGGTGACTAGGTGTGTAAGGGTAAAATCTTATCACCCTTATAAAATGAAATATTCTTTCCTATGGATAGTATAAATTGTTTAAAAACTCTGTATTTACCTTCCTGATCCTTATATAACATGTTTTTCAACTAAATTAAAGGAATTTAATGTGGAAATTAGTGGTTTCTATTTCAGTTAATATTTTTCAATTTCATTATTTAATTTCTTTAAATTTGGAATATTTAAATGAGTTTTTATAGAAAAAGTTTGAATATTAATTTAATATATCCATGGGACTGCGTTTAGGTATTTTAAAATTTTAGATCAGTTGCTTTGAGTCATTCTTCCTTATCGAGTTTGAATAATCTCAAAGCCTCCAATGGATTCCTTAAATTTATCTATAGTGGATCTGACCTTCTCCCTTTCATAACAAGAATGTGTTTCCAATATGTAGGATTCTATGTATCTCTCCTCTATCCTTATGGGTGTTTAAATTTACATAATAAAAGAAATACTAGGTAGAGGATTTGTGACTTCTACTTTTTCATACTTTGTAAATATGAATTAACAATGGTTTAGAATCTTTGTTTAAATATATTTTATAATCCTTAACTAGATAATAGCATGAAAATATAATTTCATGAAGAATGAAAATGAGATAATCTAGGAAGAGGAGGATTAAATGCATGTTGTGTAATTCTGTTAATGATTAGGAAATATTATTAAGTGAATTTTTTTAAATGGAAGATAGATTTATATAGTATAATTATTTTATTGAATTATAAATAGTATTGTATGATGAGGAAAAATATATTAATCTTAGAATCTAGTAATTTTATATTGAAATATATGTATAGTGAACACCATTGATGATAATTTCCATAATATAAATTAATCATTTACTCTATACAGTAGAAGAATATGTATGATAATCATTAATATTATCATAAGGAAAAGAAAATAAATAATTACATGTTATAGAATAATGAAAATTATTCTAGGATTATTTAATAGAGATAAATATATAACTTCATTCTTCTATCTAAATAATATTTGGTTAACTAAAAATAATAACATGACATGGTGTTAAAATTCATATATTGTTTTTATGAGACTTATATGATAATTCTTTAGTTTAAAATTTTGATTGAAGATTACCGCATGTGCTATTATTTATCATGAAGAATATTATTTCATGAGTAAAACATTATTCATTCCTAGAGATGATTATGTCATGTTATAATTTGAATAAATACTGGAACTGTATGTATCATCGCATGTGGAAATATTTATATTCATTTTTTGAAATATTTAGGATGTGTGATTGCTTTATTTTTAAATATAATTTTTTCTTATGAGATTTACTAGATATGTGAAATTTATTTCTATGTTTTCTGAACATGGTTGATATACCTGGAAAATTGATAATAACTTTAAGCAAGTAGTTATTTGTTTATAAGAAAAAAGGCATGTTGAAATGATTATCATTAAGATTAATGATATAAATAAATAACCATCTTAAGGAATAATGTTGGATAAAATAAATAATATATACCCTTGTTAATTTATTCAGTCAGATCCACTAAGATTTATTTCTAAATTAATATATTAATTAAATACATCAATGAAAAATGAATGTTTTCTTAAATCATTTTATTAGGGTTGAGTGAGCTCAACATTGTTTGATAAAGGATGGAATGCCTATTTTTTTCTATTGTTTCTTCATAATTGTGTTTGGAATAATACATTTAAATATGTATTTATTCTATATTCATTTAGATCCTTGATGTGATTGAATGTAATCCTTGTGTGGTTGGAATAAGGGGAGGATATTTTTGAGGTTGTATTGCATGAAGGAGGTACTGGTTAGAATGATTATATGGATGGAGATGATCAAAGATTTGATAGTGGTATGGGGTGATATTGATGATTATAATGTTGTTGTAATGAGATTCAAGATAAGGTTTTATGTTAATTGGAGATCAGGATGGCACATAGACTGATAATATGGGTTGATGTTGGGCTTTCCCATTGTTGTTATACCAAAATATGAGATGATTTCATAATAATGAATCTCTTTATTTAATGGAATGATGGATAGATGTTTTTATATAATTAGTTTCTAACTATGAGAAGGAGTTTGATACCATACAAAATGGTTTTATCTTTTATGTGGTAGATTGGTTTGAGTCCTATAGTACCTAAATGATTATGAAATAATAAGTAAATTAATAAAAAAATGGGTTGGTTCTATATGATTTCTTTATGATGATATCATACATGATAATACATGAAAATAATTAATCATTTCATCAATATTTGTCTCTAAATATAAAAATTTTAATATTTAAAAAGAAAATGGAATAAAATTAATTAATTTTGTGCTTTGTGTTTGTTTGTTATGATACTTATGCCTTAGTAGTGGTATTTGGGAGACTTGTGAAATGATAACGATAGATGATTCAAAGGCTAGATAGTTTCCCACAGTGTTTTTGTGACCATTGTTTATATCATGTATATTTATTAATTTTATATGCTACCGCACCCTGGTCAAGAGGGTGACTGACACCCAGTGGACTCTAGGAGGGTGTTTCCCCAACATCTAGGTTGGTGAGGAAGGGATGGATGATAACCCTCTATGACCCCACTCTCATATCCTAGTATATTATGTATTTTTATGGATAGTGGTTATCTTTCCTCATATATGTGTTTAGAGGGATATAATGGATTGTGCTTATGTAACACACACACACACATATAGTATCCTACTGGTCATTATAGGTATGTTGTGTATGGGATGTGATGGATTGATGTATAATACATGATGGACGAGCTGTAGTGGATCCTAAAAACTAATCAGTTACTATCTAGAAATGTGTTTGGGATGATGGGATGATATAATACATGGGATTAATGATATATTAGCCCTTGTGTCTTTAGGATATCCTTTAGAGAGATATGTCTTATGATGTGTGATATTGGAGAATAATGAAAAACAAATGGGGAAGTGGTATTGGGGTGGACTATTTTGATATTATATTGGATACTATAGGATTAACTGTATGAAATAATCAATGAGAGAGCCTTGGTGAGGAGGGAAAAGGAATAGTGAACATGTTTAGGCGATGATTTGGGCTCATTTTTTTACTCACTAATCTTTAGTATTATTCTTTCACATTTTTTTGAGACGCCACAGGGATTATACTTCTAAGTATACTTGTTCTTCTCACCCTACATATATATAAACATTGTTTTCAGGTCAATAGGGGTAGGATAGTGATTGAACTGAACATTTATAGTTCAAGGAGTTGTTCAGGAGTTGTTAGAGCTTCATGGTTGTTATTACAAATCTATTTTAGTGTTTTCCATTTCATTTAATTGGATGTAATTAAATTTATATCAGGTATGGGATGTTCTTCTTATCTTGTTATGAACACAAGTTTTTTTATGGTTTTTATCATCTTATATCTAACTTTTAAAATATTAGAGGTGAATACCTCCCATCTTTGTGTAATTTATACCCTTGGTTCTAGTCTCAAATCTGTGGCCAATTGGAGGTGAGGTTCGGGATTTATCATCTCACTTCTCTCATTTCTATCCTAAAAAGTACACCTTTGAGGGGAAGGGGTCATGAATGAGTGTCATAAAAGGGGGTGATTGAGAGATATAATAGAGTTTGGAGTTTTTAATTGGTGATAAATCAAGGTTTGGTATGAAACAATATCATCTATTCTTAGTATGTCATATAAACAAGGAAGAACAACTCAGAAATTGGATTTTGGTACCCCTGTGTGAAGCTCCGAAGTGAAGTGAGTTTTCAACACCGAGAAGCCCCTAGGCAAAGACACTTTGAGAAGCCCCTGAGTGAAGATACTTCGCGAAGCTCCTGTGCGAAGCCTCTGTGCGAAGCCCGACCGCGAAGCCTCTTCACGAACTCCCACGGCGAAGCCCGATGTGAAGGTTGGTCGCAAAGCCCCTGCATGTAGACACCTTGAGCGCTCGTTTGTGGCACACGAGGTCACTTCGTGAAGAAAATTTGAGAATTCCTTGTGCGAATCCCTTGCACGATGTCCCAGTGCGAAGGCCGGTTTGGTGCTTCTTGTGTTGGGCCAGAAGCACCACTTGGGTCGGGGATCCCGGTTGGGCCGGAATCCCCATCGAGTCGAATATAGTATTTTGGAGATGACCCCTCCTATGCCACGCAAGGAAGAACGTAGAGGATGTGTTTCTTCAAGGACCGGATCCTATAAGGGAGTTTGGAAACTATCCGGACATAACATTGAGGACCTGTTTTTTTCTTCAATTTTCGTGGCTTGCACTATGGAGGCAGACTTGGTGAACCAATGGAAGAACCTTGCCTTGACAGATAAAGAAAAAGCACCAATTGAAACCTGGAGAAATGAAGATACTAATTTGACAAAACGTTTGGCTCTACTTGTTGTCAGACGATTTGTGACAAAGGTATCGTTCAACCAAAAGGCCCTCAAGAACACCCTGCAAAATCTATAGAAATTGGAAGCTGGAGTGGCTATTCGGGAAGTCGAGAACAACCTACTAGTATTTGAGTTTTTTAGCGACAAATACAAAGACAAAGTTCTCAAAGGTCGACCCTGGTTCTTTGATAATCAGCTCATCCTGATGGAAGAATTTAAAGGGGGATATGAGATCCAGAACTGTAAACTTACCCGATCCCCCTTTTGGGTAAGAGTTAAAGGAATACCGTTTCATGGGAGAACAACACGTGTGATGAAAGAAATTGGAAACCGGATTGGTCACTTCTTGGAGTGGGACTGCTCAGATCCAATCCAATGGGGCCCCCTGGTTCGGATAAAAGCTGAGGTCGAAGTGTCAGAACCTCTGATGAGAGGCATGTTCCTGAAAATTGAGGACTCCAACATCTGGATCTCGTTCGAATTCGAAAAAATCCCAATCTTTTGCTTCTATTGCGGGCGCATCAGACACCTTGAGAAAGCGTGTGATTCAAAGATAGAGAATAATGCTGGAAATATTATCTTATAATACGGCCCGTGGCTCTGGGCCAAAGCACTAACAGAGGCCTATATTCCTGAGGCGGAGAGACAAATGGATCGTGACCGCCTCACGACAGCCCACCTAAGGCAGTCGGAAGTTGGAAAACCTACGGTCATTATAATGGGACCACCATATTTCCCTAAAGAGTACCCAGCTGATCTTTAGGGAGCTGGAAGCGCCTCCCAAGATATTATTTCCAATTGCAATGATGGGATCCGTCAGGAAAGTCTCTTGATTCAGGGTCACACCAAACCGGCTATTGATTCCACACCAATGGTTGTTACGAGTGTTACTGCAATAGAGCCCTTACCTAAACCAAAAGAACCACCAGAGAAAAGTCCGATGCCAAAACAGGTTCCCTTCGAACCGCCTGTTGCTGAGCAGACATCAGATATGGTCATGACTGGAGTCATTTTACAAACTGATTATGGGATGATAGACGCTACATCTTCAGGGCCTGTGACTCGACGAACGTGGAAAAGGGCACACGATGTTGGTAGAAGAGGATTTTCGGTGAACCCTAATCCAGGGGATATGAAATGACGAATTGAGCCTAGTGGTTCGATTACAAACTCCCCCAGAAGAAGGAAAGAATCAGGTACTTTAACGACCCTAGATGAATCAAAGGCGGAGGCGGGTAAGGCCCAGCCCCGCCTAGAGCTATGATTGCATTATTCTGGAACTGTCGTGGGCTTGGAAACCCACGTACGGTTCGTATGATTCAGAGTCACTGCACTCAAAGTCGCCCTGATATGGTTTTCCTGTCTGAAACCATATTGGAAAACAAGGACACCATAAGTCTTGCTCTAAAATGCGGCTTCCAGGGATGCCTCTCGGTTCCCCGACAGGGTCATTCAGGGGGTCTATGTCTCCTTTGGAAGGAAAATGTTGATGTCAGGATATTATCTTTCTCCCAGCGACACGTGGAAGCAACCATTCATGATTCCCACAACCCCCTCTAGACTTTTTTGGGCTTTTATGGTTGGCCTTACCAGACTGAAAAGTGGAAATCGTGGGACCTTCTTTGTAAGCTCCATCGTGATCTGCCAAGCCCTGTTCTGTTTGGAGGGGATTTTAACGAGATCCTTTTTCAGAAGGAGAAAAGAGGCGGAGCCATGCGATCCTCCAATTCAATGTCATATTTTAAAGAAGTAATTCTTAAGGCGGAGCTGGTGGACCTGGGATACACGGGTAATCCTTTCACATGGTTCCGAGGTAGTTCAGATGGGAACCGTATCGCCGAACATCTTGATAGATTCCTTGGCTCAATGGATTGGATAAACCTTTTCAAAATGTACCACATTAGACACCTCACTCTTAACTGCTCGGATCACTGCCCGATTGTCATCAATTGCACCCATGACGAGCGCACTACAAAAACCAGGAAACCATTCAGGTTTGAAAGCTTTTGGTCAAAAGATCGTGAGTGCGAAGAGGTTATCCGATCAGGCTGGAAGAGTGTGAAAGCAGACTTTAGAACCAATCTTCACCAAGTGGCGTCTGATCTGAAGACATGGAGCTCCACTAAATTCCATCACCCTGATCGGAAATGCAATTTTCTTGAAAGGAAACTATGCTCTCTTCTCAGCAAACCCCCAACTAGTAGCATACTCTCCAAAATCAGCGAAACCCAACAAGATCTAGATGCCTCCCTGCGCATCAAGGAAGGTTTCTGGGTTATGCGAGCGCGCGATACCCATATTGCATAAGGGGACGCTAATACCCGGTATTTCCACCAGAAATATTCAGCTAGACGCCGAAAAAACTTTATTTCTTGCATATTAAAACCATATGGAAGTAAAGTGTCAGATGAAGGGGGAATCCAAGATGTGTTCTTGAGATAATTTCAGGATCTCTTCTCCGTAGGACACTCCAACATTTCTGTGGAGATAGAGGATTGCATTACACCGGTGATTTCTGATGAGATTAACAGACATCTTTCCAAAGATGTGACGGATGACGAGACACTCCAGGTGTTAAAACAAATCCACCCTACGAAGGCCCCAGGTCCGGACGGTTTCCATGCCCTCTTCTTCAAGAATTATTGGCACATCCTTCGCCCAGACATCTACAATCTGATGAGGAAGATTTGGGCGGGGAAAATGGACCTGTCTGCTATTAATGAAATAGTCCTTACCCTCATTCCCAAGATGAAAAAACCGCTTATGGTCTCGGACTTTCGACCTATCAGTCTGTGCAATGTCTCGTATAAGATCTTCTCAAAGATCCTTGCTAATCGGCTGCTTCCATGGTTACCCAACATCATCTCGGAAAACCAAAGTGCTTTTTTGGCAAATAGATTAATCACTGATAATTCCATTATTTCTCATGAATTCTTTCATTCCATGAAAACACACTCACAAGTGAAGAGAGGTATCATGGCTTGGAAATTGGATATGGCTAAGGCCTATGATAAAGTGGAGTGGAACTTCCTCAAATTCGTGATGCTAAAGATGGGTTTCTGCACCAAATGGATTGACATGATCATGCATTGCGTCTCATCTGTGTTTTTCTGTATTAATTTCAACGGGGTGATCACCCGAAGCTTCTCCCCGTCCCGTGGCCTTCGCCATGGAGACCCTCTTTCACCCTTCCTTTTTATTTTGGTGGCTGATGTGTTCTCTAACCTTCTTTCCAGGGTAGCCTCCTCTAACAGAATTCATGGGGAAAAAGTGTGCCGCAATAGTCATCCGGTCTCCCACCTATTCTTCGCCAATTATTGCCTTTTATTTTCCATAGCTACCCACAATGAGTGTACCGCCATATGCCAGGTGATTCAACAGTACGAGCGGGCATCTGGGCAAACGATCAACCAAGGAAAATCATAAATTTCTTTCATCTCTGGAGTCCCTCAGCCAAAAAGAGAAGAACTCTGTTCTACAGCAGGCATCCCAATGGTTTAAAATCATTAGAAGTATCTTGGGCTCCCAACAGTGGTTGGTCGGTCCAAGAAAGAAATTTTTACAGCTATTGTGGATCAAATTGAGAAAAAAAAAACCAAGGATGGGCCCCCGAAAAAATCTCCAAAGTTGGAAAGGAAACTCTCATTAAGGCGGCTCTTCAATCCGTTCCCAGCTATTTTATGTCTATATTTAAGCTTCCTACCGCGGTGATTACCCAGATTCACTCCAGCACAACCAACTTTTGGTGGGGTCAAAATGATGGCAAAAATAAAGTCCAATGGATCGCCTGGCCTACACTTTGCCAACCCAAATCCGAAGGCGGAATGGGCTTCCAGGACCTTTCTCTCTTTAATGATGCACTGCTGGCTAAACAAGGATGGCGCCTTATTAATCATCCATCATCTCTCTGCACGCGAGTTCTCCAGGCTAAATATTTCCCACATAAGGAATTCCTGGAATCCCATCTTGGCTACTGACCCAGTTTTATCTGGAGAAGTATTTGGGGTGCTCGCAATCTTTTGAGTAAAGGACTAGGATGGCAGATTGGAAATGGGTTAATGGTTAACATTTGGTCTGATCCCTGTCTCATTGATTCGGCAGGCGTGAAGCCATCATCTCCTATCCATCCAGGCTCCGAACACACCACAGTCCGATGCCTTTTTGCTGATCAGGGGGCGGGGTGGTGCATGGAAAAACTCTACTCTTGGTTCAATTAGAGGGACAAAAGGATCATTATGAGTATCCCCTGTGTCCCATATGCAAGCCCAGACCATATCTACTAGACCAATGACACCTCGGGAGCTTACACGGTGAAATCCGGTTACCGGCTCGCTCTCGGTGCTCATACAACTGAAGGGGATGTGAAGCCCTGGAAATCAATTTGGAAGCTCAAGGTTCCCCCTAAAATACGCTTTTTCCGGTGGAAGGTATGCACTGGTATCCTTCCTACCAAGAGCCTCCTAGCCTTCCGACATTTTTCAAATGACAATTCATGACCCTTCTGCCCTTCTTTCCCTGAATCCCCTCTTCATGCTCTCATTCAATGGCCCGGGGCTCAGGAGGTTTGGAATTGTTGGGGATCTTCCACGGATCTTTACCTGGACGCTGCCTCGGATCTTAATTCTCTCATGATGCGATGGTGCTCCTCCTTTTCACCGATTAAAGAAGGCTACCTGTGAATTTTGGCCTGGATTATCTGGGATCGGCGTAACGAAGCCATTTTCAATCTTTTTCTTAGGTCCCCCAGATTTTGGATTGATCGGGCATCATCTTGGATTGCGGGTTGCCAGCACCACACTGAGCAGCAAAGATTTTTCACCCCCTTTCCTCACTCACAACATTGGCGCCCCCACCGGAAGGGACTATTAAAATTAATGTGGATTCCTCTCTCCCTAAGTATGGACCTGTTAGATTAGGTATGTTGGCCCGGGACAACCATGGACATCTTATTGCATCCAAACATGAATCTCGCCACGCACTTTGGGAGACCTCAGTCACGGAGGCTGCCGCCATCATTACTGGGTTAAATTTTGCAAAAGACAGTGGATGGGACTCAATCCACATTGAATCCGATAGTCTCACCATCATCAATGCCATCAATCTCAACGACGATGGGCTACAATCTTTTGGATCCATCACTCGGAGTATTCACTCTCTCAGGCAAATCTTCATATCCTGCATTTTCTCATTCATCAAAATGGAAGGGAATGAGGCCGCTCACCAGCTGGCAGCCGTTGGCCCTCCTTACGATGATCTAATCTGGCTTGACCACTTCCCACCTTGGTTACGTGCTTGTATTTCTGCTGATCACCGTCTTTAATGAATTTCGTCTTTAGTCAAAAAAAGTAACGTGATATCATTTGTAGGGTAGTACTGAGGAAAGGATCATACATTATTCTTGTATGGGCATGTGTTTTAATATATAAGAAAATAAATAAAATATAAAAAAATAAGTAACTAATTAACCTAAATTAGTCCATTTCCCAGGTTAGGAGTCCCAATGTTTTTTATTTTATAGATTTGGATCTAGATCAATGACCCAGTTTGGTTCATGATGAATTCATTTGGAATGATGTGTTAGAAAATTTTCATATACTGGAGGATGATAATAAAAAAGATCAAAAGAGAACACTTAAATAGTTTTAACACCAAAGTTTACAGAATTTTGAGGATACTTTTTTGGTCATGGGATAAAGTTTTGGTTTTAGGATGTAGTTATATTCTTTGATTTGAATCATGGTTAGAGAGATAATTGTGTTTCTATAGCCATGGTGATGTCATGTGTGTTATCTAAACAATAATGGTACATTTTCCTCTAAGTTTATGAGGAGTTGTATATTTTTTGGGGGATTTTCTAAGATCATATTTCAGGAAGACTTTCTTTCATTTACCTCAAGAGGGTTGGGTTTTTGGCTAGTGATATTTTCCAAATATTATGGGATTCTCTATTTCTAATCTTTACTTTTTATGAGAAGTTGATGTTTTCTTGTTGATATTAAAACACTACAATTATTATCCCCTTGAAGTGAATGACCAACATTATCATCATTCTTAGATTTATAGTCCTTCATAACAAGTGTAGAGAAGCATCCCCATTCATTAAATTTAATGATACCTAATGAAATCCTTGAATCATGTTCATTTGTATCACTTCAACATGTTTGTTTCCAACCCACACCTAATTTTCTTCAGATATGGTAAGTGTAACTCATTCCTTGGGCTTGGTGTTGAGATAGAGACATGGTATGGGGAAAGGGGTTATTTGAACTTGTTCTTTTTATTCTATTACTCCCCATAGTACATTTTTTATTCTAGGTGAGGGGTTTATATCATCATAACCATCCTACAATCTTCTATCAGGCCTAGTGTGGTGGATATTTGGTTAAGGGAAGGGAATATTTTATGTATTCCTTTATTTTATCAATATACTATTCACTCATTCTAGGTGATGTGTGACCTGGTTTTGGAAAAATAGAACATTGTATATTAACCTCTAATTATTTCTTCCTGGTGTTTTATTTTTTACTATCTATTTTATGAATTAAATTATATTATGATTTGGGTGCTTTATGTGAATTTTATTATGATATGTCTATATCCTAGCATGCTTACAACCTATTAATTCATTTCTCATATACTATTTACATATATTATTTCCTTGAGTTTATGAATATAGGGGACACTTCACATATCATGATGTGTAATGTTACATAATCTCTTAAAGCCATCTGTGCAAGTTAGTGCCACCCAAAGTTGATAATATCATGGTACAATGGATGAGTTATTTTAATTGGTATTATTTTAAAAGATTCATTTATCATAGTGCATGTGTTGATTAAGAAATGTTATGGGACATTAATTTCAAAACTCTTGTTGTAATGGCATGAAATTGTGGTAAAGGGTGAATAAAAATTAAGACATTATATCCTTTTTAGATTTTTCATGAGTGTTCCCAAGGTGAATCAATATTTTTTAATAAAAATGGAAACATTTTACATTAGTATAAAGTAGATTTTTTGAACCTCATGATTTTTTTGAAATTTATTTCATATATTAAATTTCAGTTCTCTGAGATTTAGAAGTTACACATAGTAATATAAAATTTTCTAAAGAGCATGGTAGAGCTTTTTTAGTTTAATAAAAATAACTTGGTGAAAGAATGTGACTTTATTATGTACATTAGTTATCATGGAACTCATTTTAAACATGAAATGTCTTTAGAAATGGAAAATTTACATGCATTATGTCATTCTAGAAAGTTTTCATCTTATTTTATAATAATATTTAGTGAGACCCTCCAGGAAAAACTTAATTTATGACAACAAGTTTTCTTAAATAAACTATTTAAATTATTCTATAAAGATTGCATGTATTTTAAATGTGGTTTTACAAATTTATTGAGAGTTTTTTTTCTCAAATAATATTTTAATAAATAACTCATTATAAAGAAGGATTAAAAAGGATTTTCATTTGAAGATTTCTTAGTCCTACAGAATATAAACACAAGAGACTCGGTGAAAATTTTTTATCTACTGGTTTTGAAATTTAATGAGTTTCAATGTGAAATTTTGGGATATAGGTCTAGAAATAAAAGAATATTTTGGAATACAGGTTTATGTTTTGATATCCTTAACTATTATGACTTAATGAGTTGTTTTAAGTATCATATCTAATTTATCAATAAATTTTTAGGCAAGCATGATAATCTACTTTCATTAATTACATATTAAGAATGTTATATCTGGAATGTTATGGATTAAGTTTACTATCTTGATAAATGAAAATAATTCATGTAAATATTTTCATTTGATGGAATACCTAAGTAAAATTGTTTTACAGATAAATATATATGTTTTTTCTATCAAATGTAGTTTTGTTACCTATTTCTAATCAACGTGAAGTGATATTTTTTAATGGTGTTCCTTTTGTAAATATTTTTGTTGGATATGAATGGATTGAAATTTTTATTTTGGTTATCTGTGTGGCCTTTGATGTAGCCTTTCTTGAGAATAAGAGTCACAAATGCATGCTCAATATTCCATTTTGATTAAATATTATTTTTTGGGATAAATTATTCAATCTCATGTTGATATGTAAGATTAAATATCTTCTTGATGAAATTTAGTATTAATGGAATTGATTCTATTTGAGAGGTATCTACCATAGGATATTTTAAAAGTTTATTGTAGCTATAAAATTTGTTTTTAGTGTGATTTTTGTGCTCTAAATATCGTATGATATTTGAGAGGTATCGCATGGGGTGTTTAATTTATCCACAATCCCTTACCTCTACTTCCTGGTTTTTTATAGTAAGACTTTCCTTGTCATTCAAGGGTGTCTGGTGGTTCTTGAATGGTTTCATAATTTTTTCGATGTTGTTTTAATATTATTTTTTAATTTATATTGTTTTTAAAATATTTTACAAGTTGAGGAAGTAATTTTAAAAAATTTAATGTATATTTTGAAAATAATTTTTATATTTTAAAGTGATTAAAATATTTTAAAAGTGTTTTTCGGATTTTTGGATGTGACAACAAAGCCTTAAACAAATTATTTACAAGTTTTTATAAGAAAAAATTTAAAATTTTTATGGTTGTTATCACACTCACACGAGGAAATGCTTCTTCATAAGTGTGAAACTTGTTTTTAAAGGGATGTGTATTGGTAAAAACTATTTCATACAGTTTATGTAAGGGTAACCTAGATCTCCCATGTTCTACATAACAGTATGTTGTTCCTTGTGTAAGGTTAACACCAATATTATTAAGGCTATATAAGGGACCTCCCCTGACCACATAAGTGTAAGATAAAGCTTATTTAAGGGTCTCTAATCTTTTAAATATGATTCATAATGTTAGCTTCAACCTACATAAGGGTCATAGAAATTTTCTAAACATTATATAAGGGTAATCGGTAGAGAAAGGGTAAATGTAATGACCTAAACATTCATCAATGAAAATTCATATTAATATAATTCAATGTCTTATTATGAAAAATGGTTATAGAAAATTTTCAATTACTTGGTTTTATGTTTTAGGATTTTAAAATACTGTTAATAATTGTTAACATTGCTAATATAGCCGTTAAACAGTGATCACATGATTAGTATAAATATAGGGCTTAACAAATCCAATTTACTTAGACAAAGGAAACGATGGCCTCATCTGGTAAAATTGATCCATACGAAGCCCATTTGTAGAAGATTATAAACCAGGTGTCATCATTGGATTTTTTCCTTGACCAAGAACAAGCTGGGCTTCAAGACGTTATGCTCAACTGGAACCGCCTACGGGAGAAATGGAAGTTGATTGAGATTACCACCCGAGCGATGTTATCCGTGTCACCCCATGAGTCTATCACCATAACACATCTTACCATTCAGTCTAATGTGGGTGTTATAAGGTGTTATGTGACAAGACCTTATCACTATGATTATTTTTATTATATTTTCATATAATAATTAATATACATTTATTTTATTATTTTTACGTTGTAAATTGTTTTTAAAATCACAAATAATATTTCTAGTTAATATTCAACTAAGAAATGTATTTTCATAAATTAATGTATTTTTTAATTTAATAAAATTTTAATAAAATTTTATCATTATAAGATTAATTTTTATTAAGTATAAATGATTGTGTAATTTTTGTGAATATAATTGTAAATTTTATTAAGTTTTGAAAGCAGTTTTTTGTCAAAACCCATGGATTTTAGATAAATGTCGGTTTTTATTTTAAAATTAAAAATTCACATACATAAAAAATAATTTTATAGAAAATTAATATTATTTTTGGAATCAGGACATCGAAATTATCCAACAGTGAATTTTTCATAATTTTCTGAGAAAGTCAAATTTTTGGGTAAAAATTATGAATTATTTAAATATATAATGTGTTTTATGACATCATAATGACCCAATAGTGATGTAATAAAATACTATAAACATTAAATTTGGAATATATATTTTTTACCCTTAAAATAATGTGATTTTAGGTTTTTTTGATATATTTTACAAATCCTTAGTGGACCCTCCAAGACTTATAAAACATTTTATATTTTTAAATTGTTTTCCATGAGAGTGTGACTCCCCATCACATAAGAAACTATATTATTTTAAAAATATATTCCATTGGACTTATAAAATTTATTTTTCCACTCCCCTTTGGAAAAATCCATTGGTATAAACATGGGATGGTTTGTGGTTTTGATTAGTTTAATGTGTGGTGTCCCAAACCTAAATAATAAATAATTCCCTATCCTTTCCTATATAAACCCCCCCAATATCCCAATTCTTATTCACTAAAATACTTTAGAGTTCATATGACCTCTGACCTCCTCTTTCTATAATCCTCCCAAGGTTCTTCAATATCCCAAGAAGCCTCTCTCAATCCTCTCCCAAGCCTTTGGGATCACACTTCCAAGTAAGGGATTTCTTTCCTCCGTATTTATGTCCATGTTTCTTAATATTGTAATGAACTTTTATTTTAAATTATAAATGTGGGGTATGATTTGAAAACTCCACTATACTGTTCTATTTAATTTTTAACGATGAGAGACCCATTTATATCTCATTAATAACTTCCATGTATACCGGTTAGCATTCCAAAATTATATAAGGGATTCCTTCCTTTCACATTTTACCCAAGTTTCTTAATATTGTTAGGCCCATTCATTTTCAATTATAAATGTTGGGGTATGATTTTTCACATACCCCATACTTTTATATTTATGTTTTAATGATTATATAACCATTTCTCTCTGATTAATTCCTCCCATTTACAACTGTTACCATGATGAAATTTCATAAGGAATTTCACTATCCTCATATACATTCAATTAATTATTTGGTATTATGAATCCAAATTCCATTACTTATGTTGGTACATGTATATAAATGAACACCTTAATGTATATTTCATATACATACGATGATACACCCATTTATCTGTCACAAACCATTTTTATGAACTCTTATGTCACAACGTTATGCTGCCGAAATGGCACCGCGTTTTTCCAAGATAAAGTCATTGTGTAGTTAATACCATGACCATTTCTCTATCATGGGTATTAAACATTATCAACATTTACTTATTGATTTTATATATTCATGTTTGAATTCCACATTCCATTATCATGGAATAAACATTGATGAATCCATGTTTTATTATCTATGTGGCACACTTATGCATGAAATGAAATGATTAGGAAGGGTGCATCCTGATAGCACACCAATGTATTGGGTAAAGATTAGTATCATGATACGTCAAGTGAAATGAGGATTTAATAATGATAATTCAAGTTTAATGAGGTTTTACTCAGGATCCATGTGTAATGGGCCTTGCCTCATGCTAATTCGATGTTAAGTGTTATTGCCACATTTATATGTTATGATAATCATGTTGTATCATGACTTTATGTTCATGTTTATTTTATACTCCGTTGATATGCCTATTTCCTAAAATATATTGTATTCTTCATGTTATTCCTTGTTTACTCCATTACTGGGATTTATAGCTCAGCCTTTTCACATGTATGTCCTCAGGTTATCCCATGCAATGCTAAGTATGAGGGAATGTCGTGGTTATGTAAATGACGTTTTCAATAAAGATGTTGTGTGTTTAATGTTTTAAGTTGTTATGTAATGTTCCTAATCCCCAAAGATAGTAGACCTCTTGATATTCAATGTTTAATCAAGTGAAGAGTTTACATAATAAATCATGTTTAAGTTTGTAATAAAAAAAGGGTTGTTATAGTTTGTATCTGAGGATAGGTTTAGTTATTTTTTGGGATTATGATTAGAAAACCCTAGTGAAAGACATAGGGATACAAAAAAGTATAATAAAAACATCCCTGAATTTTGTTGAGTAATAAGGAAGTGGTTTATAATGAAAATACATCCCTGTATGGATACGAGAAGGTAGAGGCCACTCTGGCACAAATGTACCTAGGATTGAAAAATCTAACAAGGAGTTTCGGGCTTGATAGGTATCCTGGTACAAGAAAACATGCCTTTCTACACTCTTGGTTATGACACTTTCGGGGGATATGCTTTGGTAAATTTATAAGCATAGTCTGAACCATTATTAAGGGAATTAAAAAAATTACCCTAAGAATATATGTTAGAAATTAGATCATGGATAACATAGATTAAAGCCAATATATTCATAAGTTAAGGAAATAAAATTTATTTATAAATATTCCATTTTTTTCTTTGGATTAACCTTTATGTGTTACTCCTAACATTCCTTTTATTCCATCCAATGGACGATAATAGGAGGACTATGGCTAACCACCGATGTGAAGACCAATGTGATGACTGTTCTAATGAGATGCCCAATCGGATGGGAGAAAGAATCACAAAATTTCTTATGATACTCTCTCAGTTGACTCAATATTTAAATAAAAACATGGGTCAAGAGGAATGTTCAACCCCCTTTGAAAAAACTAGTCACTATCGAGAGATTCATGAGACAAATTCCTTCTAATTTTAATGGATCATCTGATCCCTCAATCACCAAACAATGGATCAACTCCATTGAAAAGATCTTCTCCATCCTTCAATGTTGCAGAAAAGAGAAGGTTCTTTTGGATTTTTATCATGTATAGGGAGAAGCCGATAAAGGATGTACATTGATAAAATATACTATTGGAATGACTATCTTTCCCAACACTTCTATATCTATGGTCCAAAAGAACCGTTGGTATAGATGTCCTTTACCAATGGTTTTAATAGACCATTGGTAAATGTGTGGTTAGGGAGGGATTTACCAACATTTTTTAATAACCTTTGGGAAATCCAGGGTTTTCCCAATGGTTATTAAAAACTTTTGGGAACCCCCCCCAAATTGGCACAAATAGAACCCCTAACTCCCAGGCGCGCCCCATTTGTAGAAGCACATTCCCGACTCCCTTAATTTCCCACCCAGGTGAATCTCTTCCATCGGATCAACTGCAACTCCCCCATTTAGGTCAGACACCTTCAACCTGTTCTCATATTAGCTAAGGATATCCTTCTATTCTCAACAATTCTCTATTTATTTCACTATTTAGAGAGATCACGTCATTTTCCCTATTTCTAGGGATTTTGTAAACTTTTATTATTCACTACTCCCTTCATTAATTGTGTATAGAAATAATGACATCAATGTACACATTATCCAATTAATGTTTTCATTACACATATACATTTATAAGGGAATGGTCACATTCTTTTATTATAATTTTAAAAATTCATAGTTCGTTTTTTAATCTCAATGCTCCAAATATCAAAGATTCATGTATATGAACTCATAAGAAATTGTTTTTAATATTTATTCAAAGTATTTCTTGAAAACCACTCCTTTCATTATGATCATTTCAAACATGCAGATCTTATTCTTCATCATTTTTGTACACTATGTGAGTTACATAACAAGTATGTATCATGTTTCTATCAAAATATTTATATATATAAAATGACACACTATTCACATATCCTTTTTCCAATAGAACATATGGAGTATCTTCTTGAACATTGAAAAATAGTATGTGGTCCCTAATTATTTTTTACAGAATAAATAAGAAATAATTAACCGTACAATCCAATTTTATTTATGAATAAATTATCTACAAAGGAAACACTCGGTGGGACCTCTCCTTATCCCATGCAGTACTTTTTCCTTCTCCATGAAACTGATTCACAGAAAACCCTTTTATATTTTTTCTCCGGAACCATTGAAAACCTTTTTAGATTTTTTTATTTGTCGCTTTAATTTATCATATCATTATATTAAAATGTTATATAAATAGACTGGATAGTTGCAGACCTCTCAGTTGTCACCTACATGAATTTTATCTCACAAATTTTTTGAGATTCCATTGGGTTCCCAGCTAAACAACATGATTATATGTTTAGATAAGGGGAAACACCATTTTACAGATGCATGGCTACTCACATGACCTGGGATGGAGCATGTAGCAGATGATTGGGTTGTATCTCAAGAAGCTAGGTCAAATTTTAGAATTTATTGAGCCTCTTGCATAGTACTACTTATTACTAGTTGTAACTATGTTATTCTTCTTGATACATGATATACATTACCATTATTTTGTTTATGATTCTATTATTAGTGGGTATTTCCGATTTCTTTATTTTCATCCATTTCTAATATTTTACCATTGTTATCTTTCTTCTACTTTTTAACTGATAATATTAAAATTGTGTAACTTAGGTAAGGAAGGAATAATCTCCCCCAGACACCCCAAAGTCTCTCACAGTTATTCAATAACATTTGGAATTTTGGTTGATGTGTTTGAGGCCATGTGGCCATCTGGGTTAGGGTCACTAATGAGTGGAATCCTGGTTTGGGATGTCACAATTCCTGTATATCCTTTTTATAGGTGTTTCTAAACAAATCCATACCTATAACTATTGAAGGTCCCTCTCCAAAATCAATCGGGTCATGATTCAACAAATACACCCTACCAACCTATGATCTATAGATCCAAACCAAGGATCCTTTAATCCATGGTTAAAGTGAATCTTGATGAGGCCATAACTACTTTTTATGTGATCCTAATCCTACTCCTCATCCTGATCTCCATGAAGAAGTTAAATTATAAAAACTCATGTACTCCCAACAAGAACCTTAATGATTATTTATTCCTTGATCCACTTCAAATATCTTACTAAGCAATCCCTGAATATAGGCATTATAAATTCTGTATCATATTTCCATATATATACTGTATTTTTTTGTGTTTCTTAATATGATTCTCATATAGAGTAATGTGTTAGTTATGCTTTTATATAAAGTAAACAATTGTCATTTACCAAAATATTTTTTTTGATTGAACTAAAATATTATTGAATTGTTTTGAAATGAATTATTTCAATTTTTTACAGAATGGATAGAGGATGGATGTACGAAACTAATCTAATTTCAACCGATTTTCAAAATAATTTGAACAGCTTTTTATATTTTGCATTTGACAAGGTTTCAGATAGTGGTTGCATACACTGCCCATGTTCTAATTGTGTTGGAAGACCTTGTTTGGGTCATGAATTAGTTAGCTATCATATAACCAAATATAGTTTCTAAACAAACTATTATGTGTGGTATCACAATAGAGAGAAAATGAAATATCAAAATGTTGATGATCCAAATGATAGGACTAAATTTGAGTGTTTGATATATGATTGGTTTCGATTTATTTGGAATCATTAGATAGAAAGGATGTCCAGAAAACATGATTTAGATACAAGCACACATGATGCGTCCAATGAAAATGATGATGTTGATAGGGTGAAATAATTGAATGATGTTGCGACGACTACAGTATATCGACAATGTGGTAAAATGAAAAAGTTGTAATTTTTAATCTGTTTGTTTCATGGGAAAACTATGTATTGGATTTAAAATAATACAATAGATTACATTCTTTCCTTCTTAAAGGACTTACTTCTAGATGATGCAGATATTCCCTCAAACCACTATATGGCATGGAGGTTAGCTGATGAACTTGGATTCTTAAAAAAATCATGCTTGCCTGAATGATTGCAACTTATTTTGGGAGGAAACTATTGAAAGAAATGATTGTATCAAATGTGGAACCTCTCGATGGAATCCAAAAGATGATGGAACACCATCTCATGTGCCAAAAAAAGTAATGTGCAACTTTCCATTGATCCCCAGATTACAAAACCTTTTCATGTCTGATGAAATATCAATAAAATTGTGATGGCATGACATCGAGAGAAAAAAAGAATAGTGAATATTTTGTTCACCCTGCATATGGATTTTTATTGAATAGATTTGATGCACGATATCTTGAATTTGCAGCTGACGTGCGTAATGTGAGACTGGGTCCTTTATGTGACTGTTTCAATCCATTTGGGTAGATGCTTACTTCACACAACTCTTTCCTGGTTTTCATACACATTTATAACCTTCCCCCAAGGTATTGTTTGAAAAACCCTTACACTTTCTTGAGTATACTGATATCTGTCCCTTCTGATTACAACAATGATATAGATGTATACATGCAACCTCTAATAAAAGAGTTGAAACTTCTTGTGGATGTGGGTATACCCACATACGATTCATTTTCAAAAGACATATTTGAGATGTGTGTTGTGCTTATGTGGATGATCAATGATTTTCTTGCTTATGCAATGCTGTCTGGATGGAGCACAAAAGAAAAATTGTCATGTATTGTTTGTATAAAGAATACTCAATCGAAAAGACTGAAATATCGTCGTTGTTTTAGTTTTATGGGACATCGATGATTCTTTACAATGAACCATCCATATAGAAACAATCATCAAAGATTTGACAATACTATAGAGACTGACAATCCATCTCAGCGTATGTCTGGAACTGATGTGCTTAATGAATTGAAAGATTCCAATTTTTCATTTGGGAAGGGTGTAACAATATATAGAAAGAGGAAAAATGTTTCCAATGATACCTGTTACAGTTGAAATAAGAAGAGTATATTCTTTTATTTGTCGTATTGGTCAACCAACATGTTACGTCATTGCTTAGACGTAATGCGCATTGAAAAAAATATATGTGAAATGTTGCTTTCGATTCATCTAAATGTCCAGGAGAAGACAAAATATGATTTATAATCTCGGCGTGACTTGGTAAATTATGTGATCAGAACAGAATTTCAACCTACCTGTATCAGGGAAAATAAATGGAAAGTTCCATGTTCTTCTTATGTGATGACACCTGCTGAAAAAAAGTCAATTTTTGGAAGTTCTAGAGACTAGTACTGTTCCTGATGGCTATTCAAGAAATATATCAAAATGGTTCAACAGAAAATATTTGAAGCTGAAATCTTTGAAGACTCATGATTATCACATTCTTTTGCATGAGTTGATTCCAATAGAAATCCATCATCCCTTGTCCAATAATGTAAGAGTATCAATTATTCAGTTGTTCTATTTGTTTAGAGATCTTTGTGCTAAGAAGTTGTCCAAATCCTTATTGAAAAAACTATTGGTAGAGACACCATTAATTTTTTGTGAGTTAGAGAAAATATTCCCTCCATCATTTTTTACATGAATGTTGCGTCTGACTGTCCATCTTCAGACAAAAATACTTCATGGAGGACCTGTTGCTTTCCGTTGGATGTATACAACTGAAAGAAACATGTAAACATTGAAATAATATGTTCGGAACAAGAATTATCCTATAGGTTCTATTGTGAACGGTTACATGTCTTATGAATGTATGGATTTCTTCTCAATGTATTTGTCTGATCTTACTACGAAAATAAATAGAAAAATGAAGAATGAAGAAGAATATTATGAGAAAATTGAACCGAGTTTTCCATTACTTCCTTAGATAGGAGGAATTCCAGGATCATATACATTAATGACATTAAGCCTTGAAGAGAGAGAGATGGCACATAGCATAGTCTTGATCAATTGTGATTTTTTCAATGAGTATATCAAGTAAGTAAATTTTACATGTATCACTTATCTTATCTCTTGAAATTTTAAATATTTGTTAAAATATTGTTATTTTTATCTACAGGTAACATAAAGAATCGATATATAGAAAGCACTATTCTTTATCTTTGCGAAGGAAAGAGACTTTGCATAGAAAATGGTTTTCTTCATGGTTGAAATTGAATGTAAAAATATTTATATAATAACTATGTTAAATTAATATTTAATTAATTTTACTATTTTTTTTATATTTCTGGTATTGAGTTTTCCTACAGACTCTATTTCTGAGGAAATAAGAGCTTCGGATTTTGGTCCTAATACCATGGTTCGTGCTGGTAAATAACTTGTGATCAATGGATACAAATTTATTATCACGGAACGAGCAAGAAACATGAGAACACAACATGATGATGTTATGCTAACTACCACAACATACTATTATGCCAGTTCATCAGATACTAGACCTCATTCTAAAAATGTTTCTTATTATGGATTCGGGGAGAAAATAATAATTTTGGATTATTACTCGCATGATTGAGTCACGATGATGAAATGTCAATGGTTTTATTAAATGACACAGCAAGGAACCTTTATTGATGATTGTGGATTTCAAGTTATTGACATGACTCGCACTCTTTCCACCAATGAACCATATGTATTGGCATCAATGGTGAAACAAGTTTTTTATGTCAAAGGTCATAATCATCCTAAATTCGGTGTAATTATTGATGTAAATCCCAGACATGTTTTTTTTGATGATGGTGATGATGAAGTTGACACTATCCCTACTGCAATTGGAAGAAATCCATTTATTACTTATGATGACTCCAATAGCTCAATTGTCATAGTTGATTTTGAACCAGAAGATGTGGTGGGAAATATATAGAATCATGCAGTTGTGTTCTCACCTACATGTTTCAGATACATCATTTAGAGTATGTATCCTAGTACTTACCTTCAAACCACCATAAATCTTATGTTTCTTTATGTTTCTTTTATCATAATGGGTTTTCTATATTTTGTTTTTTGGGTTATAGATTAGTTATCTGTTAATAATTACATACATATTTGTTTTCATTGCCGGAAATGACACCCATTAAAGATAGGCGGTGGAAAAAAGATGAAATAAAATAATCGACGCATGACACAGATGGGCATTTCTCCACTCATCCCTATTTGGAGTATTTTATTTCAAATATATATATTTCAATAACTTATAATATCATGTGTTTACTTTTGTGATAATTTTTTTTCAGGATCCACCCCCTTGATGAGAGATATCTGACGAGGAGCCTGATATTTCTCCCAGTATAGAGGTTGGTGGTATGAGGGGGTTGTGTCAGTGTTAGACGATCATCTGGTGGTCCCGATACTGAGGCCTGTTGTACGAGGGCTCATGCTGTTAGAGTTAGCCGATCCACTGGTCATACCCAATTGGACTATTCCCCTACTACAGACGTATCTTCTACATCCCATTTTGATTCTGGTGAGTCTTTAGGGACACACGAGATATTTAGGCCTCTGATGTTTACACTACCAGTTGGCCAGACGTATGTTCCATCATCTTTTGCTTCTGGTTCATTATCTCCGAGCTATTATATTCCACTTCTTCGACTCCTGCTTCGACACAGTATGTGGGTGAGGAGCGTACACTGAGGGACACTCCACCTGTACTGAATATTCATTCAGCTTCTGCACATCTAGTGATTCCCATTGTTCCAACTACCACAGGTATATTTATATAAACCGAACAAATTTTTAAACAAAAATTTATTTTTATTATAACATGTACTGATATTTTTTTTCATTAATAATAGATTCATCTATTGATAAGAGGCGGGGGAGGGGGAGTACTCGCTTGCGTACAGTATAGAACCGCCATACATAGTTGAAGGTTGAATACAATGATGATGGATATATGATTGATAAATCTAGGCAAGAATGTCGGGGATTTTTGGCAACGCTATCCAAATAGTCCGACATCATTCCGGTCAGCCCTATCTCTTGGAGACATCTACCACATGAAGTCAAGGATAATACGTGAGCACAAATATGGGTAAAAAATCTATTGGATTTAATGTAGTATTTTTTTGTATTTATATGAATTAATTTATTGGGTGACAACTTCAGTTTAATTCCTTGATGGTGAAGGTGCATGACCAGTATGTTTAAAAGATCTAGGAGAAATTTTGAGAGCTTATAAGCATGAGCTGTATGTTGGCTGGTGTGATAGAGTGGACATGAGGTGGGAGACATTACCTATCATGGATGACTTCATGATACATCAATATCGCTAAATGATTACCCATTGGGCGACTGCCAAATTTAAGGTATTAATCCCATTTAAGGTATTTAAATGACAGTTTTCATATTTTTCATTAATATTATCTGATTAATTGTTAAATACTATTTAGTAATATTCTGAAAAAAAACATTTATTCATAGCAATACCTCCACACTTTGGGGCGCACTACAATGTCAGATCATGAGAGGATGCTGGTACGATATAGTTGTTTATAATTTTTCTTTTGGAATTTCCCTTTTTATTGTTTCCAAATTAAATTATGTGATTTATTGAATATTGAATATATTATTATACTTTCACTTTATATTGTTTCAATGTCATTGTAGAAGAACAAATTTAATATTAAAGGACGTATCCCTCGAGCAAAATTGTTTTTCTCATGTAGAAGGAAAAAAGATGGAACTGTGGTTAATGAATCGACAGAAGAAAATATTATAAGTTTTAATTTGTTTATATCAAAGTTTAATATCTATTTTGAAATTTTTTAATCTATTAATATTTTTAACAGGATTCCTTAGAGGCCGTTGATACCCAAGATCCTGAAAATTTAGGGCCACACGATCATTTATATCAGGTTTTGGGAGATGAGCACTCTGGTCGAGTACGCTGCCGACCTGGTAAGAATATAGTCCCGACGAGGTATTGGGACTCTCTTGGTATCCATTATCATACCAAAGAGTTGGAACAGGTCAACGAGCATACAAGAAAGTCTGATAAAAGGGTCACAGATTTGGAAGAGCAGGTTCAAATGAGGGTGAAAGAATTTATGAAACTGATCAAAGCTTTATCTTCATAACTTCTACCAGAGGCCAACGTGGATTGTCAGACATATATGTCATCGATGGGTAAATTATACAATGCACCAGGCGATAGTTCTAGTGGCGGTCAAGATAATGATGTTTCTGGTGATGAATAGGATGCTGAAGAGGATGAGGGTGAGGATGAGGATTAGGATGAGGGCGAGGATGGGGCTGAGGCGAGGATGGGGCCAAGGATGAGCATGAGGACGATGACGAGGAAGATGATGTAGATAGAGATGGCGGTGATGATGAGGCTGATGATGAAAATGGTGATGGGGATGGTGATCCGAGGAAGATTGATCCGTTACATTTTTGAATTCTATATAAATCTTTATTTTTGAACCTGGTTTTTTCACTATGGTATGGATATTTTTGAATTCAGTATAACTCTTTATTTTTGACAAAATATTGAAGCCTAATGATGTTATAATGGTTTGGAGGTGAGTGATGCTATAGGATATTTTATGGGTTATTGTGAGGAGTTTATTTCCCTTTAATTTATTGGTACATAAAACAATGATTGGTGCAGCATATATTATGTAATTGGAATTGGTAAAGTAAAATGTTTTCTCAGATTTACGAGTTGGTTATTTGGATGGTATTCTATATCAAAAGTGGGTATATATCTATTTAATATGGGTGTATTTTCTAATTGACTAATGTATTTATTAAACTAACTATTAAATAAAAATATTTCACAATACAGAATCACCAAAAAAATCATAGATAGACACTACACACCACAAGACACCCATGGGAGACACCCCTTGAGGTAGAGTCCCTCTCGTAGCCTCTTTAATTTAAGAATGAATTAAATTGAATTTAGCTTCTTTCTTAATTCTTCTTAATTATATTTAATTTCAGATGTTGAATAAGTTTTCTTTAATATAATTGTTTCATTTTATAAATAATGTCATGTTTTTATAATAAAACCCCTCCAACGGAGGTGCGCTGTCTTCGAAAACTCACATTGATAGTTTAGGGTGTGATAATTTGACTCTCAATTAGTAGTTTCAACTACCTAGTACAACACTTAAAAATAACGAATATAAAATATATATCTTTATCATACCAAAATCCGGAATCAAGAGTCTATTTTTTATAACATAAGATCAGTTTCTATAGTGTGAAGGACAACTACATAGGATTTATTTGGAATCCTAGACAGAAGACGTTTCCCCATGGATGTTGCTGGATCGAGACAACATGCCACAGTCACACCTCAGTCATGCCGCAGTCACGCCGTGGTAATGCCATTCTTTGGCCCTTCTCCAGGATGAAACCCCACTACGGTTCGCAGTCATGTCAGAATTCGATGTATGATACCTAGATAGAGTTTTAGATACATTACCCACCCTCCTCCCTAGACCTCGGATGACCCCCTGGATATCCCCCCTGGGAATCCCCCCAACCATCCTCCCTAGAACCTAGATCCCAATCTATGCCTTCTTCATGATTTACTCAAAATCACAACATAAAAGAGGGTTTTAGGGCTTCAGAAGAAGATGAGAGAAGAGTGAAAACCCTAATTTAATAGAGGAATAAAGGAGATGATTAGACTCACTCGAATATTTAATCCACATTTGACGGCACTCCAAACTCCCAAGTGATGTGTATGAGTCAACCCCACCTCAAACCGAGGCACGGTGTAGCCAGTACCACTCAAAGTGGATAACTTTTATTTGAAATGGAAAACAATTTAAATGAAAACAACAAATGACATATGGGAAATTGACCAAATGGATTCAAATTTTGTTGATACTTTAACACAACGATCGATGAGTCATTTTTGACATGTAAGAGTCAACCCCGCCTCAATCTGAGGCACGGTGTGGCTGGTACCACTCAAAGTGCCTTTCTTTTGTTTAAAATTGATAATCTTTTAAGTAAAAACAACTGAAATATGGATAACCAACCAAACACATTCGTATTGTGTTGATACATTAGGAAAACAATCCATGGGTCATTTGTGATGTGTACAAGTCAACCCCGCCTCAATCCAAGGCATGGTGTGGCTGACACCACTCAAACTGTCACTCTTTTGATTCAAAAGGACATCATTTTAAGTAAATACAATAACTGAAATATGGAAAACTGACCATAATCATTCATATTCTGATGAAACTTTTGGAAAATGAACCATGGGTCATATGTGATGTGTAAGAGTCAACCCCACCTCAATACAAGGGCGGGTGTGGCTAGCACCACTCAAACTGTCTAACTTTTATTTGAAATGGACAAGATTTTAAGAGAAAACAACAACTGACATACGAAAAACTGACCGAATGCATTAAAATTGTTTTAATACATGAGGAAAACGATCCATGGGTCATTTTTTAAATGTAAGAGTAAACCATTCCTCAATTCTAGGTGCGGTGTGGTCGACACCACTCGAAATATCTCTCTTTTGTTTAAAATGGACATTATTTTAAATGAAAACAACAACTAACATATGGAAACCAAACAAACACATTCATATTCTATTAAAACTTTAGTAAAATGATACATGGGTCATTTTTTATTTGTACGAGTCAACCACGCCTCAATCCGAGGTGCGGTGTTGCCGACACCACTCAAAGTGTGTCACAATTCATTGAAATGGACAATATTTTAAGTGAAAACAACAACTTACATACGAAAAATAGACCAAATGCATTCATATTCAGTTGATATTTTAGGAAAAATATCCATGAGTCATTTGTGATGTGTAAGACTAAACCCCTCCTCAATCTGAGGCACGGTGTGACTGGTACCACTCAAAGTGTCTTTCTTTTGTTTAAAATGGATGCGCTTTTATGTAAAAACAACTGGCATATGGAAAAATGAACAAACGGATCAGGATTGTGTTGATACTTAAGGAAAAGGATCCATGGGTAATTTTTGATGTGTAAGAGTCAACCCCGCCTCAATCTGAGATGCGGTGTGGTCGGCACCACTCATTGTGTCTCCCTTTTGATTCAAAAGGACATCATTTTATGTAAATAAAACAACTAACATACAAAAAACTGACCAATTGAATTCATATTCTGTTGAAACATTATTAGAAAGATCCATGGGTCATATGTGATATTTAAGAGTCAACCCCGCCTCAATCTGAGGGATGTTATGGCTGGAACCACTCAAACTGTCTAACTTTTATTTGAAATGGACAGAATTATAAGTGAAATCAACAACTTGAAAACAGAAAACTGACCAAATGCATTAGTATTGTGTTGATTCTTTAGGAAAACGATCCATGGATCATTTTTTATGTTTATGAGTCATCCCTATCTCAATCTAAGGCGTGGTGTGGCCGAAACCGATCAAAATGCCTATATTTTGTTTAAAATGGTCTTCATTTTACGTGAAAACAACAACTAACATAAAGAAAACTGACCATACACATTCATATTATGTTGAAACTTTAAGAAAACGATCCATGGGTCATTTTGGATATGTACGAGTCAACCCCGCTTCAATCCTAGGGATGGTGTTGCCGGCACCACTCAAAGTGTCTCACTTTTCATTGAAATGGACAACATTTTAAGTGAAAACAACCACTGCCATACGGAAAACTGACCAAACACATTTTTATTCTATTTATACTTTAGGAAAACGATACATGGTTCATTTGTGATGTGTACGAGTCAACCCCACCTCAATTCGAGGTACGGTGTGGCCGGTACCACTCAAAGTTACTTTCTTTTGTTTAAAATGGATACTCTTTTTAGTTAAAACAACTGGCATACAGAAAACTGACCAAATGAATTTGTATTGTGTTGATACTTTAGGAAAAATGTCCTTGGGTCATTTCTGATGTGTCTGAGTCAACCCCACCTCAATATAAGGCGCGGTGTGGCCGACACCACTCAAAGTGTCTCTCTTTTGTTTCAAAAGGACATCATTTTAAGTGAATACAACAACTAACATACGAAAAACTGACCAAATGCATTCAAATTATATATAAACGTTTGGAAAAATATTCATGGGTCATATGTGACGTGTACAAGTCAACCCCACCTCATTACGAGGCACGATGTGGCCGGTATCACTCAAAGTGTCTCACTATTATTTGAAGTGGGCAATATTTTGAGTGAAAACTACAACTGGCATATGGAAAACCAACCGGACTCATTCAAATTGTGTTGATACATCAAAAAATGATCCATGGGTCATTTTTGACATGTATGAGTCAACCCCGCCATAATCCAATGCACAGTGTGGCCTGTACCACTCAAAGTTTATCACTTTTATTTGAAATGGAAAACAATTTAAGTGAAAACAACAACTGGCATATAGAAAACTGACCAAACACATTCGGATTGTGTTGATAATTGATCCCAAAGATCCATGGGTAATTTATGACATGTAAGAGTCAACCCCACCTCAATCTGAGTCACGGTGTGGCCGGACCAACTCAAAGTGTCTCACATTTCTTTGAAATGGACAACATTTTAAGTGAAAACAAAAACTGGCATACAGAAAACTGAACAAACACATTTGGATTCTGTTTATACATTAGGAAAAGGATCCATGGGTCATTTATGATGTGTAAGAGTCAACATCGCCTCAATCCGAGGCACAATGTGTCTGGTACAACTCAAAGTGTCTTTCTTTTGTTTAAAATGGATACTCTTTTAAGTAAATACAACTGGCATACGGAAAACCAAAAAAACGCATTTATATTGTGCTGATACTTTAGGAAAACAATCCATGGGTAATTTGTGACGAGTAAATGTCATCCCTGCCTCAATCTGAGGTGTGGTGTGCCCGAAACCAATCAAAGTGTCTCTCTTTTGTTTCAGAAGGACATCATTTTAAGTGAATACAACAACTGACATATGGAAAACCAACCAATGGCTTTCAAATTCTGTTAAAGCATTAGTAAAATGATACATGGGTCATATGTGACGTGTACAAGTCAACCCCGCCTCAATCCAGGGGCACTTATGGCCGGAACCACTCAAACTGTCTCACATTTATTTGAAATGGACATGATTTTAAGTGAAAAAAACAACTGGCATACTTAAAACTGACCAAACACATTTGTATTGAGTTGATACATTAGGAAAACCATCCATGGGTCGTTTTCGATGTGTAAAAGTCGACCCTGCCTCAATCTGAGGGGCGTTGTGGCCGACACTACTCAAAATGTCTCTCTTTTGTTTAAAATGGACATCATTTTAAGTGAAAACAACAACTGACATATGGAATTCCGACCAAACGCATTCATATTCTATTGAAACTTTAAGAAAACGATCCATGGGTCATTTTTTACATGTATGAGTCAACCCCGCTTAAATCCGAGGTGCGGTGTGGCCGTAACCACTGAAAGTGTCTCACTTTTCATTTAAATGGACAACATTTTAAGTGAAAACAACAACTGACATACAGAAAACTAACCAAACGCATTCATATTATTTTGATACTTTAGGAAAAGGATACATGGTTCATTTTGGATGTGTAAAATTCAACCCCGCCTCAATCTGAGGCACGGTGTGGCCGATACCAGTAAAAGTGTATTTCTTTTGTTTAAAATGGATACGCCTTTATGCAAAAACAACCGACATACGTAAAACCGACCAAACACATTCAGATAGTGTTGATACTTTAGTAAAATGATCCATGGGTCATTTTTGATGTGTACGAGTCAACCCCTCCTCAATCTGATGCGCGGTGTGTCCGGCACCACTAAAAGTGTTTCTCTTTTGTTTTAAAAGGACATCATTTTAAGTGAATAAAACAAATGAAATTTAAACTCATCAACGATAGTCACAAAATATTTTTCTGGAGTTGGGTAGTTTCACTCCTGGGGTTATAAGTGACAAGAATCCTAAGAAAATACATTTTCACCATGTATTATAAAAAATAAAAGTTCAATGCAAAATGCATCACAAATCATTACATACCCAAATGTAGGACCTAAAAAAAAATTGGGATTTGAGCCAATTTAAAACACTTATTCAACTCTAATAAGAATCTCCTAGACTATTCTGCCTATTAGAATTTTATGGGGAGGTGGGGGGGGGCTGTGCTGGTTGGGGGGTTATGTAGGGGTTAGGTGAATTAATACTGGAAGAGTGGTTGTCATATGAAGATTGAAATGGGTTTAAAAAATGTTTGATTTATTAAAATTGTTATTCAACTCTACTAGATGATTGCTATCATATGGAGATTGAAATAGGGAATTGTAGTACATGAAATTGTTGGAATATTTTGATGGTTTTATGTGTTTTTAGTGATATTGTTGGTGTTTTTATACTTTATTAAGTCTGTTTGTATTTGGTTTTTGTGCTATTTATTATGCAGGTGTATACAGGAGGGGCTACTAGAGGGGTTGCTATGAAATAGTTCTGGAAATACACAATAACAGTGGTTTTAAACCGTTGGTATACTTTGAGAGAAATTTAAAAACTATCCCAACAGTTTTAAAACCATTGGTATAGTGTTTAGTATTTAATATATACCAACGGTTTCAATGAAACAGTTGGTAAAAATGCTATACAAACTTATACAAATGGTTAGCCTACAATCATTGGTAAATTAATACATACAGTGGCCTATACCAATGGTTTAGATCAAACCGATGGTATAGGTCTTTCCTCATGGATTACTACCATACGGTTTGTAAAACCGTTGATATAGGCTATACCATCGGTTTTCCAACCTATACCAATGGTTTAAAACTGTTTCTTTACCATTCTTTTCCAGTAGTGAAATATAAAGCTTGAAGAGGATATCGAGCTGTTGGGATAGAAGGATTTCTGGAAAAGGTTTTTCAATAAATATTTTCATCACACCCTCCATCTTAAGATGGAAAGGGATTTTTTTTACATCATTCAAAAAAGATGACGAATCCATCAAGAGCGTACGAGGAAAACTTCCAAAGGCATTCATGATATGCCTCCGGCTTTGTCGTTACACCCAAATGCATGGTTGAACACTTCTTGGTTGGCTAAAATTTAGCCTGTAGAAAGCCCTACTGATCTGTGACATCGATAGATATGAGAAAATTGTCTGATATTCCCTCAAGGTAAAAATAATGAATAGAAAATCTCAAGGGTATCATGGGGATATGAAGTGTAATTTGGAATTAAATTATGGAAGTCTAATGGATAAATCCAATGGTGCTATGAAAATCCATAACCCCACTTGCCAAAGGTGTGGAAGGAAGCACCCAGGAATTTTCCTGAAGGGTATAAGGAAATGCTTTATTTGTAGAAGAGAAGGGCACTTAGCCATTAACTTCCAACATGAAAAACCTACAAATTCAATAAAATAGAGGAATGATCTGTTTGAAACTCAACAAATTGTTCATTTCTTTATCTTAAAAGAACCTGTGCACCTTGAAAATCAGTTCCCTAAGCCAAGGGTTTTCAGAGGAAACCAACAAACTCCAAGGAAGAAAGGGTGAGATTTTTCCATCACTACCGCTGAAGTGAACCCCGACAATGAAGTGATTTTAGGTACACTTTTTATTCATTCATAAATATGGAACATACTTTTTTATTCTAGTTCTATGAATTCTTTTGTATCCTGAATGTTTTGTAGAACAATCCCAACACCACCACAAATCATGAAATTAATGATTTTGGTGATTATGGAAAATGGTAAAATCTTTTCATCCCATAAATATAACTTCTACACTATCATAATTGGTGGATTGAACTTCCCAGAAAACCTCATCATACTCCCTTTGGTGGAATTTGATGCAATTATCTACATCGATTGGCCTTCCTTATATAGAGCCAACATAAATTACCATGAGAGGTAAACCACTCTCCATATGGAGAATCGACCCCCAATTATATACAAGTGAAATAAGTAATATTAATCTTATTTAGCACAATTATCTCAAGAATATATATTAATGGCCTATGATCATGTGTATCTGGCTCAGATGATTGATTCTATGGAGGCAACCATCCTTGAATACATGCCTATTGTGAGGTAATTCACTGAAGTGTTTCTCGAGGAATTTTTTGGTCTTCCTCATAGAAAAGATGTTGAATTCTCAATTGAACTTATACCTTAGGGTTTTCCAATATCCAAGACTCCGTATAGAATGTAAATTTTGGAGCTTGATGAGCTGAAGAAACAACTACATGAGAATCAGGATAAAGGGTTTATACACCCAAGTGATTCACCATGGGGTGCACTAGTCCTCTTAGTCAAGAAGGACGAGACAACGTGCCTTTGCATAAATTATAATGAGCTTAACAAAATCAAGATAAAGAACAAGTATCATCTTCCATGAATTGATTACTTGTTTGATTAGCATCATGGTGCACAATACTTCTCCAAGGTAAATTTGGGTTCTGGGTAATATCATGTAAGGGAGAAGAAGGAAGATATACCCATGACTGCTTTTCGTACAAGTTATAGGCACTATGAAATCATAGTAATTCCTTTATACTCACTAATTCTCCATCAATATTCATGGAAATGATGATTATAGTTTTTATATATTGTCTCAAAAAATTTATGGAAGTCTTTATAGATGATATTCTAATATACTTTAAAACCAATTAGGATCATGAGGAGCATCTAAGAACTATACTAGAGACCTTGTAAAAGGATAATCTCTATGAAAAGTACAACTACTGTGAGTTATGGTAGAACAAGGTCTCATTAATAGGTCATATCATCAGAAGAAATGAGATATTTATAGATCCCTCCAAGACAACTGCAATGGAGGGATGGATGATGCCAACATCGGTAACAGATATCCGTAGCTTATTGGGGATAGCTAGATATTATAGACGATTTGTGAGAAATCTATCACGATTTCTCAACCCTCTTACAAAGCTAACTCGTAAGGGATTATGTTTTTCTTGGAGCGAGGAATGTGAAGAGAGCTTCAAAGAGTTAAAAAAGAGTCTTATCATTGTGCCCGTACTCACACTCTCAATAACTAGAGAACTCTTTGTGGGGTATAGTGATTCTTCCTAGAGGGGTTTAGGCTGTTTTCTAAGGAAAAATGATAAAGTAATATCCTACGCCTCAAGACAGCTTAAAATCTTTGATAAAAACTATCCCACGCATGATTTGGAGTTAGAGGCTGTGATCTTTGAGTTGAAAATATGGAGGCATTATCTATATGGGGAGAAGTGTGAGATATATACTAATCACAAGAGCTTTATATATATATCCTCTCAAAAAGATATTAATATGCTCCAAAGAAGATGGATATTTCTCATCATGAATTATGACTACTCAATCCACTACCATCTCGGTAAAGAAAACATGGTGGAAGATGCTCTAAGAAGAAAGGATCCTGAATCGTTATCAATGATGAGAATTGAAAGGATCCAATCTTCTTAGATTTTCAAAGGATGGACATGGGATTCATTAAAGGAGGAATATCATAAATTCTTTCTAAAATGACTTGTCAACCGTCCCTCATAGAGAAATTGAAGGATACTGAAAGAAAAGATGTGGAAATTCAAAAAAGGTTGGAAGATATCAAAAAAGGAAAATCCTTAGAGTAAATGGTTTAAAAGGATGGAATTGTGAGATTTTGGTCTTGATTATGTGTATAATATAATCTAGAGATAAAGAAGGAGCTTCTGGATGATGCACATAGCTCAACCTTCTCTATTCACCTGAGAAGCACAAAGATGTATCGAGATCTCTGAGAAAACTTTTAGTGGGAAAATATGAAAAGGGAGGTGCTAAATATACATCAATGTTCCTGGTATGTCAGCAATTGAAGGATGAGAGGAAAAATACTAAGGGGATAATGTAACCACTACACATACCAATATGGAAGTGGGACAACATTACCATGGACTTTTTCACTGGACTTCTAAGGACATCTAGAGGAAACAATGATATATGGGTCTTTGTCGATCATCTTATGAAGATAGCTCACATTATCACAACTCTAGAGGGATTCTCATTGGATCAACTTGCATGGATTCACATCAAAGAAGTTGTAAAGCTTCATGGAGGACCACTATCTATTGTATCGGATTGTGATCCTAGATTCACCTTAAAATTCTATAAAAGTCCCCAACGTGCTATATGTACTGAACTAAACATTATTATGGCCTATCATCCTCAAACTGATGGCCAATCTGAGCAAACTATTCACACACTAGATGATATGTTAAGATCTTGTTCTATGGACATCAAAGGAGGATGGGACCTACATCTTCAACTAGTTGAATTCTCCTACAATAATAGTTTCCACTCAAGCTTCCAAATAACACCATATGAAGCCCTTTATGGGAAAAGGTGCATAACACTGATGTGTTGGGATGAATTCGGTGAGTGTAAGCTCCTAGGATGTTAAATGGTTGAAGAAATGGTGGTGAAGGTGAAAAAGATTCATCAACAAATCAAGGTAGCCCAAATTCAACAGAAGAGTTATTCAGATAACCATTGGGGATACCTTGAGTTTAGAGTTGGAGACATGGTGTTTCTACACATATCTCTATGGAAGTAGGTCATGAGGATTGGAAAGGAAGGTAAGTTAAGTTTTAAGTACATCGGCTATTTCGAGATTCTTGATCATGTTGGGGCTGTGGCCTATCGACTGGAACTTCCACCCATCATGGCCAAAGTATATGATGTCTTTCATGTATCCCTCTTAAATAAGTATATACCAAACCCTTCACATGTACACTATTAATAGGTAGTACAATTAGATGATGATCATTAATATAAGGAACCACCAGTTAAGATCTTAGATCATAGAGAAAATGTTCTATGAAATAAGACAATTCCCCTCATTAAGGTTTGTGGCACAACCACAAGTTTGAAAAAAGATACATGGGAATCACATGAAGTGATGAAGCAGAGTTACCCACGTCTATTTTAGTGTGGGAAAAAGAAAAATTTGAGGGAAAAATTTCTTAAGGGGAATTATTATAATCGCCCAAACATTCATTAATGAAAATTTATCATAATCTAATTAAATGTATTATTATGCAAAATGATTATATGAAATATTAACTTCCTTGGTTATATGTTTTTTGGATTTTAAAATACCATTGATAATTGTGACCGTTGATAATATAGATCTTAACCAATGATCACATGATTAGTATAAATATAGGTCTTTAACAAATCCAATTTACTCAAAAAAAGGAAGTGATGGCCTCATCAAGTACAATTGATCCCTATGAAACCCATTTTTCAAATCTTGGAAAGGAGGTGACATCATTGGGCTTTGTTCTTTACCAAGATCAATCCAAGACTCAACACGTTAAGCTCGAACGGAACTGTGTATGGGAGAAGTGGAAGATGATAGAGATTACCACCTGAGTGATGTTATCCGAGCCACCCCAAGAGTCTTTCACCATCTCTCAACATACCCTTCAGTTTTATATAGGTGTTCTAAGGGGTTATGTAACAAGACATAACACTATGATTATGTGCATTATTTTTTATATATAACAAAGAATATACATTCATTTTATTATTGTTACGTTGTAAATAGTTTTTAAAGCCCAAATAGTATTTTTAGTTAATATTAAACTAGGAAATATATTTTAATAAATTAATTTATTTATGAATTAAATAATTTTTTAATAAAATATTATTATTATTAAATTACTTATTATTAATTATAAATGAACTTATAATTTTTATGAATAAAATTGTAATTTTTATTAAGGTTTGAAAGCTGTTTTTGACAAAACCCATGAATTTTCGATAAATGTCTTTTTTTAATGTAAAAATTCACATATTTTGAAAATTATTTGAACAAAATTAATATTATTTTTTGAATTAGGATATTAAAATAATCCAATGGTGAATTTTTCATAATTTTCTGAGACAATCAATGTTTTGGGTAAAAATTAAATACCATTTAAATATATAATGTGTTTTATGACATCATAATGACCCAATAGTGATGTAATAAAATAAAATAAACATTAAATTCGTCCAATATATAGTTTTTACGATTCAAATAATGTGATTCTTGGTTTGTTTGATTTATTTTACAAATCCTTAGTAGACCCTCTAAGACTTATAAAACATTTTAGATTTTAAATTGATTTCCTTGAGAGTGTGACTCACCTCTACATAAGAAACCCTATTATTTTAAGAAGTTAGTCCATTGGACTTATAAAATATTCTCTTCCACTCCCCTTTTTCCGAAACCATGAGAAAAAACCTTGGGATAGTTTGTAGTTTTGATTAGTTTAATGTGTGGTGTCCCAAACATAAATAATAAAGAATTCCCTCTCCTTTCCTATATAAACCAACCAAAGATCCCTCTTACTCTTCACTGAAAGCCTTTGGATTTCATCCAACATCTTCCCTCCACAATCTATAATCCTCTCATGGCACCTCAAGCTCCTGATAATCCTCTCTCAATCCTATCCCAAGCCTTTGGTATCACACTTCTATGTAAGGGATTCCTTCCATTCTCATTTTATCAATGTTTCTTAATATAGTTATGCCCTTTTATTTTTAATTATAAATGTTGGGGTATGATTCAGAACATCCCCTATTCTATCATCTTAATTTTTAAATGATTAGATACCACTTTCTCTCTCATTGATTCCTTCCATGTATATTCGTTACCATGCCGAAATTCTGTAAGGGATTTCTTCCTTTTACATTTTATCCATGTTTTTAACATTGTTATGCACTTTTATTGTCAATTATAAATATTGGGGTATTATTTCAAAACACCCCCATACTTCCAAATTTATTTTTGAATTATGAGAGAACCATTTCTCTCTCATGAATTCCTCCCATGTACACCCGTTACCATGCCGAAATTCCGTAAGGAATTTCTCTCTCCTCTTTTACATTCAAGAAATTAATTTTTATTACTAATACAAATTACATTACATATGTTGGGACATGTATCTATATGACCCCCTTACTTTCCATTTCATGTACATATGATGAGTCACCCCTTTCTCTCTCATCACCCATTTTTATGAATTCTTATGTCAAGCCATTATGCTGCTGAAATTACACCATGTTTACCAAGCCAAAGTCATTATGTAGTGAATACCATGCCCATTTCTCTATCAAGGGTATTCACCTTTATACACGTTTACTTATTGATTATATAGTTTCATGTATTTTTTCCACATTCTTTTATCATGGAATAAATGATGATGAATCCATGTTATATGATTAATGTGGAACACTTATTCATGAAATGAAATGATTAATAAGGGTGTGCCCTGATAGCGCTCCAATGCATTGGGTAATGATTAGTATCATAATACGTTAGGTGAAATGAGGATTTAATCATGATAATTCAAGTTCAATGGGGACTTAATCATGCTAATTCAAGTGAAATTAGGGTTTACACATGCTCCATGTTTAATGAGCCTTGACTCATCCTAATTCTATGTTAAGTGTTGTTTCCACATTTCCATGTTATGATAATCATGCTATATCATACCTTTATGTAATTGTTTCTTTTAAAATCCATTTATAAGCCTATTTCCTAACATGTATTTTATTCTTCATGTTATTCCTTCTTTACTCCCTTACTGGGCTTTATAGCTCACCCTTTTCACATGTATTTCCTCAGGTTATCCCATGCAATGCTATGTACCAGAGAATGTCATGGTTATGTAAAGAATTTTTTCAATAAAGATATTTTGTGTTTTATATTTTAAGTTGTTATGTAATGTTCCTAAAAACTAAAGACACCAGACCTATCGATCTTCCAAGTTTAACCATGTGAAGAGTTTATATAATAAATCATGTATAAGTGTGTAATAAAAAGAGGGGGTTTTATAGTAAAAGAACATTTCCCTTATGCAGTACTTACATCCTTCATAAAGGTAACATAAATTGTCCAAGAACTCCATATTCCCTTCCTAAACCTCTTGTAACACGATTTTCTATGTAATTAAGGGAATTTAATGTGAAAGGTTGTAGTTTTTTCTTTGTTAAGAGTTTTCAATGTGATATTTTACTTTACTTAAATTTTATGTTTTAAATGTTTTTATGGAAACTGTTATAATATGAAATTCAATATGAATTAAATCTCTATGTGAGAATGTGTTTATGTATTCTAAAACACAAGATCTTATGCATTGAGTCCTTCTCCCTTCTCGAGTATAGATGATCTCAAAGACTCGTGCATATTCTTTCAAATCCATCTCCAGTTGATCTGATCTTCTCCCTTGCATGTGAAGCCCGTGTTTCTAAGATGAAGGATTCTATATATATATCTCCTTTATCCTTATAGGTGTAGTGATTTATGCTTTAAATGAATAAAAAGTATGGGATCTATATCTTCTCCTTTTTCATACTATGAAAATGTGAATTACCCATTCTTTAGTTACATTTTTTAAATTGATGTGATTAACCTTAATCAGATAATAATTTAGAAGATAATCACATGAAGAATGAAAATGAGATAATATGGAAAGAAGAGAATAAAATGAATATTGTGTAAATTTTTAATGATAATAAAATATTTTTAATTCTATATTTTTAACTGGGAGATAAATTTATGCAGTAGAATTTTTCTATTGGTTTTTAAATAATATTACATTCTAAGGGTAAATAAAGTTATCTTATAATTTGAAAATTTCAGTTTGAAATGTATGTAAAGTGAATAATATTGATGATAATTTCAGAAATATAAATTAATGATTTAATCCATGTATTCAATAATAATACTTGATAATTTATAAGGTTATCAAATGAAAAGGGAAATAAAAAATTGCATCTTGTAGAATAATGATAAATATTTTGGGATTATATAATAGAGAGAAAGAGATAATTTCATGATACTTTTTAATTAATATTTGATTAAATAAAAATGATATAAATCCATGTTGTTAACCTATCGAAATAATGTTGAAGATAATTATTCTATAATTTTTTAATTTATAAATTGAAATGGAGATTATCATATATGTTATTCATATTGATAAATAACATTATAGTATGCATTGAACTTTTTTCGTACTTCGTTGTGATTATCACTTGTTATAATTTAATTAAATCATGGAATTGTAAGTATCATATCATATGGGAATATTTTTAATCTTATATTAAAATATTGGGAATGCGTGATTTCTTGATTTTGAAATATATTTTATTCCTTTTATATTTACTAGAGAGTGTTTTATATATTATCAGGGTTGTTAATAATTATTGATATTCATGGAAATTTTATAAAAACTATAAACTTGTAATTCTTTCATTATATGAAAAAATGAATTTGTAAATTATTTTCATCCATATTGTTTATATAAATGAAAAATATCATAAGGATAAAAATTAGATTAAAGATTTAATATTTAGCCTTGGTAATTTATAAGGTTATATTTTCTATGATTAATTGTTAAGTTACTCTATTAATTAAAGATAGTTATCAAAAATGAATGGTTTAATTAATCATTTATTTAGGGATTAATGATCTGAAAGATGTTTAAAAAATGCTATAATGATTTTCTAATTTTGGCTATAGTTTCTTGGAAATTATTTCTTCAATAATACATTTATATATGTATTTATTCTCTATGTATTTATAGCCTTTATTTGATTGAATTTAAACCATTTGTGGTTAGAATAATGGCAGTGGATGCCCATAGTTGTTATAGTGGAATCATGTGATGGATATGGTGATGATATGGGTGGGGATGATCATGGTTATAGTGGTGTACTTCAGTTATAGTGATGATTATAATGATATTGGTATGGTATTCCAAATGTGGTTTTATATGTAGTGGTGTTAGGGATATAACCAGGACTAATAGAATGGGTTGAAGATAATATTTCCCATTGTTGTTGTTCTGAAATATGGGACGATTACTTAATAATGAATCTTATTTTTTTAATGTCTTGATAGATAAATTATTTTATATAATCATTTTCTAACTACAGGTATCAATTTTAGACCATTCATAGTGGGTGAAACTTTTATGTGCCAGCTTCAGCTGAGCCCTAGAGTACAGAGATGATTAAGAAATAATAAATGAATTAATGTATTAATGGGATGGTTCATGATTCTTTAAGTATGATAATTCCATACTTTAGAATAAAAGAAAAGAATAAATTTTTTTGTTAACATTTGGAACATATGATTGAAATTGTAACCTTGTAAAATAAAATAGAATAAAATTAATTATTGGGTAATTAATTAATTAATTAATTATGAGCCGGATTCTTGTTTTCTATGATACCTAGGCCTTACTACTAGAATCCATGAGACCCATGTGACATTACCAATATATGAGTCTATGTTTAGATAGTTTCTCATAGTGTGGTTGATAGATTTATATATATCCTTTATGTTTTTTTTATATTTCATACGCTACACAACTCGGGTCGATAGGGTGACTGACCCCCGGTGGACTATGGGAGGATGTTTTCTCTAATATCTTGGTTGGTGAGGAATAGATGGATGACTATGCCCAATGACCCCATTATATTCTCTTTTTAGGCAATGTACTGGTATGTACGATGGTTATCATTCCCCATACATGTGTTTAGATGGCTGTAATGGCTTGTGGTTACTTCAAACACACACACAGTGAAACACACACACACACACACACACACACACATATCTAGATATAGTATCCTAATGGTTATTTAAGGTATTTTGTGTATGGGATATGATCACCTGAGGTATATTACATGATGTATGGGTTGTAGTGGCTCCCAAAAACTACATAGTTACTATATGAATATATTGTTGGAATTATGGGATGATGCGATGCATGGGGTGTGTGATATATTATCCTCAGCTCTATTGGGATGACTTTTAGAGAGAGATGGATCAAGACATGCAACATTAGGGAATATAAAAAAAAGTGGAGAAGTGGTAGTGGGGTACCCTCTTTTGATATTATATTTGATATTACATGATTACTTGTATGCAGTACTTGGTGACTTAGCCATAGTGAGGATGAGAAAAGAATAGTGAAACCATTTATGTGTTGAGCTGGTTTAATTTTTTAACACATTAGACTCTAGTACGGTTCTTTCACATTTTTCATGAGATATTATAGGGAGGATCCTATTGATTATACATTTTATTATCTCCCTAATTATATATAAACTGGTTGTAGGTCAAAAGGAGTTGGTTGGTGATTGATTTGTACATCTCTAGTTTGATAAGTTGTTTAGGGGATGTTACTGATTCATTAACTCTTACAAGGATATACTTTAGTGTTTTTTGGTTGTTTTACTTGTATTTTATTACCTTCAAATAATGTATTGGGACTTATTATTCTTTTATTGTGAGCATTAGTTGTTTTATGGTTTTTATCATCTTATATTTTAATTTTCAGATATTATAGTGAAATTCCTCCCATTTGTGTCTATGTAATACCCTCATTGCTAGTTATAACATGTGCCCTATTAGATGTGGGGTATGGGTACCATCATATATCTTCTCTGATTATCAACTGAGGAGGGGTACCTTTAGTGGTAGTTGGGTCATAACATGAGGTCTGTACCTTATTTACAATACATTCTTCTAATGAATAGAGGCGTTTCCAATATATCGAAAGAAGTATTGAGTCTCAAAAAATTCCAAAAGGAATAATTTGATATGAAATTTGAAATTACCTATGTGAATGATTGTCAAAGGTACAAAAAAGGATGATTGTCAAAGGATTTCAATAAATGGAAGGGCTGAATTTCTCAGATTTTTTTTCTTATTGTCAAATACACAACCATTCGAATGGTGTTGATTATTGTTTCTTACAAAATTATACATATAGAATAAATGGATGTGAAAACAAAGTTCCTTTATGGTGATTGGGGGGGATATATAAGATGCATTCATCAAGTTTTGTGAATAAATAGAATAAAAGTCTGGTGTGTACCCTAATAAATCCTTTATGGATTGAAGCATGTGATAAAGAAAAAATAGGATATTTTATTTCATTAGAGTTTATAAGGGGTTTGTACAGAGAATCCCATTAAATTATTATAACCAAAAGGAGGTAAAGAATGGGGGTTTCATTTTCCTTATCTTATACAGGGATTACATAATCATGGAAGGTTTGTAGATGAAATAAAATTAGGAGGGAAAAAATTATTTTTTAAAAAGGTTTTAGATGAATGATCTTGAGGAGGTAATGTAGATTTTGGGGGTATGTATTTAATGGTATAATAATACAAGAAAATTAGTTTTCACTTAAAAATAATACTTTTATAAGGTCATCAAAAGGTTTGGAATGACCAAATGTGAACCTGTATCAATTCCATTGGATGAAAACTTCATGTTATCAAAAGATAAATCATCAAAAATTGAAGATACACCTATGTATGTGGAACAAAAATCTATTTTCATCGTCAGTTAAGAGTTTGATAAATTTCACATTTTGTACAAGTTAAAACATTGTTCATGGAGTGGGAATTGTATGTTGGTTTATGGAGAATCTAGGAAATGAGCAGTAGGAAGTTTTCAAGTATATTCTCTGATATCTAAATGGTTTAGAATATATAGCCTTGTATTATGGAACATATGATCTATTATTGGGTTGGATTGATATAGATTAATAAGGGGATATTTATGTTGAGATAATACCATATGCATTAGGTTCTCTTTTTTTATGGAAAACAATATGTTTTATGTTAAATTTGTAGTAGGTTTTTGATCTTTCTATAATGGATATTGAGGAAATGCTCTTATAAAAGGGTAGAAATTCATCCACTTTAAGTGTTTATTAGCATAAATAAAACAGATTTATGAATGTGGGTTGATTTTATATAATAGTAAAATAAATTTCATTTGGATTAAAGTATAGTGTTTCATTGATGGAAAAGGAACATCAAGATGGAGTATCAATTAATCCATAATGCCACGACTTGTCCCATGTGCCCCGGACGTGAATACCCTAAGCCCACCTTCCATTGGTCTTGGGTTGGTGACTAGCAACTGAAGGCTTTTCCCGAACAGGGAAGACATTTCATTAGAGATCTATACACACTCAAAAAGGGCAACTAAACAACCAAAAAAAGTAAGGTCTAACCATGAGGTTAATTTACATCCACAACTAAAAATATAAACTGAAAATTGTGGTGTAGAATATAATCTCTAGAAACTAAAATAAAAGTAAACAATTGTCGCATTTGCCCTGGAGCACTACCTGGAGGGTAATATCTGTAAGACTAAAGTTGAAGAAGAGGATCTCTGCGGCTCCCATTACACCAAGCTCTACCAAGTCTTGAACTTTCAAAGTCTACCTCAGAGTCTCAATAGTCTGTACTAGACACACAACTGTGGGCGGAGCCCATGCAAGGGTAACTATAACAACTTAGTAGGGGAACCTGAGACCCTGGAAGGTCTCTTAGTAATCTAAAATAGAAAACATCACAATAAATACAACGAATATAATATCACAAGAATGATCTAAATCATGAAGCACAAAGAAAAAGAGACAGCTCCCTCTAATGGTATAACTTCATGGTTATTGGGTCAGGGATGACTAGTCGTAAATCTAGATCATCCTATCCATAGTAACTCTACTGCTGACCCATATACATCACTGTATTCTGACCTATATTGGTTTCTAGATGTTGGCTCGTATTGGTCGCTGGTGCTGACAGGTATAGGTCCCTGGTGCTGTCCTGTATTGGTTGCTGGCGCTAACCCGTATTGGTCGCTGGTACAGAGTTAGGGATGATTAGTCGTACTACTAGATCATCCCTCTCTAGAGTTTCTTATGATGACCAATATTGGTCGCTGTCCTTCTTCATGTCACAACCAACCACTGATTCCCGCACGAAGCACGCCTAATCTCTAGAAGATTCTTCTACTCAATCCATCAGTCATATTTCATCTGCTAAGAAGTCCCACAAAAAGAATACCCAAGGGACCGCCCTGTCATAGGGGTCCCAACGTGACAGACAGAGCGTCGATCGGATGCCTAGTTTGTGAGACATGTGCACTTTTTTAAAAAGGGCCCGGTTGCATTCAAGTTTGATCCAAACATGTTCATATGTCAAACTCCTTTAAAACACACTTAGAGTATCTCCAAAGTACCACCTTGTCACTAAGGTCCTTTTGCCAGAGATGGTGCGTCGATCGGATGCCCAGTTTGTCAGTTACACCCCTTTCTGTGAAACAGGGTAGATCACACCTCGGTCCGGCCCGACTCGGTTGGGCCTGCGAAAATTATCCAAAGGGACCACTTCCCAAAAAGGTGTCCCAACAACACTGACATCATGTCAAACAAACATTCGACTCATCAGTTTAGAGCATTTATTTATTTAGGGGCCGTTTGGGTCTGGGCCCGGTCCGACTCGATATGGTCGGCCCAACGAAATGTGTTCTGGGGTCTACCTAACCCTGCTCAGGTCCGACACGTTAAGAGTCAGCCCGGTTCACTAGTTCTGGCCCATCGGGGTCGACCTTGCTAGTTTGCGGGCCTGTACTGTGGTTGGACTGGCCCCCCGGGTGGGGCTCGGGCCTCCCACACTGGCCCACTTGGCCTTCGGTCTAGCATGTTCGGCCGGCGCAGGTTCGGAATGTTCGGCTGGCCCATGTCCTGCCCAGTCTGGCTAAAGGTGGGACGTGTCTCCAATTGGACCTGTGGACGCGAGGCCATTTCATCTGGCTAGTGGGGCGCTTCCCCACTGCATGAAATGATAATCAAGGTGGTCGACCGGTCTCCAGTCGACGCAGAGTGGCGCGGGGCTGCAACGCCCCCTCCTATCGCGGCCTGATGGCCACAGCTACTACCGCTGCTAGCACTTGCGAGTGCCACCCTTCTCTTGTGAGGCTGGATTAGGCTAGCCACCTCTGGTCACCGCAGCGCGCGATGGTGTGCCTCCATCCCACCTCCTACGGCCAGTTGTCGTGGGCCTCCTCTGGCCCCCGCCGGTATGGTGCACCGACGGTTCTTTCCCTAGGCCACCAGATGTGGTCTGGTGGTCCATTCTTGGTGTTGTCTACCCTAAATGCCTCTTGGGTCACCACCTCTACTGCGTGACCCCTATCTCTTCCTTGCCATCACATTTCTAGACCACGTACCAGAAACACAAGAACAATAAGATCAGCGGAGGATTCGGGCCTTGTTCAAATTGGCCCGCGCCCTCCACATTAGTGTTTTAACAATGGGTGTTAGAAACAATCAAAGAATTTAGAAACAACTCCCGACTTGTAACACCACATCAACCTCTTGTGTTTAATGAACAATCCATGGATCAACCTATTGTCCAGTTGATCTGCGTTCTTTATATTAATCAAGAATGTGGAAGGAGGAATATCACAGTATCAAAAACAAAATCCCATACCTGGATAAGACGTCTGCTGACAATGATCGATGGAACCTCTATCATCATTGTCATCGGTTTTGGATTCAGTGGTGCTTGTCACCACTCGCTGAATCCGGTCTCATCCTTCATGTGTCACTTCACCGGCGTCTATCGTTCTTCGTTGAGGAAGAAATCTATCGTCATTTCATCTAAGGTTCTCCATCATTTATTACATTCATTTGCCAATGAATGGTTATAATTAAATAGAACCCTCCCAACACTATGTTCATTAATGCGGTGCATTAATGAACCACAATTAATAGGGTGACATAACCACACGAGTTTTGTGGTTACGCAGTCAAAGGGTAACAAGTAATTTATTGACTTGTTACCATTATGTCGCTATACTTCTATTACATAGCCTTTCCGCTTAATGGTTATAGAAAATAAAATAAGTTTATTTTATTTTTTATAACAAAAGGTCTTAAAAATATCTTTCTCGGCTGACCTTTGTCGACCACAGTTAGCTCCCCCTTTGACGAAACCCAATATTCCGAATTCAACAGTTCCCTCATATTTTCAATATAGGCACTGGTTCAAAAGTTAAGAAAACCCACTTTCACATCCACTGAACTATAATTAAATAATGTTCAAAAAAGTATTCTAGGCACCCCAGGCCTTGGAATCACACACCGTCTCAGAGCCTGATCTCACATTCACTTCAACAAACCACGGAATGTTTTTATTGAAAATTACAGGTTATTAGATTCTCCCCACCTTGGGGATTTACGTCCCCAAAATCCAAACAAGGATACACAAAAAAATATGTGTAATGGGCATGCATATGAGCCTCTCAGTCCCATGTTCTCTCCTGGAGATTCCCGTGATGCCACAAAATGTGCACCATATGTATCGACTACCCATGAATGATTCACTCATGTCGACCCTCTATCTCAATTGGGTACTCCGAATAATTCACCCCGTTGTCATTCCCGAGCTCTCCATGGTCAATGAAATGAGACGAGTCATACACGTATCTCCTCAGATGGGATACATGGAATATTTCATGCACCCTCTCCAACAGTGATTTCATTTCCTTGTGGTACGCTACATTGACAGTCATTCAAAGTATCGAGCATGGTCCAATTAACCTCGGTGAGAGTTTTCCACCTCGACATAATCTCTGTAGTTCCCATTGAGGGGAGACTCGCAAAATTATGTGGTCCCCCTCCTAGAACTCCAGTGGTCTCCGTCACCTATCTACATAGGACTTATGTTGGCTTTATACAGTATTCAACCACTCCTCGATGACTTGAACCTTTTCAGTGGTAGCCCATACCATCTCTGGTCCCACGAGTGCTGGCTCTCCTCGATCCATCTTTCATAAGGGGGATCTTCATGGTCATCTATATAATGCCTCAAAAGGGTTCATACCAATGGTGGGGTGATAGTTTTTGTTGTATGAGAACTACACCAAGGGTAGGTGGTCCTCCCAACTATGACAAAAATATAGGAAAAATTCCCGAAGCATGTCCTCTATGGCCTAGATGGTCCACTCAGTCTGAACATCTGTCTATAGGTGAAAAGATGTGCTCAAGCGAAGTTGAGTCCTAAAGGTCTCCTTCAATCCTTTCCAAAACCGAGATGTGAAGCGTGCATCACAGTATGAGACTATCGTCAAAGGTACCCCATGGAGTCTCATGATCTCTTGAACATAGAGATGTCCCAAGATCTTTACCGAACCCTTCTCTCCAATAGCAAGGAAATGGGCCAACATGGTGAGTCGGTCAACGATCACCCAGATGGTATCGTGCCCTCTGGATGTACGTGTTAACCCCATCATGGAGTCCATCGATATACCTTCCCACTTCCACTCTAGTATCTCGAGGGGTTGGGTCAGGGATACTGGTATCTGGTGCTCGGCCTTCACTTGCTGGCAAGTGAGGCATCTCAAAACAAAATCCTCTACAACTTCATTCATCCATGGCCACCAGTACTAACACCAGAGGTCCTGATATATCTTCATCACACCTAAATGTACATCCAAGGGGGAGGTATGGAACTCCCTCGTCACCTCCTCTTGTAGCAGAACTGGTACAACTATATGTCCTCAGAAAAGGATAGTGTGCTCCCGACCTTCAAAATATCCGTTATTTTCATGAACTAAGGTTATCTGAGCACATGTTGTCTCGTAGCTACTATCTTCGAGTTGCACCTCCCTGACTCTCTGAAGGAGTGGAGGGGATAATACCATTGATTGGTGGTAGACTGACTCATATCTATCCATGTTGGATATCTGAAATGAGGATAACTACTCTGAAGCCTCATTCAGTAGCTTTGAACTCGATCGCTGGCTAAGTGCATCAGCCACTATGTTCCCCTTCCTAGGAGTATAGAATATCTCAAAGTCATAGTCTTGGATGAACTATATCCAACTTCACTATCTCGGATTCTGATCTTTCAGTGTGAAGATATATATGAGACTATTTTGGTCTGAGTAAACAATGAACTGCTCGCCCATCAAGTAGTATCGCTACGTCTTCAGTGCGAAGACAATTGATACCAACTCCAACTCACGAGTCACATAATTATTCTCATGAGGCCTCAGCTGTTGTGAGACATAAGCAATAACTGCGTCATCCTGTATTAGTATGCAACCAATTCCGGTCTTTGAGGCATCACAGTAAACCATGTAGTGATTTCCCTCTTCTGGCAACCTCATGATGGGAGCACTGGTCAAGATCTTCCTCAGCTGTTGAATGCATTTTTGGAATGTCTTTGACCATAGGAAGGGTTTCCCCTTCTTCGTAAATGTAGTCATAGGTGCTGCAACTCTGGAGAAATCAGGTACGAACCTCTGATAGTAGCCTACTAATCCAGGGAAGCTCCGCACCTCAGTAACACTCCTAGGTGGATCCCAGGAAATTACTACATTAATCTTCAATGTATCCACTATAACTCAAGCCTCAGATGTGAAGCTTCCTAAGAAGTGGACCATTTGAATCCAGAACTCACACTTCGAGAGCTTCTCATATAACTGGTTCACCCAGACTGTGTCCAGAACTATCCTCAACTGTACAACGTGCTCTTTCTCAGATGCTGAGTATACCAAGATTTTGACAATGAAGACCACCACGAAGTGATCAAGGTGTGGCTGGGAGATCCTGTTTATGAGCCCCATGAACACTACTAGAGAGTTATTCATGATGAAAGGCATCACCAAGAACTCGTAATGTCCATAACGACATCTGAAGACGGTCTTTGGTATGTCCTCATCTTATTCCATGAGCTAGTGATAGCCTGATCTGAGGTCTATCATTGAAAACCCACAATCTCTCTTCATCTAGTCGAAGATATCATTGATCCTCAACAGAGGATACTTGTTCTTCACGTTCACCTAGTTTATGCACCAAAATTCCATGAATATACTCAAACTTCTGTCCACCTTCTTGGAAAACAACACCAGGGATGCCCATGGAGAAACACTGATCCTTACAAATCCATTCCTCTGTAAGTCCTCCAACTGTACCCTTAGCTCCTGGAGCTCCAAAGGGGCCATCTAAAATGATGGTGTAGATGTCGATTCTATTCATGGGTACAAGTCAATTCGGAAGTCTACCTCTCTATGAGAAGGTAGTCCTGGGAGATATTCTATAAAGATGTACCCATACTTTTCCACCAAATCTAGGAACAGTGGGCTCGCCCCATCCACAATGTTGAAGGTCATTCAAGCCAACTAATATGTAATCAGCTGCACCCTCTTGAGCACAAGTCCATCTCATGATGATCTATTTTCCTTCTCACCAACTATGGAAAATCGACCTCCATCTCTATGTATCCATTACATTGTACGTCTCAAGCAGTCAATCTATCCGTGAACTACTGATAGCTAGTCCATGCCTAGAATGATGTCGTAGGGCTTCAACACCGTTACAAGAATATCCCATCTGAAACTCTCTCTTCCGAGTGTAAGATCACACTATTGGAACCAGTTTGTGACCGCTGAATCTCCTCCCATAGAAGTATCCAAATGAAAAGGTGGTGCTAAAAGCTGAGTTGGAATCTTAGAGTCTCGAATTATGTCTGCGGCAAGGAAATAATAGTTAGCACCTGCATTGATATGAACTTCTACTAAGGTAGAGAAGATAAAAATCATACCTCATATCATCTCAGGGACATGAGGATCGTTAGACTCTACTTCTTGTAGCCGAGCCTGTCCCCATCCACCTGCTCCCTCAGCTTGTGGTGGACCGCCTAGGGGTGGTGGTAGAAGTGCCTGGTGACCCCAACTACCTCCTGGTGTATATCCTACTCCCCAGCCTCATCTACCACCTAGCTGACGCTCATGCTACTACTACTGCCACTGCCTTGATGTCCCCTTAATCTTCTGCCGATCACCCATGCAGGGAGTTTGACAGTCACAAGCTCTGTGACCCTGTTCCCCATAAGAAAAAAAGATCATTCCTCTCTGGTGGCTCCCTCATCCTCTGGATCATTGCACATCTGACCCTGCATCCTGGTGTCTCCCTCTAGAAGGTCTAACACGCTTCGACATCTGCGTCTTCTGTCTACTACCTGTTGAAGATGACTCTGCTACATATTGTCTGGTAGGGGCTCTCTCTAACGGTTCTTACACGGTAAGGAAGCTTTCTATCAGCAAATCTTGAACCATAATCCCAGCCTAAGTCAGTATACTGAGAGAAAAAAATCACATATTTGATCTCTTGTCAGAGCCCCTTTTCAAAGGTCCAAGCCCCGAAGTAAGGGTCTCGTACCTTTTCAGTGGAGTATCGAGAGAGGTAAGTAAATCTCACTGAGTTTTGAGCCATAGTCTCACAGTCCTGATGAAAATGCAATAGGTCTTAAATACGCCCAAAGTGTATTTTCGCTGGCACAAAATCTTCCCTGAAAAGGCTCTCAATGTCTGGCCAGCTGAGGGTCGTATCCTCATGGACCTAAATCATCGAGCTCCACCATTTTCTTGCCGAGCCCTGAAAAAGGCTAGCGACCAAGATCAACATCTATTTGACATGTGTCTATACTAAGCGAAAGACCCGCAAAATATCCTCAAGCCAATCCTCTACTACCTGGGGGTTCGTCTCGCCTCAAAACCTCGGAGGCCTCTGTATCTTGAACTCATGAAACTCGCTCAGATAATGTGCATGATCCACTGGTAGCATCTTATACTCAACGGGTGGTGGTTCTGTTGCTCACCACCTAAAGTTGACATCACTGTGAGTGTTCCCTATACCAACACCTCACCACTCGGTAGGCGTCATTCATGATCTCTAACTGAAATCCTGGCTGGTTGTCTTAATGGAGGAATCCTATAAGAAATAGATTCACCATGATCAATAAGTTATACCTGGTGAGATGACTCAAGGATGATCAAGAAAACTTTTCAAAACACTAGAAATCGATGTTTTCATGTACTGAGTTAAAACCCAAATTTAGGGTCGTGTTGTATGGATACGTTGACCTCCGCACCAAAACAAGACTCCATATACTGAAAATTACACTCAGTACACTTTACACCACTACCTAATTAAAAGTAGACTCGTAGTTCTTATGGTAGAACCGATCTACCATTGATACCACTTTGTCACATCCCATCCCACGTGGCTCAGATGTGACTATCCCATGCCTGCCTTCCATAGGCCAGGGGTTGTTTATTAGCACCTGAATGATTTTACCGAAGAGTTAATGAATTTACTTAGAGATTTGTACACACTGAAAAAGGGAAATTGAAGTAAACAACCAACAAATGTAAGGTATACCCATGACAGTAAAGTACAACCACAAGTACAATAGTAAACTGAATATAATATTCCAGAATACAAGCCATAGAAACTGAAAATAAAGTAAACAGCTATCGCATCTACCCTGAAGATCTACCTATAGGGTAGTAGCTACAAGTTTGAAGTCAAAGAAGAAGATTTTTACTACTCCCATCGAAACAAGCTACACCCAGTCCCGAACCTCCAAATTCTACCTTGGAGCATCAGTAGTCTGCACCAGACACACACGTACAGGCAGAGCCCGTGCAAGGGCGAGTATAACAACTCAGTAGGGTACCTTGAGACCACTGAAGGTCTCTCAGTAATCCACAAAGGAAAAAATCACAAGAAATACCCCAAATGTAATTTCACAAAAATGATCTAAATCATGAATCACAAAGAGAATGAGACATCTCACTCTAACGGTATAACTTCAAGGTTACTTGGATTATGATGACTAGTCATAAATCCATATAATCTTATCTGTAGTAACTCTACTGGTGACCCATATAGATCACTGTATGCTGACTCGTATTGGTCTCCAGATACTGACCCGTATTGGTTACTGGTGCAAACCCGTTTTGGTCACTGGTGCTGACCTATATTAGAAGCTGGTATAGAGGTAGGTATGATTAGTTTTACCACAAGATAATCCCACGCTGGTGTTTATGATGCTGACCTGTATTGGTTGCTCTTCTTCTTCACACCACAGCCAGCCATTGGATTCCTGCACGAAGCACACTTGATCTCCAGAAAATTCTGCTCGTCAATCCATCAGTCATATTTTGACTGGTATGAAGTCCTACAAAAATTATACCGTAGGGACCAAACCATCATAGGGGTCCTGACATGACAGACGATGCATCAATAAAACGCCTGATTTGTGAGACATGGACACTTTTGTAAAAAGGTCCCGATTGGATTCTAGTCTTATCCAACCCAGGTTTCATGTTCAAACACCATAAAAACTCAATTAGAGTATCTCCAAAGAACTTCCTTATCACAAGGGTCCTTATTCCACATACAACATGTTGATCAGATTCCCAACCTGTTAGTTACACCCCTTTCCATGATGTAGAGGTGATCGCACCTAGTTCCAGCCCGGCTTGGTCGGGCCCACCAGAATATGCCAAAGGGGCCGCTTCCCAAAAAGGGGTCCCAACTCCACTGATAGAATGTCAAACATACACTCGGTTCATCAGTTACGTGTGTTTCTTTGTTTGGGGGCGGATTGGGTCTGGGCCTAGTCCGACTCGGTCAAGCTGGAAATAGGCAATGGGTATTGGAATCTACTAGACCCTGCTCGGGTCTGGCCTGTTACGTTTTGGCCCGGTTCCATGGGTCCTGCTCATCAGGGTCAGCCCGTCTACTTTGTGGGCCCGTGACGTAGTTGGCCCGGCCCACTGGGTGGGGCTCGTTCAACCCGCACTGGCGTATTGGGACGGAGGTCCGACCCACGTCCGCCTGAAGGAAAATCATGTCTCTAGATAACCCTATGGATGTTGGCCCATTTCATCCATTTGGTGGTGCACTGCCCCACCACGTGCAATGGTCGTCCAGGTGGCCGACCGGTATCCAGCCGACATGGTGTAGTGCGCGACCACGTCACCCCCTCCTGCCACCGACGATACTTATGGGCGACACCATTCTCCCGCACTGTCGGCTCAAGCTGGCTGCCTCTGGCTATAGCGGTGCGCGATGGAGAGCCTCCTTCCCACCACCTACGGCTGGTTGGCGTGGGCCTCCGTCGGCCTCCGCCAGCTGCCGCCGACATGGCACGCCGACAGTTCTTTCTTCAGGCCACCAAACGTGCCCCGATGGTTTGTTCTTGGTGTCATCTGTGCCTATTAGCCTCTTGGGTCACCACTGGCATTACTTGACCCCAATCTCTGCCTTTCTGTCACATTTCCCAGCGTCGCATTGGAAACACAAGAAGAACAAGATCGGCGAAGGGTATGGGCCTTATCCAAATTGGCCCACGCCATCCATGTTATCATTTTGAAAAATGGTGTTAGAAAAAATCAGAAAATTTAGAAATTACTCCCAACTTGTAAACCAGCATCATCCTCCCATGTTTAAAAAACAATCTGTGGATCAAAACATTGATTGGTTCATCCATGTTCTTCGAAAAAATCAAGAACGATGAAGGAGGAATATCACAATATCAAAAACAAAAACCCCTACCTGAATGAGTCGTCTATGGAGGAAAATCGATAGAACCACCTTCGTTGTTTTCATCGGTTCATGATTCGAGGGAACTATTAACAGCTCGCTAAATTTGGTCTCGTCCTCCAGGTGGTTCTCCACCAGGATTCATCGTTATTTGTTGAGGAAGAAATCCATTGGTGTTTCGTCATAGGATCTCCCGTATTTATTCCATTCTTTCACCAATTAATGGATATAATTAATAATAACCCTCCCAACGTTGCGTTAATTAATGTGGTGCATTAATGAACTACAATTAACAGGGTGATATAACTGCACAAGTGGTACGGTTATGCATTTAAAGTGTAATGGGTCATTTATTGACCAGTAACCATTCTGTCTCTAGACTTCCATTACGTAGTGTTGTCGCTAAGCAGTTATAGAAAATAAAATAAGTTTATTTTATATTTTTATAACAAAAGATCTGAAAAATATCTTTCCTGGTTGACCTTCACCGACTGAAGTTCAATCCCCTTTACACGAAACCCAATATTTTGGATTCAATGGTGCCATAGGATTTTCAATCCAGGCACTGGATCAAAAGTTATGAAAACCTTCTCACACGTCCACTAAACCTTACTTAAAAGAAAGTTCAAAAAAGTATTCTAGCTGCCCCAAGCCTCATAATCACATGATGTCTCAGAGCCTGGTCTCACATTCACTTCAACAAAACCCAATTTTTTTTATTGAAAATACTTGGTTATTACACACAATATTGTAGAGGATGGGGTATTGGAGTTGCAAAAGATAAGAAGATTTAATAATTTGTGTGACATGTTTACCAAGGTCCTTATTTGGTAAAATTAGAGGTAGAATTTTTCCTCATTTGACTTGGGTGATAGGAAGGTGGAATATAGAAAATATTTGTTTTTGATGAAGTTAAATGGATTAGAATTTTCCTCAGTGTAAAAGGAAGAATGAATCCTTGAATTATGTATTCATGTCTGATATTTTTAGTATTTATGATGTCAAATTTTATCATCATTTTATATGTACAGATGGATTGATTATGGATTAAGGAAGTCAGAATAATGAAGGATAATAGAATCAAGAGTTTAATAAGAGGAATGATATTCTAGAGGATATATTTTTGAACCAAATGTTTTATTATGAAATGTCTTGATTGTGGAATTATAGAAGCTATAGGTAATGTAAGAATCAATCGGATAGTTTTACATTGGGTTTTAATAGAATTTTTTCAAAGGGTTATATATAAATCATCACAGGGATACATGAGAATGAGTTTCACTGATCAATTATTGAAGGGAGACCTACATGTAATCACTGATTTCTTAGACCAATGGTGGATCAACTATTAATTTCAATTGATGGTGGAAATGGTTGAGTGGTTGTGCCCCATTAAAAAAAAGTGGGTGGGACCACTTATACATGTTTTGTGAGATCAAAATGGGTTACTATGAAAAATATTGAGAACTATAGTTTTAATATTATTCATTAATAAAATGAAAGGAAGTAGTAGTGATCTCCCATAGATGTAGGACTAAAGTTTGAACCATATTAAAAATCATGTTTTTATTTGTCATATTTTCATTTTGGATTTGATATATGTTTCTATGAATTTTTGTGTGGGTAACATTATGGTGTGGTGACTAGGGTATGGGCTTTCTTATTAGTTATAGTATATTAAGTTCATGGGATTATTTAACTTCCAAAAGATTCAGTTTTTGTTACAGTTGATGTTCTAGAGGTTTTCTTTCAGTTGCGGTGGTTCTGAATCCCAGTAACCACACTTAAGTGGGAATTTACTACAACCTCACATCATCATTTCTAACTAGGTCCCCAAACCCAAGTGAGAGTATTACATAACCTCACCTCATCATTATTTATGAGGTACCGACTAACAATTTGTAGTTTTGGAATCTCATTAAAAAGGATTCACCTAAAACAATCCAACACTAAAAATATCAAATAGTCATAAATTTTAACACATAAACTGAAAACACAATGACCTAGTTAAATAATAATATCAATCCATGTGAAATTCAATTCACACCTAATTTATATAAACCAAATATTTCAATAAAAATTAAAAAATTTGAAATGTCACAGTAATCCTAATAAGAAATTTAAGGACCTAAAACTAATATCAAAACTCATGTTTAAATCACATTACAAATCTCTCCAATTTCATGTAAAAGAACACACACACACAAACCTTGAGTCCCCACGAATTCATTTTTGGCCAAAAAATTCTCTACCTAGACCCCCTTTTCTTGAAACCTCATCAAAACCATATTTAAATTATCTATTAAATATAGGAAAATTAACTAAAACACAATATTCAATATCATACATTTTAGCACACAATTGAATGAGTGAGAATCCACCCACATAATCTAGATGGTGAAGAAAATTCATGACACCAAACAGAAGATTCTTACTACTCATAGAATCTAGAATCCATTAACAATAAAATAACTTCAATATAGATTTTTTATGCATTAGTAATCCCCCATGTCAAAACCCTTGTTTTAGAGGGACAAATAATAAAGAAAGAACAAGGATCATCACACCTTAAATTTGGAAGGAAAACCTCATGGGATTCAAGGGAGATAAAATATAGAGGGTTTGATCTACAAAATAACACCCCAAGTCACCAAATAAACCCTTATCCCATGTATGGTCCAACATAAGTTAAGAAAAGGGTTTTTGAGTTTCTAAATCAGATTTTCAAGGCAATTTAATAGTATAAATAGCCAGATTGCACGATCCTAAGGACCCTGCACCAACCATGAAATCCCATTATATCAACACACAGGATAAATGAAAAGACAATATGGTCTACGTAAACAAAAAATAAGTGTATAATCACCTCTAGAAAACCTCATAGTTTGCATGGTCTTAGGTTCCATGCATTGACCCTTAATTTCCTCCTAGACTAAAAAAACCCACCAAAGACCCACTTCAGTCCCCTATAAACTTTTCTAAACACATCTTCATTCCCAAAAACCATCTAAACATATCCTTATTACATAAAATTAAATCAATTTTTTAAATGATCTAAACTAACTAAATATAAATATTTTACCTTTCCTATAGAACCTGATCCTTATAATTTTATCTAGAAAAAATATTTCTCATCCCAAAAAAATATAGAAAAATGAAATCCATCAAACAAGTACTTAGAATATGGTTGAAAAAACTCTCACCACAATCATTATTTCTACCAATGGAATTATGGTATATAAATTTATTCATAAATTCATTTATCAAGGATGAAAATCATCAACGTAATCCGCACCATCAAGGATTCCCATTTACTGTCAAAATCCATCCAATTTTGTATAGACACCATTATCTTAATTACCACAACTATAAACATTATTAACCATAATATTTCAGGGTTCTCACCACCATATTTACCCCAATATAGTACATCCCTCAAGTTTTCTCATATAACAATGGATATTATACAATATCTTAACCTAAAGAAACATTCAATGACTACTTTAACCTCAAATTATAGAGCACCTATAATGGAACTATTATGAAAGAAATATAAAATAAATTATCTAACCAAAATATCACATTGGTATAAAATTATACCTTAAAAATCATTTATTCATTCAAAATCATTCATCAAAATCCAATTACATGATGAACTAAGAATCCAAATCCATCACAATTCATCACTCCAAGGAGATTACCATTTTTTATATTGAAACCTAAATGTATTTATCCAAATTGGAAACCTAAATTTCTATACCCAGGGACCCATCCCTTGAAATTCACACTCAAAATTTTATTTTCAAACCTTAATAAGAAACTCAGAATGTGAAATTTTTTTCAACCTTTGGCTTCATTTTAGTTTAATTGTTAAGGTTATTCCATAATAGTATACATCCCAACATGATTAATACATTTAATGTGAAAAAAAATTCCTTTAAATGAACAACTACACATTTAATCAAGACATAAAAAATCAAAAAATAATAGAAAAACCCATAAAAAAATCAATTGGTATTCCCAAATCAATCCCCAATATCGAACCTTACAATTTTATGTCACACTAGGCATGTCCTTAAAAGCCCAAAACATAACCTCACCATGGTCTGTTTCTTATTAATCCTTTTGGTATAGCCCAAAAAACCTCAAATTTATATTAGATTTACCAATGATATTCAATACATGAAATGTGTGAATAAAATCATCAAAGTTCCCTATAATTTCTCTATCAGCTTTGAATCTAAAATATTTTTCATACCCACACCAACCATTTCTATTATCCTAAATCAATAATTTTCAATGGAAAGTACGATTAAAATCTCTACATCCATGCCAAGATCTAACCACTAATAATTTGAAACATACTCCACATAGTTTGGAATACAACCACATACCTATAATATCAAACACTAAATTATGAACTCTGACTCCACATTACATGGAAGAATAGTTTTTTCTATTTTGGAACAAGACTATACCATTACCCCAACATGATGAACCAAAGGAAGATCTATCAATAAATATAAAAATCCCATGCCAATCTAGGTAAATATAAAAAAACAAATACAAGATATATACAGACCTCCCACTATTACTCAATGATTCTACTAAACCATTTATATGTCCTTATTCAAAGGAAATGACAAACAAAAAACCAAATTCCATAATTGATAAGCTCCAAAACTATCACCACAATATATATAAACCTAACCTTGGACATAACTAGCCATGGTGTCTTAAACAACCCCTCCATCAACCTTAGAGTATCTATACTCAAAAAATAGTAATATATTCAACCAATCCCTAGAACTGATATTTACTACAAAATAATATATATTAGAAATTAAATGATAAGAACTTATATGCCATGGGATTACACACACACTACCATATTAATCCAAAGAGAAAACCCACAACATAATAGGATAATTCACCCAATAAAATAGAAACATTATATTCCATGCACTACCACTAAAACACATTAATGATATTTGAACATCAATGAACATGGAATATGGATATTGTATTCATAGAGAAATTTGTTTTGATACTCAAAACCATTTTTTTCAATTTTTTACAAAATCCATTTTTAGATCATTTTAAATATTTCTTATAATCTCAAAAACATCATATGCTAAGCCCCCTAAATTTTTTGAATCTTTTTGAAATTTATTGATATGAAAATCACATTCCATTGGGAAAACTTTTTAATTTTAAATTCTTCCACTTTATGGGCATCTTTAAAAAAGTAACATTAAATATATAAAGATTCCATTTCAATAAAACAATTTCATTTACAAATTCCAACATAATCCACTTCTAAAACATGTTTTTAAAAAATAAATTATAATATGGGATTTTCCCAAATCCCATAACATAAATACCTTATCTTTAAAACTTGTTTCCCCACTAATGTTTTTAGAACTTGTTTAAAAGACATAATTTTTCCAAAGTCTCGCTATTTCTAAAAATAAAATAAAAATGGTTTTATTTTAATTAAAAATACAGTTTCAATAAATTTTGAGTCAAATAATCATTTTCCAAATAAAATTGGAATTTTTCTTCAACTATGGGAAAAATCTCAAAAAATGATACACAACATTTTTTTCCCAAAATACCAATTGGTAATGAAATTCCTTAAAACAACCATAAATTTTAAAACAATATGAAATCCACCTTTTCATGCCTTATGAAATAATTTTTAACCAATTGATGCTTTTATAAATACCCTTTATAACCTATAAATAATAATCTAATTTTTATCCCGTTTAAAAATCAATGACCCCATCTGTTTAGATATTTAATGAGAACTAATACATTTTGACACAAATTTATTATTTCCACATTATAATAGAAAGATACTCAGAAAATGATTTCCCTAAAATCAAAAAGTATATAAAAACTTCTCTTGGAATCTTTAAAACAAAAAATCCTAATTATATAAAAAAATAGAACTCAATACATTTTCAAAATAGAGTCAAAAAAACAAAGCACATCAATTCCATAAATTGGACTTTCAACATTGATTCAGTTTGGTCACCCTCAAAAGAACTATTTAGCATTAGATATATAGATCTTTTACTGACTTTAAAAATTTTCAATTCTCATACCATTTAAAAAATCATAATATCAGTTTCTAGGACTCAATAACAGTGATCAAGATGACTTGTAGTGAAGTTATGGCACACTAATAATAACAATAACCAATGCCAAAAATACCAAAACACCTTCATCACTATGTACTTGTACAAAACAAAATTGATCTTTATCAAAGTAGAAAATTTTAATATATCATATCAGACCCATTTTCATTGAGAAAATTTAACAATAATAAAATACTGATTAATTTTTAAAATATTTCAGATAATTTATAAGAAAAAAACAATAATAATCACATGAAGTCTAGTATATTCCATGAAATTCTTATCCGGATACCACATGATGCATGTGACATGATCAGACCCATCTATATCCAATTTATCTAGGATAACAAACATGGTAAAGACTAAATAATAATGAATTATTTGGAATAAAATTATATATAAAATCCCCACATTCACTTGGAAACTTGTGTCTCACTATAAAGACAATGATAATAAAAAATTCATAGTCTACCATTCAAGTCTCAATACATCATGCCTCCATGCAGAATATACCCTAACTGAACTAAAAAAATACAATTTATAACATATGAACCTAGTATGGGTACTCAATCCTAAACCTTGTCCAAGTCAAAATACTACATAGCCCTTGGAATAGTTCCCTGGCTCTCAAATTCTATATAGATATAATACAAAAATATAAACACTATGGGAATGGTTTGAAATCCCAACTCACACCACCACTTCATCCCTATAAAATAGAATATTTTGTAAATTCTATGAATTCAATATATACCAATTAAAACAAATACATTCATATTATAATAAAATTGTCATTATAATACCACCTTGTATAAGAAACACCTTAATCACCATCAAAAAATCTTCAACTAGTATCCACTATATGAACTTGGTTACTCTATCTAATCCAATAAAGAATCATATAAGCAACCTATAATTCAAGTCAATGTCATTGTTATGGGATCTAAGATATCAATGTAAGATGTTTGTATTACAACCATTGAGATATCTTCAAGGCTCCCTATTCACCCCGTAAATGTAAAAATATGAAATATATAAATTAAATTTAAATATCATTCCCTATTCCCGTGATTTTTTTTAAAATCGAAAAAATTAATGTCATATTTTAAATAAAGAAAAAAATTTCATGGTATATAAATAACCAACTTTCATCCAACCATAATCAAAACCTCATACTTTCCACCATTACTATACTATTAACTTAATTCCCTATCAATTTACCAATACCTAAAGGAATTAATTGATAGTTATTGATAACCAAAAATTGGTATCACCAAGTTGAGAGTGAACCAACTTCCCCCAAACCTCACATTTTAATTACCAATAAAGTCCCTACACCTATTTGAGAGTTTACCAAAACCTAAAATTGTAATTTCTTATAAGGTCCCCACACCAAAGTGGGAGTTTTACATAACCTCATCCATAATTTCTGAATAGATTCCCACACCCATGTTTTATTTTTACAATATGATTCCCAATTCATCACACAAAACATGTTAACAACAATAATATCAACCAATCGTATATCATAACACATCAATTGAAAGCTCAATTCCACAATTTGAAAATAATATCAAACCTTGTAAAACTCAATTCACATCAAAATAACATCAAAAATAGGTGAAAATTCACAATATAAATAATAATAATAATCATAATTATTTAAATAAAATGTCCAAAATAAAATAAAATTCATTTTTAACCGGTATTTTTCCATAAATTCCTCGAAATTCACACACACACACACCATGAAACACATAAAACTCATTTTTATTGAAAAATAACCATTCTAATATCCATTTTCATGAAAAAACTACATAACCATATTTAAATTATCAAAAAATTATAAAATATTATTATTAAAACACTACATCCAGGATTATGTGATTCTGAACACAATAGGCTGAGTTGAGAAACCAACTAACTTATTCCAATGTCATAATAAATCTACACCCCACCCAAAAAATACAATATCCTTTCTCATCATTACCTCTATAAGCATATAAAATGAAAATACCCAATAATAAAAATGTTTTCACTATTCTTTGTTGAAAAACATAGAAAAAACCCTAGATTTAGAGAGAATAAGATTATAAAATGAGAAAACAATGTTAAACAATTGATCTAGAACCCAAACCATTCAATATTAAGAGTGAAAAAATATTTAATATTTGATCATAAAAAACACTATAAATCCCCTAGGGAAATACCTAAAAAACGGGGTCTGAAATTTGGGATAATTAGAGTTATTCAACTATTAAAATTAGTGTTTTATCACTTTTAAAGGATGAATTTCCTAACTTTATATCCTTTAAGACCATTAAAAAACAATTCCATTATCCTATATCAACTATCAGACAATATGACCTAATATAATTGCCTCAATGATATTGTTTTGATCATTAAATCCCCTCTAAAAAATTTCTCATACTACATAGATCAACTCTATAGTCCCAGGGACTATGTTTTAATCATGTATTACCCTATAGATTTGAAAAATCTACCTCAAACACGCACCAAAAAAAATACCAAGACTTATACATTCTCCAAAATATCTCTAAACATCTACTCAATACCTGAAAATACAAGAAAAATTCTCTCATAGATTCTCAAACATTCCAAATCTAAATATTTTACTTTTCCTCTAAAAACCAAAATTTATAGTAGTGAGTTGGAAATATGTTCCTATTAATGGGAAAATAAATCATTTATGATAGGAATATGGAATAAAGTGAAATTAGACTCATGGTATAAAGATTAGATCATTCATTTTTGTGTTTTTCCAATCAATACCCTAAGGTAAAAATGAATAATTTTTGATGTTATTGGTTTTTAATGGATTGATGAATTGTTTTTTATAGAATTGAGCATGATTACTTATAGGAATTTTCTAGGATGGTATGAGATTTGCTCTAGAGGAGTGATGCATGAGTAATGTTGAAATTATATTATATCAATGATCAAATAATAATTATAATGAAATTTATATGGTGTGGATCACATTATTAAAAATTTGAGTATATGACCATTGAAACTGGTGGCTCGATTCAATCACTTAAGGACTTCAGTTGATGATTTCTATAGATTTGTGTTTAATAAATGGGATCTACAGGATCGTGCGGTGGATGGGCTTGCTGGACAAGCATCATCTGAAGATACGATTATCCTTGGAGGAAGATTTAGTGTGCGCTTGGCCTAGAGATCCTCGCCGATGCAGTGGGTGCCAATTCTTTCTCCTACGATGGACTTTTTAACTTTTCATGAATTGGGATTCACCCTCAGTTTCATCCTAGGTAAGTCTTCCCCATCTTCCTTTGCCATTCCAGAATCCATCTATAATTCGTATGATAGGAATATAGTCAGGTGTTTTATCTGCTCTGATCCTCGTACCTCGTCTGTGAGTCATCCTATCAACCCGCAGCTCTGTGTGGAGGTGGATGATTCGAAGCCACCAGTAGAACAGATTTGGATTATGGTAGGTGAGGAATTTCGCTGGAAGCAGGCAATGGTCTTTGAATCTTGGGTTGATTATCGATCGAGGTGCCATCGTTTTGGTCATCGTGACGATCACTGTCACAGTGGCGCTATTTCAGGTCCGGTTTAGTGTAGTGGTAAGGATATTGGATAGAGGAAGAAGCTTGGTGATGTATCTAAGGCTCGCAATGGCGTGGGTGGATCGGCCTTGGGGAACCCAACTATTGTAGTGGTGTTTGAGAGGCTGAAGAAAGATCTCAGGTATGGTGTGTGTCACGTGAATGTGGATGTTGATATTTCTAAATGTGGTGTTGGGAATGATGCTGTAGTGGCTCAAGGTTGGTGTGTCGCCAGTGCTGGACATGAGGAGAGTGAAACTAGGCAGTGTGCTGTTGGTGTTATTGAAGACACTGCTAGTCCGAAGGAAGATGGGAGGCTGCTGAATTCAGATGGTTGGAAGCAGATCAAAGTTACATCTCCTCCTGGTAAGGGGTCCAAGATGCAGATGCAACCTGCTGTTTCTAGAAGTGTTGTTGAGACATGTAATCAGTTTGAAGCATTTAAACCTGAAGAGGTTTCTAATGTGGAGGTTGGTCCCTCAATGAAAGGAGTTAACTCTTTACAAATTATTTTAGTTGAAGTAGTGATGGAAATTAATGTTGGCCAAGAAATTGAGGGACAACCACATTGCTTGGCTGTGATTGACTTTAAAAGCTAGTATGCACATGTCCGGGTGGTTGTTGATGGTTCCCATGATGTCTTGGATGGAAATTGGGGGGATGTCTCAGACATTGATAAAGAAAATGTGATGGTTAGGCCATCTTATAGCGAGGTTCTCAAGGATGGGTAGGGGAAGTATGGAAAGGTGGCGTCTGTCACGACAATACAAAGGCCGAGGAAAGACTACTCTAGTTTGTCGAAGCCACTTTCTACTCAGTCCTCCTTCAAGAAGTCTTCACATGAGCTGATCTCATTTGAGAAATCAAACCTCAGAAGGAAGTATGCCAAAATCCTTAAACACTATGAAAGCTCGGAATGGGAGTCGGCCACTACGGAGGAGGTCTATCATGGGGGTGGAAATGGGTATGATATGTATGACATGTAATCGGTTTTCCACATTGAGTTTCGTGCTTTATTTACTTTAATTTTCTTTAATAAATAGTCAAGGGTCCACCTCTGACTGACTTTTCTGGTATAATATGAGTAACCATCTAAGAGGGACTCAAATTTGGTGTATGTCGGCACTTATGGAATGAGTAAGTTGATTATTTCAATGAAATTGATAGTTCTTATAGTATATCACACCATGAGTTAGGATTATAGCTAGGTATAGGTAGTTAGATAATATCTTGAAGTTAATGGAGTTTGGGCTTCATGTAATGATGATGCTAGAGTGGTCCAATGTAGGGACAAATGTATTTTAGAGGAAGTAGTGTAGTGGAGGATTAACTATCACTCTTTATGTGAATTCAAATATTGGAATGTTGATTTTTAATTAGGCATATTTTTTATAAATTACTCTTGTATACTATTATTTATATTTTGAGTTTTTAGGGGAAATCTAGTTTAACTGGATTTGGTTTATGGACTGTTTGACCATATCCGGTTCAAAATCATGATTAAGGTTTGTTTTCCATTTTTATCGATATGATTGAAGTATGGAGATTTTTTGAAAAAATATTGAGGATTATAATACCTATGGTGATGATTTTTCTAGTGACACATGTTTTTACAAGTTAATTAATTTACAATAAATGCAATTTTTTTGAGATAGAGACTGCATGAGTTAGAATTTTTAGAATTAGATGAAATCCTTAATCAATGGGTATGGATAAGGGGATATTTTTTTTGTAATTTTCAAATGTTATATAGGTGTATCAGGTAAATAATAAAGGGTAAAATTAAGTTGTATTCACAGCTAAAATTGTAAGCATCACTGGGTACTTGATTGTGATGCACTGGGTACCCAGTGGGGGTTGGAGGAGCTAAAAACATTTCAACTCCCACTGGGTACCTGGGGGAGTGGACCAAGTTCGAAATGAATTTTCAGACCCTTTTTATAGAAATCAGGGAAGGAACATAATTTCATGATTAACCCATTTCCATTTTTAATATAAAGGGGCCATGAGGAGGGTTATGTAGCATCATCATCCCCTCTTATTCCCCCTTAAAACCCCTCAATTCTTGATGATTTTTGTCATTATTTCAAATTGATTAGATAATTAATTGATTTCTGTATTCATTATTCTTATATTTTTTTGGTTTCAAACTAATATTTGGTGATTTATGGTTATGTATTTAATGATGATTACACTATATCTTTGTGTAAACCATGGGGCCTCTTAGTGCAGTGGATGGAGGAAATCCTAAATCAATAAATACATTATATTATTTACTATTTAATTTGAGGTATCTCATTTAGAAAATTTAATTTGTGATATTTTTTAATTGAACAAACTAGTGTTTATAATTTTATAAATGATGGGTATTTTTCATAAGATCATAAGAGGTGGGTAATGGACCTAATGATCCTTATTAGTCTTTATTTTACTATAGATTCACCAATCAATGATTTTTCTGAGACTATATCTATTTTTATTTAATTGAAGAAATATTTATTAATATTATTAAATAATTATTTAGATTGTATGATATGAAATACATAATTGGGAGCATAATGATGATTCTTATTGGCCTAGATGATGATAGATAATCATGGCTAAGGGTTTAACCCCATATTGGGGTTGGTGATCCCTATAATATTTAACCATATGATATATCTATTTGTAATGGAATGTGATTTCATGGGGGTTCCTGTTTGGGACACTAAAATGGGGATTGATAGAATTATAACTTATTGGGTGTGTGAGGTGGACCATTCTAACATTAGAATGTGTTTCCTGCACAATGTTTTATGGTTTGAGGAAATCCAAATGAATTTATTACCAAGGGGAATAATTATTAGCTTCATTAGAGTAACCCTAAATGGGTCTTGACCTTATAAGGATCTAGTAATTGTATAAGTTAGATATCCAAGGCTAGTATTAGTACACTATTTAGATTATGCTGTATAGTGGACTGGGGGGGAAACTGTCTGACTTGTGATATTTTGGGAACATATCTTAAGGGTGAGTAGTGGTCTTGGATCTAATTATGAGAACAATATATCCTCTAGGGTTAGTTTTCATTTAATAAGGAGGTTTTTTTGAGATAGTTGGTTCATGTGTTTTTAAGAGCAATTGTAGAGACCCAAATCTTGACATACATGCACATTACATTACTTTTTTGGAATAATTAATACATAACAAGAACTAACATTCAAGGACTGTAATAGTTTAGTGTCTTTGGAAACACAAAATATAATCTTCTAATCATGGTGAAAAATCTTCAAAATCTCACATAAAGATCTTCCCCTTTTGTTTTCATACCTAAAACCATTATTTATATCTTGGGGAAAAGAAAACCTAAAAATGGTGAGCTCAAATTCTCAGTAAGGGTAAACATAGAGAACATAAATCAATCCTTAATCATTTTAATGAAAAAACATGAACATAAAATCTAAACATCAAAATCTCGAGAAAAGGCATAAATCTTGGACGTACGTAAGGAATATATCATAAAGGAACATCAATCATGATAAAATAGCATAGTAATAAAACATGTAATTGTGGAAAACCATTAATCACATGATATGATTTCCATAGTAGCCAAGGCATTGATGCCAATACTATCTTAGGGGACAAAGTCCCTTTCTGAATCGAGTTCACCCCTCGTTCTAGTCCTGTAACACTGAACTAGATTAACATACCATTCTAGCCATGTCTATATCATGAGATATAAATCATTACCCAATGAATTGGGGGGAGATATAGGTCCCACCCATCTTATAATGAAATCATTCTTACGTGGGCCACAATATAAACATAAATCCTTCATTATAACCCAAAGAATAAAATGGGTTTCATAAACATCATCCCATCATAACATAATCCATATAAAAAAATGGATATCATTTCATCATAATAGAATTGAAACCATGTAAATCATAGAGACATTATACTTGAAACATACACATATGAAATAATGTCATCTTAGATGGAAAATGGTTTTGATAAAACACTTGAAATATATTCTTGAAGAAAATATCTTTTCTTATGCAAACTCATTTTATTTTTGAAAAATTCCATAAAATTTTAAAAGAAAAGGGTTTTTTTGAAAATAGTCATGAAATCTAGTAGAGTAAGCTTCATGAATATAAGGTGTTATGAAACCTTAAAAATCCGTTCATGCCGTATATGTTAAAAAACATTCTCATCGTACTTTTTTCAGAAAAGTCAAAAAGTTCCTCGTATGGTAAACAAAAGGAATATTACATTCATAACATGTGGTAAATGTCAAAAATGGGTAAACCTGACTTTAAACATACATAAAAACACATATAGAAAACATGGAAATGAATGATAACAATAACCCCAGTAAATACTTACGAATAAACAATATTGGAGAAGAATGAGATTGGAATAATTATCCCTTACCTTAGGTCCGATATGATTCATACATATCCCCACCTACAATATAATGATTTAAATAATGTCATTGAATTATTACAGAATCATATTCATTGTTATGATATCATATATGGTTCACTTATGACTTTATATTACCCGTTCTTTTGTAAATTCCATGTTAAAGCAGCGTTTTGGGTAAAATCGTTTTATTTATCGTACGTGTTTGGAATTGTTAATATTGATATTATTATTACTTATATCTTGATTTAATTACTTACATAATGTAAATAATGATTTATATATCATATATATTCAGTATATATATATAATAGATAGATAAATCCAATGAAATACACCGTTCATGGAGACGGTAGGCCGTACGTATGCATGAACGCTGTTTTCCTTTCCTTATTAACTTGAATGGAAGTAAGTAGATGATATATATATATATATAAATAAATCCAGTATCTTTATCATGTCATATATTTCATTATTATTCATTATATATACTTTATAATCATTCTTGAGTGGTTAACATGTAGAATGAATCTCGTCGCATCGCGGAGACGGTAATCCGTACGTACGCACGAGCGATGATATCATTCAAATAATTATTGAATTGAATTGGAGTGGATTATATAATATCTAAGAATCAGTATAATGTTATAATAACAATATATAGTTATTTTTTACACCATTATACCCATCCAAGTAATGTGGCGATGGAAAAACAGATTACACCACGACGTGGATACGGTATTCCGTACGTACGCACGCGTGGTGATTTTATTTTCCTTAGGATGGATAGAAGGTGAAATGTGGTTGTTTCATATTTATAATAACATATCATTATATTAGTGATACTGATGTTATAGGGAATTTGAGAAGGGAAATGGGTAGGTTTTGGCCGAGCATGAAGGCTCAAAACTGTGTAAGGAGAAGAGGGAGGAAGTTCCCTTTTATGAGGGAGGGGAGGGGAAACTTAGGAAAAACATAAAATATTATTTTATAATAAAGTAATATTCAATTTATAATAGCTCCAAATTGATTTATTTATAATCTATAGTGGGTAAGGGTCTCAATCCTCTAAAAAAACGTTTTATACAAGTTTCGGTTCCTATTTTAACCTTATCATTTAGATTTAACTCTAAGTTAAATAATTTATCTTTTACCATGTATTCTTGTTTTCTTACACTATATGGTTAATAAACTTACTATAACATGACGAAAGAACCCCAAGTGGTTCATTATTAATATATATAGTCTTATTTAAGTCATTTGTCTGAGCCTTAGATTTTTAGGAATAGAATAACAAATAATAATATAATATTTGTTTTAATAACTATTTTATGTCAACTTTGACACAATTTGGCAATTGATTTTTGTCAAACTCAAAATAGCATGATTTGTTCAAACAAAGTCAATTAAATAAATACTAACATGTCATATTAACATGTAAAATTAGTTTAATTCATAAATATTCTCAAATTACATTTATTTGGGTATTTATAATATCAATTATGTTAATATTTCATTAATAAGGTAATTACTGCATCCTCATTGTGTCATTAATAAATTAAATTATTTAATGTATAAAAATTATAAATAAAATACCATTATGTATAAAATATTTTTATATTTATAATGAATATTTATTGTCGAATTTATCCTATATATAACCCTATATTAAAAATGTTTTAGTTATTAAACTTTGATTTTAACTCTTTTAATTCTTCTTTAAATAAAATAATAATAAATGTCCTAATCTAATACAAGTGGAACTAAATGGTCATATTTTATTTCTAAGGTTGTTTTTGGTCGAATTATACTTATACAATAGAATTAGGACATGTTTTAGGGTGATAATAATATCATTTTTACCCTTAATTCCCATATTTACTTTTAACCATGGTAAATAAAAGTAAAACGTTACTATTCACCAAAAATTATTTTTATCTTATTGAACCAAATTTTACTCTTTGATATTAACCGTGTCTCTAAGAGTTCTAAATTCCACTCATAGAAGTGGTAAAATTAAGTTTTAGGTAAATATTGAAATTCTCTTAGGAGGTGGGTAATAGACGGTGAAAAGTTCAAAAAAATTTATATATCTAAAATTATTATAAAATGACTCCAATGAATTATATTGAACTTATATAGGTATTATTTATAAATTTTTTACCTAAAATAAATTTAAATAAAATAAATAATTATTTAAATAAAAATTCGGTTTATTAAATAGTAACCGAGTGTTTTCACTATTCATCAAAAATTGAATGTTTTGAGAAAAATACCAAAATTTAACCCTAGGATAATTTTGATATTCCGAATTCAAAAATGAAGTCTATTTTTAATGATAAAATTTATTATGTTTCAAAAAGTGGTTATTACTATTCATAAAGGCTAGTTCATAATAATATTATAATAATATCTCATTTAGTGAAACTCGGTATTGCGTACTACACACACTATCAAGGAAGCTCTTGAATGTGTGTAATGCAAGACAAGTCAGGGCTGCGTGTAGTGAAAGCTCTGTTTGGTCTTGCGTATAACATAATCAAAACTTATTTCATTTATACATTAAACAAAATCTATACATAATGTTGTGTAGAATAATTTCCAAAAAATGAACTTGAAATTGTGTGTAACACGGGCGAAGAATAGTGTTGCGCATACTGAAATCTAATACGGTGTTGCTTATAGCACAAGCTAATCTTGGTGAAGAGTATAAAAAAAGACATCAAAGAAATTAAAAAGAATAATTCTCATAAAATCTCGGGGTGTTACAGTAATAGAATTGGGACTCAAATGTGGGTCATAGAGAATATTTTCATATAAATTTGTAGATGGTTTATAATGGAAATTTGGAATGATATATTTTAGATATTATTTGGGTTTTTTTGATTGTGATAAATTATTTTGATCACAAATAATATTTATATTGGACATCCAGGATGAACACAAGAATATGTGGTTTATTAGTGGTCTTAGTTGAGTGTAAAAGAAACAATAATAAAAAATGGTAGATGTGAAGTGTGTGAAAATAATTAGACAAGAAGAAATGAAATTATCATAACCAATAGTTATTTACCAAGAGATTTCACCTATATTGGAGTGGAAAATAAATGATAATGAAATATGGAAATCAACGTAATTCACCTAAGATACTTATTATTTGTACAAATATCATAATAAACCACCAATAATTACCTAGATACACTTGATTATAAATAAACTAAAAGGATTTCTAATGACAATGTTGGTCCTCAAAAGGTTTTACAACAATCATCAATAAGATAAAGTGAGAAGAAAGCAAAATGGTCATTGGAAGACTCTAGATAACTCCATTAACCAATAATTCACTCCTCTATCTTAGCTCACTCTTAGATATATCCTCTATTATAGATTAAATCCTCCTATAACCATTGTTCTCCTACCAAATAGAAACTCTTTCCTTTTGTTATTCCTCTACCTCATATAATAATATTCCTTAGGAACTCTTCCTAGGGTTGTTATATCCCTTCCATATAGCATTGGATTGTTTTGGAGAGGCTTCTATATAGATAGTGGAATTCAACCTCTATTATTTAAATTATTGGTTCCAAAATATCATGATTCTCCCTCTCACCAAGATAAATCGACACATTTATTATTGGGGCTATTACATGATTAGGATAGATATTTACAAATAAATTTATTCTAGGTACCCATTTCTTGTTCGTGAGAGACACGTGTGAAGTAATTTCCACCAACAACTAGAGGGAATTTCCCCATCCCAGATTTATGTTAACCATCAAAAATATTAATCTTCCTTATTGAATTATTATTGTTGGTTTGGGTGGTATATTGTTTTTTGAATTATAGTAAAAAATGAATATCAACTATGGTAAAATTGTCTTGCCAATGTATTCTTAGTCTTGGATATGAAACTATGTTTGGTGGTTGAATACATATGAGTTTTCTAGACAAGACTACATTGTATTGATAATTTGGATAGTTTTGAGACTTAGGTATTTGTTTTCTGATATATATAGTTTCAAGTTCAAGCTTGAAACTACATTAGCTTCTCACTAGGACATATAATTATGGAATTTGAAATTCCCAAATATAAGAGCCTCACAACTTGAAACGAATTAGAGGAAGAATGTAGTGTGTGTATTTTTGGCATGGTATCACTTTCTAACGACTTACATGAGGCTATATGGGCTTCAAATGGTATTTCCAAAAATTATGTAAGGTAGTATTCCCACAATAATACACAATCAAGGATATCCAATAGGATATATTTCAGTTTAAATTTATTTTTAAGTGTATACCTGATACAATATTATATTGGCAATAGAATGCCATGTTCTAGTGCAGGTTATGTAGGTTCCTTGGAATAATATGAGCCTTATTAACATGAAATAAATTGTTTAAGTAAAAATTTCATATAAATTAAATAATGGAATAATAAATTGAATAAATGAATTTATTTTCACAAAATGCATATGATAAAATGTTACATTAAAATTATAATGTATTCAAATATGTAAGTATTATGTTTATTATGGTTGTATAAAATTTGATGAAAATTTACTCTAATTAGGCACTACCTTAAATGTTTCCCAAAAATATGAATTTTAATCTTAAAATTTTTATGAAACTAAATGTTTAAATGGAACTTTGGTATGAAATACACTCAAATTTTTCATAAATAATAGAAAAAATTAGTGATAATTTTTGGATAATTAGTGACCAGGATGGTAGTCGTGATGATTGGAAGTGAAACTTTCATAGGCCTCTTGAGGCTATGATCAAGTAATGCTTACGAGATACGAAATAATTGATGGATTATTGGATATGAGATAAAATATGTATTAACTTTTCAACAGGAGAGATATTATTGGGATATATATTCCATTTATAAACTCTATTGTTTTTACTAATTTTTATATAGTGTATTGTGATCATGGGATCATGTTTTTCCTAACATGTTGGGACCATTTTAGCTGGTAGTTATTTTGAATGTTGAAGGAATTTTGTGTTGATTGTTTTGTATTTTTTTTGTCATTGTGGAAAATTAGTTCACTTTAGAAGTTTATATAAATAGAAGAAATGGGGCATATAACTCAGAAGATCAGATGCAATCTTAGTAATATAGTACATGAGTCTCAATTTTTTGTACCGAAGAAGGTTTATGAAAGAAGTTATGTTTCAGACTCACATTATGTCCAGAATGAATGTTTTAATCTGTATGAGAATTTGTATCAGAGTCTAAATGTATTTCATGAAATTTGGTACTTTTAAATATGATCATTTTTTTATGATTTTTATGTTTTCAACATTTTATGTTGTCTTTAAATTTTAGATCCACGATTTGTGAAAGAAAAGGAGAAAATGTGAATGGGTCCTTTAAACTGGCGCCAATCGGTTTGAGGGTTGGATGGAAAGACATTAGATGATGGAAGGATGGTATGTAATAGAACATTATAATGTAATTATAATTATTCTCTGCCAATACTAATTTTCTCAAAGTCATGAAGGGTTCATGATACAAGAATAAGTTTCTGAAGGAAGAAATATTGTGGAGTTTGAACATGATAAAGTAGATTTTTTGCTAATTCACTATTTGACCAATCCATCATACTTTCCTATCTACCAGAATTTCTAATTCAATGAATGAAACTTTTACATAAGATATTTCATCAGTTAGAGTGTTTGAAAGAAAAGAAGTCAATGATGACACTGGTCTATAACTGTTAAGTCAAAAGTCTTCTTTTGACTTCTATATCATGTTTTGGAAATCACAAATGTATTCTATCATATGTTTGTATATTACAATTGTCTTTTATCATGTTTATCGTATCGTACGATGTTGATCGTACCGACCAAATCGTATCGTACTGACTCTGTCAATCGTATCGTATTGACTCTGTCAATCGTATCGTACTGACTCTGTCAATCATATTGTACTGACTCTGCTATTCAGATGATCATTATTTGTTTTGGTACTTTGTCAAAAACTCTCTCTACATATGAATCGTACTCATGTTTTATATTTCTATATATCTCTTGTCCTAACAAAACGATGTCGTTGAGTTAGTTACAAACTAATCAAAACGATGTCGTGCTTTCTGTTTCAATATGACCGTTGGAGGCAATATGACCGTTGGAACCCGAGGCCTATAAATAGGAGGTCATTTGAAGCTGAGAACACAACGATGAACGAAGAGAACGAATGAAGAGACTCTGTGAACTACGAAGATTCTAGAGAGAGACACTGTGACTTCTCTCATCAGCTTTGTGCGTCCGATCATCGTATCGAGGGCTTTCAAGTAATTGAAAGACAGAGGTGCCGATTACCTGCAATATCGAGGGCTGCCGGGGATAGGCAGATAGACGTGCCGATCATCGTATCGAGGGCTGCCGGGGATAGGCAGACAGACGTGCCGATCATCGTATCGAGGGCTGCCGGGGATAGGCAGACAGACGTGCCGATCATCGTATCGAGGGCTCACCAAGGTGTTGGTGAGACAGACCTTTTATCCTAGGTGAAATGATAACCCTTCTCTTTGGGTTAAAAGAATTGTATTACTTTTACATTTCCGCTGTTACTTGTATTAGAAAGGGATTTGTATTGTTTCCTTTCTTCTTTACATATTCAATTGTAATTGTTTCAATTACAATCATTCTATTACATATTGTATTGATTGGTTCTATACGCTTTAAGGTAGAATCATTCACATTTGTATTACTCTGATTATTGTGTTCACCTTGAATACAATTGTTTTGCATTACAATAGTATTATAATACATCATACCTTTTACATTCAATACAATTGTGGGTATTTGTATTTGTATTAGTTTAAGATCATTTAAACTAATCTCTTTGTTATTAAAACTCAAAGTTTTTTAAACCTACAATTCACCCCCCCTCTTGTATTGTTCCATCTAATAGACTTTTATATCTACTATTCGATCCAACAATTGGTATCAGAGGAGGTTTTCCACTGATTTGTATTATTAGCTTTATTTCTTATTTCTATCTTGAATACTTACTACACTAACGTGTGGAGTGGAAAAGTTGTTTTTGTTATATTAGATGGCAGGAATGAATATCGGATCAATAGATAATCTGAATCCTTCTAGACCACCAATCTTTGATGGGAATGATTATGAGTATTGGAGAGATCGTATGAAGACTTTCGTCATCAATACTGGTGTAGACAATTTTATTATGCTTACTGGGGGTTACAAAATTCCTGACAAAGAAGTTAGCACTTTCACCAATCAAGAGAAGCAAGAATATCAACTGAATTACAAGGTACGCAATATTTTATTATGCTCTATGACCATGAATATATATAGTCAGATATCTTCATGTGAAGCAGCCAACTGTATTTGGAAGAAATTAGAAGTCACTCATTTTGGTACATCCAAGGTTATAGAAACAAGGAGAGCAATGCTTCGAGCAGAGTATCATGGATTTGTTTTTCCTTATGGAGAGCCAGTATGTAAAGTGCAACAAAGATTTATGACAATTGTCAACAGCTTACAATCTATGGGAGAAAAAGGTCTTGATGATGAAGCTCTTGTTGATAAGATTATAGATATTATGCCAAATGAATGGGAGTCAAAAAGAACAGCTATTGATGAAAATAGAAAAGTTTCCCAGATTACTCTTGATGAACTCTTTGGAACTCTTCTACAGCACGAGACAAGAATGAAGAGAGATGCTGATTTCAATAAGAAGAAGAATGGGAATGGAAGTGTAGCTTTTGCATCTAAAGCTAAAACACCTGAAAGAATCACAAGATCTAAATCCAAGAAAGTTGTTGTATCTGATTCAAGTGATTGTAATCTTTCAGACAATGAGTTAGCTAATCTTGCTCGGAGGATGAACAAGATTGTGGGAAAGAAAGATTTTCAATATAGATTCAAAAAGAAAGACAGGAAAGATAGGAAAGATTCAGAGGTAACTTGTTATGAATGCAAGAAAGCAGGACATATAAGGCCTGATTGTCCTTTACTGAAGAGGAAAGATAGAAAAGAGAAACACTCTGAAAGAAACAAGAAAAGGTTTTATAAGACAAAGAAAGGCTTGAAAGCAAATGATACATGGAGTGCAAGTGGTAGTGATTCCTCAGATGATTCTTCAGAATATGAGACGTCAGGACAAAGGAATATTGGACTTCTAGCCAGACTACCAATTGAAGATCATTGTCTCATGGCTAAGGTACATAATGCTGAAGCTGTTACAAATGTCTCTTTAAATGCAAATTATGTTGATAATAGATATTATGAATCTTCAAATGATGAACCCTCATCATCAGAAGATGATACTTTACCTTCTTTTGAAGAAGTCTCTAGATTTGCTAAATTACTTGAAAATGAAAATTCTAAACTCAAAAAGAGATTTGAAAAAGAAAATTCTAGAATTTCTATTTTGACTAAAGAAGTATCAGATCTTTCTAAAGATCTTGATGGGAAAACTTCTGATTTTGAAAGTATTTTGAATACCCTTGAAGAAGTAATCAGAGTACAGGAGGAGACCATCAGAAATCAAGATCAGATTTTTGCGGATCAACAAGAGCTTCTCAAAACTCAGGGTGAATCAATTTCTGAAGACAAGAAGGAGATCAAGAAGATAAAAGCTGTGCTTCATGAGCTTATAAAGAAAGAGAAGGAAAGAGAAAACAAATGATTGTTGTATTTGTTTCTTTTGGAACTTTTTTGTTTTGTAATAACTCTTATAATCCTTTCTCTTTTATCCATTGTCTTGTATTACTTCACTAACTCTTTCAGACAATTCGAGATTACTCTTTTCTTTTTGTAAATCACAAAGGGGGAGAATATTTACAAAGCAAAGATTGTTTTACAAAGGGGGAGAATGCATTACAATGCTCTTAAGGAAAATCTACGAATACAATCCTTAGGAAAGTCAATACCTAAGGGGGAGTTAGTTGTATTCAATTTTCTTATTCAGAAGAGTTTTTAAACTCAGGGGGAGATAAGTATTTCTTGTTTCATTTACTTTGTGTATTTGTGCTTTCCAAAAAGGGGGAGATTGTTAAGTCAAAAGTCTTCTTTTGACTTCTATATCATGTTTTGGAAATCACAAATGTATTCTATCATATGTTTGTATATTACAATTGTCTTTTATCATGTTTATCGTATCGTACGATGTTGATCGTACCGACCAAATCGTATCGTACTGACTCTGTCAATCGTATCGTATTGACTCTGTCAATCGTATCGTACTGACTCTGTCAATCGTATCGTACTGACTCTGCTATTCAGATGATCATTATTTGTTTTGGTACTTTGTCAAAAACTCTCTCTACATATGAATCGTACTCATGTTTTACATTTCTATATATCTCTTGTCCTAACAAAACGATGTCATTGAGTTAGTTACAAACTAATCAAAACGATGTCGTGCTTTCTGTTTCAATATGACCGTTGGAGGCAATATGACCGTTGGAACCCGAGGCCTATAAATAGGAGGTCATTTGAAGCTGAGAACACAACGATGAACGAAGAGAACGAATGAAGAGACTCTGTGAACTACGAAGATTCTAGAGAGAGACACTGTGACTTCTCTCATCAGCTTTGTGCGTCCGATCATCGTATCGAGGGCTTTCAAGTAATTTAAAGACAGAGGTGCCGATTACCTGCAATATCTAGGGCTGCCGGGGATAGGCAGACAGACGTGCCGATCATCGTATTGAGGGCTGCCGGGGATAGGCAGACAGACGTGCCGATCATCGTATCGAGGGCTGCCGGGGATAGGCAGACAGACGTGCCGATCATCGTATCGAGGGCTCACCAAGGTGTTGGTGAGACAGACCTTTTATCCTAGGTGAAAGGATAACCCTTCTCTTTGGGTTAAAAGAATTGTATTACTTTTACATTTCCGCTGTTACTTGTATTAGAAAGGGATTTGTATTGTTTCCTTTCTTCTTTACATATTCAATTGTAATTGTTTCAATTACAATCATTCTATTACATATTGTATTGATTGGTTCTATACGCTTTAAGGTAGAATCATTCACATTTGTATTACTCTGATTATTGTGTTCACCTTGAATACAATTGTTTTGAATTACAATAGTATTACAATACATCATACCTTTTACATTCAATACAATTGTGGGTATTTGTATTTGTATTAGTTTAAGATCATTTAAACTAATCTCTTTGTTATTAAAACTCAAAGTTTTTTAAACCTACAATTCACCCCCCTCTTGTATTGTTCCATATAATAGACTTTTATATCTACTATTCGATCCAACAATTACATGTGGTGTTCCATCGATCCATCAGAGTAACACTGACACTGATCTATAAAATTCAATAATTGGAATCAATATGGCATCTGAGGAAGAAAACAACTATTTAGTTGAATAATATCAGTAAGTTGGAATTTATGGGCCTAATAATCCAAATATATTTCAGTAATGATCAAATAAATGAAGCATAAAAATATCAAAAATCATTTTCATAAAGAAAATGTTTCTTTTGATTCAATTTGGTCAATAGGAAAAAACACTCTGATTTGTTTTCAAAGAAAAAATGTACTATTTATTTCAAGGGGGCCAAGGCTCATCATATTGGCATTTAAATTCATTCATCATAATAAATTAGAGACACATTCATCATACACATGATGACCCCAATAAAGTCATCAAAAAATTGGCTTCATCGAACATAGGATCCTTGGTATGAGGAATTGTTGAAAACATGAATAAAAATTGATTTTTTTGAAGTTTTTATTGATGAATTATCAAGGGGTATTTATGTCATTATATGTTTTAACAATGTTTATGAAAGGTGAAAAATTCAACAAATTTGAACATTTTTTATGGTAGAATGGTTTCAATGTTTTATTTTTTTAGTTGGTACAGAACATTGAAATGAGAAGTCATTAATTTGATTTCAATTGGTATAGAGTATCCTAATGAGAATTATTCAATTCTAATGTGTTTTCAATTGGGTAACAAAAATTAGAGTAACCATATATTTTCATCTTAAGGAACATAGTATCAGAATGATGATTTTTTAGTTAGTAGAGAATGGATGGATTTGTGAGAAGATTCGAGAATTTTTAAGAAGAATTAAGAAGAGTTGAGAAGTGATGAAAGAGTCAAAAATGAAGTTTAGATGGAAATGAATTTCAAGATTGTAGAAATTGGGTTGAGCAAGATTGTGAAAGCAGTTTCCCTCTCATTACACTTTTATCTCTCCTATATACAATAGAAAGTACATTGTACTTTATGATTCTTATACTATTCGTGTGTGAAGAAAGAGAGTGAAAGTGGTAGAGTGTTATAGAGATGATGTTTTCAGACTATTTTTTACTAAGGAAGTTTTCTAGATAAAAGAAGAAGAAGAAAGCGTGATTGGATCGGACTAAGCTATTAGAAACACATTTTTTTGGAAAGTTTGAAGTGGTTTAGAATTGTTTCTAGAGTATTATTTTTTTATTTTTTTTTTAGAATGATGTATTGGAAAGGGGAATTAAACTGAGCCAACAAACTAAGTTTTATATGAAGTCCAAAAGTGAATTTTTTTACCTAGTTCTGTGTAGTAAAGTGAAGATTTTTGTTTTTAATATTTATAAGTGGATGTTGATAATGTGGAAAAATAACTTGTTTTGAAAAAAACCTTGGAGGTTTCCTAAATTGTTATGAAAACTTATTTTACATCATTTGTGCTAAAATAAAAACATGCACTACTGTATTCATCATTGTGATACACACATGTTAGGGTATATCCTACTTATTATATCCACATAAATGTATTATTTTCTAGTGGATTGTGTGGTATTTTATTATTTCCAAACCATACCAAGGACATAAATACTCTTATTAAGTAGTGAACCTTGTCAATACTTGTTTTCCTGTGGATGTGTGAATGATTTTATTCATTATAAAATTTATAATCATTAATAGGAGTTTAATTTTGTTTCAAAATAAAGAAAACATTAAATAAAAATCTATAACTAATTCACCCCTCCCCCTATTATTAAGACATTGATCTTCATCAAGACTTTAAAATATGCATTAGATCCATGATTCCTTTATTTAATCTTTTCTAAATATTCTAAAGAGAATATTTTATAGAGAATACGAATTGTGTGAACAATAAGGGGATCATAGAAATTTATAGAAATGACTATCATATATAGAAAGATATAACATTTCCTTATCATAGGAATATTGTGTACCATATTTTGGAAGATTATAAATATTGATTTACTCCTATAATTTAGAATTATCCAATTACATCGATGGATAATAAGAATATTTAGAATGATGGATGTTCTAAGAATTCTTTATTCTCGGTACTCTCTGAAGGTGGGTTTCTAAGAGTAAAGGAAGTTACTACTTCCAATGTTATCCAGGAAAAGTTGATGAACATTTATGAATCCAATAAAAAATGATGAAATACAAGTTACAAATATGGAGGCTGATGAATGAAGATCTTAAAATGTGTGAGTTTGAATATTTTGGTGACTTCTTTACAAGGTTGAATGATATTTTTAGCACCACGTGATGTATCGGTCAAAATTTTGAAGAATCAACTATTATTGATAAGATCTTAATACTTCTTCCTAATATGTTTGATTCCAATGTTTCATATTTGGAAGATTGATATCCTAAAAATCTGTCTTTATATGACCTTTATATTACTCTTTTGACTTATGAAATTATAAGGGAGAAAGTTCTGAAAGGAAAAATGATTGTTGATTGAGAAATGTCCTTCAATGATTACAAGAATGGAGTGTATAAGAAGATTAATGAAGATTAATAAGTAACACACTTTGGATTCAAGAATGAATAATGTTATAGTCTTGATGAATTCTTATCATTATTTTCAAAAAAATTGTAAATAGGTATAGGAATGTACTAGAAGAATATACCCTAGAAATGTTTTAAATGTGAATACATTGGGCACTTTGTTGCTAATTTTTCCTAATGAAATAATAAATAAAATTGTGATGAATATTATTGAAGGATAAGAATATCTAGGAACAAATAGGATGATAAGTCAAAAAACTATTCCAAGGGAAAAGATAGAAAGCTCTCCAAATCTAAAATGAGAATATTTTTACCTAATGTTAATGAAGAAGAAGACAATAATGTTGAGTATGAAAATATTAATGAAGTTTCTGAATAATATATTTTCATTGAAATAGGTAATGATGAATATTTTGGATGTAGTAGTTCTAAAGATGATGAAACTGAGTTAGAATTTTATCATAAGTAAAAACTGAAATAATTTCTGAGAAAGACTGCTAGACTTGAAAGTGAGATCAAGAAGTTGAAGAAGGAGAGTCTTATAGTAATCAGAATAATTTTTTTTACAGAAGAGAAATACGAGTCATTAGAAGAGATTGATTGTTTGAATAAGTATCTTGATAAATAAAATAATTATAATTAACATCTTAAATTAATGTTGAAGGAAAAATAACAAGATTTTGAAAATTTTCAACATAATGTTTATAAAGTTGAAAAATTATTTTAATGTTTAAATTACTCTATCTTTGATGTTGGTGAATGATTTGGAAATATTGAACCTTATATGGATTTATAGAATTTACCTTAAAAGTATTTAAATATAGATTAATTTGTACTTAGGAAGAACAATTCTAAGAAAATAATGTTTCTGGCAAAAACCAAAAAATTAGGAATTTTAGAAGTTTCTCAAATTTCCGATTCTAAAAAAATTTCAACCATTACTAAATCCAATAAGGTTTGGAATAAATATGAATTTAATAAGTACAGACTTAGTTATAAAAAAATTTTGGGTCATGAAAGTTCTGATATGAAAGATAAGAATGTTCCTAAGAAACATTCTCACAATTTTGGATAGTATAGAAGTTATATAGGAAAGTAATATTTCAATGGATACAACTGGTATTGTTGTGTATTTAGGCATCAAGATACTATGTGTTTGTTTAACCAAAAAAATTTCAATTATATTGTAAGTTATTAAAAGATAATTTTGATGGGATGTAAATCCTATCAACGTACGAAATACGAGAAATATGTTTTTCATGTAATGAATAGGTTCCATTCCTTAGAAACTATTTTTGAATGATTTGAACAACTAGGATATCTTGAAAATTGGTGTCTTGTTTTATAATAATAAAAAATATTTTTAATAATTATAAAAATATAGAGGTGTGGAACAAAAAAGGAAAAGAAAAATATCTTGATATTGAAACAACTCTCAAATCTATAAAAGGATAATGACCTTGTATTTTGGAAAGTGGGTCTAATTCTCATATAACATGAGACTTGAATTTTTTGAAGAATCTTAAAGACTTCAGAAATGAATAGTGATGTTTTGGAATGATGAATCCATCATAATCAAAAGTGTTTGATCCACTATTATTGTAGAAGAAAATTTGAAATCCAAGAATGATTTTTTTATTAATAGGTTGAAACACAATATATTAAGTGTTTCTAAAGTTTTTTTATGAATGAAATATATTTTTTTAGAGAATATTGTTTTTCTGTGAAAAGAGTGGAATATAGAAAACTTTTTACAAAATGAAAATTTAAAAAATGAAACTTGTTTCAATTTGGTGAAGTTCAGAACTAAATTTACATAATCATGATGGAATAAAATTAGTTGTGGCATAAAAGGTTGGGACATATGTGTCATAGAAACATTATTATGTTATCAATGATAGATAATTTCTTTGGTATTACTGATATTTCATGAATAATCTATTGGTGTATTAAATTTTTCTAGAAAGTAACGATTAAAAAATCAGTGTATAATAAATCAAATATTCGTTAAAATTTACCCCTAGAACAAATTCATTCTGATATCTATAGGATAATAAGAAAACAATAAAATTTTAGAGATAATTACATTATTTATTTTATTGATTATTTTACTAATATTACTCATGTTATGTATTTTAAACATAATATTGTTACCCTAAAGATGTTTAAAATTGTTAGGAGAATATCTGATAAGGAATTTGGTTATTCTATGAAGTAGTTGAGAACTAATAATGGTGGTGAGTATAAAAATGAATGGTTCAAAAGTTATCTTGAAAAACATTGAGTTTTACATGTGTTCAGTACACCATAAACACCACAACAAAATGGTTTTTCTGAAAGGAATAATTGAAGTTTGGTTGAAATGGTATGTACTATATTACATGAACATGGCCTTTCTCATTACTTTTGGCGGTAATTTATAATAATGACTATTAATATTTAGAACTATTGTTTCCATAGGACGAGTTCCGATAAGTCTTCTTATGAATAGTTTTATGAAATAACTCCATGTTTGAAACACTTATGAGTTTTTGAATGTCCCAACATTCTAAATAAAAAATGTGGAGGCCTTGGAAAGTTTGATCATAGAGGTGAAGATGAAATATTTCATGGATATGATCTAAATGAAAGAGGATATAAATGATTCAACAAAGATATAATAAGAATAGTATATTTAGTTGGATTACCTTTTTTTTAAAAAATGTGAGGAAGAGGTGTGAAAATTATGTGTAGATGAGGAATATGAAGACAATTAATGAATTGTTGTTAAGTAACATGATATGGATTCCATAAATTGTGATGAAACACAGGTGGAATAATTAAACTCAGCTATTTCTAATGATGAGGAATAATTTAATACATCTCATCCTAGTCTATGAAATAAAATTGAATCTCAAAACATGATTGCTTATCAACTTCAAAATGTTAAAATAAGAATAAAATCAAAAGTAATTACACATACTTATTTGTATTCAAAATTTGGTCCAAAATATTTTAATGAAGCTTTTGTGAATTCAGAATGGTTTCAGTCTATAAAGAAAGAGTTAAACCAAATTTGGAAAAATGATACTTGGGAACATGTACCTAAGCCAAAAAATCGAAACTTTATTGGTACAAAGTGGGTATTAATAAAAAATTTGAATGAAGATGGTGAAGTGATAAGAAAAAAAACAAGATTGGTTTGCAAAGGTTACTCAGAAATTAAGGGAATTTATTTTGATAAAACATTTTCTCCATTGTAATGGTTAAACGAAATTAAAATGTTTATTTCTATTTCTTAACAACAAAGTTATAAAAAATTTCAGATGGATTTGAAGTTAGGTTTTCTAAATGAAGAGATTGATGAAGAATTTTATGTTGAACAATAGTGTTGTTTTTTTATTGGGAAAGATGAAAATTATGTGTTCAATTTGAAGAAATCCAAGTACATGCTAAAGTAAGATCTTTGTGAATGGTACTCTAAATTGGATACATGATTATGTAAGATGAAATTTAAGAAAGAAAGGGTTGATAGAAATATATGCATCAAATAAAGTCAAGATATTTCCCTCATTGTTATTGTATATGTTGATGAAATTATCTTTTTATAGGAATGATGAATGAACTTATGAAATATTTACTAATTAAATAAAGGAGATGTTTTAAATGTCCATGGTGGGTGAAATTAAATAATTTATTGGGTTAAAAATATCAAAAAGGGAGAAATGAATATTTAATTCTCAAGAACCTTATGCTAAGTAACATCTCAAGAAGTTTGGAATCAGAAATTAAAAATCTATATCCACAACAAAATAAATTTTAACCATGTTGATTAAATATGAATAAGGTAAAGAAGTTGACTCTAAAGAGTCTCAAAAGTTTATTGGAAGTTTATTATATATATTTTCCTCAATACTGGACAATATTTATGTTATTACCTTATGTGTAGTATTCCAAAATGATCCAAAGGAATCACTTATATTGGCAGGAAAAATAATTTTCTGATATATCAAAGTCACAAAAGATTTTGGAATCTAGTATAATATATTATAGAGTATTTATTTTTTTGGTTATATTGATTCTAATTGGGTAGGAAGTATTCATTATAAAAGGTCCATATATATTGGTGTTTTAATTCTATGGAAAAGTTTTGTATGTTGGCATACTAAGAAGAAAAATTTAGTAACTATTACCAGGACAAAATTCGAGTATGTTTCTACCACTCAACCTAAAACAAATCTTATATGGAAATATAGTCATTTAGAAGACTTACCTATTGAAGTGAAGTTACCTATGATCTTAGGTTGTGATAATAAAAGTTCCATTTACCATACAATAAATACCACACAAAATTATCATTCAAAACATATTGATATCAAATATCACATTATCAAAGAACATGTGGAGAAGAAATAATTAAAACTGGAGTATGTTCCTACATCAGAAAATGTTCCCAATATTTTCAGAAAATAGCTACTAAAGGAATATTTTTTAAAATTTAGGTTGAACATGGGCATCACGCCTATTTATCTCTATGGTTGAGGTATGTGTTTATTTTCCCTTTCTTATCTAGTCTTTGTATTGTGTTGTAAAGGGGGAGAAATGTTTCATAAATCTACCCATTGATATATGGTAAACCTTTTAAGGAAGCACGTATATAGGGGGAATTGTGGGTAAGAGGTGATATCAGCATGTTTGTGTGTGATGTGTGTGAGATATTCTAATTTTTTGTTGAAGTGTACAAGAATCATGTATATATAAATAAAGTAAAAGGAAAATAAGTTTTTACATATGAAAGAAAAGGATGTTTGGAATGTTGGAGAAGTTTCATAATTCACTAATGTTTGACAATATGGATTTGGTATCAATTATTATTATTTCCTAAAATGAGTTCGATCATGTAGGCCTAAATTTTTTGATCAGTAATCCTTAGCTTGAGATTAAAATTTTCAATAATGTATAATACTTGGTAGGAAATAAAATCCAAATGGGTAGATTATTGGGACCAAGATATCAGGAAGATGTTTTGAATGCTGAAAGAATATTGTGTTGTTTATTTTTTATATTATTGTCATCAAATAAAAATAAACTCACATTATAATTTTATGTAATTGGAATTAAGGGGGTATTAGTAATAGATGATCAAATAAAATACTATTAATAGAGTAAATAATTCTTAGTTTTCTATACTGAAGAAGTTATGTGAAAGAAGTTTTGTTTCAGACTCACATTGTGTTTGGAATGAAAGTATCAATCGGTATGAAATTTTTTTATTACAGTCTGAATGTATTTAAATACAATTGGTACATTTAAATATGATGATGATTTTATTATTTGTATGTTTTCAAAATAATAAGTTGTTTGTAAACTTGTGATCTAATATTTTTTAAAGAATGTGAGAAAATGTGGCTGAATCATTCCAAGTGGTGCCTATCAGATTGAGGTTCGGAATGAAAGACCGAATATAAGATAAGGATGGGAAGTCATAGAACATTCCAATGTAATTTAGATGATTATATTCTGATTATAATGTTCTCAAAATCATAAATAGGCCATGATACTAGCATAAGTTTGTGGAGGGATAAAGAATGCGTTGTTTGAAGTTGTTGAAGTCGATGTTTTAATAAAGCACTATTTGACTGATCCATCAGACTTTATGATCCACCAAATTGTCCAATTCACTGAAATAAATCTTAAACATGATATTTCATTAGTTTAAATTCCTAGAATAAAAGAATTATCTACTGAAACCGGTTCAATGAACACAGTGTTCCACTGATCCATTAGAGCAATACAAAAACCAATCTATCAAATCCAATTGTTGGTAACTATATATAATCAGAGACAAAACGAAACTATTTAATTTAATCATATCAGTAATTGGGGACTTTTGGGACCAATAATTCAATTGGATTTAGAGACTAATTGAATAAATAAACCAAAAAAATTTAGTCAACCATTTTTATAAAACAAATGTTTGTTTTGCTTCAATTGAGTTAAGAGGGGAATAACTTTAATTTTTTTTACAAAACAAAAGTGATATTTGTTTCAACTAGGTAATGAATCATCAGACTAGAACTAACAATAATTCAATAGAAGAATTTAGGGGCTGATTCATTAGATGCGTAGTGACACCGATAAAGTCAACAGACACTAGACTTCATTGGACACATGATCATTGGTCCAAGGAATTGTTTAAGGGATGATGAAAAATTGAAATGTTTTGAAGCTATTTTTGACGTGTTTCCAGGGGTTTATGGTACCATTATAATTTTAAATTATGTTTATGAAAATTGAAAAAAATATAACAAAGTTGAAAATGTGTTTATGGAAGAATGGTTTCAATGTTTTTTTTCCTTTAATTAGTACGAAGCATCAGAATTAGAAGTCATTAATTTTATTTCAATTGGTATGAAGAATCATAATGAGAATTATTTAGTTATAATGTTGTTTCAATCAGGTCAGTAAAATTGGGGTGACCATATGTTTTCAATGTAATGACCATGATATCAGACTGAATAATTATTATAATGTCAAAGTTTGATGGAGTTGTGAGAGGATTCGATAATTTTAGAAAATAATAAAGAAGAGTTGATAAGAATTGACTAATTTAAAGATGAAGTTGAAATAGAAATTAAATTCCATATTTTTGAAATTTGGTTGATAGGGAATGTAAAAGTAGCATCCCACCCATTCCACTTTTAACTCTTCCATAAATAGTAGGAAGTACATTATACTTTCTGATGCTTGTACTGTTCCCATGTGAATAAAGAGACTGATAGAATTGAAGTGTTAGAGAGAAGAAGCTTCTAAACTATTATTTCTTGAGTAATTTTTCTAAATAGAAAAAGAAGAATGAGTGATTAGATGTGATCGAGGCATTAGACATATGTTTCAACGTATAGTTTGAAGTGGTTCAGAATTATTTCTAATGAATTGTTTTCTTGTATATTTTTTGAAAAAAGTATCAGATTGGGAAATAAGAATGGTTCAACAGATTGAGTTATGTAAAAAGTATAGTAGTGAAGCTCTTACTTATGGCTGGTAAGGAAAGTGAATAATTTTATTTTTAACATTAACAAGTGTAAGATGATAGTAATGAATATTAACATATTTTGAACTAACTATTGAAGGTTTCTTAACTTGTTTCACAAACATTATTGATATAATTTTCACTTGAAGAATCATATACACTATTTTATTTATCATTGTTCTACAAAAGTGTAAGGTTATATCCTGTTTATTGTATCCACAAAATAGATTGTAAACTAATGCATTTTGTTATATTAGATTTTTTCCAAACCATGACAAGGATGTATCTACACTTATTGATTAGTGTAACATGAAAATATTTATGTTCCTTTGGATGTGTGAATGTTTTTTTTCAAAAAATTACTAAACTTTAATAGTAAGAGAATATTGTTTCAAAAAAAAAAGGAAACCTAAAAGAAAAATTCTATCACTGATTCACCCCCTCTCAACAATACATTGATCCGGGTTGGGAATTTAGAAAATGGTGGGTTATATATGTGTGGGACCAAACTATATACTTGATACTTATTTTGATGTTACCATCCTGTAGTATATCATGTTATCCTAGAAAAATTTATTTAACATCCATTGTTAGACTAGCATGTATCTTAAGACATCATATAGATTCTATTTCATTTCTAAGCATGGTCATAATGAAATATAATCTATGATTCCATCTAAAAGTTCATTATTTAGCACCCATGGTCAAACTAGTAGACATACCGATACACCATCTAGTAGTTCATTATTTATCTTCCATGGTTAGACAAATAAATATCCCTATATTTCTTCTTGTATTTATTTTTATAGATCTCATCATTAGATTGATATAAAGACCATTATTCCATAAGGAAGGTATTTTTTTCACCCATAAATAGAAATTAATTATTTAGAACCCATAGTATGATTAGAATATATCCTAAGAATCTATCTGAAGTTCTTTTCATTAGCACCCATAGTTAGAATGATAGATAGTCAAAAAATCCCAATGGAATTCTTTATCATCCCTGGTCAGACCAGCTTCTAGTCAAGGATGATATCTAGTTTTTTCATCAATAACATTTAAACCAACAATATTATAAGAGAATATGAATTCCATTATGTCACATGTGGTATTATGGATGTGTTTCATGAAAAATTATGAAACCAGGTATGTTTTGATGTCAATGGGGCATAATTAGTATAAAATGACCTAACAGGTTTTATTACATGTTGTGTATTCATACTATATATATTTTATAATATATACATTAATATATCTTTGAGTATATTGGGATCCTAATTAGTGGTTACTTTTGGTGGTTTTTCTCATTCCATAGAACCTTGGTTGATACAAAAACATTATGTTTGATATCCAGGATAGAGTATAAGTTGAGTAAAGGATTTCATTGGACATACTCGATGAATTTTAGATATGGTATTGGGGAGAGGCTCTTAGTTTATGATATATAAATTTAGTGTATTTTAGTTGTTCATTTATTTTTCTTATGATCTCCCTATTTTGTGGTCATTAAATGTATTTGTTATTTGACCTACTTGTTCATTTAATATAGAATGTGTGTATGTTCATTTTTCTATGATTTTATTTTAGTTTTAATTTAATATCTATACCATGATTTTGTTTAGATTTTGTTATTATTACGTACTCATTGATGACTACTATGGCATCAAGAGTATTGATTCCAATATAATGGTTATACCCTATTGTTTCTACTCCATATCTTATGACATATATGGAGGTGTACCTAAGGTCATGTGGTGAAATAATTTCAATCATTATTTGGGTGGGATAGTTTAGGAAATTATAATTACCCAACTAAGTGTAACCTAAAATCTCAAAATGAGATTTTTTACCTCACTCTATGGGTTATCCATTTGAACCCTTCCTTGCAAAAAATAATCTATGGTAACCTAGCTTTAACATGAATCTATCTGGTTGGGTGATCTATTTATTGACAGAATTTTACATTATTAGTAATCTCACACTTATTTTTTGTGGAATTTTCTTAGTCCCACCATTTTGATATACATTATATGTGTCTTAAATTCATAATTATTTGATATCATGAAATTTTCATTATATCATATTTTATTCTTATATTTAAGCATCCTTATAAGGATTTAGTTTAACAATGCCTATTCTTTCCACTAATTTAATACATTAAAACCATACTAATATGTAACTATTTACACAACTCAGAGTTTATTTAACAATATAAAAAATATTAGACCAATATATCTACACTTATCCAAATTTATATCATTCGTTAAGTAGTTGAACCCAATTCATATAATGGATCAAAATCATATGAACTAAAAAATCTTCACAATAGAAAATATTCTTTTTTGTGGTAGCCAAGAAACACTTTTATTAGATAGAGAATGAGCTCCCAGTCCAATGGGAAGTCTGGCACAAAGTCCCACTACCCATGTTTCAATAAAAAATAGAGACTTCAATTCCCTTATAGTTCAGACACCTAAAATGTGTAAACTAAAATATTCTCCAAATTCAAGTTCAAAACACTATAACAAGCTGAATTCCTGGTTGATTAATATTGAATCGTATATTGACATACATAGAATATAATTTACGAAGTGAATATTCTATAAGAAAATATCTATAATATAAATAAAAGTATATATAATATTCATGTCATATAGAAAATTTATGATCATGAATATTTATATATGAATACTATAAATAAATAATCATTTAATTTATTCAATAAACATGAGATAATAATATGAACAATTTTTACTTTATTTATATAGAAAAATATTCAATTCTTAATTCTTAATACATTTATTTTCTAAAAAAAATTCTAATCTATAATAATTTTATTTAAAATGATAATTTTTTCAATTTTTTATAATATTATATTTATTGATATTACCAAATAATATACCACAATCCATATCACTATATAGACTTTATCTCAGACATCATATCATTGTTAATGAAAATTCAATATCATATATTATTCTTCAACATTTGAACCATATGAAATTAATATATATTATATATATCACCATTACAACACTACTCTCTATTTTGAAAAAACTATTATATCAATCATAGCCTTTGATAATGCCTATCATAGCATAAAATACAGTTCCTAACCGTTGATTATGATGAATCGTATGATATGAATCATCTTATTATACCCTATGAGAATGAAAGACACATAAATAATATTATATGATATCATAAGACATATTTAACAGTATTGAAATCCTATGAAGAAAATTAAACCACAACATAAGAAAACTTATTTCATAATTAACAAGAAGTTATGATATATATGTTCTTTATATGATCAACATTAAAATAAGTTTATTTGATGATAAAGGTAGATTGGATACAACTTTTTAGATTTTTAGAACATAGAATTATCATAAAAAATGGAATAATCGTATTTATATTTCAGATATATCTTCATAGAATCAACCTGAAATATAAAGTACATAATTTTAACTTATTATAACTCCAGACTAGTGAATTAAATCTTGATGAAGTGTGGTTTATAGATAAAATTAACCACAAAAAATAAAACTCATTCCTCTAAAGGTAGTGTATATACCACTAGATTCTATTTAAGATATACGAGGATCCCTTGATCACTAAATAATGTGATTTAACCCTTTCCATGAAGATAAATAAAGATATTTGAAGAATAATGTTTCATATTGAATTGATATTCCACCACAACTTCAAACTGAGAATGATCACGTCCATTATATATCCTCATTTCAATCAATGAAAGTAAATCAAGTTCCATTGATAATGCTTGGAAGTGACTGTATGTTACGTGTAATGTATAAAATATTTGATTTTTATGATTAATGAATGTTTTCACAATTACATAAAATTTAGTAGGCCATTAATTAATCATATCAATGAATCATAACTGAAGATAAACTATTTGGGAAACACTGTATGAAATTTGATATCTTATATGGAATATCATAACTATAACATGGGTGATGATATAAGTAGATCATTCTTATCACAACATGTGACATATCCTTATATTATTTCATACAATATATATCACATTTATATCACCTGTTATTATATAAGTAAATTATACAATATGAATAATATTTTTTAGGGAAAAAGTAACCCCAGAAAGTAATTAAATTGTATTGTATCACCCTCATAAAATAGAAGAACCAGATACTAACACTATATGTATCTATTCCTACTATATCCAAGATTTTTGAACTTATCAACACCACATTTATATGTTGGATATGATATATAAATAACACTCTAAAATTAAAAATATTCCCTTGTATCTCATCATAACATTCCTACTAAATAATTCACCCTAGATGTATAATTATATGATGATAGAGGATTAAATGTATATAATGATATCATAAAATAGATAGAAAAGGAACAAAAATATCCATTGAAAACCTACATGATCTATAATATAACATTAGTATTTCCTCAAACCAAATGTTTTTCATGAGAAGGAGTAATTACTGAGTGATTTATTATCCACCTCAATCTGAATGTTGTAAATGAAAGAGTGTAAACATCGATATGAATAATTATTTATGTAAAAATTTAATATATTCAATAGTTTATATAACATATTAAGGATAAATAAGGAATGAAAAAACTATAGGAAAATTATAATATCTACCATGATTAATGGGTTTGAATGATAAATTTCATCATCTCACTCTAACCTAAGTCGATGGGCGAGTGAAAAGGTAATCAATAAAGATAACTATCACATTAATCAATTAAATGATACTATCTTTGGGTCATATGCTCCATCTCACAAAATATTAAAATTCCATTATATATTTGTTGAATAATTTCGACACCACTAGCATATTGAAACCCAAGAATAATTAATTACTAGTTATTAGATTATATCGCTAACCATATCGTACAAATGCTAATATTAATAAACAAAAAAAATATTATTCCTATATCAATATAAATGTCCCAAAGCATCATCATTATATTTATCATCATTCTTTTATTTTATTTGAATATTTTCCAAATATTTCCAACACTAAATTTTAATTAGTGGTGTATCATTATTCCCAATTTTCATCACAAGAATTACAATACAACTCTTAAATACTCATTATCACATCAAGGAAACTATTTAATATCTTTGATATATTTTTAACATAATTAAGGTCATTTTTTATGGTTCATATCACTTGTGTTCAACATTCTCTTATCATAGTAAAAATTACATGTTTTAATTTTATACACACACACACACACACATCAGTGTGTGTGTGGGTGCTACAAATACAACTCTTAGGATTTTAATCTTACTAAAACATTAAAAACCAAAAATTCATAAAAAATAATTATATTTACTACAATAATAAAATCATGAACTTAATTCACATTATTAATTTCCTTAATCCCACACTGAATTAATTTTAAATCTATTTATTGTTAAATATATTATCTTATAAGTCAACTATTATGGAATCATTTATATACACTACGTAAAGTCACATAATGAAATTTAATTAGGTTTTAAAATTTGACATCAATTATAAATTATCTTGAATTTATTTAAAATTATATCATTCCCATTAATTATTTCGTGCAACTTTTTTAATTTTTGAATTAATTACATAATTTTTATAATAATTTCTATTTTATTTCCTGTTAAAAAATTGAATTTGAAAATGTTAAAACGATTACTTACATTCTTACCAAGTTTTAATTCCTTCACATAAAATAATTTTATCATAATAAGTTAATATTATCCTTTAATTTTAGAAAAATATCAAAAAGAAGATCAATATTAATTCTAATTATTTTATTACTTTATTCTTTATTAAAAATTTCATCACTATTTTATAACATTTACACTTTTAATTGAAATCATTCCTTATTAATTACCTATAAGAGAATATCCTCATCATCATAATATTCTTAAGCATCAAATTTTTGATCCATAACATCTCATTATATTATTATTGTAAAATATCCCAATATATATCATTATATAAAACTATTATTAGTTAGTAATAATGTTTTATAAAATTATCAAAAAATTAAATTCACGATGTCTAGTTAGGATTCATTTTTTAATTAATTTAACATGTCAATAAAAAATTATTATAATTTTAGTAATGATAATTTTACTAATTTATAAATTCAATAGGTAAATTGGTTAACCAAATTAATACAAAAATGATACAAACAAGGTTTAATTTGGTCTGATTTTTTTTATCAACATATAAAACAAAATTTAAATGCCCAATTTGGGATTCTCATGTGCCCCTATACACCTATAACGGTTCATATAAATGATTGAATGCCACATAACACCCCCACAAACTACCACACATGGACTTATCCACTCCGTCCCTATTTTCTCATTCAACTATTAAATTATTTTATTAAATAGACCTAACCACACCACATCCTTCCCTAACATCATGTCAACCTAATAAAACCCCAATTATGTTTTTCTTGTGACTGGAAATTCATTATACCAGCATATCACACACTTATAATGCACCCAAAAAAGTGTCTACCTATGCCTATGCAGACCGTATTTTGATCTAAGGATCAAATAGTTTCACATTTCACTTATTATGAACCATAGTTGAACTATGGTTGGGACGTATGTCCTCCTCTCATTTTTCTAATGCTGCATCTAGTTAACACCAAACCCCACCCCATCTCCATCAGAACTACCACCACACATTGTTCAATATACCCTAAAAACAAGAGAAAGAAAGATTTAGTTTCCTTATAAGGAATTTTTTTATATTTTAAAAAGGATCACAAAAATATAACATTCAAGATTTGTGTTAGCATTAACAACACTAATAGTTATAGAGAAGGTGAACATGAGATATATTTATCTATAAAATAAATTTTGATATATACAATTGATATATTTGTTTTTTAGTTTTGATATATTAAGATCAACTTAAGATTAAAAATTGTATAATATATGAAGACTTATTCATCATGTAGTTACTATATGTTTGGACCAAGTTGGATAAAATACGTTTTTTTGATGCTAAAAGAAGTTTTTTTTGTTGTATTGTATTGTTTTGTCATTAAAAAAAATAAATTCACTTTATAATTTATAATAATTGTGTGAAATTACTATCTTACTCAGTAGATCAGATATTTTTTTATAATAAAGTACATGAAATTTATTTTTCTCTTCTAAAAAAGTTTTCTGGGTGAAGTTATTTATTGAACTCACATTGTGTCTGGAAAGATGTTTTGGATCTGAGTAATAAGTTGTATTGAAGTCTGAATATCTTTAATATATTTGATATTAAATCATAAAATTATTTTCTATATTTTAAATTTTCAAAGCCATAAATTGTCCAAAATCTTATGATCCAAGTACTCTATAATAAGGAAGGAAAATAGGTGTCAGAATTTTTCATAGGTTTGAAAATTAGTTTGAGTTTCTAATAGAATGATATAAGGTGATGAAATAATGAGAGGTCATAGAACTTACCAATATAATTCAAATGATAATATGTTGATACCAATGTTTCAAAGATCACAGATAAGTCATGATATAATAAATGATTTTTAGAAGAATAAAGGTCATAAATTCAATGTCATCTGTTCCAGGTTCATTAGATTACGAATTACTGGATTCCAAATTTTTCTAAAGAATGGGAAGCTTGATGTGGCCAAAGCAAAAGTTTTGTTGAAGTTAGAAATTTTTCAAAAGTAATGATCAACTGATCCACTGAAATAGATGGTTCATCAGACTATCTGATTCACTAAATGAACCAATCTATTGGATAAATCATATATTTCATAGAATCTTGAAGAAATAAGCCATTTCTTACACCATTCCATTAGACAAGATGTGCCATCGATCAATCCGAGGAGTTCTAACACCTATACCTCATACCCATTATTTGTAAAAATAAAGAATTGTGTGCATAATTCTATTAAAGATAGATAAAATTTGTTTTGTTTATGTTGTTTGAAATTTGGCTCTTTCTTGGACCATTGAACTGAGTGAGATTAGAGACTAATCAACTGGATGATGTTTAACAATGAAGTCATCCATTTTAACAGGGAAACAATGTTTTTTTAAAATAAAAGTAATGTTTTTTAATTGGGTCAAGTTCTATTAAATAAGTATTAATGCTGATATATCAAATGGTAAATAAAGACCAACTCATCCGACACACACTAGCATCGATAATTCATTGGCTGCTATACTTCATCAGAAGTAAGATCATCTGTCTAAATTTTATTTGAACAAATAAATAAAAGGTGTAATGTTATGAAACTATTACTAAAGTGTAGTTTATTGGTTTTAGAATCCTATATAAGTTGTGACAATATTAATGGAAGAAGAGTTTCAGTTCGTTTGGTGCTTTAGAATGGTAAGTATTTAGTTTTTAATACATTCCATCGGATCATAAGAATCTATGTGATTAATTGTATTATAAAAAAAAAGTATACCATACTGAAAACTAGTTTGTAATTATTATGTAGGATAATGTTTCCAAAATTTTCAAGATGTTTTAGGAAGATTTCAAAAGAGTTGATAAGTGATGAAATAGTCAAATATAAAGTAAAAATGATTGTGAAATATGAGTTTCTTGAAATTTGGTTGAGTGGGAAGTTGAATGTGGTTTCCCACCCATTCCATTTCTGGTGCACCAATAAATTGAATTTGAAGGATAAAATGATTTCTAAATAAGGAAATATTCACATGTAGGAGAGATAGGGAGTGTTAAATGTTTTGAGGTAGAATTAGTCGAAGAGGATTTTCCAAATAGAGTTTTATTGACAAATATCTCTGGAAAGAAGATATATAAGAATAAATTAGTGGTATGATTTTTCCAGATCATACAAATCCATAAAAAAATGTTTATATAAAATAAAGATGTTTTTAGAGTAGTTTATAGAGTATATTTTCATATTTATTTTCTGGTAGGAAGAATTATACTAAACCATTAAATTGAGTTTTCATGAAAAGTCAAGAAGTGTTGTTTCTACCTACTGTTTAGTATGAAATTGAAGAATTGTATTTTTAATAATTAAAAATGTTTCAATTTTTGAAGAATCACATTGAAATGTTTGGAAATAACCAGTGAATGTTTCTTCACTTGTTAAAAAACATAGTTTACATCATTCTTGATTGAATAAGAACATGCACTGTTGTATATAACATAGTTTTACACATGTGTAATGGTATATAATACTTGTTGTATCCATATAAAAGGATTGTTTTATAGTAGATTATATGGCATTACATTATTTCAAAACCCTTCCATTTAAAAAATACTCTTATTGAGTTTTGAACCTTATAAATACTTGTGTCTCTATAGATGTGTTAGTGTTTTGTTTTTAGAAAAGTGTTAATTATTTAATAGGAGAAAAAGTCTGTTATACAGGAAAAATAAAATAAAATAAAATTATATCACTAACTCACCCATCCCTCTCTCAGTGATACATTAATCATGGTTGTGACTTCTCAATTGGTATTAGATAAAGGGTTCCATTTGTTTTCTATTTTCAAAAGTTTTATAAGAGAAATTATTAGGGAGAATCTAAATTTTGTGAACAGTAAGGGGATTCTAGTATTCGATGAAAAGAAATATCATATATGGAATGATAGAATGTTTCTGTATCTTATTTTTATTGGGTATGATGTTTTGGAAGCTGCTAAAGATTATTTTTATCCTTATATTGAAAATGATCCTCTTATATATATGGATAATAAACACCTATAAATTTATGGAAGACATAAGAATACTTTACTCTCATCACTTTTGTAAAGTGAGTTTCTAAGAGTAAATGAGGTTTAAAATGCTAATGGTATCTAGTAAATGTTTAAAAACATTTATGAAGGAAATAAGAAGGAGAATATTTAAAAGTTACAAATATAGAGGATAAAATATGAATATCTAAAAATGGGTGAGCATGAATCTATTGGTGAATTCTTTTCAAAGGTGAATGATATTGTTTTCACTATAATATTCCTTGGTGAGAAGTTGGAAGTTTCAAATATTATTGAAACTATATTTTGAATTATTACTAACAAGCTTGATTCCCATGTGTCATATTTGGAAGATAGAGATCCTAAAACTCTATCATTGGATGGACTTTATAGTACTCCCATTACTTATGAAAATATAAAAGGGAACGTTTTCAAAATGTAATAAAAATATGATCATGAAATTTATTTCAATGATTTAAAGTAAGAAAAATATAAAAAAGATTCTCTCAGATGAATAATTTGGTTATTTTTAATTAAAAAATTAGGTTAGTAACAATATTTATGAATTTATATCCTTATTTTCTAAAAAAACGTTAATAGATATAGGAAATTTCAAAGGGAAGGTACCCTTGAAATGTTTTTAATATGGATTTTTTTGGTATTTTGCTTCAAATTTCCCCCAAAGAAATAATTAATATAATAATGATGAAGATTATAGAAGGATAAGAATATCTTTTAATAATCAAGGTGATAAGTTGAAATATTATTGCAAGGTAAAAGATAACAAGTTCTCCAAATCCAAAACAATATGTTTTTTTTCTAAAAACGATGAAAATTAATATAGTGACATTGAAGTTGAAAATTTTACTGAATTTTCTAGAAAAAATAATTTCATAGAAATGTTTTATAATTAAGAGTTTTGAAGTTTATGTTTATAATAAGAATATAGAGATTTATAATTTCATCTAAAAAGAGAGTTGAAATAATATCTCAGAAAGAATGTATGACTTCAAAAAAAAGTTAAATAAGGATTGTACTATAAAAAATAATTAAGATTTTATTTTTAAGTAGAAAGATATGTTTAAATTATAGGTTTCATATTTTAAGACGTCTATTGAGAAATAAAATAATCTCAATGAACATCTTAAAGTAAAGTTAAAATCAAAGGAATAGGAGATGGAACTTGTTGAAAAAAACCATTCTAAAGATGACTAGGGATTTACAAGTTTCAAGAAATATATCTATAACGTTGGTAGAAGTTATGGAAAGGGTAATCATGAGAAGTATCTACAAAATTTTTCATTAAAAGTTGTAATGAAAATTTTAAATGTTTTTAAGAAGATTAAGGCTGAGAAAACCCCCTATATGGAAGAAACCAACAATATTGTAAATTATAAGGTTTATAAAATTATCAAGTCCAAGACAAAAGTTTCTACCACTTCTAAATTTGATAAAGTTATAAGTAAATCTAAGTTAAATAATAATAATTCATTTTACAATAGGATGTTTGGGGAAAAAATGTTCTAATATGGAATATAAGAGAGTTTTTGAAAAAATGGTCACAAATCCAAAAATTATGGAATTTAGATAGTTAAATATTATTTAAATGGTTAATACTAGTATTGTGGTGGATTTGAGCATACAAAAAATATGTGTTATTTTAACCATCAAAATTACAATTATCCCATGAGTTTCGAGAAGCAATATTTAAGGGAGTGTCAACCATCTCAAAGGATAAATCTCAGGAAGATGTTTTGAAAGATGAAAATATATTCCATCCAATAGGAATTATTTGTGAAAAATATGAAAAACCTAAACTTCTTTCAAATGGGTGTTTTTTTTAACCATCACTATAACATGTTTATCACAATTTTCAGAGGCTAGATGTGTAGAAAGATAAAGAGAATAAAAATTCCTTTATTGTCGAAACGTATCTAAAATGTAAAAAAGGAGATAACCTTGGATTTTTGATAGTGGGTGTTCCTCTCATATGAAAAGAGATTTGAAATTGTTGAAGAATGTGAAATATTTCAAATAAGGAATAGTGATGTTTTGAAATTATGACTCACTTATAATCTATGGTATTAAATTCACTATTATTTGGGGGGAAAAGTAAAAAATCAAAGAAATCATTGATTTTTCATGGGATGAAACAAAATCTATTAAGTGTTTCCCAATTTTTTTATGAGAGAAATAATTTTTTTAGAAAATATTTTTTTGTTGTGAAAAGAGTTGACGATGTAAATGTTGTTACAAAAGGAAAATTTACAAAAAGAAAACTTGTTTCAAGTTGGTCAAGTAAAAAAATTAATTTTACTTAAGAATGATGAAAGAAAATAAGTTTTGGAATAAATGGTTAAGCCATATGTGTGAGTGAATGATGATAAATTTATCAAAGAGATATAGTGTATGTGGTTTATGGATAGGTCAAGAAGAAGAGATTGGTGTTGCTTAATTTTTCAAAAAGGTAACATTGAAAAAATTTTGCATAAGAAAGTTTATATTCATTCAACTCAACCCATTGAACTAATTCATTCTAATATTTGTGGTCCAATGAGAAAACAATAAAAATTTGGGGATACATACTTTATTTCTTTCATTAATTGCTTTACTCGTATAACATGCGTTATGTTTTTGAGAAATAAATCGGAATCTCTAAATATATTTAAGAGTTTATGGAGGGGAGCTAAGAAGGAATGTGGGTATTCTATGAAAAAATAGATAAATAATAATGATTAATAATACAAGAATTAATAGTTTATTTGTTATCTAGAAAAAACATAGAATTCTACTTGAGTTCAGTACACCATACACACCACAAGAAAATTGTGTTGTTGTAATGAAGAAGATAGTTTTAGTTGAGATGGGGTGTAAAATATTGATTGAGCATGGCCTTTATCACTACTTATGGAGGAAAGGTATGAGCAGAACTATTTATATAGAAAATCAGTGTTTCTATAGACCATGTTTAGATATGAATACTTATGAACTTTTCATTCCTAAAACTCCATGTTTCAAACACATGAGTGTTTTTGGGAGTCCTTACATCAAAAATAAAAAATGTGGAAACCTTGTAATGCTTTATCATAGAGGTGAAGATATAATATTTCTTGGATATGATCCATATGGAAGTGGATATAGAATTTCAAAAAAAAGAAATTAATATTAGTTGATTATATTAATGTAAAAGTTCTTGAAAAAACTGAGGAAGATTTTTAAAAAACACATGTAGATGAGGAAGATGAAGAGGTTGAAAGAATTGTTTTTAAAAAACATGAAAATAATTCATACAATTGCGATGAAGCACATATGTAAGAATCAGACTCAGCTATATCCAGTGATGAGAAAGAATTTCATACATCTCATCCTAGGATAAGAAAATAAGTGGTATCTTAAAAAATTATTGGTGATCAAAATCAAAGGTTGAAACAAGAATAACATCCAAAGTTGATGCACATACTTATTTTTTTTAAAGTTTAGTTGAAATATCTTAATGAAGATTCTGAGAATTCTAATTGGTTTATGCAATGAATAAAAAGTTGGATCAGATTGAGAAGAGTTATACTTGGTAGATCATATCTAAACCAAATGGAAAAAATGTTACTGGTTCAAAGTGTATCTTCTTGAAAAATTTGAATGAATATTGTGAAGTGATAAGAAAAAAAGAAAGATTTGTTTGAGAAGGATGCTCACAAATTGAGGGTATTTATTTTAATGATAATTTTTCTCTAGTTGAGAGGTTAGAAATAATTAGAATCTTTCGTTCAATATATTCACAATATATTTATAATTTTCTTAGATGGATGTGAAATCATAATTTCTTAATGGAGATATTTATGAATAACTATATATTGAATAACCATATGGATTTTGTATTGGGAAGGATGAAATTTATGAGTGAAAGTTGAATAAGGCCTTGTATAGGATAAAGCAAGTTATGAGGGAATGATATTCCAAATTGGATGATTTCATAATAAAGTTGAACTTTATGTAAGGAAGATTTGATTTTAATATCTATATGAAAGAAATTCATGAGATTTTCCTCATTTTTATTGTATATATTGATGACATTATCTTTTCTAGGAATGTTGAAATAACATGAGAAGTATTTTCTAAAGAAATAAAAGATTTCATTGTAATTTGTATTCATGGTGAAATGAAATACCTTCATGCGTTAAAAATATCACTAAAGAACAAATATATTTTTCTTTCTCAAGAAAATTATACTAAGGAAATTCTTAAAAAGATTGGCATGGATAATTGTAAACCTGTTTCCCCACCTATTTTAGTGGGAACCATGTTGAATACCGAAAGAGAATGTATGGAATTTGAATCATAGAGTTTCAATATCTAATTGAGAACTTGTTCTATATAAATTCTTCAAGACCAGACATTGTTTACGTTATTACCTTATGGGAATATTTCTAAAGTGCTCTAAGAGAATAAAATATCTTGGCTGGAAAAACAATTCTTAGATATATCAAAGGCACAATCGATATTATAATTAGATATGATAGCTCAAAAATAATTGATTTGTTTTGATATACTAATGCTGATTAGGAAAGAAGTGTTTCTAATAGAATATCCAAATTTATTGGAGTTTTATTTTTGGGGGAATTTTTTGTTATTTAAAATACTAAAATGCAACATCCAGTAACTCTTAGCATAGTTGAAGATGAGTATATTTTTCCACTCAATATGCTAAAAACTTATGTGGATAAATAGTAAGTTAGAATATTTTTTAGTTGAGGTGAATTTACCTATGATCTTGGGATGTAATAATTAGAGTGATATACAATTTATAATAAATATACTACAATATTTTCATTCAAAACATAGTGAAATAAAATATCATTTCATCAAATAGCAAGTGGGTAATAATGAACTCAAGCATGAGTATATTCCTACATCGAAACAAGATGTTGACATTTCAGCATAATATTTACCAAAGGAGGCCTTTCAAAACAAGGTTTTACAAGGGATTCCAGAAACATTCTATTTAAGGTAGAGATATATATTTTTTCCCCACTCTCATATAGTATTTGGATAGTGTTTTCAAGGGGGAGAAAAATGATGGTACATAAATCTATCCATTGATATGTGCTAAGCCTTTTAAGGAAGAATGTATATAGGAGGAGTTGTGTGTAAGATGTGAATCTCGAATGATAGTGTGTGAACTATTCTAATATTTTGTTGAAGTGATTGTAGGATACTTGAATTTATAGGAAAAAATATTTGTGAAGAGGTGGAACATTTGACAAGTTGTGAATTTTAATGAAGAAGTTGCGTAAGTCACTATTTATGGACAACATGGTTTTTCTATCAATTATTGTTGTTTCCTACTATAATTTTCTCATGTAGTATTAGAATTATTGATTGGTGATATATATCTTGAGGTTACAAAGATCTATGATTTATTAATCTTGGTTGATAACATAATTCAAAGGGAGATATTATTGGATCAAAGTTGGCTAAAAGTGGGTTTTGGATGCTGGAATAAGTTTTTACTTATTCTTTTTTTTTTCTTTTTTGTCGTTAAGAAAAATAAATTCATTTTGTAATTATTGTTGATTAGGTGAAAAGAGTATCATTAACAAAATATCAGAAACATTTTTGATAAGAAATTCCATCAACTTTAGTTTTCTATTCTGGAAATGTTTTTTAGGTGAAGTTATTTATTGGACTCAAATTGTGTCTGGAATGTTGTTTTTGATCGAAGTGAGATGTTTTATTAAGTTTTAATGTATTTTAAGATATTATATATTAAATATAATAATTGTTTTCTATTTTTTAAGTTTTAAATATTATAATTTCTCTAAAAACATGTTATTGAAGCATTGTAAAATAAATTTGGAAAATATGTGTTCAAGTTTTTTAGAGGTTTGATAATCGGTTTGAGTTTCTGATAGAAAAATGAAAGGTTATGAAATAATGGGAAGACATATAAAATTCCAATATAAGTGAGATGATTTCATATTGATCCTAATGTTTCTATCATCACAAAGATGACATGATTCAAGATAAGGTTTATAAAAGAATAAATTTTATGAAGTCGATGTATTCATGTAGTAGTTCATTGGTATAAGAATCACCAGATACCAAATTAGTTTGAAGACTTGGAAGATAGAATTTTCTAAAGTGTGATGTTTTGCGGAATTAATGATCGATCGATCTACTAGTTTGGATGATTCCTATAATGAACCAATATATAGGATCAATCATTATTTTTAGAGAATCTGGAATAAGTAAGTCACTTCTTACACTGGTTCATAAGAAAAGATGTACAATCGATCCATCAGAGAAGTTCTGACACTGATGCATCAGAAAAATTATTGGTCAAAACAATAATTAGAGATAGAATTATATGAGAGGTAGATCAAATTTTGTTATTGGCGCTGATAAAAAAATTGATGTTTTTTGGGATAATTGAACCAACTGAGATCAGAGATTGATCAACTGAATGATGTTCAACAATGTAGTCAGTCATTTTCATAGAGAAAAATATTGTTTATTTAAAAAAAGGCATGTTTTTAAATAATTATTCCAAGTTGCGCCAAAAATGTTTTGATACTGATACATTAAATGGTAAATAGAGACCAACTGATCTGACACACACTGACACCCAAAAGTCATCTATTACTAGACTTCATCAGAAGCAGGATCATCAGTCTGAGAATTAGTCAAACAGATGAAGAAAAGGTAAAATGTTTTGAAACTACTTCTAAAGTGTAGTGGAGAGGTTTTTAAAGCCTATAGAAGATGCAATAATGTTAATGGATGATTATTTTTAGTTGGTTTATAGTATCGGAATGGGAAGTCTTTCATTGTTAATACATTTAATCGGATTAGGAAAATCAGAGTGATGGACTGTATAAGAGTGAAATAGTGTATAAAACTAAAAAATAGTTTGTAAGTTTGAAGTAGGCTGATGTTATGAGATGTTTTAAGAAGATATTAGAAGAGTGGATAATATTTCAAGACCATCATCACCCCGACACATCATGCCTCAATATGGGTCACATGTAATAAATCCTATATACAACAAAAGGATGGATTCCGCTTCCGCTCAGGAGAACACGCCCAACGAGCCAACACACATTTCAAATTTTCAATCTGTTGGTTTTCCCCCGTCGCCTCCGCTGGAGCTTTCCTCCTCCTCGGCACCTCTAGATCCAGTGTTCGGGGGGTGGATCTAGCCCTGTTATGCCCTCCTCTCAGTGTGGCTCTTTTAAATATGTTCTCTGCGGGTCTTCATGTGCGGTGCCTCACTCTTGTTTCCTGGCTGTATGCGTCCCAGATCTGAAGGTTTTGAATGCAGATGGAGGTTTAAATCTAGATTTCTCAGGGTCTACTCTTTTGGAAGTGGAGGCCTGTCTAAAATGGAGTCTTGTGGCTTGTTTTGGGGCTATGAAGCCCCCCTTAGCAGCCTTCAGAATGTTTGTCCTCTCTTGGGGTCTTCTCTCCAACGTTCAGATCTCATCGATTCACAAAAGGTCCTTTTTCCTGGTTTTTTCCTCGGAAGTGGATTTTCTTCATGCTTGGTGTCTGGCCCCTCAGGTGTTCAGTCACTGGTCCTTCAGCCTCTCATGTTGGTCCTGGTATGCTCATAGGGTCAAGGAAATCCTGATGGATGTGGTCTGTATTCATCTCCCGGGACTTCCTCTTCCTTTCCATAATGGCGGGTTCCTTAAGGCCATTAGCGATGCTCTTGGAGGCTTCTTATGCGCTGATTCTAGAACATCCAGTGGTGACGATTATTTGGTGGCTCGAATTTGTGTTGAATTGGATATTTCTCGACCTCCTCCTTGCAATATTATGCTCCGTGCTCATGATGGTTTCTCATGGAATCAAGAGATCTTCTTCCCGGTGTTTCCTCGGTTTTGTTCTCATTGCATGCTACAAGGTCATTCTCTCTAGATGTGTCTCAAAAGAAATATTGATTTTTAGAGGCGATCCCATCACCCTCCTCCTTCTAGGGGTTCATTGGGTGGTCATCCTTCATTCATTCCTTCTGAGGACCTGAAGGTTGTTTCCTCGATACCAATGGCCACTCTTGGTGTGGCCCCTACTGCCAAGTTTCATGGGTTAGAAAGGTCTTATGTATCTGTTTTTGAGGTCGATGGGTTGCTTTGTAAGGTTCTTGCTGTGTGTGCTTTGTCTGGTGGGATATCTATTAAGGGGGTAAAGTTCTCTGCTCCTCCTACCTTCATCGCTGCTCTCGGGCAACGTTCCCTCCTGGATGTATTTTTGTTTGGGTCATGTTATTTTTTTTGGTTTCACTGTGCTCCCTTATCTGTGGCCCGGGTTGTCTCTAGTTTCACCGGCTGTTTCAGTGGTGCCTATGGAAGTCTCTCAGCTTGACTGTGGTGCCTGACATGTGAGCTCTCACTGTGGTCCTCAAATTGAGCAACAATTGACAGTTCTTCTAGTACAGCAGTCGGCTGCCCCTCATAGTCTCCCCTCAGTGTTAGAGGCCCCTCTTCGGTATGGTTCCTGTCCTAATAGCGAGCCTAAATACTGTCCGGGGTGCTTGGTTTTTTCGGTTTAAGGGAGTATTTTTTCCAGTGAGGGTGTTCATACCCGATCTCAAGTTAGGTTACTCAAGGAGAGGTCTGTCTCCCATTTCCAGCGGGCTACTAGTTATGGGGCCAAATCCAGAGCACTCAAATTTCAATGATTCCTATCCTTCTATGGAATGCTCGGGGTTTAGGGGCTCGGGTTAAGACATAATTTATAGTTTCTTCTATTAGTGGGGACAAGGTTGCGGCTATGGCTATTTTTGAACCAAATCAAAGTCATGATAATCTACGAGACTTCTTGTGGAAGATCAAGATGTCGGGCTGTATTCAGGATGTCTCAAACAACTATCATATTTGGATATTTTGGAATAATTCTATTTCTGTTGAGATAGTGCAATATGGGGATCAATTCATTACATCTTAGGTAAATTGAGGTGGTGGATTTTTCTTCTTGACCTGTGTGTATGGGAGCTGCGACCCCCTCCAGAGAGTTAAGCTATGGAGTGATATGAATGGGTTTAACCCAGGTAATGCCCCTAGGTTTGTTGGAGGGGACATCAATAATGTTGCTTCCCCCAAAGAGAGGAAAGGTCGGGGACCGTTTCAGAGGAATGAAAGTAGGGATTTTAATCAGTTTATAGTAGGTAAAGGGTTGTCTAACTTGGGTTACTCAGGGAATGATTTTACCTGGTGCAACAATCATAGGGGTTCTCACTGATCTTGGAGTCATCTTGATAGATGTATGGACAATATGGAAGAAATTTATATTTTATCTTCCTCAATATTTCGTCATCTGGATCGTGGTATCTCTGATCATTAACCTTTTTTGGTCTCGGTTTCCTTGGGACAGGATCATCGAGAGAGGTTTATTTTTCAGAAATAGTGGGTGTCTAAGCCAGGTTTTTAGGAGATGGTATGTGATATGTGGAATGCTCAGGGGCAGGGTAACCCTTGGATCTCTATTCATGATAAACTCTATCATCTTAAGAGTAGTCTGCTTTCATGGGCAAAATACTTTCCCAGGATTGATAATGAAATTGATGGAGTTCTTAGGGAAATTGAAAGTCTTGAAGTGAGGTTGGAAGATGTTTGGGATGATCAATCCTTTGAGGAGTGCTCTAGAAAAATAGAATTTCTGGCTGAATTGCTCCTTTCTCAGGAATGACAGGCAAGGGAAGCCTCTAGGATTAAATGGCTTAGAGAAGGGGATATAAACACTTCTTTATTTCATGCTTTCATTAAAGAATGAAAGATACCCATCAAGCCTAATGTTTTCTTGGAAGATGGATCTTACACGGATGACTAGGATGTGGTGGGTGGCTTGGACCACTCTTATTTAAAGGAATTGTTGATGGGACCTTATGATCATATGTCCATCAGGTATCCTGGAGGAGCCAATGGTTTCTTTAATGTTATTCCAAAATGCGTCTCATCCCAGGAGAATGAGAGGATGAGCTCTATTCCAGATGAAAATGAAACTTTCTCTGCCCTGATGAATCTTCATCCAGATAGTGCTCCTGGACCGGATGGCTTCCCGGGATCATTCTACATAGGATCTTGGGAGGTGGTGAAGTCAGATATTATTGCAGGAATTCAGGACTTCTTCTGGGGTGGTAACCTACCGAGGGTTGCCTGTGCTACTACTATGGCTCTGATTCCAAAAAACTGAAGCCCCTCTTCTATCATGTAGTATAGACGAGTGATCATGTGCGATTTCCCATATAAAATCCTTGAGAGTGAGATCAACGCTAGATTTTCTTCTTATCTTCCTCGATGGATTTCTTTGGATTAGCATAGTTTTTTGCGGGGTCGTTCTATCCAAGGGGAAATTTCCCTTGCTCATGAAATGATAAAGGATATCAACTTTAAAACTCATGGATCTGACATTTCTCTCAAGTTAGACATGAATAAAGCCTACATCCGCATGGAGTGGGGCATTATCAATATTCTATTGGATAACATGGGTTTTTATCCTTGGAATATTGACTGTATTTTCAGATGTTTCAGTTCTTCGTGGATGGGAGTTTCTTTTCTAGGGAAGTCCTATGGGTTCTTTAAGGCCATCTGTGTCCTCCGACAAGGATATCCATTATCCCCTAGTATATTCCTCCTCACCCAGGACGTTTTGAGCAGGCTCATCTGTAGAAGTATCCAGAAAGGGGAGGTTATTTCATATCAGATATATATGAGAGCTAAGTCCATCTTTCATATTATGTTTTCTGATGATACTCTCGTGTTTATTAATGCTGGGAAAAAGTATATCAGTTGCTTGAATAGGATTCTGGAGGAGTACTTCTACTGGAGTGGTCAACTTATCAACAAATAGAAAAGATCATTTTTGATATCAAATAAAATCTCTCAGAGTTGAATCTTTGATAACCAAAGCAATATTTCCATGCAATGAGGATGTTTTCCCTTGCACTACCTTGGGGCTCTGATCTCCCCTGTCAGGCTTCAGATTTGGGATTTATATTTTCTTATCACCAAGATTCTGGACCGTATTCATAACTGAAAAAATAGGTACTTGTCCTTTGGAGGCCGTATTACTCTCATTAATTGTGTGCTTTCAGCTATGCCAGTTCATGCTCTTTCGGCGGTTGTGGCTCCAAAAGGTGTTATTTCCATCATGGAAAAGCTACTAGCCAGCTTCATTTGGGATCATCAAGAGGAAAAGATAAAACATTTGGATTCTTGGAGTATAGTGGAAATGCCATCTAGGGAAGGCGGTATTAATGTGAGGAGTTTAGCTGATACTCTCAGTGGCATGCAGGCAAAACTAGCGTGGGAAATTGTGGATCAGACTACTCTTTGGGGTCAAAAGATATATTTTTTGTATAACAATTAGCCCTCAGGGGGATAAAGGGCCCCTGTGTTATGGGATAACCTGCTGAATCATGTTAATGAGCTTTTTTACCGCTCGCAATGGATTATTGGGAGGGGTAAAATTTCCTTTTGGCACCATAACTGGGCAGGGAAGGTTTTGGGCTTTCCGGGGTGTCCTTCTCCTTCTATTTGTTTTTGGGAAGTAAGTAGGTACCCGAGCTTGATTAATACGGTGCTGGATGAAGAGAAGAAGGACTTATTTAATCTCATCAGTCATTCCCAGGCTCGTGATCGGGGTGTTTTCACTACTTATCCTTCGAGGACTTTTTCTACTCAGGATTTTTGAGGTATTAGCAGTTCTGCAGGGTATTTAGATGGGTGGAATGAGCTTCTGTGGACCAAAGTGGTGGCATCAAAATTCAATTTTCTGGTATGGAGGATTCGTCACCAGGCCATTCTCACTGACGATAATATTAAAAATTGTGGTATCTCATTGGTTTCTAGGTGTTTTTGTTGTAAAACATCAAATGATGAAACAACTGATCATTTGTTCTTCTCTGAAGAGTGGGTGGGAGAAGTATGGGGCTGCTTTGGGCAGTTTACAAAATCTCGCATTCCTTCACTGGAAGGTCTCCCGTTCGTGGATAGATGGTTCCATGGATTGGGTGATAAACGGCCGGAGAGAATGTCATGTGTGATGATTTTATCTACTGTTTGTTCGGTGATTTGGAAATCCAGAAATAAGTTTAAATTCGAAGGGAAGTATGCTTCACGCTGGTCCATCATCTGCAGGAAGAAATGTCTTCTCTCAGTTCTGGTCAGCCTCTTCAGCTCCTGGCGTGATTCTCCTTCGCTCAGCTAGATGTGATCGCACTCCTGTGGTGTTTCATAGAGTTTCCATAGAGGATCCTGGGTATGTTGGTCTCCTCCAGCCAGCGGTATCAAGCTTAATATCGACAGGTCCTGTATAATGGGTGCTCTGCGTGGAGGTGGGGTGGTGCGGGACCAGTGGGGATCAGTTCTACTGGATTTCTTCTCTCAGTTAGGGTATAAGTCCTCCCTCCAGGCTAAAGCCAAGGCCATGTATACAGGTATTTCCCTATGCCACTAGCAGGAGTTGGATATCTCCGAAGATGAAACTGATTCGAAAATTCTGCATGATTCCCTTAATGATTTTTGTCAGTCGCCTTGGTCCATCTTCTATGTTGTCAACAAGTTCAAAGTTATTCTTTCTAATGGAACCAAAATCAGTCATGTATGGTGTGAGGGTAATCAAGTGGTTGATCACCTTGATTCCATGGATGTTAGGGGTCCTGATCTGGTATGGATGGATGATTTTTCTTCGTTGAAACCCGAAGGGGTTAATCTGATTAGAGGGGATGCCCTCGGTTTGAACTATTTCAGACCCCCATAGGCTGTTTTATTCTATGTTTTCTATTGATTTTTTATGTTCTTGTGTGGTTTCTCAATATAAAAGTAACTTTGATGATGGTGATAACATTTCAAAAGAGTTGAAAAGTGATGGGATAGTCAAAGATGAAATCTAAATGAATGTGAAATATGAGTTTATATAAAATTTTTTGAGTGGAAAAATGAAATTGGTTTCCCTCCCATTCCATTTCTAGAGAACCTATAAAGATAAGTATAAGTACAACATACTTTTTGAAGAATACACTATTCACATGAAAGAGAGAGCGAGAGAACTGAATGTTTTCTGATATAATTAGTGTAAGAATGTTTTCTGGAAAAAAATTTCTTTTGAAACATCTCTAAATATAAGAAGCGTTTGAAATGATTAGTGGTCAGAGGGTTTTGGATTGGACTGAGCCATTTGACTAATGGTTTTGAGAAAGAAATAAGAAGTTCAAATTAGTTTTCATATTATTGTTTCATATTTGTTTTCCAAACTGAAGAGTCAGACTGGGGAATTGGACTAAACTATGAGACTAAGTTTTTGTACAAAGTCCAGAAGAGTTGTTTCTACATACTTCATGGAAGGAAAGTAAATAATTTGTAATTGAATAACTGAAAAGGTTGAAGTTTTTGAAGCAACATAGTGACATTTTTTTGAACCAACTCATGAAGTTTTCATAACTTGTTATAAAAATTATTTTACATCATTCATTATAGGAAAACACATTTAATATTGTATTTATCATTTTTCTATAAATGTGTAAGGGTATATCATACTTTTTTTATCCAAACTAAATGATTATTTTATAGTAGATTTTTTCGATTTAGACTACTTCCAAACCATGCCAAGGACTAGCTACTCGTATTAAATAGTGATCCTGGAAAATAATTAGGTCGATGTTGATGTGTGAATGTTTTTTTCAAGAAAATTGATAATTAGGTGACTAGATGCGTAGTTTTTTATACAAGAAATGTAACCCAAAATAAAAAGATATCACTAATTCAACCCTCCAACTCTTAGTGATGTATTGATACTGGTTGGTCCTTCTCAGATAACCTCAAATGTTTAAAAAATATTAAAACATATCTATAATATTTATCGAAAACTATAAATATAAATTTCATAAAAATTATGTCCTTATATTTGAATTTGATCATATAATTATGATATAATATTCTTTCATCATGAATATTAATTTTATCCTTGAAATTATAGGGATATGTTTTGAATCGTCAAACTTCTCTCAAAGAAATATTTTTCTCTTATTTTTCATTAATAATTTTTGGGGCCTGTCTAATCGGACCCAGAATTTTTATGAAAAAAAACTTCAATTGTTAACTCACATCAGTGTTATTCCAATTTCACTATCTTCTTTATATTTTAAACATCATTATCATTTAATTCCACATCTAAATTGTAATAATAGAATATATAATAGAAGAATATGTTTCAGAGGCATTACATTATCATAAAGAATGTGAGAATCAAATAACTGTACCCGGTCAATTTTGTCTCTATGTTCTCCATAAAAATATATTACTTCAATAGAATCCACAAAGTATATAAAAATAATTTAATCCTTGATCTACAAATCTATATAAATTATGAATTTATAATGCATTATTTAGTTAAATTAGTATTTTTAATAAATATTACACATCTTAAAAACCCTTCCCACTGAAGAAAACATTTTAACATTGATAGAAAATTGATTAAATATAATCTCAAAGGAAACTCCCCATTTTGGAACTCAATGATGATGTTTGTTTCTCAATCTAAAACTTCATTAAAGATAAAATTACAAATTTTTTATTTTTAACCAAAAAATAACATTTCTTATGAAATTTAAATTGGTGATCATAAATACTATTTAAAAGAATTTATTTAATTAAAAACAATGATAATAAATAAAATGAAATAAAAATGGGTAGAAAATTCCAAATACAATAAAATACATTGTTAGAAAAAAGCATGAATTATTAAATTCTTTAGTATTCTCAAATTTTCCTTTTGAAAATAGAAATAAACCATAAAAAACATTATTAACACAACCATTTTTATAAAATATTCATTTTTTAAATAAGAATATATTCATTCATTTGTCAGAAAATAAATAAAAAATTAAATAAAAAAGTATATTTCTATATTATAAAAAAAATCCAATTATAATGACCAGGAATTTACATGTAATTTCTTTTAATATACAGGAATTTTACGAGTTTGAGAAAACTGATGGCGCGTGATTCTGAGGCCCAGTGTGCCCGAAATAAATTTCTGAACTTTGTTTTGGGTACGTTCATTTAACGTACGAGCAAGTTTTTGTAAATTTTGAACCTGTGCTCAAAATTGAACTCTGAGGGCACCGTTGAACTCTCAACGCCGATATTCTCTTAAAGGGACATTCACCTCGACCGCTGTAGGCCGATGGGGAAACATAGGTTTGAGGGTTTTTTGTGTGAATGAAAAAAATAAAATAAAATAAAATATTATTTTATTTCTAATAAACCGCCCATGTGAAGGCTATGGAGGTAAGGACCACGGGGGGTTAAAACCTCCCAACTTGAATGCTCGATGGTGGGGACCACCTGAGTTAGTAAAACCCCCAATTCAAATCTTGGTTGTGGGGACCACCCGAACCCCTCATTATGGGAGAAAACCCTCTCAACTCCCAACTTTAATTATGACAACTCTCCTTTAATTAATTAAGATAACTTAATTTGTGCCAACAATTTAAAATTAGAAAACATATTTTATTATGTTTGAACCACTTTTCTTGGGAGGGGATTTTTGGTTGGTGAAAGAGAAGGGGAGAACATGGGAGAAAGCTCTCTAATGAAGAACACACTACGGAATTAATGAACATGGATGGCATTTTAAGTGACATTGGAAGCCAGACCATGGAAGTGATGATCATTGGAACTCTCTTCGCCTTCCCTATTTCCTTCTCATGATCTCCATAAAAAATCTTCCAAGGTAGGGGTTTAATTGGGTATGATTATATATTCCCATATTCTTCCCTTCTAAAATAAAGAACGCGAATCAACCCTCTAATTATTTGATCCATGGATGTTTTCTTTTGTGGGTTTGGGAATAATCATTGTTAGATGTTGTAGGGTATGAAATTCTTCATTGAAGATTTTGTTGAGCTGCTCGCTACCGCTCTAATGCGGAGGGTATGGGACAAATAAAAATGGCCCAACCCCTCCATCGTTCTTCTTTTTGGTTTGTTCTTCACGATGGAGGAGGACGTCAAGTTATCCTCGATGGAGCATGATAACGGTAGTCGACACCACCGTTGGCCGTGACGAAGGAGACGACACCACGGTGCTGCCCCGCGGCCTCTGCCGCCCGTGGCCTTCGCCGCCCCGCGGCCCTTCACGCCGCCCCGTGGCCCACACAGCCTCGCGCCACCCCACATCACTCACAGCCCTGCGGCACCGGTGGCCTTCGCTGCCCCATGCCCCCTATAGCCTCGCGCCTCCACATGGCACCCGCGGCCTCACGCCCCCTCCCCCCCCGCCGCATCCATGGCCTCCGCCACCCCACAACCCCTACGGCTTCACGCCACCCTGAGCTCCCGTGGCCTCTGCCACCCCGCGACACCTGTGGCCAACTGCGGTCGCCCCGCGGGTGGCAGCCCAGGTCGGGCCGCCCATCGCGGGTCGGGTCGACCCGAATCGGGTCGGGCCAGGCCGATCAGGCCGGGTCGGACCGGAGCCGAACCTCATTCGACACTTTTACCCTCTTTTGGCCATAACTTTGTCACCAGATGTCTGTTTGAAGAAACATCAACAGAACTGTAAACCATGGGGAGTGATGGTTTCTTTGAGTATACCCCAATGGAGATTTTGATAAAGTTAGAGTATGGTCTGGTTAGATCGAACATGAATCTAACCGTCCCTCTACTAAAAGGCTAATAACTCACAGATTGAGCATCCTATTGAAAAAAAGTCTCTTGCATTGAGACCCCTATGACGTGGCGGTCCTTTGAGATACTTCTTTGTGAGACTTCGTGGCAATTGGAGTATTGACCAATGACTTGAGAAGCAGACCCTATCGGAGACGAGAAATCCTAGTATGGGAACCCAGTAGCTGGATGTGACATGAAGAATGAAGAGGGATCATGTGTGGGTGAGCACCTAGCGATCATGTGTGGGTAAGCACTGAGAGATCCTATGTGGGTCAGCACCTAGTGATCATGTGCGGGTCAACACGGAGTGATCCTGTGTGGGTCAGCACCGAGAGATCTTATGTGGGTCAGCACTGAGCGATCTTGTGCCGGTCAGCAGCAAAGCCTCTTAACAGAGTAAGATGATTCAGTAGTTACATCTAATATTCTCTACTACTGTACTTAAGTTATATTTGGTGTGAGATGAGTCTGTACTTATGTGGTACATTCCATCAGGGTAATACCTTGGTGGTATTCTTCTATGTGGCATACCTGTGTGGTATTTACCTTGATGGTATTACTTCATTTGTAGAAAAGTTGATCTTGGTGCTTTGGAGATGGACTTTGTGCTTTCCTCATGATTGAGAAGGGTTTACTTGTTAACTTAGTTATATGTATCGATATGTACCTAAGTAGGGTTATCAGTTGTTTCCTTTATTTTTTGTTTATCCTTTGTGGATTTTGTGAGACAATGAAGTTATCAGGGTCCCTACTGAGTATCGTTATACTCACCCCTTCACGGGTTATGCCAACACTTCTTTGTGTTTGGTGCAGATGAAAGACAGTGCTGACTGAGGACGAGGGTACCATGATTACAGGAATCTCGGAGGTGGACATTAGAGGAGGTGAACCACAAACACGACCGTTCATGAGTTTTACCTACCCTTCAAGTAGGATCTATGGTGGACGATCCAGGAGCTTCTTTACACTAATCAGTTGTCTAGTACTTTCCTATTTTCCTCATACTTTCCACTTGGTCTTGTATTCTGGCCTCTTTTTACTTACTGTACTCAATCTGTTTACCATTTAGTTTACATGAGTTCGTATTTTACTGTGTGCTAGGTTTTGTGTGTTACAGGTTATAAAGGAAATGCGTTCCCAGTTTTAGGGAATACGCCATCGGTGCTAGTCCCAAGCCCCTGGCCTATCGGAGGCGGGATTGGGGTAGTCACGACATGGGCCCCGAGGGATATGCCGTGACAAATTGGTATCAACGGAGTCAATTCTTCTATAGAACATAAGACTATGATCTTTTTTATTAACTACAATAGTGTTATGTGTAGTCAGTGTGGTTATCAGTTTAAGGAATCCAGTGTTGGTGTGGTGGCCAATGTATCCATACACCAGGACCCTAACTTCTGATTTCTAGCTCAGTGCATAAAAACACTGATTGGATGTGTGTTTTTAAGAGTTTTTTTGTGATATCTTTTAGTCAGGTCATTAGGTATAACTTATTGACCATGGAGCACCTTTTTCCCTTTCAGGATGCCTCCTCGCAGACAGCCGACTAGGGTTCTGAGCGTAGTACTCACTGATAGCCCACCGAGTGACAAGGCTTTGGTGTAGGGCCCTCTTCCAATAGAGGAATCAGTGGTACCATTACCCATTGGGCCACCGATGCCACCAGCCCCATCAATAGAGGGTGCACGTCGCTTGAGCACGTTGCACGTGTTCCAGCGCCAGTGGACACCCGGGTTCAGGGGAGAGATGGACCCACATGCGGTTGAGGATTGGCTTGAGGTTGTGGTGAGAGTCTTTCAACTGGTAGGGACACTAGCCTATCTCATGGGGATCCTTTCCCGCAGTCTTCTATAAGAAGAAGCAGGCATATGGTGAAGCTTGATACTCTAGGCACACGATGAGGTGAAACTTCTTTGGGCAGACTTCAAGAGCCTGTTTCGAGAAGAATTTGTCCGGGAGACTCTTCGTGCAGTGCACATTCATGAGATACTTCATCTGTAGAAGGGCATCATGACTGTGGCTCAGTACTCAGTGAGGTTCACTGACCTCTCACACTACTCCACAGATATTGTGCGGGACCCATTCTTCAGGGACCTAACCTTTGAGAAGGGACTCAGGAGGGAGATCAGGGCTTCGATTATCTCACTCAACATCCTGACCCAGGTGGGGGTGTTAGAGAGAGCCCTTTTAGTGAAGATTTTCCTTGCTGAGCAGTCACTAGTAGTGAAACCCACTTTTAGTCATCATGTTGAAGAGTATTCTATAGTTGGAAGCAAATAGATGACACATAGGTCCAAAAGGACTAGACCTACAGGTGGACGACCACATGATTCAGGGTCGGTTGTGTGGTGCACCCAAGGTAGAGCCAGTCATGCCAGGAGCGGGCAATGATACACATGCGGTGGGCAGGGTCACATGGCTCATGATTGTCCGACCCGCTGTATGGATGATCAGCAGATAGTTAAGGGACCGCCCAGGAATAGAAAAATGTCCGACCGAGGAGGTCCGCAGGGAGCAGGCGTACGTGGCAGAGGAGCTGGCCATGCAGTTGGAAGTGGGCGATGATTCAATATGTTACCGCCACTACCACAAGGAGGTCTACCCCAACCGTAGGGAGCAGGAGTATAGGGGCAAGCTCAGCTCTAGGAAACTGAGACCTATGATCAGGACAATCTAAAGATGATTCGAGGTAAGATCTGTGTCTACCCCACCTTATCTGCAGTACTTATAGACACATGTTACAATCATTATTTTATTTCCACTACCCTCGTTCGGAGCTCGGAGATTCCAACAAAGCCATTGGCTCGATCCTTACAAATTGAGACTCCTACGGGAGCAGATACAGTGATGAAGAACTGGTTTTCGTAGTGTGATCTTACTCTAGGTGGCGAGATCTTCGGTTGGGATCTTCCTATACCAACATCAAGGCCTTGTGACATCATCTTGGGTATAGACTGTTTATCTACAATCCATGCTCAGATTGACTATATTAGGTGCAATGTGCGTTGTCTATTCATAGATAGGACTAGGTTAACTTCACCGGTGAGAAGGGAGCCTTTGCAACACATGATGGACTTCTCCAGAGGAGAGTGTAGTCGATCACACATCAGTTTTCTTGCCTTAACCTCTGAGCAGTTGATGTGGATAGTCCAAGTTATCCTGTAGTGGTGGACCAGTATCCGTATGTCTTCCCTGATGATTTACTGGGTCTACCTCCTCACAGGGGTTGACTTTTACATTGAATTGTACCCCGGGAAAGCACCAATATATTCACCAGTGTATCGGATGGCTCTCACGGTGCTTCGTGTGCTACGGGTACAGTTGAAGGACTTACATGGGAAAGAGTTCATTCGGCCCATTGCTTCTCCATGGGAATCCCCGATTTTATTCTCCAAGAAGGAGGATGAGATCTTGTGACTTTGTTTCGACTATTAGCACCTGAACCAGGTGACTGTAAAGAACATGTACCCACTCCAGAGGATTCACGACCTCTTTGATCAGCTGAAGGGATCACGGTATTTCTCAAAGATATACCTTAGATCAGGCTATCACCAGCTCAGAGTACGAGATGAGGATGTGCAAAAGACGACATTAAGATGTCGGTATGGCCATTACGAGTTCTTAGTAATTCCATTCAGTGCAACCAATGCTCCCACAGTGATCATGGGAGTCATGAATAGGATATTTCAGCCATACCATGATTTCATTGTAGTGGTCTTCATCGACGACATTATGCTCTACTCAAATACTATGGAGGATCATGCTTATCATTTTTGGGTAGTACTGGACCCACTTCGAGATCACCAACATTATGGTAAGCTCTTGAAGTGCTAGTTCTGGATCCGAGAGGTCCACTTTCTAGGACATGTCAAATCGGAGACTAGAGTTGCAGTAGATCCAATGAAGATTGAGGTGGTACTTTCTTGGGAGCCACCTCGGAGTGTGATTGAGATATGGAGTTTCTTGGGTTTGACCAGATACTACTGGAGATTTGTGCCATATTTCTCCAAATTTGTAGCACCACTATCAGTGTTGACGAAGAAGGGTAAAACCTTCGTATGGTCAGAGAGATGCCAATAGAGTTTTCAAGAGCTGAGGCCGAGGATGACTAGTTCCCCCATCTTGAGGATAACAGAGGAGGGCATAGGGTACATAGTCAACTGAAACTCATCAGGGACTAGACTCGGATGTGTCTGGATGCAGGAGCGAGAAATTATCGATTATGGTTATCGACATCTAAGACAACATGAGAATAACTACACTATTACTGACCTGGAGTTAGAAACAGTGATCTTCGCCTTAAAGATGTGGTGAAATTAATTGATGGGTGGGAATTTTACAGTGTACTCTGATCAAAATAATCTCAGGTATATCTTCTCTCAAAAGGAACTGAACTTGAGACAGCGACGTTGGCTTTAGTTCCTCCAAGACAATGAATTTGAGATAGTCTATAATCCTAGGAAAGAGAACATTGTAGTAGATGCCCTCAGTCGGAGGTCTGGAATACAACTTCTAGGTGAGGCGACCGAGTAGTTGGACACTTTGTAGATATCCTTCAAGGAACGTGATGGAGCAGCTTTCCTTCAATCTCTTACATTCACTCCACCACTTCTTCAGTGATTCAGGGAGGCACAGCGTGGGGAAACTGACAGCGAGACACAACATGCTCAGATATCCACAAGGCATGCACCTGATTAATTTTATGAAGGTGGGGAGCATGTCATCTTCTTCAGAGGATGTACCATGGTACTAGTGTCACTTCGGGAGGAAGTGTTGAGGGAGTTCCACACATCCCCTCTAGCAGTACATCCCGGAGTGGCGAAGATGTATAGGGATCTCCGATGACAGAACTAGTGGCTGAGAATGATGAAAGTAGTTACAGAGTCTGTCTCTTTTTTTTTCAAACTTTTCAGCAAGTGAAGGCCGAGTATTAGGTACTTGAATTCTTGGTTCAGCCTTTGGAGGTCCCAGAGTGGTAGTGTGATGGGATATCCACTAACTTCATGAAAGGACATCCACGTACCTCCATCAGTCATGACTCGATTTGGGTGATCGTTGACCGACTCACCAAGTCATCCCACTTCCTAGAGATCAGAGAGCAGGGATTAGTATAGATCTTGGGACACCAATATGTGCATGAGATTGTAAGGTTACATAAAGTACCTTAGATGATTCTCTCCAATCGTGATGAAAATTTTACTTCCCGGCTATGGAAGGGGTTGAACGAGGCTTTTGTGACGCAACTTAATTTGAGCACCGCCTTCCATCCTAAGACAGATGATCAGACTTAGTAGACCATTCATACCCTCAAGGACAAGATGTGTGTTTGAGTCCTTGACTTGGGTCGCAGCTGGGAGGATCACTTTCCTTTGGAAGAGTTTGCATACAACAACAGCTATCACTCCACCATTGGGATGGAAACTTTTGAGGCGTTGTACGAGTGACCTTGCTGATCACCATTGTGCTGGACTGACCTAGGGGAGTCAACACTAGTTGGAACAGAGGTGGTACAAGCTACAACAGAGAAGTTTCAGATCATCTAGGATCAGATGAAGACTGTACAGAGCAGGCAGAAGTCGTATGCTGATAGGAGTCGAAGACCTCTGGAGTTTGAGGATTGCGGCCATGTCTTTCTACGGGTCTCACCTCGAAGAGGTTTGCGGAGATTTGGAAGAGGTGGAATTTTATCTTCGAGGTTCATTAGACCCTAGAAGGTCCTCAGTATAGTTGTTGAGGTGGCTTACCGCTTAGCTATTCCACGTTAGATGCACCGGGTGCACGACGTCTTCCATGAATCCCTACTTAAGGATATACGTGCACAACTTTTCTCACATCATCGACCACAGAGAGTTGGATGTAGATGATGGGGAGACTTTTACAGAGGTTCCAGTAAAGATTGAGGATCGATAGGAGTAGGTCCCTCTTGGAAGGTCAATACCTCTGGTGCACGTTCGTTGGCACCACGAGAACCTCCAGGAGAGCACATGGGAGTGGGAGTCTCAGATTCGTGCTCAATACCCCCACTTGTTCCCGTAGTTTTATTTGTGTCTTACGGGGATATAAAGCTCTGAGGTGAGGAGAATTTAAAGACATGGAATTTCCATTTTTTTTAATATATGTGAATTTTATGAGTCTGCCAAAACTAACGACGTGTGATTCCGAGGCCCGGTGTGTCTGGAATGAATTACTGAACTTTTTTTCAGGTACGTTCAGTTAACGTATAGGCGGGGTTTTTGTAACTTTTTAACCGGTGCTCGAAATTGAAATATGAGGGAACCATTGAACTCCCAGAGCTAGTATTTCCTTAAAGGGACCTTCACCTCAAACGTATTAGGTCGAGGGTGAAATATTGTTTTTGTGGTTTTTCATGGGAATGAAAAAAATAAAATAAAATAAACTTTTATTTTCTTTCTAATAAACCTCCCATGTGAAGGCTATGGAGGTTGGGACCACGAGGGGTTAAAACCTCCAAACATGAATCCTCAGTGGTGGGGACCACCCGAGCTAGTAAAACCCCCCAATTCAAATCTTGGTGGTGGGAACCACCTGAACCCCTCATTATGTGAGAAAAACCTCTCAATTCTTATCTTTTACTTTTCCAACTCTACTTTAATTAATTAATCATACTTAATTTCTTCCAAAAAATTAAAATTGAACAAACATATTTTGTTTGTTTGGAAAAACATTTCTTGGGAGGGGATTTTTGGTTGTTGAAAGAGACGGTGGAGAACTTGGGAGAAATCTCTCTAATGAAGAATGCACTCCAGAATTGAAGAATGTGGACGATGTTTGAACCAACTTCGGAAGCGTGACTGCGGAAGTGACGATCGTTGGCACTCTCCTCACCTTCACTGTTTCCATCTCACGATATCCATAAAAAATCGTCTAATTTAGGGGTTTAGTTGTGTATGATTTTATATTCCCATGTTATTCCCTTCTAAATCAATGAACACGGATCAACTCTCTAATTATTTGTTTCGCGATCGTTTTGTTTTGTGGATTTTGGAATAATCTTTGTAGGAGGTTGTAGGGTTTTCTGTTCTTCATTCAAGATTTTGTTGATTTTCTTGCAACCGATAAAATATGGAGGGTGTGGGCTAAACAAACATGGCCTGACCCCTGAGTCATTCATCTTTTTGGCGTGTTTTTTGTGATGGAGAAGGATGTAAAGTTATCCTTGGTGGGGCATGGGAACGGAGGCCGCCACTTCCGCCGACCGCGACATAGGTGACGGCGCTGCGACGTCGCCTCACGGCCCCCACCGCCCCGCAACCACTGTGGCCTCCGCCACCCTGCAGCCGCGGCGCCGCCGTAGCCTCTGCCGCCCGTAGCCTTTGCCGCCCCGCGGCCCCCCGCTCCGCCTGACTACCTCATTGCCCGCGGCACCCGCCGCCTCGTGCCGCCCCATGGCACATGCGACATCGCGTCGCCTGGTGGCACCCGCAGCCTACGCCGCCCCGCAGAACCCGCCGATGTACGCCGCCCCGCAGCACTCAGGGCATGCGCGTCCTTACGCTGCCCTACGACACCCGTGGCCTCCACCGCCTTGCACCCCCGGGGCGCCGCACCGCCTCACGGCCCCGGGGCGCCGCACCGCCTCGCGGCCCCAGGGCGCCGCACCGCCTCACGGCCCCGGGGCACCGCACCACCTCACGGCCCCGGTACCCCACACCGCCCCGTGGAGCCCGTGACCTTACGCCCCCCCATGGCACCCGCAGCCTCACGCCGCGCTGTGGCTCCCACAGCCTCACTTCTCTCCGCAGAACCTGCGGCCTCTGCCGCCTCGTGACCCAAGAGACCTCGCGCCACCCTGCGACTCCCGCGACCTCCCCGCCGCCCCGCGGGCCGGGATGGACCTTGCGGGCTGGGCTGGACCTAGCGGGCCGAGCCACACTGCGGGCCAACCCAGACCTAGTGGTTCGGGCCATGTCGACCCATATCGGGACGGCCCATGCCGGGTTGGGCCGGGCCTGACCAGACCCGGACCCACTTTGACCCATTTACGCTCTTTTGGCCGTAACATTGACACCGAACGTCTATTTGATGAACCGTCAACAACATAGTAAACCTTGGGGTGATATAGTCCCTTTGAGTATACCCCACTGGAGATTTGGATAATGTTGGAGTACAGTTGGGTTTGATCGAGCATGAATCCCACTGGGTCCTCGGGACTAAAAGACAAATAACTCACAGACTGGGCCCCCGATTGACGCACTGTCTGTTGCATTGAGACCCCTATGACGTGGTGGTCCTTTAAGATAATTTTTCATGAGACTTCATGGAAGTTGGAGTATCAACCAGTGTCTTGAGAAGAGGACCTTCTTGGAGACGAGAAATACTAGTTCAAGAACCCTGTAGCATGCTGTGAACTGAATAATGAAGAGCAATCACGTGTGGGTCAGCACCTAGCAATCCTATGTGGGTCAGCACCGAGCGATCCTGTGTGAATCAACACCTAGAAATATCATGTGGGTATGTATCGAGCAATCATATGTGGGTCAGCACCGAGAAATCCTGTGTGGGTCATCACTGAGTGATCCTGTGCGGGTCAATAGTAGAGCCTCTTAACATAGTAAGAGGATTCAGTAGTTACATCTAATCATCTCTACTAATGTACTTAAGTTATACCTGGTGTGAGCTGAGTCTATATCTATGTGGTACTTACCTTAGTGGTAATACCTTGGTGGTATTCTTCTGTGTTGCATACCAGTGGGGTACTTTCCTTCATGGTATTACTTATTTTATGTCACAACTAAGCCTGGGGCTTTGGAGTTGGACTCTCTGTTTTCCTCATGACTAAGATGGGTTTACTTTATTACTTAGGTATATGTATGGGCATATACCAATGTAGGTTTATTAGTTGTTTCCTTACATTGTGGGTTATACTTTGTGGATTTTGTGAGACATTGATGGTCTCGGGGTCCCTACTGAGTATTTTTATACTCACCCCTACATGGGATATGCCTTCACTTCATTGTTTTTGGTGCAGACGATGAACAACACTGACTGAGGACAAGGGTACTAGGACTGGAGGTAGCTCGGAGGTGGATGTTAGATGAGGTGAATCACAGAGACGAAAATTCCCGAGATGTACCTACCCTTTAAGTAGGATCCGTGTTGGATGATGCAAGAGCGGCTTTCCACCTATCAGTTGTCTTGTACTTTCCAGTTTTCCTTGTACTTTCCAATTGGGCTTGTATTCTGGCCCCTTTTTACTTACTATACTCAATCTATTTACTATTCAATTTACTTGAGTTTTTATCTTGATGTGTACTTGGTAGGGTATGTTACAGGTAATAAAGGAAATGCCTTCCCATTTTTAGGGAATACACTTTCGGTGCTAGTCGCCTGCCCCTGTCCTATGGAAGGCGGGCATGGGGTAGTCACAGAACGGGCCCCGGGGGATGGGTCATGACAACCATGATCTTAAGAAAACATATTAAAAATGTTTATTAATGAAATATATCATCATAAATATTTATTTAAAGATAAATTTAATTATACAATATGAACTAGAAACAATATATCATGTTTTTAAAAGTGATTCAAGCCATGAATCACATATTTAACAATAAATTTAACTTCTTATTTAATATAAAAAAACTAACTAAATTAAAAATACACATTCCTTTCTCATCATCAAACAATACTTAATATCTCATCAATGTATTCACTAGTAGTCAAAATTAATCATAATAATTAAAAAACAACCACCCAAAAGTATAATACATAATCAATTTTTTTTATAAACCTTGATACTTACTCTATTCATCACCAGAAAATAGAATCAATCTCCCCATATTTGTAGAGATAACTCTAGGGTTTCACCTGAGAATAAATAAACACCACAAATATATTTGTTAAAATATTTTCAAAACATCTCTATATAACTAAATGATTAACAAAATTCAATGAGGCCATTATTGACACAAATTTACAAATTCAGGCACACAAGAACTCACATAACTGAACTTATTAACATCACTAAAAAAACACCCTCCTTAATGGAAAAGTTACTTCTATGTAAAATTATATAAGTCACATCAATATTTTACCAATATATCAATTTATCCTTAATGTGTTCTTACAAATTTCATCCTCTCTTGATGTTCCTACTTCCAGAGCCATCACATTTAAGAAAACAATGGATGTCATATAACTTTTCAATGAAACAAATGAAAAAATCATAATAAATTAATAGGCAGAGCACTCAACTTTTTCATCATTAAAAGAATAACAACGTTATAGAATATTTTCATTCAATATGGAGATGATTAATAAAAAAATATTAGAAATTCACTCAAACTGTTTTATCACTGCATTTTTACTTAATGAAATGAACCACTTACTTCATAAATTACCACTCATGAATTTAATGATTTTTACCTAATTATTACGTCATATATGTTATTTATTAGCACAAATATATTGAGAAAAATCATAAAATCTCAATTTCCATTCCAATGTTTATCACTACCACCACATTATCAGGATTTTAATTTATAAACTCATTTAAATTACTCAATTATAGATAATATTACTTCATATTTCTTATATTTATCCACCCAAAAGTTATGAATTTTTTTTAAACATCAGTAACTATCCATTTAAGAGGTAACAACCCGATAATTACATATGTTCTTCACACTAAAACAATGTTCAATGAATTAATTTATATACAATTGAATATTATTGGTTATAATTTGATCAACAAACTTAAAAATGATTTGTTCTGATTATCATCACTCTATTACATAAGCCATTATCAAGTAAATATCATATTAATATCTTTTATCCTTTAGCCATTGCAGAAAATGGTTAATAATTTATCAGATACCATATCACCACAACTAAAGTGGACATTCATGTCTACATATGGAATACCATTATTAGTCTAGTCTAGACTATATAATATCACTTGAAAAAAATCTGCATGACACTAAAAATACAATAATAAATTTTTTATATCCATTAATACTTCCAATAGGAATGAAATTATGTGAATGTCTCATTATGTAACCATGAAAAAGAAATTAATATTATATAACCATCCAATTAACTTAAACTACAATGAGTTTCTTATAAACGAGTGATCAAAATGCTCACCCCCAAATTCATTCATATTTTATACTATTCTTATGTATATTCTCAAAAATCTAATAATCCAATTACATGATATAGTCCAATATTAAATTAGAATTATTACAACACATTCAATGTGTGTATGGAAACCTAGAATAAATGCACTTCTTACCTCATATTTAAATAATTTCACATGTCTATTAGCAACATGTAATGCCCTTACGAGAAAATAAACTAACATAATTAAAAAAACATATCTATAGAATATAATCATACAATATTAAAACATGATTTTAATGCATAATCCAAATAAAAAAAGATTAATTACACCATCATAAAAAATAAGTAGCACAATAATCAATGAAAACATAATGGTACAAACTCTCACCTTCACACATAAGTCCATTGAATTTTCAAATATCATATAAAAAGAATTTAAAATTCCAATAAACTCATATAAAAATAATGAGTGAAATTATAAATACATAATTGAATTTGATATAATTCCATTGGAAGTCAATATTACCACATAAAAATCCTACCATTTGAGTATTCCTGGGTGTTCTAGAAATCTTTATCTCAAGTTATGCAACAACATATCATTTTTTATCTTAATATCAACTCATCATTGTAATCACTAATGAATAATGAAATATCTCAATCTAAGAAAACAAATTTTGATCTCTCTATCACAATATCTTGCTCATGAACTCATAACATATGTTTTGGATATCAATAGATCTTCCATCAATCTTTTCATTGTAGAAGAATATTTTTTTTTTAAAATAAAATATTCAAATAAAAAATAATGAAATGATTATATATTATGCATGCTTATCACTTTATAACCAAATTTATTTAATACTATAGTCTTTAAATAATTATTAATCAAATAAATTCTTTTTCAAGAGAATGATGGAAACTTAAAATCATTGAAAAATCCATTATTATAACATCTTATAAAGAAGTTACTAGAAATATTGATTTTGACTCTTCTAAAAAAACTTAAATGTTCCCAACTTTAAAATTCATCATAATTCTCTTATACCAATATAACACATCCCAACATAAAAATAACAGAACTCTATAGTCCTATGATAGCAGTTAAAGACCATAAATGAAGAGTGAACAACACATGAGTTTTCATGTTGGATATGGATGACATGAACATGCTTATTATAATAAAAACTACATACCATCATATACTATAAAATTATCCACCTCCTGTATCAATAGTCACCCACTGTCTACATCAACTAATATATTTAGACATAAGAGTGAACAACACATGAGTTTTCATGTTGGTTTGAGAAATAATAATCAGTACGGTCATCCTAATCAGTGAGCTGACCCTATGAAAAACTAGTGTCAATGAGATACATTAATAAATAAACTGTATAATAAATATGTATCATAATAAATTATTGAAAATAACAAGAATGTTTTGATTTATTCTTATCATGAAACCCATAGAAAAATATCATCAGGCTCACAAAATAAAAAAAATATTTATAATTATATGTACACTCATTATTCAATGAATAACAATAAGAAAGGGATATCATGAACTATTTCCTACAATAAATCCACCAAAAACTCATATACCTATCTAGTATCCCTATCACAAGAGATGGGAGACTAATAGTGACACCCAATAAATCCATTCCAACCATATTCTATATAATTTAACTCATCCACCTACACATTCATGGTAGTCAACAAATATAAATAGTGGAAATTAAAATAATAATATTATTATACATTCATTCATAGTTTTCCATCAAGATGATTCAATCTAGATGCACAATTCTATAATGATATAAGAATACATATATAAATTTATCTCATACCAATGATATTATATAAGTATTTATCTCCCACAATCCCCTGCCAGATTTGTAAAGGAACATCCGGAATACCTTAAACCCAGTTGTAATATCCCATGTCCTTACCAGTTTGAAATTATAGTAGGAATTTTAAATTTTGGATTACTAGAGTGAGTGTCATTTTGAAAATTTAAATTTATATCATAAATCGAATAAATGTGTTGTTTTAAAGAGATTCGTTTAGACTTGTTTTAAGGCCTGGTGGGTTCCTTTGTTCTCATATGAGTTTCAAGATGTTTGGGCTCAGAGTTTGGTAAATTTTAAAGGAATTTCCACTATATACGGTTACCACTTATTTTGGGAAAATGGACTGGGGGTAACAATGTCAATTGATTTAGCAGGGGTGATTAGCGTGGCCACTATATAGATGTATTAAATTCATTCCAGATCTGAAAATTTATTTTAGAACATTTTTGTATGGTTGGAAGATAGTGTGGTTAACCTTGTGTAGAAACCATCAAATGAAGGTGTGATTGTATTTTTTCAAACACACTATTGGTGCATAGTTTGAAAAAACCATACATCTAAATCGTACAACTCATTAAAGAGGGGAAATTATAGTTTTCCCAACCAAACTATTAAACCCATTGACCCATTTTCTCCTCCCTTTCATGCATAAGACCATCCATCCACCCACTCCATTATTTCTCTCAACCCACATTATAATGTGGTGTTTTTTAGTGTTTTTCCATGACAATTCCACTCCTTCCTCATTTTCCTTTATTCTTAACTAATTTTAGTGATGTTTTTGTTACGTTTTGTGTAATTATTCAACTATATTATGTTGGAATTAGATGAAAACAAAGTGGATTTCACTTGTCATGGATAAATAGTATTTTGAGGAGATAAACACATTCCATTACTTTGTGTTTTAGTCAAAGGTATATAACCACATTATTTTTCAAGGATAGTTTCCCTAAATTAGTTAAAATTAATTATTTATCTGGTTTTTATTATTATGTATTTTTACTAGATTTGATGGTAGGAGTGTACCATATACATTTAGTGACAGGTTGGACATGATTTTAATTCGACGAGGTTACTTGGTGAGTTATTCAATGATTATTCCAAATAATATTAAATTATGAAATTAATTATATTTGTTAAATTAGTTATAAATGATTAATATTAATTAATTTTGATGCTTTGGTAGGTTTTAGGTCTTCATAGTTATGGTTGGTAGTTGGTTCAACTTAGAGGAGCTCAAACAAGAGTTTCAAGACTATTATTAAAGGGATTCACTCTTGTTTGAGTTAGGTGGTCATTGAGTATAATCCTTCTATATTATGAATTTTATTTACATTTCATGTTATATATGTTGTCTCTCTATTGAGGGTGATCAATATATTATTTAAAATGAATTGGTTATTTATAATTTAATGAATGTAATAAGAAATGTTTCGAAGGCTATAATAAATCAATGGGAGCTATATTTTTTTTACCTCATCCATAGATGGATGAATCCTAGATTATAAATATTTTCCTTAGATTATTTTATCCTAGAGGGATTTTAAATAAAATAAATTAAATAAAAATGATATAGCTTCCCTAGAGATATGATCCCATAGAATCCTATAGATAGAGGAGATTGTTGAATTGAGAAGGATGGACTAGCTATAATGTCCCATTTCCTTCTTACAAGTGATTCTAGAACTTTTTTTTACGTTATTTGGGGTATATTTTGGGTAATTTTTGTTGGAATTTAGAATTTTTTTGAGATATAAGGGTTTATTCACAGTTGGTTCGTAGTTAGGGGAAACCATGTGTTTTGGCCTTAGAAACCTTGCTACCATGTTCAAACCACTATATGGGGGTACACGATTTGTCCAAACTATGAGAGCTCTCCCTAAAAATGTGCAGCTTCAAACAATGGTGTTTTGTATAGTTTTTTCAGGGTTAATTTAACCATGTGGACAAACAATGTACTCCAAACAAAATCATAGAGAGGGGACATGGTTAGGGTGCACTATTACTACAAACCATGTGTCCTCTCCAGCAAACCATACACACAGGTTTTTAATCCCCATATTTTTTTAAAATACTAAGACCCCTAATTTAACCCCCTAATTATCCCCCATTCAACCCTAATCAATTTACATGGTCTTATAGTCACTAAAGAAGCAGGTTTGGAACATGAAACCCCTTTTATTAGCTGATAAAAGTATGGTTGACCTCATTTTATCTTCTTTAGGTAAGTAGAACTTCTCTGATGTTGATTCTTATTATCATCCATTTTATCTTCCATAAATTTTGATAGATAATATTTTTTGATGGATTTATCTTCCTTGTTGTTGGATATTGATTATAGGTTGTGTTTTTTGATCTCCTTCACCCCATTCTTCATTACCAATCCAGTTTTGGGTGTTGTATTTGAGTGTGGGATTAAAGGTAAGTTGTTCCATAAGACAATACCATTCAATTGAAACTCTATATTGCTTTAATAAATTTAAATGTGTTTTAAATGGTTTAAAATACAAGATTTGAAATTGTTAATTTTTTTTTATATTGACATGGAATTGATGAAAATGAAAAAATTTAATGGAATTGAAATTGTTGAGAGGAATTTAAAAAATTGATGAATTTATTTAAAAACATATTTAATGAATTTTACTGGGTGTTGAAACTTGTGATTTTTATTAAATTAAATGATGTTTTTTAAAGTGTACGAAATTTATGAAAACCATGATTTTGTTTTGAAATGTAAGGGGCATGTTGAAAATTGATTTTAGGAAATTGGATTTTAAAAGATGAATTGTTTTGAAACATATAATTACCAAGAATTGGTCCCCTCATGGGTTGTGGATTTTATTTTCCCCCTGAATGAATGATTGATTATTGAAGCACATGTAATGTCGGGTAGTTAATTAGTAATGGGTACAATCTTTTTAGGATGATGAATTCCTAAAAATGGATGTATGATGACAAAAAAAATTGAACCAAGTTTTTCTAGATTACCATTAGTGTCTCCCCTAAATGGGTGTAGATTGATTTGCCATAGAATCTCCCCTAATGGGGTGTTTATTTGACTGTGAATTCATTTCTAAAGTCTTGTTGATAAATTTGAAGTGTGAGGATCTAATTACCTGATACTAATGTACTGTGGCGCTTGTTAGAATGGTGATTTTCTTCACATGACTTCATTATGTTTATAGAACTATTTTATTCCGGAAAATTTATTTATTTAAATTGTTCTATAAAAATTATTCATTTAATCTATTTTTGATATATTTTTCATCAATTTATTTTAAATATTGTTTTCTTGAAAATTTGTCAATGATTATACATACACTAATCTATTTAAATTTATAGTATAATTGGTTTATTGATATGGTATTATTTATATAACACTTGGTGTGACCTTACTATGCTATTTAGCATACACCATACCTTTTTCTTTGGGGATTCTATGATTATTTTATTATAGGTATCATAAAAAAGAAAGTGCCACTTAGAGGAGGTGGATGTTATTGATCTTCAGGTCATCAAGTCATAGAGGGGGCTGATGAAGATGTATGCTCTTATTTCATGGGGTGTTTGAGATTTTATCTTGATAAATACTGATTACTTTGATGATGTATTGTTTTGTGTTTTTTGGACATATTTTATTTTGGCACATTCTTCTTTTTGGAGTATTGTGCATGCCAACCTGTATCTTTATCTTCTACTATTTTTTGGAAAAAATCATTCCCCTTGTGATCTTGTATGATGTCAGGTTCTAGTCAACAACCCATTGGGATTGGGCATTCCCTTTAGGCTATGTCCAAACTGGATTAGGTATCAGGGTACAAGTGTATATGGGCTATTTTATGAAAAATTGTTATAAGAGGGTACAAAGTTGGGAATCTTTCCTTGATTTTGGTATACAATTTAGATGTCCTAGTAGACAGAAGATGTGATTTTTTGTGCTTAGGGGGTAGTTTTGAGTGAGTTTCTGACCAACTCTCATCGTAACAAGCCTCAAGTCACCATGGGTGTTTGGGAAATGAATATTTAGAAGTGTATTTCCCAAATATTGTTTGATTTTTTTGAAATCCCAATATTGAATTATGTTTGATGGAATTGATATTTTAGTAACATTAATTCTTGTAATCTTATTGATGCTTCAGGTTTTTTATTTTTATGTTGTGTAGCATCATGCCTCATAGAATACATTTGAATAGGACACATGAGGAAGCTACTAGATAATATAAGTGATAAAATACTACAGTAGACCACAATATTTTTGAGATAGTAGTGTGTGATGTCCAAGCTATGAGACTCGCATCATAACCCATTCTAGTTCAAGATCTAGTTTTGTAACCTCAAAGAGAAAAATCTTAGAATCATGATCCTGTGTTCCTTCAAAAGAAGAAACATATTTTCCTAGAATCTAATGTCCTTAAATAGGATAAGGGTTGGTTAAAATATAGAGTTTATTTTTGAGTTCTTGGAAATGCATGATTCAATTAAGTTACAAAATTCTACCTTCAAGCTGGAAGGGCCCAGTAGGTGATTGTGGGATTCCATGGTGGGAGTGAAGAATCAAGTGAGATTCAATTGGAATGACATTATAATTATTTTCACTCGTCTATTATATCTAGAGATGATTTTCTTGGAAAAGTTTATGGATTTTTTAACCTCCTATAGGGTGAAAAGACCGTTACACAGTATGTGAACCATTTTTCTGAGCTCATATATTATTCTCTTGAGGTTGTGACTAATGAGAAAGTGAGGGATCAAATATTTGATATGAGTCTTATAGATGACATCTAATCTCATGTCTTCATGTAGAATATTTCTTTTATACCGATGTACTAGATTGAGTATTGATGGTAATTATTGATATGATTATAAATTTTGGGGTTAGGGAAATTAGATTTTATCGTTGTGGTAGTTTAGTGAGTTCCATAAATAGATAGAGGAATCTTGATGCACCGCTTGGTGGATTTAGACAGTAGGAATATTATCTATTGAAGTTCTTCCATATATTTTCGGATCCACATAGTGGCATTGTCTCATCATCACCTAAAAATATTGTGGTGCAATCATATACATTATAATATAGGGGTCTCTAACCACATGCATCTGGAAAAAATATTTTTCATGCATTGGAAGAGTCTCCATAGGGAGCGGATAAGGGTCCAAGGACCGTGAGAGGTACTATCACTATAAATTCATCATTAGTGACTTCTTTATTTGATATTTATACATATCAATCATTTATATAGACTCATGTTTTTCAATTTATAAATATTCCAATGATTTTTTTTTCATATGTGATGGATGTTTCTATTCACCTTGAAACGAAAAGATAGATGGGTCTTTGATGTACTAATAGTGTTTTCTTCTTGTTAGAGTTTGAATTTACCTAGAATTTTCATGTTCTTGACATAAAACCACTTAAAATCCTCATTATGATGTATTGGATGCTTTCAAATAAGGACCAATTTTTTTTAAATGTTCAGTGGGTCTCCTCAATAACACTCGATGGTGTGTTCCATATCTTTTAGGGAGAATGAGACCCAAGTTCATGTAGATAAAGATCATATTTTACATAGTTGGGTAGGGTAATATTAGTGTTTTATTTTGAATTTGAATGAAAATATTTTATTAATGATGTACATAAATTCATCATTGTGTTTCCATACATGGTTCCTTCATATTTATTTGGTCTTCCACTAGTAATAGAGGTAGATTTATCTAATGATTTGGTAACTGGTACTCAGCCGATATCTATTACTTATTAACATTTAGAACCAAAAGAGTTGATAGAGTTAAATACAGAGTTTCATGATCTATTATATACAATATTTATATTCCTAAGTGTGTCACTTTGGACATAACCTGTTCTCTTTATGATGAATGCTGACAGAACACTTTGCCTATGTGTTGATTAATGAAAACTAAATCAAGTTATAATAAACAACAAGTATTTGTTACCATATATTAATGTTATGTTTGACCAGTTGAAGGCGTAAAAGTTTTTCACAAAGATTTACCTTCAGTCTGGTTTTCACTTATTGAAGATTAAATAATTTTACATTCCAAAGACAACATTCAGGATCGGGTATGGTTAGTTTGAGTATCTTTTTATTCCTTTTGTCCTGACCAATTACCCTGTGGTCTTTATATATTTGATAAAAAAATATTCTATGAGTACCTCTATTTGTTCATGGTGTTATTTTTGGAAGATATTTTGGTTTAATAAAAATCTAAGGATAATAATGTGTGTCATCTAAGAGTATTCTTAGTAATATTTAGAGATAAAATAATTTACACAAATCTTTCAAAATATAATTTCTAGATACGAGTAGTGAATTTCATGGGGAATGTGGTCTTACAACAAGAAATATCAGTCGAACCTGAGAAGGTGAAGGATGTTATGACATGAAAGAAACTACATAATTATTTAGGTATACAAATATTATTTGGATTAGAGTAGTATTACCATAGGTTTGTTAAATATTTCTCAAAGTTATCTTATCCAATGACCTACCTCAATCATAAGGTAGTAAATTTCATGTGGAATGGAAAATTTCAAATCTATTTTTCAGATTTGAATTTTTTTTGACATATGTTAGATTGTAGAATATTCTAGTGGTAGGGTGGGTATGTGTGGTATTTTGTGACACATCAGGTTTAGGTTTTAGTTGTGTTATTATACAGGATGATCGCATGGTAGACTATGAATCCAGTTAGCTTAGGAAACATGATAACAATTACCCAAACCATGATCATAGACTCCCAATTTTGATTTTTTCTCGTAATTTTTGGAGGCAATAGATTTTTATCGAAAGGTTTAATGTTCATTTCCAAGATAAAATCTTGAGTTATATATTATCTAAAAAATATTTGAAACTTCGAAAGAGGAATTGGGTAGGGTACCTACGGTATTTTTATTTCAACATTTTCTACAATATAAGAAAGTTTAATTTAATTGATAATGAATTGAGCATGAATCATATGAACCCATCCATGATTGAATAATCTGAAAAGTGGAACTTGATGGATTTTTTTTCTCAATAGCATTTGGGAGTCTGTGAGTACGAGTCTATGGTTATGTTAGAAATTTTTCAGTTAACCTCCCCTCTTATCAAGTTTATTAGAAAAGAGAATTAAATTGATAATGAATTCTTTATAATTAGGGACACTCTTTACGATGGGGATATTCTTATTGAGTGGGATCTCTCTTCTAAAAAAATCCTATGTTTTCAAAATTATTATTTTTGTACCTTTATCAATAAGGAAGGACGTAATGATGGATTTAAATAATTACTAGTGGGTGGTGTACCCTAGAACCATGAAGATATTTTATGATTTCAGATGATGATTTTGATGGCCAAGTTGTTGATGAAACATATCTAACTTTTTTTCTCTTTATTATACCTATCAGTAGGTCAAATATGATCACCAAATACCATCAGGTTCACTTTTTCTACTTTTACTTCTGAATTGGAAGTGGGATGAGACCTCTATAGAATTTGTGGTTGTATTTTTGTATACCACTCAAGTAATGAATTTGATATGGGTTATGATTGATTGGATAACCAAATAGGGATATTTTATACCCATTTGAGATACAACAAAAGTTGATGACTTGGGATATCTCTATATGATGGATATTGTAAGATTTCACAGAGTTCCTTATTATGTATTATTTGATAGGGATCCCTATTTTAATTCTCACTTTTGTAGAGTCCACCTAGAGGCAATAGGATATTATGTGCATTTGTGCATGACATATAATTCAGATACAGATGGTCAGAAAGAATGAGTTATACAAATACTTAGGGAAATTTTATTTTATTGAATTGTTGAATTTGGTGGATCTTGGGATGTACATTTTTAATTGGTTGAGTTTTCAAATAATAATAGTTATTGATATACAATTATGATGTATCCTTATGAGGTCTTTTATGGAAGGCTGTGTAAATATCCATTTTGTTGGTCGTAGATTGCTGAATCTTCCTTGGTTAGATTGAGTGTGGACCAAGAGATAATGGTGAATATTTAGTTGGTTTTTCAGATAATGGTAATTGAAAATATTCATTATAATTACTATGTTGATGTCCATCAATGACCATTAGAATTTTCAATTGGTTTCTAGATTTTCTTGAATGTTTCACCATGGTTGGGTAACCAACATCTTGGGAAACATGGAAATCTTGCACCATGGTTTGTGGGTCATTTTGGGATTGTTGAGAAAGTGGGGAATGTGGATTTCCAATTAGAACTTCCACCAAAGTTGACTTCGATCCTAAACATTTTTCATGTTTATTAGAATTGAAAGTATCTTTCTAAAACTTCACTTGTTTTAAGATGTGAATATCGTTATGTTGAGATTTATTTAATAATGGATGAGCATCCATTAAATGATTTTGATTCTGAGACAATGGTACTTTGTGGGGGGATGATACCCTTGGTCTATGTTCAATGGTAGTATGGTTATGATTTTAATGATAATTATGAGTGTGAGGAAATGTTGAGAGATCAATGAACTCACCTGATTAACATGGAATCTATTTACAGGATCTATGGGGAAAAAATGTATTTATGGCGGGAAGTATTTAACACCTCATTAACATCATACAAGCACTTATTGAATTTTTTTATTAAATTATTTGGGTGTTCATTTAAAGTAATTTTGGGTGGAATTTATAAAATTTTTGTGCTTTAATGGGATATGCATGATTGGTGCATAGTTAGGGAAAACCGTGTGGTTTGTCCTCCGAAACTATGTGGCCATGTTGGAGCCAGTGAAAGGGGGTGAATGGTTTTTCCATACCGGGTGACCACTCCCTCAAACCACATAGATTATAATAGAGGGGTTTTTCATGATTGGAACATGGTTAATATAACTATATGAAAAAACAATGTTTCCCAAATAAAATCCAAGGGAAGGTTCACAGTTAAGGAGCATGGTTACTTCTAATCATGTGTCCTCTTCAGCGAACCATGTGAGTTAGTTTTTAATCCCCCATTTTATTAAAATTTAGTGACCCTCGGTTTTACCTTAATTGAACAACACTAATTCCTAATTGGTTTCCTTTATCATAATGGATATCAAGAAGTGGGTTTAGAACCTCAAAACCATTCTCTTGGAATATCAAAGATCAATTTATCTTATTGTATCTCCTTCAGGTTATTAGATATTCTCTTGTGCAGATTATATTGATATTCCCTTCACTCATAATTAGAGTTTTATATATCATCATGTTATTTCTGGAACTAACCTTTATTTTGCCAAATATTAATTCTAGGTTGTGTATCTTGATCTCCTTCCCCTCCGTCTTCATTGAAAATACCATTACGAGTGTTATCTTTGACTGTTAATTAATGGTATGTGGTTCTATAATACTTTTATATTCAATTGAGAATGTATATTGATTTATTGAATTTAAATGAGTTATTAAATGATTTAAAAACTATAATTTTAAATGATTGATGTTTCTTTTGATATTGATATGGAATTGATGAAAAAATACCAATTACAATGTTATTGAAATTGTTTTGGGGATTTGGGATAATTGATGGATTTATTTAAAAATTGATTTCGTGAAATTTAATGAGTGTTGATCCTTAAGAAAATGGATTAAATTGAAATATATTTTCAAAAGGTAATAAAATTGATTGAAACCAGGATTTAGTTTCAAATTAAAAGTGAATGTAGAAAATTGATTTTTGGGAAATATAATTTTGAAAGATTAAATGTTTTGAAACATATGATTTCCCACAATAGGTCCTCTAATGGGGTGTTGTTTGGATTTTCCCATGAATAGTTGATTGGTTATTGGAGAACATGTATTCTAGGGTAGTTATTAGGCAAACATGAAAATAATTCTAGGACTCTAACTCCCAAATAAAGGATTTAAAATGACAACACTAACTAAACCATGTTCGGCTAGATTTCCTATAATGGATCCCCTAATGGGGTGTTATCATATTTCCTATAGTGGATCCTTAAATGGGGTATTTATTTGAGTGTGCAAACATTTTTAGAGACATGTTGATAAATGATAACTGTGAGGATTAAATTACCAGAAACTAAAAAACCACATGGTGTGTTCGAATGTTTCTTTAATTTACATGACTTGATTGTGAATGCCATTGATTATAAAACTATTTTATTCATTATAATTTATTTATATAATTTTTTTTATATAAATGGGTTGTTAATCTATTTTTGATATATTAGTAATCAATCGAATTGAAATCATGTTTTTAAAAAAAATTTAATTTATTTTCCATGACTTACCCTATTTAAATTGATAGAATTATTGATATGGTATTGTTTATACTACGCTTGGTGAGACCTTGTTAGGATGTTTATCTCAGACAAAACCTTTTACATTGGGTATTTTTATATTATCATATTATAGGTCTGATCAAAGTGAAAGAGCCACTTGGAGGTGGTGGATGTTCTTTATCTTTGGGATCCAGAGTCATATAGGTGACCTATGGTGATGTTATCCACTCATTTCAAGGTATGTATGAGATTTTATCATAATAGATGTTGAGTACTTTGGTGATATACTATTCTGGGTTTTTTTTACCTTTTTTATTCAGGAACATTATCCTTTATAATGTGTGGTTCATGTTGACCTATTTCGTTATATTCCACTATTTTGGGGGAAAAAATTCCTTCTTGGATCTTGTATAATTCTTAGAGATAGTCACCACTCATGGGATTCAAGAATTCCCTTTGGGGAATGTCAGAGTCATATCAGGTATTAGGGTATTAGGTTATCAAAGATGGTTCATAACAATAGTTATTGGCCATATGGAAATATTTAGATGCCTTAAATCCTTCAACCTAGTTGATATGAGAATGGAGCATGTATTCCTCTTCCATTGAGAAATGATCACCTATATGTGTATGTCATTGGATGATCATGGATAGGTTGTGTGAGTGGACTGACCTGAGAATACCTGAAAATGAGACAAGCCTTGGTCCATCTCTTAAGACTGATCATAATACATATTTCCTTGGATTCCATAGATTCTATGAGATATTTTGGACTATTTTGATGGACATTATTCCCTCTAAGTGATGGGTATTGAACCAATAGGTGAGAATAGGATAGAAATAACCATGAATAGTGTCTGTGCTTGATGATACATATTTGTCCTCAATGAATACCCTTTAGATATGATGACCCCAGAGAGGGTGAACGTTATGATAGTGAAAGGCCATGCAATAGAGAGTTTGACCATGGAATGGTTAGTCTTGTTTTAGTAGATGAATGACCATATGAGATTAATGCATGGGATGGTTTTGGTGGGATTCACTACCCACTGAGATGTATTAAGATACATGGGATGACATGGATGTTCTCCATGGATCTAAAATTCATGCATGATATCATTTTTTAAAACCTTGGGCACATTTCAAGGGTTATTGGTTCTATTAGTTTAGAATACCTTCAACATTATCCATAGTTATTTTTTTACTAGTTTAGAATTCCTTGGACACACTCCTTGGATACATTGTGTTATTATCTTGGAATTCCTTGAGCATTGTTCATACATTCATTATGATATTTACTAGTAAATAATTGTAAATGATCCTTATATGCATTGTGTTATTTGTTTGGAATGAAATAGACATTATACATATATTAATAATTCAATAAAGTTGGAATGGATTTCATACACTCCTTGGAATCATTATGCTTGTGGTTTGGAATGCCTTGGACAGACTCTTTGGATTCAGATGTGATTCTATATAGATTTAATAGTAATTTATCCAAGGAATAATCCATATAAATGATAATGGTCATCACAGTTATGTGAAATTCTTTGAGAGACTCCAAAACTAGATGAAGTAGGTTTTTGTTGATCCAGGGTCACATTAGAAACTGATAATCGACAGTAGTTATTTATTTTTTCTTCAACACAGATTATTAATTCAAATTAGTTTATCTCATGCATGCACACTGCATTTACTGGTTATGTATGAGACCACAATGGTCATTAACTATTTATTTTTAATCACACCTTACTCAAGATTCCATAAACACTTGGGTACCTTAATAGATCTTCATTGATTACAGGTTCAGATTGGGAAAAGGCTCAAAGATTCATTATCAAGAAGGATATATCAGATTGAGTGGAGATTGGATGAGGTACGTCTTAAGGATATACATAAGACTATACTATTTAATCCCTTTATTTATTTTATACGTGAGATAAGGCTTTTGGGTGATCAGTTTTATGATGGAATGATCATGAGTTTTTATGAATATATACACCCACATTAATTAATTATTATAGATGATTCTTGACTATTTTATCTATGTAAAATTATGTATGTTTACTATTATTGGATGGTGTTCAGTTATTGTTTATTATTACACATTTTGATAAGGGGGCATAGTCTCCCCATGATTAACCCCTAGGCACCCACTAGTAGTCAACAACCTCTAGTAAATGGGATGGAGTTCCTGAGGTCATGTGGTGATCGAGGTTAGTTACTATTTAAATTGAATTGAGATTAAAATTTTAATAATTGGAATAAAATATCTAATGTGAATTATACCACGTAGTGTCTTATAGTTTTAGTTTGTGTCAATAGTTGGGAGATGGTAGACATGGGACATAAGGTTGTGTTAGAGCATATGATGGGCCTCAGATTGGTGTGTTGTGAACTCCTTTTCTATGTGTAAGGTTAGTTTACTAGGGATTTGAGAATTTTTTATTTTATATTATCGTTATAAAATTTCAGTGGGTGTGACATACTTAATTTTGTGGATTTATGATTTATGTGGTTTTATATTTTTCTCCAATTGTAATAGAACATTGTATATGAATCCTATTCAATATATAAGATTCACATGACACATGTGACTCTATGTGTGATTGATTTCATAGAAAACAGAGGGTTTGACTATTTAAAGTGTTCATAAAAACTTATATTGTGTTTTCTTATATGACTCTATAGTGGAATTTTAATCAACTTAACCCCAATACATTTTCACTGATAAAAATTCATGTGTATATAGGATAATATGCTCCTTGATAGATACACATTCCCTCGATAAATGAGATGAATAGTGGACCTAGTAGGTTAGTAAAAGATATATATTTCATTATGATCAGCTCCTTGATGGTAATTATGATATTGGTACTACTATTGAACATGTAAATAGGGTTTGTTTATCTTAAGTTTTAGAAACAATCCATATTGTGTTTTCCAATATTTTTTGGTGGAATTATAGTTAATCAAAATGAATATATATAATTTACCCAACATGAATAATGGTAGGAAAATATAATTATACATTCTTATTTTCCTAGATAACAATGCTATTATTAATTAGGATGTATTGTATGTGGATGACTTTTGAGGATCAATGCCCTAATAGGCTAATGACTCAGTTGATGATGCATGATATGTATAAAAATGTGAGAAATCAAGAGTGGGTAGTTTGGCACGTTACTTTCCTTATGATGGTTGAGATGTGAATCGAGATATGTTTCCCATGAGCTATGATATATATGAGGCATGACCTATGGATTTGGTGGGAGATCCTAGTGGCCTTGATATATAGCTCATGATATTGGTGGTTAGCTATTATAATTGAGATGGATATAATGCATAAGGTTAACACAAGATAGAGGGTTATCCTAGGCTAGTGAGTAATCTTAGATATGAGATGACATGGGTAGGTGACATTCATTGGGATTAGTATATAGGAGGTGCTACTATATATGGTTTAGGCTTGATTATGCCTTGTATTTTCATGATTAAAGCAACTTGTGTGCTAGTGATTTTCATATCAAGGTGGGTTTTAAAAGGTAGGATAAGTAGGATGCTTGAACATGGTATTATAAAAATTTATTCTTGATGAGATAATAGATTGTGATCCTATATGGTATGATCTTGAATTGATGGGCTATGGTTAGATTTTCATAGCTGTGGATGATGAGTGAGTTAGAGTTTGGTCATTAAGTAGACCATGGAATAAGAGAAATTCTTGACTTTTAAGAGAAGTGTTGAGGGTGAATCTAGATAGGTGTGACTAAAATGAATGAGGATCCTGGTAAATTAGTAGGTCTATAAGCCTAGATTCGATTACATGAGACTCATGTGATCATGAGTTGGGTAATGTTAACATGTGGTATAGGATAATATCACCATTGGTTCAGATGAGGTCATGATAGTGGGCATATGTTATATGTTGTTCCATTGATTTTATGATTTATTGAGTGATCATTGGTGAGATATGGAATGGTGGTTTTTATTAAAATAATATGGTTATTGTTTTATATAGATTTTAGGGTAATAAATAGTGTCTAATTCATGATTTAATGGAACCCCTATCAATGTATGGTGTTACTATTTACAATATGGGTCAACATTTCAATGGAGGGGAGACACTTGTAATACATGAAAATTGATAAGGTCACACTCAAGGAATGGTTTAAGGAAAGTTATATGGTCAGTAGTGCCCAATTGGACATTTGAGTGGGTGAAACTAATTAAGTATATAATTTTTTTTGGGTTACCGAGGGTGGAATTCTTGTTAACAAAATATGGGAAGCAGTTCATGTTTTTTGTTGACACTAGAGAATTAGTGGGATAGTCAACTCTATCCATTATGTTTAGTAATGGAAGAAATGTGGTCCATGAAGGTATGAACTCGGTGATGGTAAGGTCATTAGTGCATTGAGACCAATTATTTGGATTATTGAGTTGAAATTTATATACCACTGAGTAGGTGAATCTTATTTTTTATGGTTCCTTGGAAAATAATGAATTCATGATGAATATATGATGTTATATATAGTTTGTGTGTCAGAATTGAGATTAAGATAATTTTGGTGTGGTTTGGGAATGAGTCAGAACAGGGATTCATAGTGATCATGAATAGAGTATAATGATGACTTAGTTGTAGGAGGACCATACTAGAAAATTACTCAATAATTTTGGTTCATACTTTTATATAGGTTATTTTAATGATCTTATAGTGTCTCTAGGGAGTTAGGCATTGCGTTCAGATGATGAGATAGTGTGTTAGTTACTTTGTCTATACATCTTCAAGAATAGACATCCAAAGGAGGTTTAACAATAGTTTTTCATCAAATTGTTTGTGGTGATGTGGAATCCGCATTGATCAAATTGTTTGACTACAAGAGATGCATTTCGGTAGGTGGTTCAAATAGTGATGAGCACCGTGACTTTGAGTTATCCTATATAAGAAAAATCATATATAAGGGAGAACTATTGGACAATAAATGATTTTTTTGATGATACTTGGGTATCATAGGATAGATGAGAAAAGGAAAGTGATTTTGTAATGTTTTGGTTATGGTGAAGAGGGGTTGGATCAAGTTTTGTGGAATGATACACCTCTTGTTTGCAGTTGCATAGTGGAATCTCATTTAGAATTCTAACATGGGACATGATGAATTAATTATGACTTAATGAATTGGATAGGTATAGTTTTGTGGTAAAATAACCCTCTGGGTTATTCAAGATAAGAAGTTTTATATCGGGAAGGTTTTAAATCCCATTTTCATTTTATTTTGGTAATTCCAAAGTTAATTTGAATTTTTTAATTTCTCAAGAAATTGTATTTTTGAAATTAGAAATTTAGATCAGAATTATGAGATATGTGAGAAATTAAAGAGATGTTTTTTACAAGGTTTGTGTAAATTTGAGTGACTTGGGTGTTTATATTATATTTATAAGGTTCGATCTTGGAGTTCATGATTTTTCAAAGGATTTTACCAAATGCACAGTTTCCACACCGTTAGGGGAAATCATGTGGGGTAGCAATGTGAATTGTTTTGGCTTGGGGTTATGTTACACAGTCACCACATGGTTGTAGAAAACATATAATGTACCTTAAATTATAGTTTAAACTAGTTTTTCATAGTTGTAATATGGTTTGGATAACTTTATAGACAAACTATACAAGGGTGGAATGCTTAGATAGTGTTTACCATATTATTGGTGTATAATTTAGTAAATCATGTGATTAAACCATGTGACTAATTAAAGAGGTGAAAATTTTAGAGTTTACAATTTGAACATTGAAAAATAATCCACCATTTTTATCCTTCTTCATGTGCATGAGATGATCCACCCTTGTTATAACTTCAAGCTGTAACACCCAAACCCTAGAAGCTTGGTGATGGTGAATTAGTTTTATTTATTTGGCATGTTTACAAGGAATCATATCCTAAAGGAATGATTAGTTTAGTAGTATTGGAAAGATATATTACATAAATGATACCCATAATACATTTTTAAATTTTAAATATGAACATGATACACAAAAAAAACAACATCTTTAAAAGATTATTCATATATTTAGTCTTCGTAACATGGAGAAAGGAAACATAATAAGGGTGTGATCAAATGCTCAATAATGGTAAGTAAAGGGGAAGCAGTAATGAAATAAATGAGATTAAATTAATATTTAAATGTAAATAATAGATAACACAAGCCATAAAAATAACTATATAAGGAAATATCAATATGGAAATGTAATAAGTTGAAACACATGCTATTTAATCATTGATCAGAAAATGAAATGTATCCTTAGATATGCCGATGAAAAATCTCTTGGATAAATAATAATAAATGAATTCTATATAATGTAAATGCTTAATTATTAAATTTCATGTTTCTTAGGAACATTATACCTATATAATCAATATACAGTATAATCTATTTGGCCAACGAATTTTTCTCATGACACTACTGATGCATTGTGGGGCTATCCTTAACCAGTCCCCAACCAAGAGGGCTTTCCTTAAATGGTCCCCAACCCGTGTATTGTATGTCCAAATAATTCATCATATATTGAATAAAACATATTCATTAGAAAATATCCATATTGAATTAATAATATGTATTTATCAATAATTCCTCAATGGAGGATATGTAACAACAAGGGTTGTCGACATTAAAACATTTTTGAGGATAAATAATCTTTAAACAATCCAAAGTGACCCATATCACTTTGAATCATTTAAATCATAATTCCCCATGAATTAAATGAATCATATAATATTATTAGAATAATAATATTTATTTTATAACATGTAAAGGGAAGTATTTAAACCATATAAGAGTGAGTTGGTTCATAACAACAATCAAGTCTCTATGAAATGTAAATTTAGACAGAATCCCTTACCTTAAGCTTTATTTTATTACGTGGTATTTATAATCATTTAAAGTTGTATAAAATATGTTAATAACTTATACCAAAACAATAATCATGTTTATAATACCATATATTAATTCCTTATAATATTTTATTACCTTTTTTTAACACTCTTTCATTATTTTTTCTATTTCAGGTGTAAATTGCTTAATTTTCTCAAGTATGTTATGACATTTCATTTGTTGTACCTATTACATATATCATGATTTAATCATCACCAGAATGTAAATAATTATTTAATTATAAAATGAATTCAGTAAATATAAATTTAAGATAATATATAAATTTTTGAGATAAGAAATGAAATTCAATATTCATGGAGACGGTAGGTCGTACATACACATGAATGATACTTTTATTTCATTGTTATATTAGCAGAAATAAAAGTAAATAATATATTTATATTATAATTCCAGTATAATATTTATTATATATATATATGTTTCATATTTTTATTAATACCATCCTTTATACATTCCATGTATGGAATGAAGAAGTCACATCATTTTGAGGGGGTGGTAGTCCACACATACTCAAATGAAATTATCATACTTACACAAGATGGAAAACATAACGGAATGTTATAAATTAAAATTACAGAATCATAAGTAAAATATATATATCATATATATCATACATAAATAGATTTACTTTCATAATATCCAACATGATAGGTGGTAATGGAAAAATGAACAATCATCATTTCGGGAGGCAGCAGTTCATCATACAAAGAAACAATATATTCATTACCCATTACATGGGCGGGTGTGTAAGTGTAGGTATAAAACATAAAATAAAAAAATACTAGTATATTTATGATACTTGTGTTGTTATTTAATAATGGAATCATAATATTATAGGGTGTGTATAAGTAAATGAAATAAACGAGATCATTGGAAAATATTACCCTAAAATCATGTAACTCTTTTTGGTTTATACAAAAGAGATTCATTGGAAGGTTTTATTCCAAAAAAATAAGGGTTGAACATCTAGGGTAGGAATTTTGGGAAGATATTTTCTCATATATTGTCTGAAACTAAGTTGTTTTAGAGGTGTTTGGATGTGGGAGAAGAGGTGGCCTTTTATAGTAAAGGTGGAGTGACACTCTTGTAATATTATGACATAGGAGTTCTTGCAACATTTTCGCAATTTGAAAGAGGATAAATAATGGACCCAATTTAATAAAAGATATTATAACATAAAAATAAGTCCGTTTAATATTTTTTAGGAAAACATATATGTTTTTTAACCATATGGTTATGGTTTAGTCCTTTATTTAGCATAATTTAACATTAATTGCTGTTATTAATTTTAATCACTTTCACTATTTCTTTCAAAAAAATAATTTGATATTATTATAAATTAGAAATTATTATTATTCTAAATATGGAATCCATTTTTGAAAATTATAATCACAAAAGTTGCAATTTTTTTTGAAAATTCATCCTGTAGGTGGGATGGCAATGCGAGTTTTTAAAGTAAAAGCATCCAAAAGTTGGATAAGTTTATATAATCAATATCAATGTGAAATTGATTTGATTGAAATAAATTTTATTAATTAATATAAATATTATCTATTTAAACTTTAAAAATAACTAAAAGTATAATTTAACCTTATAAATATTTTATATTAAAAAGTAGTTTTGAAATAAAATCCAGTATTTATAAGTATTCATTAAAAAATGAAATATTTCAGAAAACTGTCAAAAAATAACCCTAAACTAATTATTATGTTTTTTTTAAAATATAAAAAGTTTATTTTTTCATATTAAATCTATTAAACTTTCAAAATCATGATTTACAATTGGGTATCCATTAAAAGGTGATAAAATTTCCTTTATAAAAATATTGGTTTTACGTGTAAAATAATGTTTGTTATTATATTATGCCTATAAACCCTAATGTATGAATATAGAAAATATTTTATTGAATATATAACAAATATATTTCATTAAGATAATTTAATAATTTTAATTAATTATTTTTATTAAGATAAAACTCCGTTGGTAGCATAAAAAAATATTTCTTTTTTATATTCAATTGTTTCTAATTATCATTTTTCATTAATTGATAAACCATGATTTAATTTTATATTTACATAAACCATAAATTTTCATAAGTTAGTTAATAATAATCATAAATAATAGTTTATATATTATTATGTTAAATAATAATATTTTAATAATATATTATTTTTCAGTAAAACTTGGTCTTGCGTGTAACACAAACCGTTGAAGAAACCCATTATTGTGTGTAACATACAATATAAAATATGTTTAATTTTTTCAAATATTAAATATTTTATAAAATATTAGGTTATAATACTCCCTTATGAACTTGGTGTTGTCTGTCATACACACTATCAAATAAAATATTCTTACTCTAGAATTTCTGGTGTTACATTCTCTCCACCTTAATTAAGTTACATCCTAGAAAATTAAATTTGATCTCTATAATCAAGGAATTTGTATTTGGAAATAAAATATTTCCAAAAAACCTAAATCATGAATAGGGTTAATAACACATCTTATTAATAAGAGATAAAGTAAATTAAAATGGTCATGTAATTAGGTTCCCTAGAAGGGAAACATAGGTGGGAAATAAAAATATGGATATGGAATAAAAATATAACAATCAAGTTCTGATGGAGAGTTCTTAAGAACATGGTTAGGAAAAAATTAACAATTAGAAATCCCAAACTTTGTGATGATCTAAGGGTCATTTGATTCATCAAAAACTAATATACTAGGAATTTTTTTTGCGTATCATGATCATTTTTACTAGAGTTTGGTAATTCCTTCACTCTCTATGAATATAAGTAAAAATAATTACTTGGTAAATTTCTAAAAGCACAATATTTGGTTGTTCTGTAAGAGGGGGCTCGGGCCGACATGATTACTATCTCCTCTGGTGTGGAAAATTCATTGTGCATGGAACTTCTTCCTCAACGTCATCATATTTTGGGTTTTGGCATTCCCTAGCCTCAGGAACTGGCTAAGACTCTCCTCCAGATGCCTTAGGGTATTAGTGTATCTTCTCTTGTTTGATGAAGCTCATCTAATATCATTACCAGGAGTTTGTGGATGGTGTTTGTGGGGTGTGATCCATTGAGAATAACACTTATATTTCTACTAGAGGAGTCTATCTATGCATCGGTTGGGAAATTGAATTCTTCTCTTTTGGGAACTGGGATGCGGGGCGAGGAGATGCAGGAGGCTGGTTTTCATGGGCTATGGTCACAGTCCCATGTATGTCTGAGAGAGTTCCTCAATGGTTACGATGTGGGGAGTTTGTTTTGTTCAGATGGGAAGATGAAGTCTCTCCATTCATACTTGTCTACCCTCGTTATTCCCTTGCTGCCAACTTTAAACTGTTTCAATGTCATGTTACAGGTTCTAAAAGATTTACCTCTAGAGGAAACCATTTTGTCTTCCCTAGTCAGTAGTGTTTTCACTCAAGCTTATGCCAAGGATTATCATAATTCACCATCAAGAAATTATAAAGGACACATGTTGTCTGGGGCCAAGTCCAGGCTCCCTAAGACTCAATGATATCCCTAATTCTTTGGAATTCCTGAGGCCTGGGGGAATGAGATAAGTTTGATTTTATAGATTTTGAGGTTCGAAAAACAGATACGTCTATAGTTGTAATTCTTGAACATAAACATCACTAGTCAAAAATTTACATCTTCACTATGAGACATGGCATGTAGGGTTTTATTCATGGAGATCCAGTTAATCCGAATATTTGGGTCTTCTGGAAAGGAAATGTTTCAGTGGAAATGTTGGATGCTTCTAACAAGCATCTCTCAATAAAAATTCATGAGGATCATTAGGGGTTCCCATTCCCCCGTGTCTATTTTAAGTGTGTAGCCAGGGAGAGGGATGCCTTGTGGAAAATTTTGTACAAAATTGATTATGGGAATTAATCATGGTTTTGTGTGTGTGTGTGGGGGGGGGGGGATTTAAGGTTATTTTGGATCCATTAGAGAAGAAATGAGGTGGTGGTGTACCCATTTGTGACCGGAAAGCCTTTTTTTCTAGTGCTGCATGCAACAGTTTACTGGATTTTGGGTTTTTTTGGAAGTAAATTTACATGGTTCAACAACCAAATAGGTCATCATAAAACTTTTTTTAGATTGGAAAAATGTTTTTCTAATCATCAGGAAGTCTCCTATTTTCCAAATGTATGGGTGGAAAATCTTGTGTGGGCTTTATCAGACCATGCTCCCCTTCTCATCAAGCTGGAGCAAGGTTCAATGAACAACCAACAGTTTTTTGATTCCAATCATTGTAAATCATACAACAGGTTCCACTCATTAGTGCTATATTCATGGGTGAAGCCCATGTAGGATAGGCGTTGGATGGGTTTGCACAAAAAACTACGAGGGCTCAAGGAAGACTTACAGTAATGTTTCATTAACATACACAATTTTTCATCAAACCTAGGAGATATTAAAAATAAAATTGATTAGATTGAGAGAAGGCTAGATGAATCATGGGATGAAGAAAACTTTTTCACTCTAGTTGAAAAGAAAAACCATATTTTTTTTCCAACTCTTGGAGCATGAAAGAGTTGTCTGTGAGAAATCCCGAGCTACATGGCTTAGAGAGGGTGATAGAAACACAAACATTTTTCAGGACTGCATCAAAGAATGGAGGCACACAAATGTTCCCAATATCCAACTGGTTGATGGGTCTTTTACCCAAGATATTGAGGTCATGGGAGGTATGGAATTTTATTATTTCAAAATGTTATCGGCTTATCCTAACCCATCTATACAGGAAGGCTATATGTCTAAACAAAATGACTTGTTTAGCTTCTTGTCAAGGGTGGTGTCCAATGAGGTGAATATGTATCTGGAAAAAAATTCAGATATTGATGAGATTTGGCAGGCAGTTAATGCCTTTATTGCTGAGAGTTCTTTGAGGCCGGATGGCTTTCTAGGATCCTTCTACATCAATTTTTGAGTAGGTTAATGGGTAGGTCATTAAGGCCATCCGAATCTTTTTCAGAGGGGGACACATACTGCAGGTGCCTTTTCCATAGAATATAATTCTCATTAGGAAAGTGAAAGATCCTTCTTCACTAAATAAATATAGAGAAATTTTTATGTGTAATGTATGATTCAACATCATGGAAATCATTCTCAACAGAAGGCTGGTGGTTCATCTTCCCGAATGGTTCTGTGAAAATAAATAGATTTTATTAAAGGGATATTTACTCAATTGGCCATTTATATGGTACATGAGTTGGTGGGGGATATCAACATCAAATCACCCAGATCCAATGTGGTGTTTAAAGTGTTCTGGAACAAAGAATATGATAAAATGGAATAATGATTTATCATTAATGTGTTGGGGAACATGGGATTTTCCAGAGGGGTTGTGGAATTACTATTTAAAATATTTAGTTCTCTATGGATAGCTATTGCTTTCATGGGGTAGCAATGTGGGTTTTTCAAGACTAACCATGAAATATGACATCGAGAACCACTCTCTCCCATACTCTTCAGTTTGGTGCAGGATTCCTTTAGCTGATATATCGAGGGAACTTTTTTAGTGGAATCCTTCTTCCTCGGCATGGTAGAGCCAACACTAATGATATTTCACAAACAGTTTTTCTGATGACATGCTATTTTTTGTGAATATTAATAGGCGTACCATTAGATAATTTAATAGGGTAATGGAAAATTACTACAATTGGAGTTGTTAGGCCCCCAATAGAGAGAAAAGTAGTGTGTTTTTCTCAAAATGGTGTTTAGACAATAGGAGAAAAAGATTATAAATATGTTGGAAAGAATAAAAAATCATTCCCTATGGAAGAATTTGGAGCTCTTATTTTTCTAGGAAGGGTTTGGATTTACCATATTGATGGGCTAGTTGAGAAAATTACAACCCACATTACAAACTAGAATAATTGAATCTTTTCCTTTGAGGGGCGTATCACATTGGTTAATTGTGTCCTGTCCTCGATTTCCATGCATGTGATTTCAGTGATTAAAATTCCAAAGGTGGTGATGAAAAATATTGAAAAGGTGTTGATAGGATTTATATGGGATTAAAAAAATGAAGGGAGACTTCATTGGAATTCATGGGATAAGATGGATAGGGAAATTTTTTATGGTAGTATTAATATCTGAAGTGTCAAAGGGGAAATGTTGGGCATGAAAGATTAACATGTGTGGGATTTTCTGGAAAATACATCACTTTGGGAAAGATTTATCAGTAATATCTATGGAAAAAAAATGTACAGTGGAAGAGGGACTTCATCACGACTATGGATCATGATTTCTAAACATTTACCAGTGATTTGCATGAATTCCAATTGGCTTATGGGATGTGGGAAAATCAATTTCTGGAAGGATAATTAGGTTTGATCACCGCTGGGGTTCCCAGTATGTTTGGTCTTGATGATCTCCTTTTCTCAGGTTAAATGATTCAGTCCATTTATTCAATCCATCCTCACAAACGACCAACTGAATGTGTTTGACGATGTCACCCGAAAAGAGGATCTAGACAATATCATCTTTATGGTGTCAGCTTACGTTGCCTAATCATCTAAGGGGTACCGCTCCATGGCTTTGGCACATGGTATTCCAGAAATATAGAGTGAAATAGTTTGGTGTGGTGACCTTCTGGTGAAATAGAATTTTCATATTTGGTGTATTTGGAACAATGATATTCCAATAGTTGACTTGGTGAGGAACAAATGGATCTCTTTGGCATCTAAATTATTTTAGAGTAATAATTACAAATATTAATCAGTTGATAATCTATTCTTTACCTGTGACATGGAAACTATAGTCTAGAGTTTCTTGGGTAAGGATTTCAGGAGGGGACGTCGGTTAGCCACACATGTTGCATTTCTTCAACATCGTTTCTTGGGATATAAAAATAACACTTCTGAGAAGAAAGAAAGGGTAGTGTTTCTTGTTGCGGGATATTGGAGCATCTGGAGTACTCAAAACCATAGTTATCACGGTGGAACGTCCTACTTGTGTCTACCCATGATAGTTAGAACCAGGTGCATCGGGCTCAAAAAGGTTTCTCTAATCAATGGAAGGGTGGCTATTCCCTTGCTGAGTGTTTTCAAGGTAGGGAAATCTACTTCTCACACCTTACAGGAAGTTAAAAGGAAAGGAATATGGGTGAAGGGGAATCCTCCAAGCAATGGGATGAAAATCAACATGGACGGGTCACGTGTGTCTGTATTTATGAGTGGTGAGGGTGGTTCATGATCCCCTAGGAGTAGTGATTCTAGCCTTCTGTGATGGATTTGTAGGATGGAATTACCTTAAACCAGAAGCTTCCACGATGCTGAAAGGTATTGAACTTTTTAATTTTCACAACATTATGTTTTAGTCGGTCGAGACTAAATCAGCTATTCTCTATGGTTAGCTATTTGTGAAGCTCCAAATCCAATGGACCATTATCTATATCATTCATGAGTGAAAATGTCTGTTGGACACATAGGTGATTCTTAGTCACACATGGCATGAGGGGAACATGGTGTATGACTTCCTAGCATCGGTAATTACTAATGGTGATCATAATTTTTTGTTTTCATGGCTGGGGTCTCTTCCACATTCATGTGGTAGATTTGTTCGGGTAGATGCATTGGGTCTCCAGTACTTTATACCTCCTTAGGTTTGTTCTATGTAGAAATTTTCCCTTCTTGAAATAATAATAAAAGGTTAATTTTGGATGGAAAGGTGTTGTAAACTCCATTAATGATGCAATAAACCACTTGTTGGAAAGTCATAAATCAGTTCCAAGGTAGTCAGAACTTCTCCAAATCAATAATTTCTACACCTTTATCTCAATATTAGGAATATATAAAGGTATTTATTTCCGTAAATCAGGTATATTATGAAAAGTTGAACATTCTACTTACTATATTTTTGGTTTCATTTAGAATATGATTCTATAATCCTTAACAAAAAAGTACAAAATTACAATCATTACAGATTTCATAGATTATATGATGAGAAATCATAAAAAACAACTTTACAACATATTTCTTAGATCTAAATACATAATCACATTAATCATTCAACTTTGTTTGTGTCAATAACATAATTTTGACCTTGATAAATTAACATATTTGAATGTATATTATCTTTATGTTTGGTTAATTCATTTTTATAGTGACCCATATCCTTGCAGTTGTAACATTGAATGTTATCATTTTATTTCTTCTCATTTAATTATTTATCCTGGTGTCCCTTTTCTCCAGTAATATATTAAACTCCAAATCCATTTAAGCATTTACCATGGCGATTCTTTCCAAAATTATCATATGTTGAAAAATCCTTCTTTCCCTTCATCTTATTTGAATCATTCCCTTTTCATGATGTTCATAATACTTATTCTTCCCTTGGATTTCCTAAAATACATTGGATCTTCAGAAGTCATTCTCTCTTATTATGGATCATAATAATATCTCTTCATATGATGATAAACTAGTAGAAAATAATACCGTTCAAAGATTTTTCTTAAGAACATCAAAGAAGTTGTTGATCATGTAATCTATGTTGCATATATAATCCATATAATACATGCCTAACCTTTTAAAGGTAGCTTCATAATTAAAAAAACTTTCTTCTTTTTTCTTATTTAAGATAAAAAACATATTAGTCATTATAATTTTTTTATCAGGAGGGAAGTATTTATCAAATAATGTCTCCTTAAAAGTTATCCATTACATCGGTGCAATTTCTTCTTCCTACCTTGAATTCTTAATTAGAGACCACCATTGATCAGAATCAACTTGGAGACAATAGATCATAAGTGTATCCTTTTATTCTTTGATGCATTCCAAGTCCATAAATATCTTCTCTTAGGACTAAATCAATTGGTCATAAACAATTGGATTAATAGTCCCACTAAACGATGGTGGATTCTACCACATAAATTGATCCATCATAAGAAGATTCTATTCATCGAATAAGTTTCTCCATTCAGGAAAGGTTATTTATCATAACCTAACTATAACACCCTAATATATCAATAAATTTCTTATTCCTAATACCAGCTTCATTAACTTTCTCATCCTTACAACCTCTATATTGGTCATGATTATTGATACCATTCTTCATTACAGACACCATTTCTAAGTAATTACATATATTAGATTAGATCTTAAAATTATAAGCATTATTTAACTATAAATAATGTATATCACATAATATAAATTTATGCAGCGTAAATACTAGAGTCATAAACATTGGTTACATTGGATAACTCCTTACTTTTAAATCCTTCAAAATGATACGTAAATTTAATATAAACTATCCTTAGCATATCTTTTGGGTGTGTCAAACTAGGTGCGTAGTAAGGACCATTTTCATGTACCAGGTTACCTTAGGTCAGACCCATAATACCTTCTCAGGGTTGGTACCCCAAGTTACATCTGTGCTATAACCACATCCACTTATAGTATCCAGACAGGTTTGTATTTCTAGGAATACCCACATAATCACTACCTTACCAAAATTATAGGATGTTCTTGTATACTTATCCTCAATGTCTATCTTATGGTTTTTCCCTATTCTAAGTCTTCTAAATATAGTTTCTAAGGTTGCTGATAAACTTCATCTGATACCAACTATAATTCCCCAACCCCAGAAGACTTGCTTCAGTTCATTATTTTGTTACATTTTTTTTAAAAGGAATGAAATCATGAAGGACCTATTAGTTTAACAGTCTTGGAAATCCATATCACATAGATGAAACCCATAATACATTGGGAAATAGTAAATATAAACATGATATATAAAAAAACTACATAATTGAAATCTTATTCATATATTTTTCTTCATAACCTGGGGAAGAAAACATAATAATGGTGAACTCAAATACCCAATAAGGGTAAGTAATTTTTGAGAAATAATGAAATAAATTAGATTAAATTAATATAAAAATGTAAATAACTGATAAAACATGTCATAAAAATAAATAGATAAGTAAATATCAACATGGAAAAGAAATGATCTGAAACACATAACATTTAATCATTGAATTGAAAATGAAATTCATCCATAGATATATCAATGCAAAACCTCATGGATAAATAATAATAAATGAATTATTAATAATGGAAATTATTTTTTTTAAACGTAATATTTCCTAGGAATAAGATACCTTTACCTTTAATAGAATGTTTAAACTATTTAACCAAATAATTAATCTCATTATACTATTAATGCATCAAGGGGATTTCATTATCCAGTCCCCAACCCATAGGGATTTCCTTAAATGGTCCCCAAACTGTGTATTATATGTTCAAATATGTCCTCGTATATTGATTAAAAAATGGGCATTATCAAATATACATATTTAATATTGAATTTTTATTTATCATTAATACCTCAAAAGAGGATAAGTAACAATGGGGATTGTTGACATTAAAACATTCTTGAGGATAAATATATTTTAATATTCCAAAGGGTCCCATAATACTTATGATTTCTTAAAACATATTTTATTATGGGGGCTCTCAGCTTTGGCTGAGATCCCTCGGGCACGCTAGGGCTTGATCCTCCTTTGAGAGATGGTCCTTGATGTGGAGGATGGATCCTTCTTCGGATGATGACGCTTTTAATGCGACGACTGACTCCTTCAGACGACATCCCTTCATCTTAATCAGTGTCGGAGTTTTCCTAGCGTCGACGTTCGCTTCATGAGGCGTTGCAGTGGGTGATTCAAATGGGTGATGGTGATGCAGACTACTTCATTCTGCAGCATCCAGGAAGGCTTCTCATGAAATTTTAGGTGTACGTTCATTTGGAGGTGGCCTGATTGAAGGGGATTGTGGTCCAGGTGAAGGTTATGTCTCTCTGTTGAAGCCCTCGTATGCTCGTACTCTGCTCTGGATTCATGTTCCTCTGCTTATCTCTCTATCCATTCTGGTGCGGGGGTTACAATAAGTTAGGGGATGTTCTATTCAAGAGGTCGATGGTTGTCCAAGAGTCACATCCTCGTTGGTTTCGCTCCTTCCCATGGGTTTATACTAGTGACGCTTTTCCTGGTGTTGGGTTGTTTGTTATAGATTCATCTGGTGGTTCTCCGTCCGTGATGGTGTTCTTGCAGGTGTGCGTTCATTTGGAGGTGTCCTGATGGAAGGGGATTGTGGTCCTAGAGAAGGTTATGTCTCTCTGTTGAAGCCCTCGTCCGCTCGTACTATTCTCTGGCATCATGTTACTCTGCTTCTCTCCCTGTCCGGTCTGGTGTGGTGGTTACCAATATGTTTTGGGATGTGTTGTTCAAGAGGTCGATGGTGGTCCAAGAGGCACATCCTCGTTGGTTTCTCTCCTTACAATGGGTTCCTTCTAATGATTATTTTCCTAGTGGATGCTGTTTCTAGGAATAGGATTTACAGTTGTTGTTTTATGGAGGTCATCGTTGGAGAGCAGTGTTGGTTATTCCTCGTCGATTTCAACGATTTTTTCAATGATGGTGGTTTCATTCTCTAGTGTGGGTTGTTGGTGCTGAGAAGACGAGTCAGTCTAGACAGGTTGATGATATTGATTACTTTGGAATTCTGGGTAGATGTTGGAACATCGAAGACGGTGTTAAGGAGGATCGAATACGTAGATTGGCTGCAAACATCGGAGAAGCGACTGACAGTGGTGATAGGGAAGATATGGACAGCTCATTGATGTCGATGTCGATGGTGATAGAACGAGGTGTCAGCGATGTTAGGGGAAAAAGGACCAGTTTTTATTGAGAAGATGGTGGTAAGGCAATGGGTGGCGATGGCATTGGTTTCCAAGGTAATGATTTTGGTGTTCTATGGGTGGTATGATGGTGATGATGGCATTCGGGGCACAGCTCGGGGAGGCTGATCGTGGATTCATTCCCCAAGTTAGTTCATTGTCTAGTCATTTGAATTTTTAACTTTCGTCTACGCGGTTTTTGTATTTCTGTGATTTGGTATCTCATGTATGGTGCGGTTCCCACTCACCCAAAAAGCGGTTTTCAAAAATCAAATAAAAATATAATTTTTAGGTCCAAAGTGTCCCATACCACTTTGAAACATTTAATCATAATTCCCCATGGATTAAATGAATCTTATAATATTATTAGAATAATAATATTAATTTTATAACAGGACAATGGATTGACATACACAATATAATAGTGATTCGGTGAATAACAACAAACAAGTCTCAATGAAATGTAAATTAAGATGAAATCCCTTACCTTAACCTTCCTTTTGTTGTGTGGTATTTATCATATTTTATAGTGGTTTAAAATATGTTACTAACATATACCAGAACCATAATAATTTTTATAATATCGTATACTAATTTCTTATAACATTTTATTAACCTTTTGATAACACTCTTCTATTATTTTAACTTTTTTGGGTGTTAATTTCCTAGTTTTCTCAAGTTTTTTTTGACTTTTAATTTGGTTTCAATATCACATAGATAATGATTTAATCATATAAAGAATGTAAATCATGATTAAATTATCACATATATTCGGTAAATTTTTATTCAATATAATCTATAATGTTAGGAGATAATAAATGAAATGCATCGTTTATGGAGATTGTAGGTCGTATGTACGCATGAATGCTAATTTGATCTCATTATTGTATTAAAATATTTAAAATTAAATGATATATTTATATTATAATTAAAATATCATATTTATTTTATATATTTTATATCGTTTTATTAATAAAATCTTTTATACATTCTATTTATGGCATGAACGAGTCAAATTTCTTTGAGGGGCGTTTGTCCACACTTCTGCAAACAAAATTATCATATTTTCAATAGATGGAAAGTATAAAGTTATGTTTGAAATAAAATTTCAAAAAAGATAAAGAAATTATATATATATATTATATATTATATATTATATATATCAAATATAAATATATTTTCTATCATAATGGCCCCTATGAGAGGTGGTAAAGGAAAAATGAACAATCATCATTTCGTGAGCCCGTAGTTCGTCCTACCCAGAAACAATATGTTTGTTACCCATTATATGATGGTTTGTGTAATTCTAGGTATAAATAATAACATAAAACATCATAGTATATTTATGATATTTTTTTATTTAGTAATTTAGTAATATTATTATTATGAGTAGAGATGAAAATGAAAGAAAATAGATTGCTGGAAAACGTAACCTTAAAATCCGGTAACTCCTTTTGGTTTATACCAAAGGGAATCCTTGGAAGGGTTTATGACCAAAATAATGATTCAATTTCTAGAGGAATAATTTTTGGGATCTATTTGGGTAGATCATTTCTGAACCTATGTGTTTTATAGGTTTGAGGATGTGCGAGAAGTGGTAGCCTTTTATAGTGGAGGAGGAGGGACAATCTTTAATATTTGGAAAAAGGAATTATTACCACGTTATTCATGTTGAAAGTGAATCCAATAATTGAAAAAAATTCTATAAAATATAGGATAAATTCAATATATGGCCATATAATAGATTTTGGTCCTGTTTTTAGGTCATTTTGGGCTTTATGGTTATGGTTATTCTCTTATTTATCTTAATTTAACCTGAAACGTTTAAATTAATTTTAATCACTTTCACTAATATTTTTTGTAAAAAAATTATTTGAAAATATTAAAAATTATAAATTTTTATTATTCCAAATATGGAATCTATTTTTTAAAATTAAAATCATAATATTTGGTATAAATTGATTTACAATTCATGTCGTATGTGGTATAACAATTCATGTTTTTAAACTAAAAACATCCAAAAGTTTAATAATTTTTTATTATCAAATTCAAAGTAAACATTATTCCAATGAAATAAATTTTATTAATTGATAAAAAATTTATATAATTAAAATTTTATACCAATTAAAAATATAATTTACCCTTATAAATTAATTAGATGAAAAATCAGTTTTAAACTAAAATTTAGTATTTTAACCATTAATTAAAAAACAAAATGTTTCTGAAAATATAAAAAATTACCCCTAACCGAATTATCATGTTTTTATTTAAAATATGTAGTTTATTTTTAAATATAAAACCAATTAAAATGTAAAAATTAATATTTAAATTTATTTCTCTATTAAAAGGCGGTAAAATTTTCTTTATAAAAATATAGGTTTTTATGTGTAAAATATAGGTTATTATTATCTTATGCCTATAAAATCTACTTAATGAATATAAATAATAATTGATTGGATATATAAAATATATATTCTATTAAAATCATTAAATAATTTTAATTAATTATGTTTATTAAGATACAGCTCTATTAGAATCATAAAAATAAAAATATTTTTTTATATATCAATTGGTTCTTTTTTTCATTTTACATTGATTTGTAACGCATGAATTCATTTTATATTTACATAAAACATAAATTTTTTTAATTTAGTTAATAATATTAATAATTTCTAGTTTATATCTTATTATATTAAATAATAATATATTATTTTTAGGTAAAACTCAGTATTGCGTGTAACGCAAGCCATTGAAGAAACTCATTGTTGCATGTCACATACACTAACTTATTGTAACATATATTGAAAGCTATAAAATATATTTCATTTATTAAAATAGTAAATATATTATAAATTTTTAGTTTATTATGTTCCCTTAGATGCTTGGTGTTGCATTCCGTACGCGCTATCAAATAAAATATTCTTACTCTAGAATTTTGGGGTGTTACACTTCCTCTCGATCCCCTTTGAAATGGGGTAATTTTTTTGTACCTTTTAATTAAATTTTCTAGAGATTTTCCCCCTCTTACTGCCTCCTTATTTTCATTTTTTCATATCTAATTTTATTGATACAATTTTTAGTGGTTCAATATTGATTCCACCAGAGCTTGGTGGAATCATCCAATAACGAAGTGTTTTTTTGGCATGGATAAAGGTTGTTTCAAGGAGATGAATACATGAAATTTTATGGTGTTTATGTTAGTCATGTCACCAAATGATTATATAAATGTTTTTAACATAAATTGGAAAAAATAGTTATTGAACAGGTTTTGATGGTAAAGGATTTTTCTCAGTTTTAGTGCAGGAGCGATCCAAAGACCTTCTACGAGTGGTTGGTCATAGATTCTGTTTGATGAGGTCACTCGGTAAGTTATTTTAAGATTATACCAAATTTCCATAACATGTTAATTTTATTATATTTTTATAAATTAATTAATATTTGTTCTATTTACTAAATTTGTATTCTTTGGAATAAGTTAGGGGCATGCGTTGATGGGTGGTTGTCGGTTGGATTTGGAAAAGCTCTAGAACAAGTTACAAGACTATAATTAAAGGGAATAACATTGGTTTAAGGTAGGTAGTACTTAAAATGAACCTTTTGTAATATGTATTTTATTTATATGGCATGTGATATATATTTTATTACCCATGAGTTTTATCAACCATTAATTTAAAATGAACTGGTTATTTAAAATTAAATGTATAGACTAAACAAAATTGTAAGGGCCACAATAGAACCTCTTACATAGGCTTGATTTTTTCATCCACTAATGTTTGGGTACTTTATTATAAATTCATGGATTATGACACTTGGACCCTAAGGGGTGTTATATAAATAAAATCGAATGAATGAGATATAGTGTCCAATGTTATATGTTATTATAGAGATGTATAAATAGAGGAGAGAGATTAATTAAGATAGATTTCTTAGGGATTAGTAATTTGAAAACCATGAGATTTATTAAATATTTAAGGATATTCTATATTAAATGGGGTGAGTAGTTCTCTCATATTGTTATTTGAGAACCTAGGTGGGTATTACATGGGTAGAATCTGGATAGAATGAGTGAGTGGGATGACCTGAGTTGACATTGAGAATGAAATGGGCCCCAGAATATCTCTTGAGAGTGAGGCTAGTATGGATTTACTTGAAGGAATTTGAGGCCTTGAGATATTTTTTAATACATCGAGGGATGTTGTGACCTATAATTTATGGGTGTTTACCTAATATATGATAATAATATAGAGGAACCCATGTATTATTTTCAATATGGACCTGACCTAGGTCCGTTAAATGAGTTCCCCATAGCTATGTTGATACTAGAGAGAGTGTGTACTATAATAGTGATGGGTCATAAACTTAAGAGCTAGACCTCATCCTTGTGAGATGGTTTTGGTAGATGATATACCCTTATTAGATATATACATGAGATAATTTAGGTGGGATGAACAGTCCATTGGGATGTATTGTGATACATGGGAAGGCTTGGATGTTATCCATGGATCTAAACACTATGCCTAATATCAGTTTAGAATGCCTTTGATACACTTCTTGGATTCACTATGATATTATTTTAGAATTCCATTTATTCATCGTGCTATCAGTTTTGAATGAATTGTACACACTCTATTGATCCATTATTATATCAGTTTGTAATTCCGTGTACACACTCCTTGGATTCATTGTGCTACTATATTGTAATTAATTGTCCATGGTCATTATATTTGTTGTGCTATCAGGTTGGAATTCCTTGTACATGATCATTAGATTTATCATGTTATCATTTTTAAATAACTTTTAGAAAATACTTAAATTCAGGTGTAATACTATTTTCATTGCACAATATTTTCTTCCTAGAATTGGTCATGGGCATGTCAGTAGCTGGCATGGTTCCACTTCAACACTCACTGAATCAAGTTGGGGTTGATCATGAATGTCACATTAGAAAAAATGATCATTAGTGGTTATTTATTTAAACATATAAATTACATTATTTATTCATATAATATTTTCACATGTATTCACACTTATTTTATTGGTTATATATGAGACAACATTAGTGTTGCCTTATTGAGTTTCACTCACACGATTATTGGGTGGTCATGACACTTGGATACCCTGGTAGATCCTTAATGATCATAGGTTCATGCTAGGAAAAGGCTCAAAGTTACATGATTTAATATGATCACTCAAATAGAGTGGATTGTAGATTAGTTATGTAACAGGGATATAATGTTCCAACTATATTTTATTAATTTAACATTTTCAAGTGTGTGATTGGATTAAAGTGTGATCAATTTTATACTGGAATGACCATGAATATATATGATTATATTCTCCACACATTCATTATTTAGAATTTATGATTATTTTCTATTTCTCCCTCATACTCATATTGATTTTATCTATTTATAGAGGATATTTCTCTTTTGTTAATTTGTATAAAGTCTAATAATGGGTATAGTCTCCCCATGGATACACCATAGACATCCATTTCTAGTCAGTATCCTCTAACATAGAGTTAGGTGTTACTAAGGTCATGGGGTGAACCTATTTGGTTACTATTCATAATAAATCATTATGGTGATGTTACACTAGTTTTGTGGGTGAAAATAAATAAGTACTTGGTTTATTGTTAACCACCTCAAGCCCATAATTATTGAAGAAAATGACAGTAAATAGTTGGGTTAAGGATTTTCTATATCAAACTCTTGTATCATTAGTAGTCTCTTACCAAAAATGATATACGAATATGGATATACACACATGTTGTTCAGTACCATTATCTACTTATATCAATGGATGATAATGGTAAATTACATCATCTCAAACTAATATGATTTTTGGTATAATAAACATAGACCGATTACCTGAATAGTATATAGATGGGTCACCACAACACCTCAATAATTCTAATTGATATCCAAATAAAAGTGTAAAATAATATGGTTGTCTGATATATGAGAGATATGTGGTTATCCACTTTGAATATGTAATTATCAAGTCATGTTGATACTAATGTTTTTAATAGATCGTGGATTCACACTTAGAGGGGGGGGGGGTGAATTAGACGTGACCTATTTCACAAAATTATTTTTCTCTTTTAACCCCTTTTTAGTCAAACCATTATCACATTTTTGGATGAGTGTATCCTATATGAAATGAATAAATTAAATGAAACACAATAAAAGATATTTTTTGCAATGTTTTTTTTCAAAGACAAACTCCATACTACAACCAATTATTCCCCCAATTATAGATTCTTCAGAATTTATAGGTGGTTACATCTAGGGAATGTTCCAGTCCCATAAACATTGAGTCTCACAATGTTCCACTATAGAGTCTCACTAGATATCACAAGTTACCATCTATACATGTTTTTGATACCAAATCACACCACGTCCTTGTCTAACTCAAGAGTCCCACCTGATGATCTTTGTACTATATCCCATAGTGTTACTGTATTCCAAATTGAATTCATATACTTGAAATACCCATGGAAGTATTTAACTTTATAAAATATGATCTATATATAAAAATATCTCTTCCATCTTCTAAATACTATTTCACAACCTCAAGATGTAATATTTCTTCAAAAACAAACTAGATCACCTTATCTAATCATGTGCAATATTTTATGAAATTTAGTAGCTAACATCTAACCACATGATCTTTCCCACTATAACTAATACTAAAATGATATATAGCTTCTCAATTCACTAAAAAATTATATATGAAGACCTTCTGAAATATTTCCCAGCTCCAGTCTCGAACATCACTAAACACTACTAAGGCATATCATATTCCATGTGAACTTCAAAAATTGTATAAATGTAAAACATAATGAATTTAATTTTAATTTTTATTTATTTTATATTTTTAACACATATTTTTTCCACTATTGTACTTCCTCTTTATGAATGTGTCACACTGCCTTTATAAATGCTTCACGAAACCCTATCTTGTGCACTCCTTTACTAATTCACCTACACTGTACTGTATTGATGGATGAAATGAAAAATTATTTACATAAATTATCTCACTTATACTTTTAAAGTTTGAAACATATTTACTAAATGCAAGAACAACTCCTTCATACATGTATAATTTTTTATTCACGATTCACAAGCTCTTCACGGATTCTTTTTATTTTTCTCATGAAAACTATGGTGCAGGAAGCATTATTCGTCCTTCATGATAACCAATGCATGGATTATCAGTTCATATAAAATATCTAAATATTTCATAAAACATATAGTATCATTATGAAAAAACATTGAATGTGGATAGCATAAACAAAGGTTCACGAGACTGACTTTTTATTCATATGACTGTGAAGGTTTTGCTAAGAACAACATGAACTCTTATGGAACCCTCTTGAAAAATTAGAGAAATATTGAGTCTTTGTTTATTAATATCTTACTTATATTGGATTTTTATGTTGATAATACATAAAAACGGAGAGGTTTGGGGAATTTATATATGAAAATCCACCAACGTACTCTAAATACATGAACCACCAAACCATGTCCCACACACACTGATTCACCACATGCAACACGGCTTTAGAAAAGAATCATATTCAAAAAATGAAACATTCATTACACTTTCTGTGATTGTAATTAATTAATTCATAAAACTAATCATTGTTTATCATGAAATTATAACATCATTCTCATTTCAAGTCATACTTCACCTTCCTATGTCATGCATGCAATCCTTCAATATACGTCAGTTAGAAGGTGCTCTCCATGAAAAAATATATCTTCCAATTCATTTCATCATTTTAAGACTCTAAAAAAATAATAATGTATTGTCAATAATCATGGAATTATCACAGAATTTTGTAATTAGATATATGGAAATCGAACACTCGACTTGATCATTGGATGATGTGACATGAAAAAATCTTGATTTTTAGTAACCCTATGATGGATCAAGGAAGAAGATGATGTTCGATTGATCGAATAAAGTAAAAATATCAAACTAGAAGACCCAATTTATTTAATTATATTTTAAATAGAGATATCATGTTTTATGTTGTGATATTTCACATAAAAGATTAATTTATATACTCTCCACTTAATAATATTGGTCACTTCATCCACCGCTTGAGTCGGTATCGAGGTCGGCAACTTGGAACACCTTCACACCCTGGGATTCCTGACCCATTTCTCTCTACAAAAGCATAATATCCCACATTTTTGTGTTCTCACCCATTCATATTCCGAAGAGAACTATGTTCTATCACACACCTATACCTCCATGTAGTCTTGGCCATTTCTATGATCAACCACCACATTGGCTGATTAGGTTGACCCTATTTCCCACATAACCAGTGGCTACATGGGATCCTTTTGGATGGATAGGTGGTTGGAATTTTTTTTAATAATGTTTTAACAAAAAAATTATACAGAATAGAATACCATACCACAAAATTGTCAATATAAAATTCCAATAAATATTTATAAACATATCCCCTTCTAATAATTTTTTTTTGTTTCTAGAATTATATAAATTACATAACAGAATTTATTCAATTCATTTAAAAAAATATAATAAACTTCTTCAAATGAAGTACCAATGTTAAATATCCAAAAATCTCTTCCACATGTATTTTTCATTAAGAAAAATTAAGTAATTTTAACAATTAAAACACATTGACTTTTCTCCATTATGGATTTTTGAAAACACATTAAGCTTGACCACAACGTCAATAAACCACTTGGTTTATAAAATATTAAACTCTTAATATATTGATATCACATATTATTAATATTATTTTCATTAAATAATATAGAAATAAAAGCTCAAATCATATAGGTCTAGTGCCTTTGAAAACATGGACACATAAAAAACTAGTTCAAAAGAATATCCCAATAAAATTTCTTAACTAAAACTCTTCATAGATTTATAATTCCTAAAAATATAACAACACATAATTTAAAAACATATATGTAACTTCAAATTAGAGAATATTCATTAAAAAGTATAAAAAATCCATGAGATGACCATATATGTAGAGTGTATTTAGAAACTAGGAAACACAATCAACTAGTTCATAAGACAACTTTATTGTCTTCAACTTATTTCATCATAACTAGACCACTTTTTGAAATATCATACATAATACCCTTCCTCCTGACTTGGGGAAATGAAAAATAATAAATGGTGATCTAAAATTCTCAGTAACGGTTAAAAATAACGATATAAATCAGATCATAATCATAATACATAAGAACCTAACATTTTAAATCATTTCCTTCATATGAAAGATCATGATAACATACCAAGGGATAAATCATAAATGTTAATTAGAATAAATGAATGTAACCCTAAAATTCATAACATAAGACATGATTTTTTTGGCATACACATAAGAATAAAAAATCAATTCATATTAGTCAAGGATCATTGACAAGACCATCATAACAGAAAAAGTCCATTACTGAACTAAGTTCACTCCTCGTTCCAGAATCGTACTACTGAACTGAGGTCAGTTATCATTCTAGTCATGTCTATCCCACAAGATATAAATATTTAACAAATTATTTATAGGGAGATGTAGTTCCCACTAATCTCAAAATGAGAAAATTCTTATGTGTTCTAGAAAAACATAAATCATTCATCACAGCATAACCCAAGGAATAAAATGGGTTTCTTAAACATCATTCTATCATAACATAAATCCAAAAATAGATTTCACAAATATAATTATATTTAAAAAAATAAAACCATAATAATAATATGGATATAAAAATAACCATATTAAAATAATTTCATCTTATATGATAAATAATTATGATAAAACACTTGAAATTAATTATTCAGGGAAATATGAATTCTTCTTTAAAAATGATTTCTTTTCTAAAAATGCCACACAATTTTAAAATAAATGATTTCTTTTATTATAATATTGAAATAATATAATGTAATATTTATGGAAATAATTTTTTATTAATGTGTAAAAATCCATTGATGTTTTATAAGATAAAAGAGAACATTCTTCTCGTACTTTTGTTAGAACGTCAAAAAGTACCTCGTTTTGAAAATGAAAAAATATTCCTTTCATACCATTTAATAAAAATTCACCAATGGGTAAAATTGAATTTAAAAAATTTTATAAGGATTGAAATAATTTTTTGAAATACTTATTTAGGAAAAATGGATTTGAATGATAAATATATCCTAGTAAATACATACGTATAAACAATCTAAAATAATAATGAGATTGCAAAATTATCCCTTACCTTATATATAATTTCCATTTTATGTTTACAAAACTCCTATATAATGATTTAAATAATGTAAATTAATTATTTAAAAATAATATTCACTATATATTATATCATATATTACTATATTATCATTTGTTTGTTGTTAACGTTATTCTTCATCCATCGAGTGTTAACTTATTTATTCTCTTACGCATGTTTTGGTGAATGAGTTCTTCTTTATATTCTTAGGTTATAGTTATATCATTTAAATAATGATATTAGAATAATATATAACATATTTATTCATTACATACATTTATATAATCGTTCTTTAATGAATATCATGTAGAATGAATCACACTACATCATGTAGACGGTAGGCTGTACGTACATACGAATAGAGATATCATAACCACAATTTGTGAATGGTATTGAAGTGTATGGTATATAATTTTTCAGAATAAATATCATGTTATATACTTAGTATTTTCATAATTATAGCCATCCAATTAAGGTGGTGGTGAAAAAAAGACCACACCACGCCGTGGAGACGGTAAGATGTACATACAGACGCATTGTGATTTTATTTTTCATAAGAAGGATTAAAGATGAACTATGGTTTTTAAGAATAATAATAAAATATTAGAATATAAATGATACTGGATTTATTATTTATAATGAAAAAAATGATTAAGTGGAAGTAGAATAAGAAATAAGTTTGAAATAATCGGCAGAAGAGATTACCTCTCCTTCGACGTGCTTCCACAAAATAAATAGTAAAAATACACTAAAATGATTTAGTGTATTTTTACTATTTATCAAATTTTAAAAGATATCATAAAAATATTAAAATTTCATTCAAAGTAAATCTTTATATCCCTCTTCCAAAAACATATATTTTTTCATATTAAAATTATTAGTGTGTCAAAATTTTAATATTAATGGGGTTCCTTATTAAAAGGACGAAAATTAATCTTTGAAAAAATATAGGTTTTTATACATCAATAAGGGTTTATTCATACCCTATAATAAAAAATTTCTATTGTATGAACATAATTAATATTTTATTAAGTATATAACCTAAAAATATTTCATTAATATCATAGTAATTTATTAAATTTATTAATAAAAATTGAAAAATAAAGAATTGATTTATATATTTTTAATAAATAAATGGTAGCCAATGAACTCACCATACATTTGCATAGGTTAGTTTTATTTATTCCTACTAACCTAACTGTTAGTTTAAAATGGTCACTTTATACTAAGGGAATATCATGGTTCTTTTAAACTCATAATTATTTTCAATTTTAGATCTTGAATAATTAAAATTATTATAAAAAACAGTTCATAAAAACATCTAGGAGTTACAAAAACATTTAATCTTAACCTGAGTAAAGGGATCATAAGAAAGGGTGAGCTCAAAATCTCTGTAAGGCTAAATAAGGTATATATCAATGATCAAATAAAAATAAAACAAGTATAAGTATGTTATAACATGATCTTAAAAAAATAAATTCATACCTTGTATATGAAAGATCATAATATGGAGTTATAGAATAAATCTTGGTAGTTCATAAGACATGAATCTTAATGGAATAAAATAATATAAGCCATAAAATGATAACTTTGGCATAAGAAATGAAATTATGGAATATAAATATGTGTACAAAATAATTTCCTTAATAGTAAATGATCATTTCCAAGACCATCATAGGGGAATGGATTCACTCCCCAAATCATCATAATTTCAAGGTTTACTTCCAAGACTCTCATTGTGGAAAAATTTCCATAGTGGAATGGGTTTTCCCACCATTTTAGACTTTTTTATCTCATAAGATATCTATCTTTATCCAATGCATTGGAGGGAGAAATAATATGAACCTATCACATATGTAAACTCATATATATGTGTGTGACACAAGATCCTAAAAAATTCATCATATCAGAACCCAAAAAAAATTGGGTTTAATAAAAATTTAATTATAGTATAACCCATAGAAAAGAAATGGGTTTCATAAATATTGCACCATTTCATCCAAACAGAACCCATGGAAAAGAAATGGATTTCATACACATATATTCATCATAAACATAAACCATCCTAATAAATAATAAATATTGTATACTTAGATCATATCCTTAGTAAATCATAAGTGTAATCAAGTTTTGTTGACTTTTATTAATAGAAACACAATTAAAATATCATTACACATTGTTTAGGAAAATATCTATTCCTTTTAAAAAAACTTCTTATTTCTTTTGAAAATATGAGAAAAAAACATTATTTGAAAACTACCATGGAAACATGTAAAGTAATATTAAAAGAATTAATAAGTCATGATGTTGGGAATTTCCATTTATGTCATATAAGTTAAAAAAATTCATTTCATACATTTTTATAAATTCAAAAAAGTACCTCATTCCGAAAATGACAAGAATATTACTTATAAACCATTTTATAAAAAGTCCAACAAGGGTAAAAATGAATTTAAAAATTCATTGGTGAATATTAAGAACATTATTGAAAACATTTTTAGAGAACCTGTATGTAACACCCCAATATTTTGTTTTATAACTTTAAATAAATTCATTTATGGAAGATATTAATTTAAAATTAAGAGTTTTAATTAGTAATAATAATACTTATAAATAATTATTTTTTCTTAATGAATGTTCTAAAAACAAATACTATTTTACTTTATTTTTTGTGTAAAAGAATATTTTAATATAAATATATATAATTATTTTATTAAAATATTCATTTTAATAATTATATTACTTAATTAAATATTTTAAATGAATAGTAACAATATATATATATATATTGGCTATTAGAATTATAAATAAAAAATCATGCTACAAATATATTCACTATTAATAGTTCAACCAAAGGATTTACAAATAAATTTAATATTCAATTAATGAAATAATGATTCCCTAAAAAAAGAACACATTATTATAACCTATCTCATAAACATAATTTTGTCACTTCTGTGATTTTAATTTTAAAAAACGGACATACACAGTTTCGTTAAGTATTATATTTGGAGTCTGATAAAATCAATTTAATTTTTGGTGAATAGTTTCTTACCATTATGAATTATAATGTACCATTGTGAATATTAATATACCCTTTTAAATAGTAAATTGAACAAATTTATTGTAACCTCACCCATTAATGTATAAATAAAATTTAAAAATCATAAAAATAAACTTATGATAAAATTATATCATAGTATAAATAAATAAATGTTTTAAAAATTATTAATTGAACAATTTATATAATTATTAAAAATAAAATGTATGTTCATAAAATATAATCCTATGTTGATATTTCTATGTCTTATGATTATAAGATAATTTTATGAGCCCATAATTAATTTTTCAAAGTTTCATTAATCAGTTTTAATTTTAAAAAATATTTTTTTATAAATCATAATTTTAATTAAAGATTAAATTACTAATATTTAGAAAATTATTATAATAAAATGGAGATTATGTTTTTCATTTTACATGTAAGATAATGGTTAGGGTTGATTTTTGGGATTTTTTTGATATACATGAAGTTTTGATGAATAGTATGATACAATAATTAATGATAAATGATAAATACATGATATATTTAGTCATGGATGATGTCATGCTGAGGTAATAATCCTAGGTTCTAGTTCACATGAACTAATTACTATTTTTAGTCAGAAGAATCAAGACAATTCATAGTCTTGAGGAAAAATAATAAATGAATGATTAAAATATTGAAGAAACCTTCATCTCCTCCACTATATAAACCACCCCTCACCCCTCTTCCTCTCACACCTCTTAATCTTTGATCCTTTACTATGTTCTACCAAATAATCATCCCAATCCCAAGTACCACATCTAAGACCTGTCGATGTAACACCCCAAGATTTCATAGTGTGTTATTTCTTTAAAATAATACAATAACTTGCACTACACGCAACACCGAGTTCAAGCACACCATGACTTACCAAACAAGCCGTTCAAAAGAGGTTATGAATAGTATTAACTAAATTTTAAACTTTATATAATCCTTATAATTTTAGAATCCATATTATGAGTTTCTTAGACATAATACAAGAACAGATTCATTTTTAGTATTGCACTTTTATCAACTTTTAATAGTGAAACCTTTTTAAATACAATATTTTAAACTTTTTGACTAAATGGGTACATCAAAAAAAATTTAAAATGAAACATCCCAAGCTTCCACGGTACGCTTTCTTTGAATAATACAGTAGCGTGTGTTTTACGCAACCTTGAGTTTTAACACACACCACAACCAATCAAACTAGCCGTTATGAATAGTAATACCTACTTTTCGAAATTATATATATTTTATATTTTAAAATGGACTTCATTTCTGGATTTGGAATATCAAATTTATCCTAAGGTGAAATTTTGGTACTTTTTGGATAACTTTCATATTTTGATGAATAGTGAAAATTACTAAATTTTAATTAAAAACAACTTTTTTAATAAAAATAATTAATAGTGATAAATTATGAATTTGAGTGGTTTTAAAGTATATTTAGAATATATTTTTACCATTTAATATAATGTTGGTCATTGGACATAATTTTACAATTAAACCGAACATAAACAAGAGTCAATCTTTTGATAGTTATTATCTCTTAAAAACACGCTTTTTGTTTTGACAGCGGGAATTAATTTTAAATTAATTTCTGCCACTTCTGTGTTTTGAATTTAGGAAAATGGATTCCATATTTGGAATAAGGATGTTCAAATTGTGTAAATAGGTAACTTTTATTTTTAGACATTTTGAATAATTACTGCGGTAAAAATTTTATTTACCATGGTTAAGGGTAAATCCGGTAAATAAGGGTTAAAAAATAATATTATAATAATAATAAATTACCCTAAAACGTGTCTTAACCCTATTGGTTGATACATGGTCGACCATGGGAATCTTTGGGTCGATTTTGGGACCCCATGGATCCACTTGTAAGTGATAATGACACTTTATTTTAATTAAGTGAAAATGAATACAAAAATGACACAAGCATATATCTTTTAGAAAAACAATTGTTACATAGGGTTATATATGTTGGATTTTATATTATAAATATTCATTAGAAATCTAAAAAGATTTCCTACATAATTATATTTTATTTATAATTTTTAGACATTAAATAATATATTTTATTTATGACACAATGATGATGCAGTAATTACTATAATAGTGAAAAATTAAAATAATTGATATTATAAATACCCAAATAAATATAATATGAAACTTTTAATGAATCAAACTAATTTTCTAGGATAGTATGATATATTAGGATTGATTTAATTGACTTTCTTCGAAGTAATCAATCTGTTATGAGTTTCACAAAAATCAACTATTCAATAGTGTCAAAATTGACATAAAAGAGTTATTAAAACAAATATTATATTATTAATTGATATTAAATTCCTAAAAATATAAGGTTCGGCCAAAAGACTTATATCATGATAGGTTCATCATTAATGGACCACTTGGGGGTCTCTTGGATGTATATAGTAAGTTTATTAACCATATTATATAAAACTACAAAGAGACATTGTAAAAGTGAAACTAATTAACTTAGAGTTAATACTTAAAGATAAGGTTAATATAAGTACCCAAACCTATCTAAATTCTATTGGTTGAGTGGTTTTTGACCTATCCCCACCTTAACCTTTGAATAATCAACTTTGGAGCCATTAGAAACCGAATATGAATTTATTATAAATTAATATTTCTAGCTTTTCCAAAGGTGCCCCTCACCCCTCTTATAAAAGGGAACTCCTCCTTCTCATTTCTTAACACCTTCAAAGCCTTTTGGTTCGGAAAAACTCCACCCAAATACTCTCCCAACATCCCTTAATACAACCTAGAGGCCTTAGTTTTATCAGAAAGCCAACCTAAGGATCCCTTTTGATCAAATCAAAAGGAAGAACCCGAAGAAGAGGAGGTTAACCTACCCCAACCAAGTAAAAGTACAAGGTAAGGGATTTTCTTATCTCACATTCAATTCCGTGAGATTTCCATTATTCGCCACTAAATTATTGAAAGTGGTTTATTTTTTACTAGAATTTGATATATATTATCATGATTATCTTTATATTCAAGTTATTCTGTAAATAATTTGGTGGTTATTAACTTTTGTCTATACGACTCAGTTGATTAACGTGGTAAGGGGTTTTCATCTCACTCTTTATTTCCGTGAGATTCATGCCATATTTCCACTATTATCTTTTGTGTGGTGTATGTGCTGCCCATAATTGTATTCTTTATGTAATACACTTTACCTTATGTGTATTTACATTTTCATTGTATGATACTTCTTTCATGGGTTGTATGTTTCATAAGTTACCAAATTGATAAGGGTTTACTTCACAATCTCTTTAATATCCGAGGTTGTCTTTACATAAGTATCTATAGGGACATATTTACTATCCATGTCCATATTTCATAAAAGAGTTTTCAAAGGGATTATTTCTAAGGTAACTTTTACTAAAACATCATTTTAAATGTTTTAAATATTTATTCTTCTAAATCATCCTCATTTATGTCCACGTTTTCAAAATGGTTTGTAAGGATTTGTTATATGAAAATGAATGTTTTAAAAGTGTTAATTCCATTAAAAAGTTTCAAAGTGGTATGGGACACTTTGATTCAAAAATGTATTTAAATGCCTTACTTTCTAAATTGTGTAACATTAAAATTTTTTCATGAAAAAGGGATATTTCTCTCAATAATTTAAAAAAAAACATTTTCATCTATGTCAACATCCTTTGATGGATTTTAAGATTATTTGAAGTTGACTTATTATGATATAAAACTTCCATATTGTAATGAATTTTTGTGATATGTTTGACTGTAGATGTGTCATTTATATAGCATTCATGGTTTATGAGTAAAGTATTGACATTTCGTATGCTAGTTCCAATAAGAATTTTTATGTTATATTTCAACCTTTACTTCATATGAATGTGTTGGACAAGTATGTTCCAGGTTGGGGACTGGTTAAAGTAAGCCCTCCAGGTTGGGGACTGGTAAAAGTAAGCCCTCCAGGTTAGGGACTGGTAAAAGTAAGCCCTCCGATTTGGTCTCCGGTTATTAGAGGCACTCCGGGTTGGTGTCCGGTTATTAGAGGCACTCCGGGTTGGTGTCCGGTTATTAGAGGCACTCCGGGTTGGGTTCCGGTTACAGTTAGCCCCAAGGTCTTGGGACGAGGCCTTGAAAAGAAATTAAAGTTTAGCATTATGCATTCCATCATTATGAAAGTGGTTATTGATTTTGCATGTGATTATTCGATTAGTAGGATATCCATGTGAATAAGTAAATGGAATTATTTCATTTTACTTTTTCCATACTATGTTGAAGTTCAAGTTTAAAAGGCTTTTGTTTTAGTAATGCATTGCCTTAAATGTTTATGCTTATTTTGAATGTTCCGCTATATTGTTATCCTTACTGGGCATTTGAGCTCACCCCTTTTCTATGTTTTATTTTCCCCAGGACGTGGAGAAGTAAGTTATGAATGACCTGCAGGGATATTATGAAGGGATAATAGTGTGGACTGTGGAGACATTATGTTGTTGTAGTAGTTTTTCATTTTATGATGTAATGTAAATCTTATGAATATATCTAGTGTTTCCAAGGCTACTAAACCAATCGGTCTTTCGAGATTTGATATTTCTTGTGATCATGCCAATGTTACGAAGTAATGCACCAACTCTGGGTAGGTGGGGTCGGGGCGTTACAGTTGGTATCAGAGGAAGTTTAGTACAAACCTTGGAAGCTAGATTTAGATAAACTCTGATTAGAGCACGTAGACCTAAGATGAACTTTGAGGATTAGTATAGAAGAACTTCCTAGAATTTTGGTATTTTAGAGATTTTGTGAGTTTTCCGAGCAATACATCCCTGTCTGGATACGAGCAGGTAGAGGCGGCTCTGGCACAGATGTACCTAGGGGTAAAACCCGAAAACACCGCTTTGAGCTAGACTCGAATGGGAACTGGTGCACGACAACGGGCCTTGCTGCACTCTTGGTTACGACACTCCCGGGGGATATGCTTAGGATAATTCTCATTTTCTTTACAAACCATTATGAAGGTTTTATGAGTATATACATCCTCAAAGGAGACATTTTTATGATTATGGATTATATCCATAAACTATTTGATTTATGTTATGTGTTTTAAAAGTTTGGGATTAGGTATTGTTATTCATAAACTAATCTAGTGTATGCCAATGTTTAGAAATGGCGCCTAGTAGAAGGAATGAGAACTCCAGCAATTCACATGATACAAAGAGAAAGAAGGATCATATATTTTATGGTCTTAAGACAGAATTTACAAGAGAAATAGTCTCGCATGTATTATCATCATATTAAGAAATAATATCATGTGTTGATAAGATAAGTAAAGAGTTTACTGAGTCCTATGTCTTTGAAGGGAAGCAAGAGAAGAAAAGGGTGGAAGAGAGAAAGATGGATAAAGGGAAGAGGAAAAAGAAGAATTTTCCCATATGTGGTAACTGTGGAAAGAAACACCCTGGAACTTGCCTGAAAGGAATGGAAGTTTGTTATAAGTGTGGAGGAAAAGGTCACAAAGTACGTGACTGCAAGGGTAAGAAAATGGTTTTAAATGTACAATGCTTCATTTGCAAGGAGTTTGGACACTACACGAACCTATGTCCCAGTCATCATACTATGCCTCAAATGATGTTATTGGATAATAATCAAGTTATGATACTACCACAGATTAAGAGGAATGATTAGAGTTCCTATGTTGATTATGTCAATTGAGTGTTGTATCAACAATTTACTTGTTATAATAATTATGGAGTATATAAGGATTGTACTGCAGTACTATTTCATTAAGGACTTGAGATTGTGTGGAATAAAGAAAAGTGACTCAATAGCAGGATAAATTTTTGGAAAATATATGGTTGAGAGAATGATAAATCATAATATAGTTTTGATACTGAGGTAGTGATTTTGGAATAATATGTGATTGTTTTGGATAAATTATATTGGATATTCTTGACTACCTTGGAACTGATTAATGATATGTATATTCCATTATTGTTGGGGTTTAAAACATTTTTAGATTGATGAGGTATATCCAGCATTCTATATGGAATAAGGGAGCATGAATGTAATCAATAAGGAATATGGTAATTCAGGATGTTTCAGTGTATTAAAAGAATACATGATGAAGGTATTAATATGCTATTACGTGGTAAAAATCATCTACATTATGTTTAACTTCCTTATAAATGTTGGACTGTGAGATTGGTCAGAAATATTTTGGATAAATTCTAGTTTGAGATTAATTTTGGATTGCCATAAAAGGACATCCCGGAGGTCGGGCGGCAACCCGTCGCGTCCGGCAAGGCCGTGAGACTTGAACCCGCAACCGAAGGGTGACAAGGGTGTATCACCTACCACTGGCCCAAGAGATGTCCTGGATTAAATAATGTAGTTTTTTTTAAAAGATCTGGTAGATTAATTATAAATTCATTTATTTTGGAACCCTATACGAATAGTGTAAATAGAATTTTTTTACATTCTATTATCTTTTAGAGTGAAAGATGAGTTTGTGGTAGAAATTTATTAATGGACAAAACTCTAATTATAAAGTAAGTATATCTCCTTATGATCTTATCCAATCTCATAAATAAATTCCTCAACATTAAGAAAAGGAACTTAGAACAAAAATGTTGTCCTAGATTGTACCTTAAATCACCACTAATTTATGGATTTGGGATTGTTGGCCTTTTCATAGCCATGTTCTCTACCACTCTCCATCAGATAATTGATGGTTAGATTTCTCTTCCATATCCATATTTTCCTACATGGAACCCTAGTATGTGTTATTTTCGGTAATCTTCATACTTTCCACTCTTTATTTTAAATAGAGGCATCATTAATTCATTTTTCGATGTGGGATTTCAACTAAGATATTTTGAAACGTCAAAAATGTGTTATCCTAATACCCTATTTTTGTTGAACCGATGGTATTTCAAATCATCATAGATTGATGAGTTTAAGGACCTCAATTTTATAATTGTTTGTGATTTATGACCTCAATCACTACCTATAAATATTTACGTTTTTCCTCTAATTATATGTCTCTAATTTCCACCAATGTTCTCCTAATCAAGATCATAATTTGGTGGTGACCCTTTCATTTCTAATTTCCTCATATTAAGACTAAATTTTAGTAACCCAATTTCCGATATGGGTTTTCCCACAAAGATATTTTTTATTTTCAACCTTTTATTTTCGAAGAACAATTTCAAATTGCGAGGACGCAATTTATTGAAGGAGGGGAGAATGTAACACCCCAAGATTTCATAGTGTGTTATTTCTTTAAAATAATAAAATAACATGCACTACACGCAACACCGAGTTCAAGCACACCATGACTTACCAAACAAGCCGTTATAAAGAGGTTATGAATAGTATTAACTAAATTTTAAACTTTATATAATCATTATAATTTAAGAATCCATATTATGAGTTTCTTAGACATAATACAAGAACAGATTCATTTTCAGTATTGCACTTTTATCAAATTTTAATAGTGAAACCTTTTTAAATACAATATTTTAAACTTTTTGAATAAATGGGGACATCAAAAAAAATTTAAAATGAAACATCCCAAGCTTCCACGGTACACTTTCTTTGAATAATACAGTAGCGTGTGTTGTACGCAACCTTGAGTTTTAACACACACCACAACCAATCAAACTAGCCGTTATGAATAGTAATACCTACTTTTCAAAATTATATATATTTTATATTTTAAAATTTACTTCATTTCTGGATTTGGAATATCGAATTTAGCCTAAGGTGAAATTTTGGTACTTTTTGGATAACTTTCATATTTTGATGAATAGTGAAAATTACTAAATTTTAATTAAAAACAACTTTTTTAATCAAAATAATTAATAGTGATAAATTATGAATTTGAGTGGTTTTAAAGTATATTTAGAATATAGTTTTACCATTTAATATAATGTTGGTCATTGGACATAATTTTACAATTAAACCGAACATAAACAAGAGTCAATCTTTTGATAGTTATTATCTCTTAAAAACACGCTTTTTGTTTTGACAGCGGGAATTAATTTTAAATTAATTTCTGCCACTTCTGTGTTTTGAATTTAGGAAAATGGATTCCATATTTGGAATAAGGATGTTCAAATTGTGTAAATAGGTAACTTTTATTTTTAGACATTTTGAATAATTACTGCGGTAAAAATTTTATTTACCATGATTAAGGGTAAATCCGGTAAATAAGGGTTAAAAAATAATATTATAATAATAATAAATTACCCTAAAACGTGTCTTAACCCTATTGGTTGATACATGGTCGACCATGGGCATCTTTGGGTTGATTTTGGGACCCCATGGATCCACTTGTAAGTGATAATGACACTTTATTTTAATTAAGTTAAAATGAATACAAAAATGACACAAGCATATATCTTTTAGAAAAATAATTGTTACATAGGGTTATATATGTTTGATTTTAGATTATAAATATTAATTAGAAAGCTAAAAAGATTTCCTACATAATGATATTTTATTTATAATTTTTAGACATTAAATAATATATTTTATTTATGACACAATGATGATGCAGTAATTACTATAATAGTGAAAAATTAAAATAATTGATATTATAAATACCCAAATAAATATAATATGAAACTTTTAATGAATTAAACTAATTTTCTAGGATAATATGATATATTAGTATTGATTTAATTGACTTTCTTAGAAGTAATAAATCTGTTATGAGTTTCACAAAAATAAACTATTGAATAGTGTCAAAATTGACATAAAAGAGTTATTAAAACAAATATTATATTATTAATTGATATTAAATTCCTAAAAATCTAAGGTTCGTCCAAAAGACTTATATCATGATAGGTTCATCATTAATGGACCACTTGGGGGTCTCTTGGATGTATATAGTAAGTTTATTAACCATATTATATAAAAATACAAAGAGACATTGTAAAAGTGAAACTAATTAACTTAGAGTTAATAGTTAAAGATAAGGTTAATATACGTACCCAAAACTGTCTGAATTCTATTGGTTGAGTGTTTTTCGACCTATCCCCACCTTAACCTTTTAATAATCAACTTTGGAGCCATTAGAAACCGAATATGAATTTATTATAAATTAATATTTCTAGCTTTTCCAAAGGTGCCCCTCACCCCTCTTATAAAAGGGCACTCCTCCTTCTCATTTCTTAACACCTTCAAAGCCTTTTGGTTCGGCCAAACTCTGCCCAAATACTCTCCCAACATACCTCACTACAACCTAGAGGCCTTAGTTTGATCAGGAAGCCAACCTAATGAGCCCTTTTGATCAAATCAAAAGGAAGAACCCGAAGAAGAGGAGGTTAACCTACCCCAACCAAGTAAAAGTACAAGGTAAGGGATTTTCTTATCTCACATTCAATTCCATGAGATTTCCATTATTCGCCACTAAATTATTGAAAGTGGTGTATTGTTTACTGGAATTTGATATATATTATCATGATTATCTTTATATTCATGTTATTCTGTAAATAATTTGGTGGTTATTAACTTTTGTCCATACGACTCAGTTGATTAACGTGGTAAGGGGTTTTCATCTCACTCTTTATTTCTGTGAGATTCATGCCATATTTCCACTATTATCTTTTGTGTGGTGTATGTACTTCCCATAATTGTATTCTTTATGTAATACACTTTACCTTATGTGTATTTACATTTTCATTGTATGATACCTCTTTCATGGGTTGTATGTTTCATAAGTTACCAAATTGATAAGGGTTTACTTCACAATCTCTTTAATATCCGAGGTTGTCTTTACATAAGTATCTACAGGGACATATTTACTATCCATGTCCATATTTCATAAAAGAGTTTTCAAAGGGATTATTTCTAAGGGAACTTTTACTAAAACATCATTTTAAATGTTTTAAATATTTATTCTTCTAAATCATCCTCATTTATGTCCATGTTTTCAAAATGGTTTGTAAGGATTTATTATATGAAAATGAATGTTTTAAAAGTGTTAATTCCATTTAAAAGTTTCAAAGTGGTATGAGACACTTTGATTCAAAAATGTATTTAAATGCCTTACTTTCTAAATTGTGTAACATTAAAATGTTTTCATGAAAAAGGGATATTTCTCTCAATAATTTTTAAAAAAAAAACATTTTCATCTATGTCAACATCCTTTGATGGATTTTAAGATTATTTGAAGTTGACTTATTATGATATAAAACTTCCATATTGTAATGAATTTTTGTGATATGTTTGACTGTAGATGTGTCATTTATATAGCATTCATGGTTTATGAGTAAAGTATTGACATTTCGTATACTAGTTCCAATAAGAATTTTTATGTTATATTTCAACCTTTACTTCATATGAATGTGTTGGACAAGTATGTTCCAGGTTGCGGACTGGTTAAAGTAAGCCCTCCAGGTTGGGGACTCGTAAAAGTAAGCCCTCCAGGTTAGGGACTGGTAAAAGTATGCCCTCCGGTTTGGTCTCCGGTTATTAGAGGCACTCCGGGTTGGTGTCCGGTTATTAGAGGCACTCCAGGTTGGTGTCCGGTTATTAGAGGCACTCCGGGTTGGGTTCCAGTTACAGTTAGCCCCAAGGTCTTGGGATGAGGCCTTGAAAAGAAATTAAAGTTTAGCATTATGCATTCCATCATTATGAAAGTGGTTATTGATTTTGCATGTGATTATTCGATTAGTAGAATATCCATGTGAATAAGTAAATGGCATTATTTCATTTTACTTTTTCCATACTATATTGAAGTTCAAGTTTAAAAGGCTTTTGTTTTAGTAATGCATTGCCTTAAATGTTTATGCTTATTTTGAATGTTCCGCTATATTGTTATCCTTACTGGGCATTTGAGCTCACCCCTTTTCTATGTTTTATTTTCCCCAGGACGTGGAGAAGTAAGTTATGAATGACCTGCAGGGATATTATAAGGGGATAATAGTGTGGACTGTGGAGACATTATGTTGTTGTAGTAGTTTTTCATTTTATGATGTAATGTAAAACTTATGAATATATCTAGTGTTTCCAAGCCTACTAAACCAATCGGTCTTTCGAGATTTGATCTTTCTTGTGATCATTCCAATGTTACGAAGTAATGCACCGACTCTGGGTAGGTGGGGTCGGGGCGTTACAGTCGAAATCACCAAAAGTCCAAAAAATGCCTAAGGGAGATTCTTAAGGATGAGTACTCAAGATGTAAACCTATCTTCCTTTTTTCTTTAAACTTATTTTACAAGTTCCATTATTTTATTGCTTTCTCATCACCTACCCACATTCAAATTCCATGATTTTTAAAGTTTCTTACATATACTCTAATTTTATAATTACAATGTAATATTTTATCATCATCTCTCATTCCCCATCCTCTTATACTAAAAATGAGAACACCATCCAAGATGTGTTAGTTTATCACATTCAAGGATGACGAGTTTTCAATTTATATTACCATCTTCAATTATGTTCATGAAACCATTTTTATGGGAGAACTACATTATAATATATATAATATATCCTATTTAATATTCTGTAATCAGTTTTTAAACACGGTATTTAATTACAAAAAAATTGAGTTCAAAATGATCAAAAAACAATATAAAATAATCCAATTGTTTATCATTAAACTATTATACAATGATTGATCCTCTCCCAAAATAAACAAAGGATTTATCTGGTCATTTAACCTTATATATGATAAATTAATAACTCGTATCTTTAATTATGGATTTCAATTTCCATTTTACAAGAACATGAATACTCTCACATGAGCGAACCAATCTTGAAAACTAAGAAAACAAGAACTCCCAAATGATGAAATAGAATCTATTAACCCTTATAAGGACATAAATAATCTAAAATGAAAATATGAAAAATAAATTTCATATAGATAAGGTTCTAGAATTCATAATTAATGAATATAATTTGATTATTATGGACATTATGATAAATTTCAGAACACATTCAGACTTAAGGTAAGGGTTTTCTCATCTCGCTTCCATTTTTGGGAGATATTCTTTATTCACCACTATTAATTTTTTTTGGTTTATGTATACATCCCATTATTATATCATATCATTAATATATTTATTTTAATTGTATCTAATGAATCATTTGATTGTTATTAATTTTGGGGTATATGGTTTGATTGGTTACAAAGTGGTAAGGGCTTTCTACTCAGACCTCCATTTTCTTTTGGGTTACCCTTATACTCTACTCACCTCAATGAAACTATTAAATATTCTTATTTACTCATTATAAATTCGGTGTGAATGTTATATAAATATGTACCACACATAATTATACTATATATTTTGGGGAGTTAAAGGTTTTAAAAGGATCTTTCATAAATTCTCCCCAATAAACAATCCTGATTATAAGGATCTTTTCAAATTCTTAACTATTTTCAAGTGAACGATACAATCTGTTTTAAGCCATGATTCTTTTAAAATAAAAATTTTTATCATGAAAATCTATCTTGGTTTATTTATGGTTTTATGAGATCAAAAATTCATTTCCTCTTTAAAATCCCTTTAATATTTTCTTTAAGTTTCATTTAAATGTTTTACTTATAAAGATTCTATAAATACTCTTTTTATATGATTTAATTTAAATGGGAAAACATTTGCACATCAAATATAATTTCAACTGAATTCCATTTTATTTTCTAGGATATACATTTTTATAAAATGATTTTATGAAAAATACAAATGGTTTTCTAAAATAACACTTCTTTTGAATGTAAAAAGGGTTTTTCTCGTCACACATTATCTTTTATGATATATATGCCTTGTTCACCAAAAATAAATTTCATGTGGGGTATGTAATTTCCTTTGGTATATCATATAAAGAGTCTCCTTATTCTCATAATATTATAATGTATTGTGATTTGAATGTTTCAAGGTGGTATGAGACACTTTGGAATGTTTAGGGATTATTTCATCAAGAATACTTCAATGGTCTCATTTAAATCTATCTTCATCTATGTCAACATACATTACTGAATTTTATACTTAATTAACTTTTATCTCTTATTATATAATCTAAAATATGTTTTTGATGGTTTTATGATTAGTTTGGCTGTAGATGTTCTATCTTGATACCATTCACCATATTACTTTGAATGGTTAGTGTTTATGTTTAACGACTGGGGAATCTTATTTACATTTCATATGTTAGTTTAAATTTGAATGTATATGTTGATTATGTTCACCCATTTCAGGTGAGGAATTCATTGGAATTAGTTTGTTATGGGTAGTGCCCGCTACAGCCTCTCGACGCATCGACATGTCTCGTGAGACGAAAACATTTGGCAACAAACCCTTTGAGTTTGTCTCCAAAATAGAATTAGATGGGTGTCTACCCACATAACTAAACCCTCTAGAAGGTATTATGGTTTATGTGACAAATACATGACATCCAAATAATAAGCATTATCTATATTCAGTTTTCATTTCTTTCTTTCCATGAGTTTTTCTCTGTGACAAAATCTATGAATACATTTTTAGTTTTTTCATGACCTGTGTTTTTCAATTATTCACCATGTTTTATTGATTATGTGAATTATTTTATGATTCACTTATTATTGATTCACGATTCTTCTATATTTTACATTTACTGAGCATTTGAGATCTCTCCTTTCATTTTTTTCCTTCCATAGTTTATGAAAAAGAGAACATTTATTGAGTTTTCAACAATGTGGTTTATTAGATTTTTTATGTGTTACTTTCGATTTTCTTTTCCCAATAAAAAAGGACTTCCATACATGTATCTAGTTTCTTCAAGACTAATAAACTGATTGGTCCTATGTTATTTGATTTATGGTAATCATTCCAATATAATGTATTAATGCACCAGTATTGGGCTTCTAGGGTCGGGGCATTACAATTGGTATCAAAGGAATTTTAGTAAAAACCTTTAGAAATATATTTAAAACGCATAATTTTGGGAACATAAACCTAAGATTGAATTTCAGGATATGCATAGAATTTTGGTAAGCTAAAGATTATATGAGTATTACTAGAAAATAAATCCTTATCAGGATACTAAAAGCGGACGTGGTTTTAATACAGATTTACCATAGAGTAACAATTCCAACAAGGTGTTCCAATCTCGACTCGAGGTATCCTAGTACATGACAATGGGCATTACTGCGCACCTAGTTTGAAACTCATGGGAGATAGTATTAGGAAAATTTGCATTTAATTTACCCTCTATTATGAAGGATTTATGGCACCAAAGTAACGAAAGTATATGGTTCAAGTATTTACGATGCATGAATTTATGTTAAATGTTATACCATGTTTAAAGATATTGAGATTTCATAATTTTTTAGCTAATATATTATACAGATTTTATTATAAATGGAACATAGTTGGAGGAATGAGAACTTCACCAATTCATGTGATGAAAAGATTAAGAATGATCATATCTCTAAGGGTCATAATCCATCATTTTGAATTAATATAGTCTCAAAAATATCCTCATCATATGAGGAAATAATATCTTATATTAACAAGGTGTCTAAAGAATTCTCTAAGCCCAATATATTTGAAGGGAAGAAAAAGAAGAAAATGATGGAAGAGAAAAACATGGATAATTGGATGAAGGGAAAAGGGGGTTTTCCCACATATGATAACTATTGAATGAATCATCCTAGAAATTGTTTTAATGGAATTGGAGATTGATATTGGTGTTGAGAAAAGGGTCCCCAATCTAATGATTGCAAGGGGAAGAGGCAAATCAATGATGTTCAATGCTTCAACTATAAGGATATGGGAAAATATGAGAATCAATGTCCCATGAATCAACGTATTATACCCCAAATGATGTTACAAGATAATGATCAAGTTATGATACTATCACAGATGATTTGTAATGATTAATATCCATAGTCAAGAATCATGTTATTTGAATGTTTTATCAGTAATTTTCTAGTTGTAATAATTATATAATATTTGAATATTGCACTACAATACTATTTAAATAAGGATTTGAGGTCATATTATGGATGGTACATGGGAAAAGTTACTTAGTAGAAAGTTAAACTTTTCAAAAAATATATGATTGAGGGAAGAACAACCCTTAATAAGTTCCTCGTACTAAGATGTTGATTTCAGATTAAAGAGATGATTTACCTAGATAACATAAATTGGATAACACTTACTATTTTGGATCTATATAATGGACTATTGATGAAGTGATAGATTCTACATTGTAGAAGTTAAGTAATATATTCAAATTCCTATTATAAGGAATCATGAACATATGCAATAAGGTTTTATGGTAATTTAATTTATTACCATTCTTCAAGAGATTAAAAATATAATGTACCCACATGTTTGTATGTGATGATTAAGAGCCATTTCATGTTTCTTAATAAGTTCCTTATGGAAATTCAATTAGCTTCTTTCTAAATTATTTAATAATGATATTTTAGAAAAGTTAACCATTAATGAAATGGTTGAATTTGATATTTGGTTAATAAATTATAGATTATTTTACCCTATGATACAACTTATTCAATGAAATAAATTAGGAATACAAAAATTCATAGCTGAAGGATAAGATTTTGTTTATAGAAATGTATCAAGTACTTATATTTCTATACATTATTATCGAGGGAGAGAATTTATCAACATATGGGAAAGGATCCCGGAACAAAAAAATGATTTTCCTAGAACATTTTTTTATGAATCAAATGGTTCTTTACATCATTGCATATTTATGGATTTTTGAATGTTATCATTTCTAAATGATCATGTTCTCTTTTTCTCTTTATCAGAACATGGTGGTTAAATTGTAACGCCCCGACCCTAGTTGCCTAGAGTCGGTGCATTATTACATAATCATTGGCATGATCACAAGAAAGATCAAATCTCGAAAGACCGATTGGTTTAGTAGCCTTGGAAACACTAGATATATTCATAAGTTTTACATTACATCATAAAATGAAAAACTACTACAACAACATAATGTCTCCATAATCCACACTACTATCCCCTCATAATATCCCTGCAGGTCATTCATAATTTACTTCTTCACATCCTGGGGAAAAATAAAACATAGAAAAGGGGTGAGCTCAAATGCCCAGTAAGGATAACAATATAGCGGAAACTTTCATAAATAAGAATAAACATTTAAGGCAATGCATTACTAAAACAAAAGCCTTTTAAAATCGAACTTCAACATGGTATGGCAAAAGTAAAATGAAATAATGCCATTTACTTATTCACATGGATATTCTACTAATCGAATAATCACATGCAAAAATCAATAACCACTTTCATAATGTTGGAATGCATAATGCCAGACTATCATAACCACATAGCCAAGGCCTCGTGCCAAGGCTACAAATAAGATTTTGTCAAGGCCTTGTGCCAAGACACTAGTTTGTCTCATGAGACCTACCGATGCATCGAGGAGATATAGCGGGCTCCACCCGTCACTTATTAAGTCCAATGCATTCCCATATGAAAAGGTTTAAACATAACATAAACATTCGTATTAAAACTAGCATACGAAATGTCAATACTTTCACAATAAACTATGAATGGTATAAAAATAGCACATCCACAGTCAAACATATCACAAAACCTTCAATACAATATAGAAGTTTTGTATCATAATAAATCAACTTCAAATAATCTTAAAATCCATCAAAGGATGTTGACATAGATGAAATCAAAATTCTTTTTAAAGAAATATCTCCTTTTATTTTGAAATCATTTAAGATCCATATAAAATAAAACATTTTCTTTGAAAATATTCTTATAAGCTTGTAAGGAAAGCTTTGAATATTTTATAACGGCGTAAAATAACCGCACCCGCCGTATAAGTTAAAAAAAACATTCTTACCTCAATTCTGTCGAAAAGGTTAAAAAGGACCTTGTTTTGAAAACGACGGAAAGATTCCTTTATAAACCTCTTATAAAAAGTCAAACAAGGGTATAAATGACTTTAACCCATATTCTTGTAAATAGTAAAAATGTTTTGAAATACATTTCGAAGAAACATGGATGTGGATGATAAAGAGATCCCAGTAGATTATTACGTATAATACAACCTCAGATAATGAAGAGATTGTGAAATAACCCTTACCTTGTACTTTTCCTTGGTTGTGGTAGGTTAACCTCCTGTATAATGGTGAAATAATTGTTATTAAATTATACAAGAATCATATACATTAATATGATATCATATATGATCTTTTAATATTGATTTGATAATAATATCTTAGTATTATCGTTGTTTCGGGTGTTAACTTACTTGTTTTCTTTCATATGTTTTGTTACGTAAGACATGTTTGTAAAGGATAGGTTGTATATTATTCATATCCAGAATGATATCAAGTCCTTAAACATCATTTTTAAATCATAAAATTATAATTACGCTTTAATGGTTACGATGGAGAATGAATCTCATCGCGTTCGTGGAGACGGTAGTCCGTACGTACGCACGAGCGACAATATCATTCTTTTGATATTAAAATAATATATAAATGGATGGTATATCATATATACAGAATCATTAAAATGTTATATTTATTATTTACATGAGTTACACATCATTATTATACCCATCCAAATAATATTATATTGAATAACAATTACACCACGACGTGGAGACGGTAAGCCGTACGTACGCACGTATGGTGACATGTTATTCAAAGGGTGGATAGAATACTGAATATGACTGTACCATATTTATAATAACATCACAGTATATGTGAGATACTGGAGTTATTATTTCAGAATGGTAAGAACAAAGGAAGAAGAAGTGGAAGAAGAAATGAACTTAGAAAAGGGTGGTGAGATCATTACCTCTTCTTCGGGTTCTTCCTTTTGATTTGATCAAAAGGGCTCCTTAGGTTGGCTTTCTGATCAAACTAAGGCCTCTAGGTTGTATTGAGGGATGTTGGGAGAGTATTTGGGCAGAGTTTGGCCGAACCAAAAGGCTTTGAAGGTGTGAAGAAATGAGAAGGAGGAGTGCCCTTTTATAAGAGGGGTGAGGGGCACCTTTGGAAAAGCTAGAAATATTAATTTATAATAAATTCATATTCGGTTTCTAAAGGCTCCAAAGTTGACTATTCAAAGGATGAGGTGGGGATAGGTCGAAAACAACTCATCCAATATAATTTAGACAGGTTTGGGTACTTATATTAACCTTATCTTTAAGTATTAACTCTAAGTTAATTAGTTTCACTTTTACAATGTCTCTTTGTATTTTTATATAATATGGTTAATAAACTTACTATATACATCCAAGCGACACCCAAGTGGTCCATTAATGATTAACCTATCATAATATAAGTCTCTTGGCCGAACCTTATATTTTTAGGAATTTAATATCAATTAATAATATAATATTTGTTTTAAGAACTCTTTTATGTCAATTTTGACACTATTCAATAGTTGATTTTTGTGAAACTCATAACAGATTGATTACTTCTAACAAAGTCCATTAAATCAATCCTAATATATCATATTATCCTAGAAAATTAGTTTAATTCATTAAAAGTTTCATATTATATTTATTTGGGTATTTATAATATCAATTATTTTAATTTTTCACTATTATAGTAATTACTGCATCATCATTGTGTCATAAATAAAATAACTTATTTATTGTCTAAAAATTATAAATAAAATATCATTATGTAGGAAATCTTTTTATCTTTCTAATGAATATTTATAATCGAAAATCAAACATGTATAACCCTATGTAAAAATTGTTCTTCTAAAAGATATATGCTTGGGTCATTTTTGTATTCATTTTAACTTAATTAAAATAAAGTGTCATTATCACTTACAAGTGGATCCATGGGGTCCCAAAATTGACACAAAGATGCCCATGGTCGACCATGTATCAACCAATAGGGTTAAGACACGTTTTAGGGTAATTTTGTATTATTATAATATTATTTTTTTTAACCCTTATTTACCGGATTTACCCTTTAACCATGGTAAATAAAATATTTACCGCAGTAATTATTCAAAATGTCTAAAAATAAAAGTTACCTATTTACATAATTTGAACATCCTGATTCCAAATATGGAATCCATTTTCCTAAATTCAAAACACAGAAGTGGCAGAAATTAATTTAAAATTAATTCCCGCTGTTAAAACAAAAAGCGTGTTTTTAAGAGATAATAACTATCAAAAGATTGACACTTGTTTATGTTCGGTTTAATTGTAAAATTATGTCCAATGATAAACATTAAATTGAATGGTAAAAATATATTCTAAATATACTTTAAAACCACTCAAATTCATAATTTATCACTATTAATTATTTTGATTAAAAAAGTTGTTTTTAATTAAAATTTAGAAATTTTCACTATTCATCAAAATATGAAAGTTATCCGAAATGTACCAAAATTTCACCCTAGGCTAATTTTGATATTCCGAATCCAAAAATGAAGTCCATTCTGAAATATAGAATATATATGATTTCAAAAATTAGGTATTACTATTCACAACGGCTAGTTTAATTAGTTGTGGTGTGTGTTAGAACTCGAGGTTGCGTACAACACACGCTATCACATTATTCAAAGGGAAACGTACCGTAGAAGCTTGGGGTGTTACATTCTCCCCTCCTTCAAATAATTGCGTCCTCGCAATTTCTAGGGTATTACTGCATAAAAAGACTCGGGTGGTTCTTCATCATAAGTTCCTCGGGTTCCCACGTTGCCTCTTCCATCTTATGATTTCTCCACAAAACTTTTACCAGACGCGTCGTCCGGTTTCTCAGTACTTGTTCTCTTGTATCAAGAATCCTGACGGGCTCTTCACAATAGGAAAGATCGGGTTCCAGTTCTAATTCCTCATAGGTGAGTACATGCGTTGTGTCAGGCATGTATTTTCTCAACAGAGATACGTGGAACACATCGTGAACTTTGGAGAGACTTGGCGGCATTGCCAATCGGTAAGCTACAGCCCCAATTCGTTCTAGAATTTCGAAAGGTCCGATGTACCTGGGACTCAATTTACCTTTCTTACCAAAACGTATGACTCCCTTCCACGGAGATACCTTCAGGAAAACATGATCACCGACTTGAAATTCCAAATCCTTCCTTCGATTATCGGCATAGCTCTTCTGCCTACTTTGAGCTGCTTTAATGTGATTTTGGATTACCTTCAACTTTTCCACTGTTTCCTCCACCAGTTCTGGGCCTACAAGTTTTCTTTCACCAACGTCATCCCAACAGGTTGGTGTACGACATCTCTTTCCGTATAACGCTTCATATGGTGCCATCTGTATACTCGAATGGAAGCTATTGTTATAGGAAAATTCTACTAGTGGTAAATATTGATCCCACATACCCTGAAAATAAAGTGAGCAAGATCTCAACATGTCTTCTAAGGTCTGAATAGTCCGTTCTGATTGTCCGTCTGTCTGAGGGTGGTAAGCAGTGCTCAAATGAAGTTCAGTATCCAGGGATTTCTGAAGACTTTTCCAGAATCTTGAAGTAAAACGGGGATCACGATCAGAAACAATCGATAGGGGTACACCATGAAGTCTCACAACTTCATTAATGTATAGTTTTTCTAGACGTTCCAGGGGTAGATCTTCTCTTATAGCAAGAAAATGTGCTGACTTGGTAAGACGATCAACAATAACCCATATTGCATTGTTCCTTCTAGGAGTCTTTGGTAGCCCCATGACAAAGTCCATCGTAATATTGTCCCATTTCCACTCCGGTATGGGAAGAGGTTGCATGACTCCTCCAGGCTGTTGCCTTCCAGCTTTCACTTGTTGACAAACCATACATCTTGACACAAAATCAGCAATCTCCCTCTTCATGTTGTCCCACCAAAAATGTTCCTTCAAATCTCTATACATTTTGGTGCTCCCAGGGTGTATAGAGAAATTGGAACTATGAGCATCATCCAGCAATTCCCTTTTTAGATCAGGTATATTGGGAACACAAAGTCTCTTCCCGAATTTCAAAATTCCATCTTCATACACAAAGTCTCTCAATCTCCCATCATTCACAGCTTTAATCTTCTTTTGGAATTCGTCATCATCGGTCTGAGAACTCTTAATCCTTTCTAGTAAAGATGGTTTGGCAACCATTTGAAAAAGCATTGATGTTTCACCTTCCCTGGTTATTCCCATGTCCATTTTCACTAGATCCATGAAAATTGGATCCCTTTCAATTCTCATATTGTTCAAAACTCCATGGTCTTTTCTACTCAAAGCATCTGCCACCTTGTTTGCCTTCCCCGGGTGGTAGTGTATCGTACAATCATAATCCTTGAGTAATTCAAGCCATCTCCTTTGCCTCATGTTGAGTTCTTTTTGTGAGAAAATATACTTCAAACTCTTGTGATCAGTATAAATCTCACATTTTTCACCATAGAGGTAGTGCCTCCATATCTTCAAAGCAAAGATCACAGCTGCTAACTCAAGATCATGAGTAGGATAGTTTTGTTCATGAATTTTCAACTGTCGTGATGCATAGGCAATAACTCTATCATTCTGCATAAGGACACAGCCAAGTCCTTTCTTCTATGCATCACTATAAATAACGAACCCATCATTCCCCGATGGTAGAGTCAATATAGGAGCATTGACTAATCTTCTCTTCAGTTCTTCGAAACATTCTTCACACTTTTTTGTCCAAACAAATTTAACCCCTTTACGTGTGAGCTTCGTTAATGGGTTAGCCAATCGGGCAAAATTCTGGACGAAACGTCGATAATAACCTGCCAAGCCAATAAAACTACGTACCTCAGTTATACTCGTAGGTGCTGGCCATTCTTGGATTGCCTTGGTCTTAGAAGGATCAACAGAGATTCCATCTTTAGAGACAATATGGCCAAGAAAAGAAATCTCCTGAAGCCAGAATTCACACTTGCTAAACTTTCCATATAATTCATGCCTCCTCAGAGTCTTCAAGATAATGCGCAAGTGATTTTCATGATCTTCGTAGGTTTTGGAGTATACCAAGATATCATCAATAAATACCACCACAAATTCATCGAGATACTCCTTGAAAACTCTATTCATCAGATCCATGAATACAGAGGGTGCATTAGTCAATCCAAACGGCATTACAGTAAACTCGTAATGCCCGTACCTGGTTCGAAATGCTGTCTTCGGAATGTCTTCCTTCTTTACACACAACTGATGGTATCCAGATCGAAGGTCAATCTTTGAAAAGTATTGAGCTCCATGCAATTGGTCAAATAAATCATCAATACGAGGTAGGGGATACTTGTTCTTTATCGTTATAGCATTGATCTCCCTGTAGTCGATACATAACCTCATAGATCCATCTTTCTTTTTAACAAAAAGAACAGGGGCTCCCCATGGAGAAACACTAGGGCGAATAAATCCCTTATTACTCAATTCCTCTAGTTGTTTCTTTAGTTCGACTAGCTCTACAGTGGCCATTCTATAAGGGGTCTTCGATATAGGCCTTGATCCAGGAATTAAATCAATGGAAAACTCTACTTCTCGTTCTGGAGGATGTCCAGGTAAATCTTCCGGAAATACATCTACAAACTCTTTCACAATAGGTACATCCTCTATTTGAACATTTCTTTCCTCACCGACAGTTATTTCATTCTCTTCCTCCCCGATAATTGAATTAAGTTGAGCTACAGGGGGTGGATCTAAATAAGAATTAGGTGGTGACGATTCTGCTCTAAAAATAAGGTGCTCCTTATCATTATCATCAAGAATCGTAACCTCTTTCTTCTTACAATAAATCTTCGCATCATAGTCCGAAAGCCAGTCCATACCGAGGATTATATCAAACTCAATCATAGGTATGACGATGAAATCAGCAGATAAAGAAAATTTATGTGCTCTAATGGGGACTGATTCACAAAACTTTGTTGCAATGATACTTCCCTTAGGAGTTTTAACTGACAACTCCCTTATTAAATCAAATTGGAAATATCTAATTTTCTTAGCAAACTGGGAAGATATGAAACAATGCGATGATCCAGAATCAAATAATGCATTTGCTAAACTTGAGGAAACCATTAAATTACCTGCCACCACGTCTTTCGGAGCTTCTACCTCAGCAGTAGTGATAGCATAAGCCTGGCCTTGATCCCTTGGCCTTTTCTGAGGTAAGTTCTCCTGACGCTTAGGACATGCATTTGCATAATGCCCCATCTCCCTGAAATTGTAGCACTGAACGTTGGTAGCTTCCTTCTTCCCCTTGCAATCATGAGCTTGGTGGCCTTTTTCACCACACTTGTAACAGACTCCCATTCCCTTCAGGCAAGCACCGGGGTGTTTCTTCCCGCACTACCACAAGATGGATATTCAACCTTTCCCTTCTTCCCCTTATTTCCATTCCCAGATTGATCAGCAGGTCTCTTCTTCTCTTGCTTTGCTTTAAAGTCATAAGACTTAGAGAATTCCTTTTCGGTCTTTATAGCACATGAGACAATGTCTTCGTACGATGAAAAGGATTGTGAGACTAATGCTCGACGGAGAAATGGTTTTAACCCATCAAAGAAACGATCAATCTTACTTCTTGGGTTGCGAATATAATCACCAGCGTACCTCGCTAACCTTGTAAAGTTAGCCTCATACTTTGTGACATTATCATCCTCCTTTTGTCTCAGACTCAGAAATTGCCTTTCCATATCTGCTCGATGGTCGCGAGGAAAGTATTTTTCTAAAAACAGATCTTTGAACTCCCTCCATTCCATGTTTGATACTTCATCATCTTCCTTCATGTTTTGAATCAATGACCACCATTGATCAGCATCTCCAGTGAGGCGGTAAACTGCCATGGTAACTTTTTCCCTTTCACTACTCCCCAAAGCCTGAAATATTTTCTCTAGGGAAAATATCCATTGCTCAGCTACTAAGGGATTTGTACTCCCATTGAACGTTGGTGGTTGTTGTCTCATGAATCGATCTAACATTGATCCTCCACGCTGCGGATCAGGGTGCTCCATACGGGTAAGGTTATTATTCATAACCTGAGTAAGTTGTCCCAGTACGGTGATTAGCTGATCAGCACCAGTTGCATCACCAGCCCCACTATAATTATCTTGAGCAGGAGGGCAATCCCTACATGGAGTGCGTGCATTGATACGGTTTCCATTTCTTCCACTAGGCGCCATTTCTAAAAAAAATGGCATAAACTAGATCAGTTTATGCATCAAAATACATAATCCCATACTTATAAAACACTTAACATAAATTGAACTATTTATGGATATAATCCATAATCATAAAAATGTTTTCTTTGAGGAAGTATATACTCATAAACCCTTCATAATGATTTGTAAAGATAGTGAGAGTTATCCTAAGCATATCCCCCGGGAGTGTCGTAACCAAGAGTGCAGCAAGGCCCGTTGTCGTGCACCAGTTCCCGTTCGAGTCTAGCTCAAAGCGGTGTTTTCGGGTTTTACCCCTAGGTACATCTGTGCCAGAGCCGCCTCTACCTGCTCGTATCCAGACAGGGATGTATTGCTCGAAAAACTCACAAAATCTCTACAATACCAAAATTCTAGGAAGTTCTTCTATACTAATCCTCAAAGTTCATCTTAGGTCTACGTGCTCTAATCAGAGTTTATCTAAATCTAGCTTCCAAGGTTTGTACTAAACTTCCTCTGATACCAACTGTAACGCCCCGACCCTAGTTGCCTAGAGTCGGTGCATTATTACATAATCATTGGCATGATCACAAGAAAGATCAAATCTCGAAAGACCGATTGGTTTAGTAGCCTTGGAAACACTAGATATATTCATAAGTTTTACATTACATCATAAAATGAAAAACTACTACAACAACATAATGTCTCCATAATCCACACTACTATCCCCTCATAATATCCCTGCAGGTCATTCATAATTTACTTCTTCACATCCTGGGGAAAAATAAAACATAGAAAAGGGGTGAGCTCAAATGCCCAGTAAGGATAACAATATAGCGGAAACTTTCATAAATAAGAATAAACATTTAAGGCAATGCATTACTAAAACAAAAGCCTTTTAAAATCGAACTTCAACATGGTATGGCAAAAGTAAAATGAAATAATGCCATTTACTTATTCACATGGATATTCTACTAATCGAATAATCACATGAAAAAATCAATAACCACTTTCATAATGTTGGAATGCATAATGCCAGACTATCATAACCACATAGCCAAGGCCTCGTGCCAAGGCTACAAATAAGATTTTGTCAAGGCCTTGTGCCAAGACACTAGTTTGTCTCATGAGACCTACCGATGCATCGAGGAGCTATAGCGGGCTCCACCCGTCACTTATTAAGTCCAATGCATTCCCATATGAAAAGGTTTAAACATAACATAAACATTCGTATTAAAACTAGCATACGAAATGTCAATACTTTCACAATAAACTATGAATGGTATAAAAATAGCACATCCACAGTCAAACATATCACAAAACCTTCAATACAATATAGAAGTTTTGTATCATAATAAATCAACTTCAAATAATCTTAAAATCCATCAAAGGATGTTGACATAGATGAAATCAAAATTCTTTTTAAAGAAATATCTCCTTTTATTTTGAAATCATTTAAGATCCATATAAAATAAAACATTTTCTTTGAAAATATTCTTATAAGCTTGTAAGGAAAGCTTTGAAGATTTTATAACGGCGTAAAATAACCGCACCCGCCGTATAAGTTAAAAAAAACATTCTTACCTCAATTCTGTCGAAAAGGTTAAAAAGGACCTTGTTTTGAAAACGACGGAAAGATTCCTTTATAAACCTCTTATAAAAAGTCAAACAAGGGTATAAATGACTTTAACCCATATTCTTGTAAATAGTAAAAATGTTTTGAAATACATTTCGAAGAAACATGGATGTGGATGATAAAGAGATCCCAGTAGATTATTACGTATAATACAACCTCAGATAATGAAGAGATTGTGAAATAACCCTTACCTTGTACTTTTCCTTGGTTGTGGTAGGTTAAACTCCTGTATAATGGTGAAATAATTGTTATTAAATTATACAAGAATCATATACATTAATATGATATCATATATGATCTTTTAATATTGATTTGATAATAATATCTTAGTATTATCGTTGTTTCGGGTGTTAACTTACTTGTTTTCTTTCATATGTTTTGTTACGTAAGACATGTTTGTAAAGGATAGGTTGTATATTATTCATATCCAGAATGATATCAAGTCCTTAAACATCATTTTTAAATCATAAAATGATAATTACGCTTTAATGGTTACGATGGAGAATGAATCTCATCGCGTTCGTGGAGACGGTAGTCCGTACGTACGCACGAGCGACAATATCATTCTTTTGATATTAAAATAATATATAAATGGATGGTATATCATATATACAGAATCATTAACATGTTATATTTATTATTTACATGAGTTACACATCATTATTATACCCATCCAAATAATATTATATTGAATAACAATTACACCACGACGTGGAGACGGTAAGCCGTACGTACGCACGTATGGTGACATGTTATTCAAAGGGTGGATAGAATACTGAATATGATTGTACCATATTTATAATAACATCACAGTATATGTGAGATACTGGAGTTATTATTTCAGAATGGTAAGAACAAAGGAAGAAGAAGTGGAAGAAGAAATGAACTTAGAAAAGGGTGGTGAGATCATTACCTCTTCTTCGGGTTCTTCCTTTTGATTTGATCAAAAGGGATCCTTAGGTTGGATTTCTGATCAAACTAAGGCCTCTAGGTTGTATTGAGGGATGTTGGGAGAGTATTTGGGCAGATTTTGGCCGAACCAAAAGGCTTTGAAGGTGTGAAGAAATGAGAAGGAGGAGTGCCCTTTTATAAGAGGGGTGAGGGGCACCTTTGGAAAAGCTAGAAATATTAATTTATAATAAATTCATATTCGGTTTCTAAAGGCTCCAAAGTTGACTATTCAAAGGATGAGGTGGGGATAGGTCGAAAACAACTCATCCAATAGAATTTAGACAGGTTTGGGTACTTATATTAACCTTATCTTTAAGTATTAACTCTAAGTTAATTAGTTTCACTTTTACAATGTCTCTTTGTATTTTTATATAATATGGTTAATAAACTTACTATATACATCCAAGCGACACCCAAGTGGTCCATTAATGATTAACCTATCATAATATAAGTCTCTTGGCCGAACCTTAGATTTTTAGGAATTTAATATCAATTAATAATATAATATTTGTTTTAAGAACTCTTTTATGTCAATTTTGACACTATTCAATAGTTGATTTTTGTGAAACTCATAACAGATTGATTACTTCGAACAAAGTCCATTAAATCAATCCTAATATATCATATTAGCCTAGAAAAGTAGTTTAATTCATTAAAAGTTTCATATTATATTTATTTGGGTATTTATAATATCAATTATTTTAATTTTTCACTATTATAGTAATTACTGCATCATCATTGTGTCATAAATAAAATAACTTATTTATTGTCTAAAAATTATAAATAAAATATCATTATGTAGGAAATCTTTTTATCTTTCTAATGAATATTTATAATCGAAAATCCAACATGTATAACCCTATGTAAAAATTGTTCTTCTAAAAGATATATGCTTGTGTCATTTTTGTATTCATTTTAACTTAATTAAAATAAAGTGTCATTATCACTTACAAGTGGATCCATGGGGTCCCAAAATTGACACAAAGATGCCCATGGTCGACCATGTATCAACCAATAGGGTTAAGACACGTTTTAGGGTAATTTTGTATTATTATAATATTATTTTTTTAACCCTTATTTACCGGATTTACCCTTTAACCATGGTAAATAAAATATTTACCGCAGTAATTATTCAAAATGTCTAAAAATAAAAGTTACCTATTTACATAATTTGAACATCCTGATTCCAAATATGGAATCCATTTTCCTAAATTCAAAACACAGAAGTGGCAGAAATTAATTTAAAATTATTTCCCGCTGTTAAAACAAAAAGCGTGTTTTTAAGAGATAATAACTATCAAAAGATTGACACTTGTTTATGTTCGGTTTAATTGTAAAATTATGTCCAATGATAAACATTAAATTGAATGGTAAAAATATATTCTAAATATACTTTAAAACCACTCAAATTCATAATTTATCACTATTAATTATTTTGATTAAAAAAGTTGTTTTTAATTAAAATTTAGAAATTTTCACTATTCATCAAAATATGAAAGTTATCCGAAATGTACCAAAATTTCACCCTAGGCTAATTTTGATATTCCGAATCCAAAAATGAAGTCCATTCTGAAATATAGAATATATATGATTTCAAAAATTAGGTATTACTATTCACAACGGCTAGTTTAATTAGTTGTGGTGTGTGTTAGAACTCGAGGTTGCGTACAACACACGCTATCGCATTATTCAAAGGGAAACGTACCGTAGAAGCTTGGGGTGTTACATAAATTATTATTACATGTACATATTTTTCACTTCACACTAATGTTATTCTATTTTAATGCATAGTTTTTTACAAACCTGTGAATCTCACTTTTCCATTTATTGAGATGATATTTTATTAACCCTATTTATGATGTGGGTTTCCCATAAGTGAATTTTCTATTATCAACCATTAACTTTCAATGCTTAATTTCAAATTATGAGGACACAATTTATTGAACGATGGGAAAATATAACACCCCAATATTTTTTTTTATAATTTTAAATAAGTCCAGTTATGAAAAATAAAAAATTTTAATTAAGGATTTTAAGTAATAGAAATAATACATATAAATAATGATTTTTTAATTAATGTTCTAAAATTAAATACGAATTTGCAGTATTATTTTTTTAAGAGTATTTTAATATGAATATATTTAATTATATTATTAGAAAATTCATTTTTATCAAAATATTACGTAATTAAATATTTTAAATGAATAGGAATAATATATATATATATATATATATATTGGATATTATAATTATAAAAACTAAATCATGATACAAATATATTTACTATTAATAGGACACCTCTAGGATTTACAAATAAATTCAATATAGAATGAATGAAACACTAAGCCCCTATGAAACAACACTTTTTTATAACCTAGCCAATAAAAATAAATTTTCCGCTTCTGTGATTAAAATTTCGAAAAATAAACATATGTGGTTGTGTTCAGGATTATATTTGGGATTTGATAGAATCAACTTAATTTTTTATGAATAGTTACATACCCTTATGAATAGTAATACACCCATATGAATAGTAATATATCCTTATGGATAGTAAATTGATAAAATTAATAGTAACTTTACTCATGAATGTTTAAATAAGATTTAGACATCTTATAAATAAAATTATGATATAATTATATCATAGTATAAATAAATAAATGTTTAGAAATTATTAATTAAAGTATTAATATAATTATTCAAAAGAAAATTTATTTTCATAAAATACAATCCTAAGTTTGTATTTTTATTTCTTATGATTATAAGATAATTTTATGAGACCTTAGTTAATTTTTTGAAGTGTCATAAATTGGGTTTCAATTAAAAAAATTGTTTTTTAATAAGTGGTAATTTTAATTAAAAGTTAAATTACTTATATTTATAAAATTATTTTAATAAAATGGAGATAATTTTTGGATTCTACATGTCGGAAATAGGTTAGGATGAATGTTTGGGATTTTTACTGAAATACATGAATTTTTGGTGATTAGTATGATACGATAATTTATGATAAATGCTAAATACTTGATTTATTGAGTCATGGATGATGTCCTGCTAAGGTAATCACCCTTGGTTCGGGTTCACATGCACTAATTACTATTTTTTTATAACAAGAATCAAGATGATTCACTGTCTTGAAGAACAATAAGAAACTAATTATTAAAATAATGCAAAAACCCTCCTATCCTCTACTATATAAACCACACTCACTCCTTTTTGTCTCACACCTCTCAAGATTTGAGCCTTACTAAGTTCTACCAAATAAACTTCCCAAGCCCTCCTCCGATGTCTAAGGCCTTCTGGTCTCACTAAAAGGCCAAAAACAAAGTTCTTAATGAGATTCTCAAGGAGTACTCAAGAGGTAAACCCCACTTCATGTTTCATTCAACTTCTTTTTAAGTTCCATTATTTTGTTTCTCTCTCCTCCCCTCCCCTCATCCAAAATATCTAATAATTCCAATAACATACAAGTACAATAATTTTATTATCATAATATAATATTTCATCATCATATCTCTTTCTCCCTCCTCTTATACTAAAAATGAAAACATCGTCTGAGATGTATTAATTTATCACATTCAAGGATGACAAGTTTTAAATTTATATTACCTTATTCAATTATGGCCATGAAACCATTTTTATGGTTATAACATAACATAATATATATAATATATCCTATTTAATGTTCTGTAATATTTTTGTAGACATGGTATTTAATTATAAAACAAAATGAGTTCGTGGTGATTGAAAAAAATCAAAATAATCCAATAGTGTATCATTAAAATTTTATATAATGATTCATCCTATCTAAAAATAACCGAAGGATTTATATGATCATTAAAACATATTTATTGTCAATTAATGACTCATAACTTCTATTCTGGATTTCAATGCCCATTTTACATGATCTTCCATACTCTTGTACGAGCAAACCGATCATGAAAACAAAGAAAACGTGCACTCCCAAATGATGAAATTGAATCTCTTAACCCATATAAAAGAACATTAACGATCTTAATGAAGATATAATAAATAAATTAAATTTATATAACTATCTAGAATTTATAATTAATGAATGAAATTTGATTATTCAGGATAGTAATATAAAGTGAAAAATACATTTAGATTTAAGGTAAGGGTTTTCTCATCGCACTTCCATTTTTGTGAGATATTATTTATTAACCACTATTAATATTGTATGATGAATCTATAATTTCCATTTTTGTATTATATAATGAATCAATTTATTTTCATGGTATTCAATGTATAATTTTTTTTGTTTTTAATTTTGGGTCATAGGATTCGATTGGTTGAAAAGTTGTAAGGGGTTTCTACCCCAACCACTATTTTCTTTCGGGTTACTCTTATAATAATCTAACCATGATGAAACTATTAAATATTCATATGTACTCTTCATAAATTCATTTTTAATGTTCTATATATATGTAAAAAATATAATCCTTCTTTATTTTATGTGGATTTTAATTTTTTAAAAGGATCATTCAAAAATTCTCCCTAATAGACAACCCAATTCAAGGAAACTTTTCGAAATATTACCTATTTTCAAGTGAACTATATAGTATATTTTATTCCATCATTATTTTTTATGAATAAAAAATATAATCATGAAAAAATATCTTGTTTCATTCATGGTTTTATTAAAGAAAACACCCTTTTCCACTTTAAAAACCCTTTAATATTTTCCATAAACTGCACAAAAATGTTTTAGTTATAAAGCTTCTTTAAAAACTCTTTTTATATGATTTAATTTCCCTGGGAAAAAATATATGCCTCAAATATAATTTTAAATCCCTTCCCTTTTCATTTCTGGGATATAGATGTTTACAATATGATTTTACGAAAAATAAAAATGTTTTTCTATAAGAACTCTTCTTTCGAAAGTAAAAATGATTTTTCTCATCACACTTTAACTTTTATGAAATATATTACTTATTAACCACATATTACATTCATGTTTTGTATTTATTGACCTTATATATTTCATTTAAAGAGTCTCTCTATTCTCAATATATTTTAAGTGATTATAATTTGAATGTTTCATGGTGGTATGAGACACTTTGGAATGTTTAAGAATTATTTCCTCACGAATTTTTCAATGGTCTCATTTAAAATTATCTTCATCTATGTCAACATTGTTTGTTGAATATTGTAAATAATTAAGAATTATCTCTTATGATATCATATAAAATATGTTTTTTATGGTTTTATGATTAGTTTGACTCTGGATTTTCTATCTTTATACCATTCACTATATTACCCCAAATGGTTTGTGTTTATGTTTAATGGTTAGGGAATATTATTTACATTTAAAATGTTAGTTTTAATAAGAATTTATATGTTGATTCTTTTTACCCATTTCATATGATGAATTCATTGGACTTATTCAGTAATGGTTGGGGACCCTTATAGCCCCTCGATGCGTCAACATGTCTAATGAGACCAAACAGTTGGCGACAAACCCTTCATGTTTGTTTCCAAAACAGAATTAGATCGGTATCTATCCACAGACTAAAACCGTCTCGATAGTATTATGGTTCATGTTTTAGATACATGATATCAATATTATTCAATATTTAGTTTATTTCCATGTGGTTTTAAATATAACAAAATCTATGGATGTATTTTTAGTTTATTGATAGCGTCTATTTTTCAATTATTCACCTTACCGTATTGATTATGTGAAACTGTTTATGATTAACTTATTATTGATTCATGATTCTACTATATGTGACCCTAATGGAGCATTTGATCTCAATAATTTCATTTTTTTTATTCTGTGGGTTATGAATATGATGTCATTTATAGAGTTTTCAGGGATGTGATTTTTAGCTTTTGTTATATATTACTTTCAGGTTTCTTTTCCAAATATAAAATGATTTCCATGTATGTATCTTGTTTTTTAAAAACTACCAAATGGATATGTCCATTAGGTTTTGATTTCTTGTAATCATTTTAATTTAAATCTGATATTCACTGGCTCTAGGCTTTTAGGGTCGAGACGTTACATGGACATAGAAGAGAAATGATTTTCGACTGAAGAGGGAATTAGAGTTGATTTCCCTTAAAGTCATATTTTCAGTCTCTTATGTACTATGGTGAGGAAAATGAAAGGAATACATTTATTTTTGAGAAATAACTAGAGAATAATAATTTTAATGATTTTATTGAGAGTTAGATCATAATATTTCAACATTGTAAATGAAATCATAAATAATCACGATAAGAAATGACATTATAACAAAAAACCATTACCGCTTTAGTAACATTTGAACTGTAAGCCCAATGAAAATAAGAACCTCAGATGTATATGTAAATTCCAATAAAATTCATTAGAAAAATCATAAAATATATTCATGGTTCATATATACACCACATAAAATCATCAAATTATGAATATGACACGAGTCTTAGAGAAATAAAAGTGAGATGAAAATACATTACTTTATATCCTACTTTATGTGCGTTGGAATATCATATTCTTTGAAATTACTCATTTTTATCTCCTCTTATAGGATTTGGGGTTGGTCTTTTGGGAAAACAATCACCACTAAGAATTTGTCTAAGATATTGGAGAAGATAAATTTGGAGAGTTTTTTGAGTTATATGGCATAAAGTGGTGCATATAAGATAAAGGAGGGATTACCTTTTACATTTGAGGGTAGGGTCACCCTTAGAATTTATTTAACCATTAAAATATATTAAATTCATTCTATAACCAAATGGTTCCAAATATTCTATAAATAGAAAATTTATTACCTTTTTAACCATATATTATCCCATTTCCAACTTTTAATATTTTATGAATTTTAATTAATTTAGTATATTACTATCTTCATAAAATATCATTATTGCTAATTTAGAATCTAATGATTTAATTTTACTTAAAAGACATAAATAAAAATTTTAATTCCAATAATGTTTTTAAAAATAACACTAATATGTAATATTCGTCTACCAAATTTTTGGCACACCTTAACACAATCAAATTATATTACTTCTAATATTTTAAAGATTATTTATTATATTTTTTTATTAATTGGAGAGATACTTCATTGACATTTCATAAGCATTTAATATCATTATATAATTACTATAAATTAGAAATAAATTAATATAAATAAAATAATTTCATTAAGATCAAAATATATAGTTATATTTTTTCATAAATTTATTTTCCCCCTATGTGGACACATATATATTTAAAATAAATAGAGTGACATTTTGTAACCCTTTTTTTATTAAATGGTATATGATACATTTTCATGGTAAAGAATCTGTTAAAAAACTAAAATTAAAGAATAAGGTGATAAGGGACTAATTAAATTCATCCAATAATAATTAATATGAAAATTATGGCCTTATCCCTTAGTTTTAACCAAGATTTACCTAATTTACACTTTTCTAATGTGATAAATTTTACCTTGGTTACTATTCGTATTGACCAAAAATAAAAGTGACATATTTAAAATATTTAAAACTCCTAAATAAAAAATGTAATTAATTTTATAAAATGTAATTTCTATAAGTGGTATAAATTAATATTAAAATAATCATACAATACATGATGAGATCCATATTTTAGAAATATACATTTTTAAGCATAATTTTTTTTATTCTTATCCCATGGATAGAAAAAATATTAAATGAATGTTGAAACTTTTGATCTAATATATAATAATTTATTTTCATTAAAATAATTCACTAATAGAGATTAATATAATTTATTATGATAAAAATCCATATATCTCATAAAACTAATTTTTTAGAAACAAATATCTATTTTACATTCATTTTTTATTATTTTTATTTATAATTAATTGATACAAAAATAATTCGTTTATAAATATTTAAAAATAAATTTTCCATAATTTATTAAGTCCAATTTATAACCACCAATCCAATATCTATGTAATAAATATAATTTAATAGTATATCATAGTTCGTTTAAACATTTTTTTTCATTTAATGAAAGCTATAAAAGAAATTATTATTTTTTAATTTTTTTATATAAAATATTTTGTAGATACATTATACCACACATAAAATGGATTCTTTATTTAAATCCATCACTATGATACAAAAAATGAGGATATTTTTGTTTCATTACATCATGGGGTTCCCATGTAACATCTTTGAATTTTGGATTTCTCCAGATTACTTTCACCAGATCACTAGCCTTATTACATAGTAATTTATCCCTTAAATACAAGATTTCTACTTTTTTTCCACATAATAGAGATCATTTTATAGTTTTATGACCTATTTTTTTAGTACATATGAAGTATTAGGTGTGTAATTTCTTAAGAGAGATACATGGAACACCTTATGAACTAGAGATAGGTTCAATGGAAGTGCCAAGCGATAAGGTACCATCCCTACTAGATCAAGAATATAAAAATGGAAAATATAACTAGGGATTAAATTTCCATTATTTTAAAATCACAAAACATTATTCCATGTATAAATTATTATAATAATCTTATCACCAAATTTAAATTCCATACCACAATAATGATCATCTGAATTACTTTTTTATTAAATCTAAGCTACCTTGATGTGGTATGGAATAGATATTACATTCTTTATCATTTAATAAGCTAGATCAGATCCTAATATATTTATTTCCCTAATATCATCCTATAATCTTGTAGTTATGCACTTATTTTCATATATAGATTCATAAGGATCCATGTCAATTCTAAAGTGAAATAATTTTTTATAAGAAAACTCAAATAGAGAATGGTGTTGATCCTAACAACATTTGAAATCAATAAAAAATATCACATCATATACTCTAGGGTTTTAAATTTCTCATTTACTGAAAATATTTTTGAGGATGATATGACATACAAAAACTCAATTTTGTATCTACATCCTACTGAAGACTTCACAAGAACATTTATGTAAGCCTAAAATTATGACCAAATACATTAGAAGGTGGCACTCCATGCAACCTTACTACTTAATATAAATTATGGAAATATAATCCCAAGATAAATATTCTCTAATGTAAATGAGGTGTGAATAATTCATATGGTGATCAATTACCACCCATATAATGTTGATTACTTTTTATTTTTTAGGGAGTCCGATGACAAAATCTATGGTGGTGTTTTACCATTTCCATTTTGGTATAGGAAATGGTTGTAATATACCTTTATAATTATATATCTAATCTTTAAGTTAATGATATAGAAATAACTAAGATACATATATAGTAATATATCTATTCATGTTGTATAAAAAAAATACTATTTCATATATCTATACATATTCGTACTTCCAGGATAAATAGAGAGTGGTGAACTATGAGATTTATCCAACAGATCCTTCTCCAAATATGGTATGGACGAAACACATACATGGTTCATAAACAATATCATCCCATCATAATCAAGGTTAGGCTCGTGAAAATTTCTCACCTTCTTTTTTATTTCCATATCATTCTAATATTATTTTTTAATGTTCACTTGGATGGATGGTTGAAAACGTATTTAAGAAAGATAATATTTATACCAATCAATTATGATTTTAAGATACATCCTTTAAAAATATATAAATATTTAATCTTTTGTTATCATCATCATAGATAAGCTAGCATGATCCTTTCATCTCATATGAATTTCCACCTCATTATCTTTCATATGGAGGTAATGTGTTGAGTAGTAATAATCTTCAATCATCTCCAAACACCTTCATTGGTACATATTCAAATTTTTCTATGTGAAATTATACTTTAAACATTTAAGATCAGTATGTATACCAAAAATTCTTCTATAAAGATAATACCCCCATATATTTAATAAAAAAAGTTACCATATCTAATTAAAAATCATTAGTTGTGTATTTTTTTCTCACAAACATCCAAATATCATTAAGCATAAGCTATAACCATATCGTTCATCAAGAGAACACATCCCAATACTTTCTTTGATGCATCATTATAAACTACAAACATTTCTACAATGTAGTGTACAATAAGTACATGTGACTAGACTAACCTTATCTCCAGTTTATTGAAAATTTCTTCATATTCATATGTCTAATGGAACATAGATCCCTTCTAAGTTAACATGTTGTAAAAAATAGATAGTCTTGATAAGTTCTCTGCAAATCATCGATATTATCTAGAAAAACCATGAAAAATACAGATCATAGTCGTAGGGTTTTTTCTGGAGTAATGTTAAATAAATTCTATCTTTGAAGGATCTAATAACATACCCTAAAATTTTATTATATTACCTAATAATGAAATTTTTTGATGTTAGAATTTACACTTGTTAAATTTTTTATAAATCTTCTCCTTCCCCAGGGCCTTCAGTACAATTATCACGTGATCTTCATTATCTTCCATGCTCTTAAAATACATAAACATATCATTTATAAGTACTATAAAAAACTAATCAAGGTAATATCTAAAGAATCTATTCATTAAATCCATGAATATAGTATGAGAATTAGTTAAACTAAATGGCATGACTACAAATTCATAGTGTCCATACCTTATACATAATGTTTTCTTGGGATTGTCCTCCTCATTTATCCTCAATTAATGATATACTTAATGAAGGTCAATATTATAAACATATTTATCTTGACACATTTGATCAAACATGTCATCAATATGCTATAGAGGATACATGTTCTTGATAGTGATTTTGGTTAGTTCTCGACAATCAATGAAAAGTTTCATTTTTCAATCTTTATTCTTAAAAAATATAACTGGTGAACCCCATGGTGATGCAATTGGCATAATTAATCCCTTTTCAAGAATCTATTGTAGTAGATTCCTCAATTATTACAAATCAATCAGGGATATTCTATATAGAGTAATTAAAATAGTTGTAGAACCAGGAATTAGTTGTATTAGTAACTAAACAACATGATTCAATGAAAGAATAGGAAATTCTTATATATAGACATAGAAAAACCCCATCAAAATTGGCATATATTTTATATTGAGTTTCACCAAAACCATATAAGGTATACACACCTTTTTAATAGCTACCAATACCCATAAAATGTATATGATTTTCTATCAGAATTTTATGTTAATCGTCACACTAATAGACAATCATAAGATGGTTAGGACTATAAAACGTGACTTCACTTAATAAAAATTAGATGTCAGATTTATGTAAAAAATCAAATGTCTGACTAAGATAACATAAAACTAAACCAAAAATAGAATAATACGATATTATGAGATCTCATTCCCAAAAAATTAAATAGAAGAAGAATCATAGACCTAAGAAGTGATCATCATGCCATTAAGTGTTTTTTAGATAAATTAACATTTAATCACCAAGGTGGTATAATGATACCCTTAGAAATTTATTTTTATATTAATGAGTAGATAGATCTAGAATAAAATAATACATTATAAGTTATAAAGCAGATTATAAGTGTACCTTTCATCGCATCATTATCTTACACCTCACTATAAATAGATATCACATGATATTTCCCTTAGTCATTGAGATTATGTGTTTGTTGAAATTGATCATCATCATTATCCATCTGATTTGGTCACTAGTTGGAATAATAACTTAATCCATTCATTAAAAACACTAGAGTGTGGGTGGTTAATTGTGAAGATATTTTTATCTATTCATGTCATTAGCTAACTTCTTTACATCACTTTAATATTCAATTTCCTAATGAACTTATTTTACACACTTGAAACATTTTACAGTTCCCTTAGGAAAATTTCCTCCATATTTCTTTCCACACTTTTTGCATAAAGGAAATCTCATTTCCTACATTCTATTTTATTAGAATTTATTTTTATTTCCATATCTATTTTCTTTTCAAAACCATGATATTAATGGGTAACCCTAATCTCTATCACCACCTTGATGGAAAATTTAAAGATTTATTCATACCTACTGAATTACCTTATGGCTAATTCCCTTTAAAGGATTTTTTTAATCCACTAAAGAATTAATAGATCAAGCTTTCAGTTTGTATTATAATTATAGAAATATACCTCACATGTCTTGGAAAATTTTCATGATAATTTCAAATGTATTTATCATCATTATATTTTAGATCAAGGAATTAATTATCCATTTTCATTTGAAGAATATAGGGAAAGTACACATTGAAAAATAATCTCTTAAATTCATCCCACTCCATGTATTAAATTTCTTCTTATTACATTATATTATGAATAATACTCCACCACTGATATGATTTTTATTATAGAAGATAAATAGAAAAATTAAAATTATCATCATCTAAACATTGGATAATAGAAGATATTATTTATATTGTACTGATCCATTTCTCAGAAACTATTGGATCAATGGACCTACTAAAATATTATATACATTTCTTCATAAAGGAATCAATAGAATGTTGTTCCCTATATTACTCATTCAGAAGCTAAGTGTGATTCATAGTTTGGGAAAGTTGTGTGAGAATAAAAAAAATAATTTTTATTCCATCTCCCATAACATTCTTTTTTAGGAGAAAAATAATTTTCTTTTCCATCACATTCAGTATTAACATGATTTCATTAGGTTCTATCCATTGAATAAAAAAAAATCATATTTTTAGAAATAATTATCATTGTGGAAAACCAAAATATCGCAAGGAAATAATTTATAGGATTTATATATCATGGCACTTTATAATCTAGAACCTTAGTTTTGATATAGATAATTCATGATAATTAAAAAATAAAATTAGGATTTTATCTTATACTTAGACTTATCCTTAGGGTTCTCAATAATTTGTTCTCATCTTCGTTTTGGAAGGATAACTAAACCATTCTCTAATACCAACCATAATGACCTAGAATTATCATACATAGCTATCACATCTTATTATGTGGATATTCATTATATGATATGATGATCCATTAAAAAATCATATAGGTCTAGTTCCTTTGTAAACATGGACACAGAAATAGATAATTCATAAGATTATCCCATTATGTTCTTCGTAAATAGAGTAATTATTAGACATATCACTTCTAAAACCATTCTTCATGACTTGGGGGAAGGAAACATAATAAAGGGTGATCTTAGATTCTTAGTAAGGATACGAAAGGGAGATATTAATGATCACATAAGCATAACATGAGTAAAATTATGTGAGAACATGAAATTAACATTATAAATCAATATCCTTTATATTATGGAACATAATCACGATCCATGGAATAAATCATGGAAGGTCATATGACATGAATCATAAAGGAATCAAAGAACATGAGCCATAGAAGAATCACATTGTCCAGAGACAAGAAATTGTGGCATATATATAAGTATATATAACTATTTACATAGTAGTAAAAGATCATTTCCAACACTATCTTAGTGGAATGAGTTCACTCCTCAAACCATCATTATATTCAAGGTTCACTCCTAAGACTATCAATGTGGAAAAATACCCATACTAAACTAGGTTCACACCCCATTCTAGTCCTGTTTATCTCATGAGATATGTATTTTACCTAATTAATCGAAGGTAGATATAGGTCCCACCTATCAGATAATGAGAATCATACCTATGTGATTCACCAGATCATCAAATATTCATCACACCGGAACCCATGAAAAGAAATTGGTTTCATAGACATTTAATAATTAAATAACATATGGAAATTAAATGGGATTCATAAACATTCTATCATATCATTATATCATAACCCATGATAAAAATGTATTTCAAACAAATATTTTAATTATAAACATAAACCATCTAGATAAAGTCTAGGGATCATATCCTTATATAATATCCCTTGTAAATCATAAGTGATATAAAGTATTTTTGACTTTTATAAATATAAATAAATATAAAATACCATTAAATATTCTTGAGTGAAATATACTTTCAAATTTTAAATCAATTATTTAAAATCTACTTTTCAAAAATTATTATGAAAAAAAATTATTTTAAAATAACCATAGAATGTTATAAGGGAAGCTTCAAAACATTGAGATTTCATGTTGGAAGAAAATTAAATAAATCTTGTATAAGTTAAAAAACATTCCTTTAATACATTTTAAAAAATAAAAAATGCAACTTATTTAAAAAATGATAAAAATTCATTTTAAACCATTTTTTAAAAACATAAACATGCATAAAAACCTCTTTAACAATTCACGGGATAATATAAAAATTAAAATTTTGTTTTAGAAAATGTGGACATGGAAGAGAAATTATTTTCGACCGAAGATATAAATGAATTCTGTTTTCATTAAATCTTGAGTACTTAAGGTGAGGAAAATGAAATGAAAAAATGTATTTTCTAGAAATAGCTAGAGGAGAAAACAATTCATGAGTTTCTTGATATGTGGATCAAAATATTTCATCATCTAAAAACATAATAATAAAAATTCATGATAAATAAATACTTCATAACATTAAACACATACCTATTTGGTAATGTATGAATCGTAAGACCCATGAAATAATAAACTTAAGATAGATATGTGAAAACCCATAAAATTCGTAAGAAAAATCATAAATTATATTTATGAGAATTATATTCACCACATAAAATAATCAAATGGTGAAAATGAAATGTGTATCATAGAAATAAAACTGAGAAGAAAATCCATTACCTAAGATTTGACTTGCTTCGTATGAATTGAAACATCCCCTTCTTTGAAATAACTCTTTTAGATATCGTCTCGAAGGATTTGGGGTTTATATTTTAGGAATACTAACACATCTGTAATGTGTATAAGGTAACATGTAAGATAAAATTTATATTTAGATCAATATAGAAGGATCAAAGTGGTGTGAAGAATAGAAGGGATGGGCACAGATTTATAATTTAAATTAGGGAAACCATTGGAATTTCATAAATGATTAAAATATATTAAAGTCATTCTCAGTACAAATGGTTCCAAATGGCCTATAAATGGGAAAGGAATTCCATTTTACACCATATATTATCCCCATTTTCCTATTTTAATATTTTTAGGATTTTTAGGTAATTGAACAAAATATTATTTTCTTAAAATATCATTATTTCCAATTTAGACACCATTCATTTATTTTACTAAAAATAAATAAATACAATGATTTAATTGGAATATAATTCTTTATCATAACACTAATATGTAATATTAGTTGAAAAAATTCTTGGAACACCTTAAATATCTCAAATTATTTTAATTTATATTTTCATATCATTTATTATATTTTTATTAATTAGAGAAATATGGGGTCGGTGTTTCATAAAAATGTAAAGTTATTAAATTATTACTAAAAATTAGAAATAAATTTATATAAATAAAATTATTTCATTAATATTAATATAGGAAACTAGATTCATTTACAAATTTCATTTTCCCTATGTGGATGCATATGATATATTTAAAATAATAGAGTGACCTTTTGTAGTTTTCTTTTCATTAAATATTATATAGTTCATTTTCAGGGCCAAGTGTTCATTAAAAAAGTCAATTTAAAAACTAAGGTGATAAGGGTAAAATTAAATTTATCAAATAATAATTATGATGAAAAATTATGGCTTTATCACATAGTTTTAACCCAGAGTAACCAAATTTACCCTTTACTGAGGTAATAACTTTTACCATTGTTACTATTCATAATGACAAAAAATAAAAGGGATATATTTACCAAATTTTAACCATAAAATTCCAAATATGGAATTAATTTTATCAAATTTAATTTACATAAGTGGTAGAAATGAATGTTAAATAAAGCGTACTACACGCAATGAAAACCACTTTTTTATAAATATAGATTTTTAGCATAATAATTTGTTTACTCTTATCCCATGAATTGGAAAAAAATAAAATGAACATTAAAACATTTAATTTAATATTTAATATATTAATGTAATTAATGTAATTCAATAATAGTGATTAATTTATGTTATTATGATATATGTTCCTTATGGTTATAAAAATAGTTTTTCACAAAAATATCTCTTTTAATTTCAATGATTTTTATTTTTATTTCTATTTAATTGATACCTAAAGTATTAATTTATCCATATGTGACAATATTTTTCATATTTTTTATTCATATTCATACATAGAAATCCAATGCATTGGTGATAACTATAATTTAATAGCATATCATAGTTCATTTAAACTCGGTGTTTCTTATAACACAAGCTATCAATGAAATTAGATTTATTTTTATTTTTTCATAAATTATGTTAAGACCAAAAGGGGCCTAGATACCCTGAGAGGGGGGTGAATCAATGTATGGATATTCTTTTCCATCTTATTCTTCTTTCCCTATAATAACTTGAACTCTTTATTATAAGGGTCACATTGTTTTCACATAAGTGTTTATGCAGACCATCTTCATTTCTTCTTTATCTGGTGATGATGCTTTGAATGAAATGCAGAGAAGCAAGAAGATAGTCACAAAGATTTTTACATGGTTCACCCTCACTGGTATAGGTCCAAGGAGCATACAAAGACAATATATGATGTACCAAATCCACTAACCTTCACTCAAAATTTACAATTTTTGGGATAGAACACTTCTATTCCCATGCTCACTGCCTTTACAAAGTTTAGGGTCAGCTCACTGTTTTCCCATGGGTCACTCTCTACGTGTCTCTCTTTGGTTCACTGTTGGTGGAGAGGATCAACTTCTTCCTCTTATTTTTCTCACTACTCTGGAAAGGTTCCACTCATATTTTATATACTTTTAGGTACCTTCATTATCTCTAATTAATGCATCCTCCATTTCATGTAGAGGATCTATTAATGTTTCACTTTCACTCACTAATGAATAAAATTTTACCACCAGTGTACCAGGGAATATTCAAACTTTCATGCAACCCAATAATGACTGTAACATAAGTGTCACCGAACCAATTTCATGAAACTTATTCAACTCAGAACTTGGGAGACTCTCACACTTTTATTCCCAAACTAATATTGACGTGTAACAATCAACTAGAGCGCAACTAACACATATCTTTATACTTGCGCGACCAAACCACCACTTGCGCAACCAAACCTACTTGCGCAACTGGAGAAAAAATTATATCTATGGTTTGAGCTTCCTTAAAAATTAAAAGGGTTATCGGTATTTTTATAGTCATTTTGGACACCCTATGGGCCGCGTGAAAGTTTCCTCCTGGCTTGCAAGTCCAGCCGCCTAAGCCTCTGTCACCCTTGTAACATTTCACACCCAATAAAAAACATGGGTGCCCCTATTTACTTTTCCATATTTTGATGTTATGATATTGAAAAAAATATGGCGCACAAATTTCCCAGTATCCAAGACCCTAGAGAACAAGTCCATTTTCCAAAAACGCCTTTCTCCATTTGAAGATTTTGAGGCCCAAAAATTTGGCAAACACTGGAAAAAGGTTCCACCTTGTATCCGCTATTTTTATACCACATCCAGACCATCCATTCATTTTTCTTGTTTTATCAATCAGTCATGGATTTTAAATAACATCTCATTAACCCTAAAAATCACAATGGATTCCCTTTTTGTCAACATAATGTACTAATAATCCCTCCTTGTCAACAAACAAATCATCAACGCTGGTTTTCTCAACAACCACAATATGTAGTACTGCTTTTTCAACAAAAAGAATAACCTAAAAATGATTCAATGATACATTGAGGGATTTCCCCCCAAAAAAATATCAAGGTGTCACATGGGTTTTTAAATATACTCCGTTATATTTTTTATTAATTCCAATTTCATATCAAAAATTTCTAAAATCAATGTTATTTCTCCCCCAAATTGACAATAAAACCAAAGATATAATTATGAGAATAAATTATCATCTTCATCATCCAATCTTTATAATATAATATTATTCTCTTCTAAAACATACAAACTAATTATCTTTAGAGAATGATTTTATCACTATAATCATAGTAGTTAGCTAAAATTAACCAAATCTAAGTCTATATAAGCCATGATTGATTTAGAAAACATGATTGGTCAAATTTAATATCAATGTTATCAATAAATTATCAGCATGTGATACCAACATTCAAACATTATTTAATGGGGTTTACAAAACATTTTCAACTAATTTCTCACATATTTCTCAAAAAACAGATTAAAAACATTCAAGTGGAAGAATTTATTTTCCCTTTTCAGATTTATTTTCCATTTATTCATTAATAAGTATGTATCTCCATTCTAGAGTTGATATTTAACCACGAAAATCACATAATATAATCAAAATACCTCCATTATGACAATATTATGTTTCTATGTTTTTTAAATACCTCTCCATTACTTTAGATATTAATGAGATATAAACTGAGATAGATTTTTCTGGACATTGTTATTTTATGCTCCCCCCAAGAGATGCAATATACACTTATTCATCGTTATTGTATTTCTTTAAGAATAAACTAAATATTTCTTTTGATATTAATTATAATGTAACAAAGAGGAAAATCCTTTAAATAATACTCTATAATTGATAAATTTAAAGTTGAAATATTTTCAAAGATTCTATTAAATTATTGTCACCCCATGAATACATTCATCACCTTAAATTACCTAAATAATTAAGAAATTAAAATGTATATATAAGAATAAGGTTGTTCTTTAATGATGCTCAATTATATAAATATGGCTGATAGTTTCTTCTAAACCCAACTACTTTCTTAAATCAAATATCATTATTCACATTTTTTAGAAAACCAGTTTCATTTTTTTTGGGGATTTCTTAAAATTTGTAGCTTTATTAAACTATTCTAGCCATATAATAGTGCATTGTTTAAGAACATTCTAAATCCAGATTTTGAGTATATACTTATTTTTTCCAAAGAAAATTTAGTACAAGAAGACACAAGTTCTTTCCCATTATTAATAAAAAATTATTCTTATCAATATATGTATTTCAATTATTTTTTATATTAATTCCCAAACATATTACTCATTTTAAAAATATCTTTAGCATTCATATAGTAACACTTTTTAGGAATAATTTTAGATTCTTTATTTCAAATGTATACCAATAAATCAAATAAATTATTTCTTTTTTGGATTGATTCCTTTTTTTATTCGATATTTATTTTGTTAGTATTTATGTTCATGACCAATTTACAATGGGCCATGATATTTCCTTTCCTACAACAATATAAGCATATTTTATTTTGTGTAACACCCTTCATATAATTCTTTACAAACATCTTCGATTTTTTTCCATTCACATTCTTCTTCATTTGTTAACATACCAAGGATGAACTATCATCTTCTTTTCACATATACTTCCCTTTTTTGGTGGTCTCCTCTTCATATAAATAAATAATCTTGGCATTATTGGTACATTCCAGCACTAATAATAAAATGACCATTTTTTTTGTAATAATAATTATTTCCAATATATTCATATATGTTCTCGATGGGACATTTATTTTTTTGTGAATTTGACTTCTATTATGATGAATTCCACTTTTCTTCATCTCTTATCCCCCTAAATTTAGGCATTATATAATTTTATTGCAACGAAATATTATTTTAAGAATTTTTTAATCGATTAAACAAATTAAAACAACATCAAAAGTACCAAAAAATTATTTATTCTTCTCCTATTGAATATTCTAACATCAGTTTACTGAGAGCTCATATATAAATACCTTAGTAAATACTTCAGAACATCATTCTCAAACATTTGTGTATAATATTCAAGAAAAGTATATTGCATATTCACTTATCAAACATAATAAATGTATTAAAAAATGCATTCCCTTATCATTTTTCTTCATTATATATTCAAAGAAATTTATTCTCACACTTTTACTTCCCATTCGTGAAATTATCACATTGTCTTTATACAAGATTCATGAAACCCTAGCTCACACACACCTTTTATCATTAACTTACACAATAATGTGTTATTGAATGCATTACATAGTTCTTCACATATTTTATGTCGCCGATCCTTCTAAAAAATGTGACATATTTACTATATAGAATAATTACTACCTTCATGAATGTATAATTTTAGACGAATTATTCTAAATATATTCTTGGATTCCATATATTTTTCTCATACGAAATAGAGTGAATGTAACTCTTTTCCTACTTCTTGTTGAAAAGATCATGGATATCACTTAATAATGAAGCATATAATATCATGTAACACTTGTAGTTTCATTACTTTATTCAAATGTGGATAGAATAAAAAAAGGTTTATATAACTAACTTCTTCTTCATGCAATTACAACGACTGTGGAATGCACAACACGTATTTTCATAGAACCCGTTTCTAAATTAGTGCTCCCTTGGGTATTTTTTTATCTATATATATTCACTTAGATTTATGTATATGTCATAATTACAAATGGAGTGGGTCTGGGTATTTATAAACATATCTCCTGTGAATTATTTAACATACACATACTCCAATATGAGAACATGTACATACTGAATCACCTCATACAATGGGTATTTAAAAAAACATCTTCATAAAACAAAATTTTCTTCACACTATCTCAGATTATAATTCTTTAATGGAACCAACTAACTATTTTTTTACATTCATGAGAAACTATATGATCATTTTGAATTCAACTATGTAGTTAAAATCCATGCATGTGAACCATCACTGAACTTTAGTTAGAAGGATATCCTCAATGATTAAATATATATACAACCTCACTATATAATTGTAATAGTATCACAATCTAATGAAGGATTTAAAATAATCTCAACATAATCATAGAAGATCAGCATTGGATATATAACAATCAGACACTCGACTCAATGATTAGACATTATGACATGAATAAGTCCCAGAATTCGATAACCCTCTAATGAAAAAAGGGAAAAGATGATGTTCAGTTTATCAAATGATGTATAATGATCAAATTATTTGAACCATATTATTTAGGTATTTTTTAAATAGATCTAAAATGTATCACACCCTAGGATCCTACATCTATAATTTATTCGGCCACTCACCACTAAATAAGACTATGAGATTGATCCACCGATCGAGCTAGTATTGGGGTCAGAACCCACACACACATTCATAAATTGGGATTTATGAACCACATATCTTTATATATGACCACTAACCTACATTCATTCATGCTCACATATGTTTATTTTCATGGTCACTATGCACCTTCACTCACCCAAGCCTCCATGTAGGCTTTTCCACCACTATGATCTACCACTACCATATATGGATATATTGACCATGTTTCTCTCATAAATAGTGGCTTCATATACCATATTTGTCTTGATATGTTTTAGTAATATTTTTTAATAAATTATTAACAAATGTGTTATCCAAAATAGAATACAATACCACTAATTCTGAACATATACCCTTCCAATCTATTTTTTATTTGTAGAATTATATACATTCCAAAAATCATTTCTTTAATACAATTAATCACCTATAATCAGATTCTTCAATTGGTATAAAAATTTAAAATACCTTAATATCTCTAGCACATGTCTTAGGAATTAATAATTGTTTTAAAATCATCATAATTAAAACACATTGGCTTTTCACCTTCACAACATGTTTACAAAAAAACCAACATCAGTAAAACCATTATAAACCACTTGGTTTCTTTACATAACTTTATTGTGTGACAACTACATTAGAACATAATATGGAATGGAGAAAACTAAATAACTAATGCAATAATTATGTAAAATGAGAATTACTAATGAGAAAAAAATATAAACATGCCTCGACAGACATATCTGATCCACAAGTATCTATATAGTCTATACAGTGAGTGATATCTGTTAAAAGTCTAAAAATATTGACCAAGAAAAACATGACCTAAAGAACCAATAGTGGAAACTCTATATGTACAACATTCATTTGAGAACATAAGGATAACCCTCTTTTTATCATCATATCCACCCATCAAATGTTCAAAAAGGGTCCATGTAAACTCTATGCTCCATGTTTGACTACCTCCCATGCTTGGGAGATTTACCTTTTCTCTATTCCAAAACAAATATATTTTCACACATCCCATTAGGGGATGTGTAGGTTTTGAATAGGACAATCCCCATTAGGTTGCATCACCCAACACCTACATTCCTATCATAACCCAAACTGCATGTTGTAAACATAAAAATCTAAAGGAACATGTAAAAAATAGTTTATATGTTAAGTTATAAAATACTTATATACACATAATAAAATTAATGTAACTTCTAATATAGTGAGGACTTATACATGGAATTCCTAATTCGAGTATAGCCTAGGATATGATAAACAAAACCTGTGGCATCCACTATAATAGAAAAGTTTACACATGTACATATATACTACATATATATGTATTTTTGTATAGAATGATTCGAGGATTTATGACTCATCCATAGGAAAGGGAATAATTTACCATGATTCAGGGAAACCCAGTTTACCATCCATGGTAAGGGGAAATGGGTATAATGAGTTAGACCATTTTAAGCACATCATATCCACCAACTTATTTATGAATAGTAAGGGTACATATAGAAGCCTCATATTACAGTGGTATACCGATTTTTAACCAAAATTAAAATGGTATATATTAAAATAAAATTCTAACATACCTCCGTATGGGAGAACATTCTAGAAAAACAATTTCAACATACTATATTCAACTCTTTAAAAATATATTATTTTAGTAAAGATGAGTAAAGATAATAGAGGACAACTGATCAATATTAAAAAAATTAGACATGATAATAAGGCCTTTAAATATCTACATGATGGATATATAATGATCAATTCATTCCATTATGGTGGATATAAATTAGTTAAAAAATACAACCAACAATATTTTAAAAGGAAATCATAAAAGCATTAGTAGATGAAAATATATCATTTTAAATTTAGTTATCTCAACCCTATAACATTTCTACCCTAACTATTGGGAGTATAAGAGGAATAAGGGGGTTTTAGATTATTTACAGAATAGTCTGTTAGAGTCCAGGGTAAGAAAATATAAAACCCTTATTGTAACACCCCAAGCTTCTACGGTACGTTTCCCTTCGAATAATGCGATAGCGTGTGTTGTACGCAACCTCGAGTTCTAACACACACCACAACTAATTAAACTAGCCGTTGTAAATAGTGATACCTACTTTTTGAAATCATATATATTTTATATTTCAAAATGGACTTCATTTTTGGATTCGGAATATCGAAATTATCCTAGGGTGAAATTTTGGTACTTTTCGGATAACTTTTATATTTTGATGAATAGTGAAAATTACTAAATTTTAATTAAAAACAACTTTTTTAATCAAAATAAGTAATAGTGATAAATTATGAATTGGAGTGGTTTTAAAGTATATTTAGAATATATTTTTACCATTTAATATAATGTTGGTCATTGGACATAATTTTACAATTAAACCGAACATAAACAAGTGTCAATCTTTTGGTAGTTATTATCTCTTAAAAACACGCTTTTTGTTTTGACAGCGGGAATTAATTTTAAATTAATTTCTGCCACTTCTGTGTTTTGAATTTAGAAAAATGGATTCCATATTTGGAATCAGGATGTTCAAATTGTGTAAATAGGTAACTTTTATTTTTAGACATTTTGAATAATTACTGCGGTAAATATTTTATTTACCATGGTTAAGGGTAAATCCGGTAAATAAGGGTTAAAAAAATAATATTATAATAATACTAAATTACCCTAAAACGTGTCTTAACCCTATTGGTTGATACATAGTCGACCATGGGCATCTTTGGGTCTATTTTGGGACCCCATGGATCCACTTGTAAGTGATAATGACACTTTATTTTAATTAAGTCAAAATGAATACAAAAATGACACAAGCATATATCTTTTAGAACAACAATTTTTACATAGGGTTATAAATGTTGGATTTTCGATTATAAATATTCATTAGAAAGATAAAAAGATTTCCTACATAATGATATTTTATTTATAATTTTTAGACATTAAATAAGTTATTTTATTTATGACACAATGATGATGCAGTAATTACTATAATAGTGAAAAATTAAAATAATTGATATTATAAATACCCAAATAAATATAATATGAAACTTTTAATGAATTAAACTAATTTTCTAGGCTAATATGATATATTAGGATTGATTTAATGGACTTTGTTCGAAGTAATCAATCTGTTATGAGTTTCACAAAAATCAACTATTGAATAGTGTCAAAATTGACATAAAAGAGTTCTTAAAACAAATATTATATTATTAATTGATATTAAATTCCTAAAAATCTAAGGTTCGGCCAAGAGACTTATATTATGATAGGTTAATAATTAATGGACCACTTGGGGGTCTCTTGGATGTATATAGTAAGTTTATTAACCATATTATATAAAAATACAAAGAGACATTGTAAAAGTGAAACTAATTAACTTAGAGTTAATACTTAAAGATAAGGTTAATATAAGTACCCAAACCTGTCTAAATTCTATTGGTTGAGTGGTTTTCGACCTATCCCCACCTTAACCTTTGAATAATAAGCTTTGGAGCCATTAGAAACCGAATATGAATTTATTATAAATTAATATTTCTAGCTTTTCCAAAGGTGCCCCTCACCCCTCTTATAAAAGGGAACTCCTCCTTCTCATTTCTTCACACCTTCAAAGCCTTTTGGTTCGTCCAAACTCTGCCCAAATACTCTACCAACATCCCTCACTACAACCTAGAGGCCTTAGTTTGATCAGAAAGCCAACCTAAGGAGCCCTTTTGATCAAATCAAAAGGAAGAACCCGAAGAAGAGGTAATGATTTCACCACCCTTTTCTAAGTTCATTTCTTCTTCCACTTCTTCTTCCTTTGTTCTTACCATTATAAAATAATAACTCCAGTATCTCACATATACTGTGATGTTATTATAAGTATGGTACAACCATATTCAGTATTCTATCCACCCTTTGAATAACATGTCACCATACGTGCGTATGTACGGCTTACCGTCTCCACGTCGTGGTGTAATTGTTATTCAATATAATATTATTTGGATGGGTATAATAATGATGTGTAACTCATGTAAATAATAAATATAACATGTTAATGATTCTGTATATATGATATACCATTCATTTATATATTATTTTAATATCAAAAGAATGATATTGTCGCTCGTGCGTACGTACGGACTACCGTCTCCACGAACGCGATGAGATTCATTCTCCATCGTATCCATTCAAGTATAATTATCATTTTATGATTTAAAAATGATGTTTAAGGACTTGATATCATTATGGATATGAATAAGATACAACAAACATGGCTTATGTAACAAAACATATAAAAGAAAATGAGTAAGTTAACACCCGAAACGATGATAATTCTAAGATATTATTAATAAATCAATGTTAAAAGATCATATATGATATCATATTAATATATATGATTCTTGTATAATTTAATAACAATTATTTCACCATTATACAGGAGGTTAACCTACCCCAACCAAGGAAAAGTACAAGGTAAGGGTTATTTCACAATCTCTTCATTATCCGAGGTTGTTTATACGTAATAATCTACTGGGATCTCTTTATCATCCACATCCATGTTTTCTTAAAAATGTATTTCAAAACATTTTTACTATTTACAAGAATATGGGTTAAAGTCATTTATACCCTTGTTTGACTTTTTATAAGAGGTTTATAAAGGAATCTTTCCGTCGTTTTCAAAACAATGTCCTTTTTAACCTTTTCAACAGAATTGAGGTAAGAATGTTTTTTTTAACTTATACGGTGGGTGCGGTTATTTTCCGCCGTTATAAAATCGTCGAAGCTTCCCATACAAGCTTATAAGAATATTTTCAAAGAAAATGTTTTATTTTATATGGATCTTAAATGATTTCAAAATAAAAGGAGATACTTCTTTAAAAAGAATTTTGATTTCATCTATGTCAACATCCTTTGATGGATTTTAAGATTATTTGAAGTTGATTTATTATGATACAAAACTTCTATATTGTATTGAAGGTTTTGTGATATGTTTGACTATGGATGTGCTATTTTTATACCATTCATAGTTTATGGTGAAATTATTGACATTTCGTAGGCTAGTTTTAATACGAATGTTTATGTTATGTTTAAACCTTTTCATATGGGAATGCATTGGACTTAATAAGTGACGGGTGGAGCCCGCTATAGCTCCTCGATGCATCGGTAGGTCTCATGAGACAAACTAGTGTCTTGGCACAAGGCCTTGACAAAATATTATTTGTAGTCTTGGCACGAGGCCTTGACTATGTGGTTATGATAGTCTGGCATTATGCATTCCAACATTATGAAAGTGGTTATTGATTTTTGCATGTGATTATTCGATTAGTAGAATATCCATGTGAGTAAGTAAATGGCATTATTTCATTTTATTTATGCCATACCATGTTGAAAGTTCATGTTTTAAAGGCTTTTGTTTTAGTTATACATTTCCTTAAAAGTTTATTCTTATTTATGAAAGTTTCCGCTATTTTGTTATCCTTACTGGGCATTTGAGCTCACCCCTTTTCTATGTTTTATTTTTCCCAGGTAGTGAAGAAGTAAATTATGAATGACTTGCAGGGATATTATGAGGGGTTAATAGTGTGGATATGAAGACTTTGTTGTTGTAGTAGTTTTTCACTTTGAAATGTAATGTAAAACTTTATGATTATATCTAGTGTTTCCAAGGCTACTAAACCAATCGGTCTTTCGAGATTTGATCTTTCTTGTGATCATGCCAATGTTATGTAATTAATGCACCGACTCTGGGTAGCTGGGGTCGGGGCGTTACAGTTGGTATCAGAGGAAGTTTAGTACAAACCTTGGAAGCTAGATTTAGATAAACTCTGATTAGAGCACGTAGACCTAAGATGAACTTTGAGGATTAGTGTAGAAGAACTTCCTAGAATTTTGGTATTGTAGAGATTTTGTGAGTTTTCCGAGCAATACATCCCTGTCTGGATACGAGCAGGTAGAGGCGGCTCTGGCACAGATGTACCTAGGGGTAAAACCCGAAAACACCGCTTTGAGCTAGACTCGAACGGGAACTGGTGCACGACAACGGGCCTTGCTGCACTCTTGGTTACGACACTCCCGGGGGATATGCTTAGGATAACTCTCATTTTCTTTACAAATCATTATGAAGGGTTTATGAGTATATACTTCCTCAAAGAAAACATTTTTATGATTATGGATTATATCCATAAATAGTTCAATTTATGTTAAGTGTTTTATAAGTATGGGATTATGTATTTTGATTCATAAACTGATCTAGTTTATGCCATTGTTTAGAAATGGCGCCTAGTGGAAGAAATGGAAACCGTATCAATGCACGCACTCCATGTAGGGATTGCCCTCCTACTCAAGATAATTATAGTGGGGCTGGTGATGCAACTGGTGCTGATCAGCTAATCACCGTACTGGGACAACTTACTCAGGTTATGAATAATAACCTTACCCGTATGGAGCACCCTGATCCGCAGCGTGGAGGATCAATATTAGATCGATTCATGAGACAACAACCACCAACGTTCAATGGGAGTACAAATCCCTTAGTAGCTGAGCAATGGATATTTTCCCTAGAGAAAATATTTCAGGCTTTGGGGAGTAGTGAAAGGGAAAAAGTTACCATGGCAGTTTACCGCCTCACTAGAGATGCTGATCAATGGTGGTCATTGATTCAAAACATGAAGGAAGATGATGAAGTATCAAACATGGAATGGAGGGAGTTCAAAGATCTGTTTTTAGAAAAATACTTTCCTCGCGACCATCGAGCAGATATGGAAAGGCAATTTCTGAGTCTGAGACAAAAGGAGGATGATAATGTCACAAAGTATGAGGCTAACTTTACAAGGTTAGCGAGGTATGCTGGAGATTATATTCGCAACCCAAGAAGTAAGATTGATCATTTCTTTGATGGGTTAAAACCATTTCTCCGTCGAGCATTAGTCTCACAATCCTTTTCATCGTACGAAGACATTGTCTCATGTGCTATCAAGACCGAAAAGGAATTCTCTAAGTCTTATGACTTTAAAGCAAAGCAAGAGAAGAAGAGACCTGCTGATCAATCTGGGAATGGAAATAAGGGGAAGAAGGGAAAGGTTGAATATCCATCTTGTGGTAAGTGCGGGAAGAAACACCCCGGTGCTTGCCTGAAGGGAATGGGAGTCTGTTACAAGTGTGGTGAAAAAGGCCACCAAGCTCATGATTGCAAGGGGAAGAAGGAAGCTACCAACGTTCAGTGCTACAATTTCAGGGAGATGGGGAATTATGCAAATTCATGTCCTAAGCGTCAGGAGAACTTACCTAATAAAAGGCCAAGGGATCAAGGCCAGGCTTATGCTATCACTACTGCTGAGGTAGAAGCTCCGAAAGACGTGGTGGCAGGTAATTTAATGGTTTCCTCAAGTTTAGCAAATGCATTATTTGATTCTGGATCATCGCATTGTTTCATATCTTCCCAGTTTGCTAAGAAAATTAGATATTTCCAATTTGATTTAATAAGGGAGTTGTCAGTTAAAACTCCTAAGGGAAGTATCGTTGCAACAAAGTTTTGTGAATCAGTCCCCATTAGAGCACATAAATTTTCTTTATCTGCTGATTTCATCGTCATACCTATGATTGAGTTTGATATAATCTTCGGTATGGACTGGCTTTCAGACTATGATGCGAAGATTTATTGTAAGAAGAAAGAGGTTACGATTCTTGATGATAATGATAAGGAGCACCTTATTTTTAGAGCAGAATCGTCACCACCTAATTCTTATTTAGATCCACCCCCTGTAGCTCAACTTAATTCAATTATCGGGGAGGAAGAGAATGAAATAACTGTCGATGAGGAAAGGAATGTTCAAATAGAGGATGTACCTATTGTGAAAGAGTTTGTAGATGTATTTCCGGAAGATTTACCTGGACATCCTCCAGAACGAGAAGTAGAGTTTTCTATTGATTTGATTCCTGGATCAAGGCCTATATCGAAGACCCCTTATAGAATGGCTACTGTAGAGTTAGTCGAACTAAAGAAACAACTAGAGGAATTGAGTAATAAGGGATTTATTCGCCCTAGTGTTTCTCCATGGGGAGCCCCTGTTCTTTTTGTTAAAAAGAAAGATGGATCTATGAGGTTATGTATCGACTACAGGGAGATCAATGCTATAACGATAAAGAACAAGTATCCCCTACCTCGTATTGATGATTTATTTGACCAACTGCATGGAGCTCAATACTTTTCAAAGATTGACCTTCGATCTGGATACCATCAGTTGTGTGTAAAGAAGGAAGACATTCCAAAAACAGCATTTCGAACCAGGTACGGGCATTACGAGTTTACTGTAATGCCGTTTGGATTGACTAATGCACCCTCTGTATTCATGGATATGATGAATAGAGTTTTCAAGGAGTATCTCGATGAATTTGTGGTGGTATTTATTGATGATATCTTGGTATACTCCAAAACCTACAAAGATCATGAAAATCACTTGCGCATTATCTTGAAGACTCTGAGGAGGCATGAATTATATGGAAAGTTTAGAAAGTGTGAATTCTGGCTTCAGGAGATTTCTTTTCTTGGCCATATTGTCTCTAAAGATGGAATCTCTGTTGATCCTTCTAAGACCAAGGCAATCCAAGAATGGCCAGCACCTACGAGTATAACTGAGGTACGTAGTTTTATTGGCTTGGCAGGTTATTATCGACGTTTCGTCCAGAATTTTGCCCGATTGGCTAACCCATTAACGAAGCTCACACGTAAAGGGGTTAAATTTGTTTGGACAAAAGAGTATGAAGAATGTTTCGAAGAACTGAAGAGAAGATTAGTCAATGCTCCTATATTGACTCTACCATCGGGGAATGATGGGTTCATTATTTATAGTGATGCATCAAAGAAAGGACTTGGCTGTGTCCTTATGCAGAATGATAGAGTTATTGCCTATGCATCACGACAGTTGAAAATTCATGAACAAAACTATCCTACTCATGATCTCGAGTTAGCAGCAGTGATCTTTGCTTTGAAAATATGGAGGCACTACCTCTATGGTGAAAAATGTGAGATTTATACTGATCACAAGAGTTTGAAGTATATTTTCTCACAAAAAGAACTCAACATGAGGCAAAGGAGATGGCTTGAATTACTCAAGGATTATGATTGTACGATACACTACCACCCAGGGAAGGCAAACAAGGTGGCAGATGCTTTGAGTAGAAAAGACCATGGAGTTTTGAACAATATGAGAATTGAAAGGGATCCAATTTTCATGGAGCTAGTGAAGATGGACATGGGAATAACCAGGGAAGGTGAAACATCAATGCTTTTTCAAATGGTTGCCAAACCATCTTTACTAGAAAGGATTAAGAGTTCTCAGACTGATGATGAAGAATTCCAAAAGAAGATTAAAGCTGTGAATGATGGGAGATTGAGAGACTTTGCGTATGAAGGTGGAATTTTGAAATTCGGGAAGAGACTTTGTGTTCCCAATATACCTGATCTAAAAAGGGAATTGCTGGATGATGCTCATAGTTCCAATTTCTCTATACACCCTGGGAGCACCAAAATGTATAGAGATTTGAAGGAACATTTTTGGTGGGACAACATGAAGAGGGAGATTGCTGATTTTCTGTCAAGATGTATGGTTTGTCAACAAGTGAAAGCTGGAAGGCAACAGCCTGGAGGAGTCATGCAACCTCTTCCCATACCGGAGTGGAAATGGGACAATATTACGATGGACTTTGTCATGGGGCTACCAAAGACTCCTAGAAGGAACGATGCAATATGGGTTATTGTTGATCGTCTTACCAAGTCAGCACATTTTCTTGCTATAAGAGAAGATCTACCCCTGGAACGTCTAGCAAGACTATACATTAATGAAGTTGTGAGACTTCATGGAGTACCCCTATCGATTGTTTCTGATCGTGATCCCCGTTTTACTTCAAGATTTTGGAAAAGTCTTCAGAAATCCCTGGATACTGAACTTCATTTGAGCACTGCTTACCACCCTCAGACAGATGGACAATCAGAACGGACTATTCAGACCTTAGAAGACATGTTGAGATCTTGCTCACTTGATTTTCAGGGTATGTGGGATCAATATTTACCACTAGTAGAATTTTCCTATAACAATAGCTTCCATTCGAGTATTCAGATGGCACCATATGAAGCATTATACGGAAAGAGATGTCGTACACCAACCTGTTGGGATGACGTTGGTGAAAGAAAACTTGTAGGCCCAGAACTGGTGGAGGAAACGGTGGAAAAGGTGAAGGTAATCCAAAATCACATTAAAGCAGCTCAAAGTAGGCAGAAGAGCTATGCCGATAATCGAAGGAAGGATTTGAAATTCAAGTCGGTGATCACGTTTTCCTGAAGGTATCTCCGTGGAAGGGAGTCATACGTTTTGGTAAGAAAGGTAAATTGAGTCCCAGGTACATCGGACCTTTCGAAATTCTAGAACGAATTGGGGCTGTAGCTTACCGATTGGCAATGCCGCCAAGTCTCTCCAAAGTTCACGATGTGTTCCACGTATCTCTGTTGAGGAAATACATGCCTGACCCAACGCATGTACTCACCTATGAGGAATTAGAACTGGAACCCGATCTTTCCTATTGTGAAGAGCCCGTCAGGATTCTTGATACAAGAGAACAAGTACTGAGAAACCGGACGACGCGTCTGGTAAAAGTTTTGTGGAGAAATCATAAGATGGAAGAGGCAACGTGGGAACCCGAGGAACTTATGATGAAGAACCACCCAAGTCTTTTTATGCAGTAATACCCTAGAAATTGCGAGGATGCAATTATTTTAAGGAGGGGAGAATGTAACACCCCAAGCTTCTACGGTACGTTTCCCTTCGAATAATGCGATAGCGTGTGTTGTACGCAACCTCGAGTTCTAACACACACCACAACTAATTAAACTAGCCGTTGTAAATAGTGATACCTACTTTTTGAAATCATATATATTTTATATTTCAAAATGGACTTCATTTTTGGATTCGGAATATCGAAATTATCCTAGGGTGAAATTTTGGTACTTTTCGGATAACTTTTATATTTTGATGAATAGTGAAAATTACTAAATTTTAATTAAAAACAACTTTTAATCAAAATAAGTAATAGTGATAAATTATGAATTTGAGTGGTTTTAAAGTATATTTAGAATATATTTTTACCATTTAATATAATGTTGGTCATTGGACATAATTTTACAATTAAACCGAACATAAACAAGTGTCAATCTTTTGGTAGTTATTATCTCTTAAAAACACGCTTTTTGTTTTGACAGCGGGAATTAATTTTAAATTAATTTCTGCCACTTCTGTGTTTTGAATTTAGAAAAATGGATTCCATATTTGGAATCAGGATGTTCAAATTGTGTAAATAGGTAACTTTTATTTTTAGACATTTTGAATAATTACTGCGGTAAATATTTTATTTACCATGGTTAAGGGTAAATCCGGTAAATAAGGGTTAAAAAAATAATATTATAATAATACTAAATTACCCTAAAACGTGTCTTAACCCTATTGGTTGATACATAGTCGACCATGGGCATCTTTGGGTCTATTTTGGGACCCCATGGATCCACTTGTAAGTGATAATGACACTTTATTTTAATTAAGTCAAAATGAATACAAAAATGACACAAGCATATATCTTTTAGAACAACAATTTTTACATAGGGTTATACATGTTGGATTTTCGATTATAAATATTCATTAGAAAGATAAAAAGATTTCCTACATAATGATATTTTATTTATAATTTTTAGACATTAAATAAGTTATTTTATTTATGACACAATGATGATGCAGTAATTACTATAATAGTGAAAAATTAAAATAATTGATATTATAAATACCCAAATAAATATAATATGAAACTTTTAATGAATTAAACTAATTTTATAGGCTAATATGATATATTAGGATTGATATAATGGACTTTGTTCGAAGTAATCAATCTGTTATGAGTTTCACAAAAATCAACTATTGAATAGTGTCAAAATTGACATAAAAGAGTTCTTAAAACAAATATTATATTATTAATTGATATTAAATTCCTAAAAATCTAAGGTTCGGCCAAGAGACTTATATTATGATAGGTTAATCATTAATGGACCACTTGGGGGTCGCTTGGATGTATATAGTAAGTTTATTAACCATATTATATAAAAATACAAAGAGACATTGTAAAAGTGAAACTAATTAACTTAGAGTTAATACTTAAAGATAGGGTTAATATAAGTACCCAAACCTGTCTAAATTCTATTGGTTGAGTGGTTTTCGACCTATACCCACATTAACCTTTGAATAATAAGCTTTGGAGCCATTAGAAACCGAATATGAATTTATTATAAATTAATATTTCTAGCTTTTCCAAAGGTGCCCCTCACCCCTCTTATAAAAGGGCACTCCTCCTTCTCATTTCTTCACACCTTCAAAGCCTTTTGGTTCGGCCAAACTCTGCCCAAATACTCTACCAAAATCCCTCACTACAACCTAGAGGCCTTAGTTTGATCAGAAAGCCAACCTAAGGAGCCCTTTTGATCAAATCAAAAGGAAGAACCCGAAGAAGAGGTAATGATTTCACCACCCTTTTCTAAGTTCATTTCTTCTTCCACTTCTTCTTCCTTTGTTCTTACCATTATAAAATAATAACTCCAGTATCTCACATATACTGTGATGTTATTATAAGTATGGTACAACCATATTCAGTATTCTATCCACCCTTTGAATAACATGTCACCATACGTGCGTACGTACGGCTTACCGTCTCCACGTCGTGGTGTAATTGTTATTCAATATAATATTATTTGGATGGGTATAATAATGATGTGTAACTCATGTAAATAATAAATATAACATGTTAATGAATCTGTATATATGATATACCATTCATTTATATATTATTTTAATATCAAAAGAATGATATTGTCGCTCGTGCGTACGTACGGACTACCGTCTCCACGAACGCGATGAGATTCATTCTCCATCGTATCCATTCAAGTATAATTATCATTTTATGATTTAAAAATGATGTTTAAGGACTTGATATCATTCTGGATATGAATAAGATACAACAAACATGGCTTATGTAACAAAACATATAAAAGAAAATGAGTAAGTTAACACCCGAAACGATGATAATTCTAAGATATTATTAATAAATCAATGTTAAAAGATCATATATGATATCATATTAATATATATGATTCTTGTATAATTTAATAACAATTATTTCACCATTATCCAGGAGGTTAACCTACCCCAACCAAGGAAAAGTACAAGGTAAGGGTTATTTCACAATCTCTTCATTATCCGAGGTTGTTTATACGTAATAATCTACTGGGATCTCTTTATCATCTACATCCATGTTTTCTTAAAAATGTATTTCAAAACATTTTTACTATTTACAAGAATATGGGTTAAAGTCATTTATACCCTTTTTTGACTTTTTATAAGAGGTTTATAAAGGAATCTTTCTGTCGTTTTCAAAACAATGTCCTTTTTAACCTTTTCGACAGAATTGAGGTAAGAATGTTTTTTTTAAATTATACGGCGGGTGCGGTTATTTTCCGCCGTTATAAAATCGTCGAAGATTCCCATACAATCTTATAAGAATATTTTCAAAGAAAATGTTTTATTTTATATGGATCTTAAATGATTTCAAAATAAAAGGAGATACTTCTTTAAAAAGAATTTTGATTTCATCTATGTCAACATCCTTTGATGGATTTTAAGATTATTTGAAGTTGATTTATTATGATACAAAACTTCTATATTGTATTGAAGGTTTTGTGATATGTTTGACTATGGATGTGCTATTTTTATACCATTCATAGTTTATGGTGAAATTATTGACATTTCGTATGCTAGTTTTAATACGAATGTTTATGTTATGTTTAAACCTTTTCATATGGGAATGCATTGGACTTAATAAGTGACGGGTGGAGCCCGCTATAGCTCCTCGATGCATCGGTAGGTCTCATGAGACAAACTAGTGTCTTGGCACAAGGCCTTGACAAAATATTATTTGTAGTCTTGGCACGAGGCCTTGACTATGTGGTTATGATAGTCTGGCATTATGCATTCCAACATTATGAAAGTGGTTATTGATTTTTGCATGTGATTATTCGATTAGTAGAATATCCATGTGAGTAAGTAAATGACATTATTTCATTTTATTTATGCCATACCATGTTGAAAGTTCATGTTTTAAAGGCTTTTGTTTTAGTTATACATTGCCTTAAAAGTTTATTCTTATTTATGAAAGTTTCCGCTATTTTGTTATCCTTACTGGGCATTTGAGCTCACCCCTTTTCTATGTTTTATTTTTCCCAGGTAGTGAAGAAGTAAATTATGAATGACTTGCAGGGATATTATGAGGGGTTAATAGTGTGGATATGAAGACTTTGTTGTTGTAGTAGTTTTTCACTTTGAAATGTAATGTAAAACTTTATGATTATATCTAGTGTTTCCAAGGCTACTAAACCAATCGGTCTTTCGAGATTTGATCTTTCTTGTGATCATGCCAATGTTATGTAATTAATGCACCGACTCTGGGTAGCTGGGGTCGGGGCGTTACACTTATAATTTCTGATCCATCGCAAAAAATATAATTGGGGTTATAAGAAACACTTACACAAAAATGAAATCATAGATTTAAAACCAATGAAATAATTTAATATCACATAGGTTAATCCACCAAAATAACTTACCTGAGAGGAAAATGATGATCTTGATGAATTTATCAAGACCTGTGTTATGCATATATGAGATTATATCCACTAGAGTGAATGGAATGTAATGAAAAAGATTATATGTGGTTATAATCCCTACCTTTACTATGTTATATTTTCATAGAAAATTAGAGACACTTACATTAGGAATTGTGTTAAGGTTCCCATGGACAAGTGGGATGGATGAGAGAGATTGGGAGGTTTGACACATAACTAAAAATAAGATTAAAATACATTTTTTTAATTTTAGGTGTTAATTTTAGAGGGGTAAAACCAAACATCACCCATGTTTAAAAAATGAACCTATAATGCCGTTAGTTACTTGGTCTAGGTCTATCGAGTACTATTGGGTGCTGAAAATGGTGTTTAGCTCTACTTCTTCAACCATGTACCTAGAACTAGTCTGTCTAGTAGATAGTACTATCCAGTACCTGGAGAACCATTTAATACTCCTCTCATCTTCCACTAATTCAATACAATACTAAACTAGCATGGAATTATCCAAAAAATAGATATTATGACAAAAATTAAAGGGGAAAATAACCCACGAATCTAGGGTTTGTATGAACTCCCCAACATTTCTATTTTTTCCCGAATAAGCTTTAACCATATTTTGTAGGGTATAATTTTGGGTATATAACATTCATTTTATTGTATCTCTTTAGTTTTATCTTGGATATTTCTTTTCTTATACCAGACTTGAAAGAGAGGAATGACTTAACTCATAACACCATCTATATATAGTTGATTATACAACATTGATAATCATCCAAGGACAAATTATCCTCTAGCTCATTATCACAATATTAAATTATGTGTAGAGTATTAGGATCATACTTCCATGGATTGGAAGCATGGAATGTTCTAGGAATTGAACTAAATTTTGTGGGTAAGACTAAATAATACTATTTCTCTACAACCTTTCCTAATAATAAAAAAGGCTTGAAAAATAATTGTGTTGAATTCCCTTTATTACCCATCCATTAATTTCCAAATAATTCAGAAATATATACAATAAAATAATTACCCATTTTATATTCTGAGGGTTCTCTCTTTTGGTTATTATAGAACATATATCTACATTAATAAATCATAATCTATTTCCAAATCAAATATACTTATTTCATAATCTTTTAGATGATACTATGCCTAATTATAGAGGATTAACCTATCTCAATCAAACAACTAAGGGAACAAAATGAACATTTTTAAAGGAATTTAAATGAATTTAATTGAATTCATTACTAGTAGTTATGGTTATAATTGATTTCCAAAGATGGAAGGTAATACTACCATAATCAACTAAAATAAATTATACAGGAGAAAACAATATCTTCTAGAATATGAATTATTTTCTCGAACTAGCCATTAGATTGAGGATGAATAGAGGTACACAACTCGAATTTAGAATATAAATCTAATTAAATACATTTCTAGAACATAGATATAAAACATGGATATATATCAAATATGATATATGTTAGAAATACATACTGAGTCATGATCTCCCCAACATAAAACTTTCAAAGTTAATTGATCGAAAAGGGCCCTTTGATAGGTAAAACGTGAGTCGTAATAGTCTAAAAATCCACTATCACCCACACTATTCCAAGAAGTTTAAAATTTATATGAGTAAAAGTCATAAAAAAATTTTAATTTAATCACATTACTATAAAATTTTGGGAAGTGTTTTGAGATTCCCAGATAGTTTTTGATACTCCGTTTTACCTAATGGGAGGTAAGGCATTTAGAAACAAACCCTATGATATCTTTTTTATTATCATGTCACTAGAAGTAGTGATTAATAGCCCAATATATCTTCAGTATTTGAGGATTTACATATCATTTAGATTAATATAAATATATCATTACTACCTCATAAATTTTAGAACGATAAATCTTCTATGGATGTACACCACAGTTGAAGGATCTTGGAACTAGTCAACAAGGATATATCTATCATTGATTCTCTATCAAATAAGGATAACCTGAGAATTAGATATCTAGAAGTCCCTTTTTCATTCAATAATATAATATATGATATTTATATGGTGTATATGTATGCCAATAAGATCCTCAATCATTTACGAGAGAAGTTCATCCATAAGAGATGTAAATATCCACTTTTATTTTACCTCTTGCCACATAAAAGAAAAAAATTCCTATTATGGGAGTCAATAATGTTATTTTCAATGCAAGCCATATATTAGATATCAAAATCAAAATATTGAAAATATTCCATTAAAATATACTTCCTCTAATGATGAGTTTCTTAGGAACAAATGAAACCCATTAACCATAGTGAAATCATTAAGAATCCGTAAATCTAGTAACAATCAGGTGAGATACCTAAGAACATGTAAACATTAAAATAAGGAACATATTATATACCATGAATCAATAAATGCCTCTAATAATTCCTTCATCCATGATTGATATATATCCCCAATATTTATCCAAAATAAGTCCCTCCTCCATAGTGTATCAATGGGTTGAGATGAATCACCCATCACATGGGTATGACACTCTTTCCTTCATAACATGTCGTTTCCCATCATGGTAAATGAGGAAGAATATGTTAGACTCTAGATTTTGGATGTATCATCCATGAACTACACAATTTTATCACACATCCATCAAATTGGTGATTCATATATATATATATATAGATTGATATAACTCTTTATATGTTTTCTGAATTTACTCATACATTTCATAAAGGCATTAGAAAATATCTATAGTTATGAATCATTTATAACCACTTGGAATAGCAATAATCCCATATATGTCATCATATGAAATGTTTATTTTAATGATAGATTGTTGAATAATTAAAAATGTATATTTAACATTCAACTTCAATGACAAGTTAGTGAAATTTTATTATAAATAATCCTTATGATATCCCTAAACAATGGTATATGAAATGCCATTATTTTCTATATATGTCAAACTATACAATATTAACATATCATTCAATATGATATAGTTCAATGAACATCAAATATACATGGAACTTAGGGATTATATCCTATAAAATATTATTTTCACTAAACCCTCATAAAATTTAGGCCATTTCACCTTATATTACATCACATAAAATAACTAATGAAACCAAATCCAAAAATACTTTTGGATATATCTTTCAAAACACTTTTTGAAAGATATCATTAACAACACCTTATAATAAATCATGTGTAATACATAGTGAATACCCATAAAAAATCCTTTTGGATTAAATATAAAATGTTTAGAGTAATTCTATGAGTCAAAGTCAATCCCCATTTAGTTAACTATAAAGTCCAACCCACTAGGCCATTATCACTTTGTAAATGAATATGAATTACAAAAATAAAAAATTTACACAAATATAAGCCTGTAGAAAATCATCAGTATAACTCAATCTACAAACAAATTTTTCATTATCTCTATCAACACTACTTGAAAATCTGGTTTTGGAGGCGGGGCACCTATAGCGGCCGCTAATACTATCAATAGCAGCCGCCAAATGGCGGCCGATGTAATTTTTCCTAAAAAACCCCATATTTTCCCCTCCCTCCCCTCCCTGACCCCACGAACCCCCTTCCCCGACCCCGACCCCCGGCGACCCTCCCCAACCCTGACCCCCTAAGAACCTCCCCGACCCCCGGCGACCCCTCCCCGACCCCCGACGACCCTCCCCGACCCCCGGAGACCCCTCCCCGACCCCCGTCGACCCCGACCCCGCTGACGACCCCGACCCCCATAGACCCCGACCCCCGACCTCCCGGCGACCCGACCCCCGGCGACCCGACCCCTGGCGAACCCAACCCCCAGTGATCCCCACCCCCTTGCCTTCGTGCTGCGCCCCCGGCAACCCCGGCAACACCCACTACCTTGCCTCCATGCTGCGCCCCTGTGACCCTGACACCCCCTGCCCGCACTGCACCCCAACGACCCCCACCGCCTTGCCTTTGCGCTGTGCCCCCGTGACCGCGACACCCCTGCGACCCGGCAACCCCCACCCCGGCCCGTGCTGCACCTTTGGACAGCCCCGCCACCGCCGTCCCCTTGCGGCCCCTTGCATCCCTCCGGCAAGTCCTCCTGCCTCTGTTGGACCCTTCCGGTCCATTGTGCCCCACCGTGTAGAACCCTCCACGCTTTGTCCAATGGTTCCGCTCCTTTCGAGTTCGGCCGTCGAACCTCTGTCGTCAAGTCACTACGCCTTCATGGATCCACAATCGAGTCAGACCCCATTACCCGTGGTCGAGTCTTCCTCAGGTAATGTTTTTTATCCAAATTTGGTTTTTAAATTTTAATGATATGTGTTTTTATTATAATTTAAATAAGATATTTCACTTTTGATTTCTATTAAATACAGATATGGACAGGAGTTGGATTGATATGCAAGATATATTTTCAGCTGAATATTATGAGGGGATTAAGCGATTTATGGATTTCATCAACAAATTTCCAAGCGATATGATTAGTTGTCCATGCATAAAATGTGCAAATAGATATCTCTTCAAACGAGATAGTGTTTGAGAACATTTGTTTTTGAATGGGTTTTTGAAAAACTATAAGACATGGACGCATCATGGAGAAGATTATATTTCATGTCATCGCTCAGAAAATATTCATATGAATGTTGATTCGAGAACAGTTGATCCGATGAACATAATGCTGAATGATATGATGTGTCAGTTTCAATCTGAAGACAGTAATGTCGTAAATGACGACGTTGTATTGAGTAATCCTTGTTCTTCTGCAGATGGAGAAGCATTGAAATTATTTGAAATTCTTGACGATGCACATACTGAATTATATCCTGGATGCACTAAATTTAGTAAACTATCATTCATCATTGAATTGTTACACCTAAAGGCCTTGAACCAGTGGTCAGACACCTCATTCGACATGTTGTTGGTATTATTGAAGAAGGTAATCCCTGCTGGAGAGAAGATTCCGGAGTCATTCTATCAAGCTCGCAAGTTAATCGATGATCTTGGTTTTACATATGATACAATTGATGCATGTCGCAATAATTGTATGTTTTTCAGAAAAGAGAATGCGCAATTAAATAATTGTACTGTTTTCTATACATCCAGGTGGAAGACCAATGAGATTAATCAAGGTAGTCAGATTCTTCCTGGGAGAGTCTTGAATTAAGGGAAACAAGTTTCCGCTAAACAAATGCGTTATTTCCCACTGAAACCGAGACTGAAGAGATTCTTCTTGTCCACTTAAATTTCTAAATTGATTACTTGGAATTCAGAGAGAAAGAAATAGGTTGATAAATTAACTCACCCGACAGATTCTTTGGCATGGAAAGAGTTTGATCAGAGACACCCATACTTTTACTGAGATGATCATAATATTCGACTGGGTTTGGAAGCAGATGGTTTTAACCCATTTAGGTCCATGGTTGGTGTGACACATAGTTCATGGCCAGTGGTGTTGGTTCCATACAACATTCCCCCATGGGTATGTATGAAGCAAACTTTTTTTCTACTGTCAATTCTAATTGATGGACCGAGAGGACCTGGTGATAAAATTGATGTTTATATGCAACCTTTTATTGATGAGCTACAAGAATTTTGAGCCGACGGTGTAATGACTTTTGACTCGGCAGCAAATGAAATGTTTAGACTTCGAGCCGCTTTGTTATGGACAATTAATGATTTCCCAGCATATGCTAACTTATCATGTTAGAGTACAAAAGGATAATTTTCTTGCCCTTGTTGCAATAAGAGTAAGAAATCTATATGGCTTAAACACTGTAGAAAGTGGGCATATCTTGGTCACATACGGTTTCTTCCTCCATTGCACAGGTTTAGAAAAGACCGTGTGTCATTTGATGGGAATAGAGAGTTTGACCCATCACCACAAATACTGTCTGGGGTTGAAATTTGTGCACAACGTGATGAAGAAAACATCCATACAATGTATGATTTTCATGATTTATTGGTTCCTGCATTGCCTTCTATTCCTACTACAAATAGACAACGAAGTCATAATTGGAAGAAACGAAGTATTTTTTTTGAATTTCCTTATTGGAAATATAATATTTTAAGGCATAATTTAGATGTGATGCACATTGAAAAAAATGTATGTGATAATATTTTGTGCACAATTTTAGGCGTCAATGGGAAATCAAAGGACAGTACTAATGCTCGACGTGATTTGCATGAAATGGGATTGAGAAAACCTTTACATTTATAGCTGGGTGAAGGTAATTGGGCATACATGCCTACTGCACAGTACACAATGCGTAAAAAAGAGAAACAAACATTTATATCAATTTTGAAGACTGTTAAGGTTCCAGATGGTTATTGCTATAATATTTCAAAGTGTGTGAATATGACGAGCATGAAATTATAGGGTTTGAAAAGTCACGATAATCATATTCTGCTTCAATAGTTAATTCTTATAGCAGTTCGTGATTTCTTACCTTCCCAGGTTGTTGAGCCTTTGATTGGAGTTTCTAATTTTTTCATACAGCTATGTTCTAGGAATCATCACATGAGTGATTTGAAAAAGCTACAGGATAAGATTGTACTTGCACTATGTCACCTAGAAAAACTCTTTCCGCCGTCTTTTTTTGATGTCATGGTTCACTTGACCGTGCATTTAACTAGTGAAGTCATTGCTGGCGGTCCCGTGCAATTCAGGTGGATGTATCCAATAGATAAATACTTAAATACATTGAAACTCTATGTACGCAACAAATATCGTCGAGAAGCATCAATTTACAAGGGATATTTAATGGATGAGTGTACTAATTTATATCCTTCATATATTGATGAGGTTGAAACAAAGATAGATAAACTGTCCCAGACTGACGAGGGTCCAATTGGAGAAGGAATAACATTTGATATGTGGAACGAAAAGTGGGTTCAAGCTCATCGATATGTGTTGTTCAACACTCCATCAGTTATGCCATTTATACAGTAAGTTTCATAGTTGATGTTTATTTTGTTTCTATATTTATTTTATTTCTTACCTTATATTGTTTTGTTATTTAGGATGCATATCGCTGAGTGGAAATATGAAAGGCCCCGTGCAACTGAGTATCAAATACAAAAACATCATTTCAACACATTTCATGAGTGGTTCAAGACTCATGTACGTATAATTGATTTAATATTTTTATAGTGCAACTAATTTGTATTTTCACAATCTTTTATCCATTAAACTATATATGTGAAATCTGCAGATTCAAAAGTTACGTGATTTAACCCAGCATGTGAGCGAAGAACTCAACCAACTAGCTGATGGTCCATTTATTATATCTCCTCGCTACAAGTCTTTGGATGCTAATGGATTCTGATTTCGTATTAGCGATGTTGACATGAACCGAGCCACACAAAATAGTGGCGTTGGTTGTTCTTTTGTTGGTGCAGGTTATTATTATAGATTGTTGAGAGATATTATTGAGGTTATTTATGATCGTGGATTAAAACACATATTGTTAAGGTGTGATTGGGTCGATCCAGTTCGTGGAACGAAAGTTTATAACTTCCAATTTACATTAGTAAACTTTAAAAATATGCTATATAAAGATGACCGAGTTAGCAATGAGCCCTTCATACTGACATCGCAGGCAGAACAAGTTTACTTTGTCGGCATTGATTCTGATTGGAGAGTTATAGTGAAAATGTCTAGAAGAGGGGTTTTTCTGATTGAACAAGAGGAACCTGAAGTTGTCACATTTCCTGATCAAACACTTGACCAAACAACAGTAGTTTTACGAGATGAAGATATACAATGGATCAGAGAGACAGTTGAAGGAGATACGATAGACTTTCATGATTAGTAGAAATTGTAATTATATTCCTAGTTATTATTTGTAAAAATATTTATGAGTTATATATGTATAAAAATTCCTTGATTTAACTATAATTTCTTTTAATGTAGGTATGTCACAGGGTGGTCACAGTGGTTCACCTGATGTTGTTGGTATGTATGTTTTCATTTTTCTAAATTAATTGATCGCGATTTTCTGTTTATATTTCCCTAACTATTTCTAATCATTAATTTATATTGTAATTGAATTATGAATTTATGTTTATCAGGATCTAATGCTTCTTCCAGTAGACGCAGGGGTCCTAGTAGAGGGGTTCGATCCTGGAACTCTGGAGCCCGATTGGATGTGTTATTTAACGACACATTTCAACCAATTGGAGATGGTGCTACTGCATTGAGTCGTCAGTTTGGACATATGATACGAGACTCACACAGATTCCCTCTAACGACTCATGACTGGAGTTATTTCCCTCAGGATACGATGGACAGATTATGGAGGGAGGTTCAGGTAAATTCAATGTTTAATTTTTCATGATATTGTTATTATTATTGTCCCATTTACTGACAATATTTTTAACAGGATAATTTAAAATCCTGTCCAGATGAGTTTCAGGTTATTTTTATGTCCAAATTCCAAAAATTATGGAAGTATTACAAGTCAAGGGTGAAGAGAGATCACTGGACACCATTTGCGAGTGGGCCAGACATTCTACAACGAGTCCCTCCAGGCATTCTTCCTACGTAGTGGCAGGATTTGGTTGCGTTTTGGTCGAGTGAGGCAGCGATGGAAAGATTTATTACTTTTAATCTATAAATGAATAATTTTTCAAATGTCTATTAAGTAAATACGTTGAATATAGACTGAGTCTGCTCATCATTCACATAATCGGGCGATGCAGGCCACGCCTTCCAGACTTGGCACTCGACATGTGTCACAGCTCAGACATGATGTAAGTTCAGAATTCACTATTTCATTCATATTTTAAAAATATTTTTGTATAACATAGTGAACCCCTTTATTATAGTTACACCAACGCGACGAGCCAATTGATCGGATGTCCATATGGATGAGGACTCGTAGAGCGGGTGATCCCGATGTTGTCGGTGTTATAGTAAGAAATTTATTTTCTAATTAATAAAGGTATTTTTTATTTTATATAAATTATTCATATTTGTTCAATGATTCATTATATGCTACAGGATCAGTTTGACGCTCAGTTAGCAGAGTTTCCAGAGGAGAAACGTCGTAGTATTGTGCGTAGAGATGAAATATTTCACCGTGTCATGGGGCGTGACGGTCATGGTTATTATTTGACTTATGGCGGTGGTGTCCCACAATGTGCAGTTGTTAGAGCAGATGCGATGGGTGCATGCAGAGAGTCAGGGATGCACACACAGGCTGAGATAGATGCTTCCATGCAGGATATGCAGTGCCATTTTGATTCATAGTTTCAGCAGTTACGTGCAGAGTATGAGGAGAGGTTGTCACAGATGTCATCACGTATCGATGAAATGACGACGCAAAAAGTGGCGTCACAGGTAAACAATAAAACAAACCATACTCAGATTGAATTTTATTGATATGTTTAAGATACATAATATTGATATATATTGTAGGCTACGAATACATCTGCTGGACATCACAGTGATATTGGTGATCCAGATGAGAATGAACCCCATGCATGAGGTAATTTCATCTGTCTTGATGAATTCTTTAGAATTTTTTATATCCTTGATGAATATAATTTTCCTTTTTTACCTAGATTAGTTTGTTTTAATATTTGTGGATGACATCTTCGTGCACTCCAAGAGTGATTATGATCATACCCAAAATCTTGACATCATACAGATTACACTTATTGACTATACGTCAAGCTATATATATGTCAGTTTTGTATTGATTATATAGGTATAGTTATTGGGTCAAATAATTTCAGAGGAAGGTGTGTCAGTGGATAGAGAGAAACCCTAGGCGGTTGTTTCTTGGGAGAAGCCCAAGAACTATTTCGATATTTTTATCTTTTTAGGGTGAGTGAATTGTGACGTGCACACGTAGACGGCACGTCAATCGGACGTGCGGTCTGCGCGGTAGGGCTCATTATGTGTTCTTTAAGTGTTGCACGCACTTGATAAACGCGCGTGGGGGGGGGGGTCCAAATGGGCCGAAAGAAGTCCGAATGGCCTGAAATCAAACAATATCAAAGGGTGAGTGAATTGGGATGTGGTCGACCAGACGACACATCAATCGGACGTGCCGTGTGCCCGCGGTGACTGGGAACGCCGTTCTGGTGTCATAAACGGCCAAAACGGGCATCTAACGGTCAAAATCATAGCAGACGACATCAGATTGACCTGAAATCACAGGAAAACAATCCAATTATTATTCGCGATGTGCACGCGCAGACGGCACGTCAATCGGACGTGCGGTCTGCGTGGTAGGGCTCATTATGCGTTCTTTAAGTGTTGCGCGCGCTTGATAAACGCGCGTGGTGGGGTACAAATGGGCCGAACGAAGTACGAATGGCCTGAAATCGGACGAAATAAAATGGTGAGTTAATTTTGATGTGGTCAAGCAGACAACACGTCAATCGGACGTGCCGTGTGCCCGCGGTGACCAGGAACGCCGTTCTGGTGTCATAAACGGCCAAAACGGGCATCTAACGGTCAAACTCATAGCAGACGACATCATATTGACCTAAAATCACAGGAAAACAATCCAATAATTATTCTTGACGTGCAATAATAGACGGAACGTCAATCAGACATGCGGTCTGCACAGTAGGGCTCATTATGCGTTCTTTAAGTGTTGCGTGCGCTTGATAAATGCTCATGGGGGGGGGGGGGGGGGGTCCAAACGGGCCGAACGATGTCCGAATGGCCTGAAATCAGAAGAAATCAAAGGGTGAGTGAATTATGACGTGGTAGAGCAGACAAAACGTCAATCGGACGTGCCGTGTGCCCGCGGTGATCGGGAACGCCGTTCTGGTGTCAAAAACGGCCAAAATGGGCGTCTAACGGTCAAACTCATAGCGGACAACATCGGATTGACCTGAAATCACAGGACAACAATCCAATTATTATTCGCGACGTGCACGCGTAGACGGAATGTCAATCGGACGTGCGGTCTGCACTGTAGGGCTCATTATGCGTTCTTTAAGTGTTGCGCTCGCTTGATAAACGCGCGTGGGGGGGTCCAAACGGGCCGAACAAAGTCCGAATGGCATGAAATCAGACGACATAAAAGGGTGAGTGAATTTTGATGTGGTCGATTAGATGGAATTTTAATCGGATGTGCCGTGTGCCCGTGGTGACCGGGAACGCCATTCTGGTGTCATAAACGGCCAAAACGGGCGTCTAACGGACAAACTCATAGTGGACGACATCAGATTGACCTGAAATCACAGGACAACAATCCAATTATTATTTGCGACATGTACGCATAGACGACACATCAATCGGACATGTGGTATGCACGGTAGGGATCATTATGCATTCTTTAAGTGTTGTGCGTGCTTGATAAACGCGCGTGGGGGGGGGGTCAAATGGGCCGAATGAAGTTCGAATGGCCTGAAATCGGACGACATCAAAGGGTGAGTGAATTCTGATGTGGTCGAACAGACGACACGTCAATCGGACCTGCCGTGTGATCGTGGTGACTAGGAACGCCGTTCTGGTGTCATAAACTGCTAAAACGGACGTCTAACGGTCAAACTCATAGTGGACGACATCAGATTGACCTGAAATAACAGGACACCAATCCAATTAGAACAATAGAATTAATAATTTTAAAATTTTAAAACTGTAATCAAAATTATGAATATTATTTTGAAAATCAAATACTTTAGATCTGTTATAGTAAGTTTGATGTTGAATATTTGTTTTCTAGGTTTTATTCGGTACTAAGTTTGTTATTAAATTTTGTTATGCAGTTATATGTGATGATGGATGCGGAGCTTGGAAGATGACAACCGGGATTTATTTGGGTATATTAATGTATAATTGATTTTTTTTTAAAAAAAAATTAAAATTTAATAGCAGTCGCTGCCTATTGAGGTCGCTAAATCCCATCCAGGCTTGCCTACAGCATCCACCAAATGGCGGTCGCTGATAGTAACAGCGACGGGGCAAAAGCGGCCGCCGTTTGGCGGATGCTAGCTGGCCACTATAGGCCTTTAGCGACGGCTTTTGGCGGTCGCTAAAGTTCATTCTTGTACTAGTGCAATCACATGCATCAATATAACTATGTACACTAGGCGCATCATATGTAAGAATTCCTTCTCATATAATCTATTTGTTTAAGATATTTAGTGACTATGGGATGTGGCATTTTTCATTCCCATTTAACCAACTAAACTATTCTCAATTCTCTGAGTATAGACTCACCATGTCAATAAATACATCATATGATATTCACCTTTATAGATGGACATATCATATATCCCCCACCGGAATAGATAATAACATCATATTCACTTTCTAGGTATGATCGTACACTCCCTCAGTCTATCTCATCCAATGGTATGAATGTCATACCAATTATATGAGAGAATAAATCCAATATTTCATGATCTCTAACCAATTAAATGACCAAAACCCTCTAATTAGATAAGATTATGGTATTATATAAGAAATTTATCAAATATAAATATTCTCATACAATGTATCACGTTTACCTTCGGTAGTGGGGACTCAAAATATAAATCATGCTCCCTTAGTATAACAATGACACATTTTATGACACCCCAAGTTGTATAGTTCATTGGTTATCCAATGTATATCCCCTCATTTTGTACCTCATGGGTATAATTTTTATCCATAGATAAGAATAAAAATCTTTCTAAACATAACATTTAATTACAACTTATAATACTCTATGATTAACATCGTTAAGAGATAAATCAAAGCAATGCTTTGAGAGGTCAATTATCATTACACTTCATGATAAATGTATCATGATATATATAAATTCATCCACTGTGAAAAAAATGTTAAATCAGATATTTATTTTTTTAAAATCATGATACATTATATATTTTTAATATCCTTTAATAATAATTAAAAATCCAATCATAAGAAGCATTCTATCATATCGAATATGATCAACTGCATGATCAACCTAATATTTTCTTCACTTTTGTGGAATTTGTTAAACTCATTACATCTCAATGTAATTCTAGCCACATGACTTTGTGACCAACTCCTAAAACCATCCCACTAAACTATTTAATGATAAAATTATATAGAGAAACAGATTTTGAATAATTTTGTAAATTATGAATCAATATTCTAATTATCAAATCCATGAACTTATTCAAACTCCATGACACTTCATCATCATGTTTTCTGATTTTATTAAATTTTATTTCTACTTAGAAATATTTACATGTTCATCATCATGATTATTGGTACACTTTCCACATATCACATTCCTTTAGATATAATGAAACTTTTTAAATTATCACTTCACCAATAAATTCTAATCTATTTAGGATAAGCTAAAATTCAATTGTATTTTGAATAGAATAATAATTTATGTGATAAATTTAAAATTATCAAAGTCTAAAAATACTCCCACTAACATCTTATACACTATATTCACTTCATATTATATTTTTAAGAAACATAAACTCCCTTTTTATAAATAAAACTTATTTACTATTAATATGAAATTATAATGAATAAAATATTTTTTTCATGTCACATGTGGTATTCTATGAGTATGAAATATTTTCTTTAAAATGATAATATTAATTAAAATATTTCACTTCAGGTGGTGGGATCAAATCCCTCATACTTTAAAAAAAATATCTGAATAAACACTTTTATTCTAGATAAAACATTTTTATCCTTATTATTTTCTCAACATAGTTATCAAATCCAATGAACCATAAACCATGTGAATTGAGTCAATCAGGCCTTTTAATTCATAAATAATCATTGTTAGTAATAAAACTCTCATATCATATTTGATAAATGGGATAAATATACAAATACTTTACTTTGATCGATATGAGCTTTATATAATCAAATATATGATTCAAAAAACCCTTTGTTTCATAATTAAATGAAAACTATAATATTAAACAATACCTTCCTTAATTTTGACCTCTTATATACCAAAAAATTTTACAATGTATACACTAGGTGTCATATACCCTTAAAAAAAGAATTAATTTCTATATCCTAGATATGTATAATGGATTTTTCATGGAGTTTCTAAAACCCCTTCTGGATTCTTCGGCCATTCCATCATATGGAAACATTATTTTTTCTTCCTGATAATACCTCTAGGTTTCACTGACTTTGACTGGATGCTTTAATAAAACGTTTTATCCTCGCCAACAAAATTTTCTTCTTGTAGTTTTAACTTTTAACCATTGTTATTCCCAACATAGCACTAGATACTAGTCAAAACATTACTTGTTCATCTATTTTGAAAAACATGACACATTTGGGTAAAGTTTTCTTGAAATCATTCATATTTTAATAAAAATTCAATTAAATGAATTCCACTACCATAACAATACTCAGAATATATCTATAATCTCACATAGTCAGTGGAATACTCAATCAAATCGAGTATATGATAAAATACTAATGTCTGTTTGTTCATTCTATATATAACTCCTTTGAAACATTATTAGAATATTATATGTTAAACGTAAACATCTATATGGATTTTCAAAACAACATCAATAGTTTGTTACTCAAAAGGGGTTGTTCTAACACAATAAATTTCTCCATATTTAATATAATTTCATACCATGCTAGTATTAGGGGTTTATTATAATAAGTCTATACTTTAATGGATTGGTCCCCATGTTATTGTGGATGATGAATGTTATATTAATATAAAATGAAATATTTTATCAAATGATTATCAATTTTTACAATCATTTAATAATGACTTTTATTAAATTTTATCCCATTATAATGATGAACCATTTTGAACTCATCGTATCCATTAGTGGGAAAAGAGCCCTATTTCACTACGAAATAAGCCTGATTTGGTTTTTATCTCACCACTTAGATATCTAGGTTGGGAATAATTCCAACCATAACATATAGGACTCATGTATTTTTGAGTGGACAACTCTTTACCAAATATGTCAAATGGATACACTCAACTATATTACTTTGGAAACCTAATCATATTAGGGTATCTCAACTAATTGTAACCCAAATAAAACACCAAGAATGAGAACCTTATACTTTTATGGTCAACTCTTACATACCTTCCTTATACAAGATAATCTAGGGACGCCCATATTTAGCATAATCTATCTAGATGGATGATTCATGTCTTGAGAATGGAGCATTGGAAGAGATAATAAACATAGTATTTTAAATGGGACTTCATATCACCATATCATATCATTTTTTTAACTTTAAATTCATGTAGGATTATAATTATTTAGTTTTGAACCATATTCCCTTTATCAAATCAACATGTTCAAGCCATATTAAAGTGTAAATATTTACTAAATTCATGTCTCGTCTTACTAACTAAAATTAAAATTTAACTATATTCATACATATCTAAATGAATCCATTACTTAAGATACCTAAAACCCTTTCATGTAAATTCTTAAAATTATATGAAATCAATAATCTTTATATGAGTAATACTGGAGCCACTTATAGTCATCCCCCACTTATCTAGACAAGGAATAATCCTCTAGACCAATGAACAGTGTGAACAAAATTCCATATAACCATCGTTATTTTACTCAATATATATCTCAATTCCAACCTAAATTAAACACTTAATATGTATAAACTATAACTAACTACTTAATTCAACCTAATAACAAAATATAAGTCAAATTCATGGTTGAAAAAAAAAACTAAATCAATTATCATACCTAGAATGTAATTACTTATATGATTGTATGATAAAATTAATGTAATTTAACAATATTAAACTAAATCAGAAATTGAAAATTTTAATATTATAATTATAATAATGAATAATTAATTAATGAATAATTATATAAAAAAAAATTCAAAAATTTAATCACAAGTTAAAGATTTATGAACAATTTATAAATAATTATAGGGATAAACACTTTATAAATTAATTATAAATTATGGAAATTCAATAATTTTAAAAACTAAACACTTTATACTTATTTTCAATATGAATTATTCTATATTTTTCATTATATGGAATCTAAATTAAATATATGATATTAAATAAGATATACAATTTTTAAATTTTAATTCTATTATGTGAATAATTAATAAAGTCTAAATATCATAAATTTTAAATAATTTAAATCACGATCAAATAAATCATCAAAACTCATTTTTTTGTTATTTAAATAATTTCCCAAGTAAGTCCTTTCTTTTGAAAAATTCATATTAAATATTATGAACAATTCTTAATTAATATATAAATTATTTTATATTTTTTCTTTTTGTTAATTTTAAAAAAATATATTAATTATTGTAATATTTTTATATAATCAATTTATATCTAAATTATAATTCATCAATATGATTTTGAAATGATAATTTATGAAATTAAAATTTAATATTATAACATATTTAACAAAATTTTCAAAAAAATTAAATAATAATTTATCAATATTTTATAATAAATTAATTTTTAAATTGTTTTATAAATAAAAAATAGCCCATTTTACCTTTTTTATAATTTATATACATTTTATATAGTATATAATTCATCTCATAATTGAATTTTATGAAAAGATGATTTTTCATTTTTTAATACTACATATAATTAAAAACATAAAAATATGTATAGGAATAAAATTAATGGGCGCCTCATAAATTCATGGATGAAAAAAAATTATTATATATCATCCTATGTGAGAATAAATGTTTTTTCCTAGAGTCTATGTGAGATAAACAGTGAACCGACATAAGAATAAATATTCCTGTAATGTGATATTAATTTGATGTGTAGGGGTCATGTAAGGTGTTACAAGAAAAGAATATCCAATACAAGAATAATGACCTATGATATTCCTATTGTATAATTTTAATTCATTTTTTTGTCATATTTACTATGTGACTACTGTCAAATTAACATTGCGTATTCAGAACTTCTGTAATATTAACTAAGCGTAATGAGATCTCACTTGAGATTAACCAACATTAATTTCATACAACTTATCATAGACATATACAATTAATCTTGTATAGTATTAGTCTGTACACTATTATATAAAATAAGATTCATGGAGCACATTGAAAACATTTTTCAAATTAAAACAAGAGAACCCTATGATCGAATTTATATCATAACAAAGATATAATACATTAAAAGAACACAATTTTTACATTATATCTGATTTTGAGATTATTACCCCATGGTGAATTTGTAATAACTTTGATGGGATTATAATGATCAAATTTAATTTTTCTGAGAATAGTGAAATAATTAAGAAACTATAAAACTAATAACCATCATGTAAACGATGAAAAACAGGTTTACTCAAAAATAATTAATTTCAATGATACAAACATTATCTATGTTTGTAAAATTTTTACCAAGAGTCATCAAAATGATATCCCTCCTCTTTGGTGTATCAAAAGATTGATATGAACCATCCATCAAATATATATGAGGCACTCTATCTTTCATAGTATGTTAGTGCCTCTCATAGTAATGAAAATAGAATAAATAATCTTCAGAATCATTGGAGTATTATCTTGGAAATACACACATGAATATCAAGCACATAAAATGGGTACAACCATCATTTATAGGGATCATGGAAAATCATGATCTATTACATGATTTTACTCATGAATTTCATAAACATATGATAATATATTAGTATTTAAAACTCATTGGTAGCTAATTGAACAAGACAAACTGTTAAACATTTAATCATGTGAAATGTCAATTTTAACTCTATCTAGTGGAATAATCATGCTTTAATACATTAATGTTCCACTAACATGATATGGTAGTGCATTGTTATTGTAAAAAAGTATATATGATATCCACAATAAATCTTATGTTATACATCAATTTTCAAGCATGGAATACTCTATAATATACACATATTATTAAATATTATATTGTGTAATTAATATCAAATATTAATTTGATATAGTGAATTTATACTTCATCAAATTGAAATCCCTATGAGAAAAGATTATTTATTTATTTAATGATCACAATAGATTATAAAACATTGACTGAATAGGTAATTCCTCTTGTATTTTAATGCATGAAAAACAGTAATAATTTTCATAAAATTGGAAGGGTAGTTCTTTTCAAGAGGGTACAACTATCTTTAACCATAAAAAAATAACTCATGATCCTTTATAAAGATACAACCAAGCCAGATTTAAGATACATCATAATACACCTCAAAAACATCACAAGGAAAAGGTAAAACAATGATTGGAGTTGTAGTAACGACTTCTTAAATTATGTAAATGATATTTTACACTGGATATACCATAGGGATATATCTTCATTATATCTTAAAGAAGTCATCGTCATGACTATCATTTATAATTATTGAATAAAATAGTGATACTATAAGAAAATTCCAATGAGTATCTTTACATTCAACACATTTGGTAGAAATGTATTAAATATAATTGGCTCAAACTTCTATAGATCCAATGAGACACCATCATCCAAAATTATATTAAAAATGAATTTTACATCATAGATCTAAAAGGAACAATTGGGTAGCTTGGAATATAATTGATTATCATTCATGGTTTATAAGAAGATGTGGAGATGTTAAGAAAAAATTAATAAGCACAAGAGCCTTAGCCCAGTTAGTAAGGAATCCCTATGTGCATGCATGAGACCTAGGTTCAAAACCAAGAAGAAGCTTATTTCTAGGTACTATAGCAGCATTGTAGCAGACTCTGTGATGTGCTGTAGCAGTTACTGTAGCAAGTACTGCTCGGTACTATAGTAGCTAGAACTATTCACCTTGGGCTAGCAGTTTGGGATTGGAGTCCTTAAGGACTTCAGGATAACCATGCATGCAGGTTAGTAGGGATTTCAGGACACGTTTTAGTCATTTGGGCCACATCCAGGACTTCAGGCCACATGTAGTTGCCCCAGATAGACTCTTCAAAAAAAAAAGCATCCCCAGAGGAGGATTCAGAGAAGGTGCACTCACCAGAGTAGAACAAAATGGATTTGGAAGAATTAGAGGGTATGTCTATGCCTTTGGGACCAGCTTGTGCTTGCAGGGGAAGCTTAGCCAGACGACCATGTGAAGGTAGAGAGCTACTATCATGATGCAGATGCTTGGGTGGGGAACTTCCATGCATTCATAGTCTAGTAGAATTCCCTAATACCTTTAGGTCATGTAATGTCTCTTAATCCTATGGTCCATGAAATCACTAAGCCTATGGTCCTTTTAAGGGTTCCCCCTTATCCCTTGGAAGCGGGGTTATCAAAAATCAATAAAAATGAAGGCCTTTAGGCCATTCAAGTAAATCATGATCATCTTGAGAATTCTAATAAACAATTATATCATCCAAAAATACAACAATAAATTATATTATGAAGGGATTAAAGACATCATTCATATATTCCATGAATATAGCTATTGTAATGTCCATACCAAAAGGCATCACTAGATTCTCAAAAAGACCATATAGACTCTAGAAATTAATATATGGAATCTTTTTTTGTCTAAATCTATGATGATTCTAATATAAGAGAATATCAATTTTAAAGAACCAATTTTCACCTTTTAATTGATCAAAGAGATCATTGATCCAATGTAGAGGGAATTTATTATAAATCAAAACTTGGTCTAAAATACTATAATAAAAAAGACATAGAAATCCACCAGCCTTCTTGGTGAAAAGGACCAGAGCAACCCAAGATCAAGTGATTGGTTTAATAAATCATTTAGCATAAACCTATTCTAACTAAATTTTCAGATCCCTCAACTCATTCCATTCTATTTAATAAGATGGAATATATATATCATCTTAGTTTTAGGAAATTGATTTATGGTAAATTCAAACAATTACTAAGAATAATTTCTTAATTTTTTTTCTAAGAACATAACATAATAAATCTATACTATTTTATGTATATCTTTTATCTTTTTATATTTAACCAATCCAAGAATAATTCTAGTCATTTCTATTTTAATTTCTCCAACATTCCTGTAATAAAAACCTGATCAAATCATCAAAATCTAAAAATATCTAGGGGTATATTGATAAGTAACTAGAGTTTAGAAGGAAACTCTATTAATATAGAAGTCAATACTGACTCAAAAGTTGATCAACCAGTCCTTCTATAGAATGACATCAAAAGAACCCATATTAAGAACCATTAGATCCTATAAATGTTCATAAGAATCCTTGACAAAATTATCTAAGATAAAATTCATAGTTTTTTCAATAAACTTTCTTAAAGGTGCACAGACACTCATATATGAGGATAATACTCCCAAAATACAGTCGAAATGACTTCATATATTTTTTTATATTAAATAATTCAATTTACCCATGAGAATAAATCACAAGGTAAATTATAAGATTAACAAGTACCACCTTTAATAGTATAGAACTCACACCAATATCAATTATATATTTCTATATAGAATACGCTCTATTGAATCTTTATCCTCGACCTAAGGAGAGAAATCAAACATTTTTGATCTAAATGTGGTTATAAAACCCAGTCCACCACATCAAGATCCTCAACCAGATCTCATAGAAGTTGGTTAGCTACTATAGATATACTAAGATACTCATTGTGGTTATAAAGACTTTTTTTCTAGAAATGCTTTTTAACACTCTTATGTACATTTTTTCAATAGAATCATTATGGATAGCCATATAAAGTATAACTTGGAACATTAAACGTAAATTTTTTCTTATTAAACTATATGGTACCAGACTGATGGAACTGAGTATGAGATCATCCAGATCAAGGAAATAGAGGTACACCATACTCTTGACATCTATCTTCCTTAGTCCAGTTATGAGGAGAGTCTCCCAATCATGAGACCTCACATGATCTTATCACAGAAATTATATCCTTATCAACTATATTAGGTAATGTTTCTAGCTTAATGATTTTTACATATGTATGCAATTCCTCTTTCATGTACATATCAAATCACTTTGACTTTGATTCATCATCTCCTATCATATATAGAGAAATTTGGAGTAAATATGTTAATTTGGAAGCATAATCCATAACATACATTGATCCCTATTGAAGATTCAATAATACTTTATCCACGAAGAAAATATAAATTATCACTATAGAATTTCTCAATGAATATATCTCGAAACTTCTTCAAGGTAGGTCCATGGTCATTCTTAGCTTTGGGAATGAAACCCCGCCACAGAAAACTACCCCTTAAAACATAAAGATGTATTGTAAGAACCCATTACTTCTTTTGTGGTAAATATCTTTCCTTTTTAGTTTGTACTTAAGAAAATGGAGAAAAAATAGACCGACTGCTGGTTACAACACTATTAAACAATGTGAATGGGTGTTACACGCTATTTAATCCTAGTGCACATCATATAATGATTTCAACATGATCTTTTAATGATGTGTAAGTATATCAGTTGATGAAGGAAAACCAGTATATACATGACATGTATTTTCAAGCACATGACATGATTTGTTTATTATTAAAACGGGTATTCGCCCCATATTCATCTCCCAGAAAGAACCCTCATCGACTGGTTCTCAAAAAGTAGCGCAGAAGGATGTTTCCCCTCCCAATTAATCATCTGGACTCCGATTTGAACACCATATAATGCATTGGAACCCCTCATTAAGGCTTCACATGTTCTTTCATCTTGAATTATTTAATTTTTTTTAATAAGTGACTTTCCCAGATGAGATATTTTATTCATATTCCTTGTGATAGTTCAAATTACATGATAGGATTGATATATCATATGTACCCATGTGATTTGTTATTGTTAAGGACATGTAATAGTTTCATATACTTTTGTTTCTTATTATGTTAATTTTCCCATGTAAGTTGATAATTGTGGTTAAGACATGTAATAGTTTAATTTACATGTCTTGCTTATTATGATAATTGAGACCATGTGAACATTTTTGAAAGGCCAATCCTTAGGAGGATGGTCCTTGATTGATTATATTAGATGCTTTTGGTTTTAACTTATGAATGCCTATTGAAATTTTAATTAAACTTATTTTGATTAAAAGGTAAATAGAAATAGGTGAACCATGGACTCAAATTATAATTCCCTGGATGGGCTCATGTGTTTATTTTACCTTATACCTCGGGTGAACCGTAGATCCATTGAGTGTTGACACAGATGGACTAAAAGAGAGGTTATTATGTTTTGAGATGAGTGAGCCATGGATTCAGTAGTTAGGATCATGGAGACTAAGTTTAAAGGATGAACGATTCATGGAATTAGGGATACCACGGATGGATTCTATTGGAAATTTTTATATGTTTTGGAAGATACTTGCGTTTTATTGATAGGATCCAAGGACAGCTCAACTAACATATTCTCGCACCACACCTAGAGTGAGACTGGGTTACTAAGAAGATCGTACGGATGGGATGGTAGGATGTAGGTTGTTTTACAAAAGTATTAATACTTGAATTACAATTTAGTAATATCAAGGACAAAAATCAAAATATAAATTAAATATTGAAACAGAATGACTTATGATGTGTCTTCCAAGCCAAATCACAGTATTGGATTTGGAATTCAATTATAATTGTTTAGATAGCCTCCTGAGGTATCTGTCACACTTACTTTTATACAATATTTTATGGGCTTAAGATAGATCTCAACACTTATATCATTAAATATAATTGAACTATTAAAGAACATGAAATTATTGTAAATGGAAACAAGTGGTTGTAGTACTGTTTACTTTTGAATACTTCAGAGCATACTGCTCCCACTATTGTAAACTACATGTTATATACATTCAATAAAATATTAGAATAGATATTGGGTGGTTTCCTACTGGTGTTTAGTCTCACACCCTCTTTGGGTCATGTTTTTGGGCCCAAACTATTTATATTTTTGTAGGTGTCGATAAGAGAAAGTTCCCTTCTTTAGGTACTTGATATGAAGTTTAGGAGTGGTAGAAAATGTGATCAAGTTGAGGCTTACAATTCTTCTAAATTTATTTTGTTCATTATATACTATTGGAACTTATATCATGTATTAATTCAGTGTATCTTGATTTGGATATTTTCCTAGAACATGTGACATGCAACATCATCAATTGTATGTTATGACATCTGGTTGATTTATTATCAGTCTTATGTTGTTTACTTTTGTTTCCTGGTATTATTGATTCCTCTATTGTATTGTTATTATTTCCTCTATGTTACACTCATACAATGAAGTTATTGTTTCCCCACTGTCACTCCTAGGTGCCCGCTTCTAGTCGGAATCCTATTTCATTTGGTGAAATGCACTTGAGGTCATGTAGCAAACTGGGTATGGGGAACCTTTTAATGAAATCTGGATCTAGGAAGTTACCAAGTGGTATCAGATTAGTATTTTAAGGTTTGCCATAATTTTTTTGTGAAATTATTCAAAGATAGTATGGAAATGGAGTTTGATAATAAACTATGCCAGAGAGTAGCTACCCCATGTATTTGGATAATCCAAATAGCCTCAAATTGAATTTTGTTTTTTGGATTTTGAGTTAATGTCATTGATTCGATTTCACCATTGGTTGACACAGTAGTATTGTGATGTTATTATTGATATCATTGTGGTTCTATTTTGATGAAACCTTATGTGATAAGGATATTCTATCTCATGCATCATATAGGCACTTTTTAGTAATCACATGCCATGCATTCCTGGCATGCCATTTAGAGAGAATTACTTGTTGCATGCTTTTTTGATAGATAGCATGATAGATATTATTATTGTTGTGATATGTGTATTGGTACATACTATATTTCAAATTGGATGGATTCCAAACTATGGTCCTTGAGGTGTTTGGTCCCTCTTGAAGCATAATTTTTTGGATCAAGTTTCCATCATATATTGAATTTTTCAATGATGTGCTATGTATATGGATTTAAAAAATTGATCTGTGGGGAGTATGGGCCCCAATAAATTAGAAATTGGCATACCTTTGGTTTACTATTGAATAAATGGGGGTTCTGGGGACGTTTCATTGGTTTAATGTCTAGAAACCTAGGTAACATGGCATGTGCTTCTATGAAAACTTGCCATGTGTTCTTCTATTTGAGAAGAATAACTTTAATTAATTACATGCCTTGTACTATTTCTACATATTGTGGGGAAAATGAGTGTGTCCAGGAATGTGATATGAAACATATAATAGTGAAGGTTTTGGACAATGCACACTTTGTAATTTAGGTACACACCATGTAGTGTTACACAAGTAGAACCCATGTGGTTTTGGACATATAAAAGTATATGGCCAGGAGGGAAGTCTCGAGCACACACTGTGTGCCAGCATTAAATGTTGTGTATCTTGGGTGGTTACACACCAAGTCTGGCTAAAGTACATGCCTGAGTAGGATCTTTATAGTACACACCGTTTATGGTTTCTACACGCTGTGTAATATTCTTTTTGTAACCTTTTAGGGGTTTCTAATGTGGTTTAGTTCTTGTGCTTTTGAACTAAGAACCTTCATATTGAACTTTAACTAAGGTGGGTGTTGGACCTTGTAGATCCATTTATCCAAGATGAACTCTAGTTAAATGCCTGGAGAGTGTAAATGATCATAAACCAGAGGTTGTAGGCCATGGGCTACTAGATAATCCTCCAGTCGTACTAGCTGAGGAACCTAATATTATACTAGACGTAGGTGCTGATGCACAGTTCCATGAAGGTTTTATGAGATTCATGAAAAACAATTAGGGATAACCACACTCATCCACTTCTATGGAAAAGATGACATGAGTGTTCTAGCAGCAACATCCACCCATGTTTTTTTGGGGATTGTAGACCACAGGCTGTAGAGTCTTGTCTGGAGGCCATGTTGGAAATCTTTGAGCATCTGGAGTTTCCTCCTGTAAGGAGGGTAAAGCTCGCAACATATATGCTATGCGATTACTCTAAGAGATGTTGCGATCTAATTACTCATTCCGACCGTCATCGAGATATAGCATGAGAATATTTTCAGACAATATTCTATGATTACAATTTTCTTGAGACGTAGAGGTCTGATCAGGCCTAGGAGTTCATGCATCTAGGGTAGGGGAAGCTATCAGTTATGAACTTTTCTTCCAGTTTTACTATCCTCTATAGTTTCATGTATATTCTAATGGGTGATGATGTAGCGAAGGCTAGGATATTCGAGGATGGTCTTAGGTATGACACCTAATGACATGTAAATTTCGTCATGTTGACTACTGTATTAGCTATAGTGAATTGGGAACTGATTACTGAGTGCAATACAAGGGAATTTAGAGGTATGAGTCTACGTTGTTCACACCGAGAACTGGTATGGTATCGAATGGTAGTAAGATTCTTTGCCTGGAGATTTCTCATGGTGACTGTAGTAGTCAAAAATTTTCTTCAGGTAGCCATGTCAGGTGCTACCAGTGTGGTAGGCCAGGTCATACAAAGCCACAGTATCTATAGGTCCCAGTTGAGTGTCAGTGTTATGAAAAGATGGGCCTTATTTAGTTCTTCTTCAAGATGTTTCCACCAATGGATAGTGAGAGAGGGTCTGCACCGACTCCATGATTAGGAGAAGGGTCAGAAGCTTCTCACCAATCAGGGAACTGGAATGTGTCAAGATTTTTGAGCTATACTGGTGATCATGTCCATGGTAGCCTGACACCAGGTTCTCAATGACAGTAGAGTGGATCATCCCAGAGTAGCCAGGCTGTGTCATAGGGCCCTGGTACGGGTTAGAATGATACTGTACAATATACCCAACATGAGCAGGATCCTGGACCTTCTACTGTCATAGGTACTGTTCCAATCACAATTTTTTTAGCTCGTACACTTTTTTATATAAGGGATTCATATAGTTTAATATTTGTGCCCATTATGGAGGACCATGGGATTTTTGTTTTTTACTTCTCATGAAGTTAGGATTCCTAAAATTTTGTTAGGAGTTAGAATGGAAAGTGTCCATCAGTGCAAGGAGTTCCCCATTTTGGTTGGTGGGTGTCACATTGTATGGGACCTCTATATATTAGAGATGATATGCTTCAATATAATTCTTAGAGTGGACTATTTGGATTCATTTCAAGCCTCTGTTGTTTTATATTACTTTAGGGTGAGTTTCACGTCACTAAATGGTGGAGTGTCTCTACATAAAGGTGAATGGGATGATCATGCACTACTTCAAATATAGCCTATATTATCACTACAAAAGGTCATTAACTATGGTAGAAATATTTTGTTAATCGAGGTGAAGATGAATGGGGGGTCCCTTTAATAAGCTCTTGGAAAATCGATGATAAAGGCCCCACTTATTAGAACTAAAAAATAGTGGTGATAAAAATGTCCTTTTTCAGTGATTTTTTTAGTGCTGATAAACGACCCGGTTTATCAGAATTTTTGTAAGCACTGATAAAATATTTTTTTTAAAAAAAGTTAAAAAGAATTTATAATGCATGGGGTGTTTAACAGTGCTTGAAACCCCCACTTTTATCAGTACTAGGCGAAGACCCCTCTCTCTCACCAACAATACACTTGCCTGCGCAACCCCCTCACACTTGCCCGCGTGCCTCTTCATCCACCAGAACACTAATCCGATACCCCCCCATGCATTCCTGCACCTTTACCACTAATAAATTTAGGTTTTTTCTCTATTTAATGATATATCTATTCATATATATATAGTTATATTTATTCGTATATTAATTTAGATTCATATTAATATAAATATATTTAGTCATATTAATACATATATATTTATTGATATATTAATATATATATATATATTTATTCGTATATTAATATATATATATATAGTAATAATTTTTTATCCATATATTTATTTGTATATTAATATATATTTATAAGATTAGTTTTAAATACATTTATAAAATATGCTTTTTATGTGTGTTTATAAATAAATAAGTAAATTCATATATAAAACACACACACAAACACACCCACCCACCCACACACACACACAAATATATATATATATATATATATATATATATATACACACAAATAAATACATATATATGTGTATCTAAAAAGCCATAGGATGTTAAAAACGACCATAACTTGAAATACAAAAGCCTGTTTTAACTGTACAACTAGTAAAATTGATGAAAATGAAACAATATTTTATATGATATGGGGTATAGGCCTAGAAGACATTCAAATTAGGAGTTATAGCTGTTTGAATGTTAAAAATCTTGGCATCCTGACTAAAAACTCAGTTTTAGAGGCCTTTTGGGCCGTTTTGGCCTTAAAAAATGTGACATAAGGTTTCCTTTGGACACTACCGTGTAGAGATAATCATACGATTTGCTTTGATATACAGCAGAGCTCAAACTGAAAACTGGATCAAAACTTATGACCATTTGATGTTTGAGTTACATTTTCAACTTATTTAAGAACTTTTATTATTATTTTTTTATTTTTTTGTCTTCAAATTGTTATTAAATTATTATTAGTCGTTGATAATTAAAAAATTGTTAATTAATAATATTTTTTAAAATATTTTAAAGTCATTTTCACTAAATTTCTTATATATTAAATGTAATAGTCTATTTATACTTATCTAAAAGTTATTAAAAAAATATATATTATATTTATATCAATATAAATATACTTACATATCAATATATTATTTTTCATGAAATTTATTTAGAAGTATAAACTTTATTAATGATATGAATTAGTACTGATAAAGCCCCCCTTTATCAGCACTACTAAAAAAAGTAGTTGATAAAGGCGTACCCTTTAACAGCACTAAAAAAGTGCGGATAAAGGGGGTGCCTTTATCAGTGCTAAAAAAACACAGATAAAGGGTCACATTTAACAATGCTTTTTTTAGCACTGATAAAGGGCGGCTCTGCAGAAACCCTGTTTTGTGGTAGTTAGGCGAGCCGAGCAGGACTTAATCATCGTGGGATGGGCGAATTGACATCCTAGATCATGAGTTTATATCTGGATGACTAGGGGACACGTTATGTAGATTTTCCTCTAGTGGTTGATCATTTCAGGGACATCTTACTGTATGAATTTTCAGGTTTACCTCTGATGATAGTGGCGGAGTTCTATATCAATCTAATTATAGGAGACACACTAGTTTCCATTACTCTTTACAAGATGGCTACGATGGAGTTGTACGAGCTTGAGAAGTAGCTAAAGGATTTGGAAGCTAATGGTTTTATTTGACCCAATACTTCTCTGCAGGGTCCACTGGTCCTTTTTTCGTAAAAGGTAGAAAATACCCTTATCCTATGTGTAGATTATCCAAAATTGAAACAATTAACCATTATGAACTGGTATCCTCTACAACAACTGATGATCTCTTCGACCTGCTCCATAGATCTCATGTTTTCTATAAGATTGATCCAAGATCTAGTTAACATAAGGTGCATGTTAGATCATCATACATACCTCACACAAACATTTAGAGTAGGTATGGTCAGTATGAGTATTTGGTCATGCCGTTCAGTCTCACGAATGTGCCTTCAGTCTTATCACCCTGTTGAACTGAGTGTTCCATCCTTATATTGGCTCATTCTTTGTGGTTTTTGTGGATGACATATTTATGTATTCTCAAAATCAACACAACCATGCCACACATATTGAGATGGTTTTGATTACACCTAGAGAGCATTAGTTATAGACTATGATCACAAAGTTCCACATCAAGATGGGTCAGATACACTTCCTAGGTCACATCATCTCAGAGATAGGAGTATCAATGGACCTCGAAAAGGTGAGTGCAATAGTTTCTTGGGATCATCCCAATAACATCCTTGAGGTGTTGTGTTTTCTAGGTATATCAAGCCACTACATACATTTTATATAATACTTCTCATGTTTAGAATTTCCATTTATTGGACTGACTAAAAAGGTTCTGAAGTATGTGTGGACAGATTCCTATGAGATGACCCTTTAGAAGATGAAAGGGTGATCAACTTCAGCACTGATACTAATTTTTCTAGAGCTAGGAAAGAGTTACCCTATGTATTTTTATGCATCTAGTATCGATCTAGGTGCAGTTCTTATGTAAGTGGAATGATTCATTGCATACAGGTCTCGATAGTTAAGGCCACATGTGAGGAATTACCTGATGCACGATCTCAAGATTATTGTAGTTGTTCATAATTTACACTATTGGATACATTATTTATTTGGAGAGTGTTTTATGGTGTACATGGAACACAAAAGCCTCAAGTACATATTTACACAGTGTGATCGGAATCTTTGGCAGCAAAAGTGTGTGGAATACCTTTAGTCCTTTGACATCAATCTTGAATACACACATGGTAAAGAAAATTCAGTGGCTAATGCTTTGATTAGGATGACTCAGATATCAGATGTGAAATATCCCAATAGAGAGTGGAATATTAGGGCGTTATTCTATGAGATGTACTTTGAGGTGCACAATAGTCTGGGAAAGACTTTAATTTCATCCTTAGAAGTTACATCCACCATACTAGAAAAATTGAGGATGAGGAAGATATCAAATTCAAAAGGTCTAGTCATACTGGAGAGTGTGGTAGGTGAGGACACTAATCCTAGTTGGACTATAGGTTTGGATGAAGTTTTGTAGTTACATGGTCATGTATAGGTTTCAGCTGACATGTGCAAGGAGCTGATGCAAAAATTTCATGCCTCTATATGGGAAGTGCATCCTGGTGTCAGCAAGATGTATCAAGATTTACATCATTAGTATTAGTGGCTAGGTATGAAAAAGGATATAGCTAGTTTTTTCATGAGATGATCCACCTGTCAGCTGGTGAAGGTGGAACATGAGCGACCAACCAGACTTTTACAGAAACTACCCATTATTGAGTAGAAATATAATGATGTCACGATGGATTTTGTGATGGGGTTACCAAGGTCTCCTTGAGGTAATGATGTCATATGGTTTGTTGTTGACAGGATCACGAAGGTTTCACATTTATTACTGATCAAGGAGACCTTTAGTGTTGATGAAATTGGGAGATAGTACATCTGAGAGATTATAAGACTACACATGGTTACATATTATATCATTTCAGATATGGGTTCATGGTTTACTTATCATTTATAGAAATGTATATAGAGGGTGTTGGTTACATAGGTGCTTCTGATCATGACTTACCACCCTCAAACAGATGGCTAGTTGGAATGCACGATTCAGGTTTAGAAGGACATGATTCGAGAATGTGTCTTGGGTTTTAGGGGTTCTTGGGAGAGACATATAACTCTGGTCAAATTCTCATACAACAATAAATTTCAGGCTACACATTGGATGGCTCCATATGAGGCTTTTTTTTGTAGACCAAGTCAATCACCTCTGTGTTCGATGGAGGTAAGAGAGAAATATGTACTGGGACTATGTATTGTCCAAGATACTATTGAGTAGGTTTAGTTTATTTAGAAGCAGATGTGTATTTCATATTCGCATTATAAATCTTTTAAAAATCACCACAGACAACCTCTAGAGTTTAAGGATAAGGATCATGTTTTCCAACGTGTAGCACTGAGGTTGGGACATAAGAGGATTAAGGGAAACGGTAATCCTTCACCAAGATACATCGGGCCATTTGAGATTCTGGAGAGGGTCAGTCTAGTTTCCTATTAGTTGTAATTACCACATAGGTTCAATGTAATGTATGATGCCTTACATGTTTCTCAATTGAAACGTTACTTTTTAGACCCATCTCACAATTTTTATCCTGAGGAAGTTGGGTTACAAGTTGATGCATCCATTGAGGATAATCCTATAAGAATTTTGGATCGTTGCATGAATGATCTCTATGATCAGTCAATTTCATTAATAGGGGTGCTATGGTGGCCTGACCGAGTGAAGGGAAAGGCCTTGGAGAGGGAGGATGATGTACGATTATAAAGGCTAGATTGATTCTCATATATTTCTCCATCACCCTTGGAAGGGAAATTCTGGAATAAATTTTCATTAAGGGGGGGGGGGATTTTTTAACAATACGCTTCCACTTTTGATGAATGGATCATTCCTTTTTGGTTTGTACATAAGACAATGGAGGAAAAACAGACTGAGTTCTGGATAAATAACTATTACACAACGTGACTATGGGTTACACTTCATGTAATCCTAGTTCATGCTCTGTAATGATGTCAGAATGACCTTTTAATGATGTGTATGGATGTCGTTAGAAGAAGGAAAAAACTAGCATATACACATAGTTATTTCCATGTACACATCATGTAGTTTTTTTCTTAAATTGGTATGTATCCTCATATTTCACTCCCAAATAGAACCCTCACCATTTTTTTATCAAAAAACAGTGCCAGAGGAAGTTTTCCCTCCCGATTCATCATATATACTCTGATTTGAACATCATTGGATGTGTTGGAATCCCGTCAGTGAGTTATTGATTACTATTGAGTTATTCTTCATGATTTATTTTCTCATAGAAGTTATCTATGCTTGAGAATTTATGATCATTTTATAGATATATTCTATTCTAGATCGAATTAGAGGCTAACACCAAATGAGGAGAGTTGCAATTCAATGAGGTAGGTGGTCTCATGACTCTCACTAATTGTTGAGTTGAATATATATGATAGAGTGATACACAACATTTATTAGTGTCAATATTATTTAGAATGGAACCTTGTTGTTTCTTATTAGTGTTTAGGTAATTGAATATGTGTTCTTAATCAAGTATAAGGGTTTTATAGTTTTAATTAGGGCCATCACATTGGTGTGTTTTCCTTGGATGACCATTTATGGCTGTTTGGCCTAGGATTCTTATGAGGCATGCCTTGTTCTCCCATTAGTGGTATTTTAAAATGATGTTTGTTGAATAAGTGACATTCCCACATGAGATAATTTTTTCTTAAGCCTTGTGAAAGATAAATTACTTGATATGCTTGATAAATGATATGTTCCCATGTGAGTTGTTATTCTTAAGGGAATTTAATAGTTTAATTAACATTTGTTTTGTTATTATGTGAATTTTCCACATGAGTAATTAATTTTTATTAAACCATGAAATAGTTTAACATAAATTTATTGCTTATTTTTATAATTATTCCCATGTGAACATTTTCAATGGACAAGACTTTTGAGGTTCTTCCTTGCTTGATTATATTGGATGCTATTGGTTTTGACCTTCACATGCCTAATGAAATGTTTATTCAACTTGTTATGATTAAATGGTAAATAGAAATGGGTGATCCATGGATTTAGATTAAAATTTCTTGGAAATTTTCATGTTACTATTGTAGCATATACCATAGGTGAACCACAGATCCATTAAGGGATACCATGGATAGAATAAAATAAAGGTTATTACGTTATGTCTTGAGAGATTCATGGATTTAGTGTTTGGGATCATGGAGACTATGTTCGAAAGATGAATGAGTCATGGAATGATGGATAACATGGATAAGTTATATTAGAAATGTTTATATGTCTTGGGAAATACTTGGGTCTTATTTATATGATCCAAGGACGAATCAGCTGACATATACTCGCACAACATTTTGAGTGAGAACTAGTTCTAGAGAGGATCGTATGGATGTGATAATAGGAAGTTGGAGGTTTTACATGGAGAGTAATACTTTAATTCCCATTTAGGAATATCAAGGTCAGACTTAAATTATAAATTGAATATTGAAATAGAATGACTTATGATGCGTTTACCAAGCCAAATAATAATCTAGGATTCGGTCTTCACATATACATGTTTTGATATCATCCTGAGGTGCTTATTTTTCTTAATTTTATAATGGAATTTTCAGGCTTAGGCTGGATACAAAGACTTCTATAATAAAATATAATTGAAATATTGAAGAAATTGAATTATTTTACATGAAAACCAGTGCATGTAAGACTATTTACTTCTCAGTACTTCCAAGCATACTTCTTTCACTTTTTTACACTACCTGTTATATATATAACTGATTGGTTGGAATAGATCATGGGTGGTTACCTACTGGGACTTTTCTCACATCCTATTTGGGAGATGTTTTTGTGCCCAAATAGATTATATTGTTTTAGGCATTGATAAGGGAAATTTCCCTTCTATAGGTACTTGATATGGTTTTTAGGAGTAGGAGAGCATGGAACTAAGCCGAGGCTTGCGATGATTCTATGATTCTACTGTTCTTTATGTACTATTGGAAAATATATCATGAATTACTATATTGTATCCTGTTTTGGTTGTTTTCCTAGAACATGTGACATTGAGAATCATCCCTAGTATGCTATGACATATTGTTGATTTATTATCAGTCTTCCATGGTTTACTTCTGTTTCCTAGTATTACTGGTTCTACTATTATATTGTTATTGTTTTTTCTATGTTACAGTCTTACAATGACAGAATAGTTTCCCCACTATCACACCTAGGCCATCAGTACTGGTCTGTAGCCTCTGGCGTTTGATGAAATTTTCTTGAGGTCATGTTGTCAACTGGGTATGGGGAACCTTTGAGTGGAATCCAAATCTGGGAAGTTACAATGTGGTATCAGAGAAGTCTTTTTTGGTTTTCCTTAATGTTTGGTGACATTAGACAGGAATAGGAAGGAAGTAGTGTTTGGTATGAAACTGTGCCTTCGAGTAGCTACCCCACGTATAGGGAAAATCCAAATTACCTTGAATTGAATTGTGGTTTTTGGATTTTGAGTTGTTACAGTTGATTCTATTTCACTATTGGGTGACACACATTATATTGTTCTATACTTATTGATATCATTGTGGTTTTATTTTGTGGCAATGTTATTAGAAGAGGGTATTCCATATCATGCATCATATATACACTATTTAGGAATCACATTACATGAATTACTATCATTCCATTTAGATATCATTACCGATTTCACATTGTTGTGATAGATATAGTGATATATATTCTTGCTATTGTGATAGGTGTACTAGAACGTGCTATGGTTCAAATTGGATGTATGATAAAATTTAGTCCCGGAGGTGTATGGGCCCTCTTGGATCAGAATTTGGTGGATCATGTTACTGTCTTAAATTGAATTTTGTTATGATATGTTATATACATGGATTCCAAATATTGATTGGTATGGAATACATGCCCCCATGGATTATAATTTTTCTTAACATTGGATTAATATTAAAAAAATTGGGATATTAGGGATGTTTCATAGGTTTACTGTTTGGAAACCCAGGCAACAAGACATGTGGTTCTATGAATAGACACCGCATGATCTTCTATTTGGGAAAAAAATATTTTTTTAAGTACAAGATGTGTACAATGTGTACATGATGTGTTGTAAATGACCATGTGTCCAACCATGTGATAAGAAACAAGAAATAATAATGGTTTTGGATGGTTCATTCCATGTAGTTTTTGTACACCCCATGTTGTGTTACATAGGCAGACCCCATGTGGTTCTGGTGAGGTAAAAGTACATGTCCAGGAGGGGAGACTCAATTACACGTTGTGTATCTTGGGTGGTTACACACAAAGGCTAACAAAAGTACACACTCATGTAGGATACTGAGGGTACATACCGTTTTTTCTTATTTTTGTAACCTTTGAGGATTTTATACTCCTGTTTAGTTCTTACACTCTTGAACTATGAACCATGATAATTAAATTGAACAGATGTGTGTTCTTGAAATTGTATATTTGTGCCTCCATGAAGATTGTTGGGAAAAAATCCCTCAAGGCATCTTTGAAGCATTTTTTAGGTGATTGTGTTTGTTGACAAAATGGACATCTATGTTGTGATTATTGACAAAGAAAACCATGACGTAAAAATTTGTTGACAAAGGGGATTTCATGGTGGAATGTTGATTTCAAGGGTTGTGGTTAACGATCCATGTTTTATTCATGAATATTGACAAAGGAATGTATGATCTGAAGGCGATATAAAAATATTAGATAAAAGGTGGCATCTTTTTCCAGTGTTTTTGGTAAAGGGACATGCGTGTCGTGTACTTGAAGGAGAGGAAACTTGCGTGCCTAATGTTTCTCAAGATTAGAACATCAAAATATGGCAAAGGGTTAAGGGGTGCCCAAGTTTTAGGGTTGGTCGTGCAAGTGACTAGCGCGACAGAGACTTGCACGCTGAAACATCTGCACCGAGGGGATACTTTCACACCATTGCGTAGGGTTTTCAAATGCCTATAAATAGAGGTCAACCCCTCCTCATTCTGTGAAGAGCTCAACACTTAGAAAAATCAGAGCTCCCATCACACAGGTGTAGTGGTCGCACAAGTGGTGTGTGGTTGCGCAAGTAGAAGTTGCGCACCATGTGATAGTTTCACGCCTAAGGTGGTTTGGGTGAGAAAGAGAGTGAGTCGTGCAAGTTTTGAGTTGAAGAAGAAGGTGTCGCGCAAGTGGTCTGGTGACACATGCATGCCGGATTTTGATAAAGCGCGATAGTTGGTGGTTGCATGAAAATATTGGTTTTGGCGTAAAAAGGAGTGAGTCATGCAGGTTTGGAATTACAAAAGCATGTGTCACACAAGTGGTTGAGGTGTACTTGCGCGCCGGTTTGGACTTGCGTGTCGAGACTTCCACGCTGGCTTAGAGAAGGGTGCCAGGTATGGTTGATGAATGGCAGTGATTCAGGGCTATGTGGAAGCTGGAAGACTACCCGATACCTTCAGTGCATTGTGAGATTCATGTACGGGTGAATGTTGGACTTCAACAACGCATATACATACAACAGAGTATGCATTCATTAGTGATAATGAAGAGACCTAAAGGTCTATAAACTGTTAGTGGATCCTTTCCAGAGTAGTGAGAAAAAGAAGAGGAAGAAGGTGATCCTCTCCACTGGCAGTGATCCAGAGAGAGAGAAACAGGGAGTGACCCTTGGGAAGCAGGGAGATAACCCTAAACATTGTAAAGGCGGGAGCCTGGGAATAGAAGTGATATATCCCAAACCTTGTAAACATCAGTGTGCTTATAGTGGATTTGGTACATCGACACATTGTCGGTGTATGCTCCTTGGATGTAGCCCAGTGAGGGTGAACCAAGTAAAAATTGATTTGTCCTGTGCATGTTATACTTTCTATTTATATTGTGCAACGGAAAAGAGAGAGAAGAGTGTTTTTCTTAACAGAGAAACAAGATCATAAAGTGATTTAATTTTAAATTAGTCATACCCTGATTCACCCCCGCCCCTCTCAGGGTATTCAACCTTCTGTACCAAACAAAGATACCCAGTTTTATACCAAGAGAGTGGAAATGATCATACATTAGAGGTGGTAGGACATGGGGTAACCATGGATCCACCAGTTGTTCTAGATGTGGCACCTGCTATTAAACCAGATGCAGCTGGTGATGCAGAGTTCTATGAAGGCTTTTTAAGGTTCATTCCAACTTTTTAGGGAGAAACACACTCTACCATGTCTATGGAATAGTTGACATGAGTGTTCCAATATCTAGATCCACCCACATTTTTAGGGGATGGCAGACCCTAGGCTACATATTCATGGATAGAGGCCTTGTTGTTGATCTTCGAGCATATGGAGATGAATCCTGATTGAAGAGTAAAGCTCTTGATATATATTCTATGTTATTCAAAAATGTGATAGTGGGATGTGATTTTTCAGTCAGAGCATCATCAGGATATGGAATGCGGAGATTTTTAGACAACCTTCTATTATTAATATTTTCCAGAGGTACTGAGGACCGACCGAGAACAGAATTTCATGCATCTGGAGTAGGTTATTCTCTTAGTTAAATACTATTCTTCCCATTTTACAGAGCTCCAGTGTTTCAGGCTTATTATGATGGGGGACGATTTAGCAATGTATCGATGATTCAAGGATGGTATAAGGTAATATATAAAATTATAGGTAAATATATTCAAGTTGACTATTGTATCTTCTACAATGAATCATGAGCTGATTACGAAGAGTAATCCGAGGGAATTTGGAGGTGCATTTCAGGGTGGTTTGACATAGAAATCATTTATGGTCTCAACCAGTAGTGAGAATAATCATCTGGATATTTCTCACGGTGATAGTATAGGTCCTAGTGTATCTTCAGGTATCCATGTTAGGTTCTAACAGTGTGGTAGGATGAGGTATATAAGGCCAAAATGTACGCAGGACCCATTCAAGTTCGATCATGTGGTGAGATGGGCTATCTTCAGTGATTCTACAGGATGTTTCCAATAGTGGCTAGTGAGAGATGGTATGCACCAACTCCACATTCAAGAGTAGGGTCATCAACTTCTCAGCAGTCAAGGAATTGCAATGCGTCAAGCTATTAAGGCCAAGGTGGTGGTCATGGCCATGGTATCCAGACCCCAGGTTCTAAGGGATAGCAGGGTGGATCAACACAGGGTAGTTAGGTTGTTTCATAGGGCCATGGTACATGTCATACTTATGCAGTGATATAGACCCAACATGAGCAGGATGCCAGACCTTCTACTATCAGTGGTACTATTCTAATCACCTCCATTATAGAATATGAACTTTTTCATATAGGAGATTCACATATTTTCATATATATTCTCAATGTGGAGAGACTTGGGCTTTGTGTTTTTACTTCTAATGATGTTATGATACTAGACACACTATTAGGTATTATAAAGGAATGTTTGCATTAGTGCAAGGATTTCCCTCTTGAGGTTGGTGGGTGTCACTTCGTATGAGACATCTATTTATTAGAAATGACATACTTCAATCTCATTATGAGATTGGATTCATTGGTTTCCTTTCTCGTATTTATTTATTTCTATCATCACAGGACGAGTTTCATGTCACCAGTGGGAAGATTGTTTCTATATAAGGTGAACGGTATGTCCAGGTGAGCTGACCAGGACCCGAGAATCATAGATTGGGCATGATGACATCCCAAATCATGAGTTTTTATCTATATGAACATGGGACACATCATGTATATTCCCCTCTTATGTTAAATCATTTCATGTACGTCTTCCTCGATAAATTTTAGGTTTTCATCCAATGTGAGAGGTAGATATATATATTGAGCTGTTTTGAGGATCTACAATTGTATCCATTCCTCCTTAAATCATAGCTACAATGGAGCTACAAGAGCTCAAGAGTCTTTTAGGGAATTTTGATGCTAAGGGTTCCATCTGACCCTATACTTCTTAATGGGGTTCACCAGACCTTTTTTGCAAAAAGGGAGGATGGTACTCTTAGGTAATGTATGGATTATCAAAAATTGAACCAATTGACCATTAAGAACTAGTATCATTTACCATGGATAGACTGTCCTCTCATCCAAAATTGTGGATCATATGTTTTCTTTAAGATCGATATAAGATCCGATTATCATCAGGTGCATGTTAGATCATCAGACATACCTCACACTGCCTTTTGGATTAGGTATGGTCGGTATTACTTTTTTTCATTTCGTTCGGTCTCCAAAATGTTCCTGTAGGCTTTATGAAACTGATGAAATGAGTGCTACATACTTATCTTAATTCATTCATTGTTGTTTTAATGGATGATATCATTGTGTATTCTAAAAATCGACATGACTATTCCACACATCTTGAGATCATTTTGAGTACACCGAGAGAGGATCAGTTATATGCTAAGCTCACAAAGTTCCACTTCTAGATAGATTAGATTAACATCCTAAGTCACAACAACTCAGAGACATGAGTATCAGTGGACCCAGAGAAAGTAAGATCATTAGTTTTCTTAGATAATCCCATGAACGTCGTCGAGGTGAAGTGGTTTCTAGGGATGGATGGTTAATACTGAAATTTCATAATGGACTTCTCATGTTTAGAAGCACCATTGATGGGTATGACTAAAAAGGGTGTGATGTATGCATGGAACGATTCTTGTGATACAGACTTTTAGGAGATGAAAGGGTGACTGACTTAAGTGATGATATTGATTTTGTTGGAGAAAAGAAAGAGTTAAACTATGTATTGTGACACATGAGGTATCGAGCAAAGAGTAGTTTTTATGCAAGGGGAACGAGTCATTATGAATGGGTCTCGACAGTTAAGGCCACATGGTAAGAATTACCATACACATGATCTCAAGTTAGCTATAGTTGTTCATTATTCATGCTATTGGAGACATTACTTAATTGGAGGGAGTTTTGTGGTATACACAGACCAAAAAAGTCTCTAATACATATTTACACAGCTTGATTTTAATATGAGGAAGTGTAGGTGGGTGAAATACCTTCTTTCCTTTGATTTTGACCTTTCCTACATGCCTGATAAGGGAAATGAAGTGGCTGATTCTTTGAGCAGTAGGACTCAGATACAAGAAGATCAACCGACCAACAGTTAGTGGAAGTTTATAGCATTTTTCTCTGAGATGTTTTTGTAGTTTCATGAAAGTCAGGGACATACTTTTCTTTCATCCCTATGTGTTAAATCCAACCTACTAGACAGAGTTAGGATGATATAGCTATCATATTCCAAAGGACTTGATCTACGGGAGAGTTAGAAAGGTGAGAACCCTCCTTCTGGTTGGACTATAGGTGAGGATGAAGTTCTTCAGTTACATGGTCCCATATGGGTTTCAGCCGGCATGTGCGAGGAGAGAGTGTGGGACCTTCATTCCTCTATATGGGTAGTGCATCCTACTGACACCCAGATGTATTAGGATTTACATCGTCAGTATTGGTGGATAGGTATGAAAATGGATTTACCTAGTTTTTTCATGAGATGTTCCACCTATCGATAGGTGAAGGCAGAAAACCAACGACCAACCATACTTTTATAGTAGCTACCCATTAATGAGTGGAAAAAGAATGATGCCACGATGTATTTCTTGAAGGGGAGGTCACCCCAATGTAATGATTCCATATGGGTTGTTGTTGAAAGGATCACAATGGGTTCAAATTTTCTGTCAATCAAAGAAACCATCAGTGTCAATGAGCTTGCGAGGTTATACATGTTGTAAATGGTATGAATACACGAGGCTCTGCATTATATCATTTCAGATAGGGATTATTGATTTCCTTTTCATTTTTGGCAAGGGAAATAGAGGGCACTGGGTCTATAGGTGATTTTGAGAGTAGTTTACCACCATCAGATAAATGTTCAGTCAGAGCGCATGATTCAGGTGTTGGATGAAATGCTTAGGGAATGAACCCTTCATTTCAAGGGTTCTTGGTAGAGACATATATCCTTGGTCAAATTTGTCTATAACAATAGTTTTCAGGGTTCAAATTAAGTGGCTCCATATGAGGGTTTATACGGTATACCATGATGATCACCCCTTTGTTGGATGGAGGCAGGAGAGGCAGCTATGAAAGGACCTCATCTTGTGAAGGAGACCACATAGTACGTGCACTTGATTCAGAAGCAGATGGATATTGTGATATCTCATGAGAAATATTTTGCTAATCACCATAGATGACATATGGAGTTCGAGGTTGAGGATCAGGTTCTCATACATGATACACCGAGGTTGGGACACATGAGGATCAAGAGACATGGTATACATTCGACAAGATATGTCAGCCCGTTTTATATTCTAAAGAGGGTCGAGTCGGTTGCCAATCAGTTGTAGTTACCTTATAGGTACAGAGCTATGTATGATGTATTCCTTGTTTCTCAGTTGTGGCATTTATTTTTAGATCTGTATAATTATTTTGAGCCCAAGGAAGTTGAGTTACAGGTGTATGTATCCTTTGAAGAGCATCCTATACGAATTGTGGATCGTAGAAATAACGTTTCCTCAGATCAGTTTATTCCTTTAGTACGGGTGTTATTGCAGCACAGCTGAGTACATGACGAGACCTGAGATATGGAGAACAATGCATGATCTCATTGTCCAGAGTTTTTCTTAGATATTTCTCCATCACCGTTGGAAGAGAATTTCAAGGATGAATTTCTATAAGGGGGGAGTTTGTAATAACCTAATTTTTCTTTTGAGGTACAGATCTATCCTTTTTGGATTGTACTTAAGAAAAAGGAAGAAAAATAGAATGATTTCTAGTCACAACATTGTTACATTACATGAATAGGGGTTACACACCATGTAATCCCAGTGCACATCATGTGATGATTTCAATAGGATCATTTACCGATGTGTATGGATATCCGAAGAAGAAGGAAAAAACTAGTATATACACGACATGTATTTTCAAGTACACACTGTGTAGTTTTTTTAATGGAATATAGATTTATCTTATTCTCTCATGCTAAATACTCACCAACTAGTTCTCAAACAACAGTTCCAGGGGAAGTTTTCTCTCCCGATTCGTCATATAGACTCCGATTTAAACACCTTCAGATATGTTGGAATCCCCTATGTTATTTCTTGATTCCTCTTGAGTTGTTCTTCATGATTTATTTTCTTTTCTAAGTAATCTAATCTTAAGATTTTTTTCCCATTTTTTTTGATCTACTATATTGTATATCTAATTAGAGGAAGACACTGGACAAAGGGAGTTGTGATACTATGAGGTAGGTGGTCTCGTGCCTTTCGCTAATTTCGAGATTTTTATATATTCTAGAGTGTTTCGTACCCATTTCTTGGTGCCTCCTTGATTTAGAATAGAACCTTTTTTCCTATTGTTGTGTAGGTAATTGACTACATGTTCTTAATCATGTATAATATTTTTTACCATTAATTTCAACTACTACATGGGTGTATTTTCACTTGAATGACCATTTATGATTCTTTTTCCTAGGATGCCTAAGAGGAATGCCTTGTTCTCACTTCTTGGTTTGTCTAAAATGATTTTTGTTGAATAAATGACTTTCCCATGTGATATAATTTATGCTTAATCCTTGTGATCGTTTAAATTACATTATTGGCTTAATATATGATATTTACCCATGGGTGTTTTTATTGTTAAGGTCATGTAATAGTTTATTTTACATGTGTTTCATATTATGTGAATTTTATCACATGAGTTGTTAATTGTGATTAATCCATGTAATTATTTAATTTACATGCCTTTAATGTTGTGATTATTGATCTCATATGATAATGTTTTAAAGTACATGCCTTAAGAGGTTGTTACTTGCTTGATTATATTCGATGATTTTGGTTTTGATTTTTGTATGCCTAATGAAATGTTAATTAAACTAGTTATGATTAAAAGGTAAATATTAATGGGTGAACCATGGGATCATATTATAATTCCATGAATGGGTTCAGGTGACTATTGTACCTTATAACTCGTTTGAATCATTAATCCATTAAGGGATTCCCTAGACAGACTAAAAGAGAGGTTATTATGTTAAGACATGGGCGAGCCATGGATGTAGTGGTCGAGATCATGGAGACTATGTTTAAAGGACAAAAAAATCGTGGAATGAGGGATACCCTGGATAGGTTTTTTTGGTAATGTTTATATGTCTTGGGAGATACCTGGGTCTTATTTAAGATCCAAGGATGACTCAATTGACATATACTGACACTACACATAGAGTGAGACCAGGTTCCTGAGAGGATCATTCAGATGGGCTCATAGGATATAGGTGGATTTACACCAAGAGTAATACTTAAATTATAATTTAATAATTTCAAGAATGGACTAAAATTATAAAATGAATATTGAAACAGAATGACTAATGACGTGTCTTCCAAGCCAAGATACAATATTGGATTCTTTCTTCACTTATACATGTTTACATACCCTCATGAGGTATCTATTGAGATTAATTTTATACAGGAATTTTCATCCTTAGGCTGGATCCTGAGACTTATATAATTCAATATAATAGAACTATTAAAGAACATGAAATGATTGTAAATGAAAACTAGTTATTTTAGTACTGTTTACTTTTGAGAATTTACTTGCTTACTGCATTCACTTTTATACACTCATTATTATATATATATATTCACTGATATGATGGAAAAAATCATCAGTGGTTTTCCACTAGGAATTAGTCTCACACCCCTTTTAGATCATGTTTTTTAGCCCAAAGAGATTATATTGTTGCTGGTGTTGATAAGGGCATGTTCCCTTCTACAGGTACTTGATATGCTGTTTAGAAAGAGGCGAGCATGGGACCAAGATGAGGATTATGATTCTTCTTATTTTCTTTTGTTCTCTCTGTAATATTGGAACATAAATGATGTATGATAATATTTTATTCTGTTTTGGATGTTTTCCTAAATTATATGACATGTAACATCTTCCTTTGTATGATATGACATGTGGTTGATTTATTGTTAGTCTTTCGCAGTTTACTTCTATTTACTAGTATTACTGCTTCCACTACAATATTTTTATTTATTCCAATGTGCTACAATCTTTCGGTGAGGACGTAGGTTTCTCAATATCACACTTATACCCTCATTGCTAGTCGACGACCTCTCACATTTGGGAAAATACGCTAGAGGTCATGTGGCCAACTGGGTACATGGTACCTTTGAGTGGAATCCAGATCCAATACATTACATAGTGGTATCAGAGTAGTCTTTTTTGGTTTTCCTTACCATTTGAATACATTAGATAGGGATAGGAAGGAAATGAAGTTTGTTAATAAACTATTCCCATGATTAGGTACCCCACATATAAGGAAAATCCAAATTACCTCGAATTGAATTGTGATTTTTAGATTACGAGTTATTATAGTTGATTAGATTTCACCATTCTGTGACGCACTTGTATTATGATGTTTTTATTGAAATCATTGTGGTTCTATTTTGTTTCAACCTAATGATATGAGTGTATGACATCTCATGCATCATATATGCATTTTTTATAAATCACATTCCATGAATTCCTACCATTTTATTTAGAGAGAATTACGGATTGCATATTGTTGTGATAAATTCCATGATATATATATTAGTGGTTGTGATAGGTGTATTGGTATGTGCTATGGTTCAAATAGTATGGTTTCCGAACTATGGTCCCTGAGGGGTATGGTCCCTCTTGGATTGGAATTTTGTGGATCATGTTATTGTCTTAAATTGAATTTTATTATGATGTGTTATATATATGTATAAAAACATGGATTTGAAGAGAGTATGGGCCCCCAAAGATCAAAATATGTGATACATTTGGGTTATTATTAAAAATCAGGGTTTCTAGGGATGTTTCATAGTCTTATTGTTCAGAAAACTAGACAACATGGTGTGTGGTTCTATGATCACACTCCATGTGTTCTCTAGTTCTGAAAAAAACATTTGTTAAGTACACACTATGTACTATGTGTAAATGTTGTGTGGTAAATAACAATGTCTCCAGCAATGTGATAAGAAACACGAAATAGTAATATTTTCTAGAGAGTTCACTCTATGTAATTTTGGTACACACCTTGTAATGTTACAATGGAAAACCCCATGTGGTTCTGGGTAGGTTAAAGTACAAGGCCAGGAGGTGATACATGAGTATAAAATGTGTTCCAGACTGATAAGAGGTGTATCTTGGGTGGTTACACACCCAGGTCAGTGTAAGTACATTTCTGGGTAGAAGCTTGAGGGTACACATTGTGTATGGTTTCTACACATCATGTACTCTTCTATTTGTAACCTTCTAAGGGTTTCTACTACTATTTAGTTCTTTCACTCTTGAACTATGAACTTTGATAATGAATTGGGAATGAGGTGGGTGATTGACCTTGGAGTGGCATGCCTCTAAGATGACCTCCAGTTGTATGCTAGGAGAGTGGCAATGATCATAACCTGGAGGTGGTAGGCCATGGGCTACTACTGGATACTCTAATAGTGCAAGTTGGAAAAACAGTTGTTATATCATACACATGGGCTAATTCGGATCTCTATGAAGTATGCATGAGGTTCATGAAAACTTTTGAGGGTGTACCACACTATGAAGCATCTGTGGAAGAGCTAGTGTGAGTGTTCTAGTAGTATCATCCACTGATGTTTTAGAAGAATTATAGACCACAGGCTGCAGAGTCATGGCTAGAGGCCATGTTTTCGATCTTCAAGCATTTGGAGATGCCTCCTGAGAGGAGGTTAAATCCGGCGATGTATATGTTGTGCCATTTTTCCAAGATATTGTGGGATGTAATTACTCATTTTAAGTGTCATCAAGATATGGGATAGGTATATTTTCAGAAATTCTTCTAAAATTACTATTTTTTAGAGATGCTTAGGGATAATCGATCCTGGGAGTTCATGCATCTAGAGTAGGGGATGCTGCCAGTTATGGAATATTATGACCATTTTACCATGATCCATCATTTCATGCTTATTTTTATTGGTGACGATGTTGTTAAGGTAATGTTATTCGAAGATAGTTTTAGGTACGACATCCATTCGATAGTAAATGAATTCAACATGACTACTATATCTACGATAGTGAGTCAGGTGTTGATTACTATGTGTAATATAAGGTAATATGGAGGTGCGATCTCGGGTGGTTTAGCAAAGATATCTTGTACGGTACTGACTGATAATAAGAAGCTTCATTAGTATCTATCTCATGGTGATAGTATAATTTATAACATAACTTCAAGTAGCAAAGTGAGGTGCTACCAGTGTGGTAGGTCGGGGCACACAAGGCCGCAGTGTCCATGAGACCTAGTCGAGTGACGATCTTGTGGCAAGATGGTGTATCATCAGCAACTCTGTATAACTTCACTACCAGTGGCTAGTGAGGGAGGGTATACTCCAACTCCATGTTCAGGAGTAGGGTCAGCAGCTTCTCACAAGTCATAGAACTAGAATGTGTCAGGTCGTCCAGGCCGAGGTGGTGGTCTTGGTCATGGTATCCAAACCCCAGGTTATCTGCGACAGTAGGGTGGATTAACATAGGGTAGACATGAACTATCACAGGGCTACGATACAGGCTAGACATAGGCAGTGCAACAGACTCAAACAGAGCATGATCCCCGAACATCTACTGTCAGTGGTACTATTCAAACACCACCATTTTAGCTTCTTCACTTTTTGAATGAAGGATTCAAAAAGTTTAATATCTATTCATTTTGTGGAGAGGCTTAGGCTCTGTGTTTTTACTTTTGATGATGCTATGACTCTAGACACTTCGTTATGAATTAGAAAAACAAGTGTGATTCAGTGAAAGGAATTCCCCATTGCGGTTGGTGAGTGTCGCTTCGTATGGGACCTCTATGTCATAGAGATGACATGCTTTGATATCATCCTCAGAGTGGACTGGTTTGTTTCCATTCAGGCCTTTATAGAGTTATATCACTTCAGGGTGAGTTTCACATCACCAGAGGGTGAAAAGCTTCAATATAAAGGTGAATAGGATGTCTAGGAGAGCCGAGATGGAATCGAGCTTCATGGGATGGGCAGGATGACAGTGCATATCATGATTTTATATCTTGATGACTAGGGGACACATCGGTAAAATTTCCCTCCAATGGTTTATCATTTCAAGGTTGTCTTCCCAGATGAATTTTATGTTTACCTCATGTGAGATAGGTAGAGTTATCTATTGATCTAGTATTAGGAGATTCATCGGTCTCCATTCCTTCTTATAAGATAGCTACGATAGAGTTTTAAGATCTAAGAGGTAGCTAGAGGATTTGAAAGCTAAGTTTTTAATCTGAACCCGTACTTCTCTATGGGGTTCTCTAGTTCCATTTGCAAAAAAGGTATATGATACCCTCAGTATATGCATGGATTATTGAAAATTTAACTAGTTGATGGTTAATAACTGGTATCCTCTTCCATGAATTGATTATATACTCAACAATATCTATAGGGCTCGTGTTTTCTCTAAGATCGATATGTGATCCTATTATCATCAGGTGCATGTTAGATAATCATACATACCTCACAAAACCTTTCAGAGCAGGTATAATCTGTATGAGTATTTGGTTATGTTGCTCGGTCTCAAAAACACGCCTTCAGTCTTTATGGCGCTGATGAACAAACTGTTCCAACCTTATATTGACTCATTCATTGTGGTTTTCATGGATTAAATCATTATTTATTTTCACAATCAACTTGACCATGACACACATCTTGAGATTTTTTTGAGTGTACTGAGAGATAATCAGTTTTATGCTAAACTCACAATGTTCCACTTTTGGATGGATCAAACTCACTTCGTGAGTCACATCATGTTAGAGAAAAGAGTATTAGTGGACCCAGTGAGGGTGAGAGGTGTAGTTTCATGGGATCCTCCCAAGAACATCCTTGAGGTGTAGAGTTTCCTAAGACAGGATGGTTACAACGGGAATTTCATACTAAACTTATCACATTTAGTAGCACCATTAACTGGTTTAGATAAAAAGGGTTCAAAGTATGTGTGGAAAGTTTTCCACGATACAAAATTTTAGGATTTTAAAGGGAGACCAAATTCCATAGTAATAGTGATTTTTTCAGATCCATACAAGAGTTATACTATGTACTATTACATATCAAGTATCCGGCTAGGAGTAGTTCTTATTCAAGGGGAATGAGTCCTTGCAAATGTCTCTTGGCAGCTAAGGACACATAGAGGAATTACCCGATGCATGATCTCGAGTTATCTACTGTTGTTCATGCATTATGTTGTTAGAGATATTATTTAATAGGAGATTGTTTTGGTGTACATTGACCAAAAAAGACTCAAGTACATTTTGACACAGTCTGATCTGAATCTAAGGCAGTGAAGGTGGGTGAAATACCTTCAATCCTTTGACTTTGAGCATGCCTACACGTTGGGTAAGGAAAATGAAGAGGTTGATGCTTTGAGAAGGAGGACTTAGATATAGGAAGTGCAACATGCCAGTAGTGAGTGAATGATTATTTTTTTTCTCTGAGATGCAAAAAAGTCATGGACATACATTTCTTTCATCCTTAACTATTACCTCCACCATACTGGAAAAAGTGAGGATGATGAAGCTATTAGTTTCCAAAGACATTGTTCTATGGGAGAGTGTGGTAGGTGAGGACCCTCCTCTTGGTAGGACCATTTGTGAAGATGAAGTTATATGGTTACATGGTCATGTGTGGGATTCAACCAACATGCATGAGGAGATGATTCAAGAAATTCATTCATCTCTATGGGTAGTGCAACCTGGCATCACCAAGTTGTATCAATATTTATATCATCCTTATTGGTGGCTAGGTATAAAAGGGGATTTAGAAAATTTTGTTCTGGGATGTTCCACCAATCTGTAGGTGAAGGAGAAACACCAGTGACTAGCTGGACATTTTCAACAGCTACCCATTCCTAAGTAAAAATGTAATGATGTCATGATGGATTTCAGGATGGCGTTACCAAGGTCGCCTTGAGGTAATGATGTTTTGAATGTTGTTTTTTATAGGATCACAAAGGTTTCACATTTCATAATTATCATGGAAACGATCAGTGTTAATGAGCATGGGAGGTTGTACATCAATGAGATTATAAGACAACATGGGGTTCCTCATTATATATTTTCAGATAGGGATGAATAATTTACTTCTCATTTTTGGAACATTCTATAGAGGGAGCTTGGTATACAGGTGCTTCTAAGAATGCCTTACCACCCTCAAACAGATGACCAGTCAGAGTGTATGATTCAGGTGCTTGGGGATATGCTTCGGGCATGAATCCTAGATTTTGGGGGTTCTAGGGAGATACATATTCCCCTAGTCAAATTATCCTATAACAATATCTTTCAAGATACTATTTAGATGAAGCTATATGTAGCGTCGTAAAATATACCATTTCGATCACCCTTGTGTTGGCTAGAGCTAAGAGAGGCAGTTATGCTGGGACCTCACCTTGTCGAGGTGACCACTGAGAAGGTGTAGTTGTTTGATAAATTGATGGATATTGCGAAATATCATAAAAAATAATATGCTGATCGTCGCATACTACCTCTAGATTTTGAGGCTAGTGATTGGGGTTTCCTACGTGTTGCACCGTGGTTGGGACATAAGAGGATCATGAGACATGGTAAGATTTTTCTAAGATACATCAGGCCATTTGAGATTCTAGAGAGTGTATGGTTAGTTTCCTATCAGTTTCGATTACCTAAGAGGTTTAGGGATATGCACGATGTCTTCCATGTTTCTTAGTTTCAATGTTACTTTCCAGACCCATTTCATGATTTCCAGCTTAAGGAAGTTGATCTGTAGGTGGATTCATCCTTTGAGGACCATCTTATACAAATTGTGGATCGTAACATGAAGGTTCACTATGACTGGTCAATTTCATTAGTATGAGTGATATAACAGAATGACCGAGTCATAGACAAGACCATAGAGAGGGATTTTGATGTATGATCATAGTGGCCAGAGTTTTTCTTAGATATTTCTCCATCACCATTAGAAGATAAATTCATGGATGAATTTATTTATGAGGGGAAGTTTGTAAGAACCTGGTTCTTATTTTGAGGTGTGGATCTTTCATTTTTCGTTTAAACATGATGAAAAGGGGAAAAAATAGACTGGGTGTTGGTTAGAGCACTGTTACACAACTTGGCTATGGGTTACATGTTTTATAATCCTAGTGCATTCTATGTAATGATGTCGACATGACCTTTTAATGATGTGTATGGATGTTAGAAGACGATGGAAAAATTGTCATATAAACAATGTGTATTTACAAGTACATACTATATTTTTTTTTTGATAAAATGTGAATTAGCCTTGTCTTCTTCTCTCAGATAGAACTCTCATCACCTGGCTCTCAAACAGTAACACTGTAGGATGTTTTCCCCCCTGATTTTTTGTCCAGACTCTGATTCGAACACCATCAGATGCGTTGGAATCCCCTCAGTGAGTTCTCGATTGTTCTTGAACTGTTATACCAGATTTCTTATATCGTCCATGTTATAAATTCATGAATGTTTATGTGATATTTGTAAATCTAATGAATTCTAGATTAAACAATAGGTTGATACTGGATGAAGAGAGTTGTACTACTACAAGGTAAGTTATCTCATGCCTTTATCTAATTATAGAGATGTTTATATTTACTGGAAAGCCGCATGCCCATTTTTGGGTGACTCCTTGATTTGGAATAAATTCTTTTTGTTTCCTATTGGTGTTTAGGTAATTTAATATGTGTTCTTAATCATGTATAGTGTTTTTTACCTTGAATTAGGGTCACTACATAGGTGTGTTTTACCTTGAATGACCATTTATGGCCGTTTGGATTAGGATGCCTATGAGGCATGACTTGTTCTGCCTAATTAGGTTGTTTAAAATAAATTTGGTTGAATACATGTCTTTCCCACATGAGATAACTTATGATTAAGCCTTTTGATTGCTTAAATTACAAGATAATATTGATATATGATATGTTCCCATGTGATTTTTCATTATTAAGTCCATGTAATAGTTTAATTTACATGTGTTTTTTGTTACGTGAATTTTCCCACGTGAGTTGTTAACTGTGATTTAGTCATGTAATAGTTTAATTTACATGTATTGTTTATTTTGACAATTCATCCCATGGGATAATTTTGGAAAGGACAGGACATATGTGGTTGGTCCTTTCTTGATTATATTGGATACTTTTGGTTTTGACATTTTCATTCCTAATGAAATGTTAATTGAACATATTATTATTAAAAGGTAAATAGAGATTGGTAAACCTTGGATTTAGATTAGAATGAAATGGACAGGTTTATGTGACTATTGTACATTATACCACAATTGAATCATAAATCTATTGAGGGATTCCATGGATGGAGAAAAAGAGAGGTTATTATGTTAAGTCATGAGTGAGCCCATGATGTAGTGGTCGTAATCATAGAGACTATGTTTAAAGGCAGAACGAGTCATGGAATGGGATACCATGGATGGGTTCTATTGGAAAAGTTTATGTCTTGGGAGAATCTTGGGTCCTATTTATAAGATCCAAGGATAGATCAGATGACATATATTCACACCACACCAAGAGTGAGATCGGGTTCCTGATAGGATCATCCAGAAGGGCTCATAAGATGTATGTGGTTTTACACGATGTCTAATACTTGAATTCCAATTTTGGAATGTCAAGGAATACTGAAGTTATAAATTTAATATTGAAATAGAATGAATTATGAATTGTCTACAAAGACAAATCTGAATCTTGGATTCGGTATTCACTTATACTTGTTTAGATAGCCTGCTGAGGTATATGTTGTGCTTACTTTTATACTGGAATTTTCAAGATTAGACTGGATACTGAGAGTTATATAATTGAATATAATTGAACTATTAAAGAACATGAAACAAATGTAAATGGAAACCAGTTCTTGTAGAACTATTTACTTTTTGAGTACTTTCTAGCTTACTACTTTTCTTTTGAAAACTATCTGTTATATATATTCCGTGATATATGAGCACCGATCCTGGGTGGTTTCATATTGGAATTTAATCTCACACAATGTTTGGGTCATGTTTTTGGTCCCAAATAGATTAATTCGATACAGGTGTTGATAAGGGAATGTTCCCTTCTACGGGTACTTGATATGCTATTTAGGAGTACAAGAGCATGGGACCAAGACGAGGCTTGTGATTCTTCTGAGTTTCTTTTATTCTTTCTATACTATTGGAACTTATATCATGTTTTATTGAAGTGTATCATTTTTTGGCTATTTTCCAAGAACCTATGACATGAAACATCATCCATTCTATGTTATGACGTCTGGTTGATTTATTGTCAGTCTTCTGATGTTTACTTATATTTCCAAGTATTACTTATTATTTTATTGTACTTTTATTATTTCCACCGTGTTACACTCTTCCAATGAAGACATAGTTTCCCCAATATCACTCCTATTCCCTCATTTCTAGTTAGTAGCCTCTGGAATTTGGGGAAATGCACTTGAGGTCATGTAGCCAACTGGGTATGGGGAACCTTTGAGTGGAATCTGGATCTGGGATATTAAATGTATAGTTTAACCAAGTGATCCTGAAGTGTTTCTATTAATTAAAAGATATAATCAAAATTAATGATTATTCGTCAGCTTCCTAGTGTAATAAAACACCTAATTATTTTTGAGGATGATGGAATTGAAAATAATTATTGATATCATAAGTTATTGGAAACTTAATATAATCTCATTGACTAGAATATGGTGTAATTTATGAAGTACTTTCAAGAATTTAGAGTCAACTAATAGTTGATCTAGAGGCATATCCTCATCTAACCCCTATTATAAATCTAGAGGTTGTTTTATATGTTTATTCCCCTACAATAACGTATAATGAAATATCCAAAAAATATTCCGAAAAGAGAAAAATCATCATTGAAGCTACACTACAATGTTCGGGTCTAAGAATATTCTTCTGTCTCTCCCTTAATTTAGTTTTTCCAATTAATTTATAGTTTGAAACAATTTTTTAGGACATTTTAATAATATTTTTACATGGCTAGAATAGCACTTTAAGATAAGTACACCATACCATACATAGAACATAAAATATTACAAATATAAAAACATATTATTGGGTTATTAATCAACATAATATATTATTAACTTGTATTCACCTATTTTTCAATAATAAATTTATTAAAAAATACTATTTATGTATTATTTATGTTTTAGTTAATATGGAACATCAGTTGGTTCTAACAATAATGGAACTAAACATAGGAAACCATGTTACATTTCATGTTATTTTACTTATCCGTACCAACCGATTCCAACAATGATACATGTGACTCAGAAATTAAGGGGAAACACTCAAAAAAGAATTAAAATAGATATCAAATTACCCTTAGAAACTAAAAATAATAACATAATTATATTATATAGAAATATTTATATGTTAATTTTTTGGTCACAATTTTTTTATCATCTAGATAATCTCATGTACCATATTTGGAATCCCTTAATATAGGTTATGATACCGATTTTTAATAATTGTGATCTGAATACCCAAATAGTATCAGGTTGGGTCAACATAAATCCCCACGACCACCACCCGACCGCTAAATACTATAATAAACAATTAATATTGAATAAAATATAAGTTGGGGGTGTTTCCCCTAGGAATATATCTTAAAATAATTTGGGTGTTTGATCATATCAAGAATGTCATACTTTAGAGCCAAATCATGTATAATAAAAAATAACAATAAATTGAAGCATTAGGTATCATGGAACCTAATAATGATTAATAGGATATAAGAATGAAATAATATATAAGCTAAGTCCATAATTACTTCAAAAGACTATATAAATTTGTTTACTATGCCAAACCTAGATTGCAGACCCCAAAGTGGTGGCACCATATGTGTAACCGTGTAGATGGGAACTATAATAACCAATATGTAATCATAGTATCCATTAATGTAAAGTTCAAAAGGGGCCTCTTGATCTCCACAATATAAGTGAGGTTAGATCCCATGATTAGAAACATTACCTTTACATTGGTCATGTATAAAAGGATCTTTATGCATCCTATAGAGGCTAGTATACGGAATGTTTGTAATAAAACCCAGTAGGTGGTCTCCACCCCCACCCCTAAATGATTATCATAAACAAAAGTAAATAAAACTATAATATAGAAGTACAAAAAAATTAATAGGTAACATTCTAAGTCATACAATTCAAATTAAATCATAAGTAATTTGACATATCTTATAATAGTATAAGTATCCATATATGGCATGCCTACTTTTGATATATTTTGAGATCTAAAAGGTAGGCTCAGTTACATCCTCAAAAAGATTTAATAATCACTCTTATTATATATAATACACTCATATATATATATTGTTTTAATGAAATAGGGCGTTATGATCCATGCTATGGGAACACTCAGGTATAATGAGTTAGGTAATCCTAGGTTCCCATTAGTGGTGAAAAGGGGAAATTTGTATAATGAGTTAGGGAATTGGAAGCCCATACCAGCCATTGAAATTTTCATTAATGATAAGGGTGCCTATAAAACCCCTTTCTAACATGTTTTTTAATGATATGTATCCAAAAAAAATTAAAAATACATAGGAATTTAAGAACATGGGATTAAAACACTTTCAAAATAATATATTCAACACTTTAGGAATATATGATTTATGTAAACAAGAATAAATATTATATGGGCTATCTACTAAACTTGTGAAAAAATTAGTTATAGTAATAAAGAATTTAAATAATTATAATCCACTAATATAATAATCATGGAATTCCAACATATTGTATATAAATCAATTAAATCATGATATCCCTCAAACATTTCTAATAAACTCATAAAACAATTTATTTTATTAAAACGTGTCATTTTAATTTAATTTAACTTTTCCATACACCATTGACTTCCCAACTCTTAGGAGTATATGAGTAAGAAGGGATTAACCCATCAAGTTATTTAAAACCACTCCTTTGAAGACCAATAAATAAATAAATTACACATCTAGAATTATGGAGCTTACTAATCATATGGGAGAATTATAGTTTTTGATCCAAAAAAATAGTTTAAATTAAGGGTATAAAACTTAGTTAATACCTTGATGTCACCTATATTAATCCCCCAAAATAGTATTTGTAGGAGTAAAAATATGGGTATGATTAAGTTCACCAGATATGATGGATGCATGATACTATAAAAATTTGAGTGATGAAAAATTTATAAATAAGTAAATTTGAGAAGTTTATGGATCTTACCTTACATACACTATGTCTTTGAGGCTAATCAAAAAAATTTGGATAAAAAATTAAGCTATGTACCTTATAAAAGATGAGAGGGAATGGAGAGGTTAAAAGGGGGCCTCAAAGCTCAAAATGAGATTAAATACCCCAGGATCGTATCATTTAAATGGTTAATTTGATAGGATAAATATACAACCAACCCTTGTTAAAAAACAACATTTTGTGACACTTGATAAATAATCCAAGTCCACTAGGGGCTGAGTGGTGTATAAAATTATTTTTTAAGCTCTACCACTTACACTGGGTACCCAGTACCAATCCACTAGGTACCATGTTTTTTTATAAAACATTAGGACACTTTTCCCCTCATTCCCCCCTCAACAACTCCCCTCCAATTCTCTCTCAACATCGAATTATATTAAAAAATAGACTAAGTTTCCAATTTTAATGATAAAAGTAAATTGAAATGCCATGATATTTACACTATGGGTGAGTATAAATGTAGTCTCTAATGAGTACCATCACCCCCGATAACCACCAGACAATATTCCATGATACACACTAAGTAAATGAGTAATAAATGAAATTAAATCACTTAAATAATGATCTCATATAGTAATCTTGAGAAAAAACATATAAAATATTATTAAACACAATTTTACCATTCTCCAGGAACATCCAAACCCTTATCTCATTTAAATACAGTAATAATTAATTGATGGTTGTTATATTATCTTTCTTACTATATCATAAAACCCATAACATTTATTTCTACAACACATATTATGTTTACATCATATTAATTGTCTAAAAGTATCTTCAATAATTTTCATGTCTGAATATTTTATTTTAATTTATATCTTAAGTGTTTTAACACAAAATTTTAATAAAATGAATATAATTTTTCAATATTTTATTTAAAATAATAATAAATAAACTCTTTAATACTCATAACATCATCAATTGAACATTTTTATTTCTCTAAGATATTTTTTTTAACATTACTATTATCATTACTCATTTTTATGGTTCATGTCATTAGTAATAAACATACACATTTCATAATTAACATGAAAAGTTTTAATAAATTATTTTTGTTTATATATATATTTTAATAAATTAATAAGGTAAATATTAGGATTTTTATCAAATTAACACTATTAAAAATTACCATTTTTTCTAGAATAATTACATTTACTACAATAATTATTCCATGGAATTCACTCCCTTTAATATTTTTCTAAATCTCATGGTGACATCCATTTTAAAGTGATAATATGAAATATATGTGATAAAGAGTGTTTTAGTTTTTACAAATATTCACTTGATAAGAGAAGTAAATATATACTGACGTTGGGTGATGATGAGGGGAACAATAATGGGAATGTGTTTCTTCTTGGTCTTATAAGATACATAGATTCAAGGATGTAGCCTAAACAATCAATGAAGGGATATTTTAATGATAAAAATTATATGGTTGTGAATATTAATTGAAACAATAAAATAAGAGTAATTATAAACTATAATATAATTTGGGAATTTTGTTGATGATATTTTTAAATATTTTTTTATTCTTAGAGTCATTTAAGGTGATTGGAAAGCATTTTGATGTTTTTGAGACGAGTTAGAGTGGAAAAAGAAGCTCTAAAAAGATTCAAATATGGTTTTGAGATTCCATGAAGAATTTATAGAATTTTAATGTTATATATTATTGATGAAATTAATAATTACTGTATATATAATTGTATTTTTGAAGGTCTATTGCGTGTATTAGAGTACCTCTGACATTACTATTAAAGAATAAGGGTTGTGTAGACCTTACAGATTATAATTGACCAATTATTGAGTCACATTATGATATTTCAATTTAAAATGAATTATACAAAGGTTATTCTTTGTTTTTAAAGGGTTAGATAAAGTTACTCATAAGGGTGAATGAGATTTGACAATGTAAGAGAGAAGAAATATGACATCAAAGAGTGAATATAAATTTATTATGTATATAGAAGAGTTAAAAATAAGATATATAAGGGTGAACTTAATATTTTTAGTGATACATAAAATATTTAAAGATGACACATAATGGTAAATAGGTCTTATTAAGTGAAACATGAGAGTTATATGGAATAGTACACAACAAACATCAGAGTAATAAACCATGATGTATGTGTTTTTAGTTGAAATGTAAAGTTATATGACTTTACTAAATATTTTGAGATATATTGAAGACTGATTTTTTTTGGTAATTTAAAGAGAATTATTTTAGGAAAATACAAAATAAATATTTTACACAATACTCTTTTTATCTTCATAATAAAATATCATAGTAATTTAAATAATTATGATTCTAACTATGAATTAATGAGAATAAATTGAAAGGATCATGGTTCAATGATTCTACTATTTCAAAGGGGAATATTTGAAATCATTTATGAAGATCAAAATTAGTGGTTTTATTAGAGATATATTTGACTTTTTTAATGTATAATTAGATTATAATATTGTATATGTGATCTTGTACACATGGAATATGGAAATTAGTGCATGTATTTTTGGACGTTCAATTGAATAATCATAAAAGGATTAGAAAGATATGATATAATAGGAAAATACAATCATTTAAATTTATTGATTAATTACTATGGGGATCAAAATCACATTATCCATCGAGGAGATGTATAGTAAAAGAGAAGAAGAATATAAAGGAAAGTATATGTAGAGAGTATGAGTAGAAACTAATAAAAAAAACTGTTAAAGATTCTATTTATGAAATAAATAGGATGAGATAGATTTATATGGTACCAATTATATATACCCTATCATTATTGAAGTTAAAAAAATAATACAGGTGAAGGAGATAAAAGAAGATGATAGTTGAACAAGAAAAATATTGCTTCTACGCAGAATCATATTTTTTGTGTCATGAAATTTGAAGAAGAATACAGATTTTGAGTGATAAAGAACAATAACCATCATCATTAATAGGGTCTATATGTTGATAAAATTCAAGAATATTTAACAAGAAGAGGTCACCATTCATGATACTTTAGAATATTATCCTTTTTCTTCTGATGAATTTTATTAAGGAAGAATATCTTATTATTATGATATAGTGATAGATTATAGAATTATCATGATCTTATTTAAAAGTATTGTGTGAAGAAATATGGTTAAATGTATGGGTCCCATATAAAGAAATAAATCATAATATTTTAAATTAACTGACTCATTATCCACACTTATCGATATATAAAATTTAGGTTAAGGAAGATACCTTACACTATGTGAATATAGTGTTTCAAGGATGATACCTTGTCACCCATTTTGATCACTTTTCAAGACTTGTGATAAAATATATGTCTCATATTTTACCCAATGGAAACAAGGAGTAGACTCCTAAATTGGGTTCAAAACTTATAAAAATACCATGTGCATCTTGTAATGCCCTGACCCTAGTTACCCTTAGTTGGTGCATTGTTACATAACATTGTCATGATCACATGAAAGATCAAATCTCGAAATACCAATTAGTTTAGTAGCATTGGAAACACTATATATTTTCTATAATTCTTATATTACATCATAAAATTGAAAACTACAACAACATATTCTCCATAGTCCACACTCATATCCCCACATACTATCCCGGGAGGTCATTCATTAAATACTTTTCACGTCCTGGGAAAAATAAAACATTGAAAGGGGTGAGCTCAGATGCTTAGTAAGGATAACAATATAGCAGAACCTTTCATAAATAAACATAAACATTTAAGGCAATGTATAACTAAAAGAAAAGACTTTTAAACTTGAACTTAATCATAATATGGAAAAGATAAAATGAAATAATTCCATTTACTTATTCACATGGATATTCTACTAGTCGAATAATCACATGCAATATCAATAACCACTTTAATAATGATTGAATGCATAATGCCAGACTATCATAACCACGTAGCCAAGGCCTCGTGCCAAGACTACAAATAATATTTTTCCAAGGCCTCATTCCAAGACACTAGTTTGTCTCATGAGACCTACCGATGCATCGAGGAGCTATAGCTGGCTCCACCCATCACTTATTAAGTCTAATGCATTCCTCATATGAACAGGTTTAAACATAACATAAACATTCGTATTAAAACTAGTATACGAAATGTCAATACTTTATTTATAAACCACGAATGGTATAAAAATAACATATCAACAGTATAAAATATCACAAAACCTTCAATGGAAGTTTTTTATAATAAATCTACTTCAAATAAGCTTAAAATCCATCAAAGGATGTTGACATAGATGAAATCCAAACTATTTGAGAGAAATATCTCTTTTTTTGAAATAATTTAAAAGTCAAATAATTATAAAATAAAACATTTACTTTGAAAATATTCTTATAAGCTTTTAAGGGAAGCTTTGAAGATTTTATAATGGTGAAAAATATCCGCATACACCGTATAATTTTAAAAAACACATTCTTACCTTAATTCGGTCGAAAATGCCAAAAAGGGCCTTGTTTGGAAAATGACGGAAAGATTCCTTTATAAACATCTTATAAAAAATAAAACAAGGGTATAAATGACTTTAACCCATATTATGTAAAATAGTAAGAATGTTTTGAAATAAATTTTTAAGAAACATGGATGTGGATGATAAAGAGGTCCCAGTAGATAATCCCGTATAAACAACCTCGGATAATGAAGAGATTGTGAAATAAACCCTTACCTTGTACTTTTCCTTGGTTTATGGTAGGTTAACCTCCTGTATAATGGTGAAATAATTGTTATTAAATTATACAATAATCATATACATTAATATGATATCATATATGATCTCTTAACATTGTTTTTTAGTAATATCTTAGTATTATCGTCGTTTCAGGTGTTAAATTACTCGTTTTTTTATATGTTTTGTGACATATGTTATGTTTATTATGGATAGGTTGTATCTTATTCATATACAGAATGATATCAAGTCCCTAATCATTTTTTTAATCATAAAATGAGAATTATAATTGCATGGATACGATGGGGAATGAATCTCATCGCGTTCGTGGAGACGGTAGTCCGTACGTACGCCCTAACGACAATATCATTCTTTTGATATTAAAATAATATATAATTGGATGGTATATCATATAGAAATAATCATTATCATGTTATATTTATTATTTATATGAAATATACATCATTATTATAACCATTTAAATAATAATATATTGAATAAAAATTACACCACAACGTGGAGACGGTAGGCCGTACGTACGCACGTATGGTGACATGTCATTCAAGGGATGGATATATTAATGAATTTGTTTGTTCCATAAATATAATAACATCAGAGTATATATAAGATAATAGATTTATTATTTTATAATGTAAATAACAAGTAACGAAGAAGTCGAAGAATAAAGGAACTTTAAAGAGGGTGGTGAAGACGTTACCTCTTCTTCGAGTTCTTCCTATTGATTTGATCAAAAGGGATCCTTAGGTTTTTTTTCTGATCAAACTAAGACCTCTAGGATAAATTGAGGGATGTTGGTAGGATATTTGGGTAGAGTTTGGCTGAGAAAAATGGCTTTTAAGGTGTGAATTAATGAGAAGGGGGAGTTCCCTTTTATAAGAGGGATGAGAGGCTCTTTAGGAAAAACTTAAAGTATTATTTTATAATAAAATAATATTCGGTTTATAATGGCTCCAAAGTTTATTATTTAAATTATATGGTGGGTATAGGTAGAAAAAAACTCAACCAATAGGTTTTATACAAGTTTAGGTTACCATTTTAACCTTATCATTTAGATTTAACTATAAGTTAAATAATTTAACTTTTACCGTGTCTTCATGTATTCTTACACTATATGGTTAATAAACATACTATATACTGCCAAGAGACCCAAAAGTGGTCCATTAATGATACACCAATCTTGATATAAGTCCTTTTACCGAACCTTTGATTTTTAAGAATTAAATATCAATTAATAATATAATATTTTTTTAAAAACTCTTTTATGTCAATTTTAACACTATTGGGTATTTTGTTTCTGATAAATTCATAAAAGCATTATTACTTCGAAACTAATTCATTTAATCAACTCAAACATGTCATATTAACCTATTAATTTAGTTTAATTCATTAAAATCCTCAAATTATATTTATTTGGGTATTTATAATATCAATTATTTTAATATTTCACTAATAAGGTAATTAATGCATCATCACTGTGTCACAAATAAATTAAATTATTTAAAGTATAAAAATTATAAATAAAATGTAATTATGTAGGAAATAGTTTTATATTTCTAATGAATATTTATAATCGAATTTATCTAATGTATAACCCTATATTAAAAATGCTTTAGTAATTAAAATTTGATTTTAAATCTTTTAACTCTTCTTTGAATTAAATAATAATAAATGTCATAATCTAATCCAAGTGGACCTAAATGATAATATTTTATTCCTAATGTTGTTTTTGGTCGAGATAAACTTGTACAATAGAATTAGGACATGTGTTAGGGTAATACAGAAATCAATTTTACCCTTAATTACCCTATTTACTTTTTACCGTGGTAAATAAAAGTAAAAAAGTTACTATTCACCAAAAATTATTTTTATCTTATTGAACCATATTTTACTCCTTGATATTAACCGTGTCTCTTAGATTTTCTAAATTCCACTCACAGAAGCGGTAAAATTATGTTTTATGTGAATTTCCAAATTCTCCTAGGAGGTGGGTAAAAGACGGTGAAAAGTTCAATAAAATTTTTATATATCTAAAATTATTATAAAGTCACTACAATGAATTACAATGAACTTATATAGGTATTATTTATATATTTTTACCTTAATAAAATTTAAATAAAAATAATAATTATTTAAATAAAAATTCATTTTTAAACAATAACTCAGTGTTTTTTCACTATTCATCAAAAATTGAAAGTTGTCAGAAAAATACCAAAAATTCACCCTAAGCTAATTTCGATATTCCGAATCCAAATATGAAGTCTATTTTAAAGGATAAAATTTATAAAATTTTAAAAAGTATGTAATACTATTCATAACGGCTAGATTGATTGGTTGTGGTTTGTTATAACTCGAAGTTGCTTACAACACACGCTACTATATTATTCAAAATGAAGCGTACCGTGGAAGCTTGAGGTGTTACACATCTGACCTTATTTACCAGTTTCCACAGGGTTTTGTGTTTTGGAATTTCATAATAATATAAATATATATTAACTAATACAAATTTAAAAATATCACGATTCCAAATAGAAAAAGTAAATAATTTTGTAAAATTGGTTTACACAGGTTCACCCCTATAGTTTGACTACACCAATATTGCTATGGAATTTCCATTTTATTTCCATTAATTATTAAAAATATTCTCTTTAAAGTCAATAATTATGGAATCATTTCCATACACTAATTTTCATTATATAATAACATTTTATTATGTTTTAAAATATAATTTAAATGGGTTATTATCCTAAATTTATTGATAATTCCATGAATACCATTATTTTTACGATTCATATACTTTAATTAAAATTCACTTCCATAATTATTATAATAATATCACTTTAATTCCCCATTTAAAATTTAAAAAATATTATTTTAATATCCAAACCATTACTTACATTCTTAAAATGTATTAATTATATCATATAAAACACATTTCATTATAATGAGTTGATATCTTCCTTTAACGTCATTAAAATATAATTAAGAATACATTTATTAATTATAATTATTTCATTCCTTTATCCTTAAATTTAAATATAATTTTTCAAAATATGACATTTTTTATCTTAAAATATTTCTATTCGTATAATTAAAAAAAATTATTATTAATTAAGAATAAATTTTTATGCAATCATTTAAAAATTTTGTTTATAATATCATGGTGGGATTCATTCATCAAATACATAAATATATTAAATAATAATTTATCATTATTCTACTAATAATAATTTTCATAATTTTAAAAATTAATAGATAAATTAATCAAATAATTTAATCTAAAATGATCAAACCAGGGTGAAAATTGGGTTTGGGATACCAAATAAAGTTCAAAGTAATTTTTTTTTCTAAAATTGAGATTCATCACACACCCCTATATGCCTCAAGGTGTTTGAAAAAATGTGGGAGTACCACATAGAACCACCATACACTACCAAGTTTGACCTCATATTTTCCAACCTATAATTATAGCTCAAAAAATTGATCATTTTATTGATCATCTCTAACTGCACTACATTTCACCCCATGATAACTAAATTTCACCAATCACTAACTATCTAGTCACATTATTAGATAGCCATAAAATATGAAAATCACTCTCATGACATGATCCAATTGCTTAATAAGTGTGTAAATGTAGCTCCACATTCAATCCAATGATCATCTAGTTGTGTGATACCCAAACTCTATTCCTTAATCAAGCAATAGTGATGCTACATGGCCTCCTCTCATCAATCTAATATCACATTGGATGGCCTCTAATAATCATCACTCCACCAAAAATACCCTATAACATAGAGAGGTAGGGAGGGAGATAGAGTTAATGATATTTTTATAATAAAAATTCAAAAAAAGTTTATTATCTTATTAATATCACACAAATTTAACTTTTATTATAGGAATCAAACTTAACAAACAGCATAAGTTAGAGAAAATATGAAATTTCTTGAAATTTATCTATTCATTAATTTTTTAACCGTAAATTGGATCCTCCTGTTCATGGGATGGTTGGTTTTTTTTTAATTTATGATAGCTACCGGTATAATATTTAAGAATGATTATTCATGGATTTAGTTCAGTATAAAAATTATTGAAAATGGTATGAAAACATCTCTATAAGAAATCTCTAAAACCAAATATCCCAATTTGAGAACATTATAACTTTAATTTTTTATTCTAATACGAAATCAATATATAGTATCCATTCATCAAGAATTTCATGTTTTATCCTATAAATCATAGAAATGACTTTTTTTAATGAAAATTATCTCATATAATGATTCCAATATATAACTCAGACTAGTGACATTATAATTTAATTTTCATTGATTTATTAATCTTTATTATCCATTAATTTCAAAATTATGTCCCAATAAAAGAAAATATTTGGGAAGAATTGGATTTTAAGGCAATAGTTTATCATAATGAATGTCTTAATTAATGAAAAATGTCGGACCATCATCGATTCCATAGTCTCTATTGAACTTAATTTCTTCGATGATGGCCTCAATATCAATAGAATCATATAACCATATATCTATTCAAATATTTCAAAACAATAAATTTATAGTGAACTGTTTGGTTATAATACTTTTTTATAAAATATTATTTATTTTTTAAAACTCTTGAAGCTAACACCAAATATTTTAATGATGACAGAACATCCTCATTGATGAAGTTAATTTCCTAGTCTCATAAATTATTGTGGAGGAAATTACAATTAAACACATTTTATCTAAAAATTTATATTTATTAAGAAACCTTATATGGAATTAAACTAAACCAGTTGTGATATTATATTTAATTAAAATGATTGAAAAATATCTAAAGAACTAGAACCGATGGAAAAATTTTAAATATTGAAAAATTCAACCAAGATTAAATCCCATATAATTACATTTTCATTTCAATTATAGCTTAATATAATGGAAAAACAATAACATTACTTACCATATACCAATTACTATTAATTAATACATGTATTATTTATTTATTTAACCCATGGAATCTAGAGTTATAAGGTAAACACACTATAATACTACAATAAAAAATCTTACTTAATTTAATAACCTAAAATAAATAAACTATTTATGGATCATTAAAAAAATTAAAAAATGACACTTATTACATTTTAATTTCTTTTTTTATTAAAAAAATCAATCTTTTAGTTTGCCTAAAGAAAAATAATAATAACTACGTCAATAGATTTACATTTTCTATGAAATATTTTTTTTTATTAAAACCCAAATTAGCGATCTTGATTATTCAAAAACATATAAATATAAACATAATGATAATATCTATAAAATCATTTAACTGTACATGCTTTGAAAAAATTCATTTTATCTACAATATATATTTAAATTCCCCAAAATTTTGTTTAATATATGTAAATAATTATGTCCATATTTCTCTTGTGTGTATCTGAGTTTTGTCATGCATGGGTAAAGTCTTGGTAGATTTGAGTAGATTTTTGAGGTTTTTGTTATCTTAAAAGGGAATTTTAGAGCTTTTTTGTTCAAAACAACCAACAAAATAGCCATACACCAAGCTATTTTGGTCCTTGATTTGCCTATGTGTAAAATTGGAAAGGGAAATATTGGTATCTATGATATAGAGTAGATTTAGTACTCAAGGAGGACTCTTTTTGGAAATATATTGGGAAACATCACTGTGTACATTTTATAGGATTTAGTATTAGGAAAACATCCTATAATTTGGTAGAACACTATATCGATTTCTATGTCAAGATGGGTTTTCAAAAACCCCATGGACACAGTTAACCCATAACATAGATCACAGTAACATTCATTCTATATTAATTTCTAAAACAACTACTTCTTCATTAAATGTTCCTTAATGAGACACACTTTTTCTTTAAACCACATTCTATCCCAATGATAGGATGATTAATAACTTGTTAAAATGTTTTCAATGGATTAAACCCTTCATTTATCCTCCCCCCTCATAGATTTGTAATTTTGGGAGCATTCTTTATAGAGATCTAATTAGTATTTTTCCATCATTTGAGTCTAGTTTTCTTACTTTTATTATTGATCTTTATTATTATTTTATCGATCTAAGGCCTTATTTCATTCACCATTATTGGTGATTTTGGTTTTGGAGGTTTTGGTGTGATACATTTAGTGAGACTTCCTTTGTCTAATCAGGTTCTTCTCCTTTACTGAATGATCATTGAATGATGCTATTATGGATTAGGATACGGTACCTTGTGTTATATAGAGAGGTGATTCCTAGGTTTGGTTCAATAATATCCATTCACGAGGATCAATAGTGTTCTATGATGTCTTGGTGGAATTTATCATGGTGAATCTTATATGGAGAGTCTCTTGATTTATATACTTTATGTTTCTCTCTTAGAATCGCCATTCTTAATATCTGATGTCACAATAGATATTGATATTAGGGTCCTTGTGTGTGATCTTGTTTCAGGTTACTACCATCTTGGTGAACCTTGATGTTGACCACTACAATCTTGATGTAGTAATGTCCTTACCATGTTAAGGTTGTGAATATATATTTTTTTCTTGATATGATGTTTTTTATCCCATGATCCCATGTTTTAAATTTGATAAAATGTTTGTTCATGGGTATCCCATGAGACTACGTTAGATGTTTGATCACATATGTGTGTATATGGATACTTATTCTCATGATTTTTATGCTATTTTTTTGCAAGATATGTAATTTATTACTTGATTGATATTTCCTAGACTATGGAATGCTTGTTGAGATATATGTGTTTACATTCTATTTTATATCTTATATGTGGTTTGGTGCATAGCTGGTAGAACCTTTATTTTTAGTGTTCAGGTTGACCGCTGGCCTTGATGGACTTTGTCACTCGCTTATAAGGGGAGTGTGAATAATAATATGGCTTTCCCAATATAAAATAAATTAGGCCGATATGTTGTGTGAGTATTTAACTAAGTCTATGAATTAGGTTGACTTATGCTTAACCTTAAATGGATATGGTTCGATAATTCCTTAAATATATAAGTTGATTGTCCTTAAAGGCTGTAAAAATTCCCTTAAAGGTGGGTGAATAGTTTTTCATTAAAGGAATATAGAGTTACATGGAATGATATAAGTAAGGTTGTATCCCTACAATACTATTCGATCATGGAACTAAAGTAGGTATGGTTGGGTTTTGTGGGGGATTGGCATGTGCAAATTCACTCGACGTATGATTAGTAGTATTCTTCTATGTGCATTTACTTTTCCATCATCCCATACACATCTACATAAATTTTTATATATGTTACGGACTCATTGGTGGTGTGATATTGTGTTTACACTCAAATCGTGCATGATGACCTTATTTCACATGAATACTTTATAACGAGAGATTTGGAAAATGGAAAGGGCCCTTCGACAGGATGTTGAGGAGAATAGAGCTGATAAATGGTTGTGGTACTTGGAAATAATCCATATAGTTGATCCTGAAATTTTATTTCTATAATTAACTTATCTAGTTGTTCTAGTAAACCTATTAACCAACCACATTGGGGGTCTATTTATTACTTGTGTATAACGTGGCATAAATTTGTTGAACCATTTATTTGTGTTTTTCTTCTAAAATGATACATTTTCTTTGGGATTATGGTTATATTATACTGACCTTTGGTGTCTATGATTAATGATGTTATAGTCTTCCTACATTTCATTAGACCCTCACCACTGGTCGATATCATTTTACATAAGGGGAGGCATACATTGTAATGACGCAAACATTCATAAATGAAAACTCCTTTTGATCTAATTAAATTTTTTATTTTGTGAAATTGTTATATAACATATGAAATTATTTAGTTTTGTGATTTTGGATTTTAAAAATACTGTTATGAATTTTGAATATTTCTAATATAGTCATTTAACAGTGTTCACATTATTAGTATAAATATAGGGCTTTAACAAATCTAATTTACCCAAACAAAGAGATGACCTCATCTAGCAGACTTTCCCCATACGATTCCCATTTTTCAGAGATTTGAAAAGAGGTGGAATCATTAATATTATCTCTTGAACAACCCCAATATGAGCTTCAACATGTTATGCTTGAACGAAATCTCCTACAAGAGAAGTGGAAGTTGATAGAGATTACAACCCGAGCGATGTTATCCGATCCATCCCAAGAGTCTTTCACCATCGCACACCTTCCCCTTCGGTCTTATGTGGGTGTTATAAGGGGTTATGTAACAAGACCTTATCACTATGGTTATGTGCATTATTTTTCTATACAATGATGAATATAAATTCATTTTATTATTGTTACTTTTTAAATAGTTTTTAAATAACAAATAGTATATTAAGATAACATTCTACTAAGAAATCGATTTTGATAAATTATTGGATTTTTTAATTAAATAACATTTTAATAAATTATTATTATTATTAAATTAGTTTTTATGATTTATAAATGATGGTATAATTTTTATCAATACAATTGTAATTTTTATTAAGGTTTGAAATCTATTTTGGTCAAAACCCATGAATTTTCGATAAGTGACAGTTTTAATTTTAAAAGTGAAAATTCACATATTTATAAAATTATTTGGATATAATTAATATTATTTTTGGAATCAATATTTCAAAATTATCAAAGGGTGAATTTTTCATAATTTTCTGAGCTAGTTGAATTTTTGGGTAAAAATTAAATACCATTTAAATATATAATGTGATTTATGATATCATAATGACCCAATAGTGATGTAATAAAATACAATAAAAATAAGGTTCAAAAAATATATGTTTTACCATTAAAATAATTTTATTTTAGGTTTGTTTTATTTATTTTACAATGTAACGCCCCAACCCCAGTTACCCAGATTCTGTGCACTATTACATAACATTGGCATGATCATAAAAGATCATGTCTTGAAAGACCGATTAGTTTAGTTTCCTTGGAAGTACTAGATAAATTCATAAGGTTTACATTATATCATAAAATGAAAAACTAAAAAAACTCTATTTCCATATACCACAGTCATTACATCTCAGAATGTCCCTGCAGGTCAGTCATAAAATACTTTTTCGCATCTTGGGAAAAATAAAACATAGAAAGGGGTTAGATCAGATGCTCAGTAAGGATAACAATGCAGAAAAAACTTTCATAAATAATCATAAACATTTAAGGCAATGTATAAGACTAAAACAAAATCCTTTTGAACTTTAACTTCAGCATAATATGGAAAAGATAAAATAAAATTTTTCCATTTACTTACTCAAATGGATATTCTACAAGTCGAATAATCATATTCAATATCAATAGACACTTTTATAATGATGGAATGCATAATGCAAGACTTTCATAACCACATAGTCAAGCCCTTGTTCCATGACATCAAATACAACTTTGTCAAGGCCTTATGCCAAGACACTAGTTTGTCTCATGAGAGCTACTGATGCATCGAGGAGCTATAGAGGGCTCCACCTGTCACTTACTAAGTCCAATGCATTCCTCATATGAAAATTTTTAAACTTAACATAAACATTCGTATTAAAACTATCATATGAAATGTCAATACTTTATCAATAAACTATTAATGGTGTACAAATAACACACCCACAGTCAAACATTTCACAAAACATTCAATACAATATGGATGTTTCTTATCGTAATAATCGAGTATCAATAAACTATTAATGGTGTACAAATAACACACCCACAGTCAAACATTTTACAAAACATTCAATACAATATGGATGTTTCTTATCGTAATAATCGAACATCAAATAAGCTTAAAATCCATCAAAGTATGTTGACATAGATGAAATCAAAACCATTTTTAGAGAAATATCACATTATATTTTAAATAAATTGAAGAAAAAATTTATTTTTGAAATATTCTTATAATATTGTAAGGTAAGATTCGATGATATTATAACATCGGAAAATAGCCGCACCCGCCGTATAAGTTAAAAAATACATTCTAATAATAATTTTGTCGAAAATTTTACAAAGGACCTTGTTTGGAAAACGACGGAATAATTACTTTATAAACATCTTATAATATTCAAATGAGGGTATACATGACTTTAACCCATAGTCTATTAAATAGTATAAATGTGTTTTAATACATTTTTAAGAAACATGAATGTGGATGATAACGAGGTCCTTGTAGATACTTACGTAAAAACATCCTCGGATAATAAAGAGATTGTGAAATTAACACATACCTTGTACATTTCCATGGTCGAGGGAAGGTTAAACTCCTGTATAACGGTGAAATAATTGTCATTAAATTATAAAAGAATCATATACATTAATATTATATCATATATGATCTTTTAACAATGCTTTGCTAATAATATCTTAGTATTATCTATGTTTCGGGTGTTAACAGATTCATTTTCCTTTATATTCTTGGTTATGTGAGTCATATTTGTTATGTATGGGATGTGTCTTATTCATATACATAATTATATCAAGCCTTTAAACATTATTTTTAATTATCTAATGAGAATTAGTCTTGAATGGATACGATGGGGAATGAATCTCATCGCGTTCATGGAGACGATAATCTGTACGTACGCACAAGTGAAAATATCATTCTTTTGATATTAAAAATATATATAATTGGATGTTATATCATATATAAAGAATAAATATAATTTTATATTTATTATTTACATAAATGACATATCATTATTAAACCCATCCAAATAATAATGAATTGAATAACAATTACACCACAGCGTGGAGACGGTAAGCCGTACGTATGCACGTATGACGACATGTCATTCAAGGGATGAATAGAAAAATGAATTTTCTTGTACCATATTTATAATAACATAAATTTATATAGATGATACTGGAGATATTATTTTAGAATGTAAACAACAAAGAAAAAGGAATTGGAAGAATAATGGAACTTGAAAGCAGTGATTAAATATTTACCTCTTCTTTGGGTTCTTCCTTTTGATTTGATATAAAGGGATCCATAGGTTGGATATCTGACTAAAGGACTCAAAGATGAATAATGGATAGTTGAGAGGGTATTTGGGTAGAGGATGGCAGAGCCAACTGACTTTGAAGGTGTGAATTAGAGAGAAGGGGGAGTTCCCTTTTATAATAGGTGTGAGGGGCACCTTAGGAAAATCTAGAAATATTATTTTATTATGAAATCATTTTTGGTTTCTAATCATTCCAAAATGGGTTATTTAAAGGCTAAGGTGGGGATGGCTTGAAAACCACTCAACCAATAGGTTTTAGATGGGTTTGGGTCACTATTTTAACTTTATCTTTTAGATTTAACTCTTAGTTAAATAGTTTGACATTTACCATGTCACTTTGTATTTTTATATTATATAGTTAATAAAAATATAATATACATCCATGAGTCCCCCAAGTGGGCCATTAATGATACACCTATCATTATATAAGTAATTTGGCTGAACCTTAGATTTTTAGGAATATAATATCAATTAATAATATAATATTTTTTTTAAAAACTCTTTTATGTCAATTTTGACATTATTTGGTATTTTATTTTTTCTAAATTTATAACAGCCTTATTACTTTGAAAAAAATTCATCTAACCAACCCTAATATGTCATATTAACCTAGAAAATTTGTGTAATTCATAAAAAGTATCAAATTACATTTACTTGGATCATCATTGTGTCATAAATAAATTACATTATTTAATGTCTAGAAAATATATAAAAAATATAAATAAAATACCATTATGTAGGAAATATTTTTAGCTTCATAATGAATATTTATAGTCGAATTTATCTCATGTGTAACCCTATATTAAAGAAGTTTTGGTTATTAAACTTCGATTTTAACTCTTTTAACTCTTCTTTGAATTAAAAAATAATAAATGTCCTAATCTAAACCAAGTGAACCAAAGAGGTTCATATTTTATTCCTAAGGTTGTTTTTGGTCGAACTATACTTATCCAATAGAATTAGAACATGTGTTAAGGTAATAATAATATCATTTTTACCCTTAAATATCGTATTTACTTTTAACCGTGGTAAATAAAAGTAAAAAGTTACTACTCACCAAAAATTATTTTCATCTTATTTAATGACATTTTTCTTACTAATATCAACTACATCTCTTGGATTTTTGAAATTCCACGCAAAGAAGAGGTAAAATTTAGTTTTATGTGAATTTGAAAATTCTCTTCAGAGGTGCGTAGAAGACAGTGAAATGTTCAATAAATTTTTTATATATTTAAAATTATTATAAACTGACTCCAATGAATTATAGTGAACATATATAGGTATTATATATCTATTTTGACCAAAAATAAATTTAACTAAAATAAATAAGTATTTAAATAAAAATTCGGTTTTAAACTATGACTTAGTGTTTCTCACTATTCATCAAAAAATGGTATGTTTTCAGAAAAATACCAAAACCTCACCCTAGGTTAATTTCTATATTCTGAATCCAAAAATGAAGTTCATTTTGAATGATAAAATTTATACAATATCAAAAAGTGGGTATTACTATTCATAACGGCTAGTTTGATTGGTTGTGGTGTGTTAGAACTCAAAGTTGCGTACAACACACGCGACTATATTATTCAAAGATAAGAGTATCATGGAAGCTTGGGGTGTTACATTCTCCCCTCTTTCAAATAATTTTGTCCTTGAAATTACTAGAATATTACTACATAAAAAGACTAGGGTGGTTCTTCATCCTATGTTTGTCGAGTTCCCATGTTGCCTCTTCTATATTATGGTTTCTCCATAGAACTTTTACCAGACGATTCATCCGATTTCTCAGCACTTGTTCTCTTTTATCAAGAACCTTGACATGTTCTTCATAATAAGACAAATCGGTTTCCATTTCTAATTATTCATAGGTAAGTACATGTGTTGGGTCAGGCATGTATTTTCTCAATAGTGATACGTGGAATACATCGTGAACTTTGGAGAGGCTTGGCAGCATTTCCAAATGGTAAGATACATCCCCAATTCATTCTAGAATTTCGAAAGGTCCGATGTAAATGGGACTAAATTTACCCTTATTACCGAAATGTGCAACACCCTTCCATGGAGATACCTTCAAGGAAACATGATTTCCTACCTGAAATTACAAATCCTTCCTTCGGTTATCACCCTAGGTCTTCTCCCTACTTTGAGATGCTTTGATGTTCTTTTGGATTACATTCACCTTTTCCATCATTTCCTCCAACAGTTCTGGGCCTACGAGTTTTCTTTCTCTAACATCATCCCGCTAGGTTGGTGTGCGACATCTCTTTCCATATAACGCTTCATATGCTGCCATTCAAATACTTGAATGGTAGCTATTGTTATAGGAAAATTCTACCAAAGGTAAATATTGATCCCACATACCTTTAAAGTCATGTGAGAATTATCTCAACATGTCATCTATGTTTTGAATAGTCTATTCTGATAGTCCATCAGTTTGGGTGTGGTAAGCAGTGGTCAAACAATGTTCTGTATCTAGGGCTTTCTGAAGGCTTTCCAGAATCTTAATGTAAAACATGGCACATGATCATAAACAATAAATATTGGTACTCCATGAAGTCTCACAACTTCATTAATATATAGCCTTTCGAGACATTGAAGTGGTAAATATTCTCTTATAGAATGAAAATGTGATGAATTTGTAAGACGATCAATAATGACCCATATTGCATCATTCCTTCTAGAAGTCTTTGGTAGTCTCATGACAATGTCCATCGTAATATTATCCCATTTCTAATCAGGTATGGGAAGAGGTGGAAAGACTCCTCCAGGCTGTTGCCTTCTAGCTTTCACTTGTTGACAAACCATACATCCTGACACAAAATCAGAATTCTCCCTCTTCATGTTGTCAAACAAAAAATGTTCCTTCAAGTCTCTATTCATTTTGGTGCTCCAAGGGTGTATAGGGAAATTGGAGCTATGAGCATCATCTAACAATTCCCTTTTCAGATCAGATATATCGGGAACACAAAGTTTCTTCACAAATTTCAAAATTCCATCTCATACACAAAGTCACTTAATCTCCCATCATTCACAACATTATTCTTCTTTTGAAACTCTTCATCACCTATCTGAGAACTCTTTATCCTTTAAAGTAAAGATAGTTTGGAAACCATTTGAAAATGTATTGATTTTTTACCTTCCATGGTGATTCCAATATCCATCTTTACTAGATCCCTATATATAGGATCCTTTTCAACTCTCATCTAGTTTGAAACTCCATGATCCTTTCTACTCAAAGCATCTGCCACCTTATTTTCCTTACCCGAGAGGTAGTGTATAGTGCAATAATAATCCTTGAGTAGTTCAAGTCATTTCCTTTGCCTCATGTTGAGTTCTTTTTGTGAGAAAATATACTTCAAACTCTTTTGATCGGTATATATCTTACGTTTTTTCACCAGAGAGATAGTGTCTCTAAATCATCAAAGAAAAGATTACAGCTGCTAACTCAAGATCAAGAGTGGGATACTTTTTCTCATGAATTTTTTGCCGTCGTGATGCAAAGACAATAACCCTATAATTTTTCACAAGAACACAACCATGTCCTTTCTTCGATGCATCACTATAAATAACAAACCCATCATTCCCCGATGGTAGAGTAAATATAGGAGCATTGACTAGTCTTCTCTTCAGATCTTCGAATCATTTTTCACATGCTTTTTTCAAATCAAAATTTTCCCCTTTACCTGTGAGTTTGGTTAATGGGCTAGCCAATCGGGCATAATTCTGGACGAAACGTTGATAATAACCTTCTAAGACAATAAAAATGCATACCTAAGTTATACTCGTTGGGGATGGCCATTCTTGGATTGCCTTTTTATTAGAAGGATCAAAAGATATTCCATCCTTAGAGATAATATGGACAAGAAAATAAATCTTCTAAATCCTGAATTCACACTTGATAAACTTCCCATATAATTTATGTCTTCTAAGAGTCTTTAGAATAATGGGAAAGTGACTTTCACGGGCTTTGTAGCTTTTGAAGTATACCCAAATACCATCAATAAATACCACTATTAAATCATCGAGATATTCCTTTAAAACTATATTCATTAGATCCATGAATATAGAGGGTGCATTAGTCAATCCAAACAGCATTACTATAAACTCATAATGCCCATACCTGGATCGAAAGGTTGTCGTCGGAATGTATTCAATCTTCACACACAACTGATGCTATCTAGATCAAAGGTCAATCATTGAAAATTATTTTTCTCCATAAATTTGGTTGAATAAATCATCAAATTGGGCTAGGGGACACTTGTTCTTTGTTGTTATAGCATTGATCTCCCAGTAGTCAATGCACAACCTCATAGATCCATCTTTCTTCTAAACAAAAAGGACAGGGGCTCCCCATGGAGAAACACTAGGGAGAATAAATCACTTATTACTCAATTCCTCTAGTTGTTTCTTTAATTCCACTAATTCCACAGTGGCCATTCTCTAAGGGGTCTTCGATTTGGGCCTTGAACCAGGAATTAAATCAATGGAAAACTAAATTTCTCGTTCTAGAGGATGTACAGGTAAATCATCTGGAAAAACATCAACATATTCCTTCAAAATAGGTACATCTTATATTTGATCATTACTTTCCTCACCGAAAATTATTTAATTCTATTCCTCCCCAATAATTGAATTTAGTTGAGATATTGGGGGTGGATCTAGATAAGAATAAGGTGGTGACGATTCTACTCTAAATATAAGGTGTTCTTTATCATCTTCATCAAAAATCATAACCTCATTCTTAAAATAATATTTTTCATCATGGCCAAAAAGGAAATCCATATAGAGGATTATATCAAATTCGATCATGGGTATGATGATGAGATCATAAGATAAAGAACATTTATATTCCCTAATGGGGACTAATGCACAAAACATTGTTGCAATGATACTTCCCTAAGGTGTTTTTATTGAAAAATCCCTTTTTAAATCAAATTGGAAATATCAAATTTTCGTAGAAAACTGGGAATATATAAAACAATACTATGACCCATAATCAAATAAATCATTTGCTAAACTTGAGGAAACCACTAAATTACCTGCCACTACGTATTTCAGAGCTTCAACCTCAGCAGTAGTTATAGCATAAGCACAACCTCGATCCCCTGACCATTTTCTAGGTATGTTCCACTGATTCTTAGGACATTAATTCTCATAAGTCCCCCTTTCTCTACAATTTTAGCATTAAACATCAACAAACTCTTTCTTCCCCTTGTAATCACGAGCTCGGTGGCCTTTTTCACCACACTTGTAATGGAATCCCATTCCCTTCAGAAAAGTACCATGGTGTTTCTTCCCGCATTTACTGTAGGATGGATATTCAAATTTTCCCTTCTTCCCCTTATTTCCATTTCCTGAATGTTTAGCAGATATCTTCTTCTCTTGATTTTCATTAAAGTCTTAAGACTTATAAAAAAAATTTCTGTCGTGATAGCACATGAGACCGTATCTTCATATGACTAGAAGGATTGTGATACTAATGATCGATAGAGAAATGGTTTTAACCCATAAAATAAACGATCAATCTTACTTTTTTGGTTATGTATATAATCTATAGCATTCCTTGCTAACCTTGTGTAGTTATCTTCATACTTTGCGACATTCTCATCCTACTTTTCCTCAGACTCAGAAATTGTCTTTCCATATCTTCTCGATGGTCATGAGGAAAGTATTTTTCTAAGAAAATGGATTAAACCTTCCTCCATTCCAAATTTGATTCTTAATCATATTATTTTGCATTTTGAATCAATGACCACCATTGATCAGCATTTCTAGTGACGCGGTAAACTGCCATGACAAATTTTTCCCTTTCACTACTCCCCAAGGCATGGAATATTTTTTCCCTAAGGAATTTACCCATTGCTTATCTACTAATGGATTTTTACTACCATTGAATGTTGGTAGTTGTTGACTAATTAATATATCTAATATTGATCCTCCACAATGTGGATTAGGGTGCTCCATACAAGTATGGTTATTATTAATAACCTGAGTGAGTTGTCCCAGTAAGGTGATAAGCTGATCAGCACCAGTTTTATCACCAACTCCACTATAATTATCTTGAGCAGGAGTGAAATACCTAAATGGAGTGTGTGCATTGATACAGTTTTCATTCCTTCAACTAGGCTCCATTTTTAAACAATTTCATAAACGAGATTATTTTTTGAATTGAAATACATAATTCCAAACTTGTAGAACACTTAACATAATTTGAACAGATTATGGATATAATCTGTAATCATAAAAAATGTTTTCATTGAGAAATTATATACTCATAAACCCATCATAATGGTTTGTAATGAAAATGAGAATTATATTAAGCATATCCCTAGGGAGTTTTGTAACCAAGAGTGCACCAGGGCCCGTTGTCATGCACCCGTTCCCGTTCGAGTCTAGCTCAAAGTGGTGTTTTTGGGTTTTACTCCTAGGTACATCTGTGCTAGAGCCACCTCTACCTGTTCGTATCCAAACAGAGATGTATTTCTTTGAAAACTCACAAAATATCTACAATAACAAAATTTTAGGAAGTTCTTCTATACCTATCCTCAAAGTATATCTTAGGGCTATATTCTATAATCAGAGTTTATCTAAATCTAGAATCCAAGGTTTGTACTAAACTTCTTCTGATACCAACTATAATGGACCGACTCCAGTTACCCAGAATCGGTGTATTATTATATAAAATTTGCATGATCACAAAAGATCATGTCTCGAAATATAGATTAGGTTAGTAGCTTTTAAAGTACTATATACATTCATAAGGTTTACGTTATATCTTAAAATGAAAAACTACGACAACAATGTTTACATAGACCATATTCATATCCCCTCAGACTATCCTTGTATGTTATTCATAAAATACTTCTTCACATCCTAGAAAAAATAAAACATATAATGGAGTGACCTCAGATGCTCGTTAAGGATAACAATATAGCAGAAACATTCATAAATAATGATAAACATTTAAGGAAATGTATAAGATTAAAACAAAAGCCTTTTTATCTCAAACTACCGTATAATATGGAAAATATAAAATCAAATAATTCCATTTACTTACTCACATGGATATTCTAAAAGTCTTATAATCGCATACAATATCAATAGACACTTTCATAATGATGGATTTTATAATTCCATACTTTCATAACCACATAGTCAATGCCTTATGCCAAGACTACAAATAATATTTTTTCAAGGCCTTGTGCCCAGACACTAGTTTGTCTGATGAGACCTACCGGTGCATCAAGGAGCTATAGAGAGCTCCACCCATCACTTACTAAGTCCAATGTATTCCTCATATGAAAAGTTTTAAACATAACATAAACATTCGTATTAAAACTTTCATACGAAATGTCAATTATTTATCCATAAACCATGACTGGTGTAAAAATAACACATCCATATTCAAACATATCACAAAAAATTCAATACAATATGGATGTTTGGTATCATAATAAACAAACTTCAAATAAGCATAAAATCCATCAAAGGATATTGACATACTAGAAATCAGAACCCTTTTTAGAGAAATATCACTTTATATTTAAAAATCAGTTAAGAAAACATTTATTTTTAAAATATTCTTATAATCTTGTAAGGTAAGCTTCAATGATGTTATAATGACAGAAAATAGCCCCACCCGTCGTATAAGTAAATAAAATACATTCTTACCTTGATTTTGTCGGAAAGGTTATAAAGGACCTTGATTGGAAAATGACAGAAAAATTCTTTTATAAACAACTTATAAACGTCAAAAAAGGGTATAATTGACATTAACCCATAGTCTATTAAATAGTATAAATGCTTTGAAATACATTTTTATGAAAAATTGATGTGGATGATAAAGAGGTCCCAGTAGATACTTACATAAAAACAACCTCAGATAATGAAGAGATTGTGAAATTAACCCTTACCTTGTACTTTTCCTTGGATGAGGGTAGGTTAAACTCCTGTATAATGGTGAAATAATTTTTATTAAATTATACAAGAATCATATACATAAATATTATATCATATATGATCTTTTAACATTGGTTTATTAATAATATCGTAGTATAATCGTTGTTTTGTGTGTTAAAAGATTCATTTTCCTTTATATTCTTTCTTATGTGATTCATAGTTGTTATGGATGGGATGTATGTTATTCATATCTAGAATGATATGAAGTCTTTAAAAATTATTTTTAATCATCCAATGAACGTTAGTATTGAATGGATATGATGGAGAATGAATCTCATCGCGTTCGTGGAGACGGTAATCCATACATACGCACGCGCGACAATATCATTTTTTGATATTAAAATAATATATAGTTGGATGGTATATCATATATAAATAATAATTATCATTTTATATTTATTATTTAAATCAATGTAACAACATTATTAAACCCATCCAAATAATAATGTATTGAATAACAATGACCCCACGCCGCGGAGACGGTAAGCCGTAGGTACGCACGTATGGTGACATGTCATTCAAGGGATGGATAGAATAATGAATTTTGTAGTACCATGTATATAATAACATCAAAATATATAGAATATAATGGAGTTATTATTTTATAATTGAAACAACAATGAAAAAGGAAGTGGATAAAGAAAATAACTTGAAAGATGTGATGAAATATTTACCTCTTATTCAGGTTCTTCCTTTTGATTTGATGAAAAGGGATCCTTAGGTTGGATTTTTGAATAAAGTAAGGAAACTAAGATGAAGGGATAACAGTTGAGAGGGTATTTTGGTAGAGGTTGGCCAAGAAAAATGGCTTTAAAGGTGTGAATTAGAGAGAAGGGTGCGTTCCCTTTTATAATTGGGGTGAGAATCACCTTAGGAAAAGCTAGAAATATTATTTTATAATAAAATTATTATCAATTTATAATGGCTTCAAAATGAATTATTTAAAGAATAATGTGGGGATGGGTTGAAAACCACTAAACCAATCGGTTTTAGAGAGGTTTGGGTCAATATATAAAATTGATTTTTTTAGATTTAACTCTTAGTTAAATATTTTGACATTTACCATGTCTCTTTGTACTTTTATGTTATATAGTTAATACACTTACTATATACATCCAAGAGTCCCCCAAGTGGATCATTAATGATAAACCTATCATTATATCAGTTCTTTGGGTGAACCTTATATTTTTAGGAATAGAATATCAATTAAAAATATAATATTTGTTTTAAAAACTATTTTACGTTAATTTTGACACTATTTTGTATTTTGTTTTTTCAAAATTCATTATTGAATTATTATTTCTAAAAAAAATCATCTTATTAACCATATTATGTAATGTTGACCTTCAAAATTATTGGAATTCATAAAAAGTATCAAATTACATTTATTTGGATATTTATAATATCAATTATTTTAATATTTTATTAATTTAGTAATTACTGCATCATCATTGTGTAATTAATAAATTAAATTATTTAATTTCTAATAAATATAAAAAGAAAGAAATAATAAATAATTATGTTGGAAATACTTTTATATTTCTAACGAATATTTATAGTCAAATTTTTCTTATTTGTAACCCTATATTAAAAATGTTTTAGTTATTAAACTTTGATTTTCACTCTTTTAACTCTTCTTTGAATTAAATAATAACAAATGTCCTTATCTAAACCAAGTCGACCAAAGAAGTTCATATTTTATTACTAAATATTTTTTGGTCGAACTATACTTGTCCAATAGAATTAGGACACGTGTTAATGTAATAATAATATCATTTTTACCCTTAAATACTCTATTTACTTTTAACCGTGGTAAATAAAAGTAAAAAGTTACTATTCATGAAAAATTATTTTCATCCCATTGAACCCATTTTTCTTTCTGATATCAACCGTGTATCTCATATTTTTTAAATTCCACTCCCAGAAGCGGTAAAATTATGTTTTATGTGAAATTTCAAATTCTCCTAGGAGGTGGGTAAAAGACGGTGAAAAGTTCAATAAAATTTTACATATCTAAAATTATTATAAACTGACTCCATTAAATTAAATTGAACTTATATAGTTATTATATATCTATTTTGACCCAAAAATAAATTTAAATAAAATAAATAAATATTTAAATAAAAATTCGGTTTTATGTTATGACTTAGTGTTTTTCACTATTAATAAAAAATTGAAAGTTTTCAGAAAAATACCAAAAATTCACACTAGGCTAATTTTGATATTAAAGATCCAAAAATGAAGTCCATTTTGAAAGATAAAATTTATAAATTTTCAAAAATTAGGTATTACTATTCATTACGGCTAGTTTGATTGGTTGTGTTGTGTTAGAACTCAAAGTTGTGTACAAGAAACACAACTGTATTATTCAAAGACAAGTGTACTGTGGAAGCATGGGGTGTTACATAGAATGCTTTAGTGGACCCTCCAAGAATTTAAAAACATTTTAGCTTTTTTAATTGATTTCCTTGAGGGTGTGACTCACCTTCACATAAGCAAACCTATTATTTTTAGAAGTTAGGCCATTGGCCTTATAAAATATTATTTTCCACTACCAATTGGAAAAAACCATGGGCAAAAACCATTGTCTGGTTTGTGGTTTTGATTAGTTTAATGTGTGGTGTCCCAAACCTAAATAATAAATAATTCACTCACATTTCCTATATAATCCCACCCATTCTCCCACTTCCTCTTCACTCAAAGCCTTTTCAGTTCGTCCAACCTCTTCCCTCCTCTCTCTAGAATCCTCACAAGGTGCCCCAAGCTCTCAAGAAGCCCCTCCCAAGCCCCTCCCAAGCCTTTGGGATCACACTTCCAAGTAAGGGATTCATTCCTTTCTAATTTTATCCATAATTATTAATAATGATATGCCCTTTTATTTTAAATTATAAATGTTCGTGTATAATTTATCACCACCCCCATACTGCCCTATTTATGTTTTAATGATGAGATACCCATTTTCTCTCTCAGTAATGCCTCCCATGTACTCCTGTTACCATGCAAAAATTGCGTAAGTAATTTTTCTCTCCTCATTTACATTCTATCAATTATTTTGTATTATGAATCTAAATTCAATTTCATATGGTGGTACATGTATTTATATGGCCCCATTACTCTTCATTTCATTTACATATGATGAGACACCAATTTATCATTCGTCAACCATTTTTATGAATTATTATGGCACACCGTTACGCTGGCGGAATTGCACTGATTTTTCAAGCGAATGTCATTGTGTAGTGAACACCATGCCCATTTCACTAAAAAGGGAATCCACCATTATGCACATTTAATTATTGATTATAAAGACTCATGTATCTATTCAACACACCTTTATCTTGTAATTAATGATGATTAAATGATTCCATGTTGTATGATCCATGTGGAACAATTATGCATGAAATTAAATGTTTAAGAAGGGTGCGCCCTGATAGTACTCTAATGCATTTGGTAAATATTAGTATCATGATTCATCGAGTTAAAGGAGGATTTAATAATGTTAATTCAAGTTCAATGAGGATTTAATCATGATAATTCAAGTGCAATGCGGTTTTACTCATGTTCCATGTGCAATGAGCCTTGGATCATGGTAATTCCATGTAACATGTTGTTTCCACATTTCCATGTTATGATAATCATGCTATATCATAACTTTATATTCATGTTTTTTATTCTCCCATGATATTATTATTACCTAACATGTAATTTATAATTCATGTTATGACTTTTTTACTCCCTTACTAGGCTGTATAAATCACCCTTTTCACATGCATGTCCTCTGGTTATCCAATGCAATGCTATGTATGAGGGAATGTTGTGGTTATGTGAAGAAAGTTTTCAATAACGATTTTGGATTTTTTGTTTTATAAGTTGTTATCTAATGTTCCTAGGCCCCAAATACACAAGGCCTCTCGATCTTCTATGTAGTATCAATTGAATTTTATGTAATAAACCAGTTTATGTGTGTAATAAAGAGCAGGGTTTTTACAGTTGGTATCAGAGGATTGGTTTAGTTATTTTTCATATTATGATTAGAAAACCCTAGTGAAAGAATTAGGGATAATAATAAGAATAATAAAAACATCCCTAAATTTTGGAGAGTATTGAGTAAGTGGTTTATCAGGAAAATAAATCCATGTCTCGATATGAGCAGGTAGAGGCAGCTCTGGCACAGATGTACGTAGGAGTGAAAACTCAGACATAGAGTTTCGGGCTTCACCTAGGGTATCCTGGTACATGTCACTCCCAGGGGATATGCTTTGGTAAATTCACAATCTAGGTATAAACCATAATTAAGGGAATTAAAAAATACCCCTATGAATATATGTTAGAATGTAGATCATGGATAACATAGATTGAATCCTATAGATTCATAAGTTATGGAAATAAAAGTTATTTATAAGTCATAAATTTTTTTACCCTGGATTAACCATTATGTGTTAACCCAAGATTTTCTTTTATTTCAGCCAATGGCTGGTAATAGGAGGACTCAAGCTAACAACTGATGAAAAGATCAATGTGATGACTAGTATAATGAGATTCCCAGTCTGATGGGAGCAATAATCATGATCTTTGTCATGATACTCTCTCAGATAACCCAAGATTTGAATATAAACATGGGTCAAGAGGAATGTCCAACCCCCCACCCCCCATGAAAGAACAAGTCGCTATCGAGAGCTTCACGAGATAAATGCCACCTACTTTTAATGGACCATCTGATCGTTCAATCACCGAACAGTGGATCAAATTTATTGAAGTGATATTCTCCATCCTTAAATGTGTTGAACACAATAAGATTTTTATGACTGATTATTGTATGGAGGGTAAAACCAATCAATGGTCTACATTGATCAAAAATACAAATCCAGAGGAGGATATCGAGGCGTTGGAATAGAAAGATTTTTGGAAGATTTTTTTTCGATAAATATTTTCCACACACCTTCTGACTAAAGATGGAAGGGGAATTCCTTGCCCTAAAAAAAGAGATGATGAATCCATCGGAGAATACAAGGAAAACTTCACAAGGCATGCCCGATACACCTATGGATTTGTCATTACCCCCGAATACTGGTTTTACTGTTTATTTGGTGGGATGAAACCTAGCATGAGGAAAGCTCTGGTGAACCGTGAATTTGACAACTATGAGGAAATTGTCCAATGTGCCCTCAAGGTAAAAATGGAGAATGAATAATCTCAGGGGTATCATGGGGATAATAAGTGTATGGTAGAATTCAATTCTGGAAGATTTATGGATAAATCCCATGGTTTTAATAAAATCAAGCACCCTACTTGCCAAAGGTGTGGAAAGAAGCACCCTGTAAATTTCTTGAAGGGGACAAGAAAATTCTTTAGGTGTAGAAGATAAGGGAACCTATCCGTTAACTAACGATAAGAAAAACCCATGACTACAATAGAGGAGAGGAATTACTTGTTTGAACGCAACACATTGTTCATTACATCAACTAAAAATAACCAAGGCACTTTGAAAATCTGTGTCCTAAGCCAAGGGTTTTCAAAGGCAACCAACAACCTCTATGGCAGTAAGGGAGAGATTTTTCGATCACTACTGCCAAAGTGAACCCTAAAAATGAAGTGGTGACTTGTATGCTAGTTATTTATTCAAGAATAGCAGACATACTTTTTGATTCGGGTACTAAACATTTTTTGTATCATGAAAGTTTAGTAGAAAAATCCCAACACCACCACTAATCATGGAAGTAATGATGTCGGTGAGTATGAAAAATGGGGAAATCATCACATCCCATGAATATAACTCCTCCCCTATCATAATTTGTGGACTGAATTTCCTGGAGAACATCATAATACTCCCTCTAGTGTAATTTTTTGCAATTCATGGAATGGATTGGGTTTCCTTATATAGAGCCAACATAAATTTCTGTGAGAGGGAAATAAGTCTCTATATGGAGAATCAACCCCAAATTCTATACAAGTGTAAGGAGGAAGATGAATCTTCTTTAGAACCATCATACAATGTGTGTATATTATTTCCCTATGAGGATACATATCTAGCTCAGATGATTGAGTCTAAGGAGAAAACCATCCTTGAAGACATGCTTATTGTGAGGGAATTCACTGAAGTGTTTCCTGAGGAATTTCTGGGTCTTCCTCCTAAAAGAGATGTTGAATTATCAATTTTCCTTATACCTAGGGAATTGAAAATATCCATGAATCCTTATATAATGGATATTGTGAGGCTTGAGGAGCTTAATAAACCATTATAGGAGAATTTGGATAAAGGGTTTATACGCCCAAGTGCTTCACCGTGGGGTGCACTGTTCCTCTTCTTCAAGAAGAAGGATGGGTCAATGCGCATTTTCATTGATTATCGTGAGCTCAAAAAAATCATGATATAGACCAAGTATCCTCTACCACGAATTGATGACTAGTTCAATCATCTACGTGGATCACAATACTTTTCCAAGGTGGATTTGTAGTCAGGATATTATCAAGTAAGGGTGAGGAAGGAAGATATCCCCAAGACTACTTTTTATACAAGATACGGGCACTATGAATTCATAGTAATGCCTTTCAGACTCACTAAATCTTTATAAATCTAAGTGTAATTGATTAATAGAGTCTTTAGAGATTACCTCATTAAATTTATTATTGTCTTTATAGATGATATTCTAATATAATCCAAAATCAAGGAGGATCCAGAGGATCATCTTAGAATTGTACTAGAGATCTTGCAGAAGGAGAAGCTCTATGAAATGTAAAGTAGTTGTGAGTTCTGGTTGAAGAAGGTATTATTATTGGGAAATATCATCATAATCAATGGGATATCTTTTGATCCCTCTAATATAACTGCAATTTATGGATGTTTGAGGCTAACATCAGCAACAGATATCCGTAGCTTCTTCAGGTTATATGGATATTATCGCCGATTTGTTAGAAATTTCTCATTATTGACCAACCCTATTACCAAGATAATTAATAAGGAATAAGGTTTACATAGAGTGATGAATTAGAAGATAGATTCAAGGAGTTAAAAAGGAGGCTTATTACTACACTCGTTCTCATATTACCCACGGGTGAAGAACTTTTTGTGGTATTTAGTGATTCTTTGAAGATGGGTATGGGTTGTGTGTTGATCCAGAATGATAATGTGATAGCCCACGCCTTAAGGAAACTGAAAATACATGAGAAAAACTATCCCATTCATGATATGAAGGTGGCAGCTGTGATCTTTGCATTGGAAATCTGGCGGCATTATCTCTAGATGGAGAAGTGTGAGATATATACTGATCACAAGATCCTCAAATATATATTCACACAAAAGGATCTTAATATGTGCCAATGAATATGGATAGAACACATCAAGGATTATGACTACTCAATCCACTACCATCCCGACAAGGTAAAAATGTGGTGGATGCTCTAAGTATAAAGGATCATACATCTTTATCGATGATGAGAATTTAAAAGAATCCAATCTTCTTATATTTACAGAGGATAGATGTGGGAATCATTCAGGTATGAACATCATCAATCCTTTCTCAAATGATTTTTCAACTATCCCACATAGAGAATATAAAGGATGCTCAAAGAAAGTATGTGGAATTTCTAAAAAGGTCGGAAACTATCAGAAATGTGAAATACACATAGTTCGTGTATGAAAAGGATGGAATTGTGATATTTGGGTCACAATTATCTATACCATCCGATCCAGAGATAAAGAAGGATCTTCTGAATTACACAAATAGTTCAACCTTCTCTATCCACCCGAGGAGCACAAAGATGTATCGAGATCTCCAATAAAACTTTTGGTGGGACAATATGAAAAGGGAGATTGCTGAATATACATCAAAGTTCTAGGTATGTCAACAATTGAAGGTTGAGAGGTAATAGTCTACGGGGATGATGCAACCACTACCCATACCAACATGGATGTGGGAAAACATTACCGTGGACATTGTCAATAGAATTTGAAGGACATCCAGAGGAAACAATTCTATATGGGTCATTGTGGATCATCTTACAATGACATATCACTTTATCATGGTTCGAGAGGACTTCTCATTGGATCAACTTGCATGGATTTACATCAAAGTGGTAAGGCTTCATGGAGTACCACTATCTATTGTATCCAATCATGATCTTAGATTCGCTTCAAAGTTTTGGAAAATACTCGTACATGATCTAAGAATTGAACTACACTTTAGTACAACCTGTCATCCTCAAACTGATGGCTATTCTGAGTGAACAATTCTGAAAATGAAAGATATGTTATGATCATGTTCTATGGACTTCAATGGTGGATGGGACTAACATCATTAACTGGTTGAATTATCATACCAAAATAGTTTCACACAAGAATTGAAATGGAACCATATGAAGCCCTTTATGGGATAAGGATAAGAAGACCAGCGTGTTAGGATGAAGTTGGTGAGCGAAAGCTGGTAGGACCTGAAATGGTCTACGAAATGGTAGAGAAGATGAAAACCATTCATCAGCATATCAAGGCAGCCCAAAGTCGACAGAATAGTTATGAAGATAACCATCAATGAGACCTTGAGTTTAAAGTTGGAGACATGGTATTTCTACACATATTACCTTTGAATAAGGTCATGAAGTTTGGAAATAATGTGAGGTTAAGTACTAAGTATATTGGCCCCTTAGATATTCTTGATCATGTCGGGTTTGTGGCCTATCGACTAGCACTTCAACCCACCATGGCCAATGTATATGATGCCTTTAATGTCTCCCTCTAAAGTATGTTCATACTAGACCCTTCAAATGTACTCTCTTCATAGGTAATACAGTTAGAGGATGATCATTCTTACAAGGATAAACCAGTGATGATCTTATATCATAGAGAAAAAGTTCTATGAAATAAGACAATGCCCCTAACCAAGGTTTTGTAGAGAAACCAAAATTTTGAAGAAGTGATGTGGGAAACATAGGAATTGATGAAGAAGAGTTACCAACATCTGTTTTAGTGTGGGAAAAGGAAATTTTGAGGGAGAAATTTCTTAATGGGGGAAGATTGTAATGACCCAAACATTCATTAATGAAAATTAATTTTGATCTAATTAAAATTATTATTATGTGAAATGGTAATATAACATATTCACTTATTTGGATGTATGATTTTGGATTTTTGAAATACAGTTATGAATTGGGATCGTTTCTAATATATCAATAGAACATTTATCATAGGAATAGTATAAATATAGGGCTTTAACAAACCCAATTTACGCAGAAGAAGGAAGCGATGACCTCATCAAGTAGACTTGCCCTCTATAAAGCCCATTTGTTAGAGCTCCTAAAGGAGGTGGAATCGTTGGGATTCTATCTTGACCAATCCCATACCGAGATTCAACATATTAAGCTCGAACAGAACTGCCTTTGGAAGAAGTGGAAGTTGATAGAGATGACCACCCGAGCGTTGTTAGCCATGCCACCCCAAGAGTCTATCACAATCTCACACCTTACCCTTCGGTCTTATGTTGGTGTTATAAGGGTTTATTTAAAAATCCCTTTCCACTATGATTATGTGAATTATTTTTGTATATAATAAATAATATACATTTATTTTATTATTGTTACTTTTCAAATCGTTTTTAAAGAAAAAATAGTATTTTTAGCTAATATTCAACTAAGAAAGATTTTATGATAAATTAATGGATTTTTGAAATAAATAATATTTTAATAAACTATTATTATTAATAAATAAATTTTTATTATGTTTAAATGATCCTATTATTTTAATGAATAAAATTTTAATCTTTAGCAAGATTTTAAAGCCGTTTTTTTTCAAACCCTTGAATTTTCGATAAATGTTGGTTTTTATTTTAAATGAGAAAATTCTAATATATATAAAATTATTTGGATATGATTAATATTATTTTTGGAATCAGGATTTTGAAATTTTCCAACAGTGAATTTTTCATAATTTTCTGAGACAGTCAAATATTTGGGTAAAAATTAAATACCGTGTAAATATATTATGCATTTTATGACATCATAATGACCACATAGTGATGTAATAAAATAAAATAAACACTATTTTCAGCCAATATATTAATCAAAATTAATATAATGTGATTTTAGGTCTGTTTTATTTATTTTACAAAGCTTTAGTATACCCTCCAAGACTTATAAAACATTTTATCATTTTAAATTGATTTCTTTGAAGGTGTGACTCACCTCCACATAAGAAACCCCATTATTTTAAGAAGATCTCCCATTGGACTTATAAAATATTTTTTTCCAATAAATTTTTTCAAAAAACATGTTCAAAAACCATGGGCTGGTTTGTGGTTCTGATTAGTTTAATGTGTGTTGTCCCAAACCTAATTAATAAAGAATTCCCTCTCCTTTCCTATATAAACCCACCCACGATCCCACTTCCTCTTCACTAAAAGTCTTTGGAGTACATCCAACCTATTTCCTCCTCTCTCTAGAATCCTCTCAAGGTACCCCATGTTCCCATGAAGCCTCTCTCAAGCCACTCTAAAGCCTTTGGGATCACACTTCCAAATAAGGGATTCATTCCTTTCTCATTTTATCCATGTTTCTTATTATTTTTATGCCCTATGTTTTTATATTATAAATTTTGGGGTACGATTTTTCACCCCCCCAATTCTATATTTATGTTTTAATGATGATATACCCCTTTTCACTCTCATTAATGCCTCACATGTACACCCATTACCACGCTGAAATTCCTTAAGGAATTTATCTCTCCCCATTTAATGTTAAGAAATCCTTTTGTATTATTAATATAAATTCAACTCAATGTTTTGGTAATTATATCTATATGAATACCTTAATTTCAAATTCATGTAAATATGATGAGACATCCCTTTATCTCCCATAAACCATTTTTATGAATTCTTATGTCACACCATAACACTGCGGAAATTGCACCGATTTTCCAAAACAATGTCATTATGTAGTGAATACAATGACCATTTCTCTATCATGAGTATTCACTATTATGAATATTTACTTATTGATTATAAATATTCATGTATGTATTCCAATTACCTTTTTCGTGGAATAAATGAGGATTAAATGATTCCATGTTGTATGATCCATGTGAGAAAACATATGCATGAAATTAAAGGTTTAAGAAGGGTGCGCCCTGATAGCACTCCAATGCATTGGGTAATGATTTGTATCATGATACGTCAAATTAAATGAGGATTTAATCATGATTATTAATGTTAAATTAGGATTTAATAAATCTAATTCATGTTTAATGTGGGTTTACTCATTCACCATGTGCAATGAGCCTTGGCTCATGCTAATTATATGTTAAGTGTTGTTGCCACATTTAAATGTTATGATAATAATGAAATATAATGACTTTATATTCATGTTATTTTATGATACATTGATATGAATATTTCCTAAAATGTATTGTATTATTTATGTTATGACTTTTTTACTCCCTTACTGGGCATTATAGCTCAGCCTTTTCACATATATGTCCTCATGTTATCCCATGCAATGCTAAGTATGATGGAATGTCGTGGTTATGTAAAGGAAGTTTTCAATAAATATATTGTGTGTTTTATGTTATAAGTTGTTATATAATGTTCCTAATACCCAATTACACTATACCTCTTGATCTTCTATGCATTATCAAGTGATTTTCTGATAACAAATCAGTTTAATTGTGTAATAAAGTGAAGGGTTGTTATATGCATGAGGTTAAGTGACTCTCTAGATTGAATATGATGTTTCTATTTGGTGTGTAACAAAATTATATCAAAGGACTGACATTCATTTATTTTTTTAGGTTATTGTAAAAAAAAGATAGGCTTTGTGGAACTTAGGTTGGGGAGTTGTCATGTTATTTACCAACTCTTATGTAACTGACCTCAATGTTACATGTGATAGGATTGTTGTTATAGTTTGATGGGATTTAGGTGAGTTCATGCATCATGAGTAAGCACATAGAATCACAATATATATATATATATAATTGTTTTGTACTACATATAAGTTCATTAATTTAATTCTTTAATTGTGATATCTTTTTTAAATAGAACTATATTCTATGTTGTGTGATATATCTATATTATTGCTATTGTGAAATAACTGTGTGGCATTAGTTATTTGAATTTGAGAATGCTGTTATGTTTTTCATATATGTGATTTTGATTAATATGGATAAAGGGATGGATACGATTTATAATTGGGTAGAACTAGGGGATTATATATCGTTTCTGACTATATACTACGATAGACCTTCTTATATAAGTTCCCTTTATGTTTCATAAAACTACTTTAGTTATTGTAGGAATGATATATTGGGAGTTATAAGTGTTCACTTGGAATTTCAGAAAAATAATTCCATAGAGATTCATGGTTTCTTTTTCTTTAGTTGATGTACTCATTCCACCATAGACTATATAGGGGGTTACAACTAAGTTTGCTCCCATACATATGATGATGATTCCAGCGGTGAACCAACCACATATCAGGATCTTAACAAGGATGATGTTCAAATAAACATGAGACTTTCAACTACAACATCCACCAACATTCTTGGGTACTGGTGGTCCTCGTGATTCTGAGGAATGAACTGATATTTTTGAGGGTATATTTGACACATTCAAGACTCCATGGGATAGAAAAGTGAATCTTGTAGCTCTAATAATTCAATGACACACTAGGAGGTGGTGGGGTGACATGGGTTAGGCTATAAGGTGCAAGGGACTTACTAGGGAGGCCTTCATGGATATTTCCTTTGAGTAGTTCTTTCAAGATAATCTAATATTGGACCGATATTTGGAATTTTTGATTTTTAAAAAGATATGATGAGGGTATTTTCTTTCTTTACACATTTCATGGAGTTTCTATGCATTGATCCTGTGTTAGTTGGGAATAAAGTGTACAAAACTTGAAATTTTTTATATAAGCCTTTATCCAGATCTTAGATGATAATTATATGATTACACTTGTTGAAATATTCATGAGTGCTTCACAAGAGCCTATATTTTGAAAAGGTTCTAGAGAAGGATGGTATTTTATTATTTCTTCTAGAATATAGTTAACTGAAATCTAGAAATCCTAGTGTGGAAGCCAGTGCCTCTTTTTGTGGTGGTAAGAGGAAGGATGAGGAGGTATAAGAAAGTGGTAAATAGGTGGAGTATATTAGAGATACTTCTACTACCTCTTTGGGATGAGGTTCGACCGAGTTTCATAATAATGGATAGACTAGAAACATTTAGTACATCAAGTACAAGGTCACCAAATAAATTCCAACAATATTGAAATATGGGACATATTTAGATCATTATTTAAAACTCCACATCTTGATTTAGGGATCACAAGTTCGGGTTCTACCAGGGGCCCTCAAGAGTAGGCCAATAGACTAAATATATCAATGAATCAAGAAAGTCATGTTATAGGGATAAGTATGATTTATGTAATAAATGAGCTTCCAAACACCTGTGGAGAGATAACTTATATAGTTAAATATATGGCCTTGGTTACCTATAATCCATCTACTTCTTTTTTTTGATATTGGTTCTTCCTACAATTTTTTATCTTGTCATGTTGTTACGGGATTTGACTTGCTAATCAAGTTATCTTCTAAGTTAATTTCTCTCAACATGCCTTTGGAAATGAATGTCAACCATATATAGTGGTTTCTTGAGGGTCCCATAGTTATTTCTATAAATGGAAATCACTGGGACTTCATGATTCTTGAGATAACAAGTTTCGACATGATATTCAGAATGGATTATCTAACTAGTAATCATTTGACATCCCATATTATTTTACACAATGTTTCAGGATTTATTTCACAATGAAACAATTAATACAACCCCGAAAAATTATGAGACCTAGTTTCTTTGGTAAATTAGGTATATTAAATAACAACTTATCAAATAAATACAACATCATTAACTAAAAACTCAAAAACATGACCTTATTTTCCTTGGGTCATCTAAAAAACATGGGACAACTTGGGGAAGTACCTAAGCAGGGTGTGAACTATAAATACTAGTACAAAAATAAAAAATAACATAAAATAAAGTAGTACATGTTATCCAAGAATCATATAAAGGTATCACAAGATGGATGAGAATCATAATTTTTAACAATTATGCATGATATAACATGATAGAATAAAGGCGACCGAGGAATGTTGAAACAACATAAAACATGAAATCATAAACATAATTAAAGGATAAATGAAATGAAAAAATAATAAATTATACATAGGATAACCTCCAGTGAACCTTACATGGAATCTCATGAGATAAAAACTTTACAAAATGCATTGGATATTTATATAATTATTGGCCCACCCGTCACTTTCATATCATGTATATACTTAACTTTTCTACAAAGATCATACAATATGAGGAGGTATTTCATAAAATTTAACCCCATTATTAAAGAAGTGTGGGTTATATACAAGTACATCCATATTCAATGAAGTATTATTATAACTTGGAGAATACATTTAGTATAAATAGAGATGGTTATTAACAAAATAATTGTATGGAAATGAAAATTGTATGATAATTTCGACAACACAAAGGGTGACCATGAAGTATTATATAAGGGGTGAATGCGAGATATAAGGGTATCTCATTACAAGGGAATCATAATTAAACTAAGAGGAACATGTAGAAATATATCACATCTTCATAATATGTAAATAAAAATGAATGACATAAATAAGGTCCATGATTAAAGAAGAGAAGAAGATGATCCTTTACCTTGAGGGATCACTTCTAAATGATTGGGAGGAGCTTATTATGAGCCTGGTGGAACCATGGGATGGATATATAGAGGGAATGATAGAGTAATTTCATGATATTTTGGTTTTCAGTGAATAGGAATGGGAGTTTCAGTGGGAATATATAGTAAAATAGAGGAGAACTCTTTATTAATTTCTAAACATCGGTTTTGTACTCTATATGATAATGTTATCAAAACTAGAAACCTTAACATGGTTATTGACCATATATTCTTTCAAATTTAAGTCTTTTCATTATTTTATTCGACAAATACTTGAAAACATTAAAATAAATCTGTTTTTTGATGTGTAAGTGAGTTTTTCTTATAAAAAATTTATTTCAAAACCTAAAAATATAATATTGTTTTTAGAGGATTCATTAAGAGTTTATAAAATTAACCAAATATTTTAAAAAAACATTATTTTCGTGTATAAATGTAATTTTGGTTGTGAATACACATTATCGTATTTATTACAACATTTTAAGGCCATTATGATGACATAATACATAACCTATAATTATACCATATTTAATTTTGACTCAAAATTTTGACAGGCTTAATTTTTTTTGAAAAACCCACCATTGGATAATTTCTACATTTTAATTCCATAAAATTTATTTTTTATCAAAATAACTCTCTAATTATCATAATTTGAACACATAAATAAAAAATACCCATTTATATAAAAATACTAGTTTTTTTTACAATAACAGTTTTTCGACGCTTATAAAAAATATTTTTAACTTTAAAAAAATTATATTCTCAATTATATTTAATAAATAATTTTTAATAATAATTTTTTATTAAAATAAAATTTATTTCAAAATATTATTAATTCAATAAAATATATTATCTTAATTAAAAGAATATATTTCCGAAAAATACTATTTGTGTTTCATCATATAGAAATTTACTTTTTGTCGAAATTATTGTTTAATCATTAAAAATTATAAAATATCAGTATAATAATTATTTAATTAACAATAAAAAATTATTAAAATTTATACTCTTAGGTTTTCATTATATATCACTTTGTTATGCTAGAAATTTCCTAAAGGGTAAGTTATGCGAGGGTGATATTTTAATGAGGTGGTTTGACAAATATGGTTTTGGATATGATCTAAACATGCTTGAAATTATCCCCTAAATAGTTTTAGTCTTTATTTATTTATTGAATCTTGGATTGGTCTTGGTGAAGGGAAAAACATAATGTTTTTATCTCTCTCGGAAGATCTAATAAATGGGACTAATAGGATATTATCCTTTTGGTCGAGGCCATCACTTCTTCCATCTATATTAATTGGACTTTATAATAACAATTAAGAAATAAAATTTAATGGTCATTTCAAAATGAATATATTATCTATGTTTATGATTATAAAAAATATTTTAAATCCAGAATACTATAACTTTCCAAAATAACAAAAGTAGGGAATGATTTTTCTGTACCTAGATTACATGCTAAAGAATTTATTCATTGAATGTCGGAATTTATTTTATAGATGTTTGGGTTGTTACATTATTCCCCCATTCAAAAATTCCTCCCTCAAAATTTTTATTTCATACACTAAAACATATTTGGGTACTTCTATTTTATCTCCATTTCTAGTTCCCCTATATCCTCTTCAAACATGTGGTTCCACCATAACACTTTGAATATGTTAGTTCTCTTGTTTCAATGTAATTTGTATCAATGTTCTTAGATATTCATAGGATGATACTAGTGTGAATGTTTATTGTCCAACAATACTGCCTTTGGATTCCATACATGATAGGGGTTTGGTATATAATTCTTCAAAAGGGATATATGGAAAACATAATGTACCTGAGATCGGTCAGGTGGTAGTTCTAGTAAAAAATCCACCTCCCCAATGTGATCTAGGATCTCAAGAGGGTCAATGTATATAGGACTAATATTTCACTTATTCCTAAACCTTATGAATTTATTTCATGATGATATATGAAGGAAAAATTTATCTCAAACCTAGAACTCCAGGTCTAATCAATGATTTCTTTCATATATTTTCTATAAACATTTTTTAGATTTCATATGACACTAAATTTTCATAACCTTTTCTATCATCCCTTAGATAAGATCAGGTTTTATCAGCTTTATCTCTCTAAATTCATCCTAGAATTTCAATATCTGACACATATTCCCATAAATATCCTCATAAGGATTGATTTGAATTCGTGAATTGAAACTATTTTTATTTGAGAACTCCAATAGTGGAAGGTTTTGGTCCCAATATCCTTGTAAATCCATTGAACATGATCTTAGAATATCCTCTAGATATGGAATGTTCATTTCTGACTAAACATTTCTCATATGGTGATAAGCAGTTCTGAATCTTATTTGTATATTTAATCATTATATAAATATTCTCTAAAATATGAAGGTTAACCTCAAAAATATAACACATATAATAGAGATTGGAACTCCTAGAAGTCTTACAACTTACCTTCTGTATACCTTGACAATTTAGTCAAGTGATAAACCTTCCTTGATAGATATGAAATTCAATGACTTGGTAATGTGATCAACTCCCTCCCAGATGATTTTATATGCTTAAGATGTCCTAGGGAGTCCTACAATTAAATATGTGATTATGTTTTTCCATTTCCATACTAGAATGGGAATTGGTTTCCTCATACTGTTTGACTTTTTTCATTCATCATTGACTTTTTGGCATACCAAGCATCAACATACATACTATACAATATAACTCTTCATGTTATCAAACCAATATTTTTTTGCATCAAATCATTATAAAACATAGTACTTCGTGTATGAATAGAGATGGATTAGATATACACTTAATCTAGAAGTTCCCTCCATAGTTCTGGTTATTATGGGTCACATATATGGGTTCTCAACCTTACAACTCCATATTTAGAAAATTTTAACCCTAGAATATTCCCAACACTCTTCTATAACAACTCATAATCTTTATGGGACTCCTTGATTCTCTCAATAATATATGGTTGAGAAGTTATTGGATAAAGTAGGATAAATATCCTTTTATTATTCCCACATCCATCCTTTGTATGTCTAATTATTTTGGACCCCTTCAATCCTTATCATGGATAGTTTTGAGAGATTATTTCTAATCAGATCATCTACCAATTTGTTTTCTTTCCCTGGATGGTAATGGATTGAAGAATCATAATCCTTGTTTACCTATAACCACCTTCATTTTTTCATATTAGGATCCTTTTTCATGAATATATAATTGAGGATTTTGTGATCCATATACAAGTCGAATTTTTCTGTATAGAGATAATCTCAAAAAAATCTTAAATATGAATATCCCTTATAATAATTATAGATCATGAGTTGGGTAGTTCTTCTCATTGATATTTAATTATATGGAGGAATATAAGATCACTTTTCTATCTTTTATGTGTACACAAAACAATCCATTTATGGATAAACACTATATATAACAAATACTTCCCCACTGGTGGGTAATGTGAGAATAAGAGAAGTGATTAGCCTCTTATTCATAAATTTAAATATTTATTCATATTCATCAGTCTATAGAAACTTGACTCCCTTCTTAGTAAGCTTAGTCAGTTTATTGAAATATATGAGAAGTTTCTCAGAAATCAATGATAGTTCCCAGGTAATATAAGAGAACATCAAATTCCCATAAAAAATGTTGGACTGGGCCATATTTAGATTACATTTTTTTAGATTCATAGATATCCATTTATAGATGATAACATTCCCCATTAAAGTTACTTTCTTCAACCAAAACTCACACTTACTATACTTTTCATATTGTTTTTCCTTCTGAAATGTCTTTAATAAAATATTTAAATACTCATCATTTCATTAATTTCATTTGGATTTGATACAACTTTCATCTATAAAGACTAAAAAATATTTTATGAGGTGATCCCAAATGAATCTATTCATCATGTCCACATTGATTACTAGAGAATTAGTGAGTCAAAATCGAATCACAATGAACTCATATTTCATGTACCCTGTATGAAAATAATTCATGGGGATATCCCCCTTATTCACATTTACATGATAGTATCCCAACTGAAGATTTACCATTGTGAAGTATTGGGATCCACATATCTTATTGAAAAGGTAATGTATTTTTTCCATAAGATATTTTTTTTATCATAATCTGGTTGAACATACAATATTTAATGTATAGGCACGTTGAACCATACTTGTTCTTAATGAAATGGACCACTGCAACCAATGGGGAAGAACATGGGAATATAAACCCTTTATCTATTTTCTCCTATAATTGTTTCTTCAACTTCTCAAGTTCAACAATAAACATTATATATGGAGTCTTGGATATTTCTAAAGCTCTAGGTTTGAGGTCAATTGACAACTAAATTTCATGGAATGTTAGAGGACTATGAAATATTTAGTGAAACACATCAATGAATTTACTACCAATGGGAATATCATCAAGGATGATATTTTCATTAGTCATAGTCATTTGAGAAATATAATCTTACCTATAAAGAAATAATATACACTCTTGAGATGTTGGTACCAAAAAGGATAATCCAATTCCTTTCACTAGTAAAGAATCAGAGGGTAATTTTATTCTCTAGGAAATATATGTTGGCTCTATATAAGGAAATTAAATCCTTGCCTAGAATAACATGGAATTATGCTATAGGGAGTATCAAAAAGTTTTCCTAGAAATTCATCCCAAAAGTTTGGATAGGGGATGAGTTATATGTTGGTATGTAAAAATATACCCATTTCCCATCTTTATTGATAAGAAAACTTCCATGTTTTGGGGAGGTGTTTCAATAGCTCTAATAAAATTTTTTTATATGCAAGAATTCATTAAACCAGAATAAAAAAACATGTTGACGACTCTTGAATGAATAACTAGAATACCAATCAACAATTTTTTTAAGGATCCGCCTTTGCAGTTTTAATGGAATAAGTTATCCCTTTGTGTCTAGGACTTATAAGTTGTTTTCATTGGTTTTCATTGACAAACCTTGGATCAGGGGATTGATTCACACAATGCCCCTTCTCCTTATAGTTGACCTATTAGACAATAGCCTGATGTGTTTCAAAAGAATTAATTTCTTTGATAAAATTTTCATGTTTGTCTCACCAAAAATCACATTCTATATTCCCTTAAATTATGAAACCAAAATAATTTCCTCACCCCTAATTCAATTCCTCAGATGATTCTACCAAAACATTTGACAAGTGGGATTCTATAATTTCATTCCACCATTATATTTCTTTATCATACCACAGAAATTAAACTATATTTTCTTATTGTTATCCCCATGATAATCTTAATATTTGTTGATATCATTTTAAAATTTTAGGGTACATAAAATTTTTTCTCATGGCTATCAAATGCCAGAATGTATAAGGTACATCAAATATTCATCTCTATCCCACCAAAGAAGCGATCAAGTTTAATTTCATACGAAATGACCAAGATGAAGGTGTGTCGTGAAAGTATTTTGAATTTTTCCTCATCTTACATGATGGATTCTTCATCCTTTTTCTTGATATTATAGAAATTCCTCTTAATTTTAAGTCTTCGAGTGCGAGAAAAATATTTTTTGAAAAGAAATTTTCAGAATTCCTTCCAATTAATCAATTTAATCACCACCTCAGGCTTCACATTTTGTTTCTAATTTACACCATTTATTATCTTCTCCCTAAATAAGATAAACAATCAAAAAAAAATTCTATTTCACATAACATTTAAGGATTAAGAAGATATTTTAAATGGGATTAATCTATTTCTCTATGATTAAGGGATTAGAAGAACCATTGAATGTCAAAGACCATTATAAAATAATGGTCTCAATTGAAACTTGATCCTTCTTAAGGGGATTTAGGTATTCCTACTGATTCATTTTTTTCATCAAAACAAGAGTTAACTATGAAGTCTTTGTCCTAAATTTCATGATTCTTTCCCCCATCGGGTGGGGAATCTAATTTTGGTAGTTATCATATTACCCCTCACATTGATTGTTGGCTTAGTTATTTCTATTTCAATACATTGACTAAAAATAAATGGAAAATTGTGGATGGTTATTTTTAAAATATTAAACACATAAAAGGAAAACTATGAACATTAAATGTATAACTCATAATTAACACATATTCTTTAACCTATTAATTTATAGATTTTAATCTATGTTATCCAAGATATGTTTTATAACATAAAATATTATGTTCAACTTTGATTACTTAATAATGGTTCATACGGAGCTTGTGATTTCCCCAAATCATACCCCCTAGGAGTGTGAAAATAGTTGTGCATTAAGGCCCATTTTCGTGAATCGGGCAATGAATGAGTTCCACTCAATGTTCCCTTTTAAGGGTTATTACCCCTCGGTACCACTGTACTAGATCCACTTCAAATTGTACTATCTAGACCCAGATTATTTCTTGGAAACAACTTACTATATAATTTACCAATTTTTAGGGATGTTTTACCTTGTTTTATATTATCACATTGTTTTTTTTATAAATTTTTGTAATCCTAATCCAAATATAACTATACTTTTTTCTGATACCAACTATGACAACCCCAATTTTATTACACCTTATGTAATGATTTATTTCTTAAAGACACACTTAATATAGACACACAAGATCATGAGTACTAGTGTATTTTGGAAATTATATATAGTCATAAAAACAATAAAATTATATAAAATATTATTAGTTAAATACTCTAAATCATGCCCTTATTTTCCATGGATCTTCTAAAACTACATGGGATAACCTTGGGATATAAATAAGAAATGGGTGATCCATAAAGACTTGTAAGATAAAATAAAAATAATAACATAAGTTAATGTATTCCATGTAAACCAAGAGGCATATAAAGGTGACATAAGAGGGGTGAGAATCATAATATTGGAATATGAGGCATGGTATAAAATGATAGCACATAGGTGACATATGAATGATGAAACAATATAAAAAATGCCATCATAAAATTCAGTCGTGGGTTAAAAACAAGCAAATATAACATTGTGTATTAGGATAACATTCCCTAACAATACATGGAATATCATGAGATAATAACATTAAAAGATTTATTGGGGGGATATATAATTATGGGCTCATGAATCACCTTTATACCATGTACATGCATAAGCATTACACATAAATCATACAACCTAAGTATGTATTTAATCAATTTTAACCCCATTATTAAGGATTTAGTCTTATATAAATGTAAATACCCAATAAATGAAGGATAAGTACAACTATTTGAATACCTTTGAGTGGAAATGAATATGGGTATTCATTATACAAATGTTCGACATTGAAAATCACATGATAATTCCAACAACATAACAAGTGAACATTAAGGTTTATAAAAGGGGTGAATTAGGGATTAAGGGGTCTATAATTAATTTTTTAATCTAATGTAAGGTAATAGGGATGTACTAAAACATATCCCATCTTGAACAATTGGAAATAAAATGGTATGACATAAAGAAGGTGCTTGGATAAAGGGGAGAAGGAGAGGACCTCTTACCTTGAGAGGGAGATTCTAAAAGATTAATAGGAGATTACTAAGAGATTAAGTTCACATTTTAAGGGATATAGATATGGGATAGTAGATTAATTATATTCTAAATGGTTATTGAGTGAAGATGAATGCGTGTTTAGGTGTGTTTATATAGAAAAAGTGAAGATAATTCTTTAATAATTTTCAAACCTAGGTTTTAGAGTTCATATGATAATGTAATGAAAAACAAAATCCATTCCAATGTTTTTGACCATGGTTTCTACCAAATATAATTTATTTAATTATTTTATAAGTATTAGAACCAAAAACATTAAAATAATCCCTTTTGTGATGTGGAAGTGAATCATGTTTATAATGAATTGATTTTGAAACTTTTAAATATAATATAGGTTTTGAAGGATTCGTTATGTGTTTATAAATGTAATAAAATTAATTAAAAAAGAATTATTTTAAAGGGGAACCATAATTTTAGTCATGTATAATATTTATATTATTTATTAAATAATTTTTGTTATTTTATGACATCATTATAAATACTAAATAATAATATAATGTTTAATTATTACCCAAAAATTTAACTCACTCATTTTTTTTAAAATAACCATTGGATAATTTTGATGTGATGATTTAAAAAATAATATTTATTTTTCAAAATAATTATCTAAATATTTTAATTTACACTCTTAAATAAAAATCACTATTCAATGAAAAGTACTAATTTTTTTATAATAATAGTTTTCTGACCCCTGTAATAATTATTATTGACTTCAAAAAAGTTATATTATCAATTATATTTAATTATCATTAATTAATAATAATATTTTATCAATATATAATTTATTTTAAAAATTATTGAATTAATTAAAATAATGATTCTTGATTGAAACTATATATTTCCCAAAAATAGAGTGTGGGTTTCATTATATCAAAATATTATTTTTATCAAACATGTTGTGTAATCATTATAATGTAATAATATAATATTATTATTATTATTTTATAAAAAATAGAAAATATAGAAATTAATACATTTAGGTCTAGATATATAGTTATTTATTACACCAGCAAGTACCCTAAGGGAAAGGTGTTTGATTGTGAGATTTTCTTAAGTTGGTTTGGAAAACATGGTTGGGGTTGTGATAACGATAAGCTTGAAATTCTATTGTAAATGGTTTCTCACATGATTTAGTTATTTAATCTTGGTTTCGGCTTGGTCATGGAAAAAACCAATGATGTTATATCCCTTGGAATCTCAAATAAATGTGATTTAATAGCTATTATCCTACTATTTGAGGCCACTGCTTCTTTCACAAGTGTCAATTGGACTTTATCATACCCCTTAATATAATAATATTAATGGTAACTGTAAAATAACTATATCATATTTTTTTGACGCTTAATAGTATTTGAAATCAAACATTATAATCATAAAAAATAACCAAAGTTGTGAATATGTTTTTTATAACAATATTACTTGATAAAGAATTTATTCATTCAAAGATTGAATTTTATTTGTAAACTTTTGGGTCGTTACATATCGAGATATATCAAATGATATTGGATACATTTGAATTTCACTATTCCCAAATAATATAGGTACAATTTTACTGATTGGTAAGATCTTAAAACTTGTAGGATTTTACTAGAACTGATTCAGATCAAAGCGATCATGACGCAAGTAACAGGCTTGTATCTTATGGTTGAATTGATAATAAATCATTCTATAATTCCTATAGTGGTGGATATTAACTAGTATGTATTCCCAAATGACTTATTAGGTTTTACTCAAGATATATTAACTGATTTTTCAATTTATATTTTTTTTCTTTGGTGTAATCTATAATAATTCCTTCTTATCGTATGACGTCAATCAAGTTGAGAAATTTTAAGGTTTATTTATAGGATTTAATAGTAAATTCTTTATTAGACAGAGAATATCACTTTGGGGTTCTATATTTTAATTTTCCATGAATTTTGATATTATAACATGCCTTTGTGTAGACTACTGGAAGCTTAATCAGGTAACATTGATTAACATCTATCCTTTAAACTTGATCGATAATCACTTCGATCAGTTATTAGTTTACTAGTTGTTCTCAAAGATTAATATTCACCCAGGATACCATAAGATTAGGGTAAGGGAAGATGATATTCTCAAGATAAATTTCAGGTGTGAATATATATTTTATGAGTATCATGTGATGGATTTCGGGATAAAAAATTCCCAATCAGTTTTCATGGATCTCATTAACCTGATCATTAATCTATATCTTGACTTTTTCATCACAGTATTTGAGGAAGTTATCCAAATACATTACTTGAAATAAAATATTCATGTTATGTAACATTATATTGTATTGAGTAAACCATCATGAAATTAGTTATATGTAAAACTGTTTATGTGTAACTTTTAAATTCAATAGGCATGGTTCCTTGGGAATTTGATTTCTCAGACATGGATTTTAGTGGAACTGACGAAGGTAGAGGTTATGATGTGTTGGGAACATAACACAAACATGTTTGATATCAGGATTTTCCTTGGAAGTGTAGGGTACTATTGATTTTTCAGACACCAATTCTCCCATTTTCAAGAACCTATGAAAAAGATAACTAAGAAGAGGAAGACATTTGATTGGTATGATTAGTGTGAAGAGGAAATCATTGAAACGAAGAGGAAATTAATAATAGCCTTGAATCTAAAAATTCTAGAGAATTTTATTAGTTATACAATTTAATATGATGCCTCAATTTTTTGATTTGGGATCTATGATAATGTCATGTTATTATGTAGCTACTTTTAGGCCACATCCGCTGTGACCCCATGACCAAACTACCGACACATTTCGTGAAGTTAGAATCTATAGTCCACAACATGAAGTGTAACACCTTGAAAATTTGTGATTTTTCTCAAATAAATTTATTTTGTTTATATTTTTCATTACATGAAACATTTATTTTAGAATATTTTATATGAAAATCTTTTTTTACATTACAAACTATGTTGAGTTTATACAAAATGTTACTTATTATTAAAATATTATTATTTAATATGGTTGTTTTCACCTATCCATTGGAATGGGGTTATAGATAATATTATCATAATTATAAAAATATATGGATTACACATGTATATAGAATGGATTATTTTATTTCCAATAAATTAAAAATTATTATTTACACAATTTTAAAATAATTGAAATATTTTTCTAAAAACTAATTTATTAATAAAAATGTTTCACCTCAATAAATTAAAAAACACATTTTGGGATTGATTCTAAATAAATTAATATATTATAAATTCAATAAATTAATTAAAATTCATATTATGTGTTTTCTAGATAATAGATAATAATAAATGAAATTTTTCCCTTAAAATTGTATATTTCTAAAAAGAAATGTTGTATGCTTAATTGCACACTTTTTTTAAAAATAATTTTATAAAATCTATGAGAATTTATTTGAGAAAAATTTAATTTATTTTTTAAATAATCATGTCAATATTTTTTAATGTTAAATAATATAGAATTTTTTTGAACAATTAATTTTTTGATGAATAGTGAATAATACTTAATTTTAATTGATTGTTCTATTTTCGTTTAACTTATTTCTAATGAAAAATTATATTTTCTATTATTTTTATAGTAATAATAGTCCAATTATATTTATTTTAATCAAATTTTGTTCATTTTAATTAATTTCATATTGAAATTGGGTATAAATATTTTTTAAACATTTAATCATTTTCACTTTGAGGAATTGCCTTCTCGTCGCGTCTATGGAATTAATTTCAAATAAAATTTGGCCTCTTATGTGAATAAAAATTTGGAAAAATGTATTTCGTATTTTGAATCATAATAATTTATATTATATCATAATATGAACTCATTGTTTTAACAAAATTAGTAGTGAAAATAATAAAAATTAATTATCGATGTTTAGGTAAAAATGGGTTTATCTGGGGGGGTTAAACCAAAAGATAAGGTTTAAATGACAAGAAATTTTTTTAAAATATTTTTTATATAAATATTTATACCCTATAATTCAAAATGGTCAATAATAATCCTTTTTAGATATTTAAGGCCTGATAAGAAAATGGGTATACCTTTTTCATTAAAACAATAAAAAGTTTTCCACTCACCTCACTTATAAACAACCGCACCTATTATCTATTATTAAAAATTTTAAACCATTTTGAATCAGAAATTCTCTAAAAAAACTAAAAAAATTACCTCCTATCATCTTATAATAATTATTTTAGGATGAAAGAAAACCTAGGATGGATTTTTTACAAGCCTAAAGAGGATACCCGAAGAAAAGGTAATGTTCTTCAATGAGTGTTTTTATTTTATTTCATTCTTTTAATTATTATTAAACCATGATGATATAATAAAATATTTTTATTAGATATACATAGTTTTTTACATTATGTTCATGACCTAAGACCATATGCACTATCAAAAAATGGGTTATGAGATTATCATTTGTGTGTACGGTGAACTACCAACTCCAAAACGGATGCCATTAATTTTTTCATTAAAAACTCTCATGATTGGGTATGATGAAGGTTATAAATTATATATATGATATTTATAACATAATTATACATTTAGAGTCATTATATCATATTTAAATTTATAAATTTTCATTCCGCATGGGAAACAATAACATCATTCATGTGTATGGCGGACACCACCATGCGAGGCAATGCGAATCGTTTTCACTAACACTTTAAATGGAAGATAATAAGAATAAAATAAATTATTATGTGTTATATAAATTAAATAATTATGATATTAATTAAATATTTGACATTCTAGAAATATAGTATATCTTTTTATTTCTTTCCTTTTCACTCACTGAATGATGATAACATCATTCGTTTAGGTGTGGACTACCGCAATCATGAAGGGATAAAACATTACATTTTAATCACCAAAACATTTGGGTAATAAGTTTAAATATGTTTAAATAAATAATATGTTATATTTGATATTATTATTAGTCTAGAAATGAAAAATATTACTTCTTTTATATATTTATAGTTGAAAAATGGATATGCAACTCATGTGTATATACGACCTACCGTCCCCATGATCAAAACACACTTCATTTCTCCAAACCATATTTTGTGATTGGTATTAAAAGTATAATTGTTTTCTAAATATTATAAATATATCATGATTATTATTCTGGATATTTTTTTAACATGATAAAAGTAAGAGAACCTAAGATAACAAATCAAAACATATACAAAAAAGTGGTTGTTACCAGAAACATGATTTTAAGAAGGAATTATTAATAAATGATTAATAAAATTTCATAAATAAACAATATATTGTATTATATATATAATTATTGTTCTTTAATAAATTTATAATAAACATATATTCATTTTACATGAGTATTGAAGATGTATGAATGAATTTGAGATTTAAGAAAAGGGATTTGTTGTCACTCTTTTATTTTTGGGAGACATATTCAAATTTACCACTCGTTTATTTTTATGGAGTATATACTAAAAATTTTACATTTTATATCGTTAATATACTAATTTTTATTATATATAATGTTTCATTAGATTCTATTCATTATTAGTGCTTATGATGAAAAAAATCACTAAAGAGATATGGGATTTCCATCTCACTTTTATCTTCTGTGAGACACATGCCATAGTCACCACTAATTTCTTTTATGTGGTGTGTATACTACCCAAGAATTTTATTATTATTATTATTATTATGAAAATTATTTTGATTTAAATATTCCTTTTTTGGACCTATCTTTTAATAGAGTTCGGGTTAAAAAACTTACCAAAGTGGAAATCATTTTTGTCTCAATTTTTCTTCTTTGAGATATATGTTATGTTATGAAAAAAAATTATTTTGTGGATGTATATAAAACCCCATTTTACATGTAATATCTTGAATTTATTTATTCTTATTATATTATAAGTTTTATTAAATTTTATTCTATCATGGGGATTACATTTCAAAGTTACCAAAGTGGTAAGAGATTTATGTTACAATCACATCATTTATCAAGATTGTTTATGGTTATTTGTCTAATGATGAAATCATATGATATATCTCATAAGAGACTCTTGAATTTCATACTTATATATTTATTTATTGATAATAATATTTTTCCATCCATTTTTCTCCCATTATGTACTTATAGATCAAAATATTGTTTTTAATAAAAAACAACATTATTTCTCTCTTCCGTTGAAAACAAATTTTCTTTCCAAAAAAATATTTTATATATTTTTAACATTAATAAACGGATTTATTAAATAATTTTTTCCCATGTTTTAATTTTTAAATTTCTTGAATGGAATATTCATTCCTTTTTCCAAACAATACCATTATGGCTTTTTTTAAACGTGAAATGAATCATTATTTTAACAAGTATGATATAGATGAAATTTTCCAACACCATAACCATTATTTTATTTTTATATTCCTTTATAAAATTTATAGGTTATTTTAAAATAAATTAATTTTAAATTTTTTTTATGAATTTTAATTTTAAAAAATTTATTTTTAAAGAAAATTTAATTTTCCTCAAGAAATGTTCCATGTGATCTTTCAAAAGAATTCTCCATATAAGATGGAATCATTTGATGTAAATTATGATTTTTGTGGATATGAACCAGGAATTTCATTATTTTTCTTTATCAGAATGGTTTATCCAGAAAAGATATTTATGAAACCCATTTCTCTTCCACAGGTTATACAGTGATAAAATTCTTATGAAACCTACTTTTTTTTACGTGGGTTATGCTTTGATGAGATGATGAAATGATTATGAAAATTTTCTCTTTTACATATGTTATAATATTATTAAATGTTTTATTGAACCCATATAATTTCAGTTGTATATGTTATGATGAAGTGATAATGTTCATATGAAATATGTTTATTTTCCATGGGTTATACTATGTTGAAATTTTTTCTAAAACACATCTATTTTAATTGTTTACGATAAGATAAATGTTATAGATCTTGTGGAACATAATTTTATGGATTATGTGATGGGTGAGACCAATATCTATATTTAATGAATTGGGTAATGATTAATGTTATATTCTCTCAATGGGTACATGGGAGGTTGTCCTATTCCTGGAAGTAGATACATGGGATGTTATTCGAATCCCGAAAGAGGGTACATGAGAGGTTATACTAAGCCTAAAAGTTGGTACATGAGAGATCATTATAAGACTTAAGAATGTACATGGGGGTTTATCCCATGATTAACATGTTCTAAATGTGATTTTCGGTATCCTTGACATAATATTTTCTATTCTTTTGTGTATACCACAATTCCATATATGATGACAATGTTATGATCTCATGTAAATGTTCGTTAATTTTTTTATGAATCTTGTCTTATGAACTACCAATATTTATTCCATGTAACAATATTTTGATATTGGATATGCATGGTATAATATTTATATGTTATGATGATGTTATTATAACCTTATACTCATGTTATGTTTACATATTTTCTTTATTTACCCTTATAGAACATCTAAGATAACCCTTTTTATGTTTCCTTTCCCCATATTATTAAAATGTTTATAAATAGGGTATGTTTTTTTACATTTACTAAAGGGGAATATATTCATGGGATTAGTTCAAGATATTTCAATGGATTAGAAAAATTGTGTTCCACATTTCCAAAGACACTAAAATGTTATGATCCCCAAGAACCTGTTTTTGTAATATATTAAATATCCATCTAAAAGGATGTAATGTCCATGTATAAGAATCCTAGTCCACTATAGTTGGTTTTATAGGAATTGTTTAATTAATATTTTTAAAAACCGATGAGAAAAATTTAGTGATATCCTTAGGGATATTACAAAGGATACATAGGGATATATCTAATGTTATGTATAAAGACGAGTCAAAGTATATGAAAATAACCTAGAATTTGGGTATTGGATAGAGAATGTGGTTTATAAGAAATTGCATCTCTATCTGGATAATGAAAGTGGATTTGGATCTAGAATATGTGTACATAGGGGTAATAGCATCGAAAAGGGAATATTGATCTTGATCAATCATCACCTGGTGCATTAAAATGGACCTTACTTCACACTTAGTCTGACACTCTTTGGGGATATGATTTGGAAATTCACAGATAATTTACAAAGCCTCATGATGTATTTTAATATATGATGACCAAGAATGATGTAGGATAATCATAAGGAATCATAGACTAAAAGGATTTCATCAGGATTAAAACATCTTATAAGTAATTTTTTGGTTTTCCACTCTGATTAGTGTTGCTCACACTATGATTTTTTGTTTTAGTCAATGGATGGAACTGGAAGGAATCTTGTTAAGGTTGAATCTGATTGAAAATTTGGCAAATATGAGAAATAAAATTGTATGGTAAATGGAGATAAAGATATTGTGATTATGTATAATCATATATCATGATATATGATTAACAATAAGAACTTCATTAAGATTCCTAAAGCATTAAATATTATGAATATAAACTTTTAGGAAATTTCAATTGGTAATTTATATCTAAGAAAGAAAATTAATCTTTCTATATATCAAGAAGGTGGAAAAAATCACATATAAATATAAATCAAATTGATGGGAAACTTTTATTTCCGTTGAACATAAGTTCATAGAGTGAATATTTATTTAGGAGTTCAGTGTATTATGTATGGGTAACATGTGAATTATCCAACACAATGCCATGACAGAATAATTAGCATATTGAGAAAAGATGTTCCTATTCAATGTAAATAATTGAAATGGAAGAATTTTAAGTATTTATGTATAGGGATTCAAGTATTATGTTGTTGAAGTATTTTCATAGTTGTTTTTGGGTTGTAATAATCATAAATCATCTATGGATTGTGTTATTTTTTAGAATATTCATATACATGTAATATTAAACTAGTAGTGACAGATTCCGTCATGGGTTTATAATATTGAGGTTGATAATATGTTCAATTTCCTAGACACAGAAAATGATTTTTTTTGTTATGAGAGTTTATCCAGATTAAGGGAATTTTAAAAAAAATTATGGTAATAAAACCCATTGGTTTCAAGGAGGAATTCCTTTTTATAAACATATGATTGAAAGGATTGGAAACCTTTAGGGTTTATCTTAACATTGAAGTTGATGTAAATAGGGGATATTTCATTTTCAGAATGTTTTTATTAATATAGTTTCTAAAAAAGGAAAACCCACATGCCGATTGACAACCAGTCCCATTTGGAAAGTCCACAAGTCTTGAACCCAACACAGAAGGGAGATTATGGTATAACACCTACCACTAGCATATATGAAATTTTATTTCTAGTGGGACAACATATAGAGAGATATTTCTTAGTATTTATTCTGATGCTTAGTAAGTCAGTAATTCAAGTATAAGAGACAAAGGTCTAAAAAGATATTATGACCAATATCTATACTATGAAGGAAATAGGAAGACATCACCATGGTTTTTTTCATCAAACTATCCATAACATCTAAAGAGAGAATGATACATGGGTTGTAGTTGATAATTATAAGAAATAATCACTCTTCATATATTTCATATAATATTTCTATGAGGATAAGTTTTAAAGGGTATAGAATAAGGAAGTGTTAAGTCTATATGAAGTGCCACATTCAATTGTATCTCATCAGGATCCAATGTTTATGTCAATGTTTTGGAAAATTATTTAGAAATATCTTGAATCAGAGTTGAGTTTCTAAACTTTGGGAACAATTCAAACCATCGAGGATATGCTAATATCAAGTTCAAAGAATTTCAATGGTGGTTGGGATCACACTTTCCTCTAGTTAATTTTCCTTATAATAATATAATTCATGTAATAAATTAGATGGATCCATATGAATCTATTTATACATAATGGAATGAATTTGTAGAAAGAAATATATTAGGACCCAATCTAGATGATGAGATGGAAAATAAGGATAGATCAATTCTGCATCATGTAAGGACAACTTTTTTTTGACAATAAGACGGATTCATTTAAGATGGAGATCAACAGAAATACAATCATATAACCAAGGTGGGAATTGATCAAGCCAGAGAAAATCATCGTAAGGAGGGCCAGCGACTGCCAGTTTGTGAGCGGCCTCATTCGCTTCCCTTTTTATGAATGAAAAAATGAAGGATGTGAAGCTTTTCCTGAGAGAGTGAATACTCCGAGTGATGGATCCAAAAGATTATAGCTCGCCGTCGTTGAGATTTATGGCATTGATGATGGTGAGACTATCTGATTCGATGTGAATGGAGTCCCATCCACGGTCTTTTTCAATATTTAGCCCAGCAAGGATGGCGGCAGCCTCCGCGACTGAGGGCTCCCAAAGTGCTTGGAGTGATTCGTGTTTGGCTGCAATAATATTTCCATGGTTGTCCCAAGACAACAAACCTACTCCAACAGGTCCATCCTTAGGGAGAGAGGAATCCACATTAATCTTAATAGTCCCTTCCGGGGGGGGCACCACTGTTGGGAGTGAGGAGAGGGGGTGAATAATCTTTGCTGCTCAGTGTGGTGATGCCAACCCGCAATCCAAGATGATGCCCGGTCAATCCAAAATTTGGGGGGCCTACGAAAAAGATTGAAAATGGCTTCGTTCCGCCGATCCTAGATAATCCAGGTCAAAATGCACAAGGAGCCTGCTTTAGCTGGTGAAAAGGAGGAGGACCAGCGCATCATGAGAGAATTAAGATCCGTGGTAGCGTCCAGTCAAAGATCCGTGGAAGATCCCCAGCAATTCCAAACCTCCTGAGCCCCGGGGCATTGAATGAGAGAATGAAGAGGGGATTCAGGGACACCAAGGCAGAAGGGGAATGAGTTGTCATTTGAAAAGTGTCGGTAGGCTAGGATACTCTTAGTAGGAAGGATGCCAGTGCACACCTGCCGCCAGAAAAAGCGGATTTTAGGGGGAACATTGAGTTTCCAAATTGATTTCCAGGGCATCGCATCCCCTTTAGTTATTCGAGCACCGAGAGCGAGCCGGTAGACGTATTTCACTGTGTAAGCTCCCGAAGTGTCATTAGTCCAATAGAGATGGTCTGGACCTGTGTCCGGAACACAGGGGATACTCAGTATAATCCTTCTGTCCCTCTCATTAAACCACGAGTAGAGTTTTTCCATGCACCATCCCACCCCCTGACCATCAAAAAGACATCGGACAATGGTGTGTTCGGAGCCTAGATGTATAGGAGATGATGCCTTCACGCCTGCTGAATCAATGAGCCAGGGATCAGTCCAAATGTTAACAATTGAACTATTTCCAATCCTCCATCCTAGTCCTTTCTTTAGAAGATTGCGAGCACCCCAAATACTTCTCCAGAGAAAACTGGGTCGATAGCCAAGATGGGAGTCTAGGAAATCTTTATGTGGGAAATATTTAGCCCGGAGAACTCGCGCGCAGAGAGATGATGGGTGATTAATAATGTGCCATCCTTTTTTACCCAGTAGTGCATCATTAAAAAGTGAAAGGTCCCAGAATCCCATTCCGCCTTCAGATTTGGGTTGGCAAAGTGAAGTCCAGGCGATCCAGTGGACTTTATTTCTGCCATCATTTCGACCCCACCAGAAGTTGGATGTGCTGGAGTGAATCTGGGTAATCACCGCGGCAGGAAGATTAAATATAGACATCAAATAGCTGGGAATAGATTGAAGAGCCGCCTTGATGATAGTGTCTTTCCCGGCTTTGGAGATTTTTTTGGGGGCCCATCCTTGGATTTTTTTCTCAATTCGATCCACAATCGCTGTACAAATTTCTTTCTTTGACCGACCAACCACTGTCGGGAGCCCAAAATACTTCTGATGCTTTTCAACCATAGGGATGCCCGCTATAGAGTAGAGTTCTTCTCTTTTGGGCAAAGGGACTCCAGAGGTAAATGAAATTTCTGATTTTCACTGGTTGATCGTTTGTCCATAAGCCTTCTCATACTATTGAATCACCTGGCAGATGGCGGTACACTCGTTATGGGTAGCCCTGGAAAAAAGAAGGCAATCATCGGAAAAGAATAGGTGGGAGACTGGAGGACCCTTGTGGCACACTTTCACCCCATGAATTCTGTGAGAGGAGGATGTCCTGGAAAGGAGGTTAGAGAATACATCATCCACTAAAATAAAAAGGAAAGGTGAAAGAGGGTCTCCCGGGAGAAGTCCATTGGATGGGGAGAAGCCTCGGGTGAGCACCCCATTGATATTAATACGGAAGGACACAGACGAGACGCAATGCATGATTATGTCAATCCATTTGGTGCAGAAACCCATCTTAAGCATCACGAATCTGAGGAAGTTCCACTCCACTTTATCATAGGCCTTAGCCATGTCCAATTTCCAAGCCATGATACCTCTCTTCTCTTGTGATCGTGTTTTCATGGAATGAAAAACTTCATGAGCAATAATGGCATTATCAGTGATTAATCTTTTTGCCACAAAAGCACTTTGGTTCTCTGAGATGATTTTGGGAAACCATGGATGCAACTGATTAGCTAGGATATTTGAGAAGATCTTATACGAGACATTGCACAAACTGATACGTCGAAAGACCGAGACTACCAGCGGATTTTTCATCTTGGGAATGAGGGTAAGTACTGTTTCATTAATAGCAGACAGTTCCGTTTTCCCTGCCCAAATATTCCTCATCAGATTGGAGATTTCTCGACCAATGATGTGTCAGTAATTCTTGAAAAATATGGCATGGAAACCGTCCAGACCCGAGGCCTTCGTAGGGTGGATTTGCTTTAATTCCTGGAGTGTCTTGTCATCCGTCACTTCTTTGGAAATCTGTCTGTTAATCTCATCAGAAATCATGGGTGTAATGCAATACTCTATCTCAGTAGAAATGTTGGATTTTCCCGTGGAGAAGAGCTCCTGAAAATAGCTCAAGAACACTTCTTGGATTCCCCCTGCATCTGAATCCTTCCTTCCGTTTGGTTTTAATATGCAGGAAATAATGTTTTTTCGACGTCTAGCTGAAGCTTTCTTATTGAAATACTGGGTATTAGCATCCCCTTATGCAATATGGATATCGCACGCTCGCATAGCCCAGAAACCTTCCTTGATGCACAGGGAAGTATCCAGCTCTCGTTGGGTTTTGCTGATTTTGGAGAGTATGCTGTTAGTTGGGGGTTTACTGAGAAGAGAGCATAGTTTCCTCTCAAGAAAATTGCATTGCCGATCAGGGTGAAAAAATTTAGAAGAGCTTCATGCCTTCAGATCAGACGCCACTTGGTGAAGATTGGTTCTAACATCAGCTTGCCCACTCTTTTAGCCTGAACGGATAACCTCTTCGCACTCATGATCTTTTGACCAGAAGATTTCAAACCTGAATGGTTTCCATGTTTTTGTAGAGCGCTCATCATGGGTGCAATTGATGACAATCGGGCAGTGATCCGAGTAGTTGAGCGTGAGGTGTCTGATGTGGTGCATTTTGTAAAGGTTCATCCAATCCGTTGATCCAAGGAATCTATCAAGACGTTTAGCGATACGGTTCCCATCTGAACTACCTTGGAACCATGTGAATGGATTACCCACATATCCCAGATCCACCAACTCCACCTTAAGAATAGATTCTTTAAAATATGACATTGAAGAGGAGGATCGCATAGTGCCACCTCTTTTCTCCTTCTGAAAGCGGATCTCATTAAAATCCCCTCCAAACAGAATATGGCTTGGCAGATCACGAAGGATCTTACAAAGGAGGTCCCACGATTTCCACTTTTCAGTCTGGGAAGACCAACCATAAAATCCCACAAAGGTCCAGGGGGGGTTGTGTGAATCATAAATGGCTGCTGCCATGTGTCGCTGGGAGAAGGATAAAATCCTGATATCAACATTTTCCTTCCAAAGAAGACATATACCCCCTGAATTACCCTGTCGGGGAACCAGGAGACATCCCTAGAAACCGCATTTTAAAGCAAGATTTGTGGTGTCCTTGTTTTCCAATATGGTTTCGGATAGGAAAGCCATATCAGGGAGACTTTGAGCGTAATGACGCTGAAGCATACAAACCGTACGTGGGTTTCCAAGACCACGACAGTTCCAGCATAACGTAATCATTTCTCCAGGCGGGGTCGGGCCTTACCGGCCTCCGCCTTTGATTCATCTGGTGTCGGTGAAGTAGCTGATGCTCTCCTCCTTTTGGTGGATCTTGTAATCGAACCACTAGACACAATTCACTGTTTCAGCTCCCCTGGATTAGGGTTCCCCGAAAATCCTCCTCTACCACCACCGTGTGCCCTTTTCCACATTCGACGAGTAACATGACCTGAAGATGTGGAATCTATCATCCCATAATCTGTTTGTAGAACGACTCCAGTCATTACCATATCTGATGTCTGCTCAGCATCAGGCGGTTCAAAGGGCACATGTTTCAGCATCGGACTTTTCTCTGGTGGTTCTTTTGGTTTAGGTGTCGGCTCAATTGCAGCAAATCTCGTGAAAACCGGTGGTGTGGGATCAATGTTCAAGTTGGTATGACCTTGAATCGAGCGAATTTCCTGTCGGGTCCCATCATTGCATTTGGCAATACTATCCTGGGGTGCGCTTCCATCTCCCCAAAGATCAGCTGGGTACTCTTTAGGAAAAATTGGTGATCCCATCTTAATGGCCATAGATTTTCCAGGATCCGGCCGCCTCAGGTGTGCTATCGTGAGGCGGTCACGATCCATTTGTCTCTCCGCCTCAGGTATATAGGCCTCTGTGAGTGCTTTGGCCCGGAGCCATGGGCCGTATCGTAAGATAATACTGCCATCGCTATTATCTGTCTTTGAATCACACGCTTTCTCAATGTGGCCGATGCGTCTGCAATAGAAGGAGAAGATTGGTAGTTTCTCGAATTCGAACGAGATCCAGATATTAAAGTCATCAATTTTCAGGAACATGCCTCTTATCAGGGGTTCTGACACATCGACCTCAGCTTTTATCCAAACCAGGGGCCCCATTGTAATGGGTCTGAGCAGTCCCACTCTAAGAAGTGACCGATCCGGTCTCCAATTTCTGTCATCACACGTGTTGTTCTCCCATGAAACGAAATTCCTTTAATTATTACCCAGAAGGGGGATCGAGTAAGTTCATAGTTCTGGATCTATTCTCCCCCTTTAAGTTCTTCCATCAGGATGAGCTGATTATCGAAGGACCAAGGTCGACCTTTGAGAACTTTTTCTTTGTCTTTGCCACTAAAGAACTCAAATACAAGTAGATTGTTCTTGACATCCCGAATAGCCACTCCAGCTTCCAATTTCCAAGATTTTGCAGGGTGTTCCTGAGGTCCTTTTGGTTAATCGATACCTTGGTCACAATTCTACTGATAACAAGTAGTGCCAAACGTTTTGTCAAAGTGGTATCTTCATTTCTCCGGGTTTCAATTGTCGCTTTTTCTTTATCTGTCAAAGTTAGGTTCTTCCATTGGTTCAACAAGTCTTCCTCCATAGTGAAAGCCACAAAATTTGAAGAAGAATCAGGTCCTCAGTGTTATGTTCGAATAACTCCCAAACTCCCTTATAGAATCATTTTCTTGAAAAGAAGGTCCTTTACATTCTTCCGTGTGTGGAACCGAAGGGGTCGTCTCTAAAAAAAATGTTTTCAACTTCGGTGGGACGTCTGGCCCAACAGGGGTCCCCAGCCCGAGAGAGTCTTCCGGACCAACACAGGAAAAGTAAGCCCAGCCTTCGCGCTGGGTCTCGCACAGGCGCTTCGCACAGGGAATTCGCTTTGTGTCTTCGTGAAGTGACCTCGCATGCCGCAGAGGGACAACGCGCCGCAAAGGGACTTCGCAAAGTTTCCTCACACGCCGCAGAGGAACTTCACGCCGCAAAGGAACTTCGCGCCGCAAAGGGACTTCGCACAGTATCTTCGCGCAGGTGCTTCGCACAGGGGCTTCGCGCCGAGCTTCACGGCAGGGGTTCGTACAAAACCTTCGTGGCCGAGCTCTGCTCAAGGGCTTCTCACAGTGGCATTGCGAAGTGACTTCACTCTAGAGCTTCACAAAGTGATTTCACCCAGGGGCTTCGCGACGTTGAAAGCTCACTTCGCCAATGGTGCTTCACACAGGGTCTTCACAGAGTATCATTGCAAAATGGATTAGCGCTCTGCCAAGAAGCACTTGACCAGAAGAGAATCACCAAGCTTTCAGGCTTCGCGACAGGATTTTGTCAGAGCACCACTATCGGTTAAGCATTGCGACGAGTCAACGCTTCTGCTCCGCAATCCAGGAGAACCTGAACCTCCTGTCCAATCCTTATAAAACCAAGAAGACTCACCACGCAGTCGCGCACGAAGATGCGTCTTCAACGGATCTATCGAGGTGATGCCAAAGCACCACTATCGGTTATCCGTGAACCTTGCGTCAGGCCTTCCCGGACTAGATTCTTTGCTGTGCAGAAGAACAAACCAGAAGCATCACCGCAATTTCACCAAATCCAACTCTAAAGTCGCCACAGTTTCTCCAAAAACAGTCCTCAGATTCCGGAAAAAAGGGGTTATGCCTCAGTTCACCTGAGGCTAGATCCACAGAAATCGACGTCGGTCGCCAGAAATCTGCAACGGAGGGCTCCAATCTCTAAGCAGGAAAACGTGCGTCGACTAGGGTTTTAGCCTCGGGCTTTCTGATGGGAAGAGAAAATCCGGCTTTGACTGGTTAGAATGAACACAAATCATGCTTCAAAGAGGGTTGAATCAGACGTCGTCCCCACCAGGACGGGCAAGAAACCCTAGGATGGTCATATTTTCCTTGAATCTCTGAGGGACCTGTAGATGTGTCACTCAAACAACGGTTAATTAGAAAAAGAATGTATGACATCATTTCATAACTTAAACAAGGGTATGAAAAATATGGTGGATTAACCAAATAAAATTTTCAGGTCTAAGGAAAAAAATTTCTGATTCAAAAAAAATAAATATTCAGAGTCTATGTTTCATGGATATTCAGATTCTATTTTTCAAGGAATTCGGAATCAAGATTCTATAGAAATCAGAGTCTTAATTCCAATTGATTCGGAATCCGCATTCTAAGGAATTCGGAGTCTGAATTTTAAGAATTTGGAGTCTGAATTATAATGAATCCAAATTCTGAATTCAGATAATTCGGAATCAGAATTTTAGAGAATTCGTAGTCCGAATTCATATAATTTAGAATTCGAATTTCAGAGAATTTGGAATCTGAATTTCAGAAAATTCGGAATAGGAATTTCAGAGAATTCAGAATCTGAATTTCAAATAATTCAGAATACGAATTAGGAACCAAAAATCAGAATACTCTACATCTATGTATTTATAGGATTCTGAGGATTTAGATGTGAAACTGATTTTTACACATACATATAAAATGATGTAGATTTAGAGAAACTATAATATGAACAATGAAAACAAATTTAAGGAGAAAATTTTCTTTGGGGAAGGAAAATTTAATTATTATGATAAATATTTAGGGAAATAAAATTTTCCTTGTGAAAGAGTGTGTGTGATTTAAAAAAAAGGAATGGAAAAGTCATAAAGAAACCATATTGACTCAATAGATTAAATAATGAAAAATAAATCCTTATCTATACATGTCCCATTAAAATAATTCATAATATTTGGGAAGAAATTATAATTTTAAACTTACACTGAACCTATCATAGTTTTACAATGCTTTTAATGTACCACTATTGAGGTAGTACATTCCTAATCCATCACAAGTACTGAACTTCGAGGTTATACTGCAGGAGCATGACAATTCTTATTAGTAATAACCAATAGAGATTCTAGATCAAATAGGGAAAGTTATAAGAAACCAAAAAAATCACCTTGTAAATGATTATCGGTGAAACTATAATCTTGAGGAAGATATGTGGGAAACTAAGGATGTAATGAGGCTAAATTATCATTAGTTACAGGTACTAACATGATGAATTTTGAGGGAGAAATTCATTTTTAAGGGGGGTAAAATGTAACACCTGGAGATTTTGGGATTTTTTTCAAATAAATTTAACATTTTATATAATTTTCATCCCAAAAAAACCTGATTTTAGATTTCATGATACAAAATACTAATTTTACCTCACATTACATGCACCATTTAGTTGAAAGAATACGTGGCTTATTATTAGAATATTATTATTTAATATGACAATTGTTGCCTAACTATTGGAATGGTGGGTGTGAATATGATTAAATAAATTAGTAAAATATATGGTTTAAATATGTATATATAATGAATTCTTTGATGACTAATTAATTAATAAATAAAATCAAAACTATTTGAAAATAAAAGAAATATTTTTCTGAAAAACTGTCTTGGTGAAACAAACTCATTTTACCTCAATAAATTAAGAAAATCAGTTTTGGTGAATTATTTTAATGAAATTTATATATTATATATTCAATAAACTAATTATAATTCATATTATATGTTTTTAGACAAGATATAATAATAAATCGAACATTATGATGTAACAATTTTTTAAAAAATTAGTTTTTTCCTATTTTTCAAAAAATTATTTTAAAAATAAATTTAGAAAATTTTAGAAAAAATATTTTAAAAATTTAAATAAATTTTTAAAATCATCATATCAAAATTATCTTAGGGTGAGTTTTTTATAATTTTTTGAAAAGGTCTACTTTTTGGTTAATAGTGAAAAATGCTAAATTTTAATTGAAAACTACCACTTTATTTAAAATAAGTAAAAAGTTAAATTTTATTTTAAATTTTATTTATAGTAAAATTAGTTCAATTATATATTTTTATTAATCTTATTTATGTCATTTGAATAAATTTCATAAATAAATTGGATATAAAAACTTTGTAAACATTTGAACATTTTCTCTTTAAAAATCCACTTTCTCATCATGTCTATAAAAATAATTTTAAATTAAAATTTCAAAAAATGGATTCCATATTTATAATAATAATAATTTAAAAAATATAATAAGTTAAAAATAATTTTTTTCCAAAATTAATATTGAAAACAGTAAAAATTTATCACTGCGGATAAGGTAAAAATGGGTTTACCAAGAAGATTAAATAAAATAGATAAGGTTAAAAATGACCCAAAAGCATGTATAAAATAAATTTTATGAGAATATTTTGTCCCTATAATGTATATATATCTATAATAATTCATTTTGGATCCTTTTATCTTGATAAAAACATGGGTATACATTTTTTATTTCAAAAATTACAAGTGTGCCACTCACCTCACTTATAAATGGTCACCCCATATCCTCTCTTATTCACACAATAAAACCATTTTGGTTATGAATATACCAGCCCAAATATATTCCCAACAACTATAATCTCATCCTATAATCCTTATTTTGGGCATAAATTCAACCTTGGAATGCTTTCAGTGGAAAAATAAGGTCGATACCTGAAGAAGAGGTAATATTCTTCAATAAGAATTTTTATTTTATTTCTTCCTCCACCTAATTAAATTATTATTAAAACAAGTAAATATAATAAAATAACTATTATTAAATAAAATTATATGTAATTATGTTATTTTAATGACCTTAAACCATCCCCACTTCCATCAAATGTTTTTTAAAATCACCATTCCCATGTATGGAGGACAACCGCCTCACGTACTGATGTCATTAGTTTTTAAATTACCACCAATCAAGGTTGGGAATTATGATGGATTTAAATTATATATATGATATTAATAAAATAATTATACCTCTATATCCATTATATCTTTTTTATTTTTTTTCATTCCATTCCTTTGAGGATTTAATAACGTCATTCGTGTGTACAAAAATCTACCGACTTGCAAAATGATGTTACTTGTTCTCACTGATGCTTTAAATGAGAGATATTAAGGATAAAATTAATGAATATATAATATATAAATTTAATATTTATGATATTAATGACATATTTTTTATTCTTAAAATATAAAATATCATTTTATTTCATTCCTTTTCACCCCTAAAAATGATAATGTGACCTGTGGACTACCGCCTTAATGAAGTGATGTGACTCAATCTGTTCATCCCCACACCACATGGATAATATGTATAATTATATATAAATAAACAATACTTTATTTATCATATTTTTATCATTATTTAATGTGAAAATATTAATCATTTTATTTCCATAATGATCATTGAAAAATGGAAATGTTACTTATGCGTACATATGACCTGCCATCTCCATGATCATAACATAATTCATTTCTCAAAACCATATTTAATTATATTTATTTAAATTATAATTGATGTATAATTATTATATTAATTTCATTATTATTATTCTAGAGATTCTATAACCATTTTCACATTATGAGAACAAAAAATAATAAATCAAAATATATATGAAAAAAGTGGCAATTGCATGAAACATAATTTTATCAAATAATTGTTAATAAATACATAATAAAAGGTCATAGATAAATCATATACGGTATGACATATATAATTATGGTTTTTTAATATATTTATATTAAATTTATATTTATTATATAATATGTTCAAACTTGTACAAAGGAAGTTAAGACTTAAGGTAAGGGATTTCTAGTCTCTCTTTTATTTCTAGAAGACATAAGAAAATTCACCACTAATTTCTTTTGTGTGGTGTATATACTGAACCATTAAAATATTATTTAAAAAATATCCTCAATTTAATGATATTTATAGTTTCATTAGTTTTTATTATTTATAGGGGATTGTGCTTCAAAAGATTACTAAATCCGTAAAGGATTTCCATTTCACTTTTTTACATCTGTGAGGCACATGCCATACTCTGTACCTATTTATTTTATGACGTGTGTATAATGATAATTAATTTATTTTATTATTATACTAATGAAAATTATTTATATTTACATATTAATATGTGGAACTCTGTTTCAATAGGTTAACACTTCAAAATTTACCAAATTGGAAATGGATTTTTGTCTCAAATTGCCTTATTTGAGAAATATGGTTTGTTATGCACTGACTTTCTTTTATGGGTTATATACTCTTTCAATATTGACATGTAATATCTATAATTTAGTTGTTATCATGATATTATATTTTTCATTTAACATTATTCTTTCTTGTGTATTTTAATTTAATGTTACCAAAGTGGTAAGATTTTTATAATACAATCTCATCATTTATTAAGATTATTTATGTTAATATTCCAATGATAATTTCTTATGATATATATCTCAATAAAATCATGAATTTTCGTATCATATGTTTAATTATTAATAATACATGTTTTAACTTTATTTTACCCCCTTTACAAACTAAATAGTTCAAAATATGTTTGTAATAAAACCATCTTTATTTCTCTCTTCAGCTGTGTGGGGAGCCCATTTTTTTCTTTATATGACTTTGGAATATTTGTATATATATTTACAGAGCTAAGAGATTATGGAATGTGATTTCAATTCTCTATGTGCCGATAATTAATTTTATAAAAATATTAATTATATTTTATATTACGCGTGCATGATACCTCAAAGAAAATGGGATAACTTATAAATAGTATCTCAGATCAGAAATAAAAGGACATGGTTGAGTAAACAATGTAGTTTTTACTATAGGAAAAAATAATATTTGATGGAATGGGTATTTCAAACACTTCTCTCATTTTTGGTACATTAGTTGAATTTTTTAATTATTAAATTATTTAATTCATTTCAGTGCAACAAATACTTCTATAAGAATATCGCCAGAATGTTTTCTCCAAGTTTAGCTACATAAAACGTGGGATAAATTCAAATCTCTTCCTCCCTCCTTGGTTTGTGGATCACATCGGATGATGATGATACTATATATCAGAGAGGGTTGGGACACAACATACATAATGACTCCTCTCAAATAATTGATGAACACATTCTTCACCAGCGATCGATCGATAATCAAGGACTCATAAATTTGCGATTTTATTCCTTTTGATTAAATGAATGAGTTGATCAAGCCTTTTTCATGGGTTTGCGCCAATTGTGTATTGATCATGAGCCTATGCTCCAGTTTTTAATTGGTTATTGAATTATTTTCTAACCCTAGTATTACCATTCCTGATTATTGTCCAAGGATTCTGGCCCCACAATGTTTAAAACTTAATTGTGGTTTTCCCCCTTATTTTTTTTCGTTTTCGTCACTTATTAGACCCTGAGGTCCCAATTAGATAATTTTCGGTCGGTACTGAGCCTCATCAGACCCCCAGATCTGTAGTGACTACGTGAAAAAGGAACAAAACGATGAACTGAGAAAATATCTAGGATTGTTGTGTTATGTGGGTGATATTTTTTTTTGTTTTAGAATTGAGGAATAATGATCATAATGTACCAAGGCATGTGAAATATTTGATGGATCACCGAACATCACTAGAGCCATTTCTCAGTGAACGATGGCCTAGATCCATGATTTTATGCTAGATTTATCATTTTTAGTAATATTAGAGGCCAAAATTAAAAATTATAGATGGATTTTAAGGTGAAGTATATAATCAAGGATTAATGGAAAAATACTGACTACATGTCATGTGTATTAATGAACACATGACATGTATGCTGTCGATAGTGATGGCGACTAGGGTTTTAGATAAACATAAAGATGACATGGCTTATAGCCCTACCACACACTACTAACCACTTCCATGGAAGTAAACCTATATGGATAATCACACAGGTAGGAATCCATGTGGAACTCTATAGAAAATAGCATATCGTGTACTCATGTACACAGATATAGGGTCCGGTATAGGAACACGGTCAACAGGTAACAAAATGGGTCTTGGAAAACTTATACAAGCTATGTAGTCCACCTGAATGGTGTGTACTGAAACATGTATATGGATCCATATATTATCTAGGAATATGGGTAGGCGGTGGAATAGGACAACATTTCATGTGAGTCCCATCACACACTGTGTACCCAAAGTTCCTTTTTGAGGAAAGATAAATCGTCTTTATCTCCATTGTTTTGACTCAAATTTTGACCCACTAGTAGCCTATCATGAGAGTTTTTCTATGTATAACATGATGATGAACTTAGTTTCATATTTTGATATTTGATTTAAATCTTTTTAGGCCCGATTTTTACTTAGGCGACGCTTGACGATGATAGTGATCATGCAGGATCACCCGAGACCTTTCGAGTGGCACCCTCTTGTGGGGTAGGATATGGGTCCTCGATGAATTAGAGTGGTATCCTCTATCCATGATGAGAATGGGTCATCAACCTTCTTAGTGGAACCCTCATGTGTGGCAGGGCATGAGTCCTCAATGACTTAGAGCGGAACCCCCCAACCGGGCTGGGCATGAGTCCTCAACCTTCCAAGTGGAACCCTCCTATGAGCATGCCATGGGTCCTCGATGACTTAGACAGGCACCCTCTAGTTGGGCTAGGAATGGGTCCTCGAGCATCCTAGTGGAACCCTCCTACAGTATCAGAGCATGTGTCCTTGATGATTAGAGTAGAACCCCATGACGCACATTGGCATAGGTCCTCTACATGGAGTTGGCAGCCCCTCAACTACGCGACATAGTGATTGGGGATGGCTTGAATTGCATGATTACTTATGGGAATACAGGTCAAATATAGGGAATTATTGAAAAACATTTGGAATTACTAGATAATCTTCTTCGTAGTAGGAGATTTGATATAGAGATCCCTGCAATCTCCCATTTGGGATTATATTATAGGGAATATTTATATATACATCCTTCTTCTATATCAACACCATGGATTTTGTTACATTGTTTCCAGAAGAGGAGAAGACATGTGGGTTATAACATGTGCATAAATATGTTTATATTATCATGGTTGGTTGAGTTTACTCGACTATTTTAGGTGGAGAAGAACTGATGGGTAGTTTATTTACTCATTGTGTTTATCCCCTTGTGTTTGGACAAGCTTACATTCACTTGTTTTTTTGGTTGAGCTATTATCTTTCACTATATCTGAAATCTAATATCATTCTATTCTTATTTTATCTCTTAATTCTCCACATTAAACATTCAAGTTGTCCTACTAGGTATGTATTTACTCACTCTTGTATGAATTTTCCTGCACATGTTGTGAATTATGCAGATGATGAATAGGTCAACCATGACATCAGATGAGCTTAGGGATAATGGTTTCGTGGGAAATGTACAGTGGTTTTACTTGACATTTAAGAGCTATAATTCGTAATCTATTTACTTTTTTCATTTTTTGTTGGTTTGGGAAAAAAATTTGGTTGGTCATGTAATTTTCCCCTTTACCTTTTAGTTTACACCACCGTATTTTTGTATTGTCTTGAGGTTCATTCATTCTTGGTTTAATTTGTTACAATGTTTCATATTTTACTCTTTCCATCTACACAGTTTCATCGAGATGGATGAATGTGTTCATATAGGTACTTAGGAAAATTCATCCTTCTATTAGTTATGCCTTTGGTGTAGGTATCCAAAACCTGGCCTACAGAGGTGGGCTTGGGGAATTTGTAGATGAGGCCCCGGTCTGGGTTGGGTCCTAACTGATTGTTATTAGAGAAATTTAATTCCTTGTGAAATTGTTCAGACTACTCCCTTTTAGAGGATTAGGTTGGGTTTAGGGAAATTGTTTTAATGTGTCGTGAGTGTGACTCTCATACGAAGGAATCTAGTTATGGTGCAGCGGTCAAAAATATCTATTCACTAGGACCTTGACTACTAGCTTTTCAACTTTACATGCCGAGACATTTTTTGTAGAGATCAATGGTACATGAATCATATAGGATAGAGTCTTTTAATTTCCCTCTTTATTCAACCCCTCATTTTTTGGTTGTAAATATATATGATCATATAACCATGATATGTTTGGATAAATATTAGGATGCCTCTGAAATAACAGCCAACCAGGATATCAGCTCTGATTTGTGATGAGGATTCAATGAGCAACGATGCCTTAGTTTAGGGTCCATCCCACTACCCCCTTACTCTGGGTGGGTAGGTTGAAATACCTACACCTTTTGTGCATCAGATCACCCCATAAGAGTAGATCGAGGATGCATATAGGCTTAGCGCGCTGCATGAGTTCTATCATCAGAGGACATTGAGGTTCCACAGAGAGCCAAATCATCAGGATGTAGAGGATTTTCTCGAGTTGGTGGTACATATCTTCTAGTTTGTTTAGACCCCAAATGATCAGGTGGTTTAACTACCATTAATCATCTTCTTTGAAGAAACTAGGCATTGATGGTGCCTTGTTACACAGATGAATGATGAGTCAACATTATCATGGACTGGCATTCAGTATATGCTCTATTAGGACTATTTCCCCTCTTTCTTGTGCTTAGTCTGAATCTCTGTGCTTCTGAAGCTATTAAATGGTGGGGTGATAGAGGATGAGTACCCAGGGAGGTTCACATACTGTACATCGTACTCTCTTAACATGATCTAGGATGACTACTTCTGATTCCAAAAGATTGAGAAGGGCATCCACATAGAGATCCATGCTATCATTGTTACCTTGTGCATCCCCACCTATGACGGTGGTACTAGAGCAAGCACTGGTGATATAGATATTTTTATTAGATGGGAAAAATATATCTGGAGCTAGTAGTGGGTTCCATCGAGCTGAGTTGTCTGTGACAACAATCATACACTAGGCCCTAGGGTCTCATCATAGGAAATCCTCCAATGATCATATTCAAACACTTGATCAAAGGAAAGATAGAGGGACAAAGAATTTCAGAGAGGGGTGATGATTCAATAGTGATAGGCAAGACCACATGGAATGAGACTATATGACTAGGCATACAGAGTAGCTCAGAAAAATAGCTGATGTATTTCAATGGTAGAGGCAACACTGTGATCTTGGATATCCTCGGTGAGGATTGGGTGGCCACTAGGGAGGTGGAGCGGGAAGAAGAGTAGGAGGAGATGTGGGTGGTGGACGTCATTATGATATCCTTCCACTATCACCACTAAGAATCCCACATAAGTCTTGGAATGCTAGAATCCACGACTGTAGACAGATGTATACATTGAAGGTTTATGATCTCAGAGTGCATGAGATTATTATAGTTATGATATATGATTATTCTACTCTTGATTCAGTATTAGTAGACACAGGTTACAATCATTCCTTTATATCTATACTCTTAGCATGAGATATCAAACTCTCAGTTGTGTTATTATCCCAACATCTCCTTCTTGAGGATCTTATTGGGAACCATTATCCTTTATATTTCATCTGCCAAAATTGTGAGATATCTTTTGGTGGAGATTGATTCATGTGGTACCTTTTGTTCCTCATGATGGATACCTATAATGTGATTTTGTGTATGGACTAGATATCCATGGTCCAAGCCAATATTTAATGTCACCGCAAGAAAAATAAAATAGATAAGATCATGTTGGTTCTATGAGAAGGGGGCTACATCCCATCACTCATCAGTTCTAGAGTATGACCCTTAATGCATCAAGATATTCAAGCATCTAGGTATCTTCAATTTTGGAGGTTTACAAAGGTGTCTTCCCTAATAACGTTTTTGACTACCTTCATTATGGGAGATGAATTTTTTCATCAACTTGCATCCTAAGACTACTACGTTATCTTCTACGACATATCAGATGGTCCCTACTATGTTATGGGAGCAACAGTTGTAGTTGGATGACATTAGAAAGAAGGGTTTTGTTAGACCCAGGGTGTCCCCCTAGGATGGTCTTTTACAGTTCATGAAAATGGAGGATGGGGGCTTGTATCTTTGAATAGATTATCTTCACTTGAACTAGGCCTTGATAAAGAAAAAGTATCTCTTTCCAAGGATTGATGAACTCTTTGAATAGTTATGAGGCATGAGATGGTTATCTAAGAACGAAATCAGGTTTGGCTACCACCATCTGTGGATTTTCAAGGATAATATTCCAAATATGTATTTATGATGTATCTACGGAAACTGTGAGTTCCTAGTGATTCTATTTTGTGTGACACATTCCCCCATCATATTTATAGATTTAATGGACCAGGTTTTCCAACTATACTTGTACCAAATTATTTTTGTCTTCCTTAAAGACATACTCATATACTATGAATCATATGAGGAGAATGTAGAGCACTTGATTATAGTCATATATTATCTTTGAGAGAACTAGATTTAAGAAAATACCTCGAAGTTCCAGTTCTGGATAAATGAGGTTCACTTTCTAGGGCATGTTATTTCTAAGCATGATTTACCTGTGGAACTAGAAAATATCAATGCATTACATTCCGAGGAGATACCCAAGTATTTATCAGAGGTGAAAATATTTCTTGTCTTGGTGGGTTACAAAAATAGGTTTTTGGAAGACTTCTTCAAAATCATATCTCTTTTGACCACCCTCACATAAAAAGGGCAACCATTTTCCTGGTCTGATCAATTCAAGAGTACCATTGAGGAGTTGAGTTTGACAGTGATGAGGGATCTAGTGTTGAGACTACCAGAGGATTTCATGGAGTTCATAGTGTACTAATATGCCTTAGGAGTTGGGCTCATTTGTGTGTTGATGCAGTGGTAGGAAGTTATTTCATAAGGTCCGAGGCAGTTGAGACCCCATGAGCAGTAATACGGGACTCATGAACATGAGATTTTAGAGAAAGTATCTTACATAAGGATGTAGAGACACAACCATATGGGAGAGATAATTTTGATTTACTCAGATCAACAGAGTCTCAAGTACGCATTCACACAGAGATACTTGAACATGAGACAACAACACTATTTGGACTTCCGTAAAGATGACGCTGGTGGAGCAGGAGGGTAGAAAGGTTATGCAGTTGATGGTGTTGAATCCTTTTCTCCATGAGAATCTTAGAGATTCCTATATGAGATAAATTGAATTCAATCTCTAATATGATTAGATATCCATAGGATACTCACCATATAAATTTTTTGAAGGATGGAATCATGACATTTTATTTTAGAGCAGTGTACTTGTTCCATTCATGATGGGGAAGAGGTGATGTGAGAGTTCCAAAATTCTCACCTTGTTGTACATCCAAATGTGGGTAAGATGTATAAAGACCTACATAGATATTTTTTGTGGATCAGTATTATATGATGCATAGTTGATTTCATCTCTCGGTGCCTCACCTGTTAGAAGGTGAAGGCTAAGCACAGGGTTCTAGAAAGTTTGTTGCAGCTCTTTGGGATCTTAGAGTAGAAATGGGATTAGATATCAATGGGTCACATTATAGAAATACCAAAAACAATGAATATTCACGACACTATCGATGTGATATTTGAAAGAATATTGAAGTTTACACACTTCCATTCCATCAAGGTGTAGAGTTTAGTGGAGAGTTTGGGGTAGTTGTACATACATGAGATCATTATACATCATGGGATTCCCTTGATGACTATCTCTGGTCATGATATGCAGTTTATGTCATGATTGTAGAGAGGCCTACAGGAGGAATTTGGGACCTAGATGAGGATGAGTGTAGACTTTCTCCCCCATAATGATGTGAAGAACAAGCACACTATCCATTTTCTAGAGGATATGTCAAGGTATTGTGTCTTAAAGTCTATCTGAAGCAAGTAGGATCACCTACCCTTAGTATAGTTTACATACTACAGTATCCACCACTCTACCATTGGAAGCACACCTTTTGAATCCATATACAAGAGACCTTTCAAGTCACCCGTGTGCTGGATAGAGTTTGGTGAGTCATATCTTATGGGCCTATAGATGGTTTAAGTAACTATGTAGAAATTATAGGTAATCCATGAGTGGATAAAGATGGCCCTTAGGAGAAAAAAATCATACACAAATTGTTTTTGTAGGCCCTTAGATTTATAGTAGCTAAACAACATTTTCATGAGAGTCTCCCCACGACGAGGATTGAGAAGGTTCATCCAGGGTGGAAAGCTATCCCCAAGATTCACTTGGCTATTCGAGATCGTGATGAAGGTTGGCGAGGTTGCTAACCACCTCACCCTACCACCACATCTGAAGTAGGTTCATGATGTCTTCCACGTTTTGTAGCTGAGGTGACACATGCATGACCCTATGAACGTCTTCAATTGGGAAAATATGGACATTAAGTATGGAGACACCTTTTGTAGATCACCCGATAGCAATCTAGGATTGGTAGGATGGGACCCTGTGAGGATGGACTATTCCCTTGGTTCGTGTGCTGTGGCAACACAAAAAGTAAAGGAGAGTTGATGGGAGGGGGAGACCCAGATGCAAGATCATTATCTCGAGTTGTTGGCTTAGATTTTTTGTCTTTTAGCAATAAAAATATTGAATATGGGAATGATTTTGAGACCCAATTTTTATCTTATAATACTTTGAAATATTTCTATATATATTTCCAGAGATAGGAATTGAGATGGTGTGTAATTCTGAAGCACGATGTGAACAGAAATAATTTTATAAAATTATTAAATATATTTTATATTAAACATGATTAATAACTCCAATAAAATGGGATACACCTTAAACAATAGCGTATATTTGAAATATAAAACCATATCTGAGTACAGAATGTGGTGTTTCCCTTAGCCTGACATTAAATGTGTAGGCTTGGGGAGTTCAGATCCATCCCTTTATGGTTGTATGCTAAGTGAATAAATTAATTGTTGAATTAATTAATTAATTCATTTCAAAACAATGGAAAATTAATTTAGAATATATCCAAGGTGATTTCTCTAGGGTTAGTCGCATAAACCCTAGGAGAAATCAAAAGCTCTTCCTCTATCCTTTGTTGGAGGGACATGTTGGATGGTGAAGAAACTACCAATCAAAGCAGACCAGAATGCAGTGAACAAAAAAATCATCCTTGATCATTAGTGGGAATTTTCTTCATTAGAAATTGATCCACAAATAATTTTGGACTCATCCATTGTTGATTTTATCTATTTTTATTATGTGATTTTCCATATACATCATGGTTCCTTGGTCTATGCCAATTGTGGATTGATCATGAGCTTATTTACTGGGTTTTGATTGGTTATTGAATTGTTTTCTTACCTTGGTATCACCATTCTTGATCATTGGCCTATAAATCTTGGAATATGATGTTAAAACCTTTGTATTTGTTTTCCACCATGTTTCTTTGCGTTTATCAATAGTTGGACACTTAGGTCTAGTTTTGACAATTTTCGGGCAGCACTGAGCCGGATCATAACCCCAGATTAATATTGGATTTACCTATAAGGAATATAATGATGTATTGATAAAAGATATGAGATCATTACGCGATGGGGGTGATTTTTTTAGTGGTTTGGGATCATGAAATCAAGATCCAAATTAATCGTTGGTGGAGGAACACTCAAAGGACCACTGAATCTTTACCAGAGCTATTTTCTGGATAACGATGGTCTAGATCCATGATTTCCATCTAGGTTTATATTTTTATAGTGGATTAGAGGTAAAAATTGAAGCAGATAGATGAATTTAATGTTTTCAGACCAGATTTGGTATTTCTGGGAAAATCGAGACTACATGCCGTGTATACGGATGAACACATGGTGTGTAGCCCCTTGACGGTGGAAATGACTAGGGTTTTGGAGAAATTAATTATGAAATGGTGTGTAGCCCTACACATGACATGTACACCTTCCCCAAATGAGAACATGTGTGAAGTATCACATATGTGGGAAGCCATCTAAATATACATAGCTAGGGCCATGTCGTGTACTATACTATACAAACACAGGGTTTGGTACAAAGACACACCCCTCAGAATATAAACTGTGTCACGAATATCTTGGACACACCATTTAGTCCACCTTGATTTCTTGTACTACTACATGGAAAGGGAGACATGTACTAGCTAGGGACTAGGCTAGGTGGTGGAGCGGGACAACACACCATATCGGTCCCCTCACATGACGTGTACCCCTAGTTCTTTTTTCATTAAACTTTATCATCTATATATCCTAAGTTTGAACTTAGATTTTGGCCTATGAGTAGGATATACAGAGTGTTTTTCAACGTATAATGTGATAATGAACTAAATTGTGACATTGGAGATATGATGTGAAATTTTCTATGTAAGGTGATTACTTAGGTGATGATCGATAATGATAGTGATATTACTGGATCACCAGATACCTTTTGAGTGGTACCCTCCTATAGGGTAGGTAATTGGTCAATGAAGAATTAGAGTGGAACCCTATAGCCTGGCAGGTCATGGGTCCTCGACTATACAAGTGGAACCCTTCTATAGGGAAGGGCATGGGTCCTTGATGACTTATAGTGGAACTCTCTTGCGGGGCAAGGCATGGGTCCATATAATTCCGAGTGCCACTCTCATGCAGGGAAAGTCATAGATACTTGATGAATTAGATTGGAACCCTCCATCTAGGATGGGAATGGGTCCTCAAACTTCTAAGTGGAACCCTATTGTGGTATTGGGGCATGGATCCTCAAAAATTATATTGTAACCCACTAACACACTAGGTCACAAGTCCTCTACTTTGAGACGGTATCCCCTCAACCGTGCGACACCGTGATGAGGAGTGGCTTGACTTGAACAATTACTTATGATAATATCTGTAAGATGCTATAAATCCTTTATGGACATTATAATATGTTGGAAACTCTTCTTATTAGGAGGAGCTATGAAATAGATATCCCCTTAATCTCTCATTTTATCTTCTTTGATAGAACATATATATATATATACATATATATATATATATATCCTTTTTCTATATCTACAACATAGACTTGGTTACTCTTCTTCAATGTGAGGTAAATAGGTGTGGGGTATTGCATGTGATTTTCATGTTTTTCTTAACAAGGTTAGATGAATCTACTCTCTTGTTATAGGTTGAAATGACACCAGGGGAAGTTCATCTACTCACCATGATTATCCCCTTGTTTTTTAATGATATTACTTTCACTCTCTTTTAGGGTTGAGTTGTTCTCATTCAATGTATCTTTCATCTATTATCTTTCTCTTCCTAATGTATCGCTTACTACTCCCTTTCAGCTTTCTAGGTGTCTTAATAGGTATTTATATACACACCCCTACAAAAAAAATTCATGTATATGTCATGTATTATTTATAAGATAGAAATGTTGACCATAAAATTTTAGGATATTAGGGATACTCAGTGCTTGGATTGTGTATAGTGGTCATAACTTGGGATTCAAGAGCTAAACTATCTCAGATATTTACTTTTTTCTAGTTTTCTCTAGTTAGGACATATTTTTGGTTGGTCATGTATTTTTTACCTTTACTTTTTAGTTTACAGGACCTTAGTTTTGTACTGTCTAGAGGTTCATGAATTCATGGTTTACTTTATAGTAGTGTTGTATCTTTTACTCGTTATCTTTTCATGGTTCTATTAATATGGATGCATGCATGTGTATGCATACTTAGTAAAAGGCCTCCTTGACATATTTATTATTTGAAACTAGTCGCTACCCCCTGGACTATGGAGGTGGGCATGGGGTAGTTTCAGCTCGAGACCTGGACTGGGTTGGGTTGCGTTAGGATGAAAATACCTTTTCCATCCAAAACCATGTTCTCTAAAAAAAGGATTGAAAAAAGATTTTAAAATTAATGAAATGATTTTTTAATGATTTTCTCCCAAGATTGAATATTTATGAATTTTTATGAATGGAATAATCATTTCATTCTCTAAACAATTCTTTTTTGGCCATTACAAATAATATAAAAGGAATATTTGTTTTCATGTTTCTAATATGAGTGAAAATTTCCACCATTATGAACATTATTTTCTTATAATTTTTCTTCATAATTTTTTTATGTTTATTTTCAAAGAAAATTATATTCAAATTTTTTTTATGATTTTTTATTTTTAAAATTAATTTTCAAATAAAAGTTATTTTTCCTGAAACAAATGTTCCAAGTGATCCTTAAAAATAAATCTCCATCAAAGATGACATCCTTAGATGTAAAATGTGATTCACTGGGGATATTAACCAAGGATATAATTATTATTATTTATCTAATTGTTTTAACATGACAATATTTTTGTGAAAAATATTTTTACTCAATTGGTTATATGATGATAAATTATTATGAAAACTATTTCTTTTTCCATGGGTCATGATTTGATTAGATGATTAAATGATTAAAAAACTGTCACTTTTCCAAAGGATATGATATGATGAAATTCTTATGAATCCCATATATTTTCCATAGATTATGTTATGATGAAATGATTATGAAGGCAATTTCTTTTCCATGGGTTATGCTATAATGAAATATTTTATGAAACCCATTTCTTTTTATGTGTAATGATATGATTAATGCTTTATGATATTGTGAAAAATAAATTTATAAATTATTTGATGGATGTAACCTATACATCCCACCAATGCATTTGGTTATTTTAATGTTATATGATCTTAAATCACTAGGGGAAATTGAGGCTTTCCCAATAGTTTTATTCCAACAGTTTGTTCAAACCATTTGTACACTATTTTTGGATCAACCTTTACCAATGGTTTGAATAGACTATTGGTATAAATATTTTATAATCAATCATTCCCAAAGGGTTGAGTAAACCATTGGAAAATCTATAATTTTTCTAATATAAACCAATGATTTTTTAAAAATTTTGGGAAAATTTCTCCCCAAATACACAGTAGCCCGACTTCCCTCGTCCGCACAATTGGATCCCTAAACAGAATCTCTCCCAAAGCTCTCACTTTACCCTAGACTGCAAAAATCCTTCCAATCGATATATCCATCTTCAATCAAGTAATGTTTTAGTTCTACACTTCAAATTATTAAGATCTACCATATTTTTAATGTTTTGCATCTGTTTTTTTATATTTTTATTTGGCCTAAACAGGATTTCTGTGAGGTCTGTGGCATGGAATACCCAATAAGTGCACTTTGATTTGTTTTCTATTTTTTATACACTTCAAGTGTCAGGATTGTGTGAATAACCATTATTTGTAGTATTAATTTCCAATTCATATTGTTATTTCACCATATTAACTAATGGAGGTTCTGGTGTATCCACACTCAAAGATGGTAAATGGTTTGTTTTGTCATATTGTCTCTAGGTGGGTAATGGAAATAAGGATGATCAATGTGAAGGGATTGAGGACCGTTGGGGTAGTGATGAAGGTGGTTTTACAATTTTTTAGTTGGGGTGATATGGTCATTTCTATATACTTTAGTTTAGTTTAAAATTGGATTCGGATTTTGTATTTAGAGTTTTTTTCTTCAAGAAATAATTAGAAGGGTAATGATATTTGAGGATGAAATGGGAGTTTTATGGGTGATGGATTGGAATTGTGATGTTGGTTAGATTGGGTATAGTTGATTTTCAAGGTATTATATGGGCATACAATCCTATGAACCCCCCCACCCTAACCCTGGGACACCCCCACCCCTGGACAGCCTCCCCCCACCACATTGGACACCCTCTGGACACCCCTTCCCCTTAGATAGCCCTCCACACCCCTAGGCTCCCCTGACCCCTTGTACTCCCCCACCCCAAGACACCCCCCCATCATGGACACGCCCACCCCCAGAACACCGCCACCACTGGACACCCCCACCCTTCTGGATTTCCCCCACCCACTGGACACCCCCACCCCCTTGGAAAACCCCTCACCCCCTGAACACCCCCATCACCTAGACACCCCCAACCCCTGGACACCACCACCACCTAAACAACCCCCACCCCCATGGACACCCCCACCCCAGGACACCCCCACCCCCATGGACAGCCCCCACCCCCTTGGATACCCCCACCCCCTTTACACCCCTGGGCACCCCCCCCCCCCGCCCACATGGATAGCCACCACACCCCTCAGACACCCCCTGGACACCCCCACCACTGGACACCCCAACCACTTGGACATCCCCCACCTCCTATACACCTCCATCCCCTTAGTACCCCCACCCACCTAGACACCCCCACGCCCCTGGACAGCCCCCACCCCCTGGAAAACCCCTAGACACCCCCAACCCCTTGGACAACCCCACCCCTGGACATCCACCACACCCTGTATACCCCCACCACCTTGGAAAGAACCCCTGGAAACCACCCCACCCCATGGACACCCCCTTGGTCCACCACCACCCCCTAGACACCCCCACACAATGACTACTTCCACTTTTGGTATCAGGTCTTATGAAATCTCTTAACATTTAAAAATATTTCATTTTTTAAGCATCAATAATGTTTTTAAAAAACTGTCTTTACACATTCTGCATCTTTGATGAAAATAATTCACTCTTTAATATCTTGAACAATGTTCTAATAAGTCTATGGTGTTATCTTGTATGTGATATATGAAGAAAATTCCAAAACACATATCACCTCAAATTTAAACTCACAAAACTTAATTAGTATATATTCACATTGTTTTAACAATAAGATATCCACCAAGGAATAGATCACTACATAAACTAGAATCCCATTCCATTATGGATATCTAAAATGGGGATAGATTATCCCATTTCTCAAATAATTTACAATATCATCATTCGAAATCACCATGTACATGGAATCATGCTTCTTTTCCCTAGGTAACCGTCATATTATGTCATCAAATTTTTCTTACATCAATTTAATCTTTCTTGGATCATGATCCACATGTATGACCATGATGTTTCAATCTATAAGGAACTTTTTACCATCATTTTCAGATTATAATTCCCATTTAATCAGAATAGATATTATGAATATCACTCATATAATCTACAAAAATATTAAATTTCTTTGATCTAAAATTTACTCAACTCCTGAATAGTTCCCCTCCAAAAGTGTACATGATTATGTATACTCTTTTATAGTTCTTCAAAGTTATTCAAAACCATTCATGAACATTTTTTGGGTCTGAAAAAACTCTCAATATATCATGTGATCAAGTTATTACTTAGTTCATTGAATACTTGAGAATAATGGGATTCTTCTGCTTCAAAGGCTCATGAATTCAAAGTCTCTCATTCTCTTTGAAATAAGATGTATAAGACTCTCAAAATTCTTCTGTAGATTATATATATTCTCTAAATATGAAGATCTTTCATGGTTTATATTTAAAATTCAATTCAATATCATGAATTTATATTAATTTATAGTATCTTGTATAAATATAGTATTTTGTTGTCTTTTATATTATGATTCTCATATAAAGTAGTGTGTTAGTTTTATTTTCATATAAAGTGAACTATTCTCATTTAATTAAATATATTTTCGATTAAACATCAATATTATCAAATTTAATTTGACGAAATGACTAATAACAATTTTTTTACATAATTGATAGAAGTTGGATGTATGAAACCGATCAGATATCAAGTGATTTTCAAAAAAATTTGCAGAGTTTTTTAGATATTTCATTTCACAAAGCTTCAGATAGTGGTCACATACACTTCCCATTATACAATTATATTAGAAGACCTTGGTTGAACCACGAAGAAGTCAGATACCACATAACCAAATATGGTTTTCAAGAAAAATACTATGGGTTGTATCCCAATGGGGAGAAAATTAAATCTCAAATTGCTGATGATCCAAATGAGAGGATTGGATTTGAGAATTTGTTATATGATCAGTTTCTGTTTATTATTCATCATGAAAAAAAGGATTACCACACAATAAGACTTCAATATGAGCACACATGATGCATCTAATGAGAATGATGATGTTGTCATGTTGAAAAAATTTAATAATGCTGCCACGACTTTTGTATATCGACAATGCGTTAAAATAAAAAAGATGGAATCTTATTCTGATTTTTTCATTGGAAAACTATGTATGGGATTTTTAATACTTCCATCAATTAAATTCTTACCTTCTTGAATGAATTACATCTAGATGATGCAGATATTCCAACAAACCACTATATGGCATGGAAGTTAGTTTAGGAACTTGGATTTTAAAAAAAATAAAATCATGCTTTCCCAAAAAGATTCTAGTTTATTCTCGGAAGAAACTGATGAATGAAATGATTGTATAAAATGTGGGACATCCCACTAGAATCCAAAATATGATATAACACCATCCCGTGTTCCACAGAAAGTAATGTGGAACTTTACATCGATTCATAGACTCCATAATCTTTTTATGTCTGCTGAAATATCAATAAAAATGGGATGGAATGATACAGAGAGAAAGAATACTAATGATGAGTTATTTCACCGTGCATATGGATTTTCATGGAAGTGATTTGATGCTCGATATCATAATTTTGCAGTTGACGTACCTAATGTGAGGCTAAGTCTTTGATGTGATTGTTTTAATCCATTTGGGAAGATTCTTACTTTACACATCACATGGCGGGTTTTTATACATATTAATAACCTTCCCTAATGGTTGTGTATGAAGAATCCTTTCCCTTTCATGAGTATCCTCATATATATCCCTTCTGATCCCAGAAATGATACATACGTATACATGAAACCTTTAATAAAAGATTTTAAATTTTTTTGGGAAGTGGGTGTGACCACATACTATTCATGTTTGAATGGCATATTTCTGATGTGTGCTACGCTTATGTGGATGATAAATGATTTTCCTACTTAAGAAATGATTTCTGTATGAAGCACAAAGGGAGAACTATCATGTCTTATTTTTATAAATAATATGCAATCTAGAAGACTGAAACAATGGTGTAGTTTTAGTTTTATGGGACATTGCATATTCTTTCCAATGGACCATAAAAATAAAAATAATCATGAAGATTTGAAGATACCATGGAGATTGATGATCCACCTCAGCATATGTCTAGAACTGATGTTCATAATGAATTGAAAAATTTGAGTTTTTCATTTGGGAAGGGTAAAATGAAATATAGAAATAGGAAGATTATCTCCATAGAAACCAATTAAAATTGGAAGAAGATGAGTATCTTATTTGATTCTAGTTATTGGTCAACCAATTTGTTATGTCATTGGTTAAACATAATTCAAAATGAAAAAATATATGGGAAATTTTTATTTTGATTCTTTTATTTTTTAAGGGAAATAATAAATATGATTTACTGTATTGGCATGACTTGGTGGATTGTGGAATCAAACCATAATTGCATCCCATGCGTATTAGTAAAAATAAATCATAAGTTCCATTTGGTTCTTATGTGATGAAACCTACAGATAAAAAATCAATTTCTAGAAGTACTAGAGACTATTAAATATCCTGATGGCTATTTAAGAAACATATCTAAATTGGTCAACAGAAGAGAGTTGAAGCTAAAATACTTGATGACCCATGATTATCACGTCCTTATACATGAGTTGAATCCAATAGAAATCCATCTTCTTTTTTCCTATAATGTATGGGTGGATGTTATTTAGTTGTGCAATTTGTTTAGAGAACTTTTTTCTATAAATTGGTCAAATTATTTCTTGAAAAAAATGTTGGCATATGCCCCATTAATTTTATTTGAGTTAGAGAAATTATTTCCTCCATCATTTTTCACATGCATGTTACATCTGACAGTCCATATTACAACTGAAATACTTATCAAAGGACCTATTTCTTTTCATTGGATGTATCCAACAAAAATAAATACATACACATTAATGTCATATGTCTGAAACAGGAATCATCCCGCAGGTTCTATCTTGAACAGTTTTTTGGCTCAATAGTGTATAAAATTATTCTCTATGTATTAGTCCGATCATACTAGAATAAAGAATAGACCAATGAGAAACAATGAAGAAAAATATGATAAAAGAGAACCTAGATTTCAATCACTTCCTCAAATAAGAGAAATTCCTAGTTCATATACATTGACAACATTAAGTCTTTAAGAGTTGGAGATGGCACATTGCACAATTTTGTTCAACTGTTATTTGTTCAATTACTATGTTAGGTAAGTAAATTTAATATGTATATCTTACATATATATCTATTAAAATATTCATATTTTCATCTACATGTAACATAGAGTAATGATAAATAGAAATCATCGTTCTTTATCTAGGAGAAGGAGGGAGACTTTTCATAGCAATGCGTTTTCTTCTTGGTTAAAATAGAAGGAAAAAATATAACTATTTAAATAATTAATTAAATATTTAATTAAGATTAATATTAATTTATATTTTAGGTATTGTATTTTCCTGCTGACTCTGGCTCTGAGGAAATAAGTGCTTTGGATTTTGGTCCTAATACTATGGTTCGTGATGGTAAATCAATTGTTATCAATGGGTACATATTTATAATCATAGAATGAGTAATGAACATGAGAACACAACATGATGTTGTTATGTCTTATACCAAAATATATTGTTATTGTAGTGCCTCAAATAATAGACTGCAATTTCAAAATGTAGGTTACTATGGAGTTGTTGACAAGACAATAATATTGGATTATTACTCTAAGGGACAAGTCACAATGATGAAATTATAGTGGTTTGATTTGATGACAAGGTAGAGAACATTTATTGATGATTGTGGATTTTGAGTAATTGATATGACTCACACTCTTGCTACCGATGAACCATATGTATTGGCATCACTAGGGAAACAAGTTTATTTATGTCAAAGACCATCTTCGACCTGAATTTGGTGTAATTATTGATGTAATTCTAAGAAATATTTTTTTATGATGGTAATGATGGAATTGACACCATCCCTACTACCATTAGAAACAACCTATTTATTACCTTTGATGAGTCCAATAGCTCAATTTTCTATGTTGACTATGAAACAGATGTTGTGGTGGGAAATATATAGAATCATCTATCCTTGTTCTCAATTATTGTGTTTTTTTCTCAACTTGGGTGGTTAATGTTTGTACTATTATGATTGATTAAATAATTATTACAAATGTATTGTATATGAATTGACCATTATGTGAATTTTCAATGTTTATTGGTAGAAATTTTATTTGAATTGGATTTTTTAATTTGGAATTGAACTGTTTTCAACCCTAAGAAACCAACATTTCTAACATGGTGAACATTTCAATGGTTAATTGATCATGTATAAAATTAGTATAACTATAATTCATACCTTTAATATTTCACCATATAATGAACATGATGGTTTGTTTTATTTTGAAAAACATGTATAGAAACCAGCATCATCTACCGGGGAAAAATAAATTAAATTTTCCTTAATTTCGACAAGTGCTTTACCCCTTATAAATTTGGTAGATATGTTATCCTTTTTCATATTATTATATCATCATTTCCAACTATCTTAATGGTTTAATCACCCATAATATATACCATGATGAATTTTCTTGAGACATAATTCGGTATGCTCTCTCTATTGGTTGTTGAGTGAAATAAAGACTCAGAATCAATGTTCCATTATTTTAATAGACTAATGACTATTGGTAAAAAACCATACACCTCAAAATTAATTTTTTTATTTAATCTTGTACGATTTATTGAATTCATTATATATCCAGTCAAGCTCAACTTAAACAATGGATAGATAAATTATCCATGAATCCCTTATACCCTCTCATTTATTTTGTTTTTTAGGTTACACATTGTTTATTCTTTTCTAATTACTTCCATATTTGTTTTCAAATGCAGGAAACACAATAAATTAAAGGGAGGTGATGAAAAATTATGATGGACAACAATCGTCTCATGGTTGAGATGGGTTTTCCATAACTAGTGCCTGTAGTGAGTATTTTATTTAATATATATATATATATATATATATATATATATAAAATATGTAATGTCATTTGATTAATTTTGTTTTAAATTATTTCACAGGACCCACCTCATAGGCGATAATTATTTGATGAGAATCCCTGTTGTGGTCCCAGAACTCAGGGTGTTCATACGAGGGGTGTGGGGTGTGGTACGGAAGCTAGCCAATCTGTTCTGTGTACCCGATTATACCCTGCCCCTCCAACTAACATATCATCTATCCCACATTCTGATCCCAGTGTGTTGTTAGGGACACACGTGATATTTTGGCCTCATGTTTTCAACACCCTTTACATATGAGTATCCTCACACATCTTTTCCGTATTCGATGATGATTCCCACTCCCCATCCAGCATTCGGTCAGCCATTCGTGCCATCTTCTTTTACTTCTACTTCATTGTCTCTGAGCTTCTGTATTCCATCTTCTTTGACTCCTACTCTACCACAATATGTCCCTACAGAGTATAAATTGGGACCCACTCCACTTGTACAGGGAATTCCTTCAGTTTCTGCAGATCTAGTGGTTCCCATTGATCATACTGTCGAAGGTATATTTATTGAACCCTAACAATTTTTTTCAACAATTATTAATATTCATTATAACATTTAAGGATAAATTTTTTGTTTTTTATATCATAATAGATACATCTAACGATAGTAGGTAGGGGAGGTGGCATACACACATGATTGTGTTGTGGAACCGCCGCACGCAGTTGATGGTGGACTACAATGAAGACAATAAAATGATTGAAAAAAACGAGCAGCAATGTCGGAGTGTTCTGGACACGCTTTCGAAATACTCTGACATCATTCATGGCATCCCACTCTCATGGAGACAGTTTCCAAATGAAGTCAAGGATAATTTTTGATAAGAGATATGGGTAAAAAAATATGTAGTATTTAATACAATATTTTTTTATTTATATGAATTAATATTTTGGTTTCAGCATCAGTTTAATTTTCTCAATGGAGAGGGTGAATTGACAACACATCTAAATGATTTTGGTGATATTTGGAGAGCCTATAAGCACAAGTTGTATATTGTATGTCGTACTAGAGTTGGCACAGTGTTAGAGTTGGTACCTATCATGGATTCTCATCCGATAGAACAGTATCGGCCAATGATTACTCATTGGACGACTATCTAGTTTAAGGTATTTATCACATTTGTGGTATTTAAATAAATTTTTTAATGTTTTTATTTAATAATATATTTTGTGTTATTGAATTTTATTTAGGAATAATATTGATGAAATAAAAATCCATTGATGATAAATAATACCTCCACACTTTGGGACGTATTACAATGTCAGATCATGAGAGGAAGCATGTACGATAGTTTATAATTTTTCTTTATGACTTTAACTTTCTATTGTTTCTTCAATAATTTATTCGATTGATAATGTTGTAATATAATTTTAGTTCTGCAATTATTTATTGGTAACCTATTTTTGATTATGTTTTCTCACATTCAATGTCATTGTAGTGGAAAACATTGAATATTGAAGGGTGTGTGCCTCAAGAAAAACTGTGTTGCTCGAGTAGAAAGAAGAAAGATGGAAGTGTGGTTAAAAAACCGAATCAACAGTATATTGTATGTTTTAATTTTTTGATTTCAAATTTTAATATCTTTTCTGTAAATAAATAATCTATTTATATTTGTTACAGGCTGCTTTAGAGGCCCTTGATGCCCAAAAACGTGACAATTTTTGGCCAAATTATCACTTGCATTAGGTGTTCGGGGATGGGCACCCTGGGAGAGTGCGCTATCAACCTGGTAAGAGTATAGTACTAATGAGATATTTTACCACTTCTAGTTGTAGTGCCACCATATTCTAAAATGTTAAGGCACAATAAGAACATGATTAAAAAAGGGCCACAGAAATGGTAGAACATTCTGCAAGGGAAAACAATTGCATTTATGAAACGGATGGAAGTTTAACATCCAAAACATCCACTAGAGGCCAAAACAACATTTGATTAATATATTTCATCGATGAGTTATATATACGGTGCACTAGGTGGCAGTTTTAGAGGTGGTTGAGACGATGGTGAGGAGGATACTGAGGTAGAGGGGGGTGAGGAGGAGGCTGAGGTTGTGGAGGATGCCGAGTATGAGGTTGAGGCAGAGGAGGATGGTGAGGAGAAGGGAAAGGAGGAGGCAGAGGTGGAGTATGAGGGAAAGGAGGAGGGAGTTTAGGAGGGAGTGGATAATTATGGGGACGACGATGAGGATATAGATGAGGCTGATGATGACGGTGATGATAGTGATGGTGATGGTGGGATAGATTGATCTGTTACATTTTTGACTGATATGATTGAAATTTGATGTTTGATGATTTGTTGTGCCTGAATATATGTGTGATTAGGTAGGTCACATTATATATTTTTTCATTATCTATAAATAATAAACATTGACTTGACAATTTTATGTGACTAAATATATGTGTAATTGATTCACCCCTCCCCTGGACACCTACACCCCCTTGGAGAGCCTCCACCCCATGGACACCCCCCACCCCTGGAAACCCCCAACCCCTGGAAACCCCCACCCCCTGGGCATCCCAACCACATGGATAGCCCCCACCCCCCTGGAGAGCCCCACCCCTCCCCCACACCCTTGGTCACCCCCCCAGACACCCCCTCCCCCACTCCTTGGAGAGCCCCCTGGCCACCCCCACCCCCTGGACACCCCTACCCCCTTTGACAGCCCCCGACACCCTGGACAACCCCTACCTTGGAAACCCAACCCCTCGGACACCCCACCCCCTTGGACCACCCCCAGCCCCTGGACACCCCTACCCCCAGGACACCCCCACCCCCTTGGAAAACCACCCACACCTGGAAACCCCCACCCCCCTGCACACCCCCACCCCATGGACAGCCAACACACCACCCTAGACACCGTTGGACACCCCCCACCCCTAGGACATCCCCGGACACCCCCACCCAAAGGACACCCCAACCCCATAGACACCCCCACCCCCTAGGACAGAAACCCACCCCCCCCCCCCCCCCGACACCCCACCCCCTAGACACCCCCATCCCCCTTGTACTACTCCCCTAGACACCCCACCCCCCTTGGATAGCCCTGGACACCCCCCACCACCTATACACCACCCCAGGACAACCCCACTCCTGTGGACACCCGCACCCCTGGACACACCCACCCCCTGGACACCCCAAACCCCTTGAGCAGCCCCCACCAAGGACACCACAACCCCTTGGACACCCCCACCCCATTGGACAACCCCCAACCCCAGAAAACCCCACCCCCATGCACAACCAACACACCCCTGGACACCCCCTGAATACCCCCACCCCCTGGCCACCCCTACCTCGGCTGGACAACCTTGTACCCTTGGACAACCCCCACCACCTGGACACCCCCACCCCATGGTCACCCCCACCCCTAGACACCCCAACCCCCATGGATAGCCACCACACTGCCTTGAAAACCCCTAGACACCCCCACCACATGGACACCCCCCACCCCTGGACAACCACACCCTCTTGGACAGCCCCCACCCCTTAGACACCCCCACCCCTGGACACCCCCCACCCCCTAGACACCCCACCCCCTTGGACAACCCCCACCCCCATTGACAACCACCACACCCTGTTGACACCCCTGGACACCCCCACCCCTTGGACAACCCCAACCCCCTCGACCCTCACATCCCCTGGACACCACACCCCTTGGACTGCCCCAACACCGGGACACCCCCACCCCCAGGACAACCCCCAGCCCCACCTCCCCCAGACACCCCACCCCTGGACAGCCCCCCACACCCGGGACAACCCCCACCCCCATGGACAACCACCACACCTACTAGAAACCCCCACCCCCTTGCAACACCCCACCCCCTGGACATCCCCCACCTCCTAGACAACCTTCAACACCCTAGATAGCTCCCACCCACATCGACATCCCCCACACCCCACAGACACGCCCACCCCCTTGGGCAGCCCCCCACCCTAGATACCCAACCCCCTAAGATAGATACCCCACCCCTGGACTTCCCCCACCACCTATACACCCCCGCCCTAACCCCACTGGACACCCCACCCCACCCACATGGATACCCCCCACCCCCCTTGGATCAAATTTGAAAGTGCTGTGTTTATGAAGATGTTTGTTTTCGAGGTGTTATGGTTTCTAGTGGTTTATTTTGTTCGGTGTATTAGTGTTATTCTGAATTATGTTTACGGTACTGCAATTGCATTGGAGTTATTCTGATGGAATACTATTTGAATCATATTTTTCATAATTGGTATTATTTTGAATTATGTATAGTGTTTTGGGTTGTAGGTAATTTCACCAGTATATGGAGATAATTAATTTTGAATGTTTATAGATTTGTATTGAAATTTTATGTAATCGCAGAATGGGAGGGTGGTACTCACTGCTGCTAGAGTTATAGAAACTCTATGAAAACAGTTTAAAAACCATTGGTATAGATATAAAAAATAGAATATATACCAATGATTTCATCAAACCATTGGTTAAAGTATATACCAATAGTTTACAATCCATTGGTATAGACCTGTTTACTAAATTTTTACCAACCAATTTCTATAAACCACTGGTAAAGGTATTTACCAAGTGTTTTATGATCCTTTGGTATATCTATAAATAAAGTTTTACTGCAATGGTATAAAAACCATTTGTAAAAAGTTATACCAATGGTTTATAGAAAACTATTGGAATAATTTATTATAAATTGACATACTCCCATGGTTTATGAATAACCATTGGGATATTTCTATCCCCACAACATAGGTTCCAAAGGTTTGGGAAACCATTGGTATATATTATACCAATGGTTGTCCAGCCTATACCAACAGTTTTAAGCTGTTGGTATATCATAGATTTCTAGTAGTGAAGGGTAAATGGGATGTTACCCCAATCCCTAAAGACGGTACATGAGAGGTTATCCCAAGACTGAAAGAGGATACACAAGAGGTTATCCCAATCCCAAAAGAGGGTACATCGGAGGTCATCCCAAGCCTAATGTAGGTACATGGGTGGTTATGCCAAGACTAACATGTTACACATGTCTTGGGGGTATCCTTAAAAATAATATTTTTTTATTCATATGTGTATACCACAATTCCTTGTATTATTAAAATGTTATTCTCTAATAGCCATGTTCTTTAATTTCCATATGATTCATCGTTTTAATGAACTGAAAATATTTATGTCATGTCCCAATATTTTGATCATTTATACGAAGGGTATGGTTTCCATATGTCATTATCTTGTTCAAATACCTAATACTCACATTATGTTTATGTATTTCCCCTATTTACCATTATTGATAATTTGACCTCACCCTTTACTATGTTTCATTTCCCCAGGTTATGAATAAATATTTTAAGCAGGGTCTATTTGTGAAGAGTACTAAAGGGGAAGATTATAATTGGAGATTTTAATGATCTATCACCTGATTAGAAAAATGTGTTCTATGGTTCCAAAATTAATAAACTATTATATTCCTTAGAAGTGTGCTAATGTAATGTGTTTAATATTCATCTAAAAAGATTTGATATCCATGTATGAGAATCTTGGTCACTGTATAAAGTATTGGTGAAACTATCTATTCAGTTAGAGATTTTTTCATCTACATAGACCATAAGGGGTTGTAATATATCTTCTCTTCATACGATATAAATATATGGAATAGGTTTTTGTTAGAGTATCTTCAAATAATAAACATTGATATGTCATTTTCTATAGGGAAATGTAATTTTGTTTAAGATTCTATATATAGGAAAATGATGCAGACGCATGCTCTTTGTGAGTGACCTTCATATGAGGAATTATGTTTGATGAGTTTGATATATGAGTGGATTATGGAAGCATCATAAGAACACATTCTTATTACTTCCTCACCCTTAGTTATCATTTTATTTTTAGTATACCATGTGAATGAAATATAAGAGTAAGAACATGATTTTATGGTGATGTGAGTATTCTTAATGGGGAATAATTATATTATGGGGAGGTCCTTTGATGATGAAGATGTGACATACATCCATGAGATAGTAGTTATGATTGCATAATTTAGTGAGTATTTAATGAAATATTGTCATTTTTTGAAGTGGATTATGCATCCAGGGTTGATGAGGATGTACCATGACATTCAACATCAGTAATGATTTCCATATATAAAGAGGGAAATTATGGGTTCAGAATCACCATTTCATACATTCCAAAGGAGAAAGGTCAAGAAATTATTATCTTACTAGTTTTCTTTAGCCACTTACAACTTTTATGCGGATGTAGGATGATGTGGGGATTAAATTTATGTTAGGGTTACTTAGGATCCTGAGGATTCATGATTTATTCTCAGAGGTATTCAATAGACTAATAAAAGTGTCTCACTTAATTTAAATTAAGGAGAACCTTTTAATGGTTCATCTAGGAAAGTTGTATATACAAGATATTTCACACATATACAGAGTTCCCATCAATCATTGTATCTTATAGAGATTCCTGTTTCACATCATATTTTATCATTGTATCACATATGGATATGAGGACACATATGAATCTAAGTATGGAATATCAACTACAACCTGATGGAAAATCGAAGGGATGATATAGATCCTTAATAATAAGATTTGTTCATGCGTCCTAGAATTCAGTGGAGCATTATATGAGAACCAAGACTTGGTATATTTCATATAAGACAATACTTTCTAGTATTATATTTATATCAAACCATTTGAGTCTCTTCATAGATGGTCATGGTGCACATTTTCATGTGGAATGAGGGAGGTGAGGCAATATTTGTACGGGTTGAGTATAGTGAAGGAGACCACTAAGAGATTTAATTTGATCATGAAGTGATTGGTTACTAGTCAAAGTAGGTAGTGATCTTATGGGGACCATAGGAGATGACATTTGAACTTCATTTTGGTGATTGAGTTTTCTTATAGTTGTCACCCTAATGGTGAAATCATCAATTATGGAAGTAAGGAATGATGGATCCGTGGTTTCTGGGTCCGTCTGAGATCAATAAATACATTAGAGTAGTGAATTAAAAAATAGAATATCCTCCATTTATCGAGTAATGCATTATTTAATTCATGTTTCTCAAATTTGAATGTACAAGCTCGATCATAAGAATGATATCGATTGAAATGATGTTGAATTGGATCCTGATGAATAATTCATGGAACATCCAATTCAAATCATAGACTAGAGAAATAATGTGCTGTATGGGAATAAAATTGAACTTTTTCATGTATTGTGGAAACATGAGAAAATTTATAAGAAATATGGGAGCATAAGCCTTATATTCGAGATCATTGCATGATTTCTTTGAGAAAAACACAAAATATTATTCTTGAGGAAAATAATCCCTAGAGTAGGTTATTTTAATGACTTGAAATTTTTTCTTGTATATAAAACCTTGTCTCCATATTTTCCATAGGTTTATCTTTATTTTTCTATTATTGGGTCAAGTATTGGGAGATTTGAGTAGCCTTAAAGGTTTTTGGAAATATAAAATTGGGGTTTAGATATTCTCTATTAAAATTGTGAAATCATAGATGTGGAACAAGATTTTTTGGTCCTTGATTTTCCTCTATAAAAAATAAGAAAAGGGGGAGGGCTTTCCGATCCATGGTACTCGAGGAGGACTCATGTCAGCCATAACTTGGTTGACCTCACTATTCAAATTTTAGAGTATATGTTGAGGGATAAAATAGAATGGGCTTGGGTAACTTTCCATATGGTTTCTCATGTCAGGATATGTGTTCAAGAACACTATGGACAAGTCCAGGCCTTAGGGTAGTCCATGATGATGATCTTGCTATATTTGAAATGAAAAAATGGAAACATCTTCCATAGATCCCCATTAATGATCCATGTTCGGTCTTTAAACCATATTTGATCCTAATGAGGGTATTTTTAATACCTTCTTCACTCATATTCCTCAAATTAAAAGTCTCATTTCTCCTCTCTTCTCAAATATTTATTATTTTGGGAGCATTCTTGGTAGAGATTCGGTTGGTATTGTGGCCTTAATTGGATAAATATTTTATTCCATATATAGATTGATATTTCCTTTCATTTGATCTAATAAAGGCCCGAGTTTATCCACCATTATTGGTGATTTGTATTTTAAAGGTTTCAGTGGAATCCCATAAGTGAATGGTTTTCATTTCTCTATGTTCTCCTTTCTTGAATGATTGTATAATGAGGATGTTATGGCTTAGAATAGGTTCCCTTGGGTATTATTGTGATGTAATTACTATATTTATTGAATTAAACTCCTTTCTCATGGATCATTGTAATTTTATGATATCTTTATGGTGTTTATCCCATTGACTATTATTTGGTGATTTTATTTCTTTTTTTCCTTGATGTTCCTCTCATCGAATATCCATTATTGAACTCTCATGTATCATTAGAGATGGTTCTTAGAGTCTCTCAGTGTGAACTAATTTTGAAAAACTGCCTTCTTGGTGAACCATGATGTTGAAATATATAATATTAATGTAGGAAATTCCTTAAAAAATTGAGGTTGTGTATATATTGTTTAGATTTATATGAGGTTGTGTAGCCCATGTTACAATGATTTACTTTTGATCACTTTTTTTTTGTGTGTGTGTGTCCCATAAGAGCATATTTGATGTTTCATCACATGTGTATATATATAACTATCTAAACTCATGATTGTAATTATATATTTTTCTTTTCAATATTATTCATTACATGAGGGATATTTAACATCACATGTAATAATTTGTGAGATATATGTTATTCCTTTATGTGGTTTGGTGCATAGTATGTGGAATCACTGTTTTTAGTGTTCAGGATGACAGGTGGACCTGGTTGGATTATTTAATCAATTAGAGGGGGAATGCCGATGATGTGATAGATTGAATTTGAGTAATGAAATTGTGTGAAAATATGGTATGAGGGTTCCCCCATATCCATGAATTGGGTTGACTTATGCTTTTCCTTAAAGGAGGATGGTGGGATTATTCCTTAAATATGGAATATGGTTGTCCTTAAGGGGGGTAAATTTTTACTTAAAGGAAGGTGTGAGGTTTTTACATAAAGGATGCCATAGTATTTTACAAGATTTATGTTGGGAAGTACCACTATGATAATCAACTATCATGGTGTGGAAGTGGGTATGGTTGGGGTTTTTCTGAATTGGTTAGCGCACATTATCTCTGTGTATGATTGATCCAATTTTTTTGTGTGAACTTACTAATACCTCATGTCAAAAACTTATATATACATGTGAAATTATTTTATGGATACATTGGTAGAGTCATACTGGGTTTATACTCACACCCTTATTTGGAACCTTCATGTATGTAAAAACATTATAACTATAGATCCAGGAAAGGGCTAGGGCCTTGAAAGATGTTGTTGAGAAGCATAAAACTAAGAGATGTATGAAATGTCGGGAAAAATCCAGATAGTTGTCACTATTCTAATATTTATTTATTTATCTTCTCTAGTTTTTGTTCTATACTTATAACCTATCATGTTGGGGATCTATTGATTACTTGTGTATGACTTGGCATGAAATCTGTTTAATATTTTATTTTTTCTTTCATCATGATACTTTTCTAGATTATGGTTGTGTTTTACTAACATATGATGGTTGTGATTACCGATGGTATAGTTTTCCAACAGTAAATTATAACATAATATCTAGTCAATAGCCAATTTCATTAGGAGAGGTTCACATGAGGATATATGGATATTTTTACTAAATCAGGTTATTCAGACTAAGGTATTATAATATAAATTATTTCACTTTATATATAACATAATTTCAAAATATATTTTTATTAATCATGTAACAATGTAATAAACCTATGAATATAAGATGGTTCATAAATAATATAAATATAAATATAAGTAGGTTTTAAATATTTTAAATTATTTTTCACATCATTGTACATGGATTAATTCAAAATCCAAAGAAAATAAAATATGAATGTATATTTTCATAAAACCAATGAATTAATCATGAATTTGTAGCATTCCGAAAAATATTTTTATTATACCAAACAAGACATAAATCAAAAAATGTAATTAAACGTAAGTTATATAAAATTTTGAAACCTCATGGAATGAACAAATTGAAAACAAACACTCCACAATTTGTGAATGAAACATTATACATAAAATCATGATTATATCTAATATCATGGAAATATATTCCTTTATAAAAACACAATTTTTAAAGAAATTGATCAATTAAAACTAAAATATTTTCCCTAAAGTACATTTTAAAATAATCTGAATTATATTTTAATTCATTTAAATTCAACATTTGAGGAACCTAAATCTTATTTTTAGAAAAATAAAATATTAAGCACCACCAAACTATGATTTATAGTCTAAAAATTCGTTTATATACATTTTTAATCTCATATTTTAAAGCACCACCCAACATTAATAAAAATTTAATTTATTTTAAATTAATATTATTTTACTATTGGATTTATTAAATGAATTTTAAAGTATTTGAAACCTAATAGTAGTAGTTTTCAAAAGACATTGAATAAAAAACACAAATATTAATAACATATATCCTATCCATTACCAATACAGATGAAAAAAAATTAAAACATAACTGAAAAATAAATTGAAATACAAATTATATATATTTATGTATATATGTTATGAAAATATAAAATTTGATTAAAAAAAATTGTAACCAAAAAAGTTACATCAAAATATAACTTATTCAAATGGAAAAAAATTTCATGATTCAAGTTATTCTATGAAAATTATTTCAATTTAATCAATCATGAATAATGATTTTTTATTAACCATTGAAACAAAAACATATGAATTTCGTAATCATAAATAAATGTACCATTAATAAATATGTATATTTACCAATAAATTAATACTCAAATAAAAAATATTAATAAAAAATAATACTAATATTAATAATATTTTCGAACACAAAATATACCACTGTTAATTAAGAGACACCACAAACAACCAATCATCAAATATGACACAATTGATTCTAAACAATATAATTATAATTAAATAATATATAAAAATTCCAACAAACACAAGTTAAGACAGTAAAGGTCATATTCAAATTTATTTACCTTAAAACCCATTATTTTCTAAATATCTCTATAAGAACACCAATTTAAAATATCAAAAAATTTCATGTCAAGAAAATAAAATTATATAAAAAACCACATCTTAATATTTATCAAAATCCTAATTTCCATCAAAATAATATAAAAAATAATTTCATTGAATGTTTTGTTAATGATCACTTATTATATTTCAAAAATATACTTTTCAATCATATTAAAATCACACGAGCCTCTAAATAAATTATTTTAAGTATGCTTTAAAAATATAACATTAAATGGAATATTATATAAAATTGTTTCACAAAACCCTAAATGAACACATGATTAAAACTCTCATCATTTAATGAAAATTATTCATTGAAAATAAATAACTAAATCAAAAATTAATAATGTAATAAATTAACCTGTAAATACATAAATCAAAATATATAGTGAAGAATAATCATAAAGATAACAAACTTATACATTTCATGTATATTTTATGATCATAAATAACTATTTAAGAAGACTGTGAATACTTATATATTAATTTATAATTAACCCAAGACAATTATAAATAAATAAAACTCAAAAGAGAATTTCCTTGTACATATTTATAAAAAATATATAAGGGTTCAGAATTTCCCTAAGCCTTTACATTTTCATTTCAGAGTGTTTAGTCACTTGAGAGTGGTCATAAATTTTATATGTTATTCATAAATAGGATTTTAAATTTTAAAAATAAATTAACATGATATAAATATTCTGAATTATAGAAATAATAATAATATTTGTATATTATTATTTATAATTTTCATTAATTAGAATTATTTTTTTCTAAATTTAATGTTACAATTACATGGAGTTTTTAGATTTGTGTAAAAGTACGGTTTTTATTAAAACTTTCTTAAAAGTATTTTAGAACAGTTATGTTAAAGTTGTTGAATTGTTTTCTAAAACCTATGTACATGCGATTACGTCTCGTGTAAGGGTAGAGAGTCCTTTGTAAAATTACTTATGATTTTTTGTCTATATAAGGGTATTTATCCAATTTTTAACGTTAAAATATTAGCTTATAATTTTATGTAAGGGTGGATCAGGGGTGTATATGTCTTGTCCTCCTCAAAATAGGGGTATTCTGATATACACTTATTAGTTGTCTATTTTGAAGATATATAAGGGTAGATTCTACAAACAGTAATGTATTTAATGATTCATAAATAAAGGTATTGAAATTATAAAGAGTCGGATTTCCTCTTCCTTGTTTCATTCGATAATTTGTTTTAGGAAAAAATGGGAACTTAAACTAAAAATCATGGAATTAAAATGAGTATAAAGAAAGTAAATATATCTTTAAATGTGACTTAATTTTAGGATAATTTAATTGCAATAAAATCATAATTACGTCAATTAGAAATAAAATATGGACGGTTTGATTAACATTTTTGGAAATCATTGAGAGGGAGATATCTGTTATAATTAAAAACTAGTTTCCTTTCCATTTCAGTCCTCTTGATTTTTCTCCCAAGCGTAGTTGATCTAAACATTTCCTTTCTTATGTAATGAGTCTCCTATGGTCATTTTAGTTTCTTCCTAAGATTATATACTTTTTTATTTCCAATATTTCATATTATCATAAATTTCTATATATATATATATCTCCTCTATTTTATATAACATATTTGGACTCTTTTTACATAGACAAGGTATTCATTTACCTCTCTAATAAACTGTCCAGATATGAATTTATCATATTTTATTACTTCGGATAATGTTGGATTCAACATTGATAGGATAACAATATATAATCATGGAAGTAAAAGATGAATCTCACATTGTATTCTTATTTCATTATCTAAAAATATAAAGTGATAAGAAGAACATAATATTTCATGCAGTGGTATCTAACTTTTATATTTTTTAAATTGTTTGAAGATATAAAATTGATTAACATATGTTGAACTATTATTATTATTGTTATTATTATTTCTATGAATAAAAAAAATATTTTTTATTAGAGGAATTTTTAAATGTAGTGAATTAATATTAATATTCCCAGAACCTAGGAAATTTATGATGTTTTTTAATTATAATTTCATGATATAGTAATTCAAGGAATAATTTGGGATGAGTAATGTTGGATATTGATTTACTATATTGTGTGTTACCTATTGAATTTATCATTATTGTTTTTTGTTGAGGTGCATTATTTATACGTTTGGAAATTGATTAAAAACATAATGAATGAATGATAAAAATTATTAAAAGAATATTAATTTGAATTAATTATAATTCATATTTGAATTTATTGGATTTAAAAGATTCATTTTCACCATGTTTATAAATTATTAAACTATTGGAATTTGATTATTACAGGTTGTTCACTACTAATAACCTATGCATAATGAATCAACTAATTAAATATGGAAATAAAATAGATATTTTATAAAGATAAATTTTTAGGGTTGAGAAAGAGTATGATTGTTTTATTAAAGGTTGCAATGCCATGGTTTTATAGCCTTAGTTTCCCCTTGATATTGTGTTCTGAAATATTTATTTCCATGTATAAATTATCTAGTGTTATTAGAGAAAGGTTATGAATGATTTTAAACATAGAAATATTGAGACATCGGAAATAAATAGGCTTGGATGCCCTTGGATTTATTGGTGATGACATCAATGATGAAGGGATTGATTAAATTATGCATGATAGTAACATGGATAACACTAGGGAGGTCATAATGAATAGAGAGATAATGTTTCTAGATTACTTGTTTATTGATAATTAATTTAAATAACTTGTTATCTGGATGTTCATTATAGTATTTCCAAATTGTTGGAAATAGGTTGGTTCCATGAAGGATATGTTTATTTTCCTTGTGGTAGCTTAGGATGAGTCGTATAATACCCCAAAATTATGGAACATAAATTAATTTATCAACAAGGCAAGGATAATTTTTGAAAATTATTGATGATGTTGACATACTTGTGAATAATAAGAAATTATAGTATTAAAGAAATTTAATTTTTTTTATTAATCATGGAAATGAATATTGAATTATGTTAATGAATTAATGATTTACTAGTAATTAATGATGAACCTTGATGCTTTTTTTATATTGGAGATCAAGATCATAGTAGGGGAAGTAGGGGTTCTACTTTAATGATAGTTGTAAATTGGATTATGTCTTGTTATTTTCTCAATGTGTATATTATGTGTGATATATCTTATATTTTATGATTTCATATGCATCACAACCTAAGTCAGTAGGGAAATTGACAGCCAAATGTTTTGGGTGTGCTTCCCGCAAGATCCATTTTAGAGATGAAATAGATATATGAATACACCATCTCGTTTAATTTTTCATTTAGTATTGTATATTACATGGGAATAGTTAGGTTGTGATGGGTTGAGGTATAAGGTATTCACTCCCATGGGTGGTTATGGACCTCTATTTACTATACATTCTCTATAAAAATTCACCTTTTTTATGATGTTCTATATGAGATGGATTTCCAAAAAAAATTAAAGATCCTAGATTGATCGTGTAGGTACATTAATTTAGGGGGGTGAATCAGTGTCTCAACATTTTACCAAATTTCACCTTCTTTCACTTACCCCTCAACTGTTGAAACTCTTCTCTGGTTAAGAGGAATGGTTATTTTATGTGTTTGTAACAATCACATACTCATGTAATGTAGATAATAAAGAAAATAATAGAACACCATGATTTTTACAGGGTTCGGTATAATGAAAAAATATTTTTCATGATCATTATGTGGCTGATTCATAGATTATCTTTTCACTTTTGATTTTTAATGATTACGAAAACCTAGAATTGTTGCACAATATTAATGAATGAACTGATCTATCTTACTGATTGGGTTGTGTTATTTATATAGGTACCATAAAACTTTAATGTAATTTTTTATACTAGAACCACCAGTTCATTAATGATAATAAATATACACACTGGATAAGATCTCTCTACTGCACTGGATGGCTTTGGAGCAACTAGATAATCTTGTACCTATATCTATGTTCTTTGACTAATACTAAATTAATAAGATAATATGAATATCAACCATATTCTATTTAATATGTAAAATATTTCACTTCCAATAATACTAGTTTAATTTCATAATGATCAACTGATAAATCTTATAAGACTCTTCATGTTTTTTTCTTCCTTTCTCATAGAATTCTTAGCAAACATAATGTCTCGGTTATGAATTCCATATGAAATAGTTCCCAGATTCAACCTTAAACTTTATACATGGTTTAGTGAACATTTCACATAACCATTTATAATTAATTTATGTGATATATCAAATTAATTAATTTAATCTAAAATACTCCAAACACACGTTGAATATATTTCATTTGTTTGTCTTTCAAATCACATGGTATTTATCAAGCAATATACATAGGGTGTAGAGAATTCACGAGTTTCATTTAACTTATTCAAAATATTGATTGTTTATTTATGTTTTCACAAACACACTTCCTATTTTAGTTAAGGTTCTATGCATGTACATATCATGCATCCACACATGCACTTTTCCTTTAATTCTTTCCACACAGATAGTCTTCCTTAATATATCTATCATGTGTGCACATGCAAGCACTAATCCAATTATTATTTATTTATAACTTGAATGGGTATAGCCTTTTATGAATGAAAAATTCTCTTATGAGATACAGTGTTGGTTTACACTATCATAGTGTCTAAACCTTCTTTATGCATGACACATAGCCACATGACTCTTCTATGTGTGAATTGTTTAGCATGACCTTATTCTTCTTCTTAATGAAAAATTTATGTGAAACTATCTCATGGATCCTAAAAGAAAATCACATGATCCAAGAAATATTCTTGGATCTATGATCTTCCTAAAAGCGTAGGATAAGCTAAACTCGTTATCCTGATTACATTTCTGAATTGGTTCTTCGTGAAGCTCCTTAAAGTGTGATTTGAGATTATCGAAGGCTTGAAGGATCTTATATTGTCCTTCACATGATAATATATCAATGATTACTACTACTTAATTAAATAGGCTCTATCTAGAGTGCTCTTTTTTCCTTTAGAATAATGATATCCTTCACAAAATATCAACAAAAACTCTTTCCATTAGTGGATCTCTATTTATAGGCGATAAGAATCGCCTTAGCATCTCTTTTCATGTCATCCAAGGACTATATTCAAAGATATAATAAATATTTCATGTCATGAAATATTATATCTCAACTGATTTATTTGAGTATGATGTAAACATATTCCCCATTACATGAAATTTTCATTCATGTCTTTTTTTTTCTCCTTTGCGATGTCATACTCATCTTCATGAATCTTCTCTTTAAATCTCAAATGTATCCATCAATACGTGCAGCCTTGAAACTTCATTTTCATCGGCGAAAACATGGCCTTAAATTTATTATCATGCATGCAAGATGGATATATCCTCTATGTGTTCAATTTAGTTCGATGTTGAACACCTCATCCCATCAAAAAGATCAGCAAAGGTGGCCATAATCGATTATGGTGGTTTTTCCTGAGTTCCGGTGAACAATATCACCATCGTGGGATGAGATAATGAAGTATATGAACTATATAAAACACTCACAGTGTGAGATCATATTGGGTGGTTCATAATTAAATTAGAGGTGCATAGGAGATTAGATAGATTGGATCTACTTGATCAGACAGTGATCGTTCTATATGAATCTTCATGGTGGACGAATAGTCTCCCGCATTACCTTGTCCCACATAGAATCAACCAAGACTTGAGGGATGATATATAATTCAAGATGAATTTTGAATTAGATAAACATTTCCTCTCCCCCTCTCCGTACCTCTCTATACTAGTTCTCCTCTATCACAGTGTCACCTCGCATGGTTTCACCGCCTCTCTTGTGGCCAACCACACCTTTATGTGTGCTGATCACTTCTTCCTACCTCTTTCCAACATTATTGGTTACTTGGACTGACCCCCGTGTGGTAGAGGGTGACCTCCCTTATGGATGGTGCCGAGTTTGGATGATTGGAATATGTGGTTGGCCCATCATTTTTATATAAATCTAGACTTAAATATTGTCGAAGTATCAAATCCATATATCATTAAATACCAAACGATAATAACCCAATCATATTTAACCAAAATTTTATTTTCCACATATTCATTTATGTTATAAATATACTTCATGAAAAGTATAAATATGTAATTTTCATTTAATATATATTTTTCATGGCAACTATAAACCCCATCAATTCATATTTTCTTCATGAAAATCAATATTTTCATGATCTTTATCAATTATAAACTCATCATGAAATAAGAAAAAATATTTCTTCATGTATATTTCAATTATTCATTAACACAATCTTAAAATCATGATATAATGATATTTAAATTTCATGGTCTACAAATAATTTTACATGGAATTTGTCATAAGAATTTCCTCATGAAAATTTATATTTCCATGATATTGAACTAACTAGGAACGTCTCATTAAATAATGTTCATATTTTATAGCCTTAACTTCTTTATTCAAATATAGTAACAATGTGAATTCTCCTAGTATAGAAAACACATGAATTTTAAAATTTATATTGTTCAAAAATCATCAAATTAAATAAAGAGAATTGTGTAAGATTGAAATCAAATTCCATTACATGAATTTATAATAATTATATAGGTATCATCATTAATCATGGATAATTATATTACCAAATGACAATCAACAAATCCATAAAAATTCTCCAAACATCATCACCAATATTCTTGTGTATATCTCAAAATCTTTCCAAATTTATCCTTCCATGATTAATTAATGATCATAGTGTACTTCATTATAAATTAAAGTTTTATTCCTTCTTATATATTGAAAAAAAAAATTCATTCTCATCAACCATCCACTTGAGATTTTCAATCTCCCCCATTGGAATTGTTGTCTATAACACTTCCTAAAATTCAATGTCACTTCTCCCACTTATTGATAATAAATTAAAGGGATCAATTCTTGGTACTTCCTCCACCCTTCCTGGAAATTGGACATAAGTACTTATTTTTATGAAATAAGGATGATGCCACAAGGTTCGCTTGGAAAAGAGCCTTTAGCTGGTCTACTGTAAGTCTACATGGGCTAACCCTGTGTAGAAAACAATAGAAATTCACCCATGGTTTTCTATAAAATCCATTAACAACCTTGAATGTGATATAATGATCCTATTAATTCTTTAAATATGGTGATTTATATAAAAAATTACCAAGTAATATATTCTCCTTCACACTTAAATAAACATATAAAAAATTTCAAGTGCAAGAGTATTTTACACTCTCTTTCCATGTGCTTACTCATTAACCAAAACTCCCCCCTTGATGCATATATTTGATATAATAATGAAAAGGTAATGATGTCTAATTGTCTTACCTTTTTACTTAACTTCAACAGAGTTGACCTAATCTTATATATATTCATCAAACAATTCTACATGATATTCATGTTGATAATCAATAATTGTGGAATAATTCAAGTTTCAATCAATTTTTTAATAATTATTCCAAATTATTGTGTTCAAATTTTTTAACCAATTTCCCCTATTAGGAGTGATCATAAAATTCTATTACTTATAATGTTAGAATAATTACTACACCAGAATAAGGTAATAATATGGAACACTTCACTACTAAAAAAACCACCATTAGCGACCGCCAATGGCGGTCGCTATAGGGCTCTAGCGGCCGCCCAACGACCGCCATTGGCGGTCACTTTAGCCTCGTCGCTGGAGGCCTATAGTGACCGCCAATGGCGGTCGCTATAGGAGGCCCGGATTTCGGCCTCTAGAGACCGCCAAGCGGTCGCTGCAGACCTCCTGCCGGGCAACCTAGAGCGACCGCTTTTGGCGATCGCTGTAGTGAAATTTTTTTTTAAAAAAAAATGTCCACTGAAAGAAATAAAATAAATAAATATATATATATATATTAAAAAAATATTCACATATATACTATTAAATACAATATTTTAAATATATATATATATAATATATTTAAAATGTTTTAATATATATAATATTAAATATATGTGTCACGACCCGTCCTCAGGGCCCGTGCTGTGACTACCCCAAGCCCACCTTCCATAGGCCAGGGGCTGGCGACTAGCACCAAAGGCGTAAAATCCTGATAACTGGGAAGGCATTGCCTTTATAAAAGAAAACAAGCACCACATAGTACAGGAGGAAACAAAACACTAAGTACAAAAGAAAAGCTGAAAAGTAAATGGGCCAGAATACAAACCCAAAAGAAAATACAACTACAACTGAACAAGGTACAACAGCAAAAAGACAAACAGCTGGAAGAGGGAATCAGCTCCTGGGTCGTCCTCCTCGGGTCCTACCTGAAGGGTAGGTACAGATAGCGCAGCTCCTGGTCGTCCACCTCGGATCCTACCTGAAGGGTAGGTACAGATAGCCTCCTCCACGCTCTCGTCCGTCAACCTCCTTTGTGAGTCGTCTCGTCGCGTAGTCCACCTCCGGGTACTGACTCGTCATGTAGTCCACCTCCGGGTACCAAATCGTCGTGTAGTCCACCTCCGGGTACCGACTCATCGTGTAGTCCACCTCCGGGTACCGTCCAGTCCTCGAACACTCGGCCTCCGTCAGCACTGCCCGTCGTCTGCAACCAACACAACGAGGTGCGGGCATAGCCCGTGCAGGGGTGAGTATAATGATACTCAGTAGGGACCCCAAGACCCTCAAGGTCTCACTAAACCAACAAGGATAACCACAAGAAGATCTCAACAGATAACCTCTACTTGGATATATGCCCATACATATACCTAAGTTATCAAGTAACCCATCTCAATAATGAGGAAGCACAAGGATTGTGAAATCAACGGATAACCACTACCCAGGTATATGCCCATACATATACCTAAGTTATCAAGTGACCCATCTCAATCATGAGGTAAACACAAAGATCAAAAGTCTCAGCTCAAACCAGGATTTTCATTATCGAAACCGTAACTGCTGAAGAGCTTCGTCTCTGGAGTGTACAGTGGTCCTGTCATGACTCTGAGGTACTACCCACTAACCTAAGACTGCTGAGGTACTCCTCCTGTCGAGTACCGCGGGCCTGCCACCTCACACAGTAGTGCTTCCCGCCGGGGTCTGCCACTCAAACATAGTAGTGCTCCCCCCTCATAGCCTACAGAGGTACTCCTTCTGTCAAGTACCGCGGGTCTGCCACCTCACATAGTAGTGCTCCTCCGCTGTGGGTCTGCCACCTCACAAAGTAGTGCTCCCCACTGGGCTACGTAAGTCACTCCGAATCGAATCGGACAAGCAGTCTTCAGGTCTCTGCCGGCTACACGGTCTCCGTACTCCGTACGCTCATCTCCGGGAGGGTCCAATACACGAGCTACAATTCGATACTCCATGTATCTCAAAGTCCCATGAAGAAGTATCTCAAAGTACCACCTCGTCATAGGGGTCTCAACGCAACAGACGGTGCGTCAATCGGACGCCCGGTCTGTGAGTTATTAGCATTTTCGTCCCAGGGGCCCGGTTGGTTTCGTGAGTGAACTAACCCGGCCGTATCTCAACTGTACCCCGAACTCCCATAGGGTATAATCATAGGGACCGTTACTCGACGTGATCACCAACACCGCTGACGGTTCGTCAAACAGACGTCTGGTCTGAAAGATATCAGCTTTTCCGTTCCAGGGGCCCGGTTGGATTTCAGTACGATCCAACCCGGCCACTATCCATCTACATCCAAATCTTGGCGAAGGATGCCAAAAGTTCCGTATCATCAACAGGAACTCAACGCAACAGACGACACGTCAATCGGACGCCCGGTCTGAGAGTTATTGGATTTTTCGTCTCACACCCACCCTGGGAAACTTCCCAGGAGGTCACCCATCCTGATCACTACTCTAGGCCAAGCACGCTTAACTATGAAGTTTTAACCACGTAGGCTCCCGAAAAGGAAGGTGCACCTTGAGTATAGTATACCGAAACGACCGTCTCGATCCAAGGATCGCGTTGCCGCTGACGGCGAGTCGTTTGGAGGCCCGTAGCCCAAGATACGGGCATTTGAACAAAAGTGGTCCGAAACTGGGGGTCTTGGCCCGGGCCGACCTGGCCCGACCCCCCCTGGGTCGGCCGAACCGGGTTGACCCGCCCCGGGCGGCGACCCGACCCAAAGACCCGACCCGGCTTGGAAAACCCGGCCGGGCCGGCGGCGCGGGCCGGTGCGGCGGCGCGGTCCGGCGCGGCAGCGCGGACCGGCACGGCGGCGCGGCCTGGGCACCGTTCGGGTGCCGCGCACGGGGGACAAAGCCCCCCCCCTCCTTTGAGAACCACGACCCCTTAATTGAGGCCGCTTTTGAGACCCTGCATGGGGAAATTAATTCCCCCGGTCTCCACTGTCCGGCCGGCCCGCACTGGTCGGCCGGTTTCGCCAGCAAGGACCTGTGACGGCCGGTCCTTCCTTCGCCGACACCGGCGGCCCAGTGCCGGCCGCCGGTCATCTTGCTCCGCCGCGGCCCGGAACCGGCCGCAGCCTATGCCGTCCGGCGCGATGCGACGACATCGCTTCCCTCCGCCGCGGCCCCGCTCCCGCGCGCGGCGCCTTTGACTTTCTTCGAAGCGACGCGACGACGTCACATTCTTGGATTTCTTTTCGCGGCGCGGCACGACGGCGTCGCGCAATAATTGCCGTGCGATTCCCGTGTGGTGCGACGACACCACACCATCCTGTTCCATCCGCAAAGAAACAATTATGAACATAGGAGGGGGGTTCGGCCGTGTTGTTGCGGTTCGGGCCCCCCTCTCGTTAGACAATAACATTTAATCCTTTATCCTCGAAGTTCGACATTCTAGAATCAGGAATGGAAAATATATAAATAAAATATCAACAATCCCCTACCTCGGATTCAAGCACGGAGCACGCCAATCAAGCCGTGGAAGACTAGCGTCGAGGAGGTCGGGCGTCGCGGAAATTGAACGTCGTTTCCATTGACGTCGAGGTGCATCTGAAGAGGTACGTCACTGGAGAAGCTTCATAAGCTGACGGAGATAGTCCGAGGAGGAAACGGCGTCTCCTTTCGTTGACATGGGAAGAAGATCGAAGAAGCGGCGTCGTCGATCTTCGGAAACACACCGGCTACGAAGAAGAGAAGCGGTGTTCTTCATCGGAGCTTAAGTGTTCTTCGTGTTCTTCGTCAAGGTTGAAGAAGATGGAGAGAGCTTCTCAAAATCTCTCAAGGTGGCAAAGGAGACCAACCCAAAATAAAATAATCTTAAGCCTTATTTTATTTACACAACTAAACATTTGAATTTCAAAAGATAAGAAACGAACCATTAATTGTAGAATTAATTCAACGAAAGAAATAGATCATTTAATTTACGAAATAAACTGCCCAATTAAATGGTCTGTTAAGAATTTAAGAAAACGTGTCAGTTGACTTTCATAATGACGGGTTTTCGCGGGTGCGTTACTTAGCGGAAAGAAACGGCGGGGCTCGTGCGGGCCCCACCTCACAAATATCCTTCCAAGAGGGTAGGATATTTCTGGATAGTACCCTATCCGGTTCAACTCAGTTTAAGCCGCTTTTAAGTGGCTTCAAGTGGCATCCAAGTGGCTTAAGTGAAATAAAATAAAGTTGTCGAAAAAATTATTTTATTTCTTAACCTTAAGCCCGAAAATTTAAAAACCACACCCGAGAAAACGCAACTCCGGAAGAGGCGTTTCTAAGCGAATACCGGCGCTGCGATTTCATCGGTGCCCTCAGAATTCGATTCCGGGCACCGGTTCAAAAGTTAGAAAAATCCACTCGTCCGTTCACTGAACGTACCTGAGCCAATGTTCGAAAATTGATTCCGGGCACACCGGGTATCGGAATCAGGAGCCGTCAGAAACAGCATTCTTGTAAAATTCCAAAGAAAATTAAGAAAAAAATTTCCTTGGAATTTATGGGTCTTTACATTACTCCCACCACAGGGCTTTACGTCCCCGTAAAGCTTCACCACAAACTTAGGGAAACAAAGCGGTACTGAGCACGCATCTGAGCCTTCCGCTCCCATGTGCTCACCTGGAGGTTCCCGCGCTGCCAAAGAAAGTGCACAAGCGGAATCGACCGTCCTCCTAGGATCCGCTCCTGTCGATCCTCGATCCCCACAAGAACCTCCATAGAAGACACTCATCGCCACCATCCAGCTTTTCATGGTCGATGATATACGGAGGGTCGAGCACGTATCTCTTCAGTAGGAATGCGTGGAAAACGTCGTGCACCTAGTGCAACTGAAGTGGATTGTCCAATCGGTAGACCACCTCGCCTACCCAGCTGAGGACCTAGAAAGGTCCGTTGAACCTCGGAGATAACTTGCCTCCCAGGCCACATCTCCGTAAACCTCATCGAGGTGAGACCCGTAAGCAGACGTGGTCGTCATCCTCGAACTCCAGAGGTCTCCATTTCTGTTAGAACTGAAACTCAAAACGACAGCTGCTACAAGGGTAAGGTTGACCGACTCAGGAGTGATCGGTCGCACCCTCCTGTGCAAGAGTTACCCTGCACTGCCTGGGGTTTCCTTTTCCGCCGACCAAAGAAAACCCATCCCGACGTTTGCCTAAAACCGTAAATTTGAGTGTGAACAGTTATTGCCCATTCCATACTCAAACTAACGTCGTAAGGCCTCGAAGCTGCCACCAAGAGATTCCAACCAGAACTCTCGCCTCGAGGGACTGACCACACCGTCGGCGTAAGTGTGATTATCGAGTATCCTCCCAAGGTATCTCCAGACGTGAGGGCCAAGTCCATGGCTTACCGGAAACTCTAGGTCTGGAACAAGATTTGTGAAAGCGAGGAATGATTCATATCGACGTCTGTTACTACAGCAACTAGTAGTGGACACAGACTGTCCCTTGAATCATTTCTAGAGCCATTGGGTTACACTCCTTGACCGCATGCAGCTGCACTCTTCCTCCGCGCTCCAGCTCCCTGAGCCTGGCGGGAATAACTAAGGCGGGTGGTTGTACCATGTTATGATGTACACCACCTCATGCTTCTCTCCTAGATCTGCCTCCACATCTGCCGCTTCGCAGACTTATCTCTATTTAAAGCTTCCTCTTTTTGAAACATTTAACACGCCCGAGTCTCTAAGACTGACACCAGTTTCCTGTTTCTTATTGCACTGTGCAGTCTTCTTCCGCTCCTGGATGAACTGCACCTCCTTTAGTCTCATAAGAGCTGCTATGATTTCTTCTTTGCCGATAAGAGAAATCCGGTCTCATCCCCTGGATGAACCACATTCGTTTCCTAATACAGTCAATCCTGACATGAATGATGCATTCATGTCATGGATGACGTCGTAAGGCCTCGACGTAACTACCAAGAGATCCAACTGTCACTCTCACCTCCAAGGGTCGAGTCACACTGTCGACATCAGTGTGTGGTCACTAGGTCTCCTTCAGTAGAAAATTCGAAAGTGAGGGTCAAGTCAACAGTCTTAACCGGGACCACTCAGTATAAACCAAACAAAAGGACAGGAAATCAAACAAAGATAAGTTTTTTTTATTATTACAGCTCATAGTACAAAGACACGAATACAAAAGAAACATGGAACTAGAAGTAAAAAGGACGTATCCACTAGTTCCTCTCCTGTCCACCTGCTCTCGGAGCTCCATGACCATAGGCCTCAGCTGCCTGAAGCTGAGCTCTCCCATGTCCTCCTGTCCCCTGCGGTCGGGGTGGGCCTCCTGGTGGTGGTGGAAACATCCCGAAGCGCCGTCCACCTCCAGCTGCATGGCCAGCTCCTCTGCCATGGCCACCTGCTCCATGCGGTCCGCCCTGATCGAACCTCTACCTCTGCCTCGGAGGTTCTTCATTTAACTGCTGGTCATTAGCATGGCGGGTCGGATAGTCACGTGCTATGTGACCAATTCCGCCGTAGGAGTAACACTTCATGGCAGGTCTAGCTCTATCACTTCCCTTGGTGCCTCGCACTACCGACCCTGAGTCACGCGGTCGACCACCTGTAGGTCTGGTCCTCTTGGACCCCTGCGTCATCTGTCTACTGCCCGCTACAGAAGACTCTGCCGCATGCCGGCTAGTGGTGGGTCCTGCTGCTGGAGACTGCTTAGCAAGGAAACTCTCCACTAAGAGGGCTCTCTCCAACACTCCTGGCTGCATCGGAATGTTGTGCGATACAACCGAAGCTCTGATCTCCCGCCTGAGCCCCTGCTCGAAGGTTCGGTCCCTAAAGAACGGGTCCCGTACCATATCTGTGGAGTAGCGAGAGAGGTTCATGAATCTCGCTGAGCACTGCGCCACTGACATGCTGCCCTACCACAGCTGAAGTAACTCCTGTATACGCACCGCTCGAAGGGTGGCTGGTACAAACTCTGCCCGGAACAGGCTCTCGAAGTCTGCCCATAGAAGTGCTGCCTCGTCATGCATCTGAAGCATCAGGCTCCACCATCTGCCTGCTGCTGCCTGAAGAAGGCTGGCAGCTAGGATCACCATGAAATCTGTCGGCGTCCCCACTATCCTGAATACTCTCACCACAACATCCATCCAATCCTCATCCACCTGCGGGTCCGTCCCTCCCTAGAACCTGGGTGGCCTCTGGCACTGGAACTCATGCAGTGCGCTCAAGCGACGTGCATCCTCTGCTGCTGGGGCTGCTGGCATCAGTGGCCCAACGGGTAGTAGTACCGCTGGTGCCTCCACTGGTGCCTCAACTGGGATAGGGCCCTTTACTAAGGCCTCGTCGCTCGGCGGGCTATCAGTACGTACCACTCTCGGGTTTCTAGCTGGTCGTCCACGAGGAGGCATCCTGAAAGAAACAACGTGAAATGGTCAAAAGATTATACCTGGTGAGCTAACCTGGTTTGAGATGACATTTAAAGTAAAACCTTTGAAAACACACACGCAATCAGTGTTTTCGTGCACAAAGTCGGAAATCAGTTGTCAGGGTCCTGATGTGTGGATACGTCAGCCGCCCGCACCAACACTGGACTCCCTGAACAGAAGACCACACTCGGTACCCTTAACATTATTGCTTCACAGAAAGAAACATCAGAGTTATAAGTTCTACGGTAGAACCAAACTCCTCTGATACCAATTTGTCACGACCCGTCCTCGGGGCCCATGCCGTGACTACCCCAAGCCCGCCTTCCATAGGCCAGGGGCTGGCGACTAGCACCAAAGGTGTAAAATCCTGATAATTGGGAAGGCATTTCCTTTATAAAAGAAAACAAGCACCACAGAGTACAGGCGGAAACAAAACACTAAGTACAAAGAAAAACTAAAAAGTAAATGGGCCAGAATACAAACCCAAAAGAAACTACAACTACAACTGAACAAGGTACAACAGCAAAAAGAAAAACAGCTGGAAGAGGGAAGCAGCTCCTGGGTCGTACTCCTCGGGTCCTACCTGAAGGGTAGGTACAGATAGCGCAGCTCCTGGTCGTCTTCCTCGGATCATACCTGAAGGGTAGGTACATATAGCCTCCTCCACGCTCTCGTCCGTCAACCTCCTCTGTGAGTCGTCTCGTCGTGTAGTCCACCTCCGGGTACGGACTCGTCGTGTAGTCCACCTCCGGGTACCGACTCGTCGTGTAGTCCACCTCCGGGTACCGAATCGTCGTGTAGTCCACCTCCGGGTACCGTCCAGTCCTCGAACACTCGGCCTCCGTTAGCACTTCCAGTCATCTGTAACCAACACAACGAGGTGCAGGCATAGCCCGTGCAGGGGTGAGTATAACGATACTCAGTAGGTACCCCGAGACCCTCAAGGTCTCACTAAACCAACAAGGATAACCACAAGAAGATTTCAACAGATAACCTCTACTTAGATATATGCCCATACATATACCTAAGTTATCAAGTAACCCATCTCAATCATGAGGAAACACAAGGATTGTGAAATCAACGGATAACCACTACCCAGGTATATGCCCATACATATACCTAAGTTATCAAGTGACCCATCTCAATCATGAGGTAAACACAAAGATCAAAAGTCTCACCTCAAACCAGGATTTTCATTATCGAAACCGTAACTGCTGAAGAGCTCCGTCTCTGGAGTGTACAGTGGTCCTGTCACAACTCCGAGGTACTGCCCACTAACCTAAGACTGCTGAGGTACTCCTCCTATCGAGTACCGTGGGCCTGCCACCTCACACAGTAGTGCTTCCCGCCGGGGTCTGCCACTAAAACACAGTAGTGCGCCCCCCTCATAGCCTACAGAGGTACTCTTCCTATCATGTACCGCGGGTCTGCCACCTCACATAGTAGTGCTCCTCCGCTGTGGGTCTGCCACCTCACAAAGTAGTGCTCCCCACTGGGCTACGTAAGTCACTCCGAATCGAATCGGACAAGCAGTCTTCAGGTCTCTGCCGGCTACACGGTCTCCGTACTCCGTACGCTCGTCTCCGAGAGGGTCCACTCCACGAGCTACAAGTCGATGCTCCATGTATCTCAAAGTCCCACGAAGAAGTATCTCAAAGGACCACCTCGTCATAGGGGTCTCAACGCAACAGACGGCGCGTCAATCGGACGCCCGGTCTGTGAGTTATTAGCCTTTTTGTCCCAGGGGCCCGGTTGGTTTCGTGAGTGAACCAACCCGGCCGTATCTCAACTGTACCCCGAACTCCCATAGGGTATACTCATAGGGACCGTTACTCTACGTGATCACCAACACCGCTGACGTTTCGTCAAACAGACGTCTGGTCTGAAAGATATCAGCTTTTCCGTTCCAGGGGCTCGGTTGGATTTCAGTGCGATCCAACCCGGCCACTATCCACCTACATCCAAATCTCGGCGAAGGATGCCAAAATTTCCGTATCATCAACAAGAACTCAACGCAACAGACGGCGCGTCAATCGGACGCCCGGTCTAAGAGTTATTGGCTTTTTCGTCTCACACCCACCCTGGGAAACTTCCCAGGAGGTCACCCATCCTGTTCACTACTCTAGGCCAAGCACGCTTAAATATGGAGTTTTAACCACGTAGGCTCCCGAAAAGGAAGGTGCACCTTGAATATAGTATACCGAAACGACCGTCTCGATCCAAGGATCGCGTTGCCGCTGACGGCGAGTCGTTTGGAGGCTCGTAGCCCAAGATATGAGCATTTGAACGAAAGTGGTCCGAAACTGGGGGTGTGGGCTCGGGCCGACCTGGCCCGACCCCCCCTGGGTCGGCCGAACCGGGTCGACCCACCCCGGGCGGCGACCCGGCCCGACGACCCGGCCCGGCTCGGAAAACCCGGCCCAACCGGCGGCGCGGTCCGGCGCGGCGGCGCGGACCGGCACAACGGCGCGGTCTGGGCGCCGTTCGGGTGCCGCGCGCGGGGGACAAAGCCCCCCCCCCCTCCTTTGAGAACCACAACCCCGTAATTGGGGCCGCTTTTGAGACCCGGCATGGGGAAATTAATTCCCCCGGTCTCCACTATCCGGCCGGCCCGCACTGGCCGGCCGGTTTCGCCAGCAAGGACCGGCGACGGCCGGTCCATCCTTCGCCGACACCGGCGGCCCGATGCCGGCCGCCAGTCATCTTGCTCCGCCGCGGCCCGGAACTGGAAGCGGCCTAGGCCGTCCGGCGCGATGCGACGACATCGCTTCCCTCCGCCGCGGCCCCGCTCCCTCCGCGGCGCCTTTGACTTTCTTCGACGCGACGCGACGACGTCGCGTTTTTGGATTTCTTTCCACGGCGTGGCGCGACGGCGCCGCACAATAATTGTCGTGCGATTCACGCGTGGTGCGACAGCACCACGCCATCCTGTTCTATCCGCAAGGAAACAATTATGAACATAGGAGGGGGGTTCGGCCGTGTTGGTGCGGTCCGGGCCCCCCTCTCGTTAGACAATAACATTTAATCCTTTATCCTCGAAGTTCGACATTCTAGAATCAAGAATGGAAAATAAATAAATAAAATATCAACAATCCCCTACCTCGGATTCAAGCGCGGAGCACGCCAATCAAGCCGCGGAAGACTAGCGTCGAGGAGGTCGGGCGTCGCGGAAATCGAACGTCGTTTCCGTTGACGTCGAGGTGCGTCCGAAGAGGTATGTCGCTGGAGAAGCTTCGTAAGCTGACGGAGATAGTCCGAGGAAAAAACAACGTCTCCTTTCGTTGACACGGGAAGAAGATCGAAAAAGCGGCGTCGTCGATCTTCGGAAACACACCGGCTACGAAGAGGAGAAGCGGCGTTCTTCGTCGGAGCTTAAGTGTTCTTCGTGTTCTTCGTCAAGGTTGAAGAAGATGGAGAGAGCTTCTCAAAATCTCTCAAGGTGGCAAAGGAGACCAACCCAAAATAAAATAAGTTGAAGCCTTATTTTATTTACACAACTAAACATTTGAATTTCAAAAGATAAGAAACGAACCATTAATTGTAGAATTAATTCAACGAAAGAAACATCTCATTTAATTTACGAAATAAACCGCCCAATTAAATGGTCTGTTAAGAATTTAAGAAAACGCATCAGTTGACTTTCATAATGACGGGTTTTCGCAGGTGCGTTACTTAGCGGAAAGAAACGGCGGGGCTCGTGCGGGCCCCACCTCACAAATATCCTACCAAGAGGGTAGGATATTTCTGGATAGTACCATATCCGGTTCAACTCAGTTTAGGCCGCTTTTAAGTGGCTTCAAGTGGCATCCAAGTGGCTTAAGTGAAATAAAATAAAGTTGTCGAAAAAATTATTTTATTTCTTAACCTTAAGCCCGAAAATTGAAAAACCACACCCGAGAAAACGCAACTCCGGAAGAGGCGTTTCTAAGCGAATACCGGCACTGCGATTTCATCGGTTCCCTCAGAATTCGATTTCGGGCACCGGTTCAAAAGTTAGAAAAACCCGCTCATCCGTTCACTGAACGTACCCGAGTCAAAGTTCGGAAATTGATTCCGGGCACACCGGGTCTCGGAATCAGGCGTCGTCAGAAACTGCGTTCTTGTAAAATTCCAAAGAAAATTAAGAAAAAAATTTCCTTGGAATTTATGGGTCTTTACAATATGTATAATATCGAATCATTGTGCTATAATAATTTAAAACCCCCGATTTAAGAAATGCTATCATTTCAGGTTTTTCAGAGCACGTTTGCTCAGAATTCGACCGCTGCATGCCGTTTTGGTGTTTTATGACTCCGGAAACGCGTTTCCGGCCGCAGTGGTCAAACGACACCTCTGATTGACGTTCTGTCTCTCCGACCATTTCACAATTCACGCAACGAATGTTGCCGTGCGGTTTCGTGGCATTCGGAGGTCATTCGGGTGATTTTGACCCCCCAACGCGCCAGTTCAGCGCGCGTCGAGCTGCTGAAAACGACGCATTCGGTCGTGCCGTGCACACCGCACGTTCGATGGACGTGCCGCCTCCTCCTGCATCTCAGGAATAATATTCCTATCATTCTCGTGCAGTTTCAGGTTTTTCGGAGCACGTTTGCTCCGAATTCGACCGCCGCACGCCGTTTTGGTGTTTTGTGACTCCGGAAACGCATTTCCGGCCGCCGCGCTCAAACGGAACCTCCGATTGACATGCCGTCTATCCGACCATTTCACAATTCACACAACGGATGTTTTCGTGTGGTTTCGTGGCATTCAGAGGTCGTTCGGGTGGTTTTGACCCCCCAACGCGTCGTTTCAGCGCGCGTCGAGCTGCTGAAAACGACACATTCGGTCGTGCCGCGCGCACCGCACGTCCGATGGATGTGCCGCCTTCTCTTGCATCTCAGCAATAATATTCCTATCGTTCTCGTGCGGTTTCAGGTCGTTCGGAGCACGTTTGCTCCGAATTCGACCGCCGCACGCCGTTTTTGGTGTTTTATGACTCCGGAAATGCATTTCCGGCCGCCGCGGTCAAACGACACCTCCGATTGACGTTCCGTCTGTCTGACCATTTCAAAATTCACGCAGCGGATGTTTCCGTGCGGTTTCATGGCATTCAGAGGTCGTTCGGGTGGTTTTGACCCCCCAACGCGACATTTCAGCGCGCGCTGAGCTGCTAAAAACGACGCATTCGGTCGTGCCGCGCGCACCGCACGTTCGATGGACGTGACGCCTCCTCCTGCATCTCAGGAATAATATTACTATCTTTATCGTGCGGTTTAAGATTTTTCGGAGAAAGTTTGCTCTGAATTGGACCGCCGCACGCCGTTTTGGTGTTTTATGGCTCCGGAAACGCGTTTCCGGCCACCGCGGTCAAACGGCACCTCCGATTGACGTGACGTCTTCCCGTCCATTTCACAATTCACGCAACGGATGTTGTCGTGCGGTTTTGTGGCATTCGGAGGTCGTTCGGGTGGTTTTGACCCCCAACGCGCCATTTCAGTGCGCGCCGAGCTGCTGAAAACGACGCATTCGGTCGTGCCGCGCGCACCGCACGTCCGATGGACGTGCCACCTCCTCCTAAATCTCAAGAATAATATTTCTATCGTTCTCGTGCGGTTTCAGGTCGTTCGGAGCACATTTTCTCCAAATTCGACCACCGCACGCTGTTTTGGTGTTTTATGACTCCGGAAACGCGTTTCCAGCCGCCGCGGTCAAACGGCACATCTGATAGATGTGTCGTCTACCCGAACATTTCAAAATTTATGCAACGGATGTTGTCGTGCGGTTTCGTGGCATTCAGAGGTCGTTCGGGTGGTTTTGACCCCCAACGCGCCATTTCAGCACGCGTCGAGCTGCTGAAAATGACACATTCGGTCGTGCCGCGCGCACCGCACGTCCGATGGATGTATCGCCTCCTCCTGCATCTCAAGAATAATATTCCTATTGTTCTCGTGCGGTTTCAAGTCGTTCGGAGCACGTTTGCTCCAAATTCGTTCACCGCACACCGTTTTGGTGTTTTATGACTCCGGAAACGCGTTCCCGGCCTCCGTGGTCAAACGACGTCTCCGATTGACGTGATGTCTACCCGAACATTTCAAAATTCACACAACGGATGTTGTCATGCGGTTTCGTGACATTCGGAGGTTGTTCGGGTGGTTTTGACCCCCCAACGAGCCATTTCAGCGCGCGTCGAGCTGCTGAAAACGACACATTCGGACGTGCTGCGTGCACCGCACATCCTATGTGCGTGCCGCCTCCCCCTGAATCTCAAGAATAATATTTCTATCATTCTCGGGCGGTTTTAGGTCGTTCAGAGCACGTTTGCTCCGAATTGGACCACCGCACGCCGTTTTGGTGTTTTATGGCGCCGGAAACGCGTTTCCGGCCGCCGCGGTTAAACGACACCTTCGAATGATGTGCCGTCTGGCCGACCATTTCATAATTCACGCACCGGCTGTTGTCGTACAGTTTCGTGGCATTCGGACGTCGTTCGGGTGGTTTTGACCACCCAACGCGGCATTTCAGCACGCGCCGCGCTGCTGAAAACGACACATTCGGTCGTGCCGCACGCACCGCACGTCCGATGGACGTGGTGCCTCCTCCTACATCTCAGGAATAATATTTCTATCGTTATCGTGCGGTTTCAGGTCGTTCGGAGCACGTTTTCTCCAAATTGGACCACTGCACGCCGTTTTGGTGTTTTCTGGCGCCGGAAACGCGTATCCGGCCGCCGCAGTCAAACGGAACCTCCGAATGACGTTCCGTCTGGCCGAGCATTTCACAATTCACGCACCGGCTGTTGTCCTATGGTTTCGTGTCATTAAAAGGTCGTTATGGTAGTTTTGACCACCCAACGCGGCATTTCAGCGCGCGCCGCGCTGCTGAAAACGACACATTCGGTCGTGCTGCGCGCACCGCATGTCCGATTGATGTGTCGCCTCCTCCTGCATCTTATAAATAATATTTCTATCGTTCTCGTGTAGTTTCAGGTCGTTCGGAGCACGTTTGCTCGGAATTGGACCGCAGCACGCCGTTTTGGTGTTTTATGGCGCCAGAAAGGCGTTTCCGGCCGCCGCGGTCAAACGGCACCTCCGAATGACGTTCCGTCTGGCCGACCATTTCAAAATTCATGCACCGGATGTTGTCGTATGGTTTCGTGGCATTCGGAGGTCGTTCGGGTGGTTTTGACCCCCCGACGCGCAATTTCAGCGCGCGCCGCGCTGCTGAAAACGACACATTCGGTCGTGCCGCGCGCACCGCATGTCCGATGGACGTACCGTCTCCTCTTGCATCTCAGGAATAATATTTCTATCATTATCGGGCGGTTTCAGGTCATTCGGAGCACGTTTACTCCGAATTGGACCGCCACACGCCGTTTTGGTGTTTTGTGGCGCCAGAAACGCGTTTCTGACCGCCGCGGTCAAACGGCACCTCCGAATGACGTGCCGTCTGGCCGACCATTTCACAATTCACGCACCGGATTTTGTCGTACGGTTTCGTGGCATTCAAACGTCGTTCGGGTGGTTTTGACAACCCAACGCGGCATTTCAGCGCGCGTCGCGCTGCTGAAAACGACACATTCGGTCGTTCCGCGCGCACCGCACGTCCGATGGACGTGCTTCCTCCTCCTGCATCTCAGGAATAATATTTCTATCGTTCTCATGCGGTTTCAGGTCATTCGGAGCACGTTTGCTCTGAATTGGACCGCCACACGCCGTTTTGGTGTTTTATGGCACCGGAAACGCGTTTCTGGCCGCCGCGGTCAAACAGAACCACCGAATGACATGCCGTCATGCCGACCATTTCACAATTCATGCACCGTCTGTTTTCATACGGTTTCGTGGCATTCAGAGGTTGTTCGGGTGGTTTTGACCCCCCAACGCGCCATTTCAGCGCGCGCCGCGCTGCTGAAAATGACACATTCGGTCGTGCCGCGCGCACCGCACATCCGATGGACGTGCCACCTACTCCTGCATCTCAGGACTAATATTTCTATTATTATCGTGCGGTTTCAGGTCATTCGGAGCACGTTTGCTCCGAATTGGATCACCGCACACCGTTTTGGTGTTTTTTGGCGCCGGAAACGCGTTTCAGGCCACCGCGGTCAAACTAAACCTCTAAATGACGTGCCGTCTGGCCGACCAGTTCATAATTCACACACCGGCTTTTGTCGTATGGTTTCGTGGCATTCGGACGTCGTTCGGGTGGTTTTGACCACCCAACGCGGCATTTCAGCGCGCGCCGCGCTACTGAAAACGACACATTCGGTCGTGCCGTGTGCACCGCACGTCCGATGGACGTGCCGCCTCCCCCTGCATCTCAAGAATAATATTTCTATCTTTCTCGTGCAGTTTCAGGTCGTTCGGAGCACGTTTCCTCCGAAATGGACCGCCGCACGGCGTTTTGGTGTTTTATGGCGCCAGAAACGCGTTTCCGGCCACCGCGGTCAAACGGAACCTCCAAATGACGTGCCGTCTGGCCAACCATTTCAAAATTTATGCAACGACTGTTGTCGTACGGTTTCGTGGCATTCGGACGTCGTTCGGGTGGTTTTGACCACCCAACGCGACATTTCAGCGCGCGCCATGCTGCTGAAAACAACACAGTCGGTCGTGCCGCGTGCACCGCACGTCCGTTGGATGTGCCGCCTCCTCTTTCATCTCAGGAATAATATTTCTATCGTTCTCGTGTGGTTTCAGATCGTTCGGAGCACGTTTGCTCCGAATTGGATCGCCGCATGCCGTTTTGGTGTTTTGTGGCGCCGGAAACGCGTATCCGACCGCCGCGGTCAAACAAAACCTCCGAATGACGTGCCGTCTGGCTGACCATTTCACAATTCACGCACCGGATGTTGTCGTACGGTTTCGTGGCATTCGGAGGTCGTTCGGGTGGTTTTGACCACCCAACGCGGCATTTCAGCGCGCGCCGAGCTGCTGAAAACGACACATTCGGTCGTGCCGCGCGCACCGCATGTCTGATGGACGTGCTGCCTCCTCCTGCATCTCAGGAATAATATTACTATCGTTCTCGTGCGGTTTCAGGTCGTTCGGAGCACGTTTTCTCCGAATTGGACCGCCGCACGCCGTTTTGGTGTTTTGTGGCGCCGGAAACGCGTTTCCGGCTGTCGCGGTCAAACGACACTTCAAAATGACGTTCTGTCTGGCCGACCATTTCACAATTCATGCACTGGCTGTTGTCGTACGGTTTCGTGGCATTTAGAGGTCGTCCGGGTGGTTTTGACCCCCCGACGTGCAATTTCAGCGCGCGCCGCGCTGCTGAAAACGACACATTCGGTCGTGCCGCACGCACTGCATGTCTGATGGGCGTGCCGCCTCCTCCTTCATCTCAGGAATAATATTTCTATCGTTCTCGTGCGGTTTCAGGTCATTCGGAGCACGTTTGCTCCGAATTGGACCGCCGCACGCCGTTTTGGTGTTTTATGGCGCCAGAAACTCATATCCGTCCGCCGCGGTCAAACGGAACTTCCGAATGATGTGCCATCTAGCCGACCATTTAACAATTCATGCACCGGCTGTTGTCGTACGGTTTCGTGGCATTCAGAGGTCGTTCGGGTGGTTTTGACCACCCAATGCGGTATTTCAGTGCGCGCCGCGCTGCTGAAAACGACACATTCGGTCGTGCCGCGCGCACCGCACGTCCTATGGATGTTCCGCCTCCTCCTGCATCTCAAAAATAATATTTCTATCGTTTTCATGTGGTTTCAGATCGTTGGGAGCACGTTTTCTCCGAATTGGACCGCCGCACGCCGTTTTGGTGTTTTGTGGCGCCGAAAACGTATTTCCGGCCGCCGTGGTCAAACGCCACCTCCGAATGTTGTGATTTCTGGCCGACCATTTCACAATTCACGCACCAGCTGTTGTCGTACGGTTTTGTGGCATTCGGAGGTCATTCAGGTGGTTTTGACCACCCAACGCGGCATTTCAGCGCGCGCCGCACTACTGAAAACGACACATTCGGACGTGCCGCGAGCACCGCATGTCCGATGGACGTGCCGCCTCCTCCTGCATCTCATGAATAATATTTCTATCGTCCTCGTGCGGTTTCAGGTCTTTCGGAGCACGTTTTCTCCAAATTGGACCGCCGCACGCCGTTTTGGTGTTTTTTGGCGCCGGAAACGCGTTTCTGGCCGCCGCGGTCAAACGGCACCTCCGAATGACATGCCGTCTGGCCGACCATTTCACAATTCACGCACCAGCTGTTGTCGTACGGTTTCGTGGCATTAGGAGGTCGTTAAGGTGGTTTTGACCCCCCCAATCCACCATTTCAGCGCGCGCCGCGCTGCTGAAAACGACACATTCAGTCGTGCCGCGTGCACCGCACGTCCGATGGATGTACCGCCTCCTCCTGCATCTCAGGAATAATATTTATATCGTTCTCGTGCGTTTTCAGGTCGTTCGGAGCACGTTCGCTCCGAATTGGACCGTCGCATGCCGTTTTGGTGTTTTATGGCGCCAGAAACGCGTTTCCAGCCACTGCGGTCAAACGGAACCTCCGAATGACGTGTCGTCTGGCCGACCATTTCAAAATTCACGCACCAGATGTTGTCGTACGTTTTCGTGGAATTCTGAGGTCATTCGGGTGGTGAGGGGGTGCGGGGGGGGGGGGGGGGGGGCTGTACGGGGGGGGGGGGGGGTGTATGGGGGTGCGGGGGGATGTACGGGGGTGCGGGGGGCTGTACGGGGGTGAGAGGGGCCGTCCAGGGGTGTGGCGGGCTGTACGGGGGTGCCGGGGGGGCTGTACGGGGGGGGGGGGGGGGTGTACGGGGGTGCAGGGGGCTGTACGGGGGGTGCGAGGGGCTGTACGGGGGTGCAGGGGGGCTGTCCGGAGGTGAGGGGGGCTATACGGGGGTGCCAGGGGGGGCTGTACGGGGGTGAGGGGAGCTGTACTGGGGTGGGGGGGGGGGGGGCTGTACGGGGGTGCGGGGGCTGTACGGGGGTGCGGGGGGGGGGGGGGGGGGGGGGCTGTCCGGGGGTGCGGGGGGCTGTACGGGGGTGCCGGGGGGGCTGTACGGGGGGGGGGGGGGGGGGGGCTGTACGAGGGTGCGGGGGGCTGTACGGGGGTGCGGGGGGCTGTACTGAGGTGCGGGGGGCTGTACGGGGGTGTGGGGGGCTGTACGGGGGTGCGGGGGGCTGTACGGGGGGGGGGGGGGGGGGCTGTACGGTGGTGTGGGGGGCGGTACCGGGGTTGGGGGGGGGGGGGCTGTACGGGGGTGCGGGGGGCTGTACGTGGGTGCGGGGGGCTGTACGGTGGTGCGGGGGGGGGGGGGGGGGGGGTGTACGGGGGGGGGGGGGTGGGTTGTACGGTTGTGATGGGGGCTGTTCGGGGGTGCGGGGGGGGGGGGGGGCAGTAAGGGGTTGCGGGGGGGGGGGGGGTTGTACGGTGGTGCAGGGGGTTAGAGTTTTTAAATGCACGCCGTAGATAATATTATCTATCATATAATAAACAAGAAAAGAAAGAAATTATAAGTACACAACCTTCTAATTTAAATTAAATGAATAAATACAGTACATCAATGTCAACCCCACCAGTAAAAACAAAAAACATATCTCGTGAATATATGATGCGTCACACGTTGTCATCACTGCTACCTCCTTCTGGTGGGCCAGGTCCCTACAAAAAATAAACATTATAAATATTTTAATAACAAAAATAATTTAAATTAAATAAATAAATAAAGTATATACCTGCGTCGTATGATCCCCTACACCATCAGCTCGACGCACATATTCCCGCAGTGCTCTAACCTCAGCTGTCAATTGCGCATTTGCCTCCTCGGAAGCGCGCAACCGTGCCTCAAAATCTGACATCTGCTGTGTCATATGAGAAACAACAGGACCGAAAACCGCAGCGCGTGACACTACAGAACGAGGAATCCCTGCTCCATAGGTCAAACTATAGCCATGCCCGTCCCAACCGATAATGCGATGAAAGATCTCATCCCGTCGCATGGGAAGCTGTCGCTGGTCCTCTGGAAGATGTTCTAACTTAGCTTCAAATTGAGCCTGTGAAATATTTAAATATATATAAATATATATATGTTAATATATAGATTTATGTAATTATTGGTAAGTACAGACACTTACTATCAATGCTGCAACCTCTGGATCATTGCGATCACGAGTCCTCATCCACACCGACATTTTATCAGTTGCTGCACCTTGCTCTCACAACTGTATATTAAAAGAATATAAACACAAAACCATATTAATCAATAAATTAAAAAATGAATAATATATACCTCATGTCGGATCTGAGACACGTGACGAGTCCCGAGCCTGTGAGGTGGTCCCTGCAACGCTCGATTCTCAGAATGGCGTATTGACACCTCCTACATTCAATTCATTCAAATTTCAAACAAATCACATATTCTTGAAAATATATATACACCAAAATAATTAATATACAAACTGAAACACCCTCAGTAGACCAATATGCAACCAAGTCACGCCACTGAGCCGGGAGGACACCTCTCGGGACTTTTTCCAAAATGTCTAGGGCACCCACATTTGGTACCCAGTAGTCCCTCTTCACTTTGCCTTTATAATCTTTCCACATCTTACAGCATTTGCTCATACACATGGGCCGAAACTCTTCAGGGCATACTTTCAAATTTATCTATAAAGAAAATAATCAAACATATTAGTATTCTTTATACATAGGAAATAAAGTAAAATGATTTTCTTACCTGAACCTCACTCCATAGACGATCTAATGTGTCCTGAGGGATAGAAGCCCAGTCACACGTGGTCAATGGAAATCGATTTGGGTCACGTATGATATGAACCATCTGACGAATAAATGTCGGGGAATTTGGTCCCACAGGATGAAAAACCTCATCAAATGAAACATCTATCGTCGTGTCGGAATTCCATGATAATATGCCACGACCAGGGCCTCTCCTGCGAGACGAAGAAGCAGCCGAGTCTGATCCTGTTGAAAACAATTTTATATATAAATTGACAAATTATATATATATATATATATGTATGTCAATTACATAAAAAATATAGACAATGACATTCAAACATACCTCGACCCTGAGACGTAGATGCCTCAGATGGATGATGTGGATCGTCTGCCTCTTCCCCTGACATGTCTGCAGTCATAGAAAACATCAGTAATGAGTCCAAAGTGTTTAAAAGATAAATTGCATTGTTCTTAAAAAATAAAACTTGTAAAACTGTTAATCAAACAAAAAATGGATTGAATAATTAGTTGTGAATGAATTTTAAAAAATCAGAAAGTTAACAAAATAGATATACAAATTATGTACAAAACTAGTCAATGCATAGCCAAATTTCAGATAGATCTAATAAAAATTCAAGCAGCACATGAATCAGATGAAGAATACCTCAAAGGGATGATACACCGACCATAAAATCAATAAATCAAGAGTAAAAACAACCTAAATATTTATGATTGAATTAACTTACAAAAGTGAGGATTAAAACTTATAAATATTTATAAAATGATTAGATAATTTATGATATCGTAGGACATTCTACTGAATAGCGGGAAAACAATTATACCATTCATTAAACATGAAAATCGACCGTTTCTCCCTCAACAGCCGCTCTGACCCAATAAATATATTCTTCACATTGAACTACGGTATGTTGATCAAGTTGTTGGTAAACAAACGGAACAGTCTCGGGTTCATCTTCTTCAAATAAAAACACTCCTCGTCGAGACATTTTGACAACAACTTTCCAACTTGGATCTGAAGGCAAAGTAACGAAGAATACTTGTTCCGCTTGTGATGTCAAAAAGAAAGGTTCATTCTCAACTCGTTCATTATTTCTGTATAACATATAGTTAAAATTCACCAATGGAAATTGATATTGATCGACTTTACATCCACGCACTGGATCAACCCAATTACACTTTAACAATATTTACTTCAAATCGTGTGTGTATACAACTTCAATGATGTCTATCAATTGACCATAGTAATAACCAGAATCGACAAAGGGACAACCGATGCCACTGTTTTGTGTTTCTCGTTTGTCATCAGCATATTTAATGCGAAATCGAAAACCATTAGCATCAATAGCTTTATAACGACGAGCCGTTATAGATGGACCCTTAGCCAGTTGGATAAATACTTCAGGTAGCGTGGGGTCCCCTAACTCCCTCAGCTTACGAACCTACATAATTTATAAAAAAATACTAATATATGCATAAATAATTAGTATAATACTTCACTCATAATGAAAATCAATTTATACATACATAATCCTTGAACCAATCATGAAATGACGAATAATGAGATTGTTGAATTTGAAACTCAGTCGCACGATGCATCTATTCTTTTATCTCATTAATGTGTTTCCTGTAAATGATAACGCGATGTTTAAAAGATCATATTATGGAAACAAAACATGTAAAAGTTATACAAGCACATTGATAAGATACTTACCGCATTAATGGTGCAACTGATGGAGTATTGAACAAGATATATCGATGTGCTTGTATCCACTCGATGTTGTCCATATCAAATGTGGTTCCTTCTCCAACTGGACCATCATGAATCCGAGAGGGCTTATCTAATTTTGTTTCAACATCCGTAAGATATTCCGCACAAAAGGTAGTACACTCATCCATCAAATAACCATTGGCTATTGATGCCTCTGGACGAGCTCTGTTGCGTACAAATCTTTTCAATGTACTCAAATACCGTTCAATAAGATACATCCACCTGAATTGCACTGGATCAGCAGCCATTACTTCATAAGTTAGGTTCACTGTCAAGTGGACCATAACATCGAAAAATGAGGGGGGGAAAAGTTTCTCAAAGTGACAAAGCGTAAGTACAATTCGGTCCTGAAAACTTTTTAAATCACTCATTCGTTGAGTTCTTAAACAAAGCTGTCTAAAAAAATTACTCATCTCAATCAAGGGCTGAACAACATTGGGGGATAAACAATAAAAAATTGCGATTGGAATCAACTGCTGAAGTAATATGTGATTTTCATGACTTTTCAACCCTTGCAATGTCTTGCTCGTCAGATTCACAAAATTTGAAATATTATAAGAATAACCATCAGGCACCTTGACCATCTTCAAAATGGAAAGAAATGTCTCTTTCTCCTCTGTATTCATTGTATACTATGCAGCAGGCATATATGCCTTGTTTACCTCAGCTAACTATAAATGCAACTGTTTCCTTAAACCCATTTCTTCCAAATCACGACGTGCATTAACATGGTCCTTTGATTTTCCACTGACACCTAAAATGGTCCACAATATGTTATCACAAACATTTTTTTCAATGCGCATGACATCCAAATTTTTCCTCAACATGTTAGTTTTCCAATATGGAAGACTATAAAAAATACTTTTCTTTTTCCAATTGTGACTGCGCTGCCTACCCGCAGCACGAATATTACGTACTGGAGGAGCCACCAAATCCTGAATTTCATATACCATGCAGATGTTTTCTTCCTCAATCTACGATAACATTTCAACTCCTGTCATGATCTTTAGTGCTGGGCTGAACTCTCTAGAACCATCAAATGCCACTCTGTCCTTTCTGAATCTGTGCTGAGGAGGGAGAAAATGCCTGTGACCCATGTATGCCCATTTTTTGGAATGTTTAAGCCATACAGATTTTATACTTTTATTGCAACAAGGGAAAGAAAATTCCCCTTTCGTACTCCAGCCTGATAAATTTGCATAAGCTGAGAAGTCATTGATTGTCCACAATAAAGCAGCTTACAGTTTGAACATTTCATTCATTTCACAGTCATAAGTAATCACACCATCGCCCCAAAATTCATTAAACTCATCAATCAATGGCTGAAGGTAAACATCAATCTTATCCCTCGGACTTTTAGGTCCATAAATAAGATTGGAAAGTAATATAAATTGTTGCTTCATACAAAGCCACAGAATAAGATTATATGGAACCAACACCACGAGCCATGTGCTATGAGTTGCACCAACGATAGACTTGAATGGATTGAAACCATCTGCTGACAATCCCAATCGGACATTACGAACATCTTTAGCAAAGTCGGGATGTCTCTTATCAAAATCCTTCCATGCATGAGAGTCTTCCGGGTGGGTTAACATATCACTTTCATGAACTCTTTCTGCATGCCATCTCATTAAATTAGAAACCTTAGATGGCATAAAAAATCTTTTCAACCTCGGTTTAAGGGGAAAGTAACGCATTTGCTTTACGGCAATCAGTTTCCCCTGTATCGCAATCTGACTTTGATGAGTATTATTTCCCCTGTTCTCTTTCCACCTGAAAGCACCACAAACCGTACAAATATCCAAATGGTCAGTTTCTTTTCTAAACAACATACAGTTGTTTGCACATGCATCTATGGTCTCATATGTAAAACCTAAGTTCTCTGTCAACTTACGAGCATAGTAATACGACTCAAGAATCTTAGCGTTGACAGGAAGAACTTTTTTCAATAAAACCAAAAGCATGTCGAATGATGTGTATGACCAATTATTCAAAGTTTTCAAATGCAACAACTCCACGATAAATGACAGTTTATTGTAAGAAGTACATCCAGGATATAATTCTGTTTTCGAATCATCAAGTGCTTCATAAAACCTCCTCGAATCACGATCTGCACCAGAGCAAAGATTTATCTCACCGGTCTCAAGATTCTGGATGTTAATTCCTTCAGGATCAAACCCACGTACCATTTCAGTAAGCATTTCATGCATTGGATCAGTCATCCTTGCATCAAAATCCATCTGAGCTGCATCTGTATTTTGACAAAAAACACATTCTTCTCCATGACGAGTCCAACTCTTATAATTTTTCAGAAATCCATTAAATAAAAGGTGCTCCCTCACAATATCTCGTGTGAATTGATATCTGTTAGCACATTTTCTACATGGACAACTAATATAGTCACTTTCAAATCCTCTCGTGAAGTCAATAAACTGCATAATACCATTGAAATATTCTCTAGACGTTCGATTTGGAAGATCAATCCAACTCTTATCCATAATTATATCTGTATAACAAACATTTACATAATACTTATTACATTTACATTTTTCAAATCAACTATATTTAAAATAAATATTAATCATTTGTCTATGAACCATTGATAAAATAATAATGTAACTAAAAGCCCATGTTACCTGATTGAGCTACAAATCTGAAAGGTAGGGGAGCCTAAGGCGGTGCAGAGAGAGAGAGGAGGCAGCGAAGGGGAGTCGGAGCCAAAAGCGGTGCAGCAAGGGAGGGGACGGGCGGCGGCGGCGGCGGGGAGCTGGAGGAGAGGAGGCGGTGAGGGGACGAGGGATGGGCAGTGAGGGGGGGGGGGGGGGCGTCCGGGGTGCGGGGAGCGGTCCGGGGTTTGGGGGGGGGGATGTCCGGGGTGGGTGGGGGGAGGGATGAGGGGGCGGAGGGCGGAGGGCGGATGGCGGAGGGCGGAGGGCGTGCGGCGGGGGAGGCCGGGCGGTGGGGGAGGCTGGGCGACGGGGGAGGCCGGGAGGCAGGGCGGGGGGGGGGGGGGGGGGGACGGGGGGGGGGGGGGAGGCCGGAAGGCGGGGGGGGGGGAGGGCGGCGTCGGGGGGGGGGGGGATGGGGGGGGGGGATGGGGGGGGGAGCAGGGGGGCGGCGGGGGAGGCCGGGAGGCGGGGGGGGGGGGGGGAGGGCGGCGTCTGAGGGGGGGGGGGGGGCGACGGGGGGGGGGGGGGGGGCTGCGGGGGCGGCAGGGGAGGCCGGGCGGCGGGGGGGGGGGGGGGGAGGACGGCGTCGGGGGGGGGGGGGGAACGGGGGGGGGGGGGGGGGCAGGGTTTGATCGAGAGGGGGCACGGGGGGGGGGGGGGGGGCGCAAAAAGTCTCGGGTTTTTTTTATCAAGGCCAGCGACCGCCATTGGCGGTCGCTATTAGATATCTATTGCGACCACCAATGGCGGTCGCCCGATTATAGGGGGCTTCAATGCCCCCTTTTCTAGTAGTGCTTGTGAGATACTCAATAAGATATATATGTTTTAGAATTTCCTCTAAAACCAAAGACACCTTTCCTTATAGCTCTAGAGTTTCTAAAATTCCTCATGGTATTGTATCATTTAAATTTTACATTTTTATGTTTCATTGAAAAGATTGAATCATTAATTATATTAACATTTATCATGGGTGAATTTTTTATTCTTACTTCTTCCAAAAATACAATAGCTTCTCCTAGTTATTGTTTTTCTATCTTCACTATCCCCCTTTGAGCTAGAAAAACGTTCTACATTTATATTCATTTTTTCCGTATTTCATGAATATTAACAAAACTATTGTGACAGAATTTATTTTTTATGTGTTGAAAACCTCTCCTGAAATTAAAGATCTTCAGGTGGAATAATATGGTTTTTTCCTTTTCTCCATCCAGTTCTTCATCCTCATCTTTTTTCATTTCTCTAGAAACTTACAATTTATCAGGGAAGATAATTAAGAAATAATCCTTACCATATTTTATCACATAGTTTCCATATGTATTCTTAAATTCCACTAAGATACCTTTATTAGTAAACATATGAAGATATTATTCAACAATATCTTTAATGAATCCCATTATTTGATTTCTCTCGTTGATTGATTCTTTTCATAGTTTTAGCTTTCTTCCATTCATTTATATGGCTAGTTTTCCGTGGTCTATGCTATAACCTCTCATTCCATTATAGAGGCATATTTTTTTGGTTGAGATTAAATCCTTGGATTCCAACTAATCATTCATATTGGTATTATATTTCTTCATATATTTCTTAACTACTTTCTTTTGCAGATTCATCACAAAATACTTTTAAACTTTTTTCTTTTGCTTATTTATTTGTTGTGGTATTTTATTCTCATTTTCATATAAATACTGAATGGTTTGAATATACTATAAATCATCATAATTGTGACCACTAATATTTAATTAAACATAAAATTATTCAAGATAAAAAATATATTTTTGATAGAGAAAGTATTATCCATCTGTGTCTTTTGCATCAATTTTGTAAGTTTAATTATTTATTAACATATAATCTCCATAAATGAAATAATTTTATATTTTTTATATATTAAAAAATTATCCCAATAATAAATGGCCTAATTCCCAAATTTTTAGAAGCACAAAAATAGCCAAGAAATATTCTTATTTCACTTTTAGTATCAATCTAAAAAGATTTTTTGCCTTCATATTTCTATATTTTTTATTCATTATATGGAGTACCATTTGGGGAGGTATTTTTCTTGATAAAAAATTTATACACCATTGATATTGTTTTTACTTATTAGTAATTATATCATCCCATATCATCCCAAATCTTAGCTATGAACCTGCACTAGTAAATGAGACTCCAAAATTAGAAACTAAATAATCCAGGTTATGAGTTACCTTATTCAAAGAGTTTCTATATGGTTGATCAAGATATGATATTGAGATGTTCATTCTAGAAAAAAAACTCTCTTTAGATTCTTGAGTCACATAAATATTTTGTGAAGCAACATCAAATCTTGGATCTTGGCTCTCTTCATGTGTTTGGGTGGCAGGATTTGTAACGACCCAATGTTTTTCAATGAAAATTCCCTTCTTATAAATATGTCATAAAATAACATGAAAACACAACATAATGAACTAATAAGTTCTAATTGACCATTAAACATAACTTTTTCACTACTATGTTTGTAATTTTGAAAATCTGACATACACTGTTACGATCAGTATGTTATTTGGAGCATGATATGAAAAAGTCAATTTTTGGTGAATAATAACCTACCCTTATGAATAGTATCATACCCTTATGAATAGTGATATTACCAAATTAACAGTAACCTTAACTATGATAATATTCTTTTAATATTCATGTTGAAATTATGATATACCTATATTTTAGAATAACTTAATGAATGTTTTAAAACAGGTTTTTGATAATAAATTATGATTTTAATTAAATATTAAAATAATCATACTTAGAAAAGTATTTTTGAAAAATGGAATTCATTTTTGGATTCTACACATTGAAAAATGGTTAGGATGGAGTTTTGAGATTTTTATAAAATACTTGAATTTTAAATGAATAGTAAAATCTGATAATTCACAATAAATGCTAAAACTTTAATTTCTGCATCATGCTTGAGTCATGGAGGATGTAAATGGCCTTTTGTTTGAAGCCACATGCATTCATTACAATTCCTGGTCATGGAATACATACTATTCATATTCTTGTGAGGAAATAATAAAAGAAGGATTATAATATTATGAAAACCCTCCTCTCCACTATAACCCCCCACTCCCTCTTCTCTTCACTACTCTCAAGACTTGTGCCTTGTGAATATTCTTCCCAAATATCTCATCAAGATCCTTACCCGTGTCAAAAATCTCCTTGCCTCTTTAAAATACCAAAACTTCTCCCCTTAAAATGTTCTCAAAGGAGGAAGTCTCAAGCGTTCTTTAATAACAAGTGGAGAAGACAAATAGATTTAAGGTATCGGTTCTTTTCCATTTCACTCTTAATCAAAAATTTCATCTTTTATATTACTTTTTTTGAGTAATAACAAATGATGGGGTATGTTTTCTCACCTTCCCCATATTTCCCTCATGATGTCTAAGTATGATAAACCCCTTTTCTCTCTCATGAATCTCTCTTACTTACACCCAACCCCATGCCGATAAAATGTAACAAACTCTACCCGAACCTTCATTGTTCTTTTGGGTTTCCTTATATTTAAATATATCAAAATGAGGTTATGATATATGTTTACATACATATTATATTTTCTGTTCATTTTTACAAAATTCATTTCTGAAGACCCTTTCAACACTCTCTTTTGGGGATATACATGTTTTTTAAAAGATTCCCTCCTTAGAGCCTGACCGATAAGAAAACATGTTTTAAGGGAACAACCAAAATTTTTACCCAAATTCATGTAAACACTATCCTTTGTTTTAAGATACCATTGACATAATAAAATCATTATTTTTATTATAAAATTTTTTTGGGTTCAATTCTAGTTTTATATAAAATATATTTCTCTTTTCTATTCTAAAATCTCTATAGTATTTTCCATAAATCCGCACAAAAATGTTTTAATGATAATGTTTCTAAAATACCTTTTTATATGTTGTCACTTAATTTTGGAACCACCTACCATGTTATATGACTATTTTACCTTATAACGTCCATGTATGTTCTAATCCCTTTCTTTCATGGACACATTCATGATTTTCTCCATGGTTATGCTTTATGTGATGGTTGTGGTACCCAATTATTTCCATGGGAATCCTTATAATTATGTAAGGTTGATTATGTATGATTATTTATTTGGAAAGAATATTTATGAAAATGTGGATATGTGTTCACTCATATTGCGCTCCAATGCATTGGGTAAAGTTACGTCTCCTGAGATGCGATGTGAAACGGGATTGGCGGTTAATGTTGACTTGTACTAAAATGGGAAACATGATTGGCGGTTAGCCTTGACCTATAATAAAATGGGAAACAGGATTGGTGGTTATCCTTGACCCATACTAAATAAATGTTTTATGATTCTTCCACAATTATATAACTTTATGTATATTTGATTCCACATTTATATGATATAATTTTATATTTTCCATGCTTTGGATATCATTATCTCATGCCTTCTAACTCATGTAATTAATATGTATACTTATGTTCATTCCCTCACTAGGATTTGTAGCTCATCCCTTTGTTCATGTGTTCCCTAGGGTACCCTATGCAGATGTAAGGGCTCAAAGTATGTTAGGATCTCTTTATAGAGTTTAAATAAAGAAATGTTTTTTAGCCCCAAGTTTTATGTTTTATGTACCTAGTATTCCAAGACACTAGAAATAACGATCCTTGAATTTTACTCTGATGTATAATTATTCTTAAAATTGTGTAATGTTATATGTAAAGGGTTTGGGTCACCATATTTGTTATCAGAGGATGGTCTAGTTGTTTTAGGAGATTAGAAAAAAAGCCCCTTAATGAGAACCATAAGGATGAGACTAAATATAAGAAAATAGTCCTAAATTTTCACGAGTATTAAGTAAGTGGTTTATTATGAAAATACATCCTTGTCTGGATATGATAAGGTATAGGTGGTTCTAGAACATATTTACATATTAGTAAAAACTATGACAAGGAGTTCCGGGCTTGACCTAGGGTATCTTGGTACATGACATCGGGCCTTGATTCACTCTTGGTTATGAAACTAACATGGGATATGCTTTGGTAGATTCATGAGCTTACCACAAAGCATTATTAAGGGAAAAAGGACATAATAATATAAGTTAAGAAATTGATCAAGAATAACCTAGATATAAACCTATGTAATCACAAGTTATGATATAATTCTTTTTTATAAGTTTATCCTTTTATGTTCAAAGTTTCCTTTTTATGACAAATAACTAAGCATTGAAGGCCTCTAACTATATGTTCTTTTACATAGTTAATGGTGGAAAATAGAAAAACACATTCAAAAACCAATGTGATAGGCAATGTGAAGATTTCCCTAATGATATGCATGATATGATGGGGGAGGGTGCTCAAAACCTCATGACAATACTAGCTCAGCTGGCTCGAGTTATGAATAATAACATGAATCCTGAGGAACACCCTCCTCCACCAAGGAAAGGTAATTTTTCCATTCAATCCTTTATGTGGAAATTCCCTCCCATGTTTAGCAGATCTTCTGATCCTCTCCTCGCGGAACAATGGATTAAATCCATTGAAAAGACATTCTACGTCGTCCAATGCTCAGAAGAATAGAAGGTTGTTTTGGTGCTCTATTGTTATGATGGGGAAGCTGATTAGTGGTGGACACTGATCAAGAATACAATTCCCTAAGTGGAAATTGATTCCATGGGTTGGGAGGAATTCAAGAGGATGTTTTTCAACAAATATTTTCCTCATACCCTCCGTCTCAAGATGGAATGATAGTTCCTCGGACTCAAGCATAAAGAAGATTAGTCCATTAGAGGGTATGAAGAAAACATTACAAGGCTTTCATGGTGCACCTATCGATTTGTCATGAACACATAAATTAAGGTAGATCACTTCTTTTATAGTCTAAAGCTGAGTATACAAAAAGTGTTGGCGATTAAAGACTTCGACAGATATGAGGAGATTGTCCTTTCTGCCCTCAATGTTGAAATGGAGATTGGAGACTCTCAGTGGTATCTTGGGCCCAGTGACAAGGAGTAGAAAATGGAGAAAAACATGAGTGATTCATCAAACAAATCAAATGATGGAAAGATGATTGATTTTTCCCTTCTAAGAGTTGCGAGAAAAAGTATCCCGGTAACTATCTTAAAGAAACAAAGAATTGCTTCAAATGTGGAATGTTTGGTCATCTGGCCAAGAAATACTGAAGGAATATGAAAAATAACATTAATGTTGAAGAATAATGGAAGGTTCAGATCAAAACACATCCTGCAGTGTAGTGATACAACTTCATGGAGCATGAGAATTATGCGAACAATTTCTCTAAGCCAAGGGTTATTAGAGGCAATGAACAACAACATCCAAGGAAATAAGGAAGGGATTATGTTATCACTACTGCTGTGGTGGATCCGAAAAACGATATGGTGAATGGTACACTAGTTATTTATTCAAGAATAGAGAACATACTATTTGATTCTGGTTCTATGAATTCTTTTATATCATGCATGTTTAGTAGAACTATTCAAACACTTCCTCAAAATTTGGAGGAAAATATATCTGTGAGAAAAAAATAGAGAAATTATTACATCCAAGGTTTATAACTCCTCTACAGTTAACGTTTGTGGACTTATCCTCTGCAAAAATCTCCTCATACATCCTTTTGAGGAGTTCTATGCTATCTTGGGCATGGATTGGATATCACTATACAAAGCCAACATCAAATTTCGGGAAAGGGAGATCACTATTCAGATCCCGAAGCATCCTCCAATTTTGTACAAGTGTAAGGAGGAAGATGAATCTCCTTTAGAAACATTATCTCAAGTGTGGATAGTATTGCCTTATGAGAAATCATATCTAGCTCAAGTGATTGAGACAAATGAGAGAATAATGATTGAAAACATGCCCATTGTGGGGGATTACACTGAGGTATTCCCGGAAGAGTTTCCTAGCCTTCCTACTAACAAAGAGGTTATGATCTCAATTGAACATATCTTTAGTTCTCTACCTATCTCAAAGACACCTTAAAGAATGGCCACCGTAGAGATGGAAGAGCTGAAGAAGTAGTTAGAAGATAATATTGAGATGGGTTTTATATACCCGAGTGCTTCACCATGGGCTATTCCAGTCCTCTTCATAAAAAATGTTGAAACATCAATGCGCCTCTTCATTGATTATCATGATCTCAATAAAATCACTATACAAAACAAGTATTCCTTTCCATAGATAGATGAATTGTTTGATCAGCTTCGTGGGGCCAGTTATTTCTCTATGCTGGACCTTTGGTTGGGATATCACCAATTAATGGTGGGGAAGGAAGATATTCCAAAGAACATATTTTGAACGAGGTATAGACACTATGAGTTCATAGTGATGCACTTCAAACTCACTAATGATCCGGAAAATTTTAATGGATTTAATGAATATACTTTTTAGATATTACATCAAAAAAATCATTGTAGTCTTTATTGATGATATTATGATATACTATAAGAGCAAGGAATTACATGAGGAGCATTTGAATACTATGTTAAATACTTTTGGAAGGGATAAGTTGTATGCAATTTATAGTGAATGTGAGTTCTGGATGGTGGAAGTATCATTCTTGGGGCATTTTATCACCAGCAAAGGGATACCTATGGACAACTCCAAGAAAAAGGTAATTGAAGAATGGCCAAGGACAACATATGTACATGAGATCCACATCTTTTTGGGTCTAGTTGGGTATTGTCGATGATTTTTGAAGAACATTTCACAATTTTCAAACCCAATGACTAAGCTGACACAGAATGAAGTAATGATTTTCTGGAGATAGGAATTTGAAGACTGTTTCAAGGAGTTGAAAAAGAGGCTTATCACTGTGCCAATACTCACACTCCCTACAAGTGGAGAACTTGTTATGGTGTATAGTGGTGATTATATGAAGGTCTTAGTTCATGTTCATATGAAAAATGATAAATTGATATCCTATGCCTCAAGGAAGCTAAAAATCCATGAGAAAAGCTATCCTAAGCATGATTTAGAGTTCGCAGATGTGGTCTTCGAGTTAAAAATATGGCATTATTATCTCTAAGGGAGAAATGTGAGAGATATAATGACCACAAGAATCTCAAATATATATTCACATATAAAGATTTTAATATGCATCACCAAAGATGGATAGATCTCATATAAAATAATAACTGCTCATTCCACTACCATCCCGGTAAGGAAAACAAGGTGGCAGATACTCTAAGTAGAAAGGATCCTGCATCATTATCAATTATGAGAATTGAAAAGGATCCGATCTTATAAGTTTTGTAATGTATGGATATGTGAATAATTAAGTGAAGAACATCTTCAACCATTTCTCAAATGATTGCTCAACCATCCATCTTGATGAAAATAAAGGATGCTCAAAGAAAAGATGTGGAAATTCAAAAAGGTTGGAAGATATCATAAATGAGAATTCCTATGATTAAAAAATTGATGAAAAAGGAGTTTTAAGATTTGGGACACAATTATGTATACAATCAGATCCATATATAAAGATGGAGATATTGAATGATGCACATAGCTCGACCTTCTCTATCTACCCAAGGTGCACAAAGATGTATCAAGATCTCAGAGAAAACATTTGGTTGGACAATATGAAAAGGGAGATTGCTGAATATACATCAAAGTGCCTGGTATATCAGCAAGTGAAAGCTGGGAAGAAGAAGTCTAAGGGGATGATGCAAACACTACCCATAACTTCATGGAAGAGGAAGAACATTACCATGAACTTTGTCACTGTACTTCCAAGGAAATCCAGAGGAAACAATGTTATATGGGTCGTTATGGATTGTATTACAATGAAAGATCACTTTATCATGATTCGAGAGGACTTCTCATTAGATCAAATTGCACAGATTTACATCAATGAAGTTGTAAGGCTGCATGGAGTACCACTATCTATTGTTTCCGACCATGATCCAAGTTTCACAACGAAGTTCTGGAAAAGTCTCCAACATTCTCTAAGCACTAAACTAAACTTCAGTACATCCTATCATCCTCAAACTGATGGCTAACCTGAGTGAACTATCCAGACATGGGAAGACTCTTTGGGAGAGTATTCTATGGTATTCATGGGGGATAAGACCAACATATTTCACTTGTTGAATTCTCCTACAACAGCAGTTTCCACTCAAGCATCTGAATGACACCATATGAGGCATTTTCTGGGAAAAGGTGATGAACACTTGCGTGTTTTGTTTAATTCAGTGAGTGTAAGCTACTAGAAAAAAATGGTCGAAGAAATGGTGGAGATGGTGAAAATCATTCAGCAGCATATCAAGGCATCCTAATGTCGAAAGAAGAGTTAAGTAGATAACTGTCGATGAGACCTCGTGTTCAAAGTTGGAGACATGGTATTTCTATGCATATCTTCTAGGAAGAAGGTCAGGAGGTTTGGGATGAAAGGGGAGTTAAGTCCCAGGTACATCGCCCCTTCGAGATCCTTGATCGAGTTAGAGTTTTGGCCTATCGACTGGAAATTCCACCAACTATGTTGAAAGTACATGTTGTCTTTAATGTATCCCTGTTAAAGAAGTAAATACCAGACCCTTCACATGTAATCTCTTCATAGGTGATACAGTTGGTGGATGATCTTTCTTTTAAGGAGTAGCCAATGATGTTATTAGATCGTACAAATAAAGTTCAACGCAACAAGACTACTCATATGGTCATGGTACTATGGAGAAAAAATAAGTACAAAGAGGAAATATTGGAACTGGAGGAAGCAATGAAGTAAATGTACCCACACATGTTTTTGTCTTAGAATGTAAAATGAAATTTTGAGGGCGAAATTTCATAATGGGGGAAGAATGTAACAACCCAATGTTTTTCAATGTAAATTCACTTCTTATAAATATGTCATAAAATCACATGAAAACAGAACATAATGAACTACTAAGTGCTAAGTGGCCTTTAAAAATAAGTTTGTCACTTAGGTGTTTGGAATTTAGAAAATCTAACCTACACGGTTGCGATCAGTTTGTTATTTGGAGTTCGATAAGGAAAACAAAATTTTTGGTGAATAGTAACCTACCCTTATGAATAGTAACCTACCTATATGAATAGTGGTATACCATAAGGAATAGTAACCTTGCATATGATAATATATAAATAATATTCAAGTTGAATTTATGATATACATATATTTTAGAATGTGTTAATGAATGTTTTCAAACTGGTTTTTGATATTAAATTATGATTTTAATTAAATATTAAAATAATAATATGTCGAAAATTATTTTTGAAAAACGGAATTTATTTTTGGATTTTAAATGTTGAAAAATGGTTAGGGTAAATTTTTGTGATTTTTCTAAAATACATGAATTTTTTATTAAAAGTAAAATCAGATAAATCACAATAAATGCTAAAACCTTAATTTTTGCATCATACTTGAGTCATGGATGATGTAAATGGAATTTGGTTTGAAGTAACATTCCTTTATTACTATTCATGGTCATGAAATACTAACTATTTCTTTCCTTGTGATGAAATAATAAACTAATGATTATAATATTATGAAAACCCTCCTCTCCTCCACTATAACCCCCCCACTCCATCTTCTGTTCAATACTCTGAAGCCTTGTGACTTACCAATATTCTGCCAAAATCTATCCCCAAGATCCTTCCTCATGTCTAAAATCTCCTAGACTCTTCAAAATACCAAAACCTAACCCCTTAATATGTTCTCAATGGAGGAAGTCTTAAGAGGTCTTTAATAATAAGTGGAAAACATCTACAGAATTAATGTAGGGGTTCCTCTCCATTTCACTCTTAATCAAGATTTTCCTCTATTCTATGCCTTTTTGTGTGCTATAAAAAATGACAGGGTATGTTTTCTCACCTCCCCCATACTGTCCTCATTAAGTCTAAGTGATGAGAAACCACTTTGCACTCTCATTAATCCCTCTTAGTTACACCCGACACCATGCCAATAAACCGTAACAAATACAACCTGAACCTTCTTTGTTCTTTCAGGATTCCTAATATTTATATATATAAAAATTAGGTTATCTTATATATTTTTGTAAATATTATAAATGATTTTTATTTTTACAATGTTCATTTATTATGACCCTTTGATCAATCTCTTTTGGTGATATACATGTTTTTAAAAGATTCTGTCCATAGAACTTTCTGATAAGAAAACATGTTTTATGGTAACATCCCAAATTTTAACCCAATTTCAAGTATAATCTATCCTATATTTTAAGACCCCATTGTCTTCATAAATATGTATTTTTTATGAAAACATTCTTGTTTCAATTATGGTTTTATATAAACATTTTTCCTCTTTTCTATTTAAAAATCTCAATAGTATTTTCCTTAAAATGGCACAAAAATGATTTAATGCTACTGTTTATCAATTACATTTATTATATGTTTTCAATTCTATTTGAAACCATCTACCATGTTATATGACTATTTTACCTTATGGACGTCCATGTATGTTCTAATTCATTTCTTTCATGTACACTTTCATAATATGCTCATTGGTTATGCTTTATGTCATGATTGTGGAACCAAATTCTTTCCATGGGTATCCTTATGTTTACGTATGGTTGATTATGTTTGATTAATTATTTGGAAATAATATTCATGAAAATATTGATATGGGTTCACCCATATATCACTTCAATTGATTGGTTAAATTTATGTTTCTTGAGATGCGATGTGAAACATGATTGGCGGTTAGCCATGACCTGTACTAAAATGGAAAATGGGAATGTCAGTTAGCCATGACCCATATTAAAATGGGAAACAGGATTGGAGGTTATCCTTGAACCGTAATAAATAAATTTTTTATGATGCTTCCAAATTTATATGATTCCATGATTTTATGATTCCATTCTTATATGATACAATTTTATATGTACCATGATTTCTATATTATTATGTCATGCCCCATTACTCATGTGCTTAACATGTATCCTTCTGTTCGTTCCCTTACTGGTCATTTCAGGTCATCCCTTTGTTCATGTGTTCCCTAGGGTACCTATAAAGATGTTAGTGCTCAAACGAAGTTATGGGCTCTTTGTGGAGATTAAATAATGAAATGTTTTTTATTCCCATGTTTTATGTTTTATGTACCTAGTCTTCCAAGAAACTAGACTTAACGATACTTGTCTTGTACTGTGATGTATAATCATGCTAAAAAATGTGTAATGTTATATGTAAAAGGCTTGAGTAGCTATAGGATTCATCCTCTCAGTAACTTGGTAAGTTGCAGCATGTGTCTCATTTTAATTTCTCAATTTAATATAAATTTAAAGACCCTTCATACTGAAAGAAATATTCTCATTTTCAACTGATGTTAGCCTGAATTCCCATTCATTTTTTATTATATTTATGTGTACATTATGTTTTCTACTTCCTACATTTGGAGATATTTATTGTCCTTTGATAATTTTGGATTTAACATCCAATTGAGATTCGTTGGCACTGATAACAGATTTATGATATTCTTCTAGAGCATGGATCTTCTTCATATACTCATCATGAGACTTTTTCACTTCATCCATTTAAATTCCATGCTCTTTTACCTTACATGTTTTTTATACAAGTTTAGTATCTCTAACATTCATGGAAACATTGAACAATGTTTCAATTGCATGGATTAATTCTAAAAAAACATTTTTACTCATAGTGCTTTCATATGAATTCCATTGAAATTATTCATCATTTATTAAACTATTTCTATTGAAAAGGGTCACAAATTCTTTTTTTGAATCAAATAGGTATGTGATAACATTAAACCTTTTGAATTTATTGGCACGTACATCATCTTATTTATTTATTTATTCTTCAATATGGTTTCTTTCATTAAAAATATCCTTGAATGAAAAAATTATATATGAAATCACTTCTTTAGAAACATGCACAATATAAATTTTAAATTTAGACTAAAATCCTTTAAATTTTTTGATAGATTACACTTATTCATACTCTCCATATCTTGATCTAGTTAGATCTTATTAATTACGGTAAACCAATTTAATAAGAGAAAATTGATCCTTATATTTTTTCTTTTTTATTTTCCTTAATCATAATGCATGCGTCTTCTTCCAAAATTTTAATGTATTGGTAGATACATTTATGTTTTATTTAACATGAGTGGGGATTAAAATGTTAGTTGATTTTATTCAAAATAAACTTCAAATATGTATTGCATATAATCAATGAAAAAAATTGGGATCAGATTATTTGATCTAACCAGAGGTAAAATTATGATTTGATATCACATGTAGTAACCAAATGGATCATTTACGGAAACTAGGAGGGAGGTGGGTGAGTTATTGTGCACTTCTTTTCACCAAATATTATGTTCTTTATATTAAACCCTATATTATTGAACCATTACCGTGGTTAAGAGGAATGGATCTTTTGTGTGATGGTAATAATCTCATACACATGTAGTGAATATAATATAAAAACCAAAATCACTCAGGGATTTTTACAAGGTTTGGTACAAAGATGTACTCCATTCCATGATCAACCTATGATTGATTCATTGATTAACTGATTACTGTTGATTTTTAATTATTACAGTCACTTAGAATTGGTGCAAAGAGTTAATCTAGGATGTGATCAATCTTCCTGAGTGTGTGGTGTTAGTTATACTAGTACCACTAGTCTTAAATGGTGTTTTTAGGATGGCACCACCAATTCTTAAAAGTTGATAAATAAATACACTAAAAAAGTTCTCTCTAATGCATTGGAAGATTTTTTATTAACACATTAATATTGTTCCTATATTGAAGTTTTTCGACTAATAATAAAAAAAAACATAAAATTCACGTCAAACATATTCTATTTAATAAGGAAAATATATTACTTCCACTAAAACTATTACTCTTTCAGAATGATGGTCTAATAAATCTTTTAAGACATTGTAATTTGTATTCTTACTTTCTCCAAGAATTCCTAGCACATTGAATGTCTTAGATGTGAATGACATGAAAAATATTTCATGGCCATTGTATCATACCTTTTCCATGCATTAATTAATATTTCACATAACCATTTACCATTATTTTATTTACTTTATCAAGTTAATTCATATGATATAAAATAATTCAAATACAACTTAAATCTTCTACTTGGATTTTTCCTTCAACTCTGTTGGTATATATCAAGAAATACATGTGGGGTTAAGATAATTAAGTAGTTTTATGTAACTTATTCTCCTTATTCATTTATTTTAATTTATTAACACATAATGAATATTTTAGTTTAGGTTATATGAATTTATGTGTAGTACATGCACACATGCACACATGCACTATCTCTATTTATTATTTTCACACACACACACACACATGGTCTGCCTAATTTTTTCTTTCTTGTGTGCATGATCATGAACTACTTAACTACACCTTAAATATTTAGTTGAATAGGTATAGCATTTTATTATCACAAACTCTTATTCATGAAATGCATTGTAGGTGTACTCTATCTTAGAGTCTCAACCTTCTTCATGCTAGATAGGTAGGTATGAGTCTCTTCTACACGCTAAAGGTTTAGAATGAAATCATTATTCTTATTGAAGCAAATTCTAAGTGAAATTGTCTCACGAATACTTAGAAAAAATTACATGAGCTAGGATGGATTCATGGATCGAAGTTGTTGTCAATATCTAGGGACATGTTAAAGGAGTTATCCAAATTACATTGCAGAACAGGTTCTTTATGAAGCTCCTATGATAGTGATTTACACGTGTTGAAGGAACACAATATATTATCTTCTATTTTATGTATGAGGATCTTGAGGAGGAATTATAATTCACAAAATAGGAGGTATTCATGATGCTTTTATTCATTATAAAAAATAGATCCATCATAAAATATCTTCCATAAATATTGTCCTTGAGAGATATCTATTTATTAGAAATAATCATTTCTTATCAAACTCTTTTAATTCGATTCCAGTACTATATTCAATACTTTTATAAATATGATGTTTCGGGAAATATATATCTCACCATGGTCATTTGGGTATTATTCAAACATAAACTGCATTTTATGGCATTTTCCTTCATGACTTTGTGTTTGTAATTTGCAGCTTTATCCCCATCAGCATGCGTATACTATTTGAAACATAAAGGGATACATATATATTAGAATCCTAAAAACTTCATTTTCAATAGATGAAACATGTTCTTCAATTTAATCTTGTGTATTAAAGATAGATATTTCATGAATGGGTTTGAATAAGTTCGATACAGAACACCTCATTCTGTCTGCAATATCAAAAAAGGTTTCCGGAATCGATCATGGTGGTTTTGCCTATGTTCTAGTGTATAATATCACCATTTAGTGATGAAAGAATGAAGGAGAAGACCAATGTAAAAAAATACAACGTGGGATCAAATCGTAAATAACATATTTAAACTGGTGGTGTATGGGAGATCGGTCAGACTGGATCTTATCGATTGGACATCGACCATTATGTCCAACTTTTAATGGTTAGGGAACAATACCCCACCTTTCCTTGTACTATATCAAATTATCCAAGATTTGGGGCATGGTATCTCATTCATGTTCCAATATGAAGTGTGTATAATTATCCTCTCCACCTCCTGATACCTCCCTTTACCGATTCTCTTCTATCGTCGTGCTACCTTATACCATGTTATCACCTCTTCTATAGCCTGCCATGCCTTTGAGTGTGTTAATGGATTACAGCCACCTATCACCACCATTGGTGGTTTCTTGGATCAACTCCCCTATTTGGTTGTGGGTGAGTGTGACCTCTCATATGTGTGGGGTCCAGTTGGGCTAACTATCCTATGTGGTTTGCCCAACATTTTTATAAAAATTCATACATAAAATTTATCTAAGTATCAAATCAATATATCATCAATTACCAAACCATCATAAACCATGCATCAAAAACCCTAATTTTCTAGTCCATCCCTTAATTTTATACTATAAATATGCTTCATGAAAAGTATTTATATATAATTTTCATGGAATATATATTTTGTAAGTAGCCATAAACCCTTTCAATCCATCTTTTAATCATGAAAAACAATATTTTCATGACCATCATAAATTATAAACACCTCATGCTATAAATAAATTCTATTTTCATGGATATTTCAATTATTATTTATCATATTCTTCAAATAATCATGAAATGATATTTCAATTACTTGGCTTATACATAATTTTTCATGGAACTCTTTATAATCATTTAATTTAGAAAATTTATGTTTTCATGATCTTGATCTGATTTGGAAATTCTCATGAAATAATGTTCATATTGCATGACTTTCACTACTTTATTCAAATTTTGTAATAATGTTAACTCTCCTAGGACAAAAAGACAATGTTTTAGAATATAAGAACAATTCAAAAATCAACATAGTTAAAAAGGATGATTTTCTTAGAATTATATCCAATTCCTTTACATGAATCAACAATAATTCACTAGGAATCATCACATATCACGGATAATTTTTTTACCAAATTAAAATTAATGTGCCTATAACAATTCTCTAGTAATCATCACCAATATTGTTGAGTATATCCAAAAAATCTTTCCAACATTTTATTTCCCTGATTAATCAAAGATCATAGAGGACTTCATCATAAGATGAATTTTGATTCCTTATTATATATTAACAAAAAACACAACCATACTCATCAACTATACACATGGTATTTTAAAAAAAATCAATGGAATTCCATCACAAATATCCCATTGAGGTTAATTACATTAGAAATTTTAAAATTTTCTATTATTCCATTACAAATAATGGTTACAATATTTCTTTTTGTGATTGAATATCACTAATAGTATATGATATAAATTATTTACATTCAAATTTTATTCCAGCACAAATAATTTCTAACCTATACTATCTATGATGGAAATCTTATTTAATTGAAAATAGTTAGAAAAAACATATATAGTTAAAAATCATTAATTATAAAATTAAAACTAAAATATAATGTAAAAAAAATGTCATATAATATACATCATAAAATATCACTAAGTGTTGAGAGATAATGGCTGACATGGGGTGGGAAATTAGGTCTTACTAGTGAAATGAACTTTATCCCTAAACCATGTGTGACCCACCACATGTACTCCATAACCTACTCATACTACTGATGTTTCTTTCATCATTTCTCTTCCTTCTCTCTATACAATCTCTATAAGACCTCAACCTGATATTGAAACCTATTTTCTCACTCTATAGTTCAAAATTATGATGTTGATGATAGTCCTTTTTAGATATTTGATGACATCTCCTTAGTTCCATAAAATCTAGTCAGGTTCGATCATGAACCAATAATGATCAACTGAAATTTTTTAAGGCAACTCTCCATCACACACGTCTAATCTACCACATCAAAATGTGACTCGCTGAATCCCTCATCTCTCCTATCTATCTTATCCTAACTCTTTCATGTGTGATAAACCACTATCTCATATGTATCCTATAAAATGAATAGAAATTAATATGCTAATATATATATATATATATATTATCCTAATTAAAAAATCTTAAAAACATTACAATAAAAAAATATGTCATTATCTCTCTTCAATAATATGTCCAGTACTATCATTGTACAACTTCTTATACACATGAATATTTTTAATTTTTGGATTAGCTATAGACTAAATAAATTATCAAAAAAATTATTATTAAATATAAATATAAATATGATAACATGTTAGAAAATAATAATCACTATATAAAAATGATTTTTACAGAAAATACGACTCCCAGATTTGTGTATGACATCCTATATCTCTTAATTTGGGAAACATGAAATGTATCTCTATTGGAAAGTATTTCAAATATTTTATGTAAACAATACCCCCTTAAAGTGGGGAAATAATTGGGTTGATGTATACTACAAGACTCTTAAAATATATCCATATATTCTCCCTTCATAGACCACTTCTTAAAATTATGTAAAAACTAAAAGAAACGATCATGCATGCATGGTTTGTATCCTATCATCGATATACTCTCATACTCTTATAAATAGAAGTCCATAAATATTATAAATATTTACAAATATATTCATCTAGAAAATTTATAAATTTTAATTAAAATACACTTCCTCTATTAACTGACTAATGATCAAACATACAGTGACATAACTCCATAGGAACATGATCCCATAATACCCATGGAGGTGAAAAATAGTTTGTCAATATTGTATTCCCCTAACTGATAATTATATATGAAAAAAATAAAAAATCATAATAATTAGTAATATAGATAGTAGAAAAATTAAATTGAATGTAAACTAATTAAAATGATTATTTGAACTTACTACCTCTGATGATGATCAAAGTCAAGAGATGGACATCACTCTGGAATAACATTTGGAATCATCAATCACGCAAGGCCCCTACCCCTCCTAGTAGATTTCATCATCTCAACACATAAAAATTTCAAATCAATATCCTCATCATTAGGTAATATGTTATCACCTAAAAACTAAATAATATATTCATAATTGTGAAAAATCTGAAACATAGAAGTAAATATATAAAAAAAATTAAATTTTAAAGAATATAAAATATTTAGAAATAATGATATGTTTTTTTGAAATATACTTGCAACAAGTGTTCTCCCTACAATGAAATTTTAATATAGATATAAAATATAAAAACCCAATAAATAATTATAAAAAATAAAAATCCATCATTCATATTCTTCATATTATTCTTCGTCTTCTGCTTTACTTTCATCAATGTTAACATCTTCATCTTCCTCCTTCACATCATCAAATTCCATAATATCCCCAATTACATCATCTCTTGTAATGTCAAAGTCATTGGTTACATCATTAACATTATATACACCATCACCTCTTAACTGTGGGGTCGTAACATCAATATCTATATCTCTTCAATTAATAGATATATTCATCATTGTTTGATAAAGAATTTCAATATATTTCATTTCAAAAGAACCACTTTCATATTTTATAAATTGATTGTTACGATAGTTTAATATTATTATGCACAATCAATCATTTAAATTTTCCAAATCGGTGTTATAATTTAGATAATGAAATTGATGTTCTTGATATGAAAAAATGGTTCTTTTTCTACAAGGGAACTTTTATATTTAATATAAATGATATCATAATGTGGATGAACACACAACCCTTGATAAGTATTAAAAAAATGACAATTAAACATTCATATATTGTTTTGACCTAGATAATATAAATCGATTATTTCATCTATCATGCCAAAAACATCAACTTCAATTTTCTTTTTATAATATCCCTCTAAACAAACTACACCATTAATTGATTTTTTAGACTTTTAATAACCACATAAGCATTATACGATTTGACAAATTTGGATAGTTTATTAATTAAAGAACCAAATCATGTATAAAGTTTATCTCTATTTTTTGACACATGAATAAATAAAAAATGACTAATTATATATATATAAAAAATATTTAATTCTTATGTTCAATCCTAATAATTCAACTTATAAATATTTGAAACTAGTATGATAAATTACGCGGTTGATGTTATTCTAGAGAATCCAAGGTAATATACATCAACAATTTTTTAAATGATCATCAAATAATCAACAAAACATATTTAATTTTAAAAATTATTTTAAAAACTATATGTATATAAATATTACTTACTATAAAAATTGTGTCATTTTATCCAAATTCATTAGAACATATGTATGAGCTCTGTGAGGTTTTATATCTAAAATACATCGTTATTTATCTAAAATGCATCATTCATGATGAAAACCAAACCCAAGGTCAAGATTATTAATAATGATAATATATAGTTAGTGGCATCATCAACATTTCCATCATTGGGACCCATTCAATTATAATTTGAAGCAATTTTAGATGAAAAATAATAAAAGTATAAACTATGAATTTTTTCCTGTAAGAATGCTTCAACAATTTACCCATTTAAAAATGATTTATTATATACCTTCTTCTTCAATTTTTTTATATGATCTATAATATACACATCCATTAAAATTATAATGGCCCTACACATTTAAATTCGTATGAAAAATAAAATATTAAATTTTCCATTGAGTAAATGAACATTGGTGGAAATATTTCTTTGTATTTACACAAAATTAGAATAAAATATTTTTGTAGTGTATCTAGTACATCATAATTGTTTTTTTTCTACAAAAAAATATCATAATAAATATGATATTCGAATCAACACATCATAGATCAATGAATTTAACAAACCCTTGAGGTCAATAAGCATTAATATTTCCATTATAACATGATAATAATTTCCTTTTTATCCATGTAATATGTCTATTTCGGATGAAACGAGAACAATTTTAGGTTTCTCTATATGGTAACATCAAATATCTAATATACCGAGATAATATTAAATTAATTTATTTATAAAGGTCATAATTTAAATTTGGAATCATTAAATTTTGTAATATTATATCTTCAAATAACTCATGTTCTGGATGCTTAGAAATTTTGCAAGATCTGACTATCCTTTATAATATCTATGATCTTTTTATGTGTGACCAACATTGTATAATATATTTTATCAAAATAGTTCTTTCCAATATGAATTAAATATATCATATGAAGAATCATAAAATCATAAAAAAGGAATCTGCAAAAAAATACTTTGTTATATCCAATTATGATCTCTCCCAAAACAATATATTTTTTATTGGTTTATAATAGGCCTAAATGTAATAAGAGGAAATAAAGAGATAATAGATCTTACCTAAATACCTGAGATCACTATTGGATATGTGTCTCATTCAATTTTATCTTTTGTAAAATTATATACATTTCACTGAAATGTGAGATCTATAGAAGGAATTCTCAATGGCCATCTAACGAATAGAGTTGTATTCCATTAACAAGAATATACTCTTTACCATTAGCCATTCAGTATGGAAAATATTTTGGAACATGTATAATTTATCCAGATAACAAACCATATAATAGAAATTCATCCATTTTCCACATTAAAGAAACATTAAGTATAACATTATTATATAAAACTACATCATATTTAGTGAAGTCATAATTCCATAATAAAATTAACTAAATACCCATAATCTTCAAATAAACATCAATATTCATCTTTGGATGTTTAGTAATTAAAAATTCCAAATATATATATTTTTCTTTCATTAAGATCAAGGGTGGTAATAAGTATGAAGTTATGAAAAAAATCCAATAGGAATACTAACATTTGTTAGAAAAACATAGATAGAAACCATCAGAAAAAAAGGCCCAACCAAAAGTATTGAAGTAATAAAGAAAAAGAGGGATACACCTGATCAATTTTTTTTAAGAATCCCCTTCATAAAGATAATTTAATATTTTATTTATAAAAACATTTAATTTGTTCCATTTCATCAATGAAACCATGATATGATACATAAATAAACATTAGAGTCTAGATATAGTTAGAAAACACCTCAACATTTTAATAGGAATAAATATGAATTTTTCATGTCATACATCTTGATACCATGATTATACACTTGTTGGACAATTAACCAATGATTCATATTGAAAAAATATAATATGTAGTAATTTGAATATGAATGAATAATATGATAACTAAGTCCCAAATTATATACCAATTTTTTTATCTCATATAAAATTATCGGCAATGTATTACCTTGAAGAAACAAAAATTTAACCATGGAAAATTCATGATCAAAATAACAATTTTCCATTCCAAAATGAGATTTAATAACCATAAATGTTGTAATAGATTCAAAATTTATTATCATACATCTAGGATATAAATATCACCGTTAAAATTTCAACAAATAATAAAATTGTGATTTTTCTAACTCAAGATTAAAATTTTCCTTTAGAGTTTTTGTTTGGAAATATGGGCCTGCAACATTAAGTAAAATTTTGAAATTGTGTGGGTATTGGAATTAAAAGATTCTAAATTTCATCTGAATTTTGTTCCCCATATTGATAAAAATTACATAATCACTTCAAAAGCCAAACCCCAATAGATAAACCTTAACATTATCAAAAGTTTCGTATCTTTTGAGATCACAATTGTTATATGGGAACTTAATTGTTTTGTCTAAAATAACATTGAATTCGACATTGTTAATGATATAAATTATTAAACACTCTCAATGTAGAGAAGATTTATATAAGAACCATTTTTTAAAGATTAACTCAATAAATATCTTGTAACAAATTTTTTTGTCTATTTCAGTGGCCCATAATTATATAAAAAATTATAAAAAATTATACTTTTAATTATATAAATTAAACAATTTTTTATAAATTTTTACTAATTTTACTTAATTTATAATAATTATAATTAACTTATACTCATTTATAAAATTTTATATTAATTTTACAAATTAACAATAAATAGTTGATAATTTAAAATAATTTATAATTTTTTTTTCAATTTTAATTTATATTAAACTATTTTTTAATTTACATCAAGTAAGGGTAAATTATTTCAATTAATAATATTTTACTATTTTTTTATAATTTATACTATTTTATGATTCCATTATGATAATCTATATAAATATTTACTAATTTATAGTCATTTATAAATTTTTTGAATTAATTAAACTCTTTATAGATACATTTTTAAAATTTTTTGGTAATATTTATTAATTTTAATCAATTTACACAATTTTTGGATAATTTATACTAGTTTTTAATAATATTTTTTAATTTACCACATAGTATAATAATTTATTATAATTTTTATTAATTTATAATTCATTTATAAATTTAAACAAATTTAATTAAATTTATTATATTTTACAATAATCTAAACAATTGTTATTAAATTATACTTTTTTTATTGATTTAAAATTATTTTTATTATTATTTATTAATTTTTTATTTTTTTAATTTATAATTTTTTTATTAATTTTAATTATTTTTACCAAATTTTTACCTATTTTTATTTTTTTATTTTTTTTACAAGTTTAATTTTTTTAAAATTGAATTTTTTTTCATAAATTTAAATTAATTTTAAATAATTTAATAATTTTATTTTCATTTTAAATAATTATTTATTTATTTATAGAATTTTTAATTAAATTTTGATAATAGTAATTTTTTCATATTTTGTAAAAATTTAAACTATTTGTTATTAATTTTTATATTTTTATTTATTTAAATTAATGAAATAAAATTTTTACCATTTTTTATTAATTTATAATATTTTTTTATATTAATAATAATTTTTATCATTTATAGTAATTTATACTAATATATGGTAAATTGGAATATTTTATAAAAAAAATAAACTTTATATATATATATAGTATTTTTTTAATTCAAAATAATGTTATTATATATTTTTTTATTTTTTATTAATTTATCAAAATTTATCATAATATAAACTCTCATATATTTATCTATATAAATTTTATTCATTTAAATTCATTTTATTAAATTTATAATATTTTTCAAAAATATATACTAATTTAAACTAATTTTTATTCATTTGTACAACTGTTTATTATTTTAACATGTTTTACAGGGGTTTAAATTATTTTTAAAGAATTTTAATTTTTATATTAATATATATTTACTTTATTAATTTATATTGATTTTAATTATTTTAAAAATATTTAAAATATTTTTTATTTATTTCTCCCATTTTAAAATAATTTAATATATTTTTTATTATAATTCATAATTTTTATAAATTTATTAAAATTTTATTATTTTATATTTTTTTATCTTATTATTTACTAATTTATTCAAACTTTTATTTATTTTAACAAACCTTATTAATTTTATACTTATTTTTATTAATTTATACTAATTTTTCTTAATGTATTGCAAATTTACATAATATTTAATATTTTCAAGTAATTTATAATCATTTATAATAATTTTTGATTATTATACAAATTAGTGATAGATGTATACTGATTTATAATGATTTATGTCAATTTTTTTGAAATTTATATCGATTTATTATAAATTATATCAATTTAATTTTTTTTTCTAATTTATGATATTTAATATATTAATTTATAATAACTTATAAGAATTTTAATTAATATATACTAATATTCACAATTTTTTATTAACTTAAATTAATTTTGTGGAATTTTTTCTTTTTTTATTAATTAATTGATATTTTATTAATTGATACTACTTATTATTAATTCATACAGATTTATACTAATATATATTAATTTTGTTGTATTTTTTAATAATATAAAACATTTTTTTAAATTATAGAAATTATTTATAATTCAGAAATAATTTAAAATGTGTTCATCTATTATGTACTTATTTATAAATTCTTTGATTAATTTAAAATATTTTTATTTATTTATAAGTTTTTTGTTTACTAGAAAAATTTTAAATAATTTTTTCCAACATTTAGAAATTATTGCAAATTTATAAGAATTTAAATAATTTTATATTTATTTGAAATATTATTGTTAAATTTAATTTATTTCATAGTAATTTATACTAGTTTTTATTTAATGATAATATGTTTATTAATTTATATCAATTTATACAAATTTTTTATTATATATATGAAATGAGAATCATAGTGACAATAATTTATATTAATATTCATCCAATTATACTAATATTTATTAATTTATTCTATATTTATGCATTTTAAATTATTTAAGAATTTACATAAATAAAAAACCACAGAAAACTAATAATAATTGAATAATTAAGCACAGAAAACTAAAACCAAATAAAAAATTGAAAAAATACATTGAAATTATTAGGTTGAAAATCTGATTGCTAGAAGACACCATAAGAAAATGAGAGAAGAAGAGAGTGAAAAAGAAAATGTGTGAATTAGAGGTGGTGGAGGTATATTTAAAGTTATAGTTCTTAAAATAGAATTCAGAAAATGTTATTTTTTGCGACATATTTCTCAGATGAGTAGGGAATTTGTGATAGAGTAATGTTTTTGACGTAGAAAGCCGCTGAAAAAAATATTTCCCCCATATCCAGTTTTTTTAAGTGGACCATCCATCCCAAAAATCTTGCCACCGGGTTATTTGTGAAGGGTATGTTGAACATTGTTTTTTGAAGAAAACAATTTGTGTTGGATTCACAAATCATTAAAAAATAGTTTTTTCCTGCCTTAGAATGGTTAATCGCACCAAAAACCATCTGTGATTGACAAGGTAGACTGTCACAATAAGACATTGATTTTTTTGTCACATAATTTCTAATTTGTCACAAAAAAGGAATTTAATCAAATTATTTGTGATAGAATTTCAGCCCACCACAAATTACCCATTTTAAAAAAATGACTTTTCTTATAGTGACTTATTTGTGAGTAGTAATGGCTTAAGGTTATAGCATATATATGGACATGATGGTGGTGGCTAAAGATTCCAAGTAATGTACATGCATGAGTTGTAGTGATTTGAGGTATAATGCATGATACACGAGTTATAGTGGCATTTAGTCATACATATGTTTCTTATAAATGATGATGATGGATGTAACGACTCAAAATTATAATATTTTATTATGTTTATATAAGTTAACGTGTTTGATATCTTTCTCCATATGCAACAACAAACCATGATCAAAACCAAAATATATTTATATAAAATAAAAATATTTATGTTTGACATCCAAAACCTAATTGTTGAATTTGTAAGAACTAATATCAGTAACTACTTTATAAATTAAATATGTACATATATTGAAAATAAAGTTCAATATTGAATTACACCCTAAAACTATGTCATTATACTCTCCCTATAACTCTATCCCATGAACACATGCCCTTGGTCAATCATAGTTATCCTAATCCCTTCACATTTAAGGATACATGCAAGGAATATTCACGTCCCTCACATTATTATTACAACTATTTATTTTTTTCATAATTATATTTTTTCAAATTCATTCCATCCACTCAAATAAAATCACATTAGTATAATTTGTATACAATAATTGTTCTATATTAAGGGTATTGTCAGTTTTTATTCATATAACCCATTCATTAAGAAAAACAAAACTTTTGTTTGTGAGTTGTGTATACTCCCACCCCTATGATGTAACATATTTCATTTTCCTTCAAATCCTCACATGGTTGGATCTAAGTATGAGATTAAAGGAAAAATAATATGTTTATAATATTTTCATTGTTCTGGTAAAAAAATTTAAGAACCTATTATTGATATGATCCACAAATGATTATCGTTAATTTAATCATTTGAAATGGGAAATCAATGATGAAAATGATCAATTTTTTCTAAGTAATGACTAAATTATATTCTATTTCTCTGTCTTTTCAATTCTGATATATCAAAATAATAAATTATATATAATATCATGATGGTTTTAGTATAATGGTATTATATCTATACTATCTCATAATTATCTATTAATCAAATTAGGTTCATGTTTGAGCCTTTTTGACCTCTTACTTGAAAATACTATATAGTTATGTCATAGATGACAATGAGAACATATTTACTGGTGTAATAATATATAAATATATAAATAATGTTATTTTGGTTCTGGTAAGGCTATATCTATTGGTCTGGAGATAATATTGAAAAATAGTTCAAAAGGTGTGAATTGGAATTTGAAAAAATGACTTAAATTTATATTATAGTTTAATTATAAATTTTACTAAAATAAAAGAAAATGAACACAAGATAATTTTATTGAGGTTTGTATTTTAATGATCCTAGTCCACTCTTCAATTCTCTCCTAAATCGAGAGTGATGGAACACACTATAACCAATATAATTGAATCTTATTAAGGCATTTCACACCTGAGGTCATTACACAATTTAAATCCTTTACCCCTAGAGGAATAAACCCAAATAATCACACCTTTTTTCTATATGGGGGAACAACACAAATTGTGTTACTTCCCCTAGATGCACAACAAAATTAGTGCATTTTTAGGTAGTCATAAACAAGTAACTTACCATTTAATGTGTAGAATTACACATTACAATTACTCACATATAAAATGAATAAAAGGAAGTAAAATCACAGAACAAGATGAATTATTCATAGTTCGACAATCAATGCAGAAAGTAACTCTCTAGAAGGAAAGGAATAAGTGATTATAGTTTTACTGAGATATTTAATTGGTCACTAAAGTATGTCACACTTGTAATTTCCATAAATATCCTCAACCTCATATATCATTTTTTGGATTTGTCTAATTCTACATATATATATTTCGTTTTTTCACAGTATCTTTAAAATTTGAAATCCATTATTTTTTTCATTGTTAATGTTGTATTGTATTTATTCATTGAATGCTCTTATAGAAAATTCCACATCCATCACTTTAAGAATATGTCTATTAAAATGATATTATACAGTAATAAAATGTTAATATAATTAATAGAGTACCAAATAATAATTATAATCAACACTAATGTCTCTTGGACAACTCACATTTACTGTATAAGATAAACTATTTATACTAAAAGTACATTTAATTTGGTACTCATATTTTCCCACGAAACAACATTAAAATCAAACCCACATGATAATAATTTAATCATATATAAAAGTATTCTAAATAAAATTCTTTGATATTAAAATTACTAATAAGTATTTAACGAATAACCAAGTCAATAAAAACTAGAAAAACAAACCTGTAGTAATTTGAAATATATATAAAACAGAGCATGTTTGAGATAAAATATTATAAATAAAATATGTGACCAATGATAGGTGCTTCAGTAGATTCAATACTTTTCTAAATTTCAACATGTTTTCACTTCATTTTTGTTTACATGGTCTGTACATTTTTTTTCTGGTGGTCAATACATTTTTTTCCTGAATTAGGTACATTTTTTTCATGCGCTAGGTACATTGTTTTCATTCCATTTGTACAGGTTAGAAAATTTTTACTCATAGTCAGTACTCAGATTTATTTACTGACTTTTCCAAATTTTCATTAATGGTCACTCCCTTACTTTTAAAAATTTTCACTCACGCAAGAAAATAGACTTATTTCCATTATTGAAAATAATAAAAATCGGGATCAAGGGTCCAATCCAATATTCACCACCTATTTTATAATTAAAAAAATATCAATTTCTGAAAATTTTCCACCCTTTTGAAATTGATCAAAAATATTTAATGTTTAAAGATGTTACCCTAATCCTGGAAAAATTCATCTATATGATTACTATGAAAGAAACTAACCATTATAAAGTTACATAAAATAAAAAACATGGATTTAATTGTATTTTAAATAAGTATTTTAATGATTTACAATGAATTAGGAAGTAACTAACTATTTAAGTATATGCTAGCGTGCCAACAGAATAAAAAAGACCCATCATATGCACTTGATAAATCGAAAATATGTAAAGTATTTGCTCAGAATTTGGGTGAACATCCCCCCTAAATATATTCTGAATGATTAATTTCCATTATTCTATGTTTGAATTTTATTTTATAAAAATTAGATAAATCCAAGGTGTTTAGTAAATATATCATCCAATGGTTATCTAAGGAAATATATTCTGAAAATATATTTACTTTTTGAACATGATCCTTAATAAAATGATATTTAACCATAAATTTCGTAAACCTAGAATGTGTTGAGAATTTTTTTTTAAAATTAAATAGAAGAATTATTATGAGAAAAAATATAAATACTAACAAAATCATAACCAAAACCTGAAAGGGTTTACATAATCCACAAATATTGAGACCCACATGATGCAATAACTATATATCTAGATTCATCATTGGAAAAAACAATGATGCTTTGTTTCATTGATGCCCATGAAACTACATATTTACCAAGAAAATGACACATACATAGAGTAATCTTCCAATATTTCTTACATGCACCAAAATCAACATTATAATATATAACACCACCAACCATAGTAGCATATATTCAGTGGTTACTTTATTAAATTGGCAAAATATTCACGTAATCAAATCCCAAAGGACCGAGGAGTTAATATTTTTGAAAAACTAGATACATACTTTAACCGTACATTAAAACTGAAAATATAAAATACAAGATAGAGAATCCATTGTGGGAAGTATTATCATATTAGCTTATTCCAACATGTCAAACATAATAAACTTCATGGCCTCCTGGGGAAAAATGAAACATAAAAAAGGGGTGATCTCAGTTTCTCAATAATGGTTATGTCCAGTTAAATCATTCCTAAATAAGAAATGAAACATAATGAAAGGTAAATAATTATAACCCATCCCATATAATCAAAAACATTAGCAAAATAGATTTTGAACAATAAATGACCAAATATTGAAACATAAATAATCACATGATCTAGAAAACTTAATCATGAATATAATAGAAATAAAATAATCACATGGAAATCAAAAACTAATCTTATAATAATAGAATGCATAATTTCCGAATTCTAAAACTTAAATTCAAGGCTTTGTCCAAGAAACCATATTTAAACGGGTAATACATAATATAATACCCAAACTATATTGCCTCGAGAGACCTACCATTGAATCGAGGCGATATATAGGGCCACACCCATTAATTACTAATTACAATACATTTCACATATAAAATTTGTGAAACAAAATTAACTTATATATTTTTATTGAAACTATCATACAAAATTTAAATAACATTCCCTATTAAGTAAACATAATCACAAATCATCATGAGTATAATGGTGAATGGAATCAAAATAATACAACACAAGTCAAAATAATCAATATCCATTTAATAAAATAGGGGTGATGGTATAATAATAGATCAAACTCGATGAATTAGATGATTCAAAAAATGAATTTAACATAGATGAAAATACTTTAAATGAAATCATTGAATAATTATTAATGAAAACAACCTTTTTCACTTTAAAAATCACTTATGTTTAAAATAAAAAAAATAATTATTTAAAGATAGAGATGTAAAATATTTAATTAATGTCCAAAAAATTAAGGTATCATGATGGTGGGAAAATCTACTCATTTCTTATAAGTTAAAAAATTATTCCTTTTGTATTTTTATTAGAAAAGCTTCAAAAAACCTTGTATAAAAAATTATAAAATAAAAAATTCTAAATATTCTGTAAAAAGTAAACGATGAGTAAAAATAAATTTAAATGATCATAGGAGAATAGTATTTTTTTGAAATAATTATAGAAATCATAGCCATGAAAGAAAAATGTATTTTTAAGGAACATTTCAAAAAGACAGTTTTTAAAAAGTAAGTCTTATAAAAATATCACATCATTTATATGAATTTTAATCACAGAAATTAATTATGTGTATATTCTATAAATCCATATTAAAAAGTGGAAATATAATATAAGGTAATAATAAATTAATTTCACCCATAATCATAGCATGAAAAAATCAATGATGTAGATGTTTAACCTAATGAATAGAAATTGAGTTAAGAAATCTCTTACCACATTTGTAATCATTCGGATTATATGCTCAATAAAACAAATAATTAAAAAATGAGAAATTCAGTACCATGTAACTAATTAGATTCATATTATTTTATATGAAAGGGAATTATATACGATACAAACAAGAAATAAGTACTGAGTTAGGCAAATATCTCACAGAAGAAAAGGTGAGATGAGAAACCCTTACCTCACACTTCTCTTTAGTGTATCATTATTAATAATAAATTCTAATTACTTAAATAATTTTATTAATTCATTCCATGACTATATTAATATTTATAATACGTTACATTACCCTTTTTTATCATATTATCACCCATTCATTAAAAATATTTCATTATTTTCATTGTTTCAAGTGCGTTTGTTTCACAGTTTCAAAGTCGGTTCACTTGTGTATAATTATGCATGCTATTGTAAATTGGAAATAAAAATCTAGAAGGGAAATGAAATGGTATTAATTAACTTATATAATTTTATCTGTTCCCATATATCATTTATGTTTATGAAATTAGAATTATGCATTTGATAAAATGTTAATGATAAATGTTTAGTTTATTTTTGCAGTTTTTTCGACCATCATGAACTAGTACCATTTTATTTAATTTTATATCAATATATTGGTTCTAAAACATGAAATAGGTTATAATATATTTTTTAAAAGTTTATATAACCATATTAATACTTTTATGTTCTTCCATGAAGATTATTGTTGAAAAACTAAAATCATTATTCATGGAGATGGGTAACCGCCATAATTTTTACAATAGTTTTGTTTTTTTTGAATAAGAGGAGATAATAAAAGGGATGGATATAATATATTCCATTCATAACATAAAACTACAGTATATACATGATTCTGGAGTAATTATTTTTTAATGTTTTAATGAGGTATAGAGAAGGTATAAGAATAAAAGAAAATAAGAGAGGCGGTTTGAGAAAATTACCTCTTGAATATCACTTTCTTGAAAGATCACTCAAAGACCTTATATTTCTTCTTTTGGTGAGACCAGCATCACATGGACATTAAGAGAGTTGGTTGGATATTTTTTGAAGAGATTTGAATATCTTAATGGCTTTTGAGGAGAAATTGGGTGGTGAGGGGAGATATTTATACTTGATGATGGTTGGTTTTAAGTTATTAATTAAGGATTAATTTATCTTTAAAGATAACCACATTTGGGTGGCATTAATTACAATGAATTTGAGGGATTATTAGTTTTTTAAAGGATTTTTATTGTCCTGAAACACATCTACCACCCATATAAAGTTGTATTTAATTTGGTATTTTAATATTTTACCTTTTAACTCTATCATGATTCATTATTTTACCGATAATATAGTAAATTTTTTATTACCATGGTAAATTTTTTATTAATAAAAATGAAAATTACTTAAAAACATAATTGGTACCTTATGATTCTAAATATAGAATCCATTTTACCAAATTTTGTTCTTAGAACTAGAAAAATTAGATTTAAAACAAAACATGTAGACGCCATGAAAAATCTGGTTTTCAAGAAGAGTATTTCCATAAAAATACTTTTTTATGTGCATTAAAATAGCACTAAAAAAAATACTTTTTTTACTATAAAAAAATATTCTAAAATAAAATATAAAGTTGATAAAAATTAATTTAAGTGGAAAAAATATATGTAATTAATAATTTTGTTTCTGGAAACTATATTCAAATCATAATTTTAATTTGAAATTATTTACTTTTTTTAAAATAAATGATTTTTTACCAAAATTATTATTTTTCACTATTCAATAAAAATAAATATTTTCAGAAAATAAAACAAAAGTCTCCCTAAGCTAATTTTAACATTATGATTTTAAAAATTATGTTTATTTTTCATATATAATTTATATATGTTTCAAAAATTAGTTTTAAAACAAGCACACCATTAAAAGGTGGAAAAATGGCCATTGGAAATATATTTCATTTTTGTGCATAAAATTATATTTATACATATCGCATTCATATCAAATATATTTGATTAATTTAATTTTTTTTGATTTAGTTTATAAATTTAATCAATATAATTCAAAAATAGTATTTATTTTATTTTATTTTGGTTGAAACTCTATTGGGCGCATAATTTTTTTTTATTAAAACAATTCATTTATATTCAATTAGTTTTATATTCATTTAAAATTAATTGATCACCAAATAATTATATAAACATGTGTAATAATTTTTTGAATTTAATTAATCTTTTTTTATAATTTCCATTACAATGGATAGTTGTTAACTATAAAATCACATTAATAGTATATTGTAGTTTCGTAAAACTCGGTCTTGTGTGTAACACAAGATATTGAATATATTAAATTTAAAAAGAGGCAAACCATTAAATATTAGGGTGTTAAATTATACCCTTTCTAAAAAATTGATTCAAATCAATATATTCTTATTATTGGTAATCGTGATGTTGTAACTTTAAATTACCCTTATGTTAATCATACATCATAAAAAGGGTTAATAAAAGTCCCTATTAAAAAGAAGAAAATTAATATACAAAGGTCACCACAAAACTCTGTTCCCCTATAAGATAATAATTGTAAGAATTGAAATGTCGAAATCTAAATGATATATAACCATCAAGTTCTGATTGATATTTATGGAGAACATGGTTAATATATGACTAATTCTCACAAAACCATTGATCACATAGTTTTGAAAATGGTCACTTATATCATAAAAAATGACGATAATAGGATAAAATTTTATTTCAAAATAATTTGATAAGATATACTTAGTTGATTTAATCTCATAATTATGATATCACTCTATGGGTTTTCCATGATCAATCTTTAAATTATTTCATACTCTACGAAATGAAGTTGAAATTGTAATTATTATAGAACTAGTTGATCATAAGATCTATAATGGGAAGGAATGTCATTCCCTCCTTCTCTAGTTATAATAAAAAATTGTTAAAAAAAATTAATCAACAGTCATAAATATTTATACAGAAAAGTAATACATTAGCCTCATAATCCACATCCAAAGTTGAATTTAAAAAATATCATAAAGGGTTTCCCTCATGAAACTTATAAAATATTAAAATCTAAAACATTTGAAAGATAGACCCTAAACTTTTATCATTAATTTATCCAAAAACATGAAGTATATCATAATAATCACATACCAATCATAAAAATACATTCATCATGTATTCTATTGAAACATGGTAATAACCTTATTGAAAAATTAATTCTTCCTAAAAAATATCAGATTGTCGAAAATATTCCTTAATTCCAATCATTTAATAAACTTTTCAAAGATAACATATACCATAAAATCAATAACCAATGTAATGGTCACAGAAAATATCCAATAATAAAATCTTTATGATTATCTCAACATTGATAACATATTAAATGTTATATTTCTTAAATCATCTATTTTTAAAATGATCTACTTTCCACTAAATTACTTTTACTGATCATCAGTATCATTCATAATATTTACTGAAATCCTTAACAAAAAATAATACTAAAATATAATCTCTATATGTTTTATAATTATTATAATGATAATTTCATAAAATATATTTCTTGTATTAAAATACACAATCATAATAATCATTCAACTTTTGCGTATCAATAGTATAAGCATGACCTTGATCCATTTTCTTCTTTTGGGGTATATTCCCTTGAATATTGGGGAATTAATTTTTGTAGCTCTCCATCTCATTAAAGTTAAAAAATATCATGAATTATTTCATTCCCTTTGAATGAAATTCCTTGTGGCCTTTATCTCTACACGTATAATGAACTATTATTCCCTTCAAACAACCAGCAAGGTGTTTAATTCCACAATTATCATAAGTGGGGAAATAATTCTCTCATTTATTCCCTTTATACATATTTTATTACTCCCTTATCTTCTTCTCTAACTTTTCCTTAAATAATAATACATGGAGAATTATTTCTCGGTCTTGATTGAAAAGAAGAATATCTTTATATGATATGAATGTTTTGGAGACAAGTACCATTCAGTGGAATGGATTTAACCCATCAAATAAATAATCAATCTTACTCCTTGGATTATGATTTTAGTCTGTAACATGCCTTGAAAATAATATAAGGTTGGTTTCATACTTAATAAAATTATCATCCCCCTTTTTTTGAGGATCAAGAATTTTTTATCCATATATGCTCACAGTTTACGAGGGAAATATTTTTCTAGATAAAAAATCCATAAAATCGATCCATTTTATGTTTGTTATTTTTAATCATCCTTTTTGTATTGATTCAATGACCACAATTGATATGAATCTCCATAAATATGATAAACATCCATGATATCCTTCTCCTTTTCATTACATCCTAATGTGAGAAAAATATTCTCTAAATAACATATCCATTTCTTAGCTACTAGTATATTTGCAATCCCATTAAATGAGAGATATTATTATTGAATGAAGTAGTATAACATTATTACATAATTTTTTGGAACATTATACTCAGTATGGGTATGATTATTATTTGTAATGTAAGATAATTGTCCCAATATGGTTATAAATTGTTTAGCTTCTGATGTAGCTCTAGCTCCAACAATAGATTCATTATCCTTCCCATGAGGGAAATCCCTACATGGACTATGTGCATTGATATGGTTCCCATTCCTTCTATTAAGATTCATTTCTAAATAGTGGCATACAATATATTATATCATTAAGTTATGAAACGTAAAGTGTAATCTCAAATCTACATAGTGTAAATTAAGAAATTTAAGTATGACTAATCCTTACATCATAAGATGGATTTATTTGAGAGTAAAACCAAATCATATCATAAGTTTTTTCTCCAATATATGTTTTCCTTAATCTAGTTACAATAATTTATAATAAAATTCATTTGAAACCAACTATAATTACCTTTCTATAATATCCCAGAGTTGGTTGTTACATTATTACATTGACACAATATACAAGGAATTTCTTCCCAAAGGAATGAATAGTTTAGTACTTTTGGGAAACTAGTTACATACTTTAACTTTAAGTTATAATTAAAAATATAAAATAAAACATATATAATCCTTTTGTGAAACCATTATCCTCCTTTATTATCACTTCATATCAGTCATAGTAAATTTCATTGCATCCTTCGGGAAAATAAAATATAAGAAATAGGTGATCTCAAATGCTTAGTAAGGGTTAAGAACAATAGAAGAATTCATAAAAAAGAAATAAAAACAAAGGCGAGGTAAATAAATAAAATACATTCCATTTAATCAATAACATTAGTATAATACCGTTGGAATAAAAGATGACCAAATAGTTCCACATAAATAATTACATGAGTTGAAAAACTTAACCATGGATATTTTACTAATCAAATAATCACATAGAAATAAAAAATAGTATATTGATGAGTGAATTAATAATTCCAAGCATTTAAAACTCACCATAAAAGATTCATCCAATACACCATAAATAAATGGGTAATACCGAAACCAATACCTAAACTAGTCTGTCTCATGAGACCTACTAATGCATCAAGAGGCTATAGCGGGCCCTGCCCATCACATACTAGATACAATAAATTCCTTATATGAATTTGGTGAAGATTAATCTATACATATATTTTTATTGAAATATGTATACAAAATGTAAATAACATTCTCCATTAAGTAAACATAATCACAAACCATCCCAAGTAATATAGCGAATGGTATCAAAATAGAACATCCCCGGTTAAACTAATCAATAACCATTTAATAAAAGATTTTCTATGGTAACATAATAGGTCAATATCAATGAAACATAAGATTCAATGATGTATTTTAATATAGATGAAAATAATTTAAATGACGTTATTGAATAATTATTGATGAAAATACCATTTTCAGTTGGAAAACCAATTATGTTTAAAAATCCATGAAATTATAAAAGAAAAAAATTTATTTTAAGATAAACATGTTTAATTTTAAAGTAATTTTCCAAAAATCATGGATTCATGATGTTGGGAAAAACTGCTCCCGCCGTTTGAGTTAAAAAAACAATCCAATCATATTTTTTGGAAAAGTCCAAAATAACATTGTTTTAAAAATAACAAAATAAATCATCAAAACAATTTTTTAAAAGTAAAACATGAGTAAAAATTAATTTAAAAAATTATAGGACAATATAATAAAATGGGGAAAATTATATAAAACATAGAGATAAAAGAAAAAGGGAGTTTTAAGAAAGAATTTAGAAATATATATTTTTGAAAAGAATGTCTATAAAAAATATCATATCAATGAACTGAGTATTAATAAAATGAATCAATTATATTTATATAATATAAATCTATATTAAAATGTGGAAATAAAATATAAGGTAATAAAAATTAATTTCACACATAATCCAAGCATGGAAAAATGAATGAAGTATAATTTTAACCCAATGAATGGAAATTAAGTTAAAAAATACATTACCACTTTGTAATTAATCAAATTGTATAACCCAGAAAAATAATAATTATGAAAACAAAAATTTAATAACATGAAAATAATTAAATTAATGATATTATATATTAAATTTAATGATACGAAACACATATAATAAATAAGTGGTGATTAAGGCACATATCACACTAAAGTAAAAGTGAGAAGAGAATCCTTTACTTCATGCTTTCCTTCATTGTAGAGTTATTTATCCTCATGTGTAAAAGTTCAAAAAATGTTATTAATTAATTAAATAACTATATTAATATTTATAATATGTTATATGATCCATTTCTAACATTTTATCAGCCACTTGTTAAAAATATTTTCATCATTTTCATTGTTTTGGATGCATTGGTTTAATGGTTTCATGGTATGTTCACTAGTGTATAATTGTGGATGTTCTGTTAAAACGAGAATAATACACTAGAATTGAAATTAAATCATATTAATTTACTTCTATAATTTTAAATTGAACAATATATAATTTTTATTTCATACATGAGGATGATTTATTTGATAAAATGTTAATGATAAATGTTTAGTTAATTTTGGCAGTCTTAACGACCATCGCGAACTAGTTTTGTTTTATTTAATATTATGTTTTTATATTAGTTAAAAAACACTAAACGTGTTATATTAAATTTAATAAAATCTAATTTAACAATATAAATAATTTTATTACTATCCTTGAAGTTGGTAATGAAAAACGAAAAAAATAATTATTAATTGAGACAATTAACCGCCATAATTTTGACAATAGTTTCGTTTCTTTGAATGAGAGATGGTAATAAAATATATAGATATAAAATATTAAATTAGTTACATAAATTATATTATTTATATTATTCTGAAGTTATTATTACTTGATTTATAAAGGAGATGAGGAGAGGGTAGAAGATGAAAAGAAGATAAGAGAGGTGGTTTTAGAAAATTACCTCTTGAATATTACAACCGTGAATGATCCTTTAAAGAAATTTGAATTGGTATTTTGGTGAAACCAATATAAAATGGACGTAGTTATAGTAGAGAATAGATATTTTGGAAGATATTTAAAAATATTTTAGGTTTGTGAGGAGAAATGGGATGATGGGGGTCGGTATTTACAGTTGAAGAAGATTGGATTTAAGTGATTTTTTAATGATTATCTTATATTTAAATCCCAACACATTTGGGTAGAATTAATTACAAATAATTTTGGTGATTATAAATGTATTAAATTATTTTTATGATCTTTAAAAACATCAACCATCAATTTAAAATTTTAATTTTAGGTATTTTAAGCTTTTACTTTTTAACTTTAACCCGTTTCATTATTTTACCCTTAATTCTGTAAATATTTATTTGATGATGGAAAATTTTAATTATTAAAAATGAAAATAATTTAAAAACCTAATTTAAGACTTATTTTTAAAAATATTTTATTCATTTTACCAAATTAAATTCAAAAAATTGGAAATATTATATTAAAAACAAAATGTATAGAAAATGATGATCTCTTGAAGTGTATTTTTCAAGAAAAAATATGATTTAATATTTAATATATAATTAATAATAATTATTCTATAATTGAAAATTAATATTTATATAATATATAAATTTAACTTAAATCATTCTCCATTAGGAATTATTTTATTTGATAAAAAAGGAAACATTATGTTCTTTAAAACACTCTTCATAAAAAACAACATTTAAAACACAAAAATAAATTTATACTAAAATAAAATATAAAATAGATTAAAAATAATTTAAATAGAAGAAATATAAAAAAATAATAATAATTTAATTTAAACTGTATCAAAATAATAAAATGTCATTTACATTTCAAAATTTATTGAAAATAAATGATATTTTTACAAAAAAGGGAATTTTTTATTATTCACTGGAAAATAAACATTTTTATAAAAATAATAATAATTATAAAAAAGACAATTTTTACATTAATATTTTAAAAATGAAGTTATACTTGGAAAATATAAATTTTAAAAGTGTCAAAATATAGTTTTCAAATAATCTCACCATTAAAAGGAAAAAATATTGCCTTGAGAAAAATATAAATTTTAATGCATAAAATTGTATTTTTTCTTATCATTTACATATCAAATCTATTTTATGAATTTCAAAAAAAGTATTGAATATATAAATTTAATTAAGTGAATTAAATAATAGAAATTAATATAATTTATTACGATGAAACAACTTTGTGTGAATAAAATATTACTTTTTTATAAAAACATTTCCTTTATATTCACATAGTTTTTATATTCATTTCTTATTAATCAGTCATGAATGAATTATATAAACATGTGTAATTTTTTTTACCAATATAGAGAATCCATTTAATACCTTCTATTACAATGGATATTTTATGACTAGTACATCACATTAATAGTGTATTGTAGTTCGGGAAAACTCAGTATTGTGGGTAACACATGCTATTAAATATATAAAATTTAAAAAGTAAAAACTGTAAAATCATAGGGTGTAACATAATATCTTATCATATTAATATTATTTATAGTAGGAGAGAATAAGAAAATATTTAAGTAACCTTAGATATATTTAATAATTATTTTAAAATATTTAAAATGGATCTCCATATGATCACTTTGATTTCTAACACACATAGAAACTGAAAACATTAAATCAGGGTGAGAAGTAATTAAAGGTAATATACTTATAATTATACCTCTATAGATTTAAACATAAATATATTTTCTAGATATATATAAATATATCTTTAATGTAGTACTCAAAAGTGTATTTTTACTTTTAGAATATTCTAAAATAAATCCAATGACAAAATCTTTCACAGAGAGCGATTGATTTATAATAAAAAATCACATATTTGTAAAATTTGTGAACCACGGAAGCATTTAATTTCTCCCATATTAGTCTTATAAAATTTATAAGTCATCAAATATTAAAATTATTTACAAATATTTTAATTTTAATATCCAAACATAATATCCTCAAAATAAATTTATATAATCTAAATATCATTAAATAATTTCTTAATAAACAAATTTGGGTCCAAATTTTAATTATCGAAACTATTTTCCAAAAGAAAAATAGTTTACCTTTCATATCAAGACCAATGAGCATGTTTTAAACCATATAAAGACTTATAAATTTTAGAAACATGATAAATATTATATTTAATTTCAAAACTAGGGGCATTCAAACATACACATCTTTAGAAATACAAATATTTAAAAAAGTAGGTTTTATAAAGATTTTATATAATTTTAAACCATGAAAAGTTGAATATGCTAGAAATATAATAAATTACTATCAACTAAAAATAGATTCAATGTAATTCTAAAATCTAGAAACCTATTCTTTCCTGTTTCAATGTGAAAGTAATATATCTTTTTTAAATGTATTTCTAGATTTATCAAGTTCATTTCAAAAGTTCCATTTTGTTCCAATAACATGATAATAATTTGATAGAAGAACTAATGTATAAAAATTATTTCTGGTAAAATAATTTAATTAATATTTAATATCCAAAATCTAATTAGCACCACATAATGCCTCATCAATATACATATGAATAAAAACTGAAATAAAATCACAATAAGGAAAAATATTCATAATAAAATTCCAAGTTTGAAAATTATATTCAAAATTACTAATCACATTCTCAATTTGATAATCTCTATGATAATTTCAAGATATTTCATGAAAAGGTTCATAATTAGAAGAAATATTATACCCGTTAATATGTGAATCTGTATCTTGAGGAACATCTTCTTCAATAATTAAAATTTCTAAATTTTTCCTAAAGTTGGTCAATATCATCAACTATTTTATTCAAATAATTTTCATTAAACATAACATGAATGGATTCTTAAATAAACATGGTTATTTTATTATATACTATATATTCAATACTATTATTTTAATATCTTTTAAAAATATCTTTATCTTAATTTTCATAAAATTTATCCAAAATATACTTAGTATTAATAACAAAAAACATACATCCAACGACTCTAAAATAGACAAAGTTATGTTTTCTTCCATTATAATGATAAAGTTGGGTATTTTTCAATAATTTTATTAAAATATATCTATTTTAAATATAAAAATAAGTATTCAAAACTTATCATAAAAAAAATTTAGAAAAATTAAGCTCATTTATCTTAGTGCTAGGAATTTCTTGATGTTTTTTTTGTTTTCCCTCTTCACCAAACCATTTTGTTATGGTATTCTATGGATGAAAAATTATGAAATTACCAATTTTCATAAAAAAATGTATAAATAATAGATTTTAAAATTACCCATCATGAAAACTTCTAAATATTTTAATTAAGTTTACTTTCTCATTTTAAAACATTTACAAAATGTGATAAATTTAGATAATGTTTTAGATTTAAGTGTAAGAAAGTGAATCCATGTGTATCTACTAAAATAGTTAATGAAAAAACATATCTTCTACCAACCATACTAGAAGGTTTCATATGATAATATAAATCCAAATTAATAAGATCAAGAGGCCTTATAATATTTACTTCTTTAATTAATGAGAAACCACTTTAGTATTGTTTTCATTTCATATAAGAATCACATACAATTTATTTTTCTCATTATGATTTGGTAAATGTAAATCTAGTTGGTTCTTTGATAACTTGTGTATCAATATGAAATTAACATTTCCTAATATTCTATCCCAAAAAATATTTCAGATTGTATAGAATTTAAAATTTTTAAATTTTGATCAGTTTATTCCACAAATTTTATTGAATAAATGTTGTTTTTTCTATTTCTATAAAATAAAACTTATTTATTCTTGAATACTGTGTATTTTTCATTTTTAAAATTTTAAAATATTCCATCATCACATAGTTATGAAATTATTATATAATGAATTTTCAATCATTCAATATATAAGAATTTATAAATAATAACAGACTTAGAAATTCCAACCTCACTAAAACCTTTTACTATTCCAGTACAAAAGGCATAAAAGTAAAATTTCCTCCCTCAAATTTATTTAATAAAGTAATATTTTTAATATCATGATCCATGTGTCTTGACCATCCAATTTACATGTACAATACAACTCTTTTTATTCTTTTAAGTCACTTTTAAGACAATAATTTACTTAAGAATTATTTGGTACCCATGAAAATTTGGGTCTGGAAAAAAATTACATATACAATTTTAGGAAGAAAAATTGATTTGAAATTATTTTTTATAGAAAATATTGAAGATAATTATTTAAAAATAAAACACTTAGTATATCCTCAAGACTATGGAAATATCAAGGAACTGTCATTGGAATAATAACCATTCATATGGAATGTAAAACATATAGTTGTATATGGACTTATATTAGAGATTTCAAAAAATAATGTCTTATACATTTTAGGTAAATTATTATCATAACCAAGATATGATATCTTGTTGTAAAATTTATTAGAAATCATTATTTTATGAATGTTTTCTTTACCATAAAAAAATGGAGATATTTTACTTCAAACTTTTTTACTTTAATTTTCAGATATTCATTCTAATTTAAAAAATATAAGAATTAATTACTTTAGATTAATGAAACATAAACATGAAATAAAACTATATCATTAGTTTATCATTTTTAGCAAGAATATTTTTTAGCTTTTATTGTGAAATTTCTAGATATGTATAATTTTAATTTTTTTCAAACTAGGTAGATTTCTTTAGATTTTCACTACCCATAATAATATCCTTATGTTTTTTCTTAAAACCAATGTATAAACTAGTAAAATATTAAACTTTATGTTTAATAATAAAATCATATTTAAATAATTACTTATATATGGGTTTTATTCATAATCCTATTTAGAATATAAATAATATATAAAACCTCTTACCAAATTTGATGAATCCATTTAGAATTTTTTTTTCCAAATCCCATTCAGAAACAAATTCTTAATTAGTAATCTTTAGTTCAACTCCAACAATCTACCATTTCATTATTTTCATTCTTATATTATTTCATTTCATTTTTATCTATTTTTTCCTTAATAAATTTTTCTTAATGTTCCCTCTCTTCGAACACACATAACAAAATATATCTTCAGAATAAATAAAAAAATTACCTTTCACCTTATCCTTGTGATAATCCTTAGTATAGTCTTTCTAAGATCTCGTTGAGTATCCTTTATTCTATCTGTATCCAACCTTTTTAATACTGGTCATATTATTTATATCATTAATCAATAAAATGTAACAATATGAGTATGTAGATGCATTATATTTAAAATTAATTGCCTTCTTCATTGAATTAAATTCTGCAGTAATATATTTTTTACTTATATTTTAATAATTATCCTATATGCTCATTAAGAATATATTCCTTAAAATTTATACATTTATCTGTTTCAATGTTTTTATCATGCCACATATTATAAATTTATATAAGTAATCTTTAAATAAGGAAATTATTTTCAAGAGTCACTGATAAAGAAATCATACAATTTACAATAATATTAAATCTATAAAAAATTTGATTAAAACATTCTTCTTCAACTATTTTATACTCTTGATATTCTTCTCTTAAAATAGAAATATTCATCACATTTTAGTTCAAAACATACTTTATAGCATCTTTACTAACCAATGATTCAGGTTCACCTTTAGGTATCTTTTATAGATTTACCATTATTGTCTAATGATCAATTATAAGTTTCATTAATAAATCTTCCATATTCTATTTACAATATCAATAATTAGTACCTGGAAAATTAGGTTTTTTTAGGTATACAACCATAATTTTAATTAGTTCCTACTATATTAAATTAGTTATTTTCCCCCATTATATATAAGTCATGATTTTTTGAGAACAAATATAATATATATAGTGTTAGGATTCCTCTAGTACCAATTCGTTGTCTGAATTTAATATATACAAATAGGAAAGAGGGGGTGAATTGGTATATTAAAAATAAATTTAAATTTATTTCATAGTTTTAATGTAAATATAGTTTAAATAATATAAAATTAAAATAAGATATTATTACAGTGGTTTTGAACAAAATGATCCTAGCCCACTCTTCACCCCTCTCATGAACTAAGAGTGATAAAAACCACTATAACCAATACAATGGAATCTTACAATGACTATATCTCATATAGAGTCACTAACTAATTTCAAATTCTTTTTCACCTAGAAGATAAAAACCAAACAAAACCTTCTGTTTTCTACCTAGAGGCACAACCTGAACTCCCTTCCCTTTTACACATAGAGATAAAACCCAATGCCAAACTTGTTTGGCAGTCACCACCCAGTTACATACATTTTATGTGGTAGTTTAACTAATTATAATTATGTAGATAGAAAATTAATTTAATGAATAAAATTCACAAAACTAGATGAATGATTAATAGTTAGAGGGTCAAGGAAGAATATCACTCTCCATCCAAAATGGAATAAATGATTATAGTTTGTTTGAGAGATGTAGTTGATCACGAAAATATTTCACACATTTAGAGTTAAAACAATATCCTCAATTTCATGTATATTTTTCTGGATATGTCTAACTCCATGTATATAGATTTCCCTTTTTGCAGTTTCTTCCAAATCTGAATTCTATTGTAGTTTTTCATTCCCAATGAGGCATGGGGGTTATTCAATGAAAGAGCATGAAAAATATACCCATGTGGATCATGTTGATAATTTTTAACATTATAAGAATGTTTTATATTAATAAAGTGTTAGTTTAATTAATATAGTACCAATGAAAAATTATAATGAACATTAAATTAAATTTTAATACTCACAAAAGGTTTGCAAGATCAATTGTTCATATTCTAACTACATTTAATCTGGACCTCACCTTTTTTCAAGAAACAATGTTAAACATCAACCAACATGAAAATCATATAATCTACAATACAATTATTCAAAATTAAATTACTTGTTATTAAATTAATTAAAAATTATTTAAGGAATAATAAAATCATGAAAAATATGTGAAATAAACAATTAGTAATTCAAAATATATAATTTTAAATAAAACAATTCACATTTTAGCTAAAATATGATAAAATAGGTGACCATATATATGTAAAATTATATCTATTACACTCTAATAATTTTAAACTTACATTCAATTTTTTTTCATAATGTCAGAAAATTTTTGTTCATGTAGTCAATACATTTTATTTATGTGGTAGGTAAATTGTTTTCCATATAGATGGTATATTGTTTTCATGGTGTTGCTAAATTTTTGATCATATGGTATGAAAATTATTATTCATGTCGTAGGTACATATTTCGAAACTTAAAATCTTGTTCAATACTAAAATTCACTTCTTATAAATATCCAGGCTTATCATACATAGATATTACATCATTTTTATGAACATTTATTATATTACACAAACTCATATCATAGTATTGTAATGGTATAGTTCCTTTAGACACAAAAAGACAAAAATAACTTTTTTATAGGTAAACTACATCATCTCCTATAATATTTTTCTTAACTGTCACCCTTTTATACGTATCATACAAAATACATTTATTTATGACATTAGGAAGTGACACATAAGTGAGGGTGATATTTGATTCTTTGGAAGGGTAAATAGAAGAGAGAATAATGTATAATATGGGAATGAGGGTATGAGAACATGATTATAAAATTTGAGAACCATACCCTTCATATCAAAAATCATAATCTTGATTCATGGCTTAAATGTTCATAGTTTATAACACATGAATAATAAGGGAACATAACATCATGATTTTTGGTATCATAATATTGGTATACGATATATATTTTTGTAATAAACATAATCATAGAAAATCATATGTTAATGATACACACCAAAAATTAATAACATGTTTGGCTTAGTTTAACCACCTTTTCACCTACTTCAGGCTTGGGGTAACCACACTTATACCCTCTTTTCATGATTCAGATAACGGAACATGTACCCTAATTTTTAGAATTAGGTAACCACCAATGTACCATTAAATTTCTTAGAAAATTTATGATTACCCAATGCATCAGAGGAAGATATAGGTCCTACGTTTCACATAATGAAAATCATACATATGTGTTCAACATTATCATAAAACATTGATCATATAATAACCCATGATGTAAAATAGGTTTCATAAAAACATTATCAAATCATAACATGTGGAAAATAGATATGTTTCATAATCATATCATAATTTCATCATAGTATAACCCATGTAAGAAAAAGTTGGTTTCGTAAGAATTTTATCATGATATAAACTATGGAAGAGAAACAAATTTCATAAACACCTTGTAATGTATTATACATTTACTAGCTATGGTCTAATTAACGACTTCCAGCATTTGAATTATTTAATGGAATCACTGATTACCATCAAAGGTTTTTTTGTTATACAACATCCTTATTTCAAGGAGGATGTAAAATGTATTAATAATATATAAAATTTTGTATCATGTCTTTATATTTTAGTGTGGGAGCTGACCATGAATTGTTTTTTGAATAATAGAATATTCTACCAGTATCATATGAGAGACTCAATTAGTGACTTAATTTTGAAAAAATATTTCAACAAATCATGGACAAGGACATCTTAGATCACTCTTATCTGGTGATTGGCGAACAAAAGGTTACCCACTGATAGAGTCTCATAATTCTTTGGAACATCCCTTTGTTCCATGTCTTAGTTTTTCAACCATTATAAAAAATATATAGAGTATTTATTTATTAGATGTGAGACTACTATGGACCTATGGAATAGCGTATTCACCATATTTGGAATCTATGATCCAAGATTAAAATTTTCACTATGTTTTTTAGTTTTTCACAAACCATTTTTTATCAACCCGAATTAAAAACTTGTGTCAGGTTGTAGTGGTTGAACTATTGCATTCTCTCTGGCTCATCCACAATTCCCTGATCCATGATATAAAGTCACTTTGTCCATGACTGGTGACGTTGAGTGTTATTTTCTCCTTCAAGGAGTCGGCCATGATACATAAGGGATAAAGCCAAAATAGTGGTCATTATTTCGTAATTTTATGAACATTGGGTGATTTTGGGAACAATGAACTCAAAATTGGAATTGTTGAGTTTTTTTGGAAACCACCTATACCTAATTGGATCAAAATAAATTCATATGGGGAATTGAAAGAAAATTTGGGTTCCTCATGGTGCGGAACAATATTTCATGATCACAATGAAATATAATGGGATTATTTAATGGTTCAAGTGGAGGGGAAACATTAATTGAAGTAGATATGCAAGGAATCATAAATGCAATTAAATTTGAAAAGCTGAGAGGTTGGAAAAAAATTTGGATGGAAAGTTATTATTCTATTCTCATAGAGGCTATAAGAAATGGTATATTTCATATTTTATGGAGTCTCATGGTGTGATGGATTAAATATATGTCTACTTTATTACGCCTCAAAAATATTGTCACACATGTCTATCAGGAGGAAAATATGTTGGAATATAGTATTTATAATAAAGGATTTGGTATGGTGATCACTTGGCCATATTCTCTTCCACCCTATTTGATGTCACATTATTATAGGGATTGTAATAATCTTTCACTTTTCATTATTCTCTAACATTTCATTTCATTAATAAATACATATGCCTAGTATAGTTGAGGATCATTAAAAAAATTCATTCAGGGAATGAATAAGAATTACATCATTTTTAATATCCCCCAAAAACCATATTTTATATCAATGGGTTTCATCCATTCAAGAAAATGATTTTTAAATATCACTTGGAACCTTTCTTTGAATAAAAAGACATTTTCATTTAAAATTAATTATTAAAACATTAAACATGTTGGAAATACTTTTCATTGAAAATAAAATTCAAAACATATAAGGAAGATTTAAAAATTATTTAAGAAATTTCTTGAGGAAAATTTACTTTTCAATTCTAAAATACATTTTAAAATATAAATCATTTTGAAAACATTTTTAGAAAACATGGTTTAATGAATTAATTGGCTTTTCAACTGCAAATTTGTCTTTTCCTAAAATCATTATTTTATTAAACTCTTGAGTACATAATGATAAGAAAATGAATGGAAAAATGTATTATAATGGAATAACCAATGGAGTATAAAACACACAAGTATCTTTAGAGATGTATTTTAAGATTTTATCCTTGGAAGCTTAATCATAAACAAGCTCGATAAATAACGATATTATAACATAAAACCATACCACTTTGGTAACATTGAATTGAAATCCCAATAAAATATAGATACTAAAATGGATATGTAAATACCAATAAATTTATGTATAATAATCATAAAACACATTCATGGTCATTATATACACCACATAAATGAAATATGTGGTGAATATGGCTTGTGTCTCCTAGAAGTAAAAATTTAGATAGAAATACCATAACTTATGTCTTGACTAAATTCGACACATTAAAACCACCATTATAATAAAAATAATTTTATTATATATATATTAAACAAAACTATTTTTATATATAATACCATATATTATTTTATAATGAACTTTTATTACCTATTTATTAATTGTTTTTGCTAAAGTAATGTTTTAAGTAATATCTGATTTCTTTTTTTGTATAAGTTTTTATTTTTTTATTTTTGGTACTATTAATTTGATAATGATTTAATCATATCAATAAATTTAACCATGATATATATCATATAAAATCATAATTTATTAATATTTATTAATCCATAAAATTTAGTGATAGAAAATGAAATAAACTATTCATAGAGATGGTATGCCATATATACTATTGAATTTAGTTTTCATTTTCTCAGCATTTTGAAAGAATTAAAGGTAATTGATAAATTAGTATTAAAGAATTATTTATGTCAGATATTTCAAAAAATATATCATCAAAACCATCTTTATTACCTCCCATGTAAAGATTTAATGAATCACCACTCTTTGTGTGGCGATAGTCCGCCGTACACATGAGTGACGTTATCATATTCCTACAAAATAAAAAATATTGAGTTTTGTGTGATATAATAATTAAATAGAAATAATATCTTAAATATCATATATAAATAATAAATCTATCTTTATTTCCATCCATGAGAGGTGGTAATAGAAAAATGAAGGACATCTTTTCACGAGGTTGTAATCCTCCATACACATGAATGATGATTTCATAACCCATTTGATTAAAGTGTAGATGGTTGTAGGTTATTCCCATAACATAAAAAATATACTTATATGTAAGATAATGAATTTTTTAAATAAAAAAGGTATAATAATAATTTATGTTGTTTGAAATGGAAATAAAAAAATGCTCATTGATGAATGTTACCTCTTCCTCAGATATCCTCCATAGGATTTCCACAAAACCTTACAAGGTTGGATTTATATACAAAATAATAATTATAGTATGATATTAGGTAATTTAAGAAGTGATTTTAGTAGATATTGGTTAATAAAAAATTCTTAAGAGGTGTGAAGAAGGGAATGGTTGTGGTGACCTTTTATATGTGGGGGATATTAACCCACTTGGAAACTACATGGAAATGTCCAAAGGAATCAAAAATAATAAATTTATTCACAAGAAAATATTATCCAAATGATCCTAGATTCTATATTAAAAATGATAATATAGAAATAAGTCCATAAAAAATTATTTAGACTTGTGTTGGGTCATTTTTAAACCTTATCGCTTTAGTTTTACCCTTAGTAAACAAATTTTTACCTTAACTGCAATAATTAGTTTTTACTATTTTCACTATTCATTTTTGTCCAAAATTAAGTTTAAATTATTAGATAATATAAAATATTATTATTATAAATATGGAATAAATTTTTTTAGGTTCCTTTCATATAATATGAAAAACATTTTTTTATATTAATCACATAGAAAAAAATAAAAAATTGAGTATTGAAAGTAAAATAATATTCAAAAGATTACAATGATTTTATATCCAATTTGAATATTAAGTTGATTATGATTAAATATATTAGTTAAAAATAATTTAATTTTACTCATTTTACTTTAATATAAGTATAAAATATAATTTAAATTAATAAATAATCTAACAAAATTTCAATTTTCAATGAAAATTCAGTACTTTTCACTATTCATCAAAACATGAATCTTTTCAAAAAAAATCCCAAAACACCAACCTAAGTTAATTTTAACATTATTATTTCAAAAATTAAATTAAAATTTTCAAATTAATTTTATATATTTTTTAAAAATATATTTTATTAATGATTACAAAAATGAATGATAATCTTTTTTTGAGAAAATAGTATATTTTAAACAGATAAAGACTTTACTGAAGATTAAGTTCTTTTATCAATATTTTATCATTATATAAAACCATTATTCATAATATTTAAAATTAGTTATTATTATTAATAACTTTATTTTTAATGTTTTTGTTATAATGATCATGTGTAGATAACTATAATATATAGGGGTTTTTTTGAAACCCAGTGTCATGTGTAACATGGGCTAACCCAATGTTGTGTATAGTGAAAAATTAAATTGGTATTGTGTGTAATGATATCCAAATTACTATTTTTTGTATCTTAAGGAAAAATTAATAATTCATGTGAATAACCTTTATGGTGTTTTGTTTTAACAATGTTTTGAATTTTTTAAAAACTAACTCACTTGTAAAAGAATGTTTTTGTCTTCCTGGAATTAGACCTATTCCATTTTAATGAGGTTATTTTTTAGACCCATGTTTTCATATTGATATTCCCTAAACACTTTTTCATATTTAGTTTCATTGACAAGACAATTAAAATAATTTAATTCAAAATAAATGGAGAAATAATTAGATTAATGATGAGTTTTGAATGAACAAAGTGAAGTGAGGAGTTAGAATGTTTTCATAATTTCTAAACAAAATAAGATAATGCTTTACTGATCAATATGTTATCAAAAATCATTAAAACATTCATGAGAAAATATTTTGAATAAATTAAGAGAGGTATCAAGGATGTAAGAAATTCAATATGAGGAATTTCATTGTCATGGAAATTTTATCATAATAAGGATTCCATCCAAATGGGAATTTCATCACAATTAGAATTCCATCATAATGGGGTTTAAATTGTATTGATAACAACATCATCTGTTACTGTAGATCAAATCATCCATCTAAATCATCAAAAACCTTTCGTACCAATGATGATCGTACTCATACATATGAGGAAAATGATTGTACCCAAATTTATCATAACCATATGGAAAGAGGAAAGGATACTAACAATCATATCATGGCCAATCACAGGATCGTAATGAGCTGAGAAATAAAAATATTATAATGAGCTAATAAAGAAAAATATTGTAATGAGATGAGAAAGAAACAGATCATAACAAAGCTCAGAAACAGACATATCGGGATGATGCTAAGAAATAAAAAAAATCATAATGAGCTGAGAAAGGTATAATGAATTGAAGTTTTCATACATGAATTTCAATTTTTTATAAATCTTGGTGAATTTTAAATAGGTTTTAAGGAGTAAAAGTTTATGTTTTAAATGTGGTATTTTCAATGATTTTGATATTTGAGGAAGCGGGGAACATTTCTATGTTTCCCACCATTTTTTTCCGAGTTGCTTATAAATATATCCTCAAATCATTCATCCATTCAAAAAAATCACACATACACAAAATGTAGTGTTATATATAATTACAAATTTAAAGTTCCCATCTAATTGAAGAAGTATTGAATTGAGAATTATATTATAGTTTGAGTTTTTCAGATTGAAACTAAGTTCATCATATTCCGAATATTAGATCTATCAATATCGTATTTAGGAAATCAGATCCAAAATCCATCATCATTGTACTGAGATAATCTGATCAATTATCTAGCATCATTTTATTGAGAAAATCTAATAATGAAACAATCATTATCAGATTGAAAAAATATGATCCATCCAAATTACTTTAAGGATTTTTACTAAGCAATCGTGGAGGTGATTTAAAAATGTATTTATTCATTTTTTTGGATCAAATGTTTTATCAGAAAAAATTGTAAACTGATGTGAGTTAGTATATTCATTTTTATAAATATATAGAAGGTGTCTAATTGGAGTTGTAACAAGGTATGTTCACTTAATCTTAATAGTATATATCTATCGACCTACAAGTGTAGCTATGAAAAGTATGTAGGTTCTCACAGTAAGGCTAAAATTTTAAATCATGTGTGATTTAATTTCTTTCCTACTATTTTTTGCATGAGTATAAAGATGATAAAAATATTAATCATAACAAGTTACTAGGGTTATGTTTTGAAAATAATTAAAACTTATAATAGTGAACAATTTATTCAACCTCCCTTCTCAGTTATTATTTGATCATTTTGGACTTAAATTTATTTCATATGAAGGGTTCCATTATTTAAATCCCTATAATGGATCATATCAATTACATCAATAGTATAGTACTTCCTACATTCGATGGAAAAAATATTATTATGGATGGGAAAATAATATGATTCCTTATAACCTATCTCTTGGGCTAGATTTTCTTGATGCTGCTACTATTTGTTTTCCACCTATTGAGAAATATGATACTATGACGTGTGATAAGAAGAGAAATATTGAAGTTTATGGAATGGATATAAATGAAATCATTATGTATTTATCATATAATTTTTATCATAAGGTGATGGGTCTCAAAACATCAAAAAGAATTTGGGACAATATGGAATTTTTTTATGGGCATACAATGATTAAGGTAGAAAAGATAAAAATATGACATAGTAAATATGAAGAATTTAAAATGAGAGTTGGAGAAACAATTGATCAATAATTCAGCAAAATAAGTGATTTTTTTCAACCTTAGAGGATTCAAATACCTCATGGAATGTTCTATAATTATTAAGAAACCATTGAGAATGTTTTCATACAGGTTTGATTTTAAAATTTCTTCTTTAAAAGATACAATTAATTTATCCCTTGATGAATTACATAACTCTCTTATTTCTAATGATATGAGGAAATATCCCATGTTTAAAAAGAATAAGAATTATTAAAATAGATTTTCATGCTATAAAAAAGTTTAAAATACATGATATTGAAGATGTTGATCAATGTGAATATTAAGATATAGAAGATGATGAGTTGAATGAAAAATAATGTCTCTTATATCAAATAAATATTGAATAAGAATAAGAAATTATGGGGGGAAATATCAAATCATTTGAGTGTCATGAAATCTGACACTATTCTATGAATTTCCCCAAGAACAAATTTGGGTAATACCAAGAGGATTCTGATAGAAAACCACGATGGAAGAAGTGGATCAAAAATGATAAAGAGGAAAAGTCTTCCAACAGATACAAGAAGATGTTTACTGGAAACAAAAGAAGTATGTTGAGTAAGAATATTGAATTATACTCAACTGAAAACAATTTTTTAAATATGAAATTTCAGAACAATTAAAGAACAATCATTGCAAATGTTTATAAAACAAAAAATTCCTCAGAGAGTAAAGAAAGTGGTGATGAATCTTATAGAGGGTATCAGATCAAAACCGAACATATTGGATTTATTGAGGAAAGAAATATCAAAAAATAAATTAGAGTTATAAATAATGATTTTAAATAAGTTTTTTGTGGATGAAAAAATGTTATCAAGGAGGTTAAAGAATACGTCATAGAGATTTTATGTTAGAAACATAGAATTTATGAACAGGGAAAGATGATTGAATATCTTAGTAATAATATAGAAACTAAGAAATAATAATTTAACAAGTTTCAATAAAAATATATTGATTCTACAAGAATATTGAGGAATATTAATGAAAACATCATCAAAGCTTCATAAGTAAAAGTCGATACTTATAAATTTTCTAAGAGAGATCAATACAAGAATCAGATGAAATACTCTCTTACCAAAAAATGTTTCATTTGATTCCTTTAACATTTTAGGTCACGTAAATAGAATTAGTAAATATTAGGTAAAAAAAAATTTGATCGACTTATAAAATCTACAAAAGTAGAAAAATTACTCAAAATAAATGATGGTACACATTTTTATTTTGTTAGAGTTGAAATAAGTTATCAAACACAACAATGTTTCAATAGAGAAATATAATATTTCTATGGTAAATATTTTTTTGATGGTTATTTCTGGTATTGTGGAATCTATGGTCATAGGTCTTGAACTTTTTGGCACAAAATATCCTTACAGGGATGAATGTTTGAGAAAAGTAGAAGAAATAGTGAATGTATAATGAGAAACATTCCTAACTTATAGAAAGATGTAAAAGTGAAATCTCAATATGTTAAAAACACAATGATAAGAAATAAATTTAAATGATTATAATAAGTTTTTGGAATATTTTATCATGATTTTCATCATGCCAAAAGATGTATGAAACTCCTTCTTAATCAATTTTCACATGATTGAAAGGAAATGAAAGATGGAAGGAAGAAATTTGAGAAAAGGGATTTTCTTATTTAAATATATTTGAAAGAAAGTAAATGGAAAAAACCATGGATACTTGATAGTGGTTTCTCTTAACATATTACAGGTGATATAAAAATCATATAATATGGTAAATTCATGATGAAGGTGCATATGATTTGGTATTGATAGTTCCTTAAAAATCAAAGGAATTAAAATAGGTGAGATTGAAGACAAAAAGTTGAAATATAAAGAATTTTCGTTTGTTTATGGGATAAAACATAACATACATAGTGTAAGTTAACATTTTGATGATGAAAAATATGTTGTTTTAAGAAAATATTTCTATATCATCAAAAGTGTGAATGATGGGAAAATCATTACAAAAGGGGAAATAACTAATGTAAATCTCTTTCAAAAAGAAGAATTCAATAACTCATATTACTTGAGTTCTAAAGATAAAAAAAATTGTAGAACCAAATACTTGAAACATTAGGAAGAAAAATATGAATAAATATTCTAATGTGGATGTAGTTCATAATTTTCCAGAAATGAAGAGAAGTGATGAAGATGTTTCAATTTCTTTAGAGAAATGAAAGATAACTATAATAGTCATAAAATATTTTAGATTCAATCTATCAAACCACTTGAGATTATTAATATGATTTATGTGGGAAAATGAGACATGAATAAAAACATGAGATCTATTATTTACCAATTTTATTGATTATTTCCCTCTGATAAAAAATATCATGTTTATGAAGCATAACTCAGAGAATATTGAAGGGATAAAATTATTTAGAAAGTATATTGAGAGAAAAATCAGGGTTTACATAAATAATTTTAGAATAGATTATGGTACCAAATTCCGAATAAATAATTTTGAAACATATATAAGAATGCATAGTATTGAACATTAGTATAGTTCTCCTTATAATCCCCAACAAAATGGAGTATCAAAAATATATAATATACGCTTTCTTGAAATGGGAAGAAATATGTTATATAAATACAAACATTCAAAATTCTAGTGGATTTAAGCGGTTTGTACTGATGTACATGTTCAAAATAAATTCATGTTGAGAATAAAAACTAACATGACTCCTTATGATATGTGTTATAAAAAAAAGCTTCATTGAAAACATCAATGTTTTTGGAAGACAATGTTTTCTCAAAATAAAAAATACAAATTTAGGAATGTTTGATGAGAAATATGAGAAATGAACCTTTATGGGTTATTCATTAAATGAAAGAACTTATAAATGTCATAATTTTTTTTAAAAAAATATGGCGGACTCATATGATGCGAAGGTAATTGAAAATCAAAGTTCCATAACAAATTTGTTGAGATTTCTGAGGAGGATTAACTTGAGAATTAAAACATTTGTGAAAGTAAATAAAAACATCATTATCATGACTAAAAAGAATCATGTAATGAGGAAATTTCAGTTTGTGGAGAAACATTGAAATTTCCTACCTATCTAAAACTTGTTGAGTCATAAAGAATTATTGGGAATGAAAAGGCTACCATTTAGAAAATAAGAAACATGATATTAGATAATCAGACTTCACTTATCACAAAATTTAAACCATAATTTTTTGGAGAATTTATTCAACACAATGAATGGGTTGATGCTATGAATAAAGAATTGGATCATATTGAAAAGAATAAAACATGGAAACTTATTTCCGAGCCAGCAAAAAAGTGTTATGAGAACCTATTTGGTTTATAGAAAACATATTTGAATGAGAATGGAGGTGTTTCTAGAAACAAATCAAGACTTGTATGTAAAGGATATGAATAAGAGGAAGGTGTGGATTTTGGTGAAACCTTTCCCCCAGTTACAAGGATATAAAACCATCATAATGTTTCTTTAAGTAGCCTCACATCGTAATTAAAATGTTCATCAAATGGATGTAAATTCATCCTTCTTAAATGGTGAGATTGATGAAAAATATTACATTGAACAACCTTGTGGGTTTCTAATTGACGAGAAGTAAAAAAAAGGTTGTAAATTGAAGAAATATTTTTATGGTATAGAATAATCCCCTCATTCCTAGTATTCTAAACATGATTCTTTTTGAGAATGTTGAAATTTTCTTATAGAAAAGTTGATGAGAAACATATATGTGAATGATATTTATTTGGGATCTCTTATTGTAATTGTTTACATGGATGATATAATTTTTTCTGAAGATAGAGAATATTTTTTTAAAACATTGTCTGGGGAAACGATGAACAATTTTGAAATGTCTATGTTGGGAGAATTAAATTTTTTCTTATTATTATTAGTTCCATAGAAAGAAAAATACATTTTCTTTTCATGAGAAGAATATTCCAGGGAATGTTTGGGATGAAAGAGTACATAAATGTCTAAACATCTATTTTATGGAGCACAATGTTGAGTAAAGTTGAAACCAAAATATGTGTGAATCATATAGACTTTTGAATAACCATTGGAAGTATTGTTTACCTTATAGCTTCAGGAGTTGATATTTTTTATGTTGTAACATTATGTTCCAGGTGTTAAAGTAATCCAAAAGAATCACATATGGTTTAATCTAAGAGGATTATGAGATATATCAAAGGAATAAATTCACATGGGTTATTATACAAAAGAAATATTGGGATGATGTTTCATGGGTGTACTGATGTCGATTAGGATAGAGATTGTAATGATAGAAAATAAACCTCAAGAGGAATATTTTTCTCAGTTGAATGTTATGTTATTTGGTATAGTAAGAAACAAACTCCAGAAACTTTGAGAATAGCTAAATCTTAATACATTGTGGCTACTCAAACTTATACTCAAATATTGTGGATAAAATATTAGCAGGAAGAATTGTATGTAAATGTACCTAAACCATTGAAGATACTTCATGATAATCAGAGTAAAATTGATCTTTCTAAGAATTCTATCTAACATTCATGATCCAAATACATTTATATTAATATTTTTTTTATAAAAGAGAAAGTTTATAATAGATATGTTTTATTGGAATACATTTCAACAAAGTATCAAATTTCTAAAATCTTTCAAAAATCATTATAAAATGAATGGTTTGTGGAATTGAGGCTATTACTTCCTATTCAACCTCCTATAATATCGTTTTAAATCGCATATGGAAGCACCCCCACTATGGTTTTGGATTATATTGAAAAAGGGGGAGATAAAGTACAACTTTTAACATTGTAATAATTTTTTACTTGACTTTATTTTTTTAATATGTTTATATGTTTATCATATAATGGGGAGAGAGAAATAATATTTAGAGAAAATGAAACATAGAAAAGAATGAACGGGGGAAAGAAAAATAAATAGTGAAAAGAACTATGGGGGAATTTATATTTACAAGTGCACAAAATTTTATTTTTACTTAGGGTAGTAATTCCTTCAAAAACATTACTTTATCCATTAAGTGTGGTTCCAAGATACTCTATTTTGATAAAGGATATATTTTCATAAATGTCAAAAAACATGAGTTTTTTACAAAAGTAGCATTCTGAAAAATTATGAGAGTTTGAAATATTGTTAATTATGGTTGTCAACAAATCCAAATGGGTTGATTCAACAACCTTTGTATTGTTTTGTTTTAAAAAATTCTTGTATTTGTTGAAAACTGACTCTCTTTGTAAAAGAATGTGTTTTTTCTAGGAATCAGACCTATTACATCATAATGAGTTTATTTTAGGGACCCATTTTTTGATATTGAGTTGCACTAGACAATTTATCATATTCAAGTCCATCAACATGACATTGAAAATAATTTAATTAAAAAGAAACAGAGAAATACTGAAATTGCTGAAGAGTTGTTATAGAAGAAATTGAAGTCATGAGTTAGAAAATTTTCATACATTCTAAACAAAATTTTACTATGATTTTATGATCAAGATGTTATCACAAATCATGAAAACATTCATGAAAAAATATTTCAAATAAATAATTGAATGGTTTGGATAAATTCAAAATTGTAGAGTAAATAACTCCATTGTATTGATAATTTTATCGAAATGATAATTCCATTATAATGGGAATTTCATCATAATGATAATTCCACCATAATGGGGTTTAAATTTTATTGTGGATGATTGACATTAGTTACAATAGAATATGATTACCCATGAAACAAATTTTTACCTTGGATGATTGTACTCAGACTCAAAAGGAAAATGATCTTACCCAAATTGACCAGAACTAGTTGGGAAGAGGAAGGGACACTAGAAATCATATCCAAGCCAATAAGAATATCATAATTAGGTGAGAAATAAGAAGATTATAATTATTTGAGAAAGAAAAATATTATAATGTGTTGAGAATGAAATAGATCGCAATGAAGCTAAGAAATAAACAGATCGTAAGGAAGTTGATAAAGAAAAACATCACAATGAGCCGTAAAAGGTATGATTAATTTAAGTTGTCAAACATGAATGTAAATTTTTTGAAAATCTCAATGAAATATAAAGAGTTTTGAATAATTCAATGTTTATGTTTTAAATGTGAGAGATTTTTGGGGATTTTGAGATTGGAGGAATCGGTGAATGTTTCAATGTTTCCCCCTCGGTTTTCTGAGTCACCTGTAAATAATTTCTTAGATCAATCATCCATTCTAAACATTCACAAACACGCAAAAGGAGGAGCACTTGAGAATTAAAAAGTGAAAGTTTTTATGGGATTAAAGAGGTATTTAAAACAGAATTCTATCAGTGTTTGAGTTTTTCATATTTATAGTGATTTCATCCTGATTAAAAAATCAGAACAATCATTCTCATATTTTATAAATCAGGTCCAAAATACAACATCATTGTATTGAGAAAATCAAATCAAGAATACATTATCTTTGTATAGATAAAATTAGATACATAATCCAATAGTTTCGGATTGAGAAAATCAGATATAACCAAATTAGACAGAGGATTTTTACTGATCAGTTTTGGAGAAGATTTAATTATGTCTTTAATTTTTTGATTCGATCAATTTGTTTTATAAGAAAACATTATAAACATATGGGAGTCAGTATAATCATTTATATCGGGAGATAAAAGGTTTCTAATGGGATTCATCACAAGTTTTATTCAATTATTATTAATAGTATATTTTCATATGCTCATAAGAGTGGCTATGGAAAGGATGTAGGTTCTCACACTGAGGCCAGACCTTGTAAATCTTGATTTATTTACTAGCATTCCTACTATTTCATGCATATGTATTTACTAAAATATTATAAGGGTAGAAATCATAATAGATTGTAGGGGTTATATTTTGAAAATAATTAAAACCTATAGTAGTGAATAACTAATTCAACCCCCCTTTCAATTGTTATTCGATACATTGGAACTATAGTGTGTAATAAAAATAAATTCCTAAATTAATTTTTAAAAAAATTCAAAACATATTTGGGTGTTATATTCTACCTTGATATAAAATTCCTTTTGGCCATTAAATTTATAAATTTAGTTCCAAATATAAAGATAATTATACCTAATTATGTCCAAATGATCCCACATAGCATCCTCAAGTTGGTGTATATTTCATAAAACACTAACTAGGTGAGTGGTCTCGTTTCATAAAAATTTATCTATTCGATCTAGAATCTATACTAATTATTCATCATAAAAAATATCTTTATGCATTAGTATGACCTAAAAGCTTGGTAAATGTGATGGATTAGGTATGCACTTTCTCATGAGTGGTACATGGTTCACATCATGAACATGAGAGAGCTTCAATGGATTCACCAAATGATAAGATGATTTCTAGATTTTATTATGTATTTCAATGCGGCTTGATATAACTAGGGATTAGATTCCCTTCTTCCATCCATGGATAAATTCATAAAAATACCTTGTTAAAAATTTCAAATTCGAGATAACATCAATGATTATTAGTATAAAGTTTCTGGAATTTTTTTCCATAATTATAGGTTGCTTAATGGGTCAAAACTTATATTTAATATCATCAACTTGATCAAGTCCCAATAGATTTCTTTATAAAACATTATTCCAATTTTTTGGAGTTCAGCATATCCTTTAAAAATGGGATTCACAAGGATCCATATAAATGCTCAAGAGAAATCCATTTTTATAATAAAACTAAACTTGAGTAAGGTGTTGATCCTAACTACCTTTAAAATACATAGAACAATACTTTACCATATCCTATAGGGTTAGAATTATTCTCTTAAACTGACCATCTATCTGAGGATGATACTCAATAATGAAAATAAAATCCATATCAAGATCTTTCTGAAGAATTCAACAAAACATCAAGGTAAAATCCAAAATTTGATTAGATAAAATTGAATATGGTACTCTATGCAACCTTAACGAATCTTTAATTTATATTCTAAAAATCAGATCGAGAGTGAAATATTCTCTAATTACAATGAAGTGTGATGGCATTGTAAGGTTATTGAATTAAACCAATAATTACCTCAACAAAAAAGATAAGATAAAATCTAAAACTTATAAGTACCTTTAACAATATGTCCATAAAGTGAAAATGAATTAATCCTTGGATAACATTTTTATTAAAACATATACACTTCCAAAGGGGTTTATTAACATAAATTTCACATAAAATATTCTTAGTATTGATAAAATATAATCACATAAAACATCAAAAGGATTTTCAATTACATTTAACTTATGATCAAACATAAACTCATAAGCCCACGGTGGTATCCATAGCTCATATGTCAACCTTACATGGAGACATGTATACTCCATAAAGTTAATTCAACTATTATTCCTTATATGAACTTTTATATTACACACACATATTTTCATTGGTATCTTGGGCTTATCCTTGTACTGATAGAATATAAAATGTTATTTCCTTATTCTCGAGTCCATATAGAGGGCGATAATCACATGAAATTTCACTAATTGGTGAACTATAATATTTTCATAGGGATCATTCATATGAAATTAAACATGAATTTCCAAATAATGGAGGGGAATATAAATTTTCCATAATCATCATGATTCACATCATCTGTTTTTATTTCCTAAGAATTCCATTTATCCTTTTCCTTTATAGGCTTTTATGGATTATCATCAACATTTGTAATTGAATTGGGTCATTGGTTCATATAATTCTAAAACTCCTTGCACTCAAATCACTAGAGTGTGGGTGGTGCATTAGTTGGTGTCCTCTTCTCCTCAATTTCATTTATATTCCCAATTATAAAAATTTGACTTTGACAGGCTTTATGACATACCCTTCCATATTTAAGTTACCACCAAGTTCAATTCAATCAATTATATTGATGCTTCTAACCACATTTCTTACTTGGATATGGCTATAATATCATTCCACTATGTGATTAATTAAATGTTCCATGAGTCTATATCTTCATTTTCTTATCAAAACCCTAGAAATGGTGGGAATATCTAATTTCCATTTCTACCTTCAGTGCACATTGAATTATTTCTTCTTAGATACTTATGTTTCTTATGGATACTTTCCTGGTAAAATTTGGTTTTATGCCACTGGAGAATCGATTATCCTTAATTTCAAGTTCGATGATAACACCGTAAGCATACATTTCATGTCATGTAAAATTTTACTCACAGGTACCAAAGGAATCATCATCCTTTTGATTTATCCCAAGGAACTCTTTCTCCATATTCATATAAAAAATATGGGGAAAGTAATTATTGAAAAATAAGTTTGTGCCCCTATCCCTACCCATAAAGTAAATTTCATCATATTCACTTCTATTCTTGATTTCCTCCACTATTGATCCAAATCTACTTTCAAATTATAAATATCCCAAAAGTATTTTTCATGTTCAAAACATTGGAGAATGGAAAATATATTTTTAGTCGTACCTATCCATTTCTCAACAACTAGTAGATCCCTGTAACCACTAAAACAAGGAAGATAGTACCTCATGAAGTACTCAATAAAACATAGCTCCCTCCTTTCCTAGTTTTGAATTAAATCACAATTCATATCTTGAGAATGTTTTCTTAGTATAAAACATTTCATTAAAATTCCCATGTTGTTTTGTTGATTAGGAGAAAAATCAGTGCATTTTCTATCACACTAAGCATTTACATAGTTCCTTTGGGTTACAACCATAAACTAAATCCAAAATCATAGTGTGGACAACAATAATCATAGCGGTGAACAACATTATCCTAAAGAAAACACTTATAGTGTGTCTAAATAATGACATCATATTTCAGATGTATTGCACCTTAGTCATAATATAGGTAATTCATGGTCATTATCTATTTTGATCTTTTTAATGGTTTTAAAAGTGTTTTTGAATTTCCAAATCCTATCCTATGGAAGTTTCTAACCATATATAGAGTAAGGACCATTTTTAGTGAACTAGGTGATGATCAAGTCCAAATCATTACACCCTTTTTAGAGTTATTACCCTAAGGTACCTTTGTACCAGATCCACATCCACTTGTAGTATTCAAACACGGATGTAATTTTTTGGGAAAAACTTTCCCTATCCTTTACACTAATTTCAAGATATGTTACTATACATTGAATCATACAAATAAATATCCTTAGACGTATCCTAAGGAATATGCTTAGAAATATCCCAACATATCTTGATAATTGTTTTCTCATCCTTGTTTCAAAAGTTTATCTAATACTTTCCTATGATATATACTATAGTGGACTGGAATTAATTTTAGTGGACTATAATTGTTACATATCAAGGTAATATAATGGAAGGTACACCTTCTGGGTATCACACACTACTTTCCTCAGTGAGAATCATTTCTTATGGTTCCCTTGGGTTGAGATCCATCCATCAACTAATGCTCACACATGAGAGCTCCCAATGAACAAATTACTTTTTTTCCTCTAATACCAACTATAATGACATAGGATTACCATAAATAGATATTACATAATTTATATTGAAATTTATTGCATTAGAAAAATAGAAGCATGGGGTGGTAAAGGTATTGTGACTTTGGAAACATAGAAACACAAAAAACTACTTCATAGACAAAATAAATCTTCTCCCACTCCATTCTTCATAACTAGAACCCTTCATAGAAATATCACACATAATAAATTTCTTTATAATAGGAAAAAAATTAAATATAATAATGGGTGAGATCAAAATATTAGTATGGGTAAGAAAGAGAGAAACATAATCATTACATGAGACAGATGGCATGTGAACATGATCATACAATTTTAATATCATACCCTTCATATCAATGATCATAATATTGATTCATGGTATAAAGACTAATAGCTAATAAGACAAGATTCATAAGGTAATCCAAGAACACGAGCCATGAGATGATAAAATTAGCATAAAGAAGATATTTGTTGAAGAAATATAAGAATATAAAATCTTATGTCAAGGATACCCACCAAGACATTCATAACATTTTGAAAATGGTATAACCACCCATGAACCTACTTCGGGCTTCGGCTAACCAATAGTTTACCCTAATTTTCAAGCTTGATATAACCACCCATGCACCATACTTCTATGGATTGAGATAACCACCCAATGTACCCTATTAGATCATAGAACATTTATCATCACCCAAAACATTGGATAATGTTATAAATCCCACCTATCACAAAATGAAAATCATATATATGTGTGCAATAAGATCATAAATCATTTCAAATGTCATATCCAATTAAATGAAATTGGTTTCATAAATATTTTATCACAACATACCATTTTTAAAAGATATAGGTTTTAAAATCATTTCATAATTTCATCATAGAATAAAGCACGGAAGATGAAGCGGGTTTCTTAATAATTTTATCATGTTATAACGCATGCAAGAGAACCATTTTTCACAAACACCATGTCATACAAAACCATTCAGATAAAAAATAAGAATGGTATTTGGGGTTCATATCCACAATAAATTATAAACTACAACAATGACCGTCATCTTATAGGGAGAATGATTTTTAAAGATCACTTATAACACTTTTATCAGGAAAAATCGTTTTTAAATTACATTTTAAAACATAATTCATTTTTTAAACACTTTTCATTGAAAATAAAGTCGAAACATTTAAGGGAAGATTTAAAATTCATTAAAAACATTTATTGTGGAAAATATCCTTTCCAATTTTATTTTTTGAAAAATAGAAAACAATTTTAATTATTTTTAGAAATCATGGTTTTAGGAAGAAAACGGTTTTCTTCCCTAAAAGTTAATTTTAAAAAAATATTTTTTGAAATTTTGAGATCATAAAGAGAGGAAATGGAGGAAAACTGTAACACCCTGAGATTTTATGAGAAATATTATTTTTAATTTCATTGATATCTTTTGTTGTATGCTAAACAAAGATTAGCTTTCACTATACATAACACCATTTTATCTTGCAGTATACACATCAATATACTTGGATTTAGTTACACGTCAGAGCGACCTTCCTCGATAGCTTGCGTGGTACGCAATACCGAGTTTCACTAAACAATGATATATTATAATATTATTATAAACTAGCCGTTATGATTAATATTTACAAAATTTTTTATTTTATAACATTATAATTTATCTTACAGATTTTATAGAACATTGTATGAGAACAAAATAAAATTTGCGGGTAAAATAAATATTTTTCAAAAAATGGAGTTTTGCCGGCTTCTGATGGCGCACCCACTTTAAATCTAATTTTTGACACGTTTATAAGTTCAATTTAACTAAATAAACTTATTCAATTCAATAAGGATTTAAAAACTAACATTGGATAATTTTTTAATATTTTTCTTTTAACTTTCATAATTCGAGGAATGGTAAAAATATGCTAAATTTTAATTAAAAAAAACTTTTTTCAATGAAAAAATATATATGGTTAAATTATAATATTGATTTGTTTTAAAGTATAAATAGAATTTATTTTTACCATTTAATATAAAGTATGTCTTTGGAATTAATTTTACACTAAATTCATAGGTAAAAACATTTCAATCCTTTCCAACGTTTTAACTTTTGAAACCCATTTTCTCAACAGCGAGATTAATTTTAAATTAAATACTGCCACTTATGTGTTTTGAATTTGGAAAAATGGATTCCATATTTGTAATCAACAGGTCCAAATTATACTAATATGCAACTTTTTATTTTTAGACAATATGAATAGTAACTACGGTAACGTTTTTTTACTACTGTTAAAATTAAATCGAGTAATTATGGGGTAAAATTAAGATTATAAAATTATCATAACACCTGAAAAAATTATATTAGATTAATAAAGGTCGACCCATTTTTCTTAAGGGTCAGAATAGATTCATTTCATGGAATTTTTACCATGAAAGGTATGTAGTTATAATTAAAACCAATGAAAGTGACAACATGTCACTCTCTTATGTCTTATAAGTGTAATAATTTTAATTCAGTAATAAAATTCATAAAATTTAGATCATAAATAATCACCAGAAATATAATAAAATTATCTACATCATGTGAATTTATATTGAATTTTTAGGGATTTAATAATTATCATTAATGGTGACACAATCGTGATGTAGAAATTATTTTATTGATTAAAATATCAAATAAATGGTATTAAAAATATTAAAATAAATATTATATAAACAATTGAATATAATCTATGAATTTTTTTGATGCATATTTAATTTTAAGAATCTATTAAATATTTTGGTTTGAATATATCATCTCTTTGGATTTTATTTAAATTCAAATAATAGAATAGTGTCCAAGTTGACACTATTGATATTTTATACAAATTACATATTACTAAATGTTTAAAAATCAAAAAAATATTTAAAAATTTAAAATTTAAAATTTTATATTCTAAAATGTAATAATGTATCTAATTAGAGAAAATTTACAACACAAATGTAAGTATTTATAATAATTTAAAAATTAGAATATTTTTACCTCAAATAATATTAAATTGATTATATAAGGATAAGTAAAAATGATAAGGTTTAAAATAAAATAAAAAAAGTCTAAATTTTATTGTTTGATGATATTAATAACTTATCTAATCTCATATTCGAATTTCAATCATTTTTGAAGTTTTTATGTAGGGTTTCGGTTTATTATAAATTAATATTTAAGAGGTTTCCAAAACTGCCCCTCTCCTCTCTTATAAAACGGTACCTCCTCCCTCTCATCTTCACAACATTTTGAGCATTCATGCTCTACCAAACCCTGTTCTTTTATCTTCTCCACTTCCCTAGAAACATACTAGAGGTTCTGGTCTTCTTGAAGGACAATCTTTAGTGCCCTAAGAGGAGGTTTAGAAGAGGTGCGTCAAAGAAGAGGTAATATCCTTTACCGATTCTATCAAATTTATTTCTTCTTATACTTATTATTCTTTATTTGTTTCATTATAAAGTAATAAAATAATTATCAATCATATAATTATATGTCATTATAAATATGAAAAAACCCATTTCACCTTCTATTCATCATACGGAAAACAAAATCACTGTGCATGCGTATATACAGAATACCGTCTCCACGTCTTGGTGTAATCTGTTTTTCCACCGCCATATTACTTGGATGGGTATAATTATGTAAATAATAACTATATATGGTTATTATAACATCATAATGGTTCTTAGATATTATATAATCCACTCCAATTCCATTCAAAACGTATGGGAATGATATCGTCGATCGTGTGTACGTACGGATTGTCGTCTCCACGATGTGATGTGATTCATTCTCCATGATAACCATTCAAGAATGATTATAAAGTATATATAATAAATAATAATTAATGATATGTAATAATAATGATACTTTATATATGTATATATATTATTCATTTATTTATTTCCATTCAATTCAATATGGAAATAAAAACAACGTTCATGCGTACGTACGGCCTACCGCCTCCATGAACGGTGTATTTCATTACATTTATCAATCTATTATATATATTTATATGATGAATATATATTATATATAAATAATGTTTTAAATTATCTAATTAATTAAATCAGGTTATAATTAATAATATCAATAATAACAAGTCGAAACACATACGATAAATAAACCGATTTTACCCAAAACACTTCTTTAACGTGGAATTGACAAAAGAAAGGGTAATATAAAGTCATAAGTGAATCATATTTGATGTCATAAATATTTTTCTGGTTCTTTTACAAGTTAATAATATGTTTAAACCTACTATACAGTAGTTTCAGACACGTACTGAAGAAATTGGACCTAAGGTAAGGGATTATTTCGTCTCACTTTTATTTCTGTCAAAAATATGCCTTAATAACCATCTATTTATTTTGTATGGTGTTTACGCTTCCCATGAATGTTTTATGAAGATTATTATAGAGAATATGATATTTACATATGAATGTAATTTTCTTTATTTTATGACACGTATGATTCCACCGATCATAAAAGGTAAGGGATTATTTCGTCTCACTTTAATTTCGGTGAGACTTATGCCGTAATCAAAATATATTTATTTTGTATGGTGTTTATGATTACCATGCATGTTTTAAGATTTTTATTATTAATAATATTATATTTACATATTTATGTCATTTTCTTTATTTTATGACAGGCATGATTGCACTGATTATAATTGGTAAGGGATAATTATTCTAATCTCGTTCTTATCCGAGATTGTTTATTCGTAAGTATTTACTGGGGTTATGTTAATCATCAATGTCAATGTTTTCTCAAAATGTTTTCATAAAATATTTACTATTCTTCCATGTATGTTTAAATTCATTTTTACACTTTTTTCTACCACATGGTATGGAAGGAATCTTTCCTTTGTTTACCACACGAGGTACTTTTTGACTTTTTCGGGAAAAGTATGAGGATAATGTTTATTTAACATATACAGCATGGTCGTATTTTTATGATTTCATAACTCCTTATTTACATAAATATTTATATACAATATTTCATTATTATTTTAAAAAAAAAATCTTTTCTTTTAAATTTCATGTCAATTTGAGAAAAGAAAATGATTTGAAAGAAGAAAGGATATTTTCCTCAAGAATTCATTTCAAGTGTTTTATGAAAAATGTTTTCTATTTATGATGAAATTATAAAATATAATTATTCCTCAAGAATAATGTCTCTATTATTTACATGGTTTGATTTTGTTTATGAGGATATTATATCCATTGTTTTATTTTTATTTTTTTATGATGGGATGAGGTTTATGAAACCGATTTTATTCATTGGGTTATGATGAATGATTTATTTTGTAGAACACGAATGAATAATTTCATTATGAGATGGGTTGGACCTATATCTCACTCCAATTATTTGGGTAAATATTTAATCTCATGAGATAGACATGGATGGAATGACAAGTTAATATGGTTTAGTAATATAGTGTTGCAACGACAAGTAAGCCCAATTCAGTAATAGACATTATCCACTATGATGGTCTTAGCAGCAATGCCTTGACTACTATAGAAATCATAACATCTATTTAATGGATGCCACAATTACATGTTTTATCCCCATGATACTTTATCATGATAAATTTTACTTTATGATCTATTCCTTATGTACTTCCATGTTTTATGTCATTGCTCAAGATTTTGATCCTTAGATTTTATGTTCATGTTTTTACGTTTAAATGTGTATGGATTGTTTTAGGTTCTCGATGTTTACCCATACTGAGAATTAGAGCTCACCCTTTCTATGTTTTCTATTCCCCAGGATATAAAGAAAGGTTTTTTGTAAGAAAAAAAGAGAAATATCTTTATGGAGATGTTGACGATCTTTCACCAATATTAAAAGATTGGGATCCATGTTTCAAAAGACACTAAAATATTATGTTCCTTGGGTGCCTCTATTTGTATGTATTAATTATTCTGATAATGTAATGTAATATCCATGTATTTCAAGCTTGGGTCTCTACGGTTGGTATAAGAGGAAAGGTTTAGTTAAACTTGGGAAACTGGGATGTGAAATCTTTAGTGTGATCCCTTGAGATATTTCAAATTTATGTCTAGGGATGTCCCTAAGATTAAGTATAAGTATAAGACACATTACTAGAATTATGATAATGATCATGAATAACCTTGGATTAAACCTAATATGATAGATATTGAATGTAATACCCTTGATTATGTTGTTTTCCTTTTTTTTTCTCACGCTATTCTTTTTGGGTTTTAGATATTGGATGGAACCTGAAGGAACTGTTTTAATTATCAATTCACTAGGAAATGCAATAATTATCCTTATAAACAACCAAATTCTATGGGAAATGGAGTGAAATATCTTATTTCTATACATACACAAGTGATGAATCATTCTGGACTTCCAAATGAGCATATAAAGGAACAATATTCTATTGAGTCCTTCACGAGGCAATGTACACCTACATTCAGTGGGTCTTCTGATCCACTTCTTGCTGAACAATGGATCAGTACCATTGAAAAGATATTTTCCATACCTCGATGCTCAGAACCTGAAAAATTAATTTTGGTTCTTTACCATTTAAGAGGTGATGCAGACCAGTGGTTGACTCTAATTAAGAATACGAATCCCCAAGATGAAATTGAATCCATGGAATGGGACAAGTTCAAGAAATTGTTTTTCTGTAAGTACTTCCCTCGTATTCTTTGAAAAATATGGAAAAAGAGTTCCTTGATATTATGAAAATGTTTGATGAATCTGTTGGAATATACGTGGTGAATTTTACAAGGCTTGCAATGTATGAATCTTGTTTTATCATCTAACCAAAAAGTAATGTTGATCAATTCTTCTGGGGCTTAAAACCAAGACTTCGAAGGGTGTTATCTATAAGAGACTACATTAGCTATGAAGAAATTGTGTGTTGTGCTATCATGGTAGAATTGGAAGTTGGTTCTACATATCCATCTCATGGTTTTGACATGAAACGAGAGATGGAGTTCAAGTAAAAATCTCAAAATAATGGTTAAAAGAAGGAGAATTTTTCGTTAGGCTCAAAGTGTTGAAAGAAGCATGGTGGTGATTGTCTTAAAGGGGATAGAAAATGTTTTTAAGTGTGGAAAAGAAGGTAATCGAGTAGCTGAGTGTCGAAGTAATGGAAAAAATGTAGCTATCTAGGTGACTATAGAAAATTCTATAGAGAATGCATCACCAACACTTCAATGCTACATGTGTAAGGAAATGGGGCATTATGCTAACCAATGCCCTAATCCAAGGGTTAATGATGATCAACATCAAAAACCTATTATGGAAAAGGGAAATGGGAATTCACATGCGATCACTATTGGTGATTTTGAATATGACAATGAAGTGGTGGAATAATTAAGTGTATATGTAATGGGATTCCAAATTAGTGTTGTGGAATCTCATTTTTAGTATCACGGAATATTAGAATATCTATGTATTTTTTTATTGTGGTTTTCAATAATTATATGGTACCAGTATCCATGAAAAGTGACTGAAATATTTTTGGAAAGAAGAATATATGTTCATAATGAAGGGATTTTGAGAAAATAATATGATTGATAGTATTAATGAGCTCATGACTGATATAAGGACAAAGTGACATCATGGTTTGAGTATATATAATATTTGGGATTTTGGTATATGGAAAGAGTTAACTTTTGACAGCATTTAGGTTTTCACTAAGGTTCTATAGAAATTAATTTTTCTAGAGAATACTTGAATAAGGTATTCACATGTTTGGAATATTACCAACAAGATATGTCTTATGATATATGGGGGATAAATGATTGTAATCACATTGTTTTTATACGAACTCTCTAGTAATCCTTTTTTTATACTATGAGATTGAATTAAAGTATTTTGGATAAGTCTAAATAATGGAATGGATTAAGTTTAACATTATATAGTATTGTTTAGAGATAAAACTTTTTGATATTATTTCTGAAATGTTATAACAGTATAGTTTTAGAAAAAGGATAGCATGTAGGATGGGTGAAAACCTGTCGCGTTGGACAAGGATGTGGGAATCCAACCCACAACCGAAGTACATCAGGCCTTTATTACCTACCACTAGCCTACATGAAGACCCTGGTTTGTATAATTTATCTTTATTTTATTAAGTGTTGTGATATATGATGTATAAGTCCATTATTAGAACAATATATGATTAATATCACTATATATGGAATTATGTATATTTAATATATTTTTCTCAACTTTTGTTTGAGATAGATGAAATGACCCATCATTCTATCACACAATTTACTAACACTTCACGAATGCCAAATTCAACTTCATTTTATTTAAATGTGAAGTGGAAATTGTTCGAGGAACGACCGATGGTGAGATTGTACCAAAATCAAGTAAGTATTTCTTCTAATTCAAAATATTCAAATTTAGGGAAATGATCTTGAAAACCAAAAATGTTGTCCTAGTGTCCTCATATCTAATAAATCATATGGTACCTTAGATCATCACAAATTTATGTCTTGGTGATTTTTTACTTTTTCATTTCCATGTTATCTACCACTCTTCATTAGAACATGATGATTACATTTCTCTTCCTTATCCATATTTTCCCCTATATTCTCTTATTTGGAAACCCAGTGTTGAGTAACTTTGGGTGACTATGATGTTTCTAAATTTACTTTTTAAAATTACATTTTAGTATTCCTTTTTACGATGTGGGTTTCTATGAAAGAAACATTCATGTAGTAAACGATTTATAACCCCGACGAGTTTCGGGGGCGAAATTCATTTTAAGGGGGGTAGAATGTAACACCCTGAGATTTTATGAGAAATATCATTTTTATTTCTTTTACATATTGTGTTGTACACTAAACCAATATTATATTTCTCTATACACAACATCGTATTATCTTGCATTATACACAATAATATACTTGGCTTGAGTTATACACAAGAGAGACCTTCCTCGATAGCTCATGTGGTACACAATACCGAGTATCTCTAAACAATGATATATTATAATATTATTATAAACTTGCAGTTATGAATAGTATTTAACAAATTTTGAATTTTATAACATTAAAATTCATCTTACACATTTTATAGAACATGGTATGAGAAAAAAATGAAATTTCCGAGTAAAATAAGTATTTTTTAAAAAATGTTGTTTTGCCACATTTTGATGGAACACCCTTTTTAAATCTAGTTTTTGACATATTTATAAGTTAAATTTAACGAAATAAAATTATTCATTTCAATAATTATTGAAAAATTAATATTGGATAATTTTTTAATATTTTTCTGTTAACTTTCTTATTTTGATGAATAGAAAAAATATGCTAAATTTTAATTAAAAACAACTTTTTTACATCAAGATAATTTATATGGTTAAATTATAATATTTAGTGGTTTTAAAGTTTAAAAATAATATATTTTTATGATTTAATATAATGTAAGTCATTCTCATTAATTTTACACTGAATTCATAGGTAAAAATATTTCAATCTTTTGCAACATTTTTTCTTTTAAAGCCCATTTTATCAATAGCAGGATTAATTTTAAATTATATACTTCCACTTATGTGATTTGAATTTAAAAAAATGGATTCTATATTTGGAATCAGTAGGTCCAAATTATTCTAATTGGCTACTTTTTATTTTTAGACATTATAAATAGTAACTACGGTAAATTTTATTTACTACAGTTAAAGGTAAATCGGGTAATTAAGGATAAAAATAAGATTATAAAATTACACTAACACCTTCCAAAATTATATTAGATGAATAAAAGTCGTCCCATATCACCTAAGGGTCGGAATAGATTTATTTTAGGCACTTTTGACCAAGAAAAGGATGTAATTATTATTAAAACCCATGAAAGTGACAACATGTCACTCTTTTATATCTTATAAGTTTAATGATTTTAATTTAGTGATAAAATTCATAAAACTTAGAACATAAATAGTCAACAGAAATTTAATAAAATTATATATATCGTGTGAATTTATTTATTATTTTTAAGGACTAAATAATTATCATTAATGGTGACACAATAGTGCTTTAGAAATTATTGTATTGATTGAAATATCAAATAAATGGTTTTAAAAATATCAACATAAATATTATATGAACAAATAAATGTACTTCATGAATTTTTTTATGCATATGAAATGTAAAGAATCTATTAAATATTTTTATTGTAATATATTTTCCGTGTGGATTTTATTAAAATTCAAATAATAGAATAGTGTCAAAATTGACACTATTGATATTTTATAAATATAACATATTATTGAATTCGTTAAAAATCACAAAACTATTTAAAAATTTAAAATTTAAATTTATATGATAGGAAATATAATTCTTTATCTAATTAGGGAAAATTCACTACCCATAAGTAAGTATTTATAACTAATTAAGAATTAGAATATTATTACCTCAAATAAAATTAAATAGATTAAATATGAATAAATCAAAATGTTAAGGTTTAATATAAAATCAAAACAAGTCTAATTTTTTTTATGATATTACAACCTTATATAATATAATATTATAATTTGAGTCATTTTGGAAGTTTTTTAGTGGGGTTTGAGTTTATTATAAATAAATATTTTAGAGGCTTCCAAAAGTACCCATCTCTTCTCTTATAAAAGGGTACATCCTCCCTCTCCTCTTGACAACATTTTTATCCCTCATGCTTAGCCAAACACTATCCATTTATCTTATCCACTTCCCTAGAAACATACTTGAGGTCCTGTTATTCCCCAAAAACCAAATTTAGTTCCCTAAGAGGAGATTTAGAAGAGGCACGTCAAAGAAGAGGTAATATCCATTACCGATTAATTCAAATTTATATCTTCTTATACTTCCTCATATTTATTTTTTTCATTACAGAGTAATAATATTAGTATCAATCATATATTTATATGTTATTATAAATATTAAACAACCTCTTTTCACGTTCTATCCATCCCATAGAAAATGAAATCACTGCGCATGCATACGTACAGAATACTATCTCCACGCCGTGGTGTAATCTGTTTTTCCACCACCACATTACATGGATGGGAATAATGGTGTAAATAATAAATCTATATGGTTATTATAACATCATACTGATTCTGATATATTATATCATCCCCTCCAATTCCATTCAACAAATATGGGAACGATATCATCGCTCGTGTGTACGTACGGATTACCGCCTCCACGATGCGATGAGATTCATTCACCATTAAAACCATTCGAGGGTGATTATTAAGTATATATAATAAATAATCAGGAACAATATTACATAATAATGATACTAGGTTTATGTAAATATATATTTAATTTACATAATTCCATTCAATTCAATAAGGAAACAAAAACAACGTTCATGCGTATGTACGACCTACAGTCTCCATGAATGGTGTATTTCATTCCATTTATCGATCTATCATATATATTTTTATTCTGAATATATATTATATATAAATAATTTTTTAAATTCTATAATTAATTAAATATTTTTATATGTAATAATATCATTAACAACAAGTCCAAACACGTACGATAAATGAAACGATTTTAACTAAAACGCTGCTTTAAGATGGAATTCACAAAAGAACCGGTAATATAAAGTCATAATTGAATAATATATGATATCATAAATATTTTTATGGTTATTTTACAAGTTAATATTATGTTTAAACCCACTATACAAGAGTTTTGGACACATATGGAAGAATTTGGACCTAAGGTAAGGGATTATTTCGTCTCACTTTCATTTCTGCGAGACATATGCCTTAATAACCATCTATTTAATTTGTATGGTGTTTATGCTTACCGTGAATGTTTTATGATTTTTATTATAGATAATATCATTTTTACATATGCATGTAATTTTCTTTATTTTATGACATGTATGATTCAACCGATCGTAAAAGGTAAGGGATTATTTTGTCTCACTTTTATTTCGGTGAGACATATGTCGTAATCACCAACTGTTTATTTTATATAGTGTTTATGATTACCATGATTTTTTTAATATTTTTATTATGAATAATGTTTTATTTACATATTTATTTTATTTTATTTATTTTATGACATGTATGATTCCATTTATTATAATTGGTAAGGGATAATTATTCCAATCTCATTTTTATTCGAGACTGTTTATTCGTAAGTATTTACTCGAGTTATGTTTATCTTCAATGTACATGATTTCTCAAAATGATTTCATAAAATGGTTACTATTCTTCCATGTATGTTTAAGGTCACTTTTACCAATTTTTCTACCACATGGTTTGGAAGGAATCTTTAGTTTTTTTACCATACGAGTTACTTTTTGACTTTTCCGGAAATTGTACGAGGAGAATGTTTATTTAACTTATACGGCGTAAATAGATTTTTATGATTTTATTATTTCATAATGCCTTATTTACAAATATAATCCTCTACATGATTTTATTATTATTTTCAATTAAATTCTATTCTTTTAAATTTCACATCAATTTCAAAAAACAAAATGATTTGAAACAATAAAGGATAATTTCATTAAGAATTCATTTCAAGTGTTTTAGGAAAAAAAAAATTCCATCTGTGATGAAATTATTTAATAGAGTTATGTTTCAAGTATAATGTCTCTATAATTTACATGGTTTGATTTTTTTTATAATGATATTATATCCATTGTTTTAAATGGATTATGTTATGATAGGATGATATTTATGAAACCCATTTTATTCATTGGGTTATGATGAATGGTTAATTTTTTCGCACACGAAAGAGTGATTTCATTATGACATGGGTGGGACCAATATATCCCTAAAATGAATTGGGCAAAGATTTATATCTCATGAGATAGACATGGTTGGAATGGAAAGTGAAACTGGTTCAGTAATAAAAGGCATGAATGGAAAGTAAACCCGGTTCAGTAATGGACTTTGTCCACTATGATGGTATTCGAAGCAATGTATTTTCTAGTATAGAAATCATAACATGTGTTTAATGGAAGCCACAATTACAGGTTTTATCCCCATGATAAATTATCATGATAAATCTTCCTTTATGATCTATTCCTTGTGTACTGCCATGTTTTATGTCACTGCTCAGGATTTTGATGTTTATATTTTATGTTCATGTTTTTTACGTTCAAATGTTTATGGATTGTTTTATGTCCTCCTTGTTTAACCTTATTGAGCATTCGAGCTCACCCATTCTATGTTTTCTTTTCCCCAGGATATAAATCAAGGTTTTAGGTAAGAAAACAAAATGGGAAGATATTTATAAGAGATGTAGAAGATCTTTCACCATTATTAGAAGATTGTGTTCCAAGTTACCAAAGACACTAAACTATTATGGTCCTTAGGTGCCTGTTTTTTTATGTATTTAGTATTCCTCAAATTTAATGTAATGTCCATGCACAAAAATCTTATGTCTCTACAGTTGGTATCAGAGGAAAGGTTTAATTAACCTTGGGAAACTAGGATGCGAAATCTTTAGTGAGATCCCCTGAGATATTTCTATTGCTTGTCTAGGGATCTCCCTATGGTTAAGTATAATTATAGGTTATAGTACTTGAATTATGATAACGATCATGAATAACCTAAGAATAAACATAAGATGTTAGATATCTAAATTACTCCCCTTGATTATGTTGTTTTCTTAGTATTATTTTTTCCTCTCACACTATACTTTTGGGTTTTATATAATGGTTGAAACCCAAAGGAATCATGTTAATGATCAATGCACTGGGCAATGCAATGATTTTCCTTCTGAACAACCAAATGTTATGGGTAATGGAGTGAAAAATCTTATTTCTATACTTACACAAGCGATGAATTATTCTAGGCTTCCAAATGACCAGATAAAGGAACAATATTCTATTGAGTCCTTCATGAGGCAACGACCACCTTCTTTCAGTGGGTATTCTGATCAACTTGTTTCTGAACAATGGATCAGTACCATTGAAAAGATATTTTCAATACTTCGCTGTTCAGAAAATGAAAAATTCATTTTGACTATTTACCGTTTAGAAGGTGAAGCAGACCAATGGTGGACTCTAATTAAGAATAAAAATCCTAAAGATGAAATTGAATCCATGGATTGGGACGAGTTTACGAACTTGTTTTTTCAGTAAGTACTTCCCTCGTATTCTTCAAACAAAGATTGAAAAGGAGTTCCTTGAGCTTAAGCAAAAGGATGAATAATCTGTTGGTATATATGAGTTGAATTTTACAAGGCTTGAAAGGTATGTATCTAGCTTTATCATCCAAACTGAAAATAAATTTGATCGATTTTTCAGTGGCTTAAAACCAAGTCATCGAAGGGTATTAGCTATAAGAGACTTCGATAGCTATGAAGAAATTATGCGTTGTTTTATCAAGGTAGAACTGGAATTTGGTGTTACATATCCATATCATGGTTTTGACAAAAAACAAAATATGGAGTTCAAGGAAAAATCTCAAAACATTGGTGAAAAGAATATGAATGTTTCGTTATGCTCAAAGTGTGGAAAGAAGAATGGTGGAGATTGTTTTAAAGGGACTACAAAATGCTTTAAGTGTAGAAAAGAAGGTCATCGAGAAACTGAGTGTCAATGTAATGGTAAAAATGTAGAAATCGATGTGACGAGAGAAAAGACTACAGAGAACGCTCCACCAACACTTCAATGCTACAAGTTCAGAGAAATGGGGCATTAGGCTAACCAATTCCCTAATCCAAGTGTTAATGATGATCTACATCAACAACCTCTTAAGGATAAAGACAATGGGATGTCACATGCAATCACTATTGTTGACTTTGAATATGACAATGAAGTGGTGGAATAATTAAGTGTATATGTAACGAGATTCCAAAATAGTGTTGTCGAATCTCATTTTTAGTATTCGTGGAATATTGGAATTTCTATGTATTGATTTGTTGTGGTTTTCAATAATTGTATAGTACTAGAAAACATGAAAAGTGATTGAAATATTTATGGTACGAAGATGATATTCTCATAATGAAGGGATACAGGGAAAAAATAAGATTGATAGTATTAATGAGCTCATTACTTATATAAGGACAATGTGACATCATGGTTTCAGTATATAGAATTTTTGGGATTTTTCTATGTGGAGAGAGTTAACTCTTAATAAAAATTCAGGTTTTCACTAATGTTCTATGGTAATTCATGTTTCAAGAGAATACATGATTAAGGTATTCACCTGTTTAGAATATGACCAACAAGATATGCCTTATGATATATGAGGGATAAATGATGGTAATCACATGCTTTGTATATGACCTCTCTAGTAATATTTTTCTTTATACAATGAGATTGGACTGAAGTACTTTGGATAAGCCTAAAAAATGGAATGGATTATGTTGAAAATATTATTTTATTTTTTAGGGCTAGAACATTTTGATATTATTTCTGAAATGTTATAATTGTATAGTTTTAGAAAATGGACAGCCCGTAGGATAGGCGACTACCCATCACGTCTGATAAGGATGCAGGAATTGAACCCACAACTGAAGTACGACATGGCTTTATTGCCTACCACTGGCCTACATGAAGACCCTAGTATGTTGAATTTAGTTTTATTTTATTATGTGCTGTCATATATGAAGTATAAGTCCATTATTGGAGCCATATATGATTAATATCACCATATATGGACTTCTGTATATTTAATTACTTTTGCTAACCTTTTGTTTGAGATAGATGGAATGGCCCATCATTCTATCACAGGATCTGCTAACACTTCACGAATGACAAATTCAAATTTATTTCTTTATGATATGAAGTGGAAATTTTTAATGGAACGACCAATAGTGTGATTGTACCAATATAAAGTAAGTATTTCTTCTAATTCAAATTCTTCAACTTTGGGAAAATGATCTTGAAAACCAAAAATGTTTTCCTAGTGTCCTCATATCCAATGAATCCGATGGTACCTTAGACCATCATAAATTTATGGCTTTGTGATTGTTGACTTTTTCATAGACATGTTCTCTACCACTCTTCATCAGAATATGATGATCAGATTTTGTCTTCCATATCCATATTTTCACCTATATTCTCTTATGTGGAAACCCAGTGTTGTGTTACTTTGGTTGACCATTATGTTTCTAAATTTCATTATTAAAATTAAGTTTAGTATTTATTTTTACAATGTGTGTTTCAATAAAGAAACTTTCAAGTAGTAAATGATTTATATCCCCCACGAATTTCGAGGGAGAAATTCTTTTTAAGGGGGGTAGAATGTAACACCCTGAGATTTTATGAGAAATATTATTTTTAATTTATTTTATATATTGTGTTTTATTCTACAAAAAAAATAGCTTGAACTATACACAACACCGTATTATCTTGTAGTATACGCAACAATATACTTGGCTTGAGTTACACACAAGAGCGTCCTTCCTCGATAGCTTGCGTGGTACGCAATACTGAGTTTCACAAAACATTGATATGTTATAATATTATTATGAACTAGTTGTTATGAATAATATTAAACAAATTTTATATTTTATAACATTATAATTCATTTTACACATTTTATAGAATATTGTATGAGAACCAAATAATTTTTTTGGGTAAAATAATTAATTTTCGGAAAATGCAGTTTTGCCGCCTTTTGATGGCGCACCCACATTAAATCTAGTTTTTGACATGTTTAAAATTTTAATTTACCGAAATAATCTTATTCATTTCAATAAGGATTTAAAAATTAACTTTGGATAACTTTTTAATGATTTTCTTTTAACTTTCATATTTTGATGAATAATAAAAATATGCTAAATTTTAATTAAAAACAACTTCTTTTAATCGAGATAATTTATATTGTTAAATTAAAATATTTAGGGGTGTTAAATTATAAATAGAATATATTTTTACCATTTATTATAATTTAAGTCATTAGCATTAATTTTATACTGAATTCATATGTAAAAACATTTCAATCTTTTGCATCGTTTTAACTTTTGAACCCCATTTTCTCAACAACAGGATTAATTTTAAATTAAATAATTTCACTTATGTGTTTTGAATTTTGAAAAATGGATTGAATATTTGGAATCAGTAGTTCCAAATTATGAAAATAGGCTACTTTTTATTTTTAGACGTTATGAATAGTAACTACGGTCAATTTTATTTACTACAGTTAAAGGTTAATCGGGTAATTAAGGGTAAAAATAGTTTATAAAATTACCCTAAAACCTGCCAAAATTTTATTGGATGAACTAAAGTTGACCCATATCACCTAAGGGTCAGTATAGATTCATTTCATGGACTTTCATCCATGAAAAGGACGTAATTATTATTAAAACCAAAGAAAGTGACAACATGTCACTCTCTTATATCTTATAAGTGTAATGATTTTAATTTAGTGATAAACATCATAAATAATTGAACATAAATTGTCACCAGAAAGATAATAAAAATATTTACATCATGTGAATTTATGTAGAATTTTTAGGGATTATATAATTATCATTAATGGTGACACAATTGTGATGTAGAAATTATTTTATTGATTGAAATATGAAATAAATGGTTTTAAAAATATTAAAATAAATATTATATGAACTAATTAATCTTCTCCATGAATTTCTTTGATTCATATTACATTTTAAAAATCTATTAAAAATTTTGGTTTTAATATATCTTCCCTGTGGATTTTATTTAGTTCAAATAATAGAACAGTGTCAAAAATGACACTATTGATATTTTATAAAAATAACATATTATTATACTGTTTAAAAATCACAAAAATATTTAAAAATTACAAATTTAAAAATTATATGGTTGAATGTGTATTAATTTATCTAATTCGGTAAAATTCACAACACATAAGTAAGTAATTATAACAATTTAAAAATTAGAATATTGTTACCTCAAATAAAATTAAATAGTTTAAATAAGGATAAATCAAAATGATAAGGTTTAAAATAAAATTGAAAAATGACTAAATTATATTTTTTGATGATATTACAACCCTATATAATCTCATCATAAAATCTGAGTCATTTTTGATGTTTTTATGCAGGGTTTGGGGTTTTTATAAATTAATATTTTAGAGGTTACCAAAAGTGCGCTTATCCTCTCTTATAAAAGGGCACCTCCTCCCTCTCCTCTTTACAACATTTTTAGAGTTAAAGTTCGGTTATACCCTATCCATTTCTCTTTTACACTTCGCTTGAAACATACTAGCGGTCCTGGTCTTCTTCAAATACCAAATTCAGTGCTCTAAGAGGAGGATTAGAAGAAGCGCGTCAAAGAAGATGTAATATCCTTTACCGATTCATTCAATTTTTTTTCTTATTGTACTTCCTCTTATTTATTATTTTCATTATAAAGTAGTAACATAAGTATAAATCATATAATTATATGGTATTATAAAAATTAAACAACACCATTTCACCTTCTATCCATCATACGGAAAATGAAATCACCGCGCGTGCGTATTTACAGAATACCGTCTCTATGTCGTGGTGTAATATTTTTTTCCACCACCACTTTACATGGATGGGTATAATGGTGTATATAATAACAATATATTGTTATTATAACATCATACTGATTATGAGATATTATATCATCCACTCCAATTTCATTCAACAGTTATGGGAATGATATCATCGCTCGTGTGTACATACCGATTACCGTCTCCACGATGCGATGAGATTCATTCTCCATGATAACCATTCAAGAAGGATTATAAAGTATATATAATAATTAATCATGAATGATATGACATAATAATGATACTGGATTTATTTTCATATATTTTTCATTTTCTTAATTCCATTCAATTCAAAAAAGAAACGAAAATAGATTTCTGGCGTACGTACGGCCTACCGTCTCCATGAACGGTGTATTTCATTCCATTTACCGATTTAAAAAATATATTTATATTCTGAATATATATTATATATAAATAATGTTTTAAATTATGTAATTAATTAAATATGATTATAAGTAATAATATTAAGAACAAAAATTCCATGAATTCATGATAAATGAAACAATTTTAACCAAAACGCTGCATTAACATGGAAATGAAAAAAGAACGGGTAATATAAAGCCATAACTGAATAATATAAGATATCATAAATATTATAATGGTTCTATTACAATTTAATAATATTTTTAAGCCCACTATACAGGAGTTTCAGACACGTATGGAAGAAATTTGACCTAAGGTAAGGGATTATTTTGTCTCACTTTTATTTCTATGAGACATATGCCTTAATAACCATCTATTTCTTTTGTATGGTGTTTATACATCCCATGAATGTTTTGTGATTTGTATTATAGTGAATATTATATTTACATATGCAAGTGTTTCTTTTATTTTATGACACATATGATTTCACCGATCATAAAAGGTAAGGGATTATTTCGTCTCACTTTTATTTGGGTGAGACATATGCCATAATAACCAAATATTTATTTTGTACGGTGTCTATGATTACCATTCATGTTTTAATAATTTTTTTATTAAGAATATTGTATTTATATGTTTATTTCATTTTATTTATTTTATGAAATGTATGATTCCCCTGATTATAATTGGTAAGGGATAATTATCCCAATCTCGTTCTAATCAGAGATTGTTTATTCGTAAGTATTTACTGGGGTTATGTTTATCATCAATGTCCATGTTTTCTCAAACTATTTTTGTAAAATGATTACTATTATTCCATGTATGTTTAAATTCATTTTTACTCTTTTTTGAACCACATGGTATGGAGGGAATCTTTCTTTTGTTTATCATACGAGGAAATTTTTGACTTTTCGGGAAAAAGTACAAGGAGAATGTTTATTTATCTTATACGACATGAATGGATTTTTTCGATTTCATAATGCCATATTTATATAAATCTTTCTCTAAAATATTTCATGATTATTTTCAACAAAATACTTTTCTTATAAATTTAATTTCAATTTAAAAGAAATAAAATGATTTGAAAGAAGAAAGGATGTTTTCCTCAAGATTTAATTTCAAGTGTTTTATAAAAACTATTTTCCATCTATGATGACATTCTTTTATTTAGTTATGTTTCAAGCATAATGTCTCTATTATTTACATGGTTTGATTTTTTTTATGGTGAAATTATATCCAGTGTTTTATATGGATTATGTTATGATGGGATGATGTTTATGAAACCCATTTTATTCACTTGGTTATGATGTATGATTTATTTTGAGGAATACGAAAGAATGATTTCATTATGAGATTGGTGGGACCTATATCTCCCTCCAATGAATTTGGAAAATATTTATATCTCATGAGATAGACATGGATGGAATGGAAAGTGAATTCAGTTCAGTAATATAGGGCTGGAACGACATGTAAACCCGATTTAGAAATGGACTTTGTCCACAATGATGGTCTTGGCAGCAATGCCTTAGCTACTATGGAAATCAAAACATGTTCTTAATGGATTCTACAATTACATGTTTTATCCCCATACTACTTTGTCATGATAAATCTTCCTTTATGACCTATTCCTTGTGTACTACCATGTTTTATTTCATTGCTCAAGATTTTTATGTTTAGATTTTATGTTCATGATTTTACGTTCAAATGATTATAGATTTATTTATATTCTCCATGTTTACCGTTACTGAGCATTCGAGCTCACCCTTTATATTTTTCCCTTTCTCCATGATATAAATAAAGGTTTTAGGTAAGAAAAAAGGGAAAGATCTTTATGGGAGATGTTGAAGATCAATCACCATTATTAAAAGATTGTGTTCAATGTTTCCAAAGACACCAAACTATTACGGTCCTTTGGTGTCTGTTTTTGTTATGTATTAATTATTACGCAATAGTATTGTAATGTCCATGTACGCCAAGCTCGGTTATCTATAAAAATATAATGTCATATAGTAACCAAAGGATAAAAAAATCCATTATTTTCTTGAGAGATTTATCATAAGATTTTATCATTGAAATCATAATCATAAACAATCCTAATAAATGACGAGATTGTCACTTAAAATCCTTACCACATTAGTAACATTAAATATTAATACCCATGAAAGAAATATCATAATATAAATATCTAAATATACATAAATTTATGTATATTAATAATAAAATAAATTCATCGGAAGTATATTCACCACATAAAAGAAACTGGTGGTGAATATGGCATGTGTCTCACAGAAGTAAAAAACTGAGACAAAAATCCGTTACCTTAAGTCTTAACATCATTTGTACACATTAAAACCACATTTATAATAAATATAACTTTATTTTTAATATATTAAATAATATATATATATATATATATATAATACCACATATGATTTTATGATGACTTTTTATTACCCTTTTAATATAAATTTTGTGTTAAAGATATTTTTCGGGAAATAACGGATTTGTTTTCCATATATATTTTGATTTTTTTATTTTTCTCCACATAATATTATCATGATTTCATCATCCCAAAAATTTTAAACATGATATATATATAATACATATTCATAATATATTTATTTAGAGTAATCTATAAAATTTAGTGGTAGAAAATGAAATACATTGTTCATGGAGAGTGTAGGTCGTACATATACATGAACGTTGTTTCCATTTTTGTGAAATATTGAATTAATGAAAGTTAATTGATATATTATAATTTAGTAATTATTTTTATTTCATATATATCACATTTTTTCATTAAAATTTTCATTATTACCTCCCATGTAAAGCATGAATGAATCACATCACTTCACGATGTGGTAGTACTCCGTATACATTTGCATCATTATCATATTCCAAAAAAATGGAAAATAATGTGGTATGTGTGATATAATAACTAAAGAATCATAATGATATCATAAATATCATATATAAACAATGAATCCACCATTAGTTTCATCCATGATAGGTAGTAATAGAAAAACTAACGACCTCGTCTCGTGAGTTGGTTATCTACCGTACACACGAATAGATATTTCATAACACATTTAATAGAAGAGGATATGTTTTTTTATCATGAATTCAACATAAAAATATATAAGTAAATGTAATATATTGTGGTTGGTATATCATCATGGTATAGTAAAATAGAATGTGGTAGAGGAAGAAATTAACCAAAAATGATCATTGGTGAATGTTACCTCTTCTTCGTGTATCCTCCTTAAGTCTACCCAAAGCCTTCCTAAATTGGATTTATGTTGAAAATAAGAATTCTATGATGATAGGAGAGGATTTTGGAAGTTATTTTTTGTAGTTATTGGTTGATAAAAATGTATTTAGAGGAGTGAATAGGTTAAGAGTGGGGTGTCCTTTTATAAGTTGGGGAAAGAAACACACATGGAAACTACTTGGAAATTTCCCAAAAGACTACAAAATAATTAATTCATTTTGACGGCAAAACCTTAAAATTTAACATATATTTTATATTGGGAAGGATAGTATAGAAATATGGCCTTCGAGTAGGATATATAAATGTGCTAATTCATTTTTATCCCTTATCCTTTTAGTTTAACCCCCATTAAAATGATTTTTACCCTAACCTTAGAAAATAATTTCTAACGTTTTCACTATTCATTTTGGTAGAAAATTAATGTAACCATATTAAATAATATAAATTACGATTACTAAAAATATTGAAACAATTTTTTTAAAAAAACATTCAGAGAATAGAGAAATTTTAATTTAAAATTAATTCTACAAACACAATGAGAAAGTGGGTTTTAAAGTGAAACAAATGTTCAAAAGTGTTTATTGTTTTTATATCCAATTTCAATATGAAATTTATTATAATGGAATAAATTAGATTAATAGATATATAATTGACTTAATTTTCCTATTAAAATAAATTAAATTTTCAATTATCTTTATAAAAAAATTAATCAAAAATAATGTTTTCATTTAAAATTAAATATTTCTTCACTATTTATAAAAAAGGAAACTTTTCAGAAAAATACAAAAACTTCACCCTAAGATAATTTGGATATTTTTTTACAAAATTTATTTTATTTTATCAAAATTATTTTCCTATAGTATGAAAAAATATTTTTATTAATTTTCATAAAAATAAATAAATAACATTTTTTAGGAAAATAGTATTTTGGAAAAAAATAATGACTTTGCAAAAAATAAATTCCTTTTTAATATATATGTTTTATTTATATAAATTTTTTTTAATTAATATATAAAATTAGTTATTACTATTCATATAAATATGTTTAATGACTAGGTTATAATGGTCTTGTTTTTATAACTATAATATATCATGGTTTTGTTAAAGTATAGTGTCGTGTGTAATGTTTTCTAAACCAATATTCTGTGTAGTGAAAGATTAACATGATGTTACCAGTAACACAATCCAAACTCATTTTTGTGTGAAATTAAAAATAAATTAAATATTCATGTAATGATAAATATAAAAAATAATAAATTTATTTTTGAAAAAATGTTCCAAAAAATATCAGGGTGTTATACTTATATACTTTTCCACAATTTCACTATTGATCAGTACTTAGAGTTACTTCTATACATTAAAAAAATATCACATAGAGATATTACATATAGTAACTTCCAAACATGTCCAAATTTTCACTCACAGATAGTTCTCGTAGTCACTTCTAAATGCTTCCAAAATTTCACTCACGGTCAGTACACATGGTCGCATCAAAACTTTTACGTCTTTTTACTCATGGAAATTACTCAGAGTTACAACCAAAATTTCACAAATTTTTTCTAATGTGACATAATTGAAATAATTATATTATAAAAAACTAATAAATTATACCAAGTATCCAATTTAATGGTATCAACAGTTAATTCAACAATTAAAAAAACACATTTCGATCAATAAGAATCACCAAAATATTCTTGTTATAAATTTCATCTTCAAGGATAAAAATTGAAATATCATAAATGAAATCTGAAACATTATAAATTACTATAAATCATCTATAATATTAAATTTAATGACCATTTAGTAATGAAATTTGTAATAATAATGAGTACAAGAACCGATGTTGTTTCGTTAGAAAAAGGCTTAGGTGTTGATAATCCATATTACAAAGAAATAACGGACTGATGAGAAATATGAAGTCAATAATTTTATCTGGTGATGAAGATTCCATAGTGAAATGATTTTTTTACCTTTTTCACCATCATTGTTTCTTGTGAAAGATAACGCTAATGGTTGGAAAAAAAATGGTCCTACGGTTTGATTACGGGTGGATTTCATGTCTATACACTCATATTTATTCGGTTTAATATTCATTATTATCTTCCATAAAATCTCCAAATGGTTACCATATCCATAATTGGGTATATTCATGTTTTCCAAAGGTTTTTGGTTAATTGAAGTTTTAGAATTAATTACACTTAAAAACTCACATTTTACTAGAATATGGAAGGTTGGGATCATCAAAATATTTTGGGGTAAAAATTGAGACCTAATCTGGGACTCTCTTATAGATTTAATATATGTTTATGAATCTGTTCCTAATCCTGATATTAGACTAGTTACCTAAACAAAATAATCATAGGTTAAATCATTTTTTTGTAAAGGGTAATCTATTAGTGATTCGTTATATTTGTATTTGAGGATCTTTATCCATTTCCAATTAGTGGGTACCTACTTATAAGTATTAGTTGTATAAACAGACACTTTAGAGTGTGTTATCTTCTAAAGTGGTGGTTAATATGTTAATAATGGGATTAAACCTCTATGACGTGTCCTACAAAATAGGTCTATAATGAAAATCAAATCCCCCGTAGTTTTTTAAAACCAGGTAGTTTAACATTATAGGAAAAGGACATATATGAGTGAACTTAGGAACCAGGTATTAAGACTGAGACTAATGGATGCATCTTATATATCCCGGATATGTATGAAATATGAGTCATCATAGTTCAATAATACCCTTTTGATGTACCCCATGGTAGATGACCTTATATAGGAGTGGTTATATCATTCCACCAAATTGGGCTTACACATTGAGGATGCCCTAAATTGCTGAGATTCATTATGTGAATGATATGATCATTTAAATTCCCTAAGACCATGTAATCCTTTTGGTATGTGTTAAACATGAGATATCAAGTAATAATCTTCATTTATTATGGATGTGAGACTTTTGTGCTAGGATATACCTTTAAATGATCAATATAGAGCTTTAGATTTTGGAAGGAGTCCTAAATATATTAGTTATTGAAGGAATCAATGTCATCATAGTTTAGTTGATTTTAACTTTCTGATGGATGGAGAAGAATGATCATCCCATGGGAGAGATTGGGTCTCAATTGTCAGAATGTTGAAGACATGGAGGGACGTACACTGAGGTGGATTACAATTTTATCTTTGGGACTTACAAAGGCATCATATGTTTCATGTTTATAGATGTAATTAGATTTCTCATAGTTCACTATACTTCTCATCCCGCTGATGGATGAGGAAGAATGAACAGACCATGGGAGTGATTGGGTCCCGATGGTCTAAATGTTGAAGGCATGGGAATACTTACAATGATATGCATTCCCATTTGATCTCACGATATACAAATTCTTCCAGTGCATCCTAGTTATAATAGGAATCAAATCTATCATATTTCACTTAATCGATGCTTACAAACTGTGGTTTCCCTAATATGGGGCCATTCGTATCATAACATCGAGTGGGGATTACACCACAAGGTTTACCTAATATGGGATAGTCATATCATTCCATTTATTAGGGATTACTCACTACGGTTTCCCAAATATGTGGATAGTTATATCATGCCACTGATTGAGGATTACACACTGAGGTTTACCTAATATGGGGGGTAGTCATATCATTCCACTGATTAAGGATTATACCCTGAGGTTTCCCTAATATGGGGGAATACATATCAAGCCACATATTGTGGTATACATGCTAAGGTTACTCTAATATGGGGGAAAACATATCATTACATTGACTGAGTCATACACATTGAGGTTTCAAAATTATGGGGGCAGTCATATCTTTCCATTGATCAAGGCTTTAACACTGAGGTGACCCTAATATAGGTGTAGTCAGATCATGCAACTGATGAGAGAATATGCACTATGTTGTCCCTAATATGGGGGTATTCATGTCATCACCTTGATTAAGGATTGCACACTTAGGCTTCCATAATATAGGGTTAGTTATATCGTGCCACAAATCGGGGGTTACACACTGTGGTTTCCCTAATATGCGGGTAGTCATATCATCCCATTGAATGGGGCTTAAATATTGAGGCTTTCCTAATATTGAGGAAGTCATATCACACCCCTGGTCAAGGAATACACACTATTGTTTTGATAATATATCCATTGGAAAATTTTATCATGTACTTATATTTCCACTAGACACAACGTTGTCTACTAAAAATACTTCTGACCATCTTTGTGACACTTCTAAGAATATATGGGAGTGTCCATGTTTCTTCATGTACATTCCTAAATACTATCTCATGATCCAACTAACTTGTCAAGTGCACATCACATAACTTGAATTAAATATCTGGGGTCCATCACATGATTGATGATGACATATCTAGAGGGTGTCACATGACTTTATTTCCTTTTATATAGGACATCATGAGATCCATGCTAACTTGTGTGGAGGGTGTTTTATGATCTGAATGACTTGTACTTATGTCATCGTGAATCCTGGATGACAGGATTGTAGGGTGTTGCATGATCTAGTTAGTAAACCCAGAGGACTCTGTGATACCAATTTGATATACATTGGTTTCAATGAATAATTTGAGATACATCTCTAGAGAACACCACAAGATCCTGATATCAATATCTAATGGATTCAAAAAACTTTGGTGGTAGGACTAGATGGTGTCATGATACATTTTAACATATCTAGAGGGCATTGCATGATACAAATGGAATGTAGAAGGGATTCCACATGACTAGGGAAACATGTCCTGATGCTATTTCATTTTCTGAATAAGTTTTGTGAAACGTAAAAAGATTAATGTATATATATTCAAATTAGTCTCCCATATTTTAGTATTTAGTTTATCTTTTTATTTCATACATGCCTTCTATTTTTCCGGTGTTATTTGGATTTATTTTTTAATGACATATCCAACATGTGAATATCCTTTGCATAATTTGGTTAATGTGCCCGAAGTTCCTCACGTTATCCTAAGTGATCATGAGAAGTTTATATACATATTTCACAACCCTTGGAGTCATTACCTAGATTTTACTCAGTGGAATACTTTCAGAATCACATGATCAATCACTATGAAAAGTCCTCACCTATGATCCCATGTGAGATCGACCAATGGATGCATATTTTGTGATAAGGGGAAAGAATTTATAGGTCTCTGTGACCTAATTATACTCTTCATTGTGTGGTGTGTCTCTCACATATTCGAGATGGGTTCTATGGAGGGCTTTTTTGTCACGTTCTTCATGAGATCCTACCGTGTGTAATTCGGGTTGTGTCACATAATGAACAACAACCACAGTAAAGTCCCACTTTTACAACTTTTATTAGACCTAGGTTGATCAAATGGATTTCTCATGACCATGTTGACATTCTATTGAAATTTTACAAGGTCAATAAATCATGTATAGATATATACATGAGATCATGATGCCTGTTGGAAGGATTTTGAATGATCTGAAATGACTTATTTGGATCCTTCTATGAGAAAAAGGTTGCTCGTTTGGGGTCATTAGTGAGACCAAGACATATTATTAAGAGGGATTCTATGGGATTGTTCTAACATGTAAAGGGGCCTCCTCAAGATCAATGAAGAATTAATGGGTTGCATAAAACCATTTAGATGATGATCAAGTATCCCTACATCATATGAAGCTTTCAAATTTCCCCACTTTTAATTCATTCATTATTTAACAAATGTCGAGGATCTGAAAAAATTATATGATTATTGTCGAAGATAATCACTCTCCCCAACATTGATGCCTTGCATGAACAATAAGGTGTATTATGGTGATTCCCAATTATTATCATGGAAAACCTATATATTTGTCCATAGAGACAACGGGGCCCCAAATAGTAAAATGTACATTTTAGAGACCCTTTGTATGATGAAGGTGTCATTCTAGAAGGCTCTCACGTGATTTTGTAAACATGCCAATAGAGATTATGTGGTACCTTACGATCCATAGAGGAACATCTCATGAAGATCTATGAAAACATAATGACTTCATATTCTAAATATTTTCATCAATTATTTTAAAAGAATTTTTGGATGGTTGTCAGCTGCATATAGGTTGGTGAGTCTCGTGATGTAGATGAGTTCACTTGGAAGCCGCCATGTAATAAGTGAAATTTGTGGATACATTCTCAATATTAATTGGACTATACAAGGGGATCTATGTTATCTAAAAAATTTCGTGCACTATGCATGACCCAATAGCATGAACTTCCAAAGGCTTATCAATTGTGTATCCTTTGAGAGTTTACATGATCCACGAGTCTTGGCGACCTTAACATTACTTTGATTTTTAGAGAAAAAAATACCCATGTTTTGGTTATTTATTCCATTATAGATTTTCAAATTCTCATTTAGTTCACAAAAAAAAATTCCCCACCTTATGAGTAGTGTCTGTAGGGACAAAGGGAAATTTCTAAGAAAAGTAAATACCATCCTAAGTCTTTAGGGATACTTCCAATCAGTGTCTTGGATGATGTTTGGTATTTTGGGAGTCCAAGATATTCCTTGGAAGATCCTATAAATAGTATAATGAAGTGAGACTCATTCAAAGAACACTTAAATATCTCTATATCTAATTTGAAATGCTTCAGTCAGGTGACCCCTTCACAAGACCTTCCAAGACAACTTATCATGAGACTCGTTCGCATGACCATTTTAAGAGAACCATTTCATGAGATTTGATATTCCCCATCATTTTTTCAAATAATCCGTCAAAAAATCCATGAAAATTGATTGAACATTGGACATACAAAGGTATGACTGACGTTTCTAGTTTCATAGGATCTAATGGTTCAGTCACTTCACCACTTGAATATTTTGTTGATCACGCGACCGTGTCGAGGTCATGTGATAATGATACTCTTGATTGGATACACATTCATGAGATTTACTTGGGTAATGTAGTCTGTGAGATATTCAAGGGATGTTTCATGAGACCTATATCAGGTCATGTGATTGAGAATCCCAATATGGGTCACACGATTCATATTACGATGTCGAGGTCATGCATTTTTATTGATAGGATTTTCACTTGTCTAACATATGATTATTAATTCTGTGTAGATGGCTCCAATCTCCCATGAATCTTCTACTATGTCTAATTTTTTTGATATGATTTATAGGTGTCATTATGTTGAGCCCTGATATCGTGTGTATTATTACAATACGATTATAAAAATGATACTTTTTCCAATATTTAGAAGTATCTGCCATCACACCGCCTTCCCCTGTATGGTTTCAGCTTGCTGGATGACATTCTCATCCCTTATCCAAAATAAAACCTTCCATTTCATTAGGTTTAATCATAATTTGATTGTATTTAGATCATTGTTATGGAGGATGGACAACCAGTTGTAGCGTATCCCAGAGATTTTTCTTTATGCTGGATAATTCTCCTATGGATCCAGATTGCTACGATTTCACCCACAAGTGCATCACTCAAATATACAAGAGAAATTTGGTCTCTTATTTGAACAAACTGGTTGGCAGATAGAGCTTGAAATGCGATTTGTTCCATATTGGAAACATTTATAAAGAATGGGTATGGCCTTTTTGGGTTAGGCAGAGCTATATAGAATTTTCCAACCAGTTACACACTTCCCATATTTATAAAGCAGTATTTGTTTCCCAGTTCATCATCTATCATAATTATGTTATTATTAGATAATTGATTAGGCATTTTTTCCAAATAATGTTTTTCCTAGTTCATCATTTATAATACTATGAGATATTTATTGACTAGCTGAGATACCCCCTTGGGTAAATGTATGATGAATTCCTTCCTAATGTGGACATCTGAAATGACTCCGCACAAAATCTAGTTTTTTCTAAGGATATACTGATCATTTAGAAAGGAAATTTAAGAAAGGATATCACTATGTTCTTTGTTATCTCTTTAAAATATTGGATTTACATTTTCCTCCATAATAGTATATCTCAGAAGACCAATAAATTCCTTCATTAGTATCCTTCCTAGTAGGTTTGTGACAATGTGTATTTAAATAGGGTATCCTTTGAAGTTAGAGAACATAACACATGGGTTTAATGCGTGAGTTTGGAGATAAATCTAAGCCTTTCATTGATAAATTTTTGTGGCTATGTTCTTGAATGCTCTCTTTTTGAGGCAAGGGATGCATGTTTGGGAATCCAAGTTAGCACACCAATGATGACTGTTCATTTAGCGAAGGGATATCTCTTAATCATGTTTTATAAACTCTTAAATGACTATACTATTTTTTGGGACATATTCATTAGGGAAGAAAACTTTATTGGATTGGTGGTTATTTTTAGTTTTTATTTGGATGGATTTGGGAGAATTTCCACTATTATTGATACCACAACACCACCAGGATCCCTGGTTCCCCATTTCTATATTTGTGTTCTATATTGTGGGGGTTGAGTCAATAAAATTAGGACCTGAAGAGGTTGCTGATATGTTGATCCAATTTGATCGCTTCACTCTCTTGTCTTATCCTACACCGAGTGAGCCAATTATTATTAATTATGATATATTTCTTGATGAATGTTTCTATAAGATCTATCTTTTTAAAAAGATCCTTGAGTTCAGGATGGATGAACTAGGGGTTTTCCAGTTTTATACCCCATATCGGTTCACATGAATATTTTGATGCGTCTAAATGGTTTCTTCAATCTGCTAAGTTTTCATGCATAGAGAACAATATCCCAATATTATTCACCAATTTTGTTGCATATTTCCATGCGAGGAAACCAATGATGAGAATGTATTAAAAAATTTAGCCACTCCTAACTTCCTTTATTATGATTATTCTTAGGATTGGGTAGAATATTACCAAGTTGGTGTGATAAATAGATAGGTTCATCAAGTTGAAAAACCATTTTCCTCACCAACCCCCACTTTTTAGAAATTATTTTTTTGATTCAAGACTTTTGTTTCTTTAGAGAACCCCCCATACTAGCGATGACCATTCTATAAGTGTGTAAAAAATATTTTTGTGTAAGTTGGACCTTCAAAATGAGAAATATATGATACATATTATGTGAGAAGAATCTATGGGGCTTCCAATATTGCTTTCTTTCCCGCTCAGTCTATTATTCCTGCTTCTGATGTATCTGCTCTATATGCTACAAAGTCTTATACAAAAAACATGGTTGTCTGAAAGCATATTCACACCCTGATTACTAAAAAATCAATAAGAAAATTTCATGACCAAGAAGAACATATTCACTGAATGTTTTATGATTCTTCGGTGGGAGGATTTAACCACTAACCATTATATGGATTTATGCAAAAAAACATTCTGATGTGATAATAAGTAGCTACCATCAAGAGAACCTGGAATGATCTTGATGGAGGGACTGCCCAAGACAAATTTATGAAGGAATCTTCAGAGGTGTTGGAATATAGTCGTTATTTTATATTTGAGTTGAATTCCCAAATGGATATATTGACCATACAAATGTGGAGATATGAATAGATCTTAGCTCTCACAATGTCTTATCTTTCAACATCATTCTCTTCATTGGAAAAGAATGAAAAAGGGTCAATGAGCTATATACGTCTATTGAGACTCTTCAACCTCTGGCTCATGTATAAGCATCAAGGAAGTTGGAACTTTAGTGCTCAATAAAATCTTCTCATCAGACTCTTTCCATTTTGGGTATCTCACCTGATCAAATATTATTGTACTTTGATCATTAATGTGTTTTTTAATACTTATAGGGAATATGAAATGTATATATCCTTCTATTAGATGTTATAATGAATAAATCTTCAAAACATTATATAACATTGTTAACCTTTCTTTAATTCATGATATTCATGAAATTTTGTTGATATGATGCTCCATAGAATGCCATTGATATACATCCTTTATATAATACCAAATAATCCAAAATTCATATATTTTAATATATAATCATAATAGATGTATATTATTAAATTCTTCTGAATTTCCACCCACATGAGATTTCTTATTGAAATATATGTTTCAGTTATCTTGTGATTAACCGATTCCAAAAGGATAATTTATGTAAAATATATGTCCTAGAGGGAAAATTCTCTATCTTTTATTGATTTCAGTGGAATTAGTAAGAATATATTTATTTTTCCAAGGTCATATTGTGGGCCCCATGATATTTATATAGTTTTATTCATATTTCCCTAATATTTACCTATGAATTATATAGGGGAAGGCTTATTAGTCTTAGAATTAGTTTTTTATTGGCCCACCATCATACAAGTTCTTGGTTTGACAATTTTTGTTCTTTATTTTGAACATTTAAACTATTTAATTGATATGATTTAGTTTAGTGCCTTATAGCCCAAAATTGTGATTTTTTATTTTAACTTCTTTCATCGTGGGAATTCTGTTGCTGTATTTTATGGAAATTTAGCTTATACCTTCTATCTCTCGTAATATACCATTTTCAAAGTATTATTCTCTTCGCAGTTTAACTGCATGCGGTGAGAAAATATACCACACAAATTAATGTAATGTGGTAAGGAAATAAAATATGATATAATATTTAAATTATTTCTACCAAGACATCAAATGTCATTCTGTTTAAATTCTTACTGAAAGGACTAATATTGTTCAGTTTAATTTCATGTGGTAAGGATGTCTATCGTGTAGTTTATTGTCATACAGTAAGAATATAAATATATCGTGTAGTTAAAATTCTTTGTTTAGGAAATAAAACATTATATATTTTAAAGTATTTATTCAAGGACATGATTAGTGATTATGAAATATGGGGTATAAATTCTAGTGATGACACAAATAACCCCTAAGGTTCTATGTTCTCCCGTGTTATTTCCACAGCTTATGAGGATTGGAGTTCCATTCTTGTTAGATGTAGATGCCTCAGGTTTGTATGTAAAATCCCTTATGAATCAATAGTAGGGACAAAAATAGTTTTCCACACTCTTTTATGAGGTCTGTGGAATATTCATGGGTGTAATATTGGTTGAGGGAAAAATACTAGGGAAGTGGAGACAACCTGGGTTGTTAAAGCACGGACTGGGTAATTCATAACCATAAATTTTGTTTTGAGGAATATGGAATGGGGAAGACATGCCTAGGATGACCCATTATTACATGAGGTACCAAGTTATGATTACGTGTTACTAGGGATAACAAGCATTGGAGTTCCTTTCTGGTAAGGAGGGGTTGCCTCTATTTGGTAGGTCAAATCCCTTATGCATCAACATCATTGTCAAAAATGGCGTTCCTACTATTTATGAGGGTCATGAAATATTTTTAAAGACTCAAATTTCTGGATGATGAAGTTTTTTATGGATTTAAATACTATTCAAGAAGTGTTTTTGGAACCCTTGGGATGTTTTTATCTTTAATTATGAAGAACGATCCCTACACCCTATGGTTTCATGTTATAGGGCATGGGCCACCAAAAGATTCGGGAGTGGAGGGTCACATTATTTATTTAAGATAGGGTAAAAACTTGATGATGCAATATTGAGGATTCCAAATCCACTTTAAGATTATGGTTATAAAGATTGTAAATCTTGGTTCAATGTTCTTGGGTCATGAGGATGATATGGAAAAATCTTTCCAAGAAGGGCCCATAACACCATAAGGTGTTGAGTTCTGAAATGGTGATGTTAAGGATCACATGGATCATCATAATCATCGTATTATTATTTTATTTTCTTAATTTCAAGAAGAAAAAAAGATGGAAACACAAAAGATGCAAGAAGACCCATCCCCCCCATTATCCCAGCCATATCTAAGGAGGCCTAAAGTAATGTAGATCGAGCAAATCACCCTTAATATAATCAATCCCCTCTTCCTTGATACTAAATACATTGTGAAGAAACACCTCCACCATGATAGAAACATCCAATGAATCCAAGTAGTTATCAACCTTGTTCCCCTCCCTCCATGTATGAAGCACCTGAGCATTGCTATTAAGCAACTTTCTACATTTTCTGATAACATAACAAATTGACCAAGGCACGTCTCCGTAACCTTTCAAGGCATTGTGAGCAAACATAGAGTCAATCTCCACTTCAGACATTTCTAACACTTTTATAATTAAATAACTCATTTTAGGGATGACAATATATGCATATGTAGGAGAAATATGCATACATACATAGTCAAACAAAAGGTCCCTTGATAAAAGGTATCCTTTTACATGGTTCACGGAAGATTTTTGGTGATATGAGGTGCTCACATCATGAAGTTTTATGATTAGAAAATGAAATATTAAAGAAGGGTTTGAGAACCCTAAATATTGTGTCATATCCTAATGAACACGTTTTCATGGTGAGGTGATGTGACAAACCATTACTCTAACTTTTTTCTAGACTAGGGGTGTAATGATCTATAATTTTATAAATGAAAATTCCCTTCTTATAATTATGTTATATAGTATAAATCAAATAAAATCACATAGAGAATAGAATACAATGTTTATAAATAAATAAATAATAAAATAAGAGGTATATATTGAAACTAATAAACCTAAACCAATGGAATCGTAACATAGCCTTTGGAATAGTAATGTGTCCATTCGGAATAATAAACCCTCCAATAGAATAGAAAACAAACCTACTAAAGTTAAAATAAAATTTGGAAAATTTTTAAATGAAACATGATATATATATATATATATTTTGGAATAATAAAATAAATGTTAAAAAAAACAATAAATTAAGTAATGGTATTTTTATAAAACCGAAATTGTTATTTAAAATTTCATATTTAATGTAAAGATTTAAAAGAAAATTTATTTTCAAAAAATAGATTCATAAATTATTAGTTTGTTTTCTTATGATTATAATATTGTTTTACCATACCATAATTAGTTTTTTATTGTGAGTAATAATTTTAAAACCACTATTTTCCAAATAAATTATAATTTCAATTAAAAATAATATTTATAATTTTAAGAAAATTATTTTCCTAAAATAAATTCCATTTATGAAATCTACGTGTCAAAAATTGGGTAGGGTTAATTTTTGAGATTTTTCTAAAAAAGTTGAAATTTTGGTGAATAGTAAAATACTATAATTTATAGTATATGATAAATACATGAATTATTGGGTAAAATGTGATTTAATCACCATCAATTCAAACTCACAAGAAATATTTACAATACATAGTCACATGAATCCACACTATTGATAGTCTTGAGCCAAAATAATAATCAAATGAATAAAATACTCAAAACACTCCTCTGCTCCCACTATAAACACCACCACCGTCACCACCCATTCTCCTTACAACACCAAAGACATGAATCATGTAAAAATAATTCCCAATACTCTCTCAATAATCTACCTCTACATCCAAGAGAATTTTTTTTCAAAAAAAATACGAAACCAAATTTCCCAAAGGAGGTTCTCAAGGAGAGGATGTTCAATAGGTAAAATCCTCTTTCATTTTCTTTTGATTTGTAATAAAATTATTTTATTTTCTTATCTTATACTAAAATACCTATACCAATGTGGAATGATAATTCAAATATCTATTATATACTATAATTTTATTATTTTTTCAATATATCCACCATCAATTCTCCTCTCTTACCCTTTTTTATAAAAATAAAAATATTATTTGTGATATGTTGACTTATCACCTTCACGAATGATGAGTTTTTATTTTACATTACCACATTAAATTCAGGTCATAGAACCATTAAATTTTTTTAAATATATTTCAAAATTTAATTAATAATCTACTTTATTTTTTGTAACTAATACATATAATATTAAATAATATAACCAAACTAGTTTATGATGATCGAAAAACTGGAAAAATAATATAAATGGTTATCATTAACATTTAATCTAATGAATCATCATAGTATATGAAAAAAATAGGAATATTTAATCTTATGGAATTTTATTTATAATATATAATTTTAATTCAATATTATTATTCTCGTTTTACATGATCATCCATACATGTATATAAGTGAACCTATCATGAAACCCAAGCAAACAAACACTCTTGAATGATGAAATTATATCCCATAACTCATAAAAAGACATAACTAAACTTAATAAAATTAATATAATAAAAATAAATGTATAAAAAGTTTGTAATTAGTTGATTAAGGAATTTAATTTGATTATCTAGGAAATTATGTACATGTGCAGAATACATTCTGACATAAGGTAAGATCTTCCCTCTAAACGTCCATTTTTTCCTTCGGGTTACACCTTCCCTCTCATTACCAAAATTTAATTATTAATTATTAGAATTTAATCTTTATATTTTATGTATTTCTTTTTCAAATATATTTTCCTATCCAAATTCTCATTTAATTGATGGAGAAATTCATGTTTAATAAGTTATCACTCTCAATTCACCCCAATAAGCAAGCTCGATGAAAGGGAACTTCCTAATTTTTTACTAATTTTCAAGGGTACTCCATTATATGTTTTAATCCAACATTATTTTTATAATATAACTCATTTTATCATGAAAAACAATCTCTGTAATACAAACAATTATATTTTTTTTTTCTGTTTTAAAGAATCATTAAAATTTTCCTTATACTGCACTAAATTAGCTCATTTATAATGATTATTAGATACTATTTTTATATGTTTTCAATTAAGTTGGACATAATTGATCATGATATATGAATAATTCCATTATTAATTTCCATTTAATATTTAAATCCATTCTTTCATGTACACCTTTAATATACTCCCATTTTTTATTCCTTATGACATGATTACGATGCCAATTTCTTTCGATGGGTAACCCTTATGTTTTTTCCTTATGTATGATTCTTCATGTGGAAAAAATATGCATGAACATGTAATAATGGGTTCACCCAGATATTTCTCTAATTCATTGGGTAACGTTTAGTCTCATGAGACATCATGTTGGGACAAGGAATAAACATGATTCCTTTATGGGACTTGGTCACCCATGTGCAATGGTTTTGGTAGTAAGCCTTGAAACATGCTTATATCATGTTATATATTGCTACCACATTCATATGATTCCATGATTACATTTCCCCATGTTAAACATTTTATTATTCCATATGTTTATTTATGTTCTATCCCTTTTTATATAATCATGTTACGCATTCTGACCCATGTGATATTTTTTATTTCAATGTTTATACCCTTATTGGTCTTTTTAGCTTCTCATTTTGTTCATGTATTCCCCATGTTACCTTATGTAGATCTAATAGCTAAAAAGAAGTTAGGATATCATTAGGGTGTTTAAATAAAGGATGTTTTTTGGTTCTTTATTTTCAGTTTTATGTACCTATTCTTCCAATGAAACTAGACTTTAGGACCATTAGTTTGTGTTTGAAGGCTTCTTATGATTTAAATCATGTAATAATATGTGAAAAGTATAAGGAAAATATAGTTAGAATGAGAGACTTATCAAGTTATTTTTTTAGGCCAGGACTACAAAACTATATTAGGAACCATAGGGATAATTATATTACCACAGATAACCTAGATTAATAATATGGTAATTAGAAGATATGATAGACTTTTCATTTACACGTTATCCTTTTATGTTCAAAGTTTCCATTTTATATTATTATTAAAAAAGTATTGAAGACACCCTAAATGTAATTTCTTTTCATTATTAATGTATGAAAATAAGAGAAACTATGCTAGTAGTAAATGTGATAGAAAATGCAATGATTTCACTAATGATATGCCTAACATGATTAAAGATGAAATAGCAAATCTTGTACTTATGTTGGTTCAGTTATCACCCATTATAAATAATAACTGGAATATAGTTGAGATTCCCAACACAACAAAGAAGATAATGATATAATATCATAGAAGATCAGGTAATAAATATGATAAGGAAAATAATAATTAATTCCCTACATGTCAAAAATGCTGGAAGAAGCAACCCATAATCTATCTCAAGTGGACCAAGAGATTCTTAAAATATGGAAACAAGGTCATATGGAGGACAATTTCCAAAGAAAAATGAACAGTCTTGCTAAACGATGAATGGAAATAAATCAAAAATAGGTTACTATATATGGTTCTATGTCATAAAATTGGAGAAGTTGTGCATTATTCAATTCATTGATCTATTCCAAGTGCTGAAAATAATAATGATCACCAACAATGTCTTAGAAAAAGGTAAATTGAAAGCCCCTATGATGATATGGATCATGATGTTTTAAGTAAAACTATCATATACAATAGTTTTGTGTTATTGTTTTTGTATTTACATTCATTTGATATTATCACATCTTATATGTTTTTAATGTACATTGAGTCACCACCCAAATCAATTGATTTCATTTGGGAAAACTTTTGTGATTGTTGTATCATATGTTGATGTTTATAGAAATGTACTTCTTGAAAATCATATTTGACTTCCTTGAGGGGATTTTAATGTTATTTTGGGCATGGACTGACTATATTTATACAAAGACTACATCATGTGCCAAGAAAGGGAGATCACTCTTCACATCCTGAATCATCCTCCAATTATTTACAATTGTAAGGAGGAAGATGAATATCCTTCAGAATAATTGTCTCAATTGTGGATATTATTGAATTATGAGAAATAATATCTATCTCAAATGATAGAGACAATGGTGATAATCCTGCTCGAAGACATGCCTATCATGAGAGATAAAATTGACTTGTTCCTGGAAAAATTGAATGGTCTTTCTCCTAACAGAGAGTTTGAGTTATCAATTGTATTTATTTCCAGATCTCATATAATATCAATGAAACTTTGTAGAATTGACACCATTGAGTTAGAAAAACTGAATAAGTAGATATAAGAGATTCTAGATAAGGGATTTATGTTCCAGGGTACTTCACTGTGGAGTGTACAAATCCTCTTTGTCAAGAAGAAGGATGGATCAATGCGCCTCTCCATTAAAAATCTTTAACTCAAAAAAATCATGATAATAAAAAAGTGTCCCCTACCATGGATATAAGAATTGATGGATCTACTACTCGTGGATACATATTTATCTAAGTTGGAACTTTGGTATGGATATCACCTACTAAAGGTGAATAATGAAGATATTCTCCATACTCCTTTTGGAATTTGGTATGGGAATTATGAATTCATAGAGATTCCATTCAAAATCACTCATCTTTTTGAAATTTTCGTAGTCTTGATGATTGGATTATTTAGATATTATGTAAACAAATTTTTGGTATCCATTGTTGATTATATTTTTATATACTCTAAGAGAAAGAAGGAAAACAAGGAGTATTTGAATACTATGATAAAGAATTTTCAAAGAGAGACACTATAAGAAAATTATAACAAATGTGAGTTCTAGATGAAGGAAGAATCATTTTGGGGGAATGTTATCACTAGGAATGAAATATATGTGGACCCTCCCATGATAATGGTAATCATTGAGTGGCCCATTCCAATATATGTAATGGAGGTCCATATTTTCCTTCATCTAGATGGGTATTACTGGTGATTTTTGAATAACTTCTAATGATCGTAAAACCCACTATCCAAGCTGACTCAAAAGGATTAAAGTTTATATTCATAGGTTCAGGTGAAGACTAATTCAAAGTGTTGAAAAGAGGCTTATCACGACACCAGTAGTCACACTTACGACAAGTGGGAATGACTTAGTGGTGTAAAAAATGCTTCAATCAATGGATTATAATTTTTTCTATTGAAAAAATTGAAAAGGTGATTGACTACACCTTAGGGTAGTTGAAAATCAATGAGAAATAATATCCCACACATGATCTGGAGTTGGAGGTAGTGATCTATTCATTGAAAATATTGAGGCATTATCTTTATTGGGAGAAGTTTGAGATATATATTAATAATAAGAGTCCAAAATATATATTTACATTGAATAATATAAATATGTTCCAGTAATGATAGTTATATCTCATCAATGATTATGAATGGTCAATCGAGTACCATCTTGGTAATGAGAATAAGGTGATAGATGCTCTAAGTAGAAAAAATACTCCAATATTATCAATGCTAAGAACTGAGAAGGATCCAATATTCTTAGACTTGAAAATGATGGACATGTAGAATATTTAAGGGAGGAACTTAATCAATACTTTCTCAAATGATTTTTCAAACATCCCTTATAGAAAAAATATAGGATACTCAATGAAATGATGTGGAAATTCAGAAAATGGTGGAACCTATTAGAAATGGGGAATCCATTGAGTTATAAATTATTGAGTAAGGATTCATATGATTTGGGTCATTGTTTTTTGTACCATTTAATCCATAGAACAAGAAAGTGATTCTGAATGATGCACATAGCTAAACTATCTCTATTCAACCAGGACACACAAAGATGGATCGAGATCTCTGATAGCACAATTGGTGGGACAATATAGAGAAGGATATTACTAAATATACATCAAAGTACATAGAATGTAAAAAAGTGAATGATTAAAAGAAATAGTATAAATATATGATTCAACCATTACCCATACCAACACGAATGTGTGAAAACAACACAATTGACGTTTTCATTTGAATTCTAATGAAATCAAAAGAAACTAATGCTATATGGGTCATTATAGATCATCTTACACTAATATATCACTTTATCACAATTCAAGAGGTGTTTTTACTTGATCAAATTTCTTGAATATACATCATATAAGGTGTGAGGATGCATGGAGTACCAATATCGATTGCTTCCGATCAAGATCTGATATTTAACTCAATGTTATTTAAAAGTATCCAACATTCTCAAAACACTAATTTAATCTTCATTATATATTATCATCCTATAAATGATGTCCAATCTCAAGGTAATATTCAAAAAATAGAAAAATTGTTGAGATAATGTTATATGGAATTAAAAAAAGGATGTGATCAACATCATCTAATGGTTTATTTATATTACAATAATAGTTCCCACTTAATCATATGAATTGATCCATATAAATCCATTCGTATGAAACAATAAAAAATGCTGACATGTTGGGATGAAGTTAGTGAATGTGAGACACTATGACCAAAAATGGTAGAAGAAATAGAGGAAAAAGTGGAAAAAATAATCACCATATCAAGGAAGACCAAAGTTGATAGAAGAATTCTGCACACAATCATTTATGGGACCTAGAGTTTGAGGTTGGAGATATGGAATTACTATGTATATCGGAATGGAAGAGGATCACAATATTTGAGATGAAAGGAAATCCATGTCCTAGGTAAATTAGACCCTTTGTGATTACTGATCATGTTAGAGATTTTCATATTGACAAGAACTTACACCAACCTTTTCTCTAGTACATGTGGTTTTCCATATATCACAAGTAATAAAGTAAATATTGGACACCTCACATGTACTAAATTCGAAGGTGGTATATTTCGAAAATGATCTCTCCTATGATGAGCAGCTGATGAAGATCTTGGATCATGGAGACAAAGTTATATGAAACAATACTACTCACCTGGTCAAATTATTATGGAAGATTAACAAGTACAAAAAGGGAAAATGGTAACTAGAGGAAGCGATGGAGGATAAGTGGCCACACCTATTTTTATCTTATAATGTAAAAAAAAATTTCGATGGAAAAGTTTCATTAGAGGGGGAAGAATGTAATGAACCATAATTTTATTAATGGAAATTCACTTATTATGAACATGTTATATATTATAATTCACAAAATATCACATAAATAACATAATAAAAATATTATAATTTAATAATGAATTAAATAAGAGGTATTTATAAAAATTAAGGAACCTAAACCTATGGAATAGAAATGTGACCATTAAAAGTAGTAAAGAAGCTAATAGAATAGAAACATCACCTACAATACTAAAAAAATATTTTTTATCTTTTAAAATAAAATATGATATATTGATAAATTGGAATAAGTAAATAAATATTTAAAAAATGATTAATTATGTGCTGTTATTTTTTTGAAACCTAAATGGATATTTACTATTTTATATTTAATGAAATGATTTAAAATAAAATTTATTTTCATAAACTATATTATCAAATTACATTTTTGTTCTCTTATGATTATAAGATAATTTTATGAGTCCTTAATTAAATTTTCAATGTGTTATAAAATCAGTTATAATTTTAAAATCTTTATTTTATAAATAAATGTTTATTTTAAAAAAAATTAAAATTTTCACGTTTAAGAAATTATTTTCACAAAATTGAGTCTATTTTTGAAATCTATATATCAAAAAACATTTTGGGAATTTTTTGTATTTTTCTAAAAAAGTAGATTTTTGATGAATAGTAAAATAATGTAATTTACAGTATAAGCTAAATTCATGATTTATTGAGTCATGGATAATGTAGGGATGATTTAAGAACAATTGGTTCAAACTCATATTCACTAGTCATTTTATGTAGTCAGAATGATCTATGCTATTGAGAGTGTTTATCCAAAATAGTAATAATATGAATAAAATAATAAAAAAATACCTCAACTCCCACTCTAAATACAACCCCTCACCACCCATTCTCATTACTCCTCCAAATCCTTGAAGCTTATTAATGTTATACCCAATCCCCAACTAGAGATCTCCCCCAAAATCTAGGATCCTTTTGTCTCAAAAAATTTCCAAACCCAATTTTTCTATGGAGTTTCTTAAGGATGAGATATTCAAGAGTTAACATCCTCTTTTGTTTTCTTTTAATTTTTTTATAATTTATTTCCTTTCTTATCCTCTCCAAACCTCCCTATACCAAAGTGAAATGATAACTCGGGTATCTCTTATATACTGAAATTTTATAATCATAATTATATATCCACCATCAATTCTATTCTCTTATCCCTTTGTTCTAAAAATGATAACCCCATCCATGATGTGTTGATTTATCTCCTTCAAGGATGATGAGTTTTCTATTTTATATTGCTTCCTTTAAAGATGGTCATAAAGAAATTATAATGGTTTAAAGATATTTAAAAATTAATGTTATAACCTGTTTTATGTTCTGGAACAAACATATATACAAAATATTAAATAATAGAACCAAACCTATTTTGGAGGATAGAATAACCGTCAAAATAATCTAAATGGTTATCGTTATCATTTTATCTACTAAATCAACGTAATATCTAGAAAAAGTAATAAATAATACCATTTAATATTCTATAAGTTCATTAATAAAATATAATTGTAATTCTATACATCTATTATCATTTTACATGATCATCCATTCACATATACAAGTGAACCAATCTAGAAAACCAAGGAAATGAACATTCCTGAATGATGAAATTATATCTTATAATTAATAAAAAGGAAATATATGAACTTAATAACATTATCATAAATTAAATAAATGAATAAAATTTTATTAATTATCTAATTTTTGTATTTAATTTGATTATCCAAGACATTAAGTAAATGTGAATAGTACTTTCTTACATATGGTTAGGGAATCACTCTGAACCTCAATTTTTTATTTCATCTTACAGCTTCTCTTTCCTTGACCCAATATAAATATTAATTATTTTTATATACTCTATCTATTTTCTATATTTATTTTCCAAACATATGTTCCTAGCCTAATTCTTCTTTCTTTAATGGGAAAAAACATGAAATATAAGGTTCAGTTCTCAATTCCTCTTGACAGCCTAGACAAGTTAAATGGAACTTCTAAATTTCATACCATTTTCAAGTGAACTCCATAATATTTTTTAATACAGCAATATTTTTATGAAATGACTCATTTTTTAATGAAATAATATTTTAGTTCCTTTCTAGTTTAATAAAAATAATGATCCCTTTTCTGTTTTAAAGAATCGTTAAAATTTTCCTTAAACCGCAATAAATTTGATCAATTTTGAAGTTTCTTAGACCATATTTTTACATATTTTCAATTAATTTGGACATAATTTATCATGATATATTCATTTTCCCCTTATTAATGTCAATTTATTATTTAAATCTATTCTTTCATGAACACTTTTATTATACACTCATTGTTTATACCGTATGACATGATTATGATACCGATTAATTTTCTTGGGTAACCCTTATGTTAATTCCCTATGTATCATTCATCATGTGGAACACATATTCATGAACGTGCTAATATGAGTATTCCCAGATAGAACTCCAATTCATTAGGTTATATTTAATCTAATGAGACACCATGTTGGGACATAGTGTAAACCTAATTCCTTTTTGGGACTTGGTATGCAGTGTAAAATGGTCATGGAAGTTATCCTTGAATAATTCTCCACCTTATATAATGGTCTTGGAAATTATCATTTACTCTTGATTCACCATGTACAGTTGTCTTGTAAGTTAGCCTTGAATCAATCTTATGTCATGTTGAATGTTTCTTCCACAATCCTATGATGTAATAATTACCTTATTACTTGTTATAATGTTATTATTCTCTATGTTTATTCATATTCCATGCCTTTTTATGTCATCATATTATTCATTATAACCCATGTTTATGTCTTATTTCTATGTTTATTCCCTTATTGGTATTTTTAGCTCATCCATTTGTTCAAGTATTCATCGGGTTACCCTACGAAGATCTAAGAGATAAAAAGAATTTAGGAGCTCATTATAGAGTTTAAATAAATGTTGTTTTTATTTTGGTTCCATAATTTTAGTTTTATGTAACTAAACTTATAACTACACTATAATTTACGATACATGGATTTTATTTTATGGCTATTTATGCTTAAAATTATGTAACAATATGTGAAAAAAGTATATCGACCTTATAAGGGGTCCAATGAGCATGTACATGGTTTTTCTAGGGCAACAATGTAGGGAATATAATCTTAATGCCTCATGTAATTACACCCAACCTTTTCCAAAACACTATATTTGAAAAGTTTAGTCGGTGAATACTTGAATCATAATCAGTCTAGAAATTACTTGTTTTCAAAGAAATAGGCTTTTCATATGATTTTATAGTAGATTAAGGTCAGGAAATTTGTATCAACAAAGGAAAGAGTTTATCATCGTATAACTTTGACTAAAGTGCAGTCAGTTTAGGGTCATGATGGACATAAACCTAATATGATGGGAAAGTTACACAAAAACCTAATTAGGATATTAGTTGTCCTGAGCAATCCAACATACATCTTAGAGGGAGATGAAAATTTTGTAAATAATGGATCGAGATTCTCAATTCGGGAGTAATGATATGGGATAATCATGACAGGGATGGACCAAAACACCATCAGTTGCTGAGTTCTTTTATAGTGATGTTTGGATAACAAGGGTCTAAAATCCAATTTTGTAAGTAAATAACACATTTGGTTGATGACCATATGCGCATATATAGGATCAATAGGCATACAAGTGTAGTAAAAAAATGGGTCCCTTAAATACAGGTATCTTTTTCCAAGGGACATTGAAGGTTTATGGCAATCTGAGGTGTTCAAGACAAGAAGTGTGATTTATGGTTCTAGGGGCTTAAAAGATAATAGAAACCCCCCATTCTCTGGTTGAATAGGGATATGATATTATGGTCATTTGGTAAGTTATGATAATTTGTGATGGAATACACATTTTAATTTCATTAAATGGGGAATATTTTATTTCCTTGTTGTTTCAAATCATGTAGTAGGGAAGTGGGAATTTACATTAAAAACTGATCAATATTTCCTTAAGAAAACTTTTAATTGGTCGAGACATTTAGATAAAAGGAACATTTTTGATCCATGAATAGTTGTATTGGTGGATAACCATATATTGTATCCCTTCTATCCTATATTTATGAGGGGCATAATCCATGTTTATATCTTACTAGCGCATTGAAAAAATGATGGTGTATGAGTCAACCCCTTCATAAAAAGAGGTATATGCTAATTTTTCATGTAGTTCAACAAAATTAGGATAGTAAATGTTTTTCAAATGCGCCTAGGATTGAGGATTGGTAAGTCTCTATGTATCCCACAAATTCGGGATTCCATCTACACACATTTCTGATATGGAATGTTCGTTCATAGGATTGAATCAAACCGAGGGAGGGGGAATTTTTTATGCTAATTTTGTAGCTAGACCCAGGATTAGAGATATATGTATCAATAAAAATATTGTGATGAAAATAATAAATACACACTAAGTTATTAAGTAGGAAACACTATATACAAGTATGACCCATACATAGAGGGGGCATTATTCTAATTGATTTTTGTAGCTAGACCTGGGGTAGGTGATATGAGTGTTACTATGATTCATGTGATTACAAGAATAGAGCCACACATAGTTTTTGAATGGTAAATTCACTATGAAGGTCTGAATTGTGTATAGAGGAGGGAATTGTTCCTATTGATTGTTATAGTTAGACCCAATATTGGATACCTGAGTGTCACTACATATCCTGTGATGATAGGAATTAATCCAGATGTAGTTATCGAATAGAGCTGCGGTGGGTGACCAACACTAATTAAAGAGGTACTCGCGAGCAATAAACACAATAATAAATGTTATTTTGTCTTAAAAGAGACATCAAATTTCCAATTTAACATCATGTGGTGAGGAATCATGATATTCCATTTATGGTCCAATATTCAGGGCCATGCAAACCTATCCATGACCTAAGATGACTTTATTATGAGGGATGACCTTACCAAAATTTGTTATATCAAGTGAGCTATTCTTTGTGTGATAAATTTGGAATGGAGAAGGTTCCTCATAACATGGATTCCATTTTACATAGGATAAGAGAATATTATGTCATGCAGTTATCGGGCTACAATATAAGATCTATGAATCCCTATGTATCTCATTATAATTGGATCAAATGAATGTAGTTTTGAAAAATACATACAATTTTAGTTTCATGTGGGAAGGACATAATCCAATAAATATAAGTTCATGTGGAATGGATGAAGGTGAATAGACATGAAATAAGAGGAGTATAGTGAATTGGACTAATAATGGAGGTCTAGGAATCGCTATATATCATGTGATGGCCGAAATCAAACCATAGTTCATAGAAACCATGATGTTTAGTGTCATGATTCAAGGACATACATCGTGAATTTTAACAACATGCATTAAGAAAGAGGGTCACTCGATGTGGAAAAGAATAAATATTTAAGATTCATGTAGTTTTTCATCATTAGATAAGGATTCATTCAATGTAGATTAACATAATTTGATCAGGATGTGATACATATAGTTTAATGTCATATGGTTAGGACATGATCTATAAAATTTAACATCAAATGGTCAGGATTTGTTTGTGTAGTTCAACATCATGCGACTAGGAAGTGGGATGCATGATAGAATCAATCAATGACACATCCCCCGGGGCCCATGTTGTGACATACTCTAATCCTACCTCATGAAGGCCAGGGGTTGGTGGCTAGCACCGAAATCATCAACCTGCAAGTGGGAGACATTTTCCTGGGTACCTGTTTCCACATAAACACCCAACCATGTCCCACAAACTAGAAATTAAACAAGTATCACTAAATCCAAGCTGAGGAAAATTACAACTGAAAACAAGTGGGCCCGAATACAAACCCACCGAACATAACTAAAAACAGAAACTTTCAAAGGGACTTGGGTAATCATCAGCTGAAAACCCCCCATATGGTAAGAGTACTATAGCTACTAAAATCCTATGTAATACCTCATGTTCACCTGATCCTACTGGTCCCCTCCTGGTCCTAGGCCACCATGACCCCAATCGAAGCATCCATCATCTGCACCAGACACAACATGTGCGGGAGATGCCCTTTCAGAGGTGAGTAACAAAATACTAAGTAGGGGAACCCAAAATAAAAAAATTACCACAAAATAATACTCAAAGAAAATCCCAAAGCCTATGCACGATGCACAATCACGAAGAACAAGAATGAACAATGAGTAGGAAGCACAATAAAACTCATACTAGGTATATTCTAGTGTAGAGATAGAATAATCATAGTCACATCATCGAACACCTTGGCTACTAGACAAATCCCCCACTATGAGAACAGTGGGTCTGCTGGGTCACACAAAAGCCGCTTCCCACTATCCATGGACTGATGTGGTACTCATCCCTAAATACTACCATGATTATGTTGAGTCACACAGTCTCACTCCCACCATGGGCATGCAAAGTCACATAAAGGTGCTTCCCACCGTGTCCAACTGAGGTACTCCTCCCTATCATGTACCATGGGTCTACTGAGTCACACAGTCTTGCTCCCACCATGGTATTACAATTTCACATAGAGATGCTTCCCACTGGGCCAAAATTGAGTCACATACAATCACTTGTCAGTAGTCTTTAGGTATCAGTCAGCCGCTAGGTTTCGTACGTAGCACACTTGGGAGGACCGTGCCTCAAGCCATTCATTGCATCTCAACTTCTGTGAAAGTCTTCTCATAGCATAACAAAAGATCCAAATCATTCGATAGAGTCCCAATTCCCCAACAATCGTATCAACTGGATGCCCGGATTTCATTTTATTAGCATCTTAGTAAACCAGGGCTGGTTGTGTCTGGGCCCAGTCTGACTCGGTTGGACAGACCCGTCCAACCCGCCCCAGGGGTCCCATGTAACACCCCAACTCCAGTTACCCATAGTTTGTGCATTATTATATAAAATTGGAAATATCAAAAGATATCATGTCCCAAATGTCCGATCTGTTTAGTATCTTTGTAAGTACCAAATACATACATGTGTTTTACATTACATAATGAAAAAAAACAACATTCTGTATCATTTGAACACACTCATATCCCTTATCCTATCCCTACAGGTCAATCATAATATACTTCTTCACATCCTGGGATAAATAAATCATAAGAAAGGGGTGATCTTAGATTCTTAGTAAGGATAACAAAATAGTAAAAACTATCACAAATAAGCATACACATTTAAGGAAATGTAAAGACAAAAACCGAATCCATTTAAAAATAAAATTCACCATTATATGAAAAAGAAAAATTATATAATGCCATTTACATATTTAAATGGATATTTTACTAGTTGAATAATCACATGTAATATCTGTTACTAATCTCATAATGATGGATTTCATAATATCGAACATCATAACCACATAGTAAAGGACTCGTTCTAAGACTATAAATAAACATATTGTCAAGGCCTTATTCCTAGACACTAGTTTGTCTCATTAGACCTACCAATTCATCAATGGTCTACACAGACCTCATCTATCACTTACTACGTCCAATGCATTCATTGTATGAGAAGTTTGAAACATTACATAAACATTTATTTTAAAAACAACAATATCATAATAAATAAACATCACAAAATTTTAAAATCCAACAAAGTATGTTGTCATAGATGAAATCAATCCAAAAACTATTTGAGTGAAATATCTCTTTCCACAATGAAATCATTTAAAAGTCACATAATTTTAAAAGAAAAAGATATATTTTGAAAATTTTCTTATAATCCTGTAAGGGAATCTTCAAAGGTGTTATAATGGCAGAAAATAGCCACACACACTGTATAAGTTAGAAAAATATTCTTTCCTTAATTTGTTGAAAAGGTCAAAAAGAACATTTTTTGGGAAACGAAGGAAATATTCATTTTAAAAAAACTATAAAATAAAAAACAAGGGTATAAATGATTTTAAACAATATACTAGGAAATTTATTTTTTTGAAATACATTTGTAAGAAACATAGTTGTGGATGATAAGGAAGTCTCAGAAGATACTTACATATAAACCATCTCGGATAATATAAAATTTCTAAAATTAACCCTTAAATTGTATTTTTCTTTAGTTGAGGGTAAGTTAAACTCTTTTATAATTATTAAATAATTGTTATTAAAGAATAAAATAATCACATACATAAATATGATATAAAATAAGATCCTCTTATATTGCTTTGTTAATAAAATTTTAGTAGTATCATTATTTCGTGTGTTAACTGATTCATTTTTCATTATCTATTTTGTTACATAAGTCCTGTTTGTTATGGATAATATGTATTTGATTCATATACAGAATTATATTAAGTTCTTAATCATTATTTTTTAATCATCAAATGGAAATTATTCTTGAATGGTTACGATGGGTAATGAAATCTCATCGCATCGTAGAGATGGTAAGCCGTACGTACGCTCGAGCGACAATATCATTATTTTTCTGGCAAAATCATATTTAATTTTCCGATATATTATATATAAAGATTCATTAATATTTTATATTTATTATTTAAATAAATTATACTCATTATTATACCCATCTTAATAATGAAGTGTTGAATAACAAACTACACCACAACGTGGAGATAGTATGACGTACGTACACCTGTATGGTGACTTTGTCATTAATATGATCGATAGAATAATTAATATAGTTGTAACATATATATAAAAACATATCAGTATGTATAAGGTACTGGAGTTATTTTTTTGTATGGACAAAATAAATAATGATGAAGTATAAGAAGATAAGAACTTTGAAATATGTGATGAAATAAATAGCTCTTCTTTGGGTGCTTCCTTTTGATTCAAAAAAAGGGCTCCTTAAGATGGATTAATAATAAAATTAAGGCTTCTAAGATAATGTTAGGGAATTTGGGAGGAGATTTTAGTTGGGTTTTTCCATCCTAAAAGGATGTGGAGGTGTGACATTAAGAGAATGGTAAGAATCTTTTTATAAGAGAGGTGATGGGCACATTAGGAAAAGGCATGAAATAATAATTTATTATACTTTTTTTCAGTTTCTAATTGATAAAATTTGATTTATTTAGAAGATATTTTTGGTATGGGTCGAAATCCTCTCATCCAAGATGTTTTAGACATGTTTAGGTCACCATATTAACCTTATCTTTTAGATTTAACCCTTAGTTAAATAGTTAATGTTTTACCATGTCACCTAGTATTCTTATACAATATGGTAAATAAAATTACTATAAAATTTCAAGAGAACCTTAAGTGGTTCAGTAAGGAAATATGTAAAATTATCTAAGTCAATTTTCTCAACCGTATATTTTTAGGACTATTATATAATTTAATAAAATAACATAAGGCATTTATGTCAATTTTGACACAATTTAGTATTTGGTTTTTTTGAAAGTAATAAAAAATTGGTTCCATAGAAAAAATACATTAAATAAACCCTAAAATTTCATATTCACCTATAAAATTCGTGTATTTAATAAAAAGGTTAAATTTACATTTATTTTAATATTTATAATATCAATTATTTTAATTTTTCATTAATAAGGTAATTAGTACATCATCATTGTGTCTAAAATAAATTTAATTATTTAATGTCTAAAAATTATAAATAAAATACAATGATTTAGAAAATCTTTTTATATTTATAATGAGTCTTTATAGTCAATTTTATCTTATGTATAATCCTATAATAAAAATGGTTTAGTTATTAAAATTTTAATTTAACACTTTTAACTCTTCATTAAATAAAATATAATAAATGTCATAATCTACCACAAATGGATCAAAAAGGATCTTATTTTTGTCCTAAGGTTTATTTTTGTCTAAAACACTTATAAAATAGAAATAGGACATGTGGTGGGGTAAATTTATAATTTTTTAATATTATTTTTACCTATAATTATATTATTTACTTTTGACCATGGTAAATAGAAATCCAAAGTTACAATTCACCACAAAATATTTTCATCCTATTGAACCAAATTTTACTTATAGATTAAAAGCTTGTTTGTTAGATTTTAAAAACTAAATTCACAAATGCTGTAAAATTACATTTTATGCAAATTTTCAAATGTGCCTACAAAGTGGGTAAAAGTTGCTAAAAAGATCAACAAAATTTTATATATCTAATCATATTATAAAATTTCTCTAATGAATTACATTGGACTAATATAAGTATTAGGTATCTATTTTGACTTAAAAATAAATTTAAATTAATAAAATAATTATTTAAATAAAAAGTTAGTTTTAAACAATAATGTAGTGTTTTCACTATTCATCAAAAATTGAATGTTTTCAGAAAAATACCAAAAATTCACCCGAAGATAATTTTGATATTCCGAATACCAAAATTTAGTACATTTTGAAAAATAAAATTTTTAAAATTTCAAAAATTGGGTATTAGTATTCATAAATACTTTTTTTAAAATGGCTAGTTTCATTGGTCGTGGTGCGCTAGAACTTGGAGCTGTGTACAACAAAAGTTATTTTATTATATAAAGAGAAGAATATTGAAGAGGATTAGGGTGTTACATTCTTCCCTCTTTCAAATAATTTCGTCCTAGAAATTTCTAGAATATTTCTGCATAAAAATATCCGGGTGGTTCTTCATCATATGTTCCTCAGGTTCCCACGTTTCCCCTTTAATTTTGTGGTTTCTCCCAAGATCTTTTACCAGAAAATTCATCTAGTTTCTCATCACTTGTTCTTTGGTATCAAAACATTGGATAGGCTCTTCATAATAAGACAAATCAGGTTCTAGTTATATTTCTTCATTGGTGAGTACATGAGTTGGGTCTGGAATGTAATTTATCGACATTGATATGTGGAACACATCTTGAAATTTGGAGGGACTTGGAAGAATTGAAAAACGGTAATTTATAACTCCAATTCGTTCTATAATTTTGAAAGGTCTTATGTACATGGGAGTTAATTTACCCTTCTTATAGAATTTTATAACACACTTCTGTTGAGATACCTTTAAAGAAACACGATCTCATACTTGAAATTTAAAATCCTTATTTCAGTTATCATCATATATCTTTTTCCTAATTTGAGCTACTTTGATGTGTATTTGGATAATCATTACATTTTCCGTTGTTTCCTAAACATGTTCTATGCTTATGAGCTTTCATTCACCAACATCATCCCAACAAGTTGGTGTGTGAAATCACTTTCCATAAGATGCTTCATATGGTGCCATATGAATATTTGAATGGAAGATGTTGTTATATGAAAATTATACTAGAGTAGAATACTAATCCCACATACCATGAATGTCATGTGAGAAAGATCTCAACATGAATTCTAGGGTTTGAATTATTCCTTCAGATATTCCATCAGTTTGTGAGTGTGGGTGGTAGTCAGTGCTCAAACAATGTTTAGTATTTATGGATTTAAGAAGACTTTTCTAGAATCATGATGTAAAACGGGGATCACATTTAGAAACAATCGATAGGGGTACACCATGGAGTCTTAAAACTTCATTAATATATACTCTTTCTAGAAGTTCATGTGGTAAATCTACTCTTATAGAAAGAAAATGCACTGACTTGGTAAGATGATCAACAATGACCCATTTTGCATCATTACTTCTATGAGTCTTTGGTTTCCCCATGAAAAGTACATCGTAATATCATCCCATTTCCACTCTGGTATGGGAAGAGGTTGCATGAATCCTCTCGAATGTTGTCTTCTAGCCTTCACCTATTGAAAAACATACATCTTGACACATAATCAACAATATTCTTCTTCATGTTGTCCCACGAAAAAACATTCCTTAAAATACTATACATTTAAGTGCTACAAGAGTTTATAGAGAAATTGGAGCTATGAGAAACATCCAAAAATTCCCTTTTTAGATTAGGTATGTCAGGAATACACAGCCTCCACACAAATTTCGAAATTTCATCTTCATATACGAAGTCAATCAATCTCTCATCATTTATAGCATTAATTTTCTTTTGAAACTCTTAATAATTAGTCTGAGAACTTTTTTCCTTTCTAGTAAAGATGGTTAAGAAACCATTTGAGAAAGAATCAATTTTTCACCTTCTATGATTATTCCCATATCTATCCTTAAAAACCCATTAATATAGGATCCCTTTCAACTCCCATCTTGTTCAAATCTCCATGATCCTTTATGCTCAAAGAATCTTCCACCTTATTTTCCTTCCCTAGGTGGTAGTTTATTGTGAAATCATACTCTTTGAGTAGTTCGATCCATCACCTTTGCCTCATGTTGAGTTCTTTCTGTGAAAAAATAAATTTCAAACCTCTAGTGATTAGTATATATATAACATTTTTGACGTAGAGATAGTGTCTCTACATCTTTAGAGAAAATGATACAACTTCTAACTCAAGATAATGAGTAGGATAGTTGTGTTAATGAATTTTTAGCTGCTGTGATGCATAGGAAATAACTATATCACTCTGCATAAGGACACAACTGAGTCATTTCTCTGAAGAATCACTATAAATTACAAACCCAGCATTCCTCGATGGTATAGTAAAGATAGGAACATTAAATAATATTCTATTAAATTCTTGATAACATTCCACACACTATTTTGTCCAAACAAATTTAACCCCTTTATGTGTGAGCTCGGTTAATGGGTTAGCCAATCAGGCAAAATTCTGAACAAAATGCCGATAGTAAACTGCTAAACCAAAAAAAACAATGTATCATAGTTATACTCATATGTGCTATCCATTCTTTGAATTACCTTGTCATTAAAGGATAAACAATGATTCCATCCTTTTAGATAATATGGAAAAGATTATAAATATCAGGAAGCTATATTTCACATTTTCCAAACATACCATATAATTCGTTTCTTCAAAGAGTTTTCAAAATAGTGAGAAATTTATATTCCTGATCTTTATAGATTTTGGAGTATACCAAGATATCATCAATAAATACAACTAAAAAGTAATCAAGATATTCCTGGAAAAATCTATTCATTTTATCCATGAAAATAGAGGGTTCATTATTTAGTTGAAAAGGAATTATAGTAAACTCATAATGCCCATAACTGGTTCGAAATGCTCTCATTGGAATGCCTTCCTTCTTTATGGACAAGTGATGAAATCCATATAGAAGGTTAATATTAGAAAAATATTGAGCTCCATGAAGTTGATCAAATAAATCATCAATGTATGGTAGGGGATGATTATTATTTATTATTATAGTATTGATTTACTTGTAGTCAATGCACTACCACATAGATCCATCATTCTTCTTAATAAAAAGAATAGGGGATACCCAAGGAGAAACACTCGGGAGAATAAATCATTTATTACTCAATTCGTCTAGTTTTTTCTTTAGTTCCACTAATTCCATAGGGGACATTCTATAAGGGGTCTATGATATGGGTCTCAAACTAGAAATTAAGCCAATGAAAAACTCAATTTCTAGTTCTATAGGATTTCTAGGTAAATCCTCTCGAAACACATAGATATATTCTTAAACAATAGGTTCATCATCTATTTGTACATTCCTCTCCTTACCCATTGTTATTTCACTCCCTTCCTCCACAACAATTGATTTTCACAGAGCTACTGGGGGTGCATCAATATGATAATCAGATGGTGATTTTTCTGATCTAATGGTAAGGGATTCCTTATCATCATCAAAAAATTTAACTGAATTCTTCTTACAATAAATTTTCATATCATGGTCTAAAATCCAATCCATACTGAGGATTATATCAAATTAAATCATATGTATGACAATGATATCAGCAAATAAAGTACGTTTATATTCCATAATGGTATCTAATTGAAAATACTTTCTTGCTATGATACTTCCCTTATGAGTTTTTTCTAAAAAAAACCCTTGATAAGAAAAATTGGAAATATCAAATCTTATTTTAAAACTAGGAAGATATAAAATAATGCAATTATCCAAAATCAAATAAATCATTGGATAATTTTGAGGAAATATTTAAAATATCTGCCACCGCCTAATTCAGAACATCAACCTTAGCAGTTGTGATCACATCAGCTTGGAATTTATCCCTTGGAATTTTTTGTGGTATTTTTCCTTGACACTTAGTAATTTAATTTGAATAATTCCACATTTCTTTACAATTGTAGCATTGAACATTGATAGACTCTTTCTTCCCGTTGTAATCACTAGCTTGGTGGACTTTTTCTCCACACTTGTAACAAACACCCATCATATTTAGGCATGTACCAGGGTGTTTCTTCCCAATATTACTATAGGATGGAAATTCAACATTTCACTTCTCCCCCTTATTTCATTGTCCCGGGTGTCAGCAGATCTATTCTTCTCTTCCTTCTCTTTAAAGTCATAATACTTAGAAAATTTCTTTTTTGTCTTGATATCACATAAGAATATATATTCGTACGATTTGACGGATTTTAAGACTAATTCTTGATGGAGAAATGGTTTTAACACATAAAATAATTGATCAATATTAATTCTTTGGTTACATATATTATATACAACATTCCTTGATTACCTTATAAAGTTATCCTCATACTTTGCGACATTCTCATCCTCATTTTTCCTCAGATTCAGAAATTTCCTTTCTATATCAGCTCGATGGTCATAAGGAAAGTATTTTTCTATTAGAACCTTTTTAAACTCCCTCCATTCCATATTTTATACTTCTTCATCCTCCTTTGGGTTTTGAATTAATGACCACCATTGATCTTCATCTTTTGAGAGGCGATAAACATCCATGACAACTTTTTCCTTTTTTTTACACCCCAAAGCATGAAATATTTTCCCTAAAGAACTTATCCATTACTCAGTTACAAATGTATTTGTAGTCCCATTCAATGATTTTTTTTTTTGCCTCATGAAGTGGTAAAACATTGATCCTCCCCATTGTGGATCAGGATGATCTATATGGTTAAGGTTATTATTCATAACCCAATTGAATTGTCCCAATATGGTTATAAGTTGTTCAGTACCAATTACATCACCTGCTCCACTATAATTATCTTGAATAAGATGGAAATACTTACATGGATTATTTTCCTTGATGCGGTTTCCATTCCTTCCACTGTTTTCCATTTCTAAACAATGGCATACACTAGATTAGTTCATGAATCACAATTCATAATTCCAAACATGTAAAATACATTACATAAATTGAACATTTTATGCATATAATCCATGATCCTAAAAACGTTTTCTTTGGGGAAGTATTTAATAATAAATCCATCATAATGGATTGTAGAGAAAATGTGAATTATCTTAGGCCTATCCCCCAGGAGTGTCAAACTATGTGCACATTAAGGACCATTATCGTGTACAAGGATACCCTGGGTCAAGCCCAAAACTCTTTGTCAGAGTTTTCACTAATTGGTACATCTGTGTTAGAACCACATCGACTTATAGTACCCAATAAGAGATATATTTTTTTGGAAAACCCACATAATATCTACATTACCAAAAATTTTGAATTCTCTTCTATACTAATCCTCAAAGGCAATATTACGGTAATGTTCTCTAATCAAAATATTTCAAAATACATTTTCAAATGTTTATACTAAACTTCCTATGATACCAGCTGTAACTCCTTGAACCTAGTTACCCAGAGTTAGTGCATTATTACATTACATTGATATGATCATATGAGATAACATCCCGAAAGACTGATCAGTTTAGTAGCATTGTAAGTACTAGAAACATACATAATTTTTTCATTACATTATGAAAGAAGACATTGTATATCCTTTGAACACACTCATATCCCTTTTCCTATCCTTGTAGGTCAATCATAATATATTTATTTACATCCTGGGAAAAATAAAACATAATAAAGGGGTAAGATCTGATACTCAGTAAGGATAATAATATATTATAAACTATCATAAATAAGCATAAACATTTATGGAAATGTATAAGACTAAAAAACAATTTAAACATAAACTTAAACATAATATGGAAAATATTAATTGAATAATTCCATTTACATATTCACATGGATATTATACTAGTCGAATAATCACATGTAATATCAATAGCTAATCTCAAAAAGATGGAATGCATAATTCCACACATCTTAACCACATAGTCAATGCCTCGTTCCAAGACTATAATTAAAAATATTTTCAAGGCCTTATGCCAAAAAATAGTTTGTCTCCTGAGGCCTATCGATGCATCGAATGGCTATACTAGGGGGTGCCCATCACTTACTATATCCAATAAATTCCTCATATGAAAAGGTAGAAACATAGCATAAATATTCGTATTAAAACTAGCAAAAAAAACGTTAATAATTTCACCATAATTCATGAAGGGTATAAAAATAGCACATCCACATTCAAACATATCACAAAACCTTCAATACAATATGGAATGTTGTATCATAACAAATCAACTTCAAATAAGTGTAAAATCTAAAAAAGGATGTTGACAAAGATGAAATCAATCCAAAAACAATTTAAGTAAAATACCTCATTCTACATTAAAACCATTTAAAAGTTTCATAATTAAAAAAGAACACATTTATTTTGTAAATATACTTATAATCTTGTAATGGAATATTTGAAGGTGTTATAATGGCGGAAAATAGATTCACCCTCTTTATAAGATAAAAACAACATGTTATCCTTAATTTGTCGAAAAGGTCACAAAGTACCTTGTTTGGAAAACGATAGAATGTTTATGTTAAAAACATATTTGAAAAATTAAAACAAGGGTATAAATGAATTTAACCCATATTCTAGGAAATAGTAAAAAAAATTTGAAATACATTTTTATATAACACAGATGTGGATGATAAGGAATTCCTAGTAGATACTTATGTATAAACAAACTCGGATAATAAAGGGATTGTAAAATTAACCCTTACTTTCTAATTTTCCATAGTCGATGGTAAGTTAATGTTTTGTATAATTGTTAAATATTTGTTATATAATTATACAAGAATCACATACATAAATATGATATCAAATATTATCATCAAATATTGTACTATTAATAATATTTCAGTAGTATCATTTTTTCAGGTGTTAACTGTTTCGTTTTCCTTTATTTATTTTGTTACATAACTCAAGTTTTTTTTCTGCATAGGATGTATTTGTTTCATATATAGAATGATATTAATTTCTTAAACATTGATTTTTAATCATCAAATGAACATTATTTTTGAATGGTTACCATGGGGAATGAAATTTCCACGCGTCCTGGAGATGGTAAGCCGTACGTACGCACGAGCGACAATATCATTCTATTGATGGAGAAATCATATGTAATTGGATGGTATATTATATTTATAGAATAATTAATATGTAATATTTATTATGTACATCAATTATTTTAATTATTATACCCATCCAAAAAATGAAGTGTTAAATAACAAATTGCACCGCGACGTGGAGACTATAAGTCGTACATATGCACGTATAGTGACTTTTTCATTCACAGGATTGATAGAATAATGAATATGGTTGTACCAAATTTATAATAAAATATAAATATTTATAAGGTATAGGATTAATTATTTTAGTATGGAAACAAAAATGAAAGAGGAATAAGGAGAAGAAAAGAACTTTGAAATAAGTGATGAAATAATTACCTCTTATTTGGGCGCTTCCTTTTGATTTGAACAAAAAGGCTCCCTAGGTTAACCTTATGAACAAATTTAGGCCTATAGGATAAAGAGATGGAAGTTGGGAGGAGATGTGATCAGGGTTAGTTGAGACAAAAGTCTTTGGATGTGTGAAATTAAGAGAAGGAGAAGTACCTTTTTATAAGAGAGGTGGGGGCACTTTAGGAAATGATTGAAATATTAATTCATTGTAATTGTTTTCAGTTTCTAATACCTCAAAATTAAATTATTTAGAGGATATGGTGGGGATGGGTCTAAATACTCTCCTCTAATATGTTTTAGACATGTTTAGATAACCATATTAACCTTAACTTTTAGATTTTACCCTTAGTTAAATAGTTTAGCGTTTACCATGTCTTCTTGTATTCGTACACTATATGGTTAATAAACATACTAAAAAATTCAAATAAACCCTTAAGTGGTTAATTAATGAGATATGTAACATTACCTAAGTCATTTTTCTAAACCTTATATTTTTAGGACTATTATATAATTTGATAAAATAGTATTAGGTTTAAAAAATTCAGTTATGTCAATTTTGACAGTATTTAGTATTTGGTTTTTGTGAAAGTCATAAGAAATTGATTCCATAAAAAAATACATTAAATAAACCCTAACATGTCATATTCATATATAAAATTAGGGTATGGCATCAAATTATTGAATTCAAATTTATTTTTCGTTTTATAATATCAATTATAAAATATTTTCATTAATTAGGTAATTACTACAACTTCATTGTGTCATAAATAAATTTAATTATTTAATGTCTAAAAAATATAAATAAAAAACTATGATGAAGGGAATATTTTTAGATTTCTAATAAATATTTATAGTCTAATTTATCTTATGTATACCAATATATAAATATGTTTTAGTTCTTAAAATATGAATTTAACACTTTTAACTCTTCTTTAAAAAAAATAAAATAAATGTCATAATCTAACCTAAATGGATCAAGAAGGATCTTATTTTTGTCCTAGGGTTGATTTCGGTTGAAAAACACTTATACAATAGAATTAAGACATGTGTTGGGGTAATTTTATAATATTATAATATTATTATTTCCATTAATTACTCTATTTACTTTTAATCGTGCTAAATAATAATCAAAAGGTACTATTCACCAATAAATATTTTCATACTATTGAATCAAATTTTATTTACTGATGATAACTATATCTATTGGATTTTTAAAATTCAATTCAAAGAAGTGGTAAAATTACGTTTTCTGCAAATTTGCAAATGTGCCTAGAATGTGGTTAAAGATGTTAAAAAGTTAATTAAAATTTTATATATCTAATGTTATTATATAATGACTAAAATGAATTAAATTAAACTAAAATAGGTATTATTTACTTATTTTTAACTTAAAATATATTTAAATTAAAAAAATAATTATTCAAATAAAAGGTCTGTTTTAAACAATAATGTAGTGTTTTTCACTATTCATAAAAATTTAATGTTTTCATAAAAATAAAAAAAATAACCCTAAACTAATATTGATATTCCAAATCGAAAAATGAAGTCCATTTTGAAATATAATTTTGTTAAATTTTCAAAAAAGTGAGTATTACTTTTTATCACTAATTTTTTAAACAAATAGTTTTATTGGTCGTGGTGTGCTATAACTCGGAGCTGCGTACAACCCAAACTATTATATTATTTAAAGATAAGCATACCGTGGAAGATCTGGGTGTTACATCCCACAAAACCCTTTTTGATTTGACTAACCTTACCTTTCCTAGTTTGACTCAGGGTAGGTTCAGTCTATCCTGGCCCGCAGGCCAGGCCTAATGGTCATCGCTGGACCTGGCCTAGTTTGGTCTTGGGTCCTGCCTGTCGGGTTGCCCAGTTTCCTGGTCTCCTCCGTCCCATGCCAAAGGGCACGATTCCATCTGGATGGAGCGGGTACGGCCCAATGAGCATGGTTTTGGCCTGACGGTGTGGGTCCGGCCCGCTGGGTGCTAGTCCGGCCCACCGGCTCAGGTCCGGCCCGACCCGCCAGTGGCAGACTGGTGGTATGCACTCAGGACGTCGTAGCCACTACCGCATCCCCTCCCTAACCCGTGGCTCATTTGTGGGGCCTCCTTTAGTCGTGGTCAAGAAAATTGTGTCTCACCTGGGTGGCCTAGATGAGAGATTCTGCCTCCACGTAGCGCCAGGCTGTGGTTGCCTCTACCGTGGCCGATGAGCCGCAGTCTCCTCCATTATGGTGCGCTCAGGCGCGCCTCCTTCTCTAGAATAGTCGGTGAGGGACGACCACCTCATCCTACACGTGGTGCCTAGGGTGGCACCCCCTCCTCCACGAGGCCGGTCACCGGTGCCACCACGCACGTGGTTCCGTGTCAACTACACCTTCCACGGTCCACAAGGTCTACACCGGTGGTCCAATCCACGATCTGTCTACATATTCAGGCCTCTCAGTTCTCCACCGTCACAACCTTGTCCCCATATTCCTCGTTCCACCACTTGTGGATACGACCACAGATAAATCACATGCGGAGTGACCTAGGCCTTGTTTCTGTCGGCGTACGCCCTCCAGATTAGCGGTTTAAAAAATGGGGAGGCTCAGGGATTATAGTTCAATCAAACATAGATATTTTAAACCTATATAATGAAATACCTAAATTCCACCCTCCTACAAGAACACATGATCTAATAATCAACCAATTTTTGGGTTCATCCAAATTCATCATTGAATTTATGAATGAAAAAAAACAAACTTAAACACAATCCCTACTTGGATTGAGGATCCGTCACTAACGAATGGAGAATCCTTAAGCAGTCTTCGATCCTCGATCCGTTAGCGTTCATCTTCATTCATTTTTTCACCAAATGTGATCTTAGTTCATTATTTTAGAGGAAATCCACTGGTGGTTCATCAATAGATTTTTTGATGATTAATTTCCATCTCTCAAACGTGTCAAAAAAAAAAAGAAATCACATCGTAGAATTTTAGTTACATTGTGATGCCATGTCATTACACTATTTCATTTATGAAACAACATTGATGTTATGTATCTATTAACTCTTTTTTACACTATCAGTTTACGATTCATTATTGAGTTCTCTTAATTCACCTCATAATTTCCTCATAGATGTATCGCAGTGTCTCCATGTCACTGCTTGTCGTTTGAGAAAAATAAATAAATTATCTTTTAAAGGATAATTTATTTTTTCCAAAATTTCTAAAATTTATCTATTTCATTCGTCCCATACTGGATGAAGTTATGTCCTATTAAGAAGAATCCCAACATTCTGAGTTCAATGGTTCCCTCAAATTTTGGATCCTAGAACCCGTTCAAAAGTAAGAAAAACACACTAGCACATTTACTTATGTAAACTAAAAAATGTTCAAAATTCAATTTTGGGCTCACCTTGCCTCGAAATCATGTGCCATCAATGCTTGTATTCTCGATATAATTCAACATTATTTAAAATAAAAATTACATGGAAATTATAAGACATTACATTATCTCCACCATACAGATTTATGTCTCTGAATGCCAAACATGGGCTAATAAAAAAAAATGGGGGTACTGAGCATGAATATGATCCTCCTGCTCCCATGTGCTCTCCTAAAGATTCTCATGCTGCCACTGAACTCGCACCATAGGAATTGACCGGCCATGTAGGTCCCACTCCTTTTGATCCTCTATCTTCACAAAGAAATCTGAAAATTTCACCCCATCATCATTGTATAGCTCTCCCTAGTCAATGAAGTGTGATAGATCAACGTTGTATCTCCTCAGTTGCAACACATGGAATACATAATGTGATATGTACATCTGTGGGGGAAGAGATAAGAGGTACTCCACCTTGCCAACATTTCTCATGATATAAAAAGTTCTGATGAACCTCAAAGATACCTTGTCGCCCTGGCCAAATCCATATAATCCCCATCGGGGTGAGACTTGAAGGAACATATGGCCTCCCTCCTAAAACTCCTAGGGTCTCCGTATCCATTCAGCATAACACTTCTTATTTCTCTATGTTGTCCTCATCTTATCCTGGATGATCTAAACCTTTTCGGTGGTAGATTATACCAACTCTGGACTCATGAGTGCTGACTCTAATAGGTCGGTCCAGAATAGAGTAGATCTTAATGGCTTCCCACACAAGGCCAAAAATGGTGTCATGAAAATTGTGGAGTGATAGCGGTTGTTATATGAAAACAACACTAGTGGTAGGTGGTCCTCTCAACTGCAACAAAAATCCAGGACAAAAGCACGAAGCATGTCCTCCAATGTTAGTATGGTGCGCTGTGTCTGACCATCTTTCTAGGGGTGAAAATATGATCTCAAATGTAGTTGAGTCCCAAATTAATCATGAAACCTCTTCCACAATTGGGATATAAATCATGCATCGTGGTATGAAACAATAATTGAAGGAATCCTGTAATGATTCACTATCTCCTGGACATAGGGGCATCCCAAGCCCTCTACTGATCCCTGCTCCCAGATGCGTAAAATGTGGGATGACCTGGTGAGTTGATCAATGATTACCTAGATAGAATCATGGCATTTGAATGTTCTTGGTAACCCCGTCATGAATTCCATTGAGTTACCATCCCATTTCCACTTTGATACCTCAAGTGGCTGAGCCAAGCCTACTGGTACCTGAGGCTCACCCTTCACTTGATGACAAATGAGGCATCGTGGACAAACTCGACCACTGCATTCATCATTATTGGACAACAGTACCAATGTCAGGGGTCCGCATACATCTTCTCTACTCCAGGATGTACCGCCTAAGGGGATTTATGAAACTCCCCCAACACCTCCTCCCACAATGGCACAGGTACTATACTGTGCCCTCTAAAAAGGATTACATGCTCCCCACCTATCGAAAATCCATCATGAACATGCCTTGAGGATAACTGATCATGTCAGGTCTCACAGTCAACATCCACCTGTTGGGCCTCCATGGATCACTATAATAGTGGGAGAGTAACATTCATTGATTGAAGTTAAGCTACTCCATCATCACTCTTATGGATATCTGCATGGCGGCAAGCTTCTTTGTCACCTCACTCAGAAGTTGAAAATCGAATCTCCTTCTAAGCATGTCTACTACTACATTCCCCTTCTCAGGAGTATAGACTGTCTCAAAGTCATATTCATGGAGGAACTCTAGCCATCGCTATTTTCTTAGGTTCATGTCCTTCTGGGAGAAGATATACCTAATACTCTTGTGTTTGTAGTAAACTGTATACCTCTCAGCCATCAAGTAGTGCTGCCACATCATCAAGTAAAAGACCACTGATGGTAAATATAGGTGATGGGTTTTGTAGTTATGCTCATGCTTCCTCAAATAAAGTGAGTTTTAGGTGATCACTGCACACTCCTGTATCTGGACACAACTTAGTCAAGTCACTGATTCTTTTTTAAAAATATGTTCTTATCTCTCCCCTCTGGCAGTGTCAAGATGGGGTCACTAGTAAGTCTCCTCCTCATCTCTTGGATACTCTTCTAACATTTATCCATCCATAGAAAGGGTTGGACCTTCCATGTTAATGTTGATAAGGGTGTATCCACCATGGAAAATTCATGCACGAATCTCCGATAGTAACCGAACAACAACAAGAATCTTCGCACCTCAGTCACGCTCCTAGGTGGCTCCCAAGTGAGCACAACCTATTTCTTCACCATATCCACTCCAACTCTATCCTTCTAGATGACATGTCCCCAAAGATGGACCTACCATATCCAAAACTGGCACTTAGAGAGCTTACAATAAAGTTGGTGCCCTCAGAGTGTATTTAGGACTATGCATTAGTGGGTAGCATGTTCCTCCCCGGAATACGAGTACATAATGATTTCATTAATGAAGACCAAAAAAAAAATGGTCAAGGTAAAGATGAAAAAAATCATATTCATGGGTCCCATGAACACTTTTGGGGCATTGTTCACACCGAAAGGAATCACCAAAAACTCATAGTGTCCATACTGGCACCTGAAGGTTGTATTTAGTACATCCTCATCCCATATCTAATGCTTGTGATATCCTGATATGAGGTCTATCTTAGAGAGCCATCTTTTTTCTTTCAGTTGATCAAAGAAGTCATCAATTATCATTAGTGGATACTTGTTCTTCACGGTCACCTAGTTCAGGTGCCGGAAGTCCATGAAAAAACACCAACTCTCATCTTCCATCTTGGAATAAAACACCGACGATACCCATTGGGAAAAGTAGGGCCTTATGAACCCCTTCTCTTGAATGTTGTCTAGTTGTAATCTTAGATAATGAAGCTCTGTGGGAGCCATACGATATGCCAGTGTGGATATCGGTGTTGTCCCAAGGTACAGTTCGATGAAAAAGTATACCTCTCTACAAGGAGGTAGTCCCATAACATCCTCATGAAAAAATCTTCGTACTCATACAACACTACAAGAAATCTTGGACTCCTCTCATCCACTACACTGAGGGTGAGGCTAGCCAACTGGTGAGTGATTAGCTACACCCTCCCCCGAGATAGTCTATCATGTGCCGTAAGAGTCTTCTTCTCACCGGTAAAGGAAAACCTTGTCCCAGCTATGTGGACACACCACACTGCATGCCTAAAATAGTTGATCTGAGGATGGACTGTGGATAACCAGTCCATACCAAAGATGACATCGTAAGGCCTCGACACCATTACTATGAGATCCCATCTGAACCTTTCATCTCCTAGAGTAATATCACACTGCTAGCACTAGTGTGTAATCATCAATCCCCTCCCTAGAAGTCTCAAATCATAAGGATCAAGCAAACATCTCCACCATAATCTATAAGCTCCGAATGAGAGTTGTGGTAAGGAAAGAGTGACATGAAGATATGTCTATAAGAACTGCAGCTAGGGTGGAGAAGACACAGATCATACCTCAAATCATATTCGGAATGCCATGGTCCTAATCCTCTGCTTCCTGTAGCTGAGCTCGACCTTGTACACCTATTCCCTAAGGTTGGATGTGGACAACCTAGGGGTTATGGCGGTAGTACCTCAAACCAACACCCACTTTCTTCTACCTGACCTGCTCCCCTACCACGTCTGCCACTCTGTAGAACTCCTCACTTGAACCTATTCTATTGTCTCAGCGGTACCTAAACTATCTTTTAGTCATTTGTGTAATGGGTTGGGAAGTCACGTTCCATGTTTCCATGCTCTCCACAAATGAAGAAAAGCATTACTCTTTGATGACTCCCTCTGGTCTGGGAGTCCTATGCTGCCAAACATAAGTCCTGGGGTAGGCCCCTGAATGACCTAGCCCACTTAGGCCCCCCATGTCAACTATCTGATGCCTACTAAAGACACCAACGCTTGGGCTCTTCTGGAAGCTCTGGCTGTCGGCACTTGATCAACCAAGAATCTCTCCAAAAAAGGGATCTCTCTAGCACCCTGGCTAGGGCAGGGATGCTAGGAGACACGATAGATGCCCTGATAACCTACCTAAGTCCATACTAAATGGCTCGAGCCCTAAAGAAAGGTTCTCTAACCAAGTGTGTGGAGTAGCGTGAAAGCTCGATGAACCATGTTGAGTACTAAACCACTGTCACGCTGCCCTGCTGGAGGTGGAGAAACTCATGTATGCACACAGATCATAAGGTTGCGATAAAAACGTTTTGCCGAAAAATCTTCTCAAATTCTGTCTCGGTGGGGGTCACCTCATCATTATTCTGAATGTTCAGACTCCACCATCTCCCTACAATTCCCAGAAGTAGACTCACAACTATGATATCCATATATTTAAGCAGTGTTCTCACTAATCGGTAGACCCACGTCACTACCTCTATCCGTATTCAGAAACATTAGGATTTTTCTCTACCCTGAACATGGGAGGTGTCTATCTATGAAACTCATGCTAGGCGCTAAGCCAGCGCACATCCTCTATTGGTACTGCTGGTTGTAAATGCTGATCAATAGGTGGTGGCCACTCCATTTCGCCACCTGATGGGGCCATCTCTATCAATGGCCCCTCAATTGATGCCTCATCGCTAGGCGGGTTGTCCACATGATCCCGTATCAGGATCATGGCTGGTTGACTACAATGAGGCATCCTAAGATGGACCAAGATATACCTCGATCATAATTTTATACCTTGTAATATGATCCTAATTCAAAAGGGAACATAATAAGACACTTATGAAACTGGTGTTTTCATGTATAAAGATGAAAAATTGAATTCAGGGTCCCGGTGTATGAATACGTTGGCTGACGTAGCAACCCCACACTCCGTAAATCTATAAATCAAACTCGAAACATTTAAAACAGCTACCCCAAAACAAAGAAATAGAATCTCAGTCTCTGAGGTAGAACCAACCACCATTGATGCCACTTTGTCATGACCCATCCCCCGATGACCATGTCAGGACATACCCCAAGCCCGCCTCCCAAAGGCCATGGGTTGAGGTCTAGTGTAGAAGGCATCAACCTGCAAGTGGGATGCATTTTCCTAGGTACATGTATGCAAACACACATCCATCCAAGTCCCACAAACTGTTTTGGAATCAAGTATCACTATACCAAAGTTGAGTACAAGTACAAATGAAAACAAGAGGGCCAGAATACAAACCCAATAAAAAGAACTGAAAACAAAAAAGTACAAAGGGACACGAGTATCCAACTGATAAAAACCCCACATGATGGTAAGAGTAATGTATCTCTTGGAAGACTATGTAGTACGTTCTATCATCTTGATCATACTGGGCCTGACCTGGTCCAAGAACACTAAGTCCTCCATCATAGCGCCAATATTTTGTACTAGACATAACATGTGCGGGTGAAGCCCGTGCATGGGTGAGTAAAAAAAATACTATGTAGGGGTCAGTGAAACACAAGGGAAAGACCACAAAGCAATATTAAATGCAAATATAGAATCTTACGAATGAAGAAAGAGAACAAAGAACAATCACGAAGCACAAGACAACTCACACAAGGTATATTCTATGGTAGAGATGGAATAATCATTAGTCACATCATCGAACACCTCAGCTACTGGAGAACTCCCCCAATATGAGTAAAATGGGCCTGTCGGGTCACACAGAAGCTGCATTCCACTATACTTAGACTGTTGTAGTACTCATCCGTGATGAGTACTGTGGGAATACTGAGTCACACAGTCCCACACCCACCATGGTCCTACAAACTCACACATAGGTTCTTTCCACCATGGCCAAATAGGGTAATCCTTTCCATCACGTACCGTGGGTCAACCGAGTCACTCAGTCATTCTTTGAACATGGACCTACAAAGTCACACAGTGGTTCTTCTAGCTAGACCATAGTCGAGTCACACAGAGTTTCTTGTCAGTAGTCTTTAGGTCTCAGCCAACCATAGGTTTCCGTACGTAGTGCGCTTTGGAGGACGGATTGTCAAGGCATTTGTCACATCACAACTTCAGTGAAAGTCTTCGTAGAGCATACAAAAATATCTGACTCATCGAGAGGTTACCAAATCTATAAAAGTCTCATCAATTGGATACATGGATTGCATGTTATTAGAATTTTAGTAAACAGGTGCTGGCTGTGTCTGGGCCCATTTTGACCCAGTAGTACTGACTTGAACAACCATTCCTGGGGGTCCCACATACGAAATTTGGATTCAACATACCCAACATGACATAGTTCGGGTCAAGCTAGGTCCAGTTTGGACTAGATAGTGGGCCATGCCCAATGGGCCTCTCTGGACCCGACACTTTTAGGCCAACTGTCTAGCCTGCCAGGTCGCCCAGTGACCCGGTATCGTCTGGCCCGACACGAAGGGTGTGGGTCTAGACCACTGGCATGGGTCAGACCAGTTGGGTGAATGTATAACCTAGTTTTCTGGCTGGGGGCGCAGCCCACTAGTAGAAGCCTGGTCCGCCTGAGTTGGACCAGTGGTGTGTGCCGGAGAGGTGGAAACCACCACCGCATGCCCTCCCTGCCTTGCAGCTCATCTGTGGGGACTCTTTCGGCCATGGTCGACTGACTATAGCTAGACAATGAGGCCCAGATGCACTCCAAAACTACCATGGGGTGCCAGGCATTCCCCACCTCTGCCATGGTCGACGGGCCGTGACCTCCTCCACTGTGGTGCGCACGGGCACACCGCCACCTCTAGTGCGGCCGGCGAGGGCTGACCGCCTCATCCAGCACACGACCGCAGGGGTGGAGCCACCTCCTCCACATGGTTGGTGAGGTCCAGACACCAACATTTTCGGTCTCCAATGCCGCCATGCCGATAGTTCCTCACTGGAGACACCTTTCGTGGACCACCGAGTTTGATCTGGTGGTTCGATCCCCAATCTGTATGCTCATTCGGGCCTCTCGGGTCATCATTGTCAATTACCTGGACTCTGATTCCTATTTCCACCACTTGAGATTACAAAAAACACACACATGAGGAGGTACCCATGACTTGTTCGTGTCATCATATGACATTCGTGTTAGAGGTTTAAAACACTAAGAGGATCAGTGATTGTAGTTCAATCAAAGCAGTGATAGTTTAAACCCAAATAATAAAATCCCAATAAGCCACCCTCCCACAAGAACACACGATTTGAAGATCAACCTATTTTTTGGTTGATCCACCTTCATCATTGAATTTACAAATGGGAGAGAAAAACATAACCCCAACCCCTACTTGGACTAAGTATCTATCACTAACAAGGGGCGAATCTCTGAGTCGTCTTCGATCCTCGATCCGTTAGCGTTCATCATCATTCATCATTGGAATTCATTGCCATTCATTTATGGCATTGGTCATACATCATTGGAGTGGAAATTCATTAGTGGTTTGTCAGAGAAGCGCTCACTAATTAATTTCTTTCTCTCCAATGCATAAAAAAATGAAAACACATCGCAGCATTTTAGTTACCATGCGACGCCGTGTCATTACACTGTTTAATTTGTGAAACAATGTTACTGTTAGGAATCATTTAATGTGTCCTTAAGTTATGGGTTACAGTCCATTATTATGTTCCATTAATGTTTCTAGAAATCGCCTAGTCCTTGCATCGCAACATCGTCATGACAAAAAATTTTGGTTGAGGAATGAAATAAAATATCATTTTAAATTTATATTATTTTCTTCCGAACGGTCTGAAATTTAAAATTTTCATTCATCCTTTGTAGGCCGAAGATAATCCCTTACTATTTGAATCCTGGTTTTCCGAGTTCAACGGTACCCTCATATTTTTGATCCGACACAGATTCAAAACATAGAAAAACCCACTCGAACATATACATAAATGAACAATAAAAATTTCAAAATCCCATTTCGGGCTCACTGGACCTCAAAATCATGATTCATTAGATCTTGTAGTCTTGAAATAATTCCATACAATTAAAAAATTACATAGAAACTCTGAGACATTATAGAATCTATGAGATTTATTTCTTGAGAAACCTTGCATTGGTGGGGGGGTTTTATGTGATCTCATCCATTATGGATTGTGAGTAAGCTTCATTGTGATAAACCTTATGTATGACATATGGTCCTTCCCATTTGGGATCCATCAATGGAGGTTTGTCACCTAGTATCATTAGGTTAATAAGATCCAATACCAGTTCTCAATGATGAAAAAAATAGAGTTGAATCATTTTAATGAAGGCTTATGTGATCCAATTCAGAGGGAGTTAGAGGTTGTGAAATGTATGTAACTTATAACAACCCTGATCCTTATTTAACACTTAAACATAATTTATTACATAAACTCTTCAATTAATAAAACATAGTGGATCGGTAGGTCTAGCGTATTTATGGAATATGACCATTACATAACAAAGTAAAACATGAAATACACATCTTTCTTGAAAACATCTTTTACATGACCATACACATTCCTTCTTACTTAGCATTGCATGGGATAACCTGAGGACATGCATAAGAAAAGGGAGAGCTATAAAGCCCAATAAGGGAGTAAAAATGAAATAACATGAATAATACATTACATTTTAGGAAATAGGCATATAAATGGAGAATAAGAGCAATATGAATATAAAGGCATGATATAGCATGATTATCAAAACATGGAAATGTGGAATCAACATTTGATAAGAAATATACATGATACAAGGCTCATTATAGATAGAGAACGTGTAAAACCTCCTTGAAAATGAATTATCATTAGTAAACCTTAATTACACTTGACGTACCATGATACTAATCATTACCCAATTCATTAGAGCGCTATCAGGGAACACCCTTCTTAATCATTTCATTTCATGAATAAGTGAGCCACATATATCAAACAACATTTATTCATTAAAAATGACATCCATGATAAAGGAATGTAGAATTAATTCATGGAAATCTTTAATCAATAAGTAATTGTTCATAAAGGTGAATACCCTTGATAGATAAATGGGCATGGTATTCACTACACAATGACTCTACCTTGGAGAATCGCGATGTAATTTTGGAAACATAACGACATGACATAAGAATTCATAAAAATAGTTGATGAGAGATAAAGGGGTTTTTAATAATATTTACATGAAATGGAAAGTAATGGGACATATAGATACATGTTCCAACATATTTAATTAAATTTAGATGCATAATTTAAAATAATTGCTTGAATGTAAATGAGAAGAGTGAAATTCCATACAGAATTTCGGCATGGTAATGAGTTTGCATGGGAGGCATTAGTGAGAGATAAATAGTTCCTTAATAATTAAAATGTAAGGAGGGTAGTTTGGAGGAGGTGATAAATCATACCCCAACATTTTTTATTGAAAATAATGGTATAATAATATAAATAATTTTGGACAAAAAAATAGGAAGGAAGAAATCCCTTACATGGTATTATGAAACCAAAGGTCTGGGAGGGGCTTGAGAGTGGATTCATGGGAACATATAGTGTCTTGGGTGGATTCTAGAGAGAAGAGGGTAGGGGTTGGTAGAGATCCAATGGTTTTCAGTGAAGAGAAGTGTGATCTTGGGTGGGGTTATAAAGGAAAAGGGTGGGAATTCATTATTATTTAGGTTTTGGACACCACACATTAAACAAATCAATACCACAAACCATCCCATGGGTTTTTCCCAAGGTTTTAATAAATTTGGAGTGGAAAAAATATTTTATAAGTCCAACAGACGAACTTCTTAAAATATTAGGATTGCTTATGTGGAAGTTAGTTACACGCTCAAAGAAATCATTTTAAATGTTAAAATGTTTTATAACTATTAGAGTGTACACTAAGGCACCATAAAACTAATCAAACAAATAAAAATGACATTTTTTTAATGGTAAATAATATAATGTCCGAAAAACATGTTTATAGTATTTTATTAAATCATTATTCGGTCCTTATGATGTCATAAAAGACATTATATATGTAAACGACATTTAATTTATACCCAAAAATTTGACTATCTCAGAAAATTATGAAAAATTCATTTCAACATATTTAATCAAAAAAATAATATTCATTTTATGCAAATAATTTTCAAAATATGCGATTTTTTCCATTTAAAATAAAAAATGACTTTTATAAAAAAATCATTGGTTTTAACAAAAATATCTTTCAATACTTAATAAAATTAAAATTGTATTAATAAAAATTATATTATCATTTATATTTAATAAAATTTTATTTAGTAATAATATGTTATAAAAATATCATTTAATTCAAAAATCTATTAATTCATCAAAATAGATAACTTAATTGAATATTAACTAAAAATACTATTTGTTATTTAAAAACCATTTACTAAGTAAAAAATAATAAAATGAATATATATAATTTATTATATACAAAAATAAAGGAACATAATCATTGTTCTATGGTCTTGTTACATAACCCCTTATAACAAAGGCATATGACATAAGGGTAAGGTGTGCGATGGTGACAGACTTCTGGGGTGACTCAGATAACATCACTCGGGTGGTAATATCTATCAAAATACACTTATCTCATAGGTGATTCCTTTTGTGATTAAAGTGTTGAAGCTCATATTGGTCTTGGTTAAGAGAGAACCGAGTGATGATACCTCTATTCCAAGCTCTGAAAAATGGGCTTCGTAAGGAGAAATTCAACTGGATGAGGTCATTGCTTCCTTTATCAGAATAATTAGATTAATTGAATATATATTGTTATACTAATCATGTTATCATTTTTCAATGGATATATTAGTAATGATCACAATTTTTAGTAGTATTTTAATATATGAAATCATAAACCAAAGAATTGAATATTTTATATAACCATTTTATATAGTAAGACATTTAATTATATCAATAGTAATTTTCATTAATAAAAGTTTAGTTCATTACAATCTCCCCCCTTATGAAATTTCACCCTCAAAATTTCCTTTTCCCACAATAAAATTGATTCGGGTAACTTTGCTTTATCACTTCCTTCAGTTCCCACATTGCCTCTTCAAACTTGTGGTTTTGCCGCAACCCCTTGATGTGGGGAATTATCTTATTTCATATAACATTTTCCCTACGATATAAGATCTTCACTAGATTCATTTGATTGGAGAAGTCATTCTCCAATGGTACCACCAACTGATTGAGTACATGCAATGGGTCAGGTACGTACTTCCTCAAGAGTGAAACATGGAATACATCATTTACTTTAGATAGGTTATGTGGGAGTGTGAGTTGATAGGACACTACTCTAATGCAATCAAGGATCTAAAAAGGGTTTATGTACTAGGGAATATTAATTCCCTTCTTCCCAAATCTCATAACTCTTTTCCACAGTGATATGCAGAGTATTACCATGTCTTCGACATCATACTCTTGGTATCATCGATGATTATCAAAATCACTCATTTGTTGATTTGAGAATTTTTAATGTGTTGATGGTTGGTCGTAACCATATCCACCATTTCATCATCCATTTATGGAGCTAGTAGTTTTTCACCCCAACTTCATCCCAACATGCGGGTATTTTGCACCTCTTCTAGAAAAGGGATTCATAAGGAGCCATTTGGTTGCTTGAGTGGAAATTGTTGTTGTAACAGAACTCAAATAGAGGAATATGTTGATACCATCCTCATTTGAAGTCCATTTTGCATTCTCTCAACATGTACTCTCGTGTTTGGATAGTTTTCTCAGATTTACCATTATTTTGAGGATGATAAGCCATACTGAAGTTCAGCACAATATTCAGATCATGTTGAAGACTCCACCAGATCTTAGAGGTGAATCATGGATTTAGATCAGATATAATATATAGTGGTACTCTATTTAGAGTTACCACTTCTCTTATATATATTTTTGCCTGATGATCCAATGAGAAATCCATTCGAATTGAAATGATGTGTGCATACTCTGTAAGATGATCCACAATAACCTAGATGAAATTGTTTCTTTTGGATGTATTCATAAGTATGATGATAAATTACATGGTGATGATCACCCATTTCCATGTTGGTATGGGTAATGGTTACATCATCCTCTTAGACTTTAGCCTCTCATCCTTCACTTGATGTCATACTAGACACTTTGATTTATACTCAGTTATCTCCTCCTTCTAGTTGTACCGCCAATAAAGATCCCGGAGATCTCGATACGTCTTTGTGATTCTTGTATGAATGGAGAAATTTGAACTATGTGCATCATAAAAAAGTTGTTTCTTTAACTCCAAATTTGATGGAACACATAGTCTTGTCCCAAATCTCCCAATTTCTTATTCATTAAAATTGAACTTTGGGGATTTCCCTTTTCTAATTGTTTCCAATTTCTTAAGAATTAACACATCATCCATTTGAGAATACTTTATCCTTTCCAAAAGAGATTGTTGAGAAATCCTTTTTGAAAGGATTGATGGTATACCATTCTTTAGTATTCCCATTCCCATCTTCATTAAATATAAGAATATTGGATACTTATCAATTATCATCAATTATAGAATCGTAGGTACTTTTCTAGATTGAGCATCTGCCACCTTGTTCACTTTCCCAGGGTGGTAATGGATTGAGCAGTCATAGTCTTTTATCATATCTAACTATCATCGTTGGTGCATGCTCAACTCTTTCTGTTTGAATATATACTTGAGGCTATTGTGATCCGTATATATTTCACTCTTCTCCCCAAAGAGGCAACTCCACCAAATTTTCTAATTGAATATTACTACATAAAACTCCATATCATGTGTTGGATAGTATTGCCCAAGAAATTTCAATTGCCTTGAATCACAGGCAATGAATTTGTCATTTTGACTCAACACACAACCCAAGACCTTCTTCAAAGCATCACTAAATACCCCAAAAAGTTTTCCACATGTGGGTAGTGTAAGCACATGCACAGTGATAAGCCTCATTTTAAACTTCTTGACGCTCTCTTATCATTCATCACTCCAAGAAAACTTTACTCCATTATGAGTTATCTTGGTAAGAGGGTTTGAAAATCATGATAAATTTCTTTCAAATCAGTGATAACATCAAGATAACCCCATGAAGCTATGGATATCTATTACCAATGATGGCTAAGTCCATCTTTCATTTTTAGATTTCTTGGAGGGATCCATAGATATCAATTTGTTCGTGATGATATGAACCAAGAATGATACTTCCTTCAACCATAAATCACACTTGTTGTACTTTTCATAGATCTTCACCTTTTGGAAGGTCTCTAGAATAGTGCTTAGATGATCCTCATGCTCCTCCATGGTTTTGGATTACATTATTGTATTATCTATAAAGACTACCACAAATTTCTCTAGGTAATCTCTAAAGACACTATTCATCTAATCCAAGATGATTGCTAGAGAATTAGTGAGTCCAAAAGGAATTACTATGAATTAATAGTTCCCCTACCTTGTACGAAAAGTTGTCTTGGGAATATCCTCCTTCTTCACCCATACTTGGTAATTTCATAACCAAAGATCCACCGTGGAGAAGTATTGTGCTCCACGTAGCTGATCGAAGATGTCATCAATTTGTTGTAGAGAATACTTGTTCTTTATCATGATTTTGTGGAACTCACAATAATTAATGCAAAGGCACATTGAACCATCATTCTTCTTGACAAAGAGAACTGGTGCACCCCATGGTGAAGCACTTGGGTGTATAAACCCTTTATCTAGATTCTCCTATAGTTGTTTCTTTGGATCCTCAAGCTCCATAACTACCATTATATATAGAGACTTGGATATTGGAAATTTCTAAGTTATAATATCAACTAATAATTCAATATCTCTTCATTGGGGAAGACCATGAAATTCCTTGGGAAACACTTTAGCAAATTTTCTCACAATAGGAATGTCTTCAAGGATGGTTTCTTCCTTAGAATTAATCATCGGAGCATGATATACATGCTCATAGGGCATTAATATCCAAGCATGAGATGATGGTTCTAAATAAGATTCATCCTCCTTGAACTTGTAAAGAATCGGGGGTCAATTATCCATATGGGGAGTGATTTCCTTCTCAAAGAAATTTATGTTGGCTCTATATAAGTAAATCCAATCCATTAAAATAATTGAATCAAATTAATCCAGAGGGAGTATGATGAGGTTTTTCGAGAAGTTCCATTCATAAATTATGACAGAGGAGGAGTTATATTTAGGGTATGTAATGATTTCTCCATTTTTAATTCTCACTGACATCTTTAATTCCATGATTTTTGTTGGTGTTGGGATTGCTCTACTAAACATTCAGGATATAAAAGAGTACATAAAACCAGAACAAAAAATAATGTTCACTATTAATGAATGAATAACTAGCTTGCCTATCACCACTTCATTTTCAGGGTTCTCTTCCACATCAGTGATGGAAAAAGTAGACCCTTGCTACCTTAGAGGTTGTTGGTTACCTCTGAAAACCCTTGGATTAGGCCACTGGTTTTCAAAGAGCTCTGATTATTTTCATTTGAAGTAATGAACAATGCATTGAGGGTAGAATGGAGTGTTCCTATCGTCTATCGCAGTTGTGGGTTTTTCTTTTTGGTAGTTAATGGCTCGGTTCCCTTATCTTCTACACCTAAAAAATTTCCTCATCCACTTCATGAAATTTTTGGGGTACTAATTTTCGCAAATTTGAAAAGTGGGGTGCCAGATTTTCTTGGCACCATTGGAATTATCCATCTGACTTCCATAATTAAAGTCCACCTTACGCTTCATATCTCCATGAAACCCATGAGATTCGCCGATCTTCTTTTCGACTATGAGGGAATATCATACAATTTACTCATCGCTCTCAAAGTCACAGATCGCTAGGGCTTTCTATAGGTTAGGTTTTATCCCACCAAAGATGCTTTCAACCTTTCATTTTGGGGTAATGACAAAGCTAGAGGCTTATCAGGAAGGCCGTGTGAGTTTTTTGTCGTATTTTTCAAGGTATTTTTCATCTTTTTTCTAGAGAGTAAGGAATTCCCTTTCCATATTAAGTTAGAGGATGCGAGGAAAATATTTATCCAAAAAACATTTTCCCGAAATACTTTCATTCCAACGCCTCGATCTCTTCACAAAGCTTCATTGTTTTGATCAATTTCCACCATTGATCAGATTCACCCTCCATATAATACAAAAACAAAATAACATTCTCTTATTTGGAACATTGAAGGGTAAGGATTATTTTTTCAATGGAGCTGATATATTTTTTGGAAATTGAGGGATCAGATGATCCATTAAAAGTAGGAGGCCTTTGTCTCATGAATATCTCGATTGTGACTTGTTCATTAATTGGGGGGGGGGGGGTTGAACCTTCCTTTTGATCCATGTTTATATTCAAAACATGAGTTAACTGGGAGAGTATCGTGAAAATGTTCTTGATTCCTGTACCTACCTAATTGGGCATCTCATTAGAACAATCATCACATTGATCATAACATTGGTTGTTAGCCTCAATCCCCCTATCACTTGCCATAGGCTGGAATAAATGGAATGTTAGAGGTAACACATAAAGGGTAATCCAATGACCAAAACAGATGACATATAAATTACTTTTACTTACTTAACTTTTGAACTTATAGGATTCAATCTATGTTACCCATGATATACTTCAAAACATATATTCTTAGGGGTATTTTTTTATTCCCTTATTAATGGTTTGTACTAATGTTATGAATTTACCAGCACATATCCCCCAAGAGTGTCCTAACCAATAGTGCAGCAAGTCCCATTGTCGTGCTCCGGTTCCTATTCGAGTCTAGTTCAAAGCGGTGTTTTTAGTGTTTACCAAAAAATACATATGTTCTAGAGCGACCTCTACCTTCTCATATCTATACAAGGATTCATTTTCTTCATAAACCACTTAATAAATACACACCAAAATTTAGGGATGTTTTTATTATACTTAGTCTTATCACCAATACTTTTACAAGGGTTTTCTAATCAAAATCCCCAAAATAACTAAACATATCCTCTGATTCCAACTATAACAACCCTGCTCTTTATCTCACACATAAAAATAAATTATTATATAAACTGTTCACTTGATACAACATTGAAGATCGAGAGAACAAGTGTATTTGGGTATTAGGACCATTATATAACAACTTAAAACATCATATACCCGTATTTATTGAAAACTTCTTTTACACGACCATTTACATTTCTTTTGTGCTTAGCATTGCATGGGATAACCAAAGAACATGAATAAGAAAAGGGTGAGGTATAAAGCCCAGTAAGTGAGTAAAAAAGGCATAACATGAATAATAAAATACATGTTAGGCAATGTGAATATCAATTAATAATATGAGAAACATGAACTTAAAGGCATTATATAACATGATTATCATAACATGGAAATGTGACATAAATATTTAACATGTTATTAGCTTGATCCAAGGATAATTTCACATAGAGTGTGATTAAACCATAATTTAACTTGAAGTATCATGAGTAAGCCCTAATTGCAGTTGACCTATCATGATACTAATTTTTATGAAATGGAATGGAGTGCTATCTGGGCGTACCCTTCAAAATCATTTCATATCATGTATAAGTGTTCCACATAGATCATACCACATGGTTTCATTAAAAATAATCATTTATTTAAAGAAAAAGGAATGTGGAATTCATACATGAAACTATTTAATCAATAATTAAATGTCCATAAAGGTGAATACCATTGATAGAGAAATGGGCATGGTATTCACTACACCATGAATTTGGCTTGGAGAATCGCAGTGCAATTTCGGTAGCATAACAACGTGACATAAGAATTCATAAAAATGGATGATGAGATCTAAAGAGGTATATCATCATATTTACATAAAATTTATAGTATGTGGGTCGTATAGATACATGTACCAACATATTTAATGGAATTTAGATGCATAATTTAAAAGACTCTCTTATACGTAAATGATAAGAAAGAAATTCCTTAAAAAATTTCAGCATGATAATGTGTGTGCATGGGAAGAATTAATGATAGAGGAGGACACTAATCATTCAAAAATTAAGAGGGATTAATGTGAGAGGTGAGTAATAATGCCCCAAAATTTTTAATTGAAAAAAGGGTTTAAAAATACAATGAAATTTAGACAAAATAATAGAAAAGAAGAAATACTATACTTGAATGTGTGATCCCAAAGGCTTGGGAGGGGCTTGGGAAAGGCTTCTTCAGATCTTGGGGTGAATTGGGAGGATTATAAAGATATTAGGGTTGTGTGTGGTCGAGATAAAAGGTATCTTTGAAAAGAAAAGTGGGAGCTTTTGTGGGTTTATATCAAAAAAATAAAGGAATTCTTTATTATTTAGGTTTTAGAAACCACACATTAAAATAATCAAAACCACAAACCATCACATGGTTTTTACCATGTTTTTTTATAAATTGAAGTGGAAAAAATTATTTTATAAGAACAAGGGACGAACCCCTTAAAATATTAGGCTTTATTAGTTGGAGGTGAGTGACACTCTCAAGGAAATCATTTTTAAAGTTAAAATGTTTAATATTTCTTGGAGGGTCCACTATGGCACCATAAAATTAATAAAACAAATATAAAATAACATTATTTTAAAGGTAAGACATATATTTTACAAACATCAAACTTATATTATTTTATTACACCACTATAAGGTCATTATCATGTCATAAAACACATTATATTTTTAAACGGTATTTAATATTTACCCAAAAATTTGACTAGCTTAGAAAATTATGAAAAATTTACCATTTGATAATTTTGATGTCCTGATTAAAAAAATAATATTCAATTTATCTAAATAATTTTATAAATATGTTAATTTTTACTTTTAAAATAAAAACCAACATTTATCATAAATTTATGGGTTTTAACAAAAAAAGATTTCCAACCATAATAAAATTTACAATTGTATTCATAAAAATTATATGATCATTTATCTTATATAAAAATTAATTTAATAATTATATTTTATTAAAATTTTATTTAATTCAAAAATCCATTAATTTATCAAAATTTATTTCTAAATGGAATATTAACAAAAAAATACTATTTCTTCATTAAAAACAATTTAAAATGTAACAATTATAAAATAAAGGTATATTTTTTATTATATACAAAAATAATGAACATAATCATAGTGCTAAGTTCATGTTACATAGCTTCTTATAACAACTGCATATTACCTAAGGGTATGGTGTACGATGGTGGAAAACTCTTGGGGGTGGATCAGATAAGATCACTTGGGTGAAAATATCTATCAACATCCTCATCTCCCATAGGCAGTTCCGGTCAAGATTAACATGGTGAAGCTCAGATTTGGATTGGTCATGAGCAAAGCACAGTGAATCTACCTCCTTTCCGAGCTCTAAATATTGGGCTTCATAACGAGAAATTCTAATGGATGAGGCCATCACTTCCTTTGTCTGAGTAAAATGGATTTGTTAAAGCCCTATATTTATACTAATCATGTGATCACTGTTGAACGACTATATTTTCAATAGTCAAAATTCATAATAGTATTTTAAAATAAATAAACATGAAACAAAGGAAGTGCATATGTTATATAACCATTTTACATAATAAGACATTTAATTAGATCAATACTAATTTTCATTAATAAAATTTTGGGTCGTTACATAACTAGTTTTCATTGAGCCTTTCCAATTCAACGAACCACAATTTTTATTGGTCGTCATCTAGGAGTTGTCCATAGATATCTATTATAAGTGAGACAAATTATAATTCTATGGTAAACACTCCCTTGGCACCAAATACCATTTAATATGATGTTTCTTGTATAGAAGTACGTGTGGTAGAATAGTAATCCCATACATTATTGTAGAGACCCGAAGCTTGACGTACATTGACATTACATTAAATTTGCAGAATACTTATTACATAACAAAAACACACACACAAGGACCGTAATAGTTTAGTGTCTTGGGAAACTCAGAATATAATCCTCTAATCCTGGTGAAAGATCTTCAACATCTCCCATAAAGATCTTCTTTATTTTTTTTACCTAAAACCATTCTTTATATCCTGGGGAAAAGAAAACATAAAAGGGTGAGCTCAAATGCTCAGTAAGGGTAAACAAAATAAATTTCATTCACATCATATACATAAGAACATAACTTTTGGAAATCTTAACCTGCAAAAGAAATCATAATTTCATAACATGGGATAAATCATAGTAGTGAAAGGTAAACCCCAATAATCATAACTTAAAACATGAAACTTTGTGTCATACACACATAATCATAGAGAATCATTTCTTGTTAGTCAAGACTCATTTCCAAGACTATCTTAGTGGACAAAGTCCCTTTCTGAACCGAGTCACCCTCGTTTCAGTCCTGTTTCACTGAACCGGTATAACCTACCATTCCAGCCATGTCTATCTCATGAGATATAAAATATTTACCCAATGCATTGGAGGGAGATATAGGTCCCACCCATCTCATAATGATACCATTCTTATGTGTTCCACAAAATCATAAATCATACATCATTGCATAACCCATGTAATAAAAATGGGATTCTTAAACAACATGACATCATAAAACCATTGATATAAGATAAAAGAATTAATAAACATAATTCCATCACAACATAGTCAAATCAATGTAAAAATATGGATAGAAATAGAACCCTTTATTATCTTAGATGGAAAATAATTTTGATAAAACACTTGAATTGAATTCTTGAGGAAAATATCCTTTATTCTTAAAAATCAATTTCTTTTCACAAAACATCATGCAATTTTAAAAGAAAGATATTTTATTGAAAATAGCCATGAAATCTTTTAGAGGAAGCTTCATGAAAATAAGGCTTTATAAAACATTAAAAATCCATTCGTGCCGTATAAGTTAAAAAAAACATTCTTCGTACTTTTGTCGAAAAAGTCAAAAAGTACCTCGTACGAAAAACGACAAAAGATTCCTTTCATATCTTTTAATAAAAACTCAAAAATGGGTAAAATTGGATTTAAAAAATTGTAGGTGGATGGAAATAACATTACATATTGAGGAAACATATATGTGGATGATAAAATACACCCTAGTAAATACCAACGTATAAACAATCTCGGATAAAAATGAGATTGTGATATTTCCCTTACCTTAGGTCTGATTTTCTTCGTAAGTGTCCGAACCTCCTGTATAATGATTTAAATAATTTCATTGACTTATTAAAGAATCATATTCATTGTTATTATATCATATATGGTTCACTTATGACTTTATATTACCCGTTCTTTTGTAAATTCATGTTAAAGTAGCGTTTTGGGTAAAATTGTCTCATTGGTCATTCGTGTTTTAACTTGTAATTATTCATATGATTACTTAGCTCATGATTACTTAATTACAGAATATAAAACATGATTTATATATTATATATATTCATAATATACATATATATAATGGATCTATAAATGGAAAGAAATACACCGTTCATGGAGACGGTAGGCCGTACGTACGCATGAACACTGTTTTCGTTTCCTTATTGAATTGAGTGGAATTAAGTAGATGACATACATATATATACACATAACTCCAGTATCTGTATAATTTAATATATTTCATTATTATTGCTTATATATACTTTATAATCATTCTTAAATGGTTAACATGGAGAATGAATCTCATCGCGTTGTGGAGACAGTAGTCCGTACGTACGCACGAGCGATGATATCGTTATCATGATCGTGGGACTGTATTGGAGTGTATGTATACTATTTCAGAATCAATATCACTTTAAAATAATAATATATAGTTATTATTTACACCATTATACCCATCCAAGTAAGGTGGTGGTGGAAAATAGATTTCACCACGGCGTGGAGACGGTATTCCGTACGTACGCACGCGCGGTGATTTCGTTTTCCGTAGGATGGATAGATGGTGAAATAGGATTTTTTTCATACTTATAATAACATATCAGTATATGAGTGATACTGATGTTATTACTTCATAATGAAACAACCTAAGAAGAAGAAGTGGAAGAAGAAATAAAGGTGAAAGAATCGGTAACAGAAATTACCTCTTCTTTGAAGCGCCTCTTTGAGACCTCCTCTTAGGGCACTAAAATTGGTCTTTGAGGAAGACAGGAACCTCTAGGATGTTTCTAGGGAAGTTGAGAAGGGATTTTGGCAGGGGTTGGACGAGCTTGAAGGCTCAAAGTTGTGTGAGGAAGAGAGGGAGGAGGTGTCCTTTTATAAGGGAGGAGAGGGGCACCTTTGGAATAACTAAAAATATTATTTTATTATAAAGTCAATTTCGGTTTAAAATAGATCCAAATTGATTTATTTCGAGGATAAGGTGGGGATGGGTCGAAATACTCTCATCCAATATAATTTATACAAGTTTAGGTTCCTATTTTAACCTTATCATTTAGATTTAACATTAAGTTAAATAATTTTACTTTTACCATGTCTTCTTGTGTTCTTATACTATAAGGTTAATAAACTTACTATAAGCATCCAAACGAACCCCAATTTGTTTATTATTATTATATATAACCTTATATAAGTCATTTGGCCTAACCTTAGATTTTTAGAAATAAAATAACAATTACTAATATAATATTTTTTTTAAAATCTATTTTATGTCAATTTTGACACTATTTAGTAATTGATTTTTGTGAAAATCATAACAGAATTATTAGTTCGAACCATGTTAATTAAATCAATACTAACATGTCATATTAACCTATAAAATTAGTGGTATTCATAAAAAGTCTCAAATTTTACTTATTTTTGTGTTTATAACATCAATTATGTCAATATTTTATTAATAAGATAATTACTGCATCATCATTGTGTCATAAATAAATTAAATTATTTAATGTCCAAAAATTAAAAATAAAATACCATTATGTAGGTAAGTTTTTTATCTTTCTAATTAATATTTATAGTCGAATTTATCTTATGTATAACCCCATATTAAAAATGTTTTAGTTATTAAACTTTGATTTTAACTATTTTAACTATTCATTAAATAAAATAATATTAAATGTCATAATCTAATCCAAGTGGACCTAAATGGTAATATTATATTCATAAGGTTGTTTTTGGTCGAATTATACTTATCCAATAGAATTAGGACATGTGTTAGGGTAATAGTAATATCATATTTACCCTTAGTTACCCTATTTACTATTAACCGCGGTAAAAAAAATAAAAAGTTACTATTCAGAAAAAATTATTTTCATCTCATTGAACCACATTTTAGTCCTTGATATTAACCATGTCTCTCGGATTTCAAAATTCCATTCACAGAAGCGGTAAAATTATGTTTTATTAAAAATTCAGTTTTTTAACTACCACTTAGTGGTTTCACTATTCATCAAAAATTGAAAGTTTTCAGAAAAATACCAAAATTTCACCCTAGGCTAATTTCGATATTATGAATCCAAAAATGAAGTCCATTTTGAAAAATAAAATTTATAAAATTTCAAAAAGTGGTTATTACTATTCATAACGGCTAGTTTTAATAATATTTTAATATAATATCGTTGTTTAGTGAAACTCGGTATTGCGTACGACACAAGCTATCGAGGAAGGTCTCGATTGCGTGTAATGCAAGCCAAGTCAGGGTTGCGTGTTGTGAAAGAATCCTTCGTTGTTTCGTATAACAGAATCCAACCATATTTCATTTATACATTGAATATATATATATATACTAAATGTTGCGTAGAATAACTATTATCAAAATTGTGTGTAACACGATCCAAGAATAGTGTTGCGTATACTGCAAGCTAATACGGTGTTGCGTATAGCGCAAGGTAATCTTGGGGTAGAATACAACACAAGACGTTAATGAAATTAAAAGAATATTTTTCATAAAATCTCGGGGTGTTACAATTATAGAGGAGCATATTGGCCAGAAATTATTGTTCTTATTTCAAAAATTTAAGAGAATATTTTATGTAGTCTTATTAAAGGCCTCTATATTTTCACTTATATTTATTGATAGTAGTAAGAGTGATTGGATTCAATGTTTTACTATTGTTACAATTTCTTCAACCTTATAGAATAAATGTTGGTGTAATTTTCTATCAATATCATGTGAGGTACATTAAATTGGGTGATGATGATCATTATCACAAATTCTTTGAGGGTTATTACCTCAATCCATTTGGAAAACAGTTTTGTATCATTAAGTATATACTTAAACTACTTGGCTGTGGTTGGCAAATATGGTCCCACAATATCCATTCCCTATATGGAAAATGGAAAGGAATATTTAGCTTTATGTTGAAATTATAGGGGATTGTGAATGAAAGTTTCAAGAATATTGCATGCATGAAATTTCATGGTGAATTTCACATAGTTCAATATCATGGTTTTTGAGTATAAAATCAGCCTCCTCATTTGGTTGCAGAGACTAGTACCTAACCGATGATCACCCCAACGACCTTCAGGGACTTCTTCCATTATGCTAGGAAAATGTCTTTCTTATAAGCATCTGAGGAGGATCATGTCAAAGCCTCTCTTATAGAGGGATTTACTCTCATTTGGACCACCCCATAGGGCAGAACATGCTTATCATTTTTTAATTTTTCCCCTCCTGAATCGGTTAACTAGGATGATACCATTTTAGAGATAACCAATCATGGGATCCATCTATTTCGGAGTTGATATTCATCACACTCTGGAGTGGCATTGACATTATAAATTTCTTCGACATCATAGAAGATGATCGATGAGACTTTCTTTGATAAGGGACATCCAAGACTACGGTTTAAATATCCAATGCATCGGTTTGAGCATTATATTATTCGGTAACGTGATTCAATGTTGGTTCAAAAGGTAACTCCAACATTAATCCTCTGAAAAAGAAATTGATATGGGATAATTATTCATTTTTTATGGAATATTCACCATGGATCTTCATTATCACCACCTCTAAATCCCCACTGATGTTCAGGTATGCTATTTGTAACTGTAGGGATAGTTCTAGTCTAGCAATGAGGTGTTTTTATTCTACCACATTTGTAATATCTCAGATTTTCCATTTATTATTTTTAAATATTATATGGAATTATTTCGAGACCGGGCGCGAAGACAGCACATCATTCCGATGTCCAGTGAGCCCGGAATGGTGGTTTGAACTTTTTTTAGTTAAGTGAGTCGAAACTTGTGCGCGGTTGTGGAAGGTTACAAATGGATGCTCGGATTAAAAATTTGAGTGTACTGTTGTGTCTGGGACGATGAATTTACCTAAGAATGAGGCTAACCTCGACCGGTGCGGGTCGAGGGAAAAAGTTAATTTTTAGACGTTTTAAGTAAAATAAAATAATATAAATTAACCAGTTTATTTTATTTCATTTAAGGAAACATCTGTTGTAGCGCGGTAATAGCACAACTGTTTCCTAAATTAGTGGCACGTCATAATAACTTCAAAATGGCGAGTCAACGTCATTAATGCTGCCGCGTAAATTAAATGCCAACTTGTTTCCCCTTTTTAATGGGCTAAGAAATTGTACGTTCTCAGAAACGTAGAGAGAGGAACCTCTGCAAAATCTAGGGCACGTTGTAGCAAATTCTCGACGACAAACGACAATGGATCGAAACCAAGGATCATTGCGCCGATGTTGAAGGATCTTGACGGCAACGACAGCACGACACCTTCGTCAACAATCGATCCCTTCGAAAGGTAGGGGTTGTTATTTCAATTTATTTTTCCCCGTATTTGAGATTAAACGACGAACACAAATCAACCATGAACAAGTTGATCTGCGGATTTGTGCATTCTTGCGGGAGGGTTTTCTTTGGGATGATTTTGGGGAATTTATTCATGCATTATGTTGTTGTTGATTCTTTCTCCGTTTATGCCTATTAATGGGAGCGAATCAACACCGTGACAAACGACGGCGGAGGTTCGTTCCTCATTTTGTTTATTTGGATTTCTTCCCCCCTTCATTCCTCACATGTTATTCTCATTCTTCATGGGGTGACGAACAACGGATCATTGCACATCCGTTCTGAGATGCAGCGATCCCAAATCAAAGGTTCGACACCGCAATGACCTTTTGGAGGTGAGGAGACGATGGCGAATGACAAATCAGACAAGATCAGAAAGAGCTTTCTTCTTGCGGGAAGATCAGTACACTTTTTCAAAGCCTACCGGAGGCCCGAAAATGAAGGAAGCAGCTTCGTGGTGTCGGGACGACCAGAACCTGGACGTTTTGTGGCAATTGGATGACTGGATTGATGATCGAAGCACCACGGGAGGCGTGCCGGCGAAGGGTGCCATTTCTGGAAATTTCCAGAATACAGGGCGTGTACTTCCAAAGAACACGCTATATAGTTCTGGCAGTGGCGGCTATGGTTTAGGGGTTAGTGAAGAATCACATGGCGTGTGACCCCAGTCACACGGCGTTTTAGACCTTCCCCGAAGCTCACTGTGTACTTTGGGTAGTACACGGACATGGGATGATCTATACGGATTCAGGCGGCACGACATGTACAGCTCAGCAGAGGCGGCTACGCGGATCTTGGCATGTATCCCGGGGATACACGGACATCGGATGGAGTACACGACCATGTACTCCATCACCCGGCTAGGCGAGGTCAACAGCGCAGGTCACCCCGTGTGTAGATTGCACGGGTTAGAGTACACGGGTTGGTGACCGTGTACGGGCACATGGCCAGAGTACACGGAGCCAACCCCAGTGACCCATACACGGTGTGTACTCCATACTACATGCCGTGTATAAAGTTTTCTACATGACCAGCCTCACGAAACGGGCCGTTGTACATGGGCAGTACCCGGGGTTGGACAACACTACATGTATCATTTCTACACACCATGTACTTTTTGGAAAACGTCTTGGTCCTTTTGTTCAACGTTCCTTGAACATATTTTGTTTGGGTTAGTGCCCCTTCCTCTTGTTCCCCTGAAGGCCAGGCATCATTCCCTCACACATGATTATGATCCCTTCAGTAGGACTTTCTTTGATAGAGTTAGGCATCCATCCGAGAGGCACGGATCGAGATCCTCTATCCATTCCAGACCCTAGGTAGAGTTAGGCATCGACGTGAACAACTCTACTGGGCATTGATCCTCTACCTAGAAGGTGAATTCCTGATGAGTCACGTTATCCGCTATGGCCCTGGTAGTGATCCTCATCTATGTATCAAGATCTTTCCCACTCAATAGTGTGTCTCCTGTAATGAGTTCTTCTATCTATTGTAACCCTTCCACTCAAAAGTGTGTCTCCCGTAATGAGTGTAGCCATATCTCGTGATGGTTCCCGATGAAAAGATCTTCCTGGACGGACGTCATCAGAGCTATAAGACTCGTGGAGTGTGTTCTCCTAGAATGAGCGCATCATGAAATCTTCAGACAGAATCCCTTGTGGGGGTATGCGGTCGTGTGACTTGTTTCTAGACCACGGGTCTGGGTTTTGAGTATATTTGGTTTGTTTTATATGTTCTGTAAACATATACTATGCATAGATGAATGTACCTTTACTTTGTGTACTACTTTGTGGTTTTTAGGGTCCTCTACCGAGTATTGTTATACTCACCCCTGCATGGGCTTTGCCCGCACGTCTGGTGTCTTGTGAAGACAAGAAGCCTTTTGACAGAGTCCAGGGCGGACCCAGACATGACTGAGCTTTCTGAGTTCCCTATAGGCCGAGGCATTCCTACGGCTACGAGCGGAAGTCCCAGTACCTTTGTGCTTACAGGTTGGAGTTTGCAGTTTTTTTTAGACTTGTGTTTTTGGTGGGCTTGTATTCCGGCCCAGTTCACTTTCTCAGTACTCTACCTTTCATCATACTCTGTTGGTTGGGTTTAGTTGTATGCATGCATTTTTGTTCCTTAGTGTTTTTTACATTCTTGCATTTGTGGTCTTGGAGATGTGTGTGTGTGTACATGTTCTAAGCCAATGCCTCCCATGTTAGTGATATGCCTAATCGGTGCTAGTCACCAGCCCCTAGACTATTGGAGGTGGGCTTGGGGAGTCACGGCGCGGGCCCCACTTGGACGGGTCGTGACAGAGTGGTATCAGAGGAGGTTGGTTCTACCTTAGGACCAATAGTCTGTGAGTTTGGTTTGGGGAAACAGTGTTGAGTGTTTCAGGTTCGGCTTCTAGGCCAGAGACTCTAGTGTTGGTGCGGCGGCCGACGTATCCATACACTAGGGCTATGATAACCAGCGTTTCGACTCGGTACACGAAAACACGGGTTTCATGGGAAATAAAGGGTAAATGCATCATATAGGAATGGGTTGTGTTTTCCATGAACTTGGTGTCAGCTATCCAGATATACTCATTGACCGTGACACATCTTTTTTCTTTACAAGATGCCTCCACGACGCGTACCCACTAGGATTCAGCAGAACGATCATGAGGAAGACCCCCTCAGTGATGAGGCTTCGATACAGGGACCAGCTCCCCAGGCGTTGCCACCAGGTGGTGCACCTGCTATACCACCAGTAGAGCAGCCAGTGGTACCTGCAGTACCGACCGGCGAGGAGCGCAGGCTTAGTGCACTCCACGAGTTTCAGAGAAAGAGACCCCTTAGGTTCCAAGGTGAGCCTGACCCTCAGGTGGCTGAGGACTGGCTTGAGGTGGTGACCATAGTTTTCCGTCTAGTGAGGACACCGGTAGACTAGATGGTGATCCTAGGAGCGAGCCTTCTTCAGGGTTCGGCAGGACGATAGTGGAGTCTGACCACGCAGACTCATGACAAGGAGACTCTTTCATGGACAGATTTTGAGCGACTCTTCAGGGAGGAGTTCTCTCCGGTTACACTGAGAGCTATGCACATCCAGGAGCTTCTTTAGATCTAGCAGGGCAGTATGATGGTGGCTGACTATTCATCGAGGTTCACTAACCTCGCCAGGTACTCGATGGATATGGTCAGGGATCAGTACTTCAGAGCTCGGACCTTCGAGCGAGGTCTATGGCATGAAATCCGAGCTAGTGTCGTGCATATATGCATTTCGACTTATGATGGAGTGCTCGAGCATGCCTAGGTGATTGATAGATACTTGGCAGAGCAGAGACAGCCGCCGGCAGTCAGCAGCAGGAAGACCGGTGCAGAGACACTGGCAGTAGGGAGCCGACATCAGGCACATGGATCTGGACATGGGATACGTCATAAGAGGACCCAGGACAGGGGATCGATAGTCCAGGGCTCTCAGGATGGATCTAGTCACCCTAGGGAAAAGCGATGCTATGCATGCGACGGTAGGGGGAATCTCGCTAGAGATTTCCCGACACGTCGAGGTGCTGACAGGGAAGTGGTCGATGTACCACCATGGAAGAGACAGAGAATGGAGCAGGCAGATCCGCCAGGCGACGGACGTGCAAAAGGAGCAGGGAGAGCTGTCGGTGGTGGAAGACGCTTCAACTTACTTCCACCACCTCCCCCAGGAGTTCCGCACCAGGCTCAGGGAGCTGGGGGATAGTGACGGGGACAGCTGCATGTGGTCGAGGCGTACAAACCAGGGGATCCAGGGATTATTTGAGGTATGATCTGTGTCTTTTCTACCTTAGATTCCGTACCTATAGACACAGGTTCCAGTCATTCCATTATATCCACATTTCTTGTACAAAACCTCGAGATTCCGTTAGAACCGTTGACTCGATCCTTATCCTTGGAGACACCTACGGGATGAGACTCGATGATCACACACCTTTTCAGACAGTGTGATATTATCCTTGGATGTGAGAGTTTCAGTTGGAACCTCTTTGTGGTAGCGTCGAGGCCTTAGGAACTCATTCTCGGTATGGATTGGTTATCTTCGGTCCATGCCCAGATTGACTATTTTAGGTGAAGAGTGCAGTGTGTCTGCTGTAATGGAATGAGGTTTTCCTTTGTTGGAGAAAAGGAAACCCAAGCAGCACAAAATGGGCTCATGCATAGGAGGGTGCAACTGATCACTCACAAGTTGGCTAGCCTTACCCTCAGAGCAGTAGATGTTGTGAACTCTCAGTTCCCAGAAATGATGGCGGAGTATGAGGAGGTCTTTCCTGAAGATGTTCCAGGACTACCTCCCTGTCGAGAAATCAACTTCTGTACCGACTTACACCCCGGGACAACACCAATTTCCTCATCAGCTTATCGGATGGCTCCCGTAGAGCATCGAGAGATGAGGGTGCAGTTGGAGGATTTTCAGAGCAAGGGTTTTGTAAGGCCCAGCGTCTGACCCTGGGTGACCCCAGTCTTGTTTTCCAAGAAGGCAGATGAGAGTCTGAGGTTGTGCTTGGATTACCGGTGCTTGAACCGGGTGACGATGAAGAACAAATATCCACTTCCAAGGATTGATTACCTCTTCGATTAGCTAAGAGGGGCACAGTGGTTCTTGAAGGTTGACCTTCAATCAGGCTATCACCAGCAACGAGTATGGGAAGAGGATATACCAAAAACGGCTTTCAAATGTCTCTACAATCACTATGACTACATGGTGATGCCCTTTGGTGTAATGAAGGCCCCTGCAATGTTCATGGGAATAATGAACCGGATCCTCTAGCCGTACTTGGACCGGTTCGTAGTGGTCTTCATTGACGACATCCTTATGTACTTAGCATCAGAGGAGGAGCACACAATACACATGCGGATAGTTCTAGACGTACTTCGGGAGAACCAGCTTTATGGGAAGCTCTCAAAGTGTCAGTTCTGGATTCAGGAAGTCCACATTCTGAGACATGTCATATCAGCAGATGGAGTGGTTGTGGACCCACCCAAGGTGGAGGCTGTGTTAGCCTGGGAGCCACCTTGGAGTGTAACAGAGGTGCGAAGCTTCCTTGGGTTGGAAGGATATTAATGGAGGTTCATTCCTGACTTCCTCTGGATATCAGCACCGATGACGGCCTTGAACAGGAAGGTGAAACCCTTCGTATGGACAGAAAAGTGCCAACATGATTTTGAGCAGCTGAGACAGAGTTTGACGAGCGCCCCAGTCTTGAGATTTCTGGAGGAGGGCATTGGGTATGTAGTTTTCGGAAATGCATCAGGGACCGGGCTTGGTTGTGTCCTGATGTAGCGTAATTTAGTGATTTCTTATGTTTCGCACCAGCTTAGGCCACATGAGAAGAACTATGCGACCCATGATCTCGAGTTGGCAGCGGTAGTCTTCGCATTGAAAATGTGGCGACACAACCTTATGGGCGAGCGATTCATTGTCTACTCTGACCACAATATCCTCAAGTACAACTTCTCATTAATGGATTGGAATCTGAGGCAGAGGCATTGGCTAGAGTTCCTCCATGACTATGATTTCGAGATCATCTATACTCCTGTGAAGGGGAACAAGGTGGTGGATGCTCTTAGCAGAAGGTCGAGCTCACAACTGTTGAGTGAGGTGACATAGTAGTTAGTCGCGTTACAGTTATCCTTCATGGATGGAGAGGATACAAATTACCTACAGTCAATGGTTGTCACCCCTCCACTCTTACAGCGAGTTAGGGAGGCACAACTTGGGGATGTCGACTGTGTGGCCTTACATGCTCAGTTATCCACATCACATGCTCTTGAGGGATATTTGCAAGGTGGGGAGCACGTACTTCTTTTCAGAGGACGCACTGTTGTACCAGTGGCATTGTAGGAGGAGGTACTAAGGTAGTTTCATACGTCCCCTTTGGCGGTACATCATGGAGCGGAAAAAATGTACCAGGACCTCCGATGACAGTTCTTGTAGTCAGGCATGAAGAAGGCAGTAGCAGAGTTCGTTTCTCGATGCGTCACATTCCAGGAGGTGAAGACTGAGCACTAGGTTCCAGCAAGGTTAGCTCACCCCCTGGAAGTTCCAGAGTGGAAGTGGGATGGAATATCGATGGACTTTGTGATGGGCTTACCATGGACATCCAATGGGCACGATTCCATCTTGGTGATCGTTGACCGACTCACCAAGTCGGCCCAATTCCTAGCTATCAGGGAGCATAGTTCCATAGAGAGCCTGGGACGCCTCTACGTATAAGAGATAGTTTGGCTTCATGGAGTCCCCTTGACTATAGTCTCAGACCAAGACGCCCGCTTCACATCCCAGTTGTAGAAGGGATTGCAGGAGGCTTTTGGGACCCAGCTACGCTTGAGCACAACGTTTTATCCCCAGACAGATGGTCAGACGGAGAAGACCATTCAGGTTCTGGAGGATATGTTTCGAGCCTATATCTTGGACTTTGGTCGCAGCTGGGAGGAACACCTACCACTGGTGGATTTTGCGTACAACAATAGCGACCACTCCACCATCGGTATGGTACCGTTCGAGGCCTTGTACGGGAGACCCTGTCGGTCACCGCTTTGCTGGATCGACCCCGTAGAGTTAGCACTAATGGGTCCAGAGTTAGTGTGAGATACCACAGAGAAGGTGCAGATCATCCGGGAGTGGATGAAGACTACACAGATCTGGCAGAAGTCTTATGCTGACAGACGACAGAGACCTCTAGAGTTTGAGGAGAGAGACCATGTCTTTATTCGGGACTCACCTCGACGAGGGTTGGGGAGATTTGGCCGAGGCGGCAAGCTATCTCCGAGGTTCATAGGACCTTTCCAGATACTGGGCAGACTTGGCGAGGTGGTGTACCGCCTGGCTCTACCGCCACAGTTGCATCAGGTACATGATGTCTTCCACGTGTCGCAGCTGAGGAGGTACATGCATGACCCATCACATGTCATCGACTATGGAGAGCTGGACATCGAAGATGGAGTGACCATTGCTGAGTACCCAGTGGAGATCGAGGATCGGCAGGAGAGGATCCTTCGTGGGAGATCGATTCCCTTAGTGCGCGTCCGGTGGAAGCACGTGAATCTTCAGGAGATCACGTGGGAGCGGGAGGCCCAGATCCGTGCCCAGTACCCTCATCTTTTTGAGTAGCCTTTGTTTTGGCTTTTCGGGGACATAAAACCCCACGGTGGTTTGAACGTTTTTTAGTTATGTGTGTCGGAACTTGTGCGCGGTTGTGGAAGTTTTCAAATGGAAGGCCGAATTAAAAATCTGAGTGCACCATTGCGTCTAGGACAATGAATTTACTTAAGAATGAGGCTAACTTCGACTGGTGCGAGTTGAGGGAAAAAGTTAATTTTAGGATGTTTTAAGTAAAATAAAATAAAATAAATTAACCAGTTTATTTTATTTAATTTAAGGAAACATCCACTGCAGCGCGGTAACGGCGCCGCTATTTCCTAAATTAATGGCACGTCATAATAACATCAAAATGGCGACTCAACGTCATTAATGCTTCCGCATAAATTAAATTCCAACTTTTTTACCCTTTTTAATGGGCCAAGAAATTGTACGTTCTGGGAAATGTAGAGAGAGGAACCTCTGTAGAATCCACGGTGTGTTGGAGAAAATTCTCGACGACGAATGACAACGGATCGAAACCAAGGATCATTACACCGACGTTGAAGGATCTCAACGGCAACGGTAGCACGACGCCTTCTTCAACGATCGATTCCTTCGAATGGTAGGGGGTTTTACTTCAATTTATTTTTCCCCGTATTTGAGTTTAAATGACGAACGCAGATCAACCACGAACAAGTTGATCCGCGGATTCGTGCATTCTTGCAGGAGTGTTTCCTTTGGGATGATTTTGGGGAATTGATTCATGCGTTATGTTTTTGTTGATTATTGCTCCGTTTAAGCCTATTAATGGGAGCGAATCAACATCGTGATGAACGACGGTGGAGGTTCGTTCCTCATTTTGGTTATTTGGATTTTCCCCCCTCTTTCCTCGTGCGTTCTTCACGTTCATCATGGGGCGATGAACAACGGATCGTTGCGCATCCGTTCTACGATGCAATGATCCCAAATCAAAGGGTCGACACCGCAAAAACCTTGTTGAGGTGTGGCGACGATGGTGGATGAAAAATCGGACCAGATCAGAAAGAGCGTTCTTCGAGCGTTTTTCATTCGGAAAGATCAGAACACTTTTTCGGAGCTGACCGGATGCCCAAAAATTACGGAAGCGGCTTCGTGGTGTTGGAGCGACCACAACCTAGTAGTTTTTTGGTGATAGGATGGCCGGATCGATGATCGGAGCACCACGGGAGGTGCCCCGGAGAAGGGCGCCATTTCTGAAAATTTCCAGAATACACGGCATGTACTTCCAATGAACACGTCGTGTAGTTCTGGCGGTGGCGTCTAGGGTTTCAGGGTCAGAGAAGAATCACACGGCGTGTGACCCCAGTCACATGCCGTGTTGGACCTTCCCTGAACTCGGTGTGTACTTTGGGTAGTACACATACACGAGAAGATCTACACGGCTTTAGGTGGCACGGCGTGTATAGCTCAACAGAGGCGGCTACGCAGAGCTCAGCGTGTATCCCGGGGATACACGGACACGGGATGGAGTACACAACCGTGTACTCCATCACCCGTCCAGGCGAGGTCAACAGCATGGGTCACCCTGTGTGCAGATTTCACTGGTTGGAGTACACGGGTTTGTGACCGTATACGGGCACATGGCCATTATACACGGAGCCAACCCTAGTGACCCAGACACGGCGTGTAATCCGTACTACGCACAGTGTATAATTTTTTCTACCTGACCAGCCTCACGACACGGGCCGTTGTACACGGGCAGTACCCGGGGCCGGACAACACGACGTGTATCATTTCTACACACCGTGTAATTTTTGGAAAACGGCTTGGTCCTTTTGTTCACCGTTCCTTGAATATCTTTCATTTGGGATTGTTCCCCTTATTCTTGTTCCTCTAAAGGTTAGGCATCATTCCCTCACGCAGGATTATGATCCCTTCAGCAGGACTTTCTGTGATAGAGTCAGGAATCCATCTGAGAGGCCCGGATCGAGATCCTCTATCCATTCCATACCCTAGGTAGAGTCAGGCATCGACGTGACGAACTCTACCAGGAATTGATCCTCTACCAAGCAGTTTAATTCCAGATGAGTCGCAGTATCCTACATGGACCTGGCAGTGATCCTCATCTGTGTATCAAGATCTTTCTCACTCAGGAGTGTGTCTCCCGTAATGAGTGCTTTTATCTATCGTAACCCTTCCACTCAGGAGTGCGTCTCCCGTAATGATTGTATCCATCTCTCATGATGGTTCCCGACGATCATCTCTTCCCGGACGGACGTCATCTGAGCTATAAGACTCATGGAGTGTGTTCTCCTGGAACGAGCACATCACAGAATCTTCTGACGGAATCACTTGCGGGGTTATGCGGTCATGGGACTTGTTTCTAGGCCACGAGTATGGGTTTTGAGTATATCTGGTTTGTTTTATATGTTTTGAAAACATATACTATGCATAGCTGACTATACCTTTACTTTGTGTACTGCTTTGTGGTTTTCAGGGTCCTCTATTGATTATTGTTATTCTCACCCCTGCACGGGCTTTTCCCACACGTTTGGTGTCTTGTGCAGATGAGCAGACTTTTGACAGAGTCCAGGGCGGACCGGGACATGACCGAGCTTTTTGAGTTCCCTACAGGCCGAGGCGTTCCTACGGCTACGAGTGGCAGTCCCAGTACCTTTGTGCTTACAGGTTGTACTTTGCAGTTTTTTTTTTCAGACTCTTGTTTTTGGTGGGCTTGTATTCTAGCCCAGTTTACTTTTACAGTACTATACCTTTCATCGTACTCTGTTGGTTGGGTTTAGTTGTATGCATGCATTTTTGTTCCTTAGTTTTTTTTACATTCCAGCATTTGTGGGCTTGGAGATTTGTGTGTGTGCACAGGTACTTAGGCACTGCCTCCCATGTTAGTGATATTCCTACTCAGTGCTAGTCATCATCCCCTTCCCTATTGGAGGTGGTCTTGGAGAGTCATGGTGCGGGCCCCAATAGGACGGGTCGTGACAACATTACTCATATATACTTTAGATAATGACAATTAGTAGAGAAAATTTGATTTGAACGGTGAAAAAATTACAATCCAAAAATCAACCCGATTGAGTTTCAGGTTTGAATGTCTCTTTGCAATAGTAATCTAAGAGGCACCATAAAAATACAACTCCCATGTCTAGCGAGTTTCATGGGAATAGAAAATCTATTCAACTAGAAGCTCGGTGCCCAATGGTGCACTTTATGTCATGGGATGTACTTCATTGAAATCATCCATGACATTCCCTTTCAATGAATTTTGTGACACAAACTAAATTTCATACTATTCTAGAATTATTTTCCATTAGACTAAATGCCTGGTTATCATGGGATGGGATATAATTTACTTGTGTAGATCAATACACGAGACTATGTGGACTTGATGGTTATGCATGTAATGAATCAACTTTTTGACTAAAAATATGAGTACGAGGACATTCTTATTGATATCAGAATATTGAGTCTTGGTTCCGAAAATCAATCATATAATGAAGTAGAGTTCATTCTCATTCCTCACATCATTTTTGTGTGTGAGGAGATCAATAAGTGATCACTCTATGGAGAAAACATATAAGATGAGGGGATCTACATCCTCCGATTGAATTAGGAATGGTCTGTGTAGAAAGTACATTATATGAGACTCTCAATGGATTCATGGTAGTCCCCATAACTTTAATAGGCGATTACCTTATTCATTAGTGTCATGATTGGGAGATATTTGTTGTCCATGTTGGCCATGAAACACTAAATGTATGTGAGGTGACCTTGGATCGCCCTTATTTCTTTGAGATTCTGAGGGGGTGTAAATTTCCAGGGATGTATTTTTTCAATTCAAGGTCAACAATAATTCCATGATGGCATACAAAAATGCGATAGAACATCCCTAATTTTACCCCAAAAAATAATTTTAGGGGGGGTCATCTTTGGAAAATTTGTACACAACATGTCGAAGAATGTTTGAAGATATGTTAATTTATCACATCACTGTCCATATTTGACCACCAACTCAGAAAAATAAAACTCTTATATTAATTAATATAATGAATTAAGGATATTAAGGATGGAATATTGATATGTAGAAATAGTTTTATTTAATACAAAAAGAAATACCGGATAGAAAAATATCCCCTAGGGTGCTTTAAAGGCAGTGATTACCTCATCTTCAAGGGGAATCTTTATCTGATTGTACTGTGAATACCCATCCATAAAATAAATGGTTTGGAAGCTATACATTGCATTAATGAAGAGGTAAGTGATTGAAAATGGGAATTTTTCCATTGGGAAGTGTTGCTTAAGGTGTTTGAAATCGATGCAGACCTTAATATTTCCATTCATCTTCTTGACATGAATGATTTTTTTATCCATCTTGGGTATTTGACTTCTCAAAAAAGATGTAATTTATTGAAATATATACATAATCCTATACATTGGTATCATGATAAGGGTGAATCCTTCTATTCTGATTCATAACACCTCATTGATCTTTGGGTAAGGCAATATGGTGTGTAGCCACATCTGGATCCAATTTGTGCATTTCTGTGTTGTTTTAAGTGAACACATATCAATATTTCATTAAAAATTAAACATAAAACATTTTATCCTTGATTTTCATGGTTTCACTAATCAATAGTGGATTCAAGTATTCTTTCATTCTTATATTCACCAGCTTGAGCTCATCATTGGTGGAAGAGACACCTTCCTCAAATGAAGTAGGGGTGTTCTTGTAGTCATCCTCTTTTTCTTTTACCTATAGATCTATGGAGTCACATCCATATGAAGTTTGAAATATGAGTTCATCTCTATCATGGTAGGAGATATAGAGTCCATGGTAAGATAAATTACCATTTTTACTATCAGATTAATTTCACAGAGATTCTAGAGCTGATTTTATTTTACACTATCATTTGGGAAAAAATTACCTTTCAGGTATGGGATTGAGTCCATTTCCTCAAATAGATTTATTGGTAGCACATAATCACTATCTAGTATACTACAACGGTTTATAGGGGCTATCCCCAAGTTATTGGGGGATGATAACCCTATATTGGAATCAAAACTTTCTTTCCTTCCTTCCCATTTATAGAAACCTACCTCATTGTATGTGGATATAATATTTTTTATGTGGTAAATATCACCATTTAGTATTATGACCTTTCCATCAATGAGGATATTCAAACACTTATGGAATATTGAGGGAACCTCTTTATGGATGTGGAGCTATAGACTTCTGATTAAGACATTGTATATGGATCCTTTCTAGATAACCCTATACTCAACGTTTGATGTAAGAACCACAAAATGATCTTTGAGCTTTATCTTTTGAAGATGTGTTATCTCATTCTTATCACACTATTTAATGGTAATCTTTTTTGTAGATAGATTTTCCTTGTTATACTCAAAATGCCAGAGGGTCCGAATTAAGATGAGGTTGATCACAAAAACTTTTTCAATATGATCTATTAAAATTTTGAAATTATTGTGTCTACTAGAAATATATAGGGTTTAATGTTTCCTTGGATGACCTATTTCTGATTCTGTTCTGTGAATGAAATGGTGACATGGCGTTCAATGTCATTGTTCTCCAATCAATAAACCCCAGCTACAAAGACTTATATTTTAAACTCATGTGGGAACTTGAGGGATTCAATGAGTGCCTCACTCAGTTATTATGAAAGATGGGGTGCATCTAGTATTGAGATCTTGGATGGGATAATTACAATCTTTTCCACAATATTGTATTTTTTTCAAAGGATATCATTTCTTGATGTGGGGTTACTCCATATTATGTGGTTTTGGTGATAGGACATCTAAGGTAGATGGGACTGGTGTTTATACAATGGTTGAGGGAGCATTTTATACCAATTTTATTGCTTTCACCGGCCTTCCCCATTGTCTGGTTTGATCAGATTATCTTTCCCCCATTTGGAGGTCTTGAAAGATGACTTGGCCCAGACAACTGCTAGAGGATCTTGGGAAACCGTCACACCTCTTTTGTTCTTTCTAGAGTGCTTGATCATGGGTTCTAGCTACATATATGTCCTCTATGTGTAAAAAACAAAAACAATTGGGTCTAACCATTCCCTCCATATCCCATATATCCTCAATTTTGATGCATACAACCTCATATTCCTTGACCAGGTACATAGAACTCATACTCATAGGCATATTAATCATCAGAGAAGGGGTGTTCTAGGTGTATCATGCTAATATAACTAAAGGTGGGATCTTATTACAATGAGATTCTTGTTTGGTCGGGTGGTCCTCGTACTTCAGATATTGTAGGGAAGCAATATGCAAGAGTCATAGCTTGTGTGGGAAAAGAATAAGACTCTAACTCTTCTATCTCTTACTATGTATAATAGTTGCATCCACCAACGAGAGTTATATTTTAGGTTACCTTCATAGGTGATGGGACCATTGAGGGTATGATAAGTTATTCTCTTATGCTGGCATGAGAATAGTCAAAATTCTTTTGAGTCATCTAGTTTTTTACCTTCATTCCACACCAGGATAAATTGTTTTTCCAATAAACTACTACTTTTTATTGGGAATATGTTATGTAGGTCACATGTGATGGAGAGTCATCCAAAATTACAAATATGTAATAGACCATTATTTTACAGACTTCTTTATAGAAGAATAAATCCCAGATTGTGTGACCCAACCTTCTATGAAAATTGTAGAAGTTGTGTCGACCACTGAGGTTTACCTCATTGGGATTCTTAATCTATTGTAGCTTCAGCAGATTATTTTACATGAAAGTAAGAAAATATTATTGGACTTGTTAATTTTAGAAGGATAATGTTTCATTCATACATTCCTCGAATCCTGTGAAACCATATTTATTTCTATAAACAAGGGTAATTTTGTTGTTGTTGTCAATCGATATATGGAACTAGGAGGTTTGGGGTCAACATAGGTTCTTGAATGGAAAACACTACTATCTTGAGGTTAAAAATGGTGGTTTATACCTTAATGATCCTTTTTACCTATGATAAGGGCATAAATCGAGACATATATTGGGTATGCTGAATTGAATCTTCAAAATGGTGCACAATTTCAAAAAAATAACCTAATCTATGAAGATATTTCATTAGGATCAAAGGTGGATACTTCTCATTCCCTAAAATCTTAGCACAGAGTACTAGAAATTGATTTAATGATAGAGGGATGATTATTGAATAGTTTAAAAATTTATATTTGGATATGAATTAAACCTCCCCTCATTTTTCCAATTCTTCATGTCCATCAGGTTTATAATTGTTACATTCCTTAGTGTAGAGATGAACTGGTTATGGAATTGATGTTGAAAGTATTCTCCTCCTATAATTGATCCCACTGGAAGAATTATGTATCAAACTAAGGGTATCCATTTCCGATTCTGTTCAAAACACCACAACATGGTTTCCTCTTATTGAACTTTAGGGCACATCATTAGACTTTATCAGGAAAAGAAGTGTGTGAGATGTCGTTCAGGGTCCCACACACCAACAATGGTAGAGATGGTAACATTTTAAAAATTAGTTAGGGGTAAGGTTTTATCCACTCATTTGGGATATGGATTTTTCTCACGCTTAATAAGCACATGTCACCCTTCCATGGAATAATTTCCAATATCTATGGAATCGATGACATTGAGAAGTTCTGGAGGTAATACTAAATGAGCACACTCCAATCTATAGAGAGTGTGTGAGGCATGAAGAGCTGGCCTTATTTTCGTATCCTTCTAGTCATTGATATGTGAAATGAATGAATCATAATCCTGTAGGGAGAGAGATAGGTTTTCACCAAAATAAAGGTAAGACAAAATTATTTTTGACCTAATCATTTATGTAGACTAGCTTCCTAGATCAAAATATAGTCTAACACTCAGATACCTCTATTTCAAGTGGATTTCATCATTCTAGATACAAGGGAAATGGGTTATTAACCTCTTCCCAAAACAATACCTAGTGGGAATGATTCCCCTAAGTATCTCTTCATTGATATGTCTAAGAGTTTGTATCAAATTCTTATATTCTTCCAACTACTTATCCATGAAAGGAATATCAGCTCTTCTGGGTGAAGAGTGGGGTATGTCTACATAATTACCTTTATTCCTATAGTTTTCTTTCATAGAGGTGGAAACGATATGTTCAAAGGTGCCATGTTTTGGATTATCTTATGGTTCCAGGTTTTTGCAGCCTCAGTGGGTGCATCCATATCCTCTTCTCAGGGTATATTTTCGATATTGGTTCACTCTACTACCACATGATATTACATATTATCATTTTTTTGATGGTGATGAAATTCACAGAGGTGTATTGTGAAATGTTAGTTGTCCTAATACACTCAACGCCAGAGGATGATTTTGTACCATCTATATTATAGTCATTTATGGATTCCTTATCCATGTTGAACATTTTTATCAGTCAATTCTATTCTAGTATTATTACTTCACCATATATTCCACCCTTCCTAGAATGTGAGTAGTGAACATGAAGTATTTTTCGATCATGTTTTTTGAATGGGACCTGAATAGAACATATTTTTCCAGTAGTGGTAGGAACAGATGTGATGCCGAAAATAGATGATTACTTCTCAACCTAGAGAATATTAATTCCCTCTGGGGTGATGAAGGTGATTCAAATCACCCCACCCCATCTTTTTAGGCACTATCTAGGGCCACAATTGGCATTTTTTGATCTGGATGTTGAGGATTAAATGATTATAGTCAAGGATTTGATGAATCCTTATACGAAAATTGGGATTTAAATCCCCCACACTAGTGGGATAGAGTTTATTTTCAACCACCATTGATTTTATCAAGACCCTCTTAGGAGATGATAAACCTGGTCCGGACTATTATGTTAAACATTCACCAAGAAAAATGGTTTGGTATTTATCAATGTATTTTTCTGATATGTCCAGAATCCTCTTAGATATTGACGACTCAATGGGGGGAGGATGTGTTAAATATTCCCCTAGCATAGGAGGTCTAGCATGACTCCTATATCGATACTATGAAGGTTTTTATTGTGACCTATTTGGTACAACACAAAAGTGATCATGTTGGAGTTGGTTTAATAAAATCCCATGAAGAGAGTCAGTTTATATTTGATGTTTCTAGGATGATATCAACTTCAGATTATATGTCTGAAATGTATTCCCGATGGTTTGAGGGGACCAATTTAAAGAGGTGTTCAATGTCATCTCCCTTCATTAATGATGTCATTGATCCATTAAATCATGTGAATTTCATTGTAGTGACTAATTATATCACGTGTTACCTAGTCCTACGATTTTTTCATAGGCTATGACATTAAAAGGTGATGTATTTGTGGTATTACAATATTTTATGGACTTAGTGAAGTGATATTCTCCATATTTCTCTTATCGTAGACACATATATCTAATTATTCTCAAGAAATCATCTTCTTGAGAGTTCTCATGATATAATGACAAACACTATGTAGGAATTTTTAATGCTCCACTATTCTAGGGTTTATGACTATGGAAGTGGTAACAATATCCATTTGAAAACATAGTGTATTAATGATATAGAGGAGATTATTGTATTTTAGATAAAAGTTATATGTATTGACTTCTCTCCCTAATGAGTTTCCCACATATTATGGCATAGATAAGGCATGACATCCTTCTCTACCTCATCTGGGATATTAAAGTCAGAAGTGGTGATGGGCCAGAACATGGTGGGGATGCTGTTTCTAGCTAACTCGAAGCATATATCAATGTTAAATTCCTCTTCATCAAAATTACGCATCTTCATCTAGACATTTCACATATGGTTCTTCTCAGGGAAGCATGTTAACCGAAGTGAAGTATTGGTGGATGTTAATGGAGAACATTAATTTATTGACCACTTTGTTTCAATAACCTCTCTATATGTTGTTTTATTAGTTTCGAACACCTCCCTAAATAGAGGTGTCTAGTAAGGGGGGGGGGGATTTCCTAGTCCGTTAGATATATCATTGTGGGGAGGTTGACTACAATAAATGCAAAGAGTAGAGTCTATGAGACTCATCTCAACCATACTACTAGGAGGGCTATCATGGAAATGATAGAATTCTATTTCAGTGGAAGTGAATTCATGCACCTGGGGTGTTGAGAATGTGTCTAGAACAACCTCAAGGACACTATCATTGAGCAGATTTAGAATATTTGTCTTATTCTGCATCATAGCTAGAATATCTTGACCTTACATTTGTAATTATGTAGTGTTATGAGCCTATTTAATAATGTATTGTAGAAAATGTTGATAATAATTTTATATTGTAGGAGTATGATCCTACTATTGAGAAGATGAAAGAATTTTCCAATAAGCATCATTGATAAAAATATGAGCATATCTCAAGTAATGTTTGATTCTTACTTTGGGATCCTTAGTGAAAACAAGGATATAAGCCTAATCTTGAGACTTTGGAGTATTTATAAGGTCTTTTTTGATAGGAATATGAGCCTTCTCTGAGGTACTTTACACTCTCACATGGTGATCCCCTATTGGAACTAGAATATGATCCCAGTATAAATATGAATTTCCCTTCAAAACAAGCCAACATACCACCAGAATGGGAAAAGGGATAGGGTACTTATTTTTTACACAATCTAAATAATGATGATGGAATAATTCATTGAAGGAGGTTGGGATATGATCATACCTTATGTGAACATCTATAACATGTCACACACATTTACTTGTAGGAATATGAGCCTACCTAAGGCGTGTACCACCCTCACCTGGTGGGTTTAGTCAAGGTGAAGACATGAGCCCAATATTGAGACTTTGGAGTATATCTATGGTATTCTTAGATAGGAATATGAGCCTATACTGAGGTATGGGCCACTCTCACTAGGTTATCAATGGCCAGAAAAGTGATATGATCCAGATCCTGGGCCTTTGGAATATTTAATTGGTATTTTTCGATAGGAATGTGCCCCTATCTTGAGGCATGTTCCACTATCATTTGGTGAGTCCCAATTGGAATGGGAATATGAGCCCAATCCGGTGCCTTTCCATTTACCAAAATATACATATATTCTTATTGGAATGGAGAATGAATGTGTTACTTCTCTAGAGAAACCACTTATTCATACTAATGAGTGTGTTGTGCTGCCCAAAATGTTGGGATCGGGATATGTGTATGTCTTCGTATCTGTACCAGTGTTGGAATATGCCGAAGAAGTTTTATTAGGCGTTACTAAGATATAATGGAACTTTAGAAAACTGTTCACAAGAATGCAAGCCTTCACATTTTCTATCTTCACTATATATTGTTTGATATCTTCAACTAAAGTAGGGATATGATCCCACTTCTTTTCTAACTTTATCATCAAAATATTACGATAAACATCATTCATGGGGGTAGGGATATGTTCCTCCACCACACTTCCCATTGGAATATGCCCACAGACTTCTTCTGAGTGAGAAGGGATATGATCCTACTCGCTAGCTACTTCTAGAATTTCCTAAAAGACATCTTTAGAAGGAGTGGGGATATTATCCCACTAAATATTATCTAGATCCTTCTACAAACAATGTTTCTTTCATAATATCTAGAAATTGGTATTATAGGTGGTAGTGTATTGAGTGGTTCCCTTAGAAAGTGAATAAAGGGAACCGACATAATGGTGTTTATGATGCATGTTAACAGAATCTCTCCCTAGTGGCCCCTAAATTGGAAGGGAGTCATAGTTTTCCCCTTTTCCCACCATTATTAGACACTGAAGGTGGTTATTGTTTCATTCTATGGATAATATTATTAAGTGGTTGGAAGTGAAAATTAGAACCACTCTATTTACTAAAGATTTATTCAGACGATGCAGTGTAGATGGGTTTAGCATTTGGAGACCCTATTAGGTAGTATCAATGGTCAACATTTTACTATGTCGATGATATTCCCAGACCATTTATTTCACTATATAATGCTGAAGGTGTTGATTGGATGGGGAATTATGAGTCTTTAAAGGGTTTTAACCAAATCTGGTTTGATAGAACGATCGCTGGATGAGGATAGTAAGTTAGGTTGAATGATTTTTTTGAGAGTAGTTTCTATAGTGATAAAGAAAATAAAGAACAAGGTAACTGATTTGTGATTCATGACAGGTATGATATATGCTCAATTAGATATGAATGGATAGCAAAATTTTCCTTTTTTTCATCATCCATTCATTCTACTAAACTAGAATTTTCAATGTGAGGATAGACTTATTTCATGATAATCCTAGCTATATAGGATCATCGATAATATTCATTTTATGTTTCTTGGATTTTAAAGGATATTCAATAAAATGACATGACATATGGTTAACCGATCATTTATATATTTGAATGATTCACATTGAGTTCACCATTTTTGTTTAATCAGGAATGAAATTTTTTACTAATCAACCATATTATAAGATCAAAATGGTCTGATGAGAACATGGAATTATATCTTCTTATCTTGTGAAGAATATCCCTATTTAAATGATTTTATGCTACATTTACCCAATTTTTTGTGAGAAGGATCCCACACATGGCTGGGTAATAATGGTCTAAAAGTTTGATTTTACGGTTTTTGATACCTTTTTAATCGTTCTCATTGGGTTTACCATTCATTCCCTTCTTCCATAGAAACTCCCAGTGATTACCACATCCATAATTGCGTACATGAATTCTTTCTAAAGGATGGTAGTTAGTGGTGGTTTCAAAACCAATTACACTTAGAAAATCACATTGGTCAAGAAGATGGGTGGTCAGTATTATCACACCATTTTTGGGGAAAATTTCACATACACTAAGACTACATTATGGAATGAGCATATGTTGATGCATCTATTTTTAATCCCTATACGAGATAGGTTACCCTATGAAAATGATCATTTGTTAAATACTTTTATATTTAATGGGGAATATATTAGTGAATCCATATGTATATATCTATAGTTCTTAATCCAATACCCCTTAGTGTGTATCTTATTATATGTTGAAACCGTATAACCAGGCACATCAAAATGTTCCATCATCCAAGGTGGTAGTTAATATGTTGATGATGGGATTGGAAATATATGACGTGTCCTACGTATACTGTTTATAATTGTAATCAAATAATACATATTTTATTAAACATATGATGTTTAATGTAATGTATTAAAGACATATATGAGGGTACATAGTAACTAGTTATTGAGCTCCACCCTTAGAGAGGCATCCTTCATGTGCTAGTTATAGTAGGAATCAGATTCAATGTAATTTCATCACACCTGTAGGACATAACATTAGGTAGATTCCATTAAATGGGAGTCATTATATAATGAAAAAAAATGGGGATTACACACTAATGATTCCCTATTTGGAGGAGATTTGTGATGAGAATGATATGATCCTTCAAATTCAATAATCCCACGTGAACCACACTAATTGTGAGAATCAAGGGTTAGAAAGTAATCAGTCTCATTGAATATAGATGCATTAATTACATTCTAAAACAACTATTTTTATGTTTAATATAAATATAAATCATTTTTAAGGTGTCCTACAAATCCTAGTTACAAAAATAATTAGAGTAATTATAGTTTAGTTAACTTATCAGTTCACTAATGTATAAATAATATTGATTATCTGATGGGAGAGATTGGTTCCTGATGGTTGGAATGTCAAAGACATAGTGGGACTTATTCTTAGGTTGATTACCATTTTTTCGTGGGCCTTAGAAATGTATCATATATATTATAGTTAAATTAGGAATCAATGTTCTCACATTTAAATTGACCTCTATGTCCATTGATGGATGAGAAAGAATAATCAGCCTATGGGGTGATTGGGTGCTGATGGTTGGAATGTTGAAGACATGATGAGATTTACACTGAGGTGGATTCCCATTTTAGCTCAAGTATTATAAAGGCATCCTATGTATCCTAGTTATAGAATGAACTAGATTTTTCATAGCTCTATTGATCAGTTCATAAACATTGGGGTTTCCTTAATATGGTGGTAGTCATATCACGCCACTAAGAAATGATTACACAATGAGGTTGACCAAATATAGGGGTGACCAAATTATTCCACTAATCGAGAGTAACACACTAAGGTTTCCCTAATATGGGTCAGTCATATCAGACCACTTATTGGGGATTACACTAAGAGGTATTCGTAAATGGAGGTAGTAATATCATGCTAGTGATCGATGCTTACACATTGAGGGTACCCTAATATGGGGGCAATCACATCACACCACCGATTCGAGATAACATGCTAAGGTTTACTTAATATGTGGGTAGCCATATCTTTTAACTGATTTGGATTACACATTGAGGTTTACCTAATAATTGGGAAGTCAAATCATGTAACTAATTAGAGCATAAACACAGATGTTCCCTAAATATGGGGGAGGTCATATTATTAAATCGATTGGTGCTTACACACTGAGGTTGCCTTAATATGGGGGGTAGTTATATCTTTCTACTGATCATGGCTTACAAAACCCAATTTCCCTAACATGGAGGAATTCGTATCATGATACTGATTATGGAATACACAATAATATTTATCTAATATGGGGGAATTCATATCATTACACTGATTGGGGCTAACACATAGAGGTTTCCCAAACATGGGGTCAGTTATATCATTCCACTGATCAAGGCTTACACACTAAGGATTCCCTAATATGGGGAATTAATATCATTCCATTGATTAGGGCATACACACTATGCTTTCCCTAATATGGGAGGTAGTCATATCATGTAAATGATCTAAGATTACAGATTTTTGTTTCCCTAATATGAGGGAATTCATATCATTACACAGACCAGGACTTATATAGTTAGGTTTCCATAATATATTGATAGTCATATATTTCCACTTATCGGGGCTTACTCGTTGAGGATTACTTAATATATCCATTGGACAAGGTTATCATGTCTATTGATTTTTACTTGAGACAACCTGCTTGTCTTCTTGACAAACATATGTTTTTCTATATAACATGTATAAGGATGTTTGGTCATGTCTAGGTTTCATAGTGGACATAGCTAAAGGAAATCTTGGGATCCTGTTGAATTTCTTGTACACTGTCACATATCTTGAATAACATTTTTGGAGAGCATCACATGATCAATGATGACATATAGGAGGTTGTTTCATGACCTAGAATCCTTGTCTGGAAAACATAATAAGATCCAGGATGACATGTATGGAGGGTGCCACATGATCTAGTTGACTTGTCATGTTGTCATTGTGAAACCTGGATGACACGCTTAGAAAGTGTCATAATATTTGGTTGGTTTTCCCATAAGACTTAATGAGACATAGATTACATAAACTGGTGTCACTATATAATTTTGGTGACATGTCTGGAGGACATTACATGATCTAGATATAGATCCCAAAGGGCTTCAAAAGACTCAAGTGGCATTCCTGGAGGACGTCATGGAGCTTTCTTGACATGTATGAAGGGAATCACATGATCCAAATGGTTTGTTGAGGGGATGTCACATGACATGGGTGAAATCTACTGGTGTTGTTGCATGATTTGAAAGAGCTATGTGAATTATAGTATGATCAATATTTTCTTTTTTTATTATCCCATATTTTAGTGAATATTCCATCTTTTTATTGCTTGTGTGCCTTATATTTTTTTAATGTTATCTTGATTTAGGTCTCACATGACCATGTGAACATGTGGAATTTCTTTTTCATAATTCATCTTATATTCTCTAATTTTTTCATGTGAATCTAATTTATCACATGATGTACCTATAAATTATATGAAACATTTTTAGTTGTTCTCTTGATTCTACATGGTGGATGGCTTTAACAATAATGTGATCAGTCGCTCTGATAATTATGATCCTATGATCTCACGTGTGATCAGCTAATGGATATATTTTTTTTTGTTGAGGGGGAGGTATTTATAGGCCTATCCATCCTAATTATACACCTCCATGTGAAATGTATATCTCACAGATTCAAGATGATGTTAGTGGAGGGATTTGGTGTCACAGACATTGTGAGATAATTCCACAGGCCATTCGGGAGAGGGGGGGGGGGGTTGTCACATAACAATCAATGTCCAAATAAATTTCCATCCATTTAAACTTTTATTTTTCATAGGTTATTAAAAAGGGATTTATACTAAACAAGTTGACATTCCAAGGGTATTTTACAACGTCAGAGCATCATGTCTAGGAGTATTTGCGAGATTAAGATTCTGGTTGGAAGGCTTTATTGTGGTCTGAGATGAATTGTATAGAGCCTTCTATGAGAAAAAAGTTTCTTATCAGGGGTTATTTGAGAGACGAATCCAGCTTATTAAGAGAGATTATATGGGATTGTGTAAAAAATTTGAGGGGGACACTATAGACCCAATGGTGATATCTTGGGGTTTATTACCCATTTCTCATAGTGCTCAATGTATCCTATCTTCTTAATAAGATTCTATATTTTCTCATTTTATTTCATTATTTATTTCACAAAAGACATGTATCTCATGAATTTGCATGAGTTTTGTTGAATAAAATCACTCTCCCTATCATTGATGTGTTGCATGGCCAATAATGGGTCTTGTGGTGATGCACAATATTTTCTATATATAATACATATATTTGTTCATATATCAAATGGGGAGATAGAGAGTTGAATGGACATGTCCAAGACCCTTCGTACGATGAAGGTTTCATACCAGTAGGATATCAAAAAATAAGGTAGACATGTCTCTGAGGCCTTTTTGGTTTATTTCAATCCTTATAGGTGCGTTGTATAATGATATATGACTTCATAAGTCCTTTGTCTTTTACGTATTTTCATATTTATTTAAAGGGTTTTTGAATGGTTGTTAAGAGTATGAAATTTGACAAGTCGCATGACATGGTGGAGTTCACATAGAATGTTTTTCATGATCAAAAAATATCTTGGATTCCTTATAAAGAAAAATAGAATTTTCCAAGGGGCTTCGTACGATTTGAAGAAGCTCACTAGATTTTATTTAACTGGTCACAAAAACATCTGGAGGTCATATGACTGCATATACTTTGGGGTTTTATGCCTTGTTTGACTCATGTTCATCTTCTATTTCACTTATTTGTGGATAAATTAATACCCATGTTTTATGTATTTCTTACCTAGTAGATTTTCCAAATCTTATTTGGTGGGTACCAACAACTCTCCTGGAACTAGTAAAAACTATCAATATAATAAACACCTATTTTAGATAATATGGAAAATTCTAGTAGATAATGTCGATTTATGAAAATTATGAATTTAATGGACATTATTTAGTTTCAAATTTATGTAATTAAGATATCTAATTTTTTGATATAGCAGGGTAAAGTATGTTCGTAGAATCCAGAAAAAAAGGTATGGGTTTTGGTCTAAATTTTCATTAATTGAGACATGTTTACATTATACACAATTTTTGATTTTTTTTATTTTATTTACCACCCAATTTTAATAATTATATCATGATTCTATTATAGTTCAGGATATTAAATTTTCCATTTCTTGTTAACTTTATCATGGGGTTTTGGTTCCAATGGTCCAAAGGATATGACAATTTGAATCTCAAATTCCTCTCTTTCAGACATGTTTTTATTATTTATTTAGTGAATATACTAACTATATGAGTTACCATATCATGAATCATAATTTAATCTTGGAATATAAATTTCAATATAATACCTTTCTTTTAGGGGGTTTTGATAAAAATGTTACTCAATCAGAAAGGGTTTTGTTAGTCACAATTTTTTTTCTTTGATATGTGATACATATCATGCACCATGTTTCCTTTGTATAGAGTAATATTGATTTAAAATATCATAAATGTTCTATAAATTATTTCATTATAACTCTTGGGATAAAAAAATCCATATCTTATTTCTTTATTCAAATTTCTCTTGGTTAAAGTGTTTACCCTGTCATAATAGTTTTTGGTAACTCAATTTTCATTCATTGATATATTATCATGCACTTAAACATATTTCATATAAATCAATAATAATCTACCATTTGATTTTATTGTGTGGTATTCCCTCAATGTTTACATTTTTTCTTTATGAACACCTTTTCACATAATTCATGTGTCATAGAGTATGTTGCTCATAAGGGATATTGATAACTCAAGTCTTTTTTCCACAAGTTATATTGTTTCATCATGATCTTCCTCCTTTCATTATTGGTTTATCCAACCAAAATATTTTATTATATGGTATTTTATAATCCTATTTGGGAAAATGATAGTTTAATACAATTTTTTTAATCTTTTAACAATTTAAGTTTTAGAAAAGGTATATTGAAAATAAATTAAAAGGATTTTTATATTCTCTTTTAAAATGTGTTTTCTTCCAATCATTTTTTATCGGAGATAAAATTTATATATTTTCATGGAACTATTAATGGAGATTATTTTGAAAATAAATGGATTTCAAATGTTTTCACATCACATTTTTAATATATTCCTTTGAAAGTGAAATGTAAATTTTTGTATATCAATGATAAAAATATTTTCTGAAATCTCTCTTTTTGTTTTTCATTCATTTACCTAATCATTTTCCAAATTATTTAACTTAATAGGGTTTATGTTTCATGATATATATATGTTATCGACTAGGGTACTAAACTCTTAGTATTAAAAATTACAATTCTTGAGATACCGATCAATGCTTTATTTTGTGAGGGGTTTTTATAATTATGTCAACACCCTTTTATATTTCATTAATTCACTCAGGTTATTCTCATTAAAAAATTACATATTCCTTATCCAGATGGATTATGATCATGTTACTAGAATATTTACCTATTAGAGAACTAATTTCTCTATATAGTGTGAATTTCACAATTAGTATAATTCATATTGGATGATGTTCACCTAGAAATTATGTTCTTGTATTAACATGGGAGAATTTATGTGGGTTACTCATGTTGTTACTTCAATATAGACAGTTATTGAAAAGTTGATTATGTATTATTTAAGCATACACCTTCATTCTCTAGATGGGTTATAATCATATTATATTTGAAATTTTTGGCCCGATTCAATCCTAAGTAATCCAACCTACGGGGCCAAATGACCTTAAGCATGCCTCCCTATATGCAAAAGGCACCTGTCTAGAAGCGAGGGTATAATATTGATATAGTGGGGGATACTTTACCATATGAATCAATACTAAAAATACCGAATTACAAAAAAATAACAATATATGGATAATAATCAACCAATTACCTTGAAATTAACAATAAAACTTTTCATTAAGGAATATAGTATTGTACATGTATTTGTAAATATATAATAACAATGGATAATACATATACCATGATTGTATAGATAAATGAATGAATAAATGAATTAATGAAATCCTTTACTAATTTCGAGAAGATTCTCGGACTACAACTCCCATTCCATTCCAAAGTCCATGATATGTAACAAAAAAGAGGCACTACCATATTCCTAACCTATAACAAAGATATCTTCTTGGGAACCAAGCAGCATCCCAAAGAGTGTGTGAGTAATAGTCAATATTACACCACCCGTGGTGTCTAATGTATTCTAGTACATGACTGTATAATATATCAGTGTTTAATATATAAACACAAAAAGAATTAAAAGGGAGGTAAACCAGAAAATACAATATAATTTGACCTAAACCAGACTATCATTGAACATATGTTGAATAATATTTGTATTCCACCCATGCGTAGAATCTTAGGCATCCAAGAACAATTATCATGGATAATCCTTGGAAATGGGTTTAGGAATTACCACATATAAAACTAAAAATATCAAAGGAGGTTTTTAAGAAATTACACTTTCTAAAAAGGATCTAATTGTGATTAAGGAAGAAGCCTAAGGTACTATTGGGATATAATTTATTGGAACCAAGGATATAATATAAATAATTTCTAGTTTTAGGATATCAAGCTAAATCCTTAATTATTATCCCAAAAATTCTAATTTTTTAGAGTTTTCAAGTGTATATTTGAAATTATGTCGATTCATTAAAAAATGTAAGACATTGGTCAGATCCAAGGTAGGATTATCTCTTGGAATTCCCATCAATAAATCATGTGTATTTTGTTTGGTTCACACTTGGAATTTGATATTGGAAGACAAGTCTAACCCTGGAATGGCCTCACTATAACCATAACCAATCTTATTATATTTACAAGCACAATGATGATATATAATAGAGAAAATTTTATCATGTATTACATTCAAGATAAAGTCATTTAATTAATATTATACCAAATATCCCATTAATTATAAATAATTACATCCCTTGTATAAATTCCCTAAATTATTTTATTTTAAAAGGGAATCACAATTTTACCAACAACAATAATTTAATTTACATACTCCCTTATTCATATAGAAATCATTCATATGTTAGAATCCAAAAAATGATAAGAGATGTTTTTGTTTCATAAAAACAAGGTCTTAAAAGTAATTAAGATGAGATCACCCTAAGTGGAGGTTCGATTTATGGTTGTCTACCTCTAACAGTGTTAGAGAGGAGTATAAAACATTAGGTTATGATTTACGAAAAAAATTAATGGAATTTAAAATGTACAACATAGTGAAACATTCTATAAATTAAAATAATTTTATGGAAAAACATAAAGAACACCAATATTATGACTATGAAGATTCACTTTTCTGGTATCAACCTTACATTAAATATAGAATGGAAGAAAATGAATAACAAAACAAAAGAACAGGAAAAAATTGTCTAAACCAAATAAATGATGTGAGGGAACTTGGATGAAAATAAAACTAATAGAAAATTCACTAAGAGGGATGGATTTACTGTGGGATCTTATTCACAAATGTTATTATTCTAAACACACCAAGAATGAAGGATATATTATTTGGAGGAAGGGGAGAGAATGGAATAAATGGGGGATGCTATTGAGTGATTGAGGGAGGAAAAGAGGGTAAAAAGGTTAATGTTGGATGGTTAAATGATAATTTTTTCCATTTTAATGAGATTCGTAGATTTGTTGCATGGTTAGGAAAGTCGTACACTAATTGTGTCAACTTAATATGAAAAAATCACACCACATTTAATGGTTACAGTGCTAGGTTTGAAAAACCATGTTCCAAACAAACGAATCCTCATACACATCTACACAAAACTGCATGGGTTATTTATCCCCTCACATGGATTTATGAAACTATGTGTCTTAAAAGATAATCCTCAAAGTGTGGGGTTCATGGTTAGTAAAAACCATGCATTAACCGTGCGGTAATCATGCGCCCTTGGCTATTTTATCCTTAAAATGATATTTCAAAACTCAAAGATCCCAAGACTTATTCAGGATCCCAAGACAGTTCTCATTCCATAAAATTTATCCAAACACAATATTTTTTTGTGCTTCACCCTCATAATCCTATTTTGAATCTCAATTTCAAAAACAAGACATCCACCAGATTAAATATTTAAATTTGTGAAACCACAACCCTAGTAGCCCAGAGTTGAAGATTACTTTATTATATCTGCACTTGATTCAAGGAATTGTATCCTAAAGAAATAAATAGTTTAATATTCTTGTTAAACTAGATATATAATTGAATATCAAATTATATATGGAAACATAAAATAAAAAACACAAAGAAAAAAAACTATTCTGTATACTTGAACTCATTCAAATATTCCTTATCCATATCAGGGTAAAAGGAAAAAAATAAGGCTGAGATCATATGTTTTGTATGGGTTATGTATAGTTAAATATATCACGAATCAATAATTTATAATCAATATAGAATGGTAAATAAAAAAACACATTCAATTTAATAAATAAATTCATCAAAAATGAATTCATGGATAATATTAATGTTTTAATGTCATAGATAATAATTAATAAATTAATAATGAAGGAAATGATTAATATTGGATTTCATGATCTTAGACATCAAGATATCTATACTCTCAAGACCTTTCACCAAAAACGTTTAATCAATTGGAAAGTATACACTAAAAACCCATTTAATGTAAGATTTCTTATTTGTCTCATGAAACCTTTCAACTCACATAAAGGATATCTATAACAAGACCCCAGCCTTCACTATATGACATATGAATTAATCATATATTATTGATCAATTCAATTCATAGAAATTATAACTTATAAAAAAATTAGTGTTGAGTAACGAATATGAAATATCAATATTTCCCTAGTAAATCAAATAACATTCAAAGAAAACAGGGTATATAGACATGGTATACTATTAAAAAAATAATCTTACCCATGATACAAAGAATATGGATATTAAAAAAGCATAATTCCAAATCATTACGAGAAAGTTAATTTTTCAAGTGGAAGTTAATTAAAATAAAATTAATAAGGAAAACAGATATCAATATTGTTCTTAATCAAACTGATCAAAATCAATTCATTTAAATAATAAATATAATATCATAAAAAATTATCCCTAGAGGAGTATAAGTAAAATAAATGGTTATTGTCAAAAATTAATATAATAACCATAAAATACAATTAAAAATTTTCATGATAAAAATACCCCTTTCATTCTTAAATGCTATTTTTCTAACTAATTATATACTAAATATTAGAAAAATATTTTATTTTAAAATATCCTTGATAAATTTTAAAGTAAAATTAAATGTATTGAATGTTCATGATCGAGAGAAAATTCTTACCTGAATGTATATATTGAAACAAATATTCCTTTCACATTTTCAATAAAGCTAAAAAGTACATTGTTCATGAAAAGACAAGAAGATTTATTTTGAACCATTTTTTAAAAGAAAAGAATTGTTACAAAATTATCTAATATATAATTAGAATAAATTAATATATATTATTTAAAAAATTTAAGGAAAATATGGATATGGAAGAAAAAGTATTTCGATAGAGTAGAAAAAAGGTATTGTTACTTAGAAAATTTATTTTGGTATCTTGAAAACATAAAAAGTATACAGTGAAAGGAAACATATAATTTCAATAAATAAAAATAATATAGGAATATATACCAGGTTTTATATATAAATTTGATATAATTACCCCATCATATACTTTAACATAATTAATCCCGATTACTGAGGATATTGTTAAGTTAACCCTGACCAATTATGTAACTTTTGTATTATAAATCCCATGAAAGAAATATCACCAAATACCATGAATACCTTGAATAAAAAGATAATCGTGATATAATATATAAAAGTGGGAGTAGATACAAATCATATATATAAATAGGATGATAATACAAAATATGTATCAATGACATGGAAATGGAGAAAAAATATCTTACAAAGATCATATTGCTAAAGTTATAATTAATCAATGATTTAATTATACATATCAAACGTAAATCCCAAAAAAAGGAAATACAACATAAAATAATCCAAATTATTTGAACACATTATCTTGGATTATCATAGATAATGAAGAAGTAATATAATGAAATACAATGAAATTGAATTATGAAACCCCATACCATAGGAAACATTCAATTAAAAACCCCATGGATGAAATATTTTGAATTGGATCATAAAATTAAATGAAGTATAAATTATTCCTGAAAAAATTAATAAAATGATATTACATACACTATATAAAAGAAATTTTTTTCCTAACATTACAATTTGATTTATTGATGGAAAAGTGAGGCAAAATATATTACCTCAAGGCCAAATCATTATGTATGTAATTTATCTCCCAAAATAATAAAATTATGTTAATTATTTAAATTATTATTAAATTATTTCATGTTTATTATTACTTTTATTTATTTTAATGAATTATTATATTTTATTACTTAATCAACTAAGTTCATATCAGATGGTTTGATGATATTCATTTTATATGTCCAAAATGACAACAGTAGGTTGAGTATGGTAAAGGATTTCATTGTTACATAATATCTAGAATAATAATCAAAATATAATTATAAATTTTCTACATAAATTATAATTTTTAAACCATCCATGAAATATGGTAATGAAGAATGATCTATTTTACATCCATGGAGATGATAAACCATGCATACACAAGAGTAACATTTCCATTTTTGATGATCAAGGTGGAAAAAAAAAGTAGTATTTAATATTTATAGAATTATAATTAAAAAATAAATATAATATTATTTATTTTAAATACATTATATGTATCCAACATGAAATGTGGTTATGAAAAAGTCAAATCACTTTGTGGAGGTGGTAATCAATACATATGCCTGAATGAAATTATCATTTTTAAATAAATGAAAATGTAATAAATTATATGATATATTATCATTAAAAATTGATAAAAATGCACTAATATCATATATATATATATATAGTAAATACATCTTTAAAACCATTCTTGACCTATAATGATGAAAAATAGATTACATCTGTTCGTGAGGCAGTAGTCCGCCATACACAAGAACAACATTTTAATTTTCCATTTGATTGAAGTTGAGATAGATATAAGATATTACATTAACATAAAAAAATATCAGTATATGTAAGATAATTATTTTATTATATCACTGTATTTTAATAATATTTTAAGGAGGTATAAGAAGAAATAAAACTGAAATGCTCAGTTAACAACAATACCTCTTCTTCAAGAAAGCTCTTTCGGTTTACACCAAAATCCTTACTATGAGTGTTTTATAATAAAAAAATAATATAGAATTTGGTGTGGGATATAAGTATGTTTTTATAGGTATTTTATTAACAAAAATGTTTCAGAACTGTGAAAAAGTGAAGATATGAGGTGTTTTTTATAAGAGAGGGGAGGGGAACTCTTGGAATTTATTAAAGTGGTACATTAATATATATTAATTTTCAAATTAAAATTTATAAAAATTTATAATATTAAAATATTATATTAATTTTAGTCTTAATCATATAATATAATAAAAATTTTACTAGTTTAGTTGATGTTTTCACCATTATCTTTTTTAACCTCTATTAACCCTTCTGGCAATTATAATGGAATTAATTTTTTTACTCTTCTAGGGTAAAGAAAGGTATTATAAAACAAAAAATTACCAATAAATAGATCATGGATGATACTATCGACCATATCCATTATTTTTTCAAAATATAATATTTTTACGAATTTTGAGTCATTTAACAAAACATGATTTATTATTAAATATCATTAATATAAATTTTGACACAATTCATTTAGTTTGACATTCAAAACAAAATGAAAATTTTGTATAAGGAATATAAATCTTAAAAACACCCTATATATTTTATAATTATATAAATAAATTTCATATCATATTAACTCAATCAAATTATATAAATTATAATATTTTTAAAATCATTTATTTTATTTTTCTTTTAATTAATAAATGTTGTGTTGGGTTGTGTAAGAATTTAATGTAGTTATAAAATTACTAAAAAAATATTAACAAATTACAATAATGGAAATAATTTCTTTATTATCAAAATAAAAATTTTGATTTTTTTACCAATATCATTTTTTCCTTTGTGAACACCCAAGCGATATTCATCATTAAGATGGTGACATTTTGTCTTAATCATTTACTAAATTATTATAATGTTTAGAATCATAAAAAAAATAGAAAAAGGTAATATGATATAACATTTTATTTATATGGATGAAATTTAATCATCCATTAAAATTAATTGAAGATTTATGTTCAGTTTTTGTCCTTATCATAACATTTTTAACCCTAATTACACAATTTACCTTCACAGTGTGGAAAATTATTTACTATAGCTACTATTCATAATGAATAAAAATAAAAGGGAATTATTTTCTAAAATTTTACCTCCCAAATAAAAATACGGAATCTCTTTTTCAATATTAAATTTCTAGAAGTTAAAAAACGTAATTTAATATTATAATCATAAAACATGATGGAAAGTGATTTTTTGGGAAAAGGTATTTTTCAATGAAAAATGATTTTACATTAACTCTAAAACTAGTAAAAAAACTTATGTTAATTTAAATTCATATAGATAGATATATGATGCATAAATTTCATTTAAATAATTCTTAATTAGTTTTTAATTTAATTAATTAAAATTTCAAAACATTGTGAACATAAAAATAGTTTTTTTGGAAAAATGAATTTTTAAGGGTAAAAATAGATTTATACCAGAATAATGAAAATTTATGTTTAAATTAAAAGTAGTTATATTATTATAAATAAAATGGATCATATTTTACATGATGTAAAAAAAAATAATTCTTCAAATTACATTATTTTAAGAAATGAAATTTTAGTTTTAGAAAAATCAATATTATTCACTATTCACTGAAAAACCAATCTATGAGAAAAATATGAAAATTTCACCCCAAGATAGTTTTGATATTATGATTTTGTAAATTAATCCCTTTTTTTAAAATACCATCACTAAAATAAAAATTAATTAATTATATAATATGTGGACAAAAAATAAGACAAATAGTTTTTGAAGAAAACATATTTTTAAAGCTTAAAATGACTACTGAAAACTAAGTACTTATTTATTTTGAAATAATCAGAAAATTTAGATTATATAAATCTTTTAGATATATTTTTCATAATATGTTTATTTATCTTTATACCACTAATTTTAATGTTCATATTTAAATAATAATATTTTAATAGTATATCGTGGTTTCTTTAAACTCAGGGTTGTGTGTTTTATACACTATCAAACATAACATTCACATTTTAAAGTATTAATATGTTTAAAAATTACTAACTAATTATAAACCTATACTAAATGATATATCTTATATATTTATCGCTTTCATTAACATAGTTAAAATTACTAGTACTCCTTATATTGATATTCCAATATAGTCATTTTTTTGGAAAGTTGGCTGTAAAATGTTTGACCACCCAAAATAATTCTTTGGATAAGTTGTGATAAATTAATCCATTTTATTGAAATAAATAAATTTATTATAATTATTAATTGTTATTTTATGATTATTTATGTTTATTATGTATTTTATTTCCATATTTTCCATTAGAAAATTATCCATGTTTTATTGAGTAAGAGGTTTATTAAGGAATGCTATGAATAGTCTTTGTGGACTCTTATAGTGACTGAATTGGATATATTCATGTGATGTATGAGACCCTAGATTATATATCCCCTTGATGTATTGAAAGGCCTTCTTGGGATATAATAGTTTTGGGTATTTGGTCTACACCTTCCAGATTTAGGAAGATGTCTTGACCACAGTCTTGGTGATAAGTAAAGTGTCTTGATATAATTCCATGACAAAAAGGTTTTTACATTTGATATTATGTCATCCATCAGTATGAGATCTTTGATATTGATATCCATGTTTTCATTTACTATCATAGATATTAAACTCTCATAGTTTCAATTTTATTATGAATTCGAGTTGTTTATCTATTTATTCCACAATATTTATTCTAGGTTAATGACATGATTTCTTCAGTTATATATTTCCCTTACTGATATTTTTAGCTAACCACTTTCTCTTGATTCTATTCCCTAGGTTATGAAGAAAATTAGAACACATGAAATTTTTATAAGGACATCATGTGGGGAATAATTTATGGGAGATGTATAATACTTGTAATGAATTGGATAGTTTATTATATATAATAGAAAAGGTTATACATTAATTGTGAAACATATGTTATTTTTTGGTTTTGGATGTTACATAATTTTCTAAATATATAAAACTAAAAATATCATTAAGATGTAATATATTTCATAATTTTTTTTTATTTTGTAAGTTTCAAGGGTTAGATCAAGTCTCTTAAATATATAATCATAGAATGTATATAAATTATTCATTTATGGCACCCAATTAATGAGTGCGTGTTCAAAGAATCACATTTGTCATCAAAGGAACAAATTAGATAACATTATATATTATGATGTTTATAGATGTAATTTATGGATCTCTTAGTTATGGTTTATCATAGTTTCAATGGTATGAATAAACCTTTTGGACAATTATATGATTTAATGTTAAGGTAATAATTTAAATTTTATTATGGATTTGGATAAGATAACATCAGTGAAAACCATTAGATTGTGTGTATGTATTGAATAACATCTTGATGTTTTTTTAAAGTTGAGATTTTTGAGGTTTTTATGATCAATGAATCCATGTCTAGATACTACAAGAGGATGCTGGATTTGTAATAGATATACCCAGTGGTAATATATTTAAAATAGCTATGCTGCGTTTTAACTCAATCATCACCCGGTACATGAATAAAATGCCTAATTGAACACATAGTTCGAAACTCAAAATAGATATGATTTGTTTAATAATATTGTATTTTTGAACTATTATTGCATATTTAAGAATAATTTTTTCAATTTTGTTATAGAACCTAATATATAAAGGATTATGGATAACCAATGATTCAGAAAAATAGGCCACGTGTTGAACCAAAAGAATAATATATTAAAAGTTATCGTGTTATAAGGTAATACATATTCAAATTTATGTTTTTATATTAATTTTTTTTATTTTAAAACAATTATATTTTAGTATTTATATGAAATAAGATCATGAAAATTATGTTGAGAAATGTATGTACATATAAACAACTACTTATTATTACTGAATAAGGTATGACACATAAATGTTTAATAATTTTAGTATACTTCTATTATGATAGAGAATATGAGTTTCTTATTCGGAAAAATGGTAGTGACATTGATATCATAATTGAAATTAGTTCTTGATACACTTAGCTATTAGAGATTATCTTTATAAATGACATTCTAGTATTTTCTTACAGTTACGGGGATTATGTGAAACATCTAAGGAATATTCATAGTATTTTTACTTTAATGGAAAATAAATAAATAAATATATTTTTTAATTTACATGAAATTTTAGTTTATAAAAAGTTCATATTTTGGTGATAACTTTCATGGAACAATTGGTTGAGTTATGAATAACTCTTAGTATTAATACATGATAGACGTTGAAATAAAAACGGTGGTTTTATTTTGAAGAAGTATATAAGATAATGTTGTAATAATTATGATTTATAATATATTCATGATATTTTTATAGAATCTCATCTCATTTTTCAGATTTTGTAATATAATGACTAATTTTGTAACCATTTTAAAAAGTGGTTAATATCATTTTAAGGTTAAATATAGATTTAATTTTTGAAAAAATATTTATATTCAATTGGTGTAGATGTATTGGAATTAAAATAGGTATTGGGAAAGTGTTATTATTTAGAGTGTTGGATTATAAAAATGAAACTGTTATTTTAGGAATGATAAGTTAGATTTTGGGATCATATATTTCAATGATTATTTTGTTTGGAATATTATAAGAATGATTATAGTAATTTGGGATATCTATTTTATGGATTAGGTTAATAAATATGAGATAATCCAACTCAAGATAACCCATATTAAAATAAGAGAGACATATGGTTAACTGATAGTGATATATGATTAATCAAGTCTGAGACAAGTCATGTTTGAAGAACTAGAGGATAACATGATAAACATCTTGAGGATAAATTTTATTATGGTTATTTGTTATAATTAAATTGTAATGATCATCACTCATGTTATATGTTTTGGTTTTAATAATGTATGTAACTAGAAGAAACTGTGGGTGTGGGGGATAATAGAAAAATTTCCTTGAGGAACAAATCATTATAATGTAAGTTTGATTAATAAAATTTGTGATTATTATAAACTAGATATCAAGAAATATTATTAACAATGTGAACATAGTTGAAGTACCAAAAACACAATGTATTTGAAATATGGAGTCTCACAAAGGGTAAAGTGAAAAAGAAGACAAAGTAAAACAGATTCAATTTCTAAAATATAAATTGTATGGGGATAAATATAAGGGAAATTTATTTTAATGGAAACCCAATTCTATAAGTGTATAAATTTAGGTCATAAAACTGAAAAATGAAAGGAAAAGAGGAAATGTATAAAAACTCATAGCATCAATTTAAATAGATATAGGGATTATACCACTCAATATACTACTCCAAGCGCTAATGAGGGAGATAGTCATTAAGAACCATGAAAACAAGGAATATACTATAAAACTACTACTAAATAATATGATATTGGGTTTTCACCCCGATAATTTCTAGATTCCTATGTCATATATGTTTTTACTAACTAATAGATATTGATTTATAAATAAAAACCCATAGTGGTATGATAATAAAATAAATCAACTATATGATTTTTGGGAAGTTATCTTGATATAATTCCCTATTTAAAATTCAATTTCAATTTTGGAATGCATTATCTATATTTATAAATCACCTATAATATCATTTAATATAGAAAAATATCATTCTACATCCAAAATAAAACCATGATCCTCTAGTTTTGTACGGTTAATTATGATTTCCCAATAGAAATTATTATGATATAGTGATTCAAATTATGAGGATAAAATTTATTTGAGGGTGGATAATATAGAACCCCTAAATTAAAATATATTATTACCTTTAAATAATTCAATTTTTTTGATATAATTTTCCCAATTAAAAACTAAAAATAAAAAAACCATAATATATTTAGATAGAATGTAAATATTTAAGAATGACCATTAAAACGTAGAGAAATAATTTGTGGGAATGAATAATAGTAACTAAACATTGTAATTATATTTATATATAAAATAAACTCTATATATAATTTTACAGAAACTGAATTTGTTTAATTTATATGGATAATAAAATCATTCATTACATAGAAAAGTTTGTTTTTTAAAAAATGTATTTTATTTGATATTCGTTTCTATTTAATGAAACCTGTGATTTTGAAAAAATATGTTAGATACTAATAATTTATTGACACTAATTTAGTTAGTAAATTAGTAATAATATGAATAATAACAGTTAATATTTGAAAATGTAATTTTTCAATTAAAATAGTTATTAACAATATTTTATGTTTTTATTAAAATAATAATTTTTGTAAAAACAATTATGAAATTTAAAATTAATAAAATTTAATTTAATTTTGTAATATCCCATATCACAATTTACATTGTATGAATTATCATCCTTTTCTTGAATGGTCAATTTTGTTTTCTTCAGAAAACATGGTTTTCACCAAACACTTAATTTTTATTGATTCACTATTATATAATAATGACATATTAGTTTATAAAACTATTAAATTAATAAAATATTAATTTTAGGAACTAAATTATTCATTTTAAAATATTATTTTAACTTTAATTACCTATGATAAACATTTTTATAACAAATTAAAATTCTTCTTTAATATAAATTTTTTTTGGTATTTTATTTAAACGAAGAATTTTTAATGGAGATTATGTTTTGGATTGATTTGGAAGCCTCATGTTCTATAATTTATTTATAATAATTCAATTTATGTCATAATAATCAGTATCTAAGATAATGTTACCTTATATATAATGTTAAATTTTAAAAATGTTATTTCTCTTAAAATGTTTTTATGTGATTGAATGTATTTATTTTAAAATTAACATTTAATACTATTGGAAATTTTATTTCAAAAAGTAATTGAAAATGGTAAATTTTAAGTTTTGAATTAGTTCAAATGTTAAATATTAATATTTTTAACTATTATTAAATAATTAGGTTTCAACCAATTTTCACAATAAATGATAAAGGGATAAATTGTGATTAACGTAGTGTAAGAGTAATAAATTATTAAGAAATCATTACATGAATTTAATGTTTGATATTTGGATCAAAAAAATACATGTTTACACTAAAATATTATCCATTTTCTGTTCATTGGGACAAATTAGAGGACATTGAATTATTAAAAATGTAGAGGTGTTTCCTTATCATCTCTTTCAATTATAAACACAAACCACTTGAACACGTCAAACATACACATAACCATTCAATTTATCCAAAAAAATATTCCATTTTAATCTCATATAACCCTATACCAAAAGAATATTCCCCTTTTCACCCATAGTTAGCCTATTCCCTTCTAATTAAAGGAGACATCCATGGAAATTTCATGTACCCAACATGAGTATTATAAACTACTTAGTCTTATTACTAATTATATTGCTTATTTTTTTCTATACACACTAATATAATTTTTCTAGTATAATTTATATAATTTAATGTTAAAATATTATGTTTATTTTCATTTATTTGTTTATATACCCCCTTCTAGTAAGAAAAAAAAATCTTCATCCATGAATTATGAAAATGAAACCCTCCACAATGTAACAGGTTTCATTTTCCTTCACTTCCTTGAAATTTTAGATCTAAAGAAGGTATTTGATGATAAATATTATTTTAATGATATCATGGAAGTTATATTATAAACAATTTATGAAATTATGAATGATATTATCGACAAATGATTATTGTTAATTCAATCCTTTAAAACAGGCACACTTAGAAGATAATGATTTATTTTTTTCTAACTAATGACTTTATATGAAATATATTGCCTTTATAATTATTTTAAATTAGGATATATCAAACTAATAAATACTAAATTAGAAAACTATTCATTTTTTATAATGATATTAAATCCAAACCTTCTCATAATAAAAAATTAATAATGGTTGGTTCATTTTTAGGCTGGTTTAACAACCTTCTGAAAGAGTACAATACTTTTATGACCTGGGTGACTATGAAATATTATTTATTGTTTTAATATGATTTAAAAATGAATATAATATATTTTTTCTATTAATTAAATTAAAAAAATTATTTATCAATTAAGAAAACACCTTTCAATCAATAAGAATAATTAAAACGTGATTTTATTAAATTTTATATTCATTGATAAAGACTAAAAAATAATAAAAGGAATTTGAAACATCATAAATTATTATAAAAAATCCATAACATTAAAATTCATTATTTTTTAATTATTATATTCAGAATAAGACTGAATTTAGGCACAACTCTTATGATACTAGTACAAAGGTTCAAGACTATAAACACCCAATGTGGAAAATTGAACGAATTTTGGTAGAGAATGAATATTTATGAAAATAATGAATGAAAATAGATATGATTAATTTTTTAAAATATGTGATTAATATATCTAGGTTTTCTAATGAAGGAGGTTATATTATGTTCCTTAAATAAAAGAAAATTGGCAAGGGTTTTATTTTCAATTTCCATTCAATAAGATATATTTATGTTATACACCAAGTTTTATTTTTTATGATGTAATTTACACACCATTGTAAAATTTATATAATTTTTTTCTAACATTTAAATATATTTAATGTCCTTTTTTAGGTTAAATTACTCATAGGATTTTAGTTCTCATATTGACAATGTTGTAAAGATGTTCATCTCAAATTCCTCACATTAAGACATGTTTATTATTATAAACCTAGTTTCATTTTGGTTGAATATATACTACCAATATGATATATAATACCATGAATTATATTTTAATAATTTTATTTTAATATCAATTATATGTCCTCTATTTCAAGGGGTTTTGATTATAGTGTTACTCAAGACTCAAGGATTTTCTTTGTATCAACTATAATTCATTGAGGAAGGATACATATTATCAACAATGTAACTTTTACATGGGGTTCTATAGATTTAATATCTAATTAATGTTACATAAATAATTTCCTTGTAATTCATGAGACTAAAAATAAAAATAATTCAAATGTCTTTTTACTCAAGTTTTACCCAAACCGTAAGAGTTTTTTCTAACTTAATTTTCATTCATTCTGATATTTTGACCCACTTGAAACTATTTAACATATGTTGTTTAAATTATTCCATTTTATTTTATTATGTGATACAATTTTATTAAACAAAATTTCCCCACATAAACCACATTTTAAATGATTCATACTTCATAGAGTATGGTTCCTATAAAAGATTCTAATAACTTGAGTGTTATATCCTTGAGTTATATTTAATTTTCGTGAGATTATTTAATTAATTCATGGGTTATAAATCAGTAATATTTTATTATATGGTATTTTATAATCGAATTTTTTTTAAAAAGAATGTTTTGTTACTCTTATTACAATTTGAGTTAAAAAAAGACATTATGAAAATAATAAGACGTGGTTTCCTTCCAATTTCACATGGGTTCTCTTACTCTGTAATTTATCCAAGATAAAATTTATGTATTTTAAATTTTTCATTATTCTAAATTATTTTTTAAAGAAAATGTTTTAAAATGATATAATATCAAATTTTCAAAAGTTACCTCTAAAATAAACTTGTAAATTTATATTTTAGGTTAATTGAAAAAATATTTTCTAAAATCTATTTAATATTTCACTTCCATTTCATTTATAATTTTCAAAAGGTTGTACCATATTGTGAATTATATTTCTTCATATTTATATTTTATCATTTTGGGGATTGAAGTCATGGTATCAAATAATTCTATTCTTGTGACGCTGTTCGAAGTATTCATTTTTGATGAAATTTTTCATCTATGTAAACAACCTTCAATTTTTCATTGTTTCACTAATTTTATGTTATTTTGAAACCATACAAAATAATTATATAGATGCATTATATTCATGTTATTCAAGTATTTATTTAGCTATATATAAATTTCTATATATGGAATGAAAACCAAATTTTTCATAATTCATATTGGATGATGTCCACCTAGAAATTAAGTTATTCTGTTAATATTGGGAAATTTATTAACATTACTTACATTGTTATTTCCATATTATTGATTATTTTTAAGTCAAATATTCATTTTTTAACTATAAAACTTCTTCTTATGGATGGGTTTTGATCATGTTATCACTTCTATTTCCATGGGGAAAGTATCAGTGTTTTTTATATTGTTATTCCAATATAGTTGATCATTGGAAAGTAAAATGTGTAATGTTTGGCCACATAAATTATTTATCTGGATGGGTTATGATTATTTTATCCATTTTATTTACAAAGGTAAAAGTATTTGAATTATTTATGACTATTTATTTTTAACACAGGTTGACTATGTATTTAAATTTTGTATTTCCTTATATATAGATAGCCAAATCGTATTGAGTATATGGTTCCTCAAGGAATAATATAAAAATTATTGATGAATCTTATGGTGGAAGAATTGGACATAATTAGGTGATGGGTGGTCCATATAATTATATAGCACCTCCCTACCTCAATAGGTCCCATTAGATAGAATATGTTTGGGGATTTGGTGTATGCCTACCTAATACAACAACAATTATTTAATTTAGTCTTAATGATAAGTAAACTATCTCGTCCTAAGACCTTGATAGTAGGTTTTTTATATCTATATTTATGAATTCTATCATTATGAGATCAGTGTTATTAATATATATATTTTATTTTTTATCTTGTATTAAAAATTCTCCCCATTTTTAGTTGATTATGGAATTATTTTGTTCATCTATTCATACCTTAACATTTTCCCATGTTTCTTCCATGATTTATTCAATTATATGTTTCCCTTATAGATAATTTAAGCTTAAAAATTTCTTAATTTTATTTCCATTCCCTACGTTATAAAGAAATTTAGCACTTGTTTCATGTTTATAATGATTTATTTTGATACAGAATATATGGGATATTTTGAATACATATATGGAATTAAGTTGTTTCTTATATATAATGTAAATAATCTCCATTAGTTGAGAATGAATTTTTTTATTTTATGATGTGTCCAAATTCTCTAAATACCTATATATAAAAATATCATTTAAATGTAATTGGATCAAGAATCATTATTTATTTAGTAATTATGGATGGTCATATCCTGGATCTTAAACCAGGTATTAAAGAAAGTTTGTAATGTATGTATTTATGGAACCATATTTGGGAGTGTGGGTCTGGTGAATCACAATAATGAGGTTTTTTGGATGTTTTGGATGTTAAATTCCTAAGATACATATTCGTGGGATGCATGATATGATAATGAGTTGATGATATGGTTGTAATGTAGTTTCTAGGATTTTGTGAGGATTATTCATGGAAGGGGAAAGTACAATATGTTATTCATTAGGGAATGAGAGAAATAACATGGTGAATAAGTGTAAGTCTATATGTTTCAGTGAAAATTGTTTACTTATATGCATTACTTTGTGGGGGAGTGATAGTGATGATGAGAATATAGATTACAATAATAGGTGATAAGTTATATTTTTTTTATTAATTGGGTTTAGAATGAATATTATAAAATTTTCATGATAGGTTTTCCAGTGGATCATACAGAGTATAAATGTTATGATCACCCTTATATATACAATATTTTTCAGGACCACATGAGTTGGATGGTGATTGAAAAATATGCTATAAGCTCATAAGAGTTCTTCAGTAGTTGTTAGAGTTATTGATTTTTATAGTCATTGTCTAGGATTATTTTAGTAATTCATATGTTGTTTTAGTTCAGTATAATATTATATTAATCAACTGGGATGGTTAACTTTCATTTTCGTTATGGATTTGTTTTTTGGTTTCATCTTATCACATATATTTATTTTTATATTATAGGTTAATGCCTCCTATTTATGTGTGATACACCCTAGATGCTAGTCACAACACCACTAACTATTTGAGGCAGGATTGAAGGTCATATCCTTCTCTTCACTATTTGTTTATGAGGGGTACCAATGATGGTGGTGGTGTGTCGATGGGAGGGGGGTATTTTTGACATAGTTGTATCATAGATGATAGTTTAGGGATAAGAATGTGTTTGAATATAATAATTGGTGATGATTATATGGCTTGGTAGGGAAAACATTTTAATATAGTGTAACATGTGATGTAAAAATGGAGTCCATATATAAAATGGGTATTTAGGCCACTCAATTATTTGATACAAGAACCATCATGTTTACCAAACATATTAAATGATGTGATGTTTCTTGTGGGGTGGAGACCTAGGTATGGATCACAAATCATTGTTATCAATGCCTATATTTTGATTTGTTATACAATAAGAAAATATTTTAAAATAAATTAATTATTTAACCTTAAATATTATTTATATCAGGTTTAAGAGACTAGAACAATTTTTCTTTTATAGTTTTGGATCAATTTATTTTTCCACACCATGTTCTCAAAAAATATATTCCATAGGATGTTCTATAAGATGAACACTTAATAGAGGTACCCATCAATGATTCTTGGAGGGGGAAACCACAAGAGTATCAATGACCATTCCCAAAAATGTTTGAGAGAGATATATATATTTGAACGATATAAAGTGTATTGGTTGGAGGTGGTAGAGGTATCCTTCATTTTTATTCATACTCCAGGGGATAATTGAGATTCATTAGACGTGATGATGTTTCCTGGGGAAGCTATATAATCGTACTTCTTATTCCTTGGTTAGTATGAGGAGTTGGTGATTTCATAGGAGAAGTTTAAAGATTATTTTTAGTTTAATTTTATTTGTTTAAACACAAATTAAAATTATTGGTAGGAAATTATAAACAACCGTTAAGGGACTTCCTATGTGCAGTAGCCCAATATCAAATATATAAACCTCAATCATTATTCTTCAAACCATCAACTAGATAAAGAGGCTAGAGAATTAAATTTTGAGGAGACTTTATGTACTGAGATATAGTTTCTGGTAAAACTATTTATATTTATGACATATCTTGATGTACTGGATAATGCATTTATTATTAAGAGGATGTTGGCAAAAAATAGATCAGCATGGGGTGAGATATGTAAAAAGTTTTTTTTGGAGAAGAATTGTGGTACGAATTTAAATATTTACCATTTAGAAAAGGTTTTAGGTAGTTGGGGGTAGGTTGTATCTTTATTCATCTTGTTTCACTAAGTCTTAAATCACTCATACCCCTATAATTGGATTGAGCATTTTCTCTCTTGGGAAGGTCATGGAAATCTGATTAGATAGTGCTTGAACTTTTTTAGTAGACATTGAGGGGCTGGTAGCTTGCTTCAAGCTCAAAAATTTCAATAGTACTCTTTGAAGTAGAAAAATTATGGTGATTCAATTTATGAAAAATTTAGTGGAAATAGGGAATAAATAGGACAATTTTATGATATTATTATTCCTCTATAAGCAAGGAATATCAACAGAGTAGGTGTCCATTAGGTACACTAAGGATGTAGAGTACATTTTGGTAAGATGTGTTCTATAGAGTTTCCAATTCTAGATGATATTAATGTTATTTTTGATATCGTTTGGTTATATTAAAATTTATAATATATTATATTTGATTCAGGATATATACAATCCTTTATTTCACCCACCCCAATTTGTGCATGAAGGCTTGAGATGAAGAGGCTTCTTGTTCCCCTGGAATTGACTATCTGTACTAGAGGCAGAGTTAGATTGTTTAATTTATACAGAGACTATGAGTTAATGTTAAGGTAGTAAATCTCCTTGGGAGACTTATAATGTTTTTATACATTACCCTAAGAAATAATATTCAATATGTGTTAGTTTTATTATGTTCATTTTTTCATGGATTACATCTGAAGGTGGATAATATTGTATAGAGATGATTAGGATAGTGCTATGTTTATTAGGGAATGAGGGAATCAAATGGGTCAAAGGAATGTTGAGCACCTATTTTATTATATTTTTGTGTTGATGCTAATTTCATTTTAGTTTCTTCCAATTTAATTTCACAAGACTATGAAATAGTGTCCATGTATCTTTTTTGAAGAGGTTTTGATTCTACCCACTTGATTAGAGATGGAATTTGGGATAAAGATATTGTCAAGTGTTTATACTATTTTAATATCTCTTAATATTATGACACCTTACTAGTTGTGAAAAATAAAGATTCGTATTGGTTACCTTTTATTGTGAGGTTTTATTTGACCGAATTTTTCATAATGGGGGGCCCTAATTCTATTTTTAAAATGGATGATTACATTTTATGGATATGTATTGATTATCATCACTTTAATTGAGTGAATACAAATAACCGTTATAATCACATATAGATTGATTGAATTATTGATCAGATTAAGGGAGATATATAGTTGTTAAAGATAACTAATAGTTGAGATATCATTAGATTTGGGAGAAGGGTGAAGAAATTAGGAAGAATTCTTTATTATTTGGTCATGGAAATTATGATATCATTTTTATATTGTTCTTATTGATTAATTCTGATATGATGTTCATGGGAGTGATTAATAATACATTCCATGAGTTTTTAGATCAATTTTTTGTAATGTTTATCAATAACATCTTGATGCATTTTGAGTCTGAGTAAGAGCATATAAAGCATTTGTGGGTGGTTTTATGAGTAATTATTCATCATTAATAACTATTAAAGATATAAAAGTGTGAGTTATGGTATTGAGAGTTACATTTCTTATGTAATGATGTATCTCAACAAATAGTATCCCCAAATCCATTGAATATAGAAGTAATTATTTCTTGGCCAGACCCTATGAATATGGAATAAGTGTGTAGTTTACATGGTATGGATAGTTATTAAAGGTTTTTCATACATGAATTGTCCTTGGTAATAGATCCAATGATATATTTGAATAGAAATTACCAGTCATTAATGTGGTCTGACTAGTTTTAGGATTCTTTTGAGTATTTAACGGACAAGCTGACTAGTTCTCCAGTTATTTTCTTTCTCGAGGAAGGTGTTCAATTTGAGGTTTTTATAACACTTATTGTATTTACATTGGTTTTGTATTGATGAAAAATAGTTGGTTATCTTTTATGGATCTAAATTATTTCATTATCATAAAATGAAATACCCCACCAATGATATGGAGTTGTCCATAGTAGTTTTCACATATAAGGTGTAGTGGCATTACATCTCTGGAAAATGATCTATTGTTTTGAAAGATCATAAGATCTTGAAATATGTATTCTATACTAATTAATTGAATATATTAAAATTATTATGGTTGAAATTATTGTAGGAAAATAAAATTGAAATTTATTATTCATTGGGGTATTGGAACATCATAACAGATTTATTGAGTAGGAAGTAATATGGTGATGTTGTGGGTGAGTTTCGAGATTTCGGGACAGTGATAGAAGAATTATCTATGGTACACCTTGATTAGGGAAAGTTAATGAAATTAGTTGTCTTTATAAAATGATAATGTGATAAAATTTTGTGAAACATGAAGATAAGTCGTAGTTGGGGTATTCTGAGGTAGTGGTGTTCCATGGTCAAGTAGTCAGTGGTGATGCTATTGAGTTATGGTATGATGATGTAAAAATTTTGATTTTTTCCATGGGAATACTTTAGTCCCACCAGAGATGCATGAGGTTGTTTTAATTGATTTCAAAAGTTCACCCTATGTAGTAAATCTTCATGTGGTGAATATGAATCATTCTTTAAGGTGTCTGTTTGGGTGGTGTAGCATGAATTGTTCAGTTGCAATGTTTGTATCTTGATGTTATGTTTTCCAGAGAGTGAATGTTGGGAATCATGTTCTTTGTGTTTTGATTTACATGTTAGATATTATCTGGTGATATATATAGGATATCATTGTGGAATTTATCAACAGTTTTAAAATATATATGATTGTTTATGATACTCTTTAGTTTATTATAGACCATTTGATGAATTTTATTCAATTTTTAGCCATTAATGAGTCAAGATAAAGAGAGGGTTTACCAAGGTAGTATTTAGATGAGCTCCTGAGTCCTTATGGGGTTTGGAGGAAGATTATATTGGACCAGGATCCCCATTTTACCTCAAATCTCTAGAAAGGTATTCTATTTTCGTTCAGATCATAGTTTTTCTTTAACAATTATTTTCATCTATTTTTTGATGCTGAGATAGAGAAGATAATGTTGAATTTTTATGAAATTTTATATTCATGTGTTTAGGATTTTAGATCATCATGGGTGAAACACTTACATTTTGTGATGTTTTTCATTTTAAAAATTCTAACTCTACTATTGGTATGATAATGGTTGAATCATTATATTTTAGACCTTAATATCCACCATTTTGTTGCACTGAGGTTAGAGAGTTAGATATTCTTGGAGTATAATTGGTGAAAAGCATGATAGAGAATCTACAAGTGTTATGTTAGAGAATGAAGGCAGTGAACAATCATTATAAGTGAAATACTGGCCATAGGAAGAGGCTACTATAGTCTAATAGTAGATATCATGTTTTCTTGAAGGAATATTATTGTAAGGGGGAGTGGGAGTTTCATTGTGGCAGAAAACACCATCCAATGTTTTTGAACTTTTAAGGTGATGTTGTGGGTTTGATCTATTTCAAATCCGATAGCATTTTCCCTACAGATTTAATAGATTCATGACATATTTTACATGTCACAAATCCTCATTATCTATATTAATATACCTACATTATAGATTGGAGTGAGCTATATTTCAATGATGATGTGACCATGATGGAACTTCCTTTTGAGATGTTGAACCCCCAAGATAAGTTATTTCACAGGCATTCTATTCCCTTAGTTTGTGTCATTTGGAGACAAGAAGATATGAAGGAGAGGACTTTGGAATGGGACTCACTTATTTAGACTAAATATCCTCATTTTCTAACTTTTTATATGTTAATATTATTTATTTAAATTTATATTGAAATATCATATTGATTATCCCTCTCCATGTGATTCTTTATTATTTACCTTGTTCTTATTTGAGTTTTATCTCCCATATGTGAGTTTTTTTATATTGATTGATAATTTATTGTTTCTATAAATTTGTTCCTCTACTGGGATAGTTAAACTCTAGATGTATCTCATAGCGTAAGTGATTTATTTACCTTCCTTCTAATCTCATTTTTGATTTTCATTAAATTATCATTGATGAGAATTGTTTGAGAGGTACCTAATGTAAAGGTCTAAATTATTCCCCACCCATTCCATTTTCATTTTGAGGTGTTCGGTGATTTAGGATAGTTTTTATTAATTCAATATTTAGTTTTCAATTTGATTTTAAAATTATAAAAAAATCAATTGAGTTAAATAATTTAAATATAAATTTTACTTGTTATTAATTATATTATTTCCTGTCATTTATTATTTAGAACATTATTTTATATGATGTACAAATTTTCTAAATTTAATTTTTTTCTTATGTATTTTTGAAGCATTATCTAAATGTTATTTTCCCCCTAAAACTAAGATAATGGTATTTTAGAATTGTTACATAATGGTAGTTATTTTTTTACTTGTGTAAGGGTTATTACATTACATTTAAGGATAGAAATACCAATTTAAAGGTCATTAATAATTTTTATGTCAATGTAATGATTGTTTTCTCATAGTGTAATGGTACAATCATGAAATTTTATTTTACATAGAGCCTAAGTAGAGCATAGTGTTGTGTATAGTTTTGTTTCATATCTCATTAGGGTAGTAAGATTTATATGTAAAGGTATCCTAGTTTGAACACGTATAATTTTAGTCTCAATGTATCCTTACATAGTTCTTGATTTATATGTAATGGTATATAATTTTTTTATATTCATATTATATCTTCCCCTTTTCATTCTCAAATATTTTTTATGAAAAAATGGGAACTGAAACTAAAAAACATGGATTTAAACTAGGTCTCAAGAAAGTATATATAATTTTTAAATTAAAATGAAATTTAAGATCTTTTAATGATAATAAAATCAAAAGATAATTATTGTCAAATAAAATTTGAATAGTTTTATGATACCTTTATCATTTTTTATGGTGACATTTATTTATTATTACAAACCATCTCCCATTCCATTAATGTATAAATTATTTTTCTATCAAAACTAGGTGTTATAAACCTTTCCTTTTTTATTTTATAGAGTATCCTATGATTGATTATTATTTTTTTATTTATAAAACATATTTCTCATATATTTGTGATTACCATTACTCGACCTCTTTATTATATGTCACAGAATATTGTGGACCACCTTGCATTGATAAATGACCCATTTAACTCTCTTTGAAATTGATCATATACAAATTAATCAGACTTTTGTTCTTTTAATAATTATGGATTCAATCATAGAAATAATAATAAATATTTATGAAAGATAAAGAAGGACTATAACATGGTTTATTTTTATATCATTATCTAAAAATATATGGAGAGATGAAGAAGATAATATAGAATTTAGTAGAATATTATTTTCATATTCTATAAATTATTGGAAGAAAAATAATTGATTATTAAATGTTTCACTATTATTATTATTATTATTTTATGGAATAAAATATAATTTTTTACATGGGAGGAATTGTTAAATATAGTGAATTAGTGTTGATAATTCTAGAATATGGTAATTTAATGAATTTTTTAACTTATAATTTCATGATATATAAAGTACATGAATAATTTGGTATGTGTTGTTATTTTTTATGATATGTTTATATTGCATTTGGATTTACTAGATTCTTTGATATTTATTGGCTGTGTTGTTTTTATTGTTGTTATGTTTTCTGATTAATATTTTTAGAAATTGATTAACAACTTTAATGCATAAAATTAAAATTTATTAAAGGATTATTTATGTGAGTTAATCATCATTCATCATAGAATTGAATAGATTAATAATTTTTTAAATAAACTTTTTGATATATTTTAGATATTGGTTAAAATTGATTATAGGTTACTCGGAAAAAAAACCTAAGAATAATGAATCAACTATATGATTGCGATAATAGAATAGATTTATTTTGAAGATAAACCTATAGGGATAAGAGAGACCATCCTTGTTTATTAATTGATAGAATTTCTTCTTCCAATTGCCTTTGTTATAAGGCTCTAAAATTAAACATTTGATAATTTTTATCTTTATAAAAGAATCCATTTTCATTCATTAAAAAATATATTTTAGGTTTATTATTTTAGATAATTATATCATAAACCTTATATAAACAAATATTAAATCACAAAGTGGAAACTTTCACTGAGTATCTATTTTTTCTACAATAGAAAACATTTTAAATATAATTTTTTTGTTGATATATCCTCAAAATTCCAATCGTGAACTCATTACTGTCCCAACTAATCCATAAAAACATATAGAACATTTTTTAGAATGTGCGATGTTAATAAAAACATTAGTAAGGGATATATAAAAAAATAAAGAAACTCTTTAGTTCATGAATAATCAATATAAAAGTATTCCATTCTCATAATAATTTTTGATCTCAAAAAAAACTATTTACTACCAAATAAAACATATTAAATGAAAACATATTCCCATAAAACATTTCATAAGTAATATTAAAGGAAAAAAATAAAACTTCGAAAGGATTCGTTACAATCAAGGAAAAATCATGAAAAAAATTTTAAATTTTTTATAAATTTCACCTTTAAGAAGTAGAATTTTATTTCATTCATACTTAAGATCATTAGATCAATATGTAAAATTATAAAAATTCTATAATACCCATATAAATAATATTTAAATCATGTTAGAATACTAGGAAATAATTTTCATATCACTCTTACAATCACTCTTACAAATGGAATAACTTACCTGGTAAATTCAAATATTCTATTTGGAGAATCCTATAATCTGTTAACTTTACCACTTTATCCAATGAAATAGGGATATATATCTAGGTCACATATCATAATAAATAATTCTCGAATACCATAACATAATCCTAACATATGAAATATTTCATTTATATCATCATAATCAATAAAATATTCCTTGCACCAATAAGAAAACAATTTCTAGATATCCAAATACAGAATCAATTTAAAACTATTTTTGAAAATACACAAAATAATGGGAAGGAAAATTTATATTTTAATAAAACATGGAATCATATAATGGAATGAAAAAAATCAAATAATAGTTACAGTGTTGGGAAATATAATTGATGCCATTTATATAAAAATAGAACATTAATTTTTTATTTTTTTCAAAATGTTCTGTATAAAATATATAAAAATATTAATATGAAAACATTTGACTGAAAGTAAAAAAGGGACATAAAATATAGATTATATTTCATATAAATTAAAATTAATAATATAATTTTTTTATGAATATGTAAATGGATGAAAATCAATTAAAAAATAAATCTTTAAAACATTTAAAATTATGTTTTAAGGTAAAGTGTCACTTACATCAAGTTCGAATCATAACAAGCATTCTTCAACATCATGGAAAATAAACATATGTTAATTATTTAGTTTCTCCACAAAATTTATAAGGTTTATTAATCCTTTTATGTTATATAATACCTGGTTATATTCAAATACTTATTCAATTAATTCAACATAAGACATTTAGGTGTTATTCAACTCATATGTCCAAAATGACTTCAGAAGGTTAACTATGGTAAAAATTTTCATTATTCCATCATAAAAATTATAATAATCATGAAATAATTTGGTATTTAGATATTAATTATATATTTAAAACCAACCCTTAAATATTATCAAGAAAAATTTCATATGTTATAATCAAAGAGATGATATGTTATATGTACACGTGACTAACATTTTAATTTCTAAGAAAAATGAATAGGTCAGTATAATTTTATCATTATAGAAGTATTATTTTATAAAAAATATAATATTATATTCTCAAATAAAACTATATATACCATACATGTTATGTGGTGATGAAAAGTGAATCACATCGCTTAATCGGGGTGGTAATCCACACGTATGAACGAACGAAATTATGATTTTCCAATGGATGTAAAGGTAAGAAAATAGATATTATATTATACATATATAATATAATTAAGGATTTAATATAACATATATATTTATTAAGTTAATAATTATAACTATTTGTGAGTTGTGGTGATAGAAAATGAATTACATCTGTTTAGGAGGCGGAAGTCTTCCGTACACGTGACTGATGGTTTCATTTCAAATTTGATCAAAGAGAAGACGTGTATAGGTAATTCCATTAAAATAAAAACATATCATTATATGGAAAATATTTAATTTATTATTTAATCTTGGTTGAGGAATATTTTAAAGAGGTATAATAAGAAATAAAATGAAAATTCTTATTTTATAACTATATATCTTCCTTGGACAACTTCTTTAGGAATATACAGAAATCCTTCCAAGGTTAGTTTTATGATCAAAACAAGGACTATGGAAAATGTGTAGGGTTTTTATTAACGTATTTGGGTAGGTATTTACTGACACAAAATTCTCTTTTACTATGGATATGATAGGATATGGGTGTCCTTTTATATTTAGGAAAGAGGACAGACTTAGAATTTTGGAAAATAATAAAATATATTAATGCATTTCTCAAACCATGGATTAAAAAAATAATATATACAAAAACGAGATGATACAAAGATATAATATGTTTCTAAAATTGTATCTAGAGAAGTTTTTTGGTTATTTTAAATCTTATCCCTTTACTTTAACCCCTGATAAAGCTGTTTTAATTTTAACCATGGTAACAACTATTTAGTGTTTTTACATTCCATTTTGACCAAAAATTATGTTGAACTTTTTAGGTAATATTAATTATTGAGATAAAAAATATGTAATTTTTTTATAAAATTTACATTATATAAGTGTTTTAATTTAATTTAATTTTGAACCCACAAAATGTGATGAGGAATGGCTTATTTGAAAAATGAATTTTCAAAATTAAAATGATTTTATACCAAATTAAAGTATAATGTTGAATAAAATAACATTAATTTTATTATTTATTTTAAAAAACTAATTAAATTATACAAATAATCTAATATATAATGTGAATTTGAAAATAAATTAATGAAATAGTCCATTTTTAATAAAGGCTAGTATTTTTTACTATTAATTGAAAAGACATTGTTTTTAGAAATTTCTATAAAATTAAACGTAAGATAATTCTAAATTGGTTGATTTAATACTGCTTATATTTTTTACAAATTTAGATTATAAAATTTTAAAATAAATATTTTATATAAAACCATATAATACATGAAACCAAATTTTCTTTGAAATAAATATTTTACATTTTGACTAAAAAATACCATAATATTCTTCTAATGAATTTAAATATTTAGAATATAATTAATTATTTTTACTAATTACTGAAAATAATTTATATTAATATTTATTGGGCTGTAACATTCTTCCATATTTTTTTGAAATTATGTCCTCAAAATTTTATTCATTAGTTAAACAAGTGAAAATTTTATTCCATAATAACATTTTCTGGTTCCCATATTTATTCTTCAATCATATGATTACTCCAGCAAAACTATACCTAGTAAATCTATTTATTTAAAATCACTTTGTCATTTTGTTCAAGAATCAATGGATGATGTTCCCCATATGAATGTTTGTATTCTAAATGATCTAATTCAGGGTTTAAAATATGAGATGCATCCAACACTTATTTCCATAACAATGAGAAATGAAATACTTCATGAAACTGAGATAAACTCATAGGAAAGGGCCCTTTCTTAGAATATTATTCAATATTCTCTTGAATTCTATATGGTCCAATGAACTATAGACTTAAAATTTATTTTTTACCAAAGTTTTCAACACTTTTCCATGGAGATAAATTAAGATAAACCTGACACCTACCTCAAATGAAATATATTTCCTCTAATTATCTTTATAACTTTTATACCATATAAGATTCATCCTAATGTAATTCTACATCGTCATTAATTTCTCAACCATTTCTTCTACCAATTATGGTCATAACAAACTAATTTCATTTACATCATCGAAGAAAGTTGGATTCTGACACTACTTTTATATATAATGCTTCAAAGGTTCCATATGGTTAATAGAATGAGAACTATTTTTATAAGAAAACCCAATGGATGTCAAATTTTGACCTCAAATTCTATGATAATCTACTGAACTAGCTCATAGAATATCCTCTAATTTCTGAACAATTCAACTTTAGTGTCCATTTCATTTAGAATCTAATTTTATACTGAAACTTACTTCTTTAACTAATGAATTTTGAAGACCTTTAAATAAATAAATGGGGAATATAGGATCATGATCAGATAGAATATAAAGAAGGAATACATTAAATCTAATAATCTCTTTAAAATAAAGTCAATATTGTTGATATAATGACATATTTTCTCAAATGAAATGAAACTGTGTATATATTTTTAATTGATTAATAATTATCCAAATCACCTTATTACATTGAGATGTATTTGATTACCCCACAATAAAATATCTATATTTATTCCCTCATTTAAATTTTGGCACTTGAATAGGTTGAAGCATCCACTGGGTAACTTTTTTTCAGATTTAACCTATAAAAAATTCAAACATTGCATAGTAAAATCAACAACATATTTATTCATTTCATCCCACAAGAAATGATCATAAAGGTTTCTATACATTTTTAAACTACTAGAATGATTTGAAAATTGAAACATTTTATCCAAATTCAAATTTTTTTTATTAAATCAGGTGTCACATGAAGAAAATAATTTTATTCTGAATCTCAAAACACTATATATATTTATATTATTTTCAATTATTTTTCCTTCCATAAAAAATTGTACCATCTCTTATAGCTCACAATATTATTTTTTAGCTTTCTGAAACTTGTATGAAAATGATCATTATATTGACACCAAAGACAAAAAAGAGGGAGTTATTAAATGAAAAAATTATCATCTAGCATTCATAAAATTAATAACCAAATGGTCATGTTGTAGATATAAAATAGTTAATAATGTATTATATTTATGAATTAAAACATTATCTACTTTATTTTCCATTCCATGATCATAAAAAAATTCATAGTCATAATCTTTTATCATTCCATCCATCTCTATTGTCTCATGTTCATATCGTTGTGAGTAAATATGTACTTTAATATTTAATAATCATCATATATTTTAAATTTTGAACCATATAAATATTTTATTCACATTTTTAATGAAAACATTACGAACTCCAGTTCAATAATATGTGTATGAAATTTTTCCCATAAGGTTTTAATAAACATAAATTATAAATAATTACTAAATAATTATATATTAAAAAAATCTTCTTTAATGAAGTATCATTGTAGACAAAAACTCACCATTTCTATATGGCGAGGCCAAAAGAAGAGCACTCAATAATCATTATTTCAATTCAAGGAATCATTCGTCAAATTACTTTGTCTATATGAATCTCACTCATATTAATGTTATCCTAGTTAGTGGGCTAGATAACCATAAATTATTTTCAACAACACATATGTAATTTATTGATAATCTTACAAAACTATGAATCTCAATAACATTTGTAGGTTTAAACCATTCATTATCAAATTTATTTTTATCATGATCAATAGTTATATAATATTTATTTACGATACATCAAAGGAAATATTTTTTTTGAGAAATATTTACTATTGATAAAATTTTTATATAACTTATTTTCATCATATATATCTATAATAACCCTTATATGTTTTTCCTGGACCACATAACTTTTAGAATAAACTAAAATTTCATCAATAAACACAACAAAAAACCTATACAAATATTCATGGAAAAATATATTCATAAGTTCCATGAATACAATTAGAGATTTCATCAATCGAAGGGGAATAAGAACAAACTCATAATTCCTAAGCATAATAAAAAACATTGTCTTATGGGTGTTATCTTCTTTTACCCTCAAATAATGGTATTTGGACCCGAGATCAACCATTGAAAAATACTATTCTCCTAGTAACTATTCAAAAAAGTGATCCATATGTGGAAACATATAATTATTCTTAACAATGATGTAATAAAATGATTTATAATGTAAACCCTTATTGAACCATATTTCTTTTTAGAAAATAATATAGGATCATCCCTTGGTGAAAGGCTTAGATAAATGAATCATTTTCATGAAATTCATGAAACTTCCTTTTCAGTTCTATAATTTTTTATTAATCCATTTGACAGGGTGGTTATAAAATATTATTATAATAAATAGCTAATTCGAGAGTAAATTTTACTTCTTGATCATATATAATAAAAATAAACTTATCAGAAAAAACTCCTATAGAATCTCTTGTTACTGGAACATCATTAATCTGAACTGTTTCTTTATTTTCAATAACATGAACAAGAAAAACTTCATGTTCTTCTTTTAGATGTTTCTCAACTTATTTATATGTCATCAATGATATTAATTTATTCTTATATAAAAATGAAAACACGTTTTCAAATAAAATCTTTTGATTGAAAATCTATTATAAAATGATAAACTAAAATCAAATCCATAATCAGAATAACATGAAATTAATCAATTTGAATACTAATAAGGATTGTAGGTTAAACCATTCCATATATGATAACATAAATATCTTTTTAAATTCATGTCAACTTAATACTGACTATAGATTTTTTTAAGAGACATAATAATTTTATTTCATGAGGCGCAATTATCATTTTATCCAAAAATTTATCTGAAATTAATTAATGCGAGGACCCGAATCAAATAATACATCCATATATTCTCAATAAAATTGTAATTATCCTATTAAAACATCATTGAATGGAACAAAATCTACCAAAGTAGTTTCAATGGATTTCTCCCCACCCTTCTTCTTATAGTCTAGCTACTTCCCACCATTTGTTTAGTTCTTTAATCATTTAACTACAAAATAACCCATCTCTTTCATTTAAAACTCCTTAATTCCTAATTAAAAGAATTGGTCTTACTAATACAATGATTATTTATTTGATATCATGAGACATGTTTAAAAAATGTACCATATCATAATGATTTCATGATTTCATAAAAATACCACATTGTTTTTTTACCACACCTTTAAAAAATATAAAAAACGATTTTATTTCTATTATATTTCCTTGATGGATTTATTCCCATTGAAGTTTCCTTTATACGTTGCCACTGAATCATCCTATTTATTCATTAATTCAAATATTTTCTTTTATATAGTAGGTTCAATAAACATAGAAAAATACTTCTCAAGTAAAATATTTTTAAATGTAACATATTCCATGACATAAATCTATTTTATTTTTCTAGTATTATTTTTCATTAACTATCATTGTTCAGATTCACCTTCAAAATGGTATATAAAAAGTGTCACCTTTTAAAATTTCAAACAACCCCTCACGTCAAATATCTTTTCCAGATCTTTAATCAACCCATCATCTTCTATTGAGTTAGAAGATCCAAAAAATGTTAATGGGTGTTGTCTCAAATAGTGATCCACTGTCGATATATTCCTAAATGTTAGATCTAGTTTCTCTATATAATGAATTACAGAACACATTGTAGACTTTTTCAAATAATCCCTTACAATAATAAACTACTCTGTTCCAATTCCAACCATTCATGTTTGCAGATTTGGATGCATAACTCCCTTAGGGAGACCTTTTTACTTCATTTTCCCCATTTCCTCTATAAAAAACCATTAAAAATAGAAATATTTTATATCAAGAAACATATAAATATTAAAATTTTGTATCATGATAACCACAAATTATAATCTCTTATGGGTATTTACTTAAATTATCCTAATAACTAAAATTCTCAATAACTTTCTGTTGATAAAAATTACAACGACCCAACCTTAAATAATACATAGATTATATATTTAGAAAATAATTCAGTTTATTGAATTATTTATGATATTTTAGATTTATATTTTTTGAAAATTAGGACATATCCTTTATATAAAATATATTACTTCACAAAGTGGAGACTTCCACTCAGTTTAATTTTTTTCCTCAATACAATAATTTTAATATATAAAAAGTTTTATTTTCATAATATATATTCAAATTTTCATAATGACCTTATCCATTTATCTAATCATCCTTAAAACCATAAAATAGTATTTTAAAATGTGGTATGAGAACAAGAATCTAAATAAGGTACATATAAAAATAATGAATGAAACCCATTATTTTATAAATTTTAATTTTAAAATTTTCTTTTAATAATAAAAATTGATGTCAAAATAAAATTTTCATACCGTAGAAAAAAAATTCACTTCACAATGTTTTTTATAAAAAATTATATATAAAATATTAAAGGAAAAAAATACATAATGTTTTCTTTACAATCATGATAAATTCATGGAATTTTTTTAAGAAAGTTATCAATTTCACCCGTATGAAGTAGAATAATCTTTCATTCTAACATAATCTTATTATCTTAAATTTTAAAATCATAAGATTTTTTTAAAAACCCCTAGAAATCATATGTAAATCATGAAGGTAAATTGGGACATCAATTTCATATCACTATTAAAATCACTCCAATAAATAGAATAAATCAAGCCATTAATTCCAATAATCTCTTAAGTTAAACCTATACCTGGTTAAATCTTTCCATTTACCCAATGCCTTGGAAATCTATATTAGGATCACCCATTTTCAAAAGATATATCCGGATTTTTCATCCTCACGAGCTATGTTTGCCTCACCAATCATCAAAAAATACCCAAGAATAATAACATAAATGCAGCACAAGAAATATGACATTTCAATCATCGTTATCAAAAAAATACTCCTCTCACCCATTAGAAAAACATTTTTGTATATTAAAATATCAATTGTATTTTAAAAACTTTTGGAAAATAATGAAAAAAATGGAATGATGGATTTTCATTTAAAAATCATTGAATATTTTAAAGTAATCCAATCATAAAATAATGGTTATTATGGCGTAAAAAATCGTTGAAACTATATATATTAAAATAAAACATTCCCGGTACCCTTTTTACCAAAGAAATACATAAAAAATAATACATCATTGATCTGAGGGGGTAATGCTGGTGAAGGAGGTTTCTCTCCCACATGGATAACTATGTGATGTAGGGAATACCAACGACTCGCAATGATAGAAGGTCATGTATCTGTAATTTAAGATGGATCTACTCACGCACTCTAATAAAGAAATGGTGGAGGCAGTTCTGATGATTATGGCGATGAAGGAAGATGTTGATCAAATCATGGGAATATTACTCTAAGTAGATAGTACTATGGAGAAATGTGAGTGTGTTGATAAGAAAAGCCTCATATTTTTTTATATGATTCAATATGTGGAAGATTATTAAAGAAGAGTGCATGAAAGCTTGAGACTATCTTGCATATCATTATGAAGATATCTTAAAGTATGATCTAGATAACCTGGTAAATTCCATTCCCTAGAAATTGTTTAGGTAATGGGATTCCTATCATCTTAGAATTTCATTAATAAGTTAGTTGTCACTTTTTCTACTTGATATGTTTTTAAATGTGAGGGTTCTCACATTCCCCTTAAAAGTTTATGAAATAAAAACAGTTAATTTAGAGGTAGGTTCCTTTTGAAAACCATTAAAATAAATTAATAATAAGACATAAGATTTTCTTTTATAATTAATTTATGGCCATATTAATACATCTATAATGTAATATTAATATTATGGACATGGAAGAAAATACGTAGAAAATAAATATTTAAGACATTTTAAATTAGGTAGTTAAGGTAATGTGTCCCTTACCGAAGGTATAACTCATCATGTATGTTCTTTATGATACTAAATAATTAAATTATTTTAATTGTTTACTCTCATAATAACCTTTTTCATGTGTATTTTTCCTTTTATTTTATTTATTTCCATGTTATATTAAATTACATAATCAATTAAGTTAGGGTCAAACGTTCTGAGGATATTTTACTCATATGTCCAAAATGAAATTAGTTTGATGAACATAGTAAAATTACCATTTTTATAGATTAATTGTACATTTAAAAACCACAATGATTTTATTATAAAAAATTAATTTTTCTATAATGATAAATATGGTGGTTCGTACAAACGCATGAGTAACATTTTTATTTTTCAAATAGCATGTGGGAAAGAAGATAAGAATAATTTTATCATTCCAAAATTATGAATATATAATAAATATGACATTATATCTTTAAATAAACTTATATATACAATCCATATTATTCAAAAATGAAAAGCAAATCACATCACTCCATGGAGGTAATAGTACATACGTCTGGAGGAACAAAGATATCATTTTCAGTTGGATGGAAATGATAGAAAATAGGTGATATATTATCATTAATGTATAAAACTTATGTCATTAATGTCATATATATACATTAAATCCAGAATTATTACCTTGACTGAGAGGTAGTGATGTAAAACGAATTACTTCATTTTGAGAAATTATAGTCTGCTATAAACACAATCTATTGTTTTAATTACAATTTAATGGAATAGGAGATGTATATAGGTTTTTTCATTAATATAATAACATATAAATATATGGACGATAATATGAGGTTATTTTATCATGGATGAATAATTTTTTAAGGTGGTATTAGAATATACTAAATGAAAATGGTTAGTTAATAACTATACCGATTTTTCAAGAAACGATATTTAAGATTATTCCTCAAGACTTAATAGGTTACTTTTGTGATAAAAATGCCACTACATATTTATTAGGGAGTTTTGAAATGGATTCATTTTGATATTAAAAAAAACAAAATTTAAGTGTGTAGAGTTGGGGATTCAGGTTTCATTTTATTAGTGGGGGAGTGGAAACACTTGGAATTTCAAAAAAGTATAAAATATATTAATGTATTACACAAAACAAATATGTCTAAAATAGACAATATCTGAAAATTAGATTATATAATATCAAAATATGTCTATTAAATGTGGTTTAAACATGTTTTTAGGTCATTTTAACTCTTATCCCTTTAGTTTAACCAATGGTAAACATGATTTAACATTAACTATGGTCATATATTTTCATTATTTCTACTTTTGATTATGACAAACAATTATGTTGAAATTATAACATAATATTAATTATTATTATTCAAATATTGGAATTAATTTTAACAAATTCTATTAAAAAAACAAAATAATTTAATTCAAATTTATATCCTACAAAGCGTTATGAAAAAATATTTTTTTAAAAAAAATGCTATTTAAGTATAATTTTTTATATGAAATTAAAGTATAAGGTTGATTAATTTAACATTTATTGGATTATTTTTATTCAAAATAAACTAATTTAATTTGTAAAATAATCCAAAATAAAATGTTAATTTTTAAATACATGAAAACAAAATGCAATTTTCAATTAAAAATATTGTATTTCACTATTCATTGGAAATTGTTTTTTTTTAAAAATTAAAAAAATCATCCTAAGCTAAATTTGACATGATGAATTAAAAAATTAAGTATTTTTTTTCAAATTTAAATTATATAAATTTGATATCTCACTTTTAAATAAAACTATATAATTCAGGAAATCCAATTTGGTTAGAAAAAACACTTTTTCCATTGGAATTTTTACCAATATTCATATAATAAATATATACATATATATAATATAACTACTGAATATTAAAAATACAAGAAAATGATTTATGATAACATTACCTGGGTCCTTATATTCATCCTCCCTATGGAAAATATATCCTCTTAATATTATTTATTACTTTAATAAGTGGGGATATGTTTGCTTCATAGAATTTTCTAATTCCCTTGTTTCTTCTTCAATCATATGGTTTTCCCAAAAAACCATAACATGCTAAATCTCTATAGTTTTCAACCCTTTATCTCTATGGTCAAGAATCTATTCTGTTGATTCCTCATAAGGAAGTATGTATTCCAATTAAATTGTCTTTAAGATCAATAAATTAGATTCATCGTACATATATTTCCATAAAAATGAAACATAAATTAACTCATTTATATGAGATAAACTTCGAGGCAAGGCCAATATGTAAAAAACTGGTCAAAGTTTCTTCAGAATTTCATATATTCCCATGAATCATTGACTTAAATTTAATTTTTTTCCAAAAATTCAAAACAAAAATCATGGAGATACATTAATAAAAATATGATTACCCACCAAAAATGAAATATATTTCTTCAAGTAATCTATATAATGTTTCTACCTACTATGAGCCATCCTCATGTGCTACCGAATCATCTTCACATTCTCCATACGTTATTCTACCAATTTTGGTCCCATGGACTTTATTTTCCTTACTTCATCCCAATAAGCTGGAGTTTGACTTCTATATCCATATAATGCTCCAACAGTGCCCTCACTACACTTGAATGAAAACTATAATAATAATAACCAACCAAAGTAAGATTTTAATCCCATATTTCATCATAATCTATTAAAAAGATTAAATAATATCCTCTTATTTCTGAATCAGTTTTTGACTATCCATATGATTGAGGATACATGTTTGTAATAAAATTTAATTTAGTTTCTGATGACTGCTAAAGCCCTTTATAGAAATTAGAGGTGAATATAGGATAATTATAAGATAAAATTTGAAGTGGGACTCCATGTAATATAATTACATCTTCAACACAAAGTTCAATAGGTTAATCTAAATATATATTATCGTGAATTGGAATAAAATGATCAAATTCAGTAAATAAATGAATGATTATACAAGTCAAAATATTACATTGAGATGTATATATTAATATTTCCCCAAAATCTATGGATATATCCTCCCATTTCCAATAAGTATGAAACATAACCTTTGTAATTTTAATTCTACAATAACCCTTCTTCAAGTTAGACAATTAATATTTAAATATATAATATATTTCATCATTCCATCCCACCACAACAATTATTGAAGGTATATATAAGTTTTTTTACTACAATAATGAATCAAAATTGGAGAGATATGAGCCTCACCAAAATAGTTATTTCTTCTATTTGGGGTCACATGAAAAACATTACTTTTTTCAATCACAATAAAACATATTTTCCGATATTAAATATTGGTAACTTACCGTTTTTATACAATTATACCTATTCCTATAACTCACAGTCTTATCTCTGAGCATTATTATTCCACTTTTATAAATATGAATGCACATACACTTGAAATTAAACAAAGGGTATTCTTATATAATTATTTTAATAAAACATTCACCAAATCATTATCTAAAGGATCATGTTCTAAAAATAGTATAGTTAATGATGTATTATCTTTCCAACTTTAATAATTCACTAATTTATTTCCCTTTCATGGATTATATATTTTTTAGAATTAAAAATTAATTATCAATTACACCAATATAATATATCAATATGCTCAACCATTTATAAGTGAATATATAACAAACAATTTTATGATTAGTATATATTTCATACATTAATCCCTATAAATTATTTCTCTAAAATTTTAAAGCACATAAAATTGACTCCAGTTGAAGGTCATGTATAGAATAATTTTTCTCATGATGTTTTAATTAATGTTAAACATAAGAAATTACCATGTCATTCTACTTTAAAAAACAACACAACCCCTTAAATAATTCATTTATATAGATAAAAATGTCACCATTTCTGTATGGTAGGGATAAAACTAGATCATTAACAAATATTTTTTTTAATTTATGAAAACATTCAACACATTTCATTATCCATATGAACCTACATGATTTTTGTGTTAACTAGGTTTGCGGAATCGATAATCATTCATTGTTTTAAACAAATCTCTAGAAAAATCAATCTAATATAAGAAAACTTTGAATCCGATAAATATTCTTTGGTCTTATATATTCATCAACGACATTAGTTTTATAAAAAAAATATATTTATTCCATATTTATTTATAATATGACCAAGGAATGCAATATTTTGTACCCAAAAAACACATTTAATTAATTTTACAAATAACTACTTTTATGTCTTGTTTTTTTAAAATAATTCATAGATGAGTTTTGTGATCATCATAAATTTTAGAATAAAAAAATATCATCAATAAAAAAAACCACATACCTATAAAAATATTCAGTGAAAACACTATTGAAAATATATATCAATATATCTTGAGAATTCATCAATCTAAAGGGAAGAAACAGGTCTAATAATGTTCGTACCTAGTATAAAAAAAATTCAAGGGGATTCCATCATCCTCCTCCTTCAACTGATGGTACTGACACTTGACTAAAACTATAAAAAAAACCAATATACATGGAGCTGATCAAATAAGTCATTGATATGAGGCAACATATACTTATTCTTAATAGGGATGTTATTCAATTATCCATAGTAAATGGAAAGACTCATGGAAAAAACTATATTTATTCCAATAAAATAAGATTACCCTATAGAGAAGGATTAAGATGACTGAGAATTTTATCAAGAAATTCTTGTAATTGAATTCATTAATTAAAAAAGTACTTTTGAATACATTCAATAAGGTGGTTTTGAAATTAGATTAGAAATAAGAACTGAGATGATAATAAATTCAACTTCTTGTTCTGGTATAATACTATGAAACTCATCAATAAATCATATATTTATTATTTTACTACTATAACCTCAGTTTTCTAAACAGTTATCTTATTTCAAAAAATATGATAGAGATAACAATCATTTCCATATTTTTTTTGGATTTCATATTCTTGATATGTTATCAATCTTATGTATTGATTTTTATATTAAAATTAATTCTATTTTCCTAAAAATAAATTCTTTGTTTTTGAAATCTATCTTAACATGATAAATGAATTCCAATCTGTTCCTAGAATAACATCAATATCTACAATGGAAAATATAATAGGATTTCAATAGAAACCTCTTTTAACTATGGTAAAAAAAATATTTTTATAAATTATTATTGTCAAAATAGAATACCCATGAATTTTTACAAAATTTCATGAATTCATTTATTAAGGTGAAATTATTATATTGAAAAAATAATTTATAAAATGAGTGAATATTTAGGTCCTGAATCAAAAATTACATTAACACAATCTAAATAAATATGTCAGGTAGATGTTACTACTTCATTCTATAGCCCAACATCTACTTAATGTAGTTGGAGAGTATTTTTCCACACCCAACTGCTTATAGTATTTTTTCTTTCAATAATTTTTTCTCTTTTTCGGGAAGGCATATTTATAATGACATATATCATTACATTTAAAACATGTAAATGATTTATTACCAAAATTAGTATTACCACTACTAATATATTTAAATCCTTTAATCATGATCTATATTCCCAAACATGAAAAAACAATAGAACTTACTAGATTTCATAATACATTCCCCCAGGTGATTTTTTACCCCACCTATCACAAATAGAAAACATGAATTTCTTGCCTTTATATTTCATACATTCACTGTTTTCAACAAACAATAATATTAAAGGTTTAAAATTATAAATTATATGAATATAGTAAACAAGTTGAACCTCTGTTTTCAAGATCCTAATTGATTACAAATTCATAGTTAAGTGTGCTTGGCACAGACTAGTTATCGGGATAAGAGACCTCATGATATTATTCTAGGATGTGTTCAAGTGAGGACAAGGAACACTGAAAGAAAATGTGTTTTACGATGGGGAAAACCATTAGTTTGATTATACATTCGGGAATGTGCATTGGCCCTACGGAGGGGACCACCAATTTATGGGAGAACTGGTGACACCAGGCTGGCCATGACCTGATGACCATGTTAAGGTTGTGTGTCTGTAAAATTAATGGGTACTAGTTTTTAAATTAGTATTAGAGGAGGAGCCCAACCTTAAGTTTGGGGGCTTTTAATGGGTTGAGATATATGATCCATAAGTAGGACATTGTCCTCAGGGGGTGTTAATTTAAAACATTATAATTTTAAAGAGTCATAGCGGTAAATTATGTGATTCATGTAAATAAAGTGAACAATTTTTTACTTGACCCTAACTTATTGAAATACAAAATTAATTGTTATTGACTTGGTATAGTGATCAGGATGGGTGACCTCATGGGAAGTTTCTCTATGTGTGTGTGAGTGGGGAAAAAAGAACACTTAAAGAACAAGTGTTTTCTAGTAGGGGGAATCATTAGTTTTATGAAATATTTCAACATGTGGGCGGGCACTAGTGAGGGGGACATATGCCTATTAGGAAACTGGTGGAACCATCTTGCTAGGACCCAATGACCATGTTAACGTGGGGATGTCTATGCTATCATTGGGGCATAATGTTCACATTGTTTCTTATTACCTTCCTCTAGGATGACATTTTTTCATTACTTTAATAAAATACATAGAAATTAGAATAATTAATTTCTACTTTATCATCATAGAAAATAGTTTTCTCAAAACATTTAAATTCTAGAGTGTCTGAAGTTCCCCATGTTCTTGAATTTAATCATGCATAAAAGTGATTAATTTTATTTTCAAGATCACAAATATAATTTTTTGAATACTCTGCCAATTAGAGGATGTTTTCTTCATATAAGGCCTATAAATATTCTATATAACAACTCAATTCAATGAATTTGTTTCCATCATAATTCAAAAAACCATAGAAAACCCCTTATCAAAGAAACGATTTTAAATGTATCCATTTTCATAGAATCAATTTATTCAATTTCTCTTTCATTCATAACTATTGCCCATAATTGATCAGATTCTCCATCAAAATTGTAATAAAAAAGAGTTACTATTTGGTTCTATAAAAAACCTAGGAATTAAAATATCTTTTCCAAATATATAATCCATACCCATGTTTCCCCTTAGATAGAAGATACATTAAATGATAGAGGGTGATGTCTCATAAAAATCTCCACTATTGACAAGTTCCGTTGTGATAGATCTAATTTCACCAAATGATATATTCAACCACCAATATTAATAGTTCATGGCATAGTGTAAGCATTAGTGGTGGGAAATAAATCAAATATTAATTTGAATTAGAGCTTCTTGAATCCCAATGTAGGATAGTTTCATGTTAAATTTATAATTAATGTATTTATAACTAAGGTAAATGGTTACGTTATATTAGTAGCTATATTTGATAGAGAGATTTATCCTCTGAAAAAAACATATTGGATTACATTTTTTAAATTAGGAGGATCCAAGTATAGAATCACACTAGAAGTTATATACGTTTTCCCCTTTGATCTTTGAATGATGATAATTGATTTTAGGATTCTAGAATGGTGAATCAATTGCCTATAAATTTTCATAAACATTTATCCTCATTCCTTTATGATTGAAGGAATCTATTTAAAATTTATTATTCCTGATCAAAATAGAGGAATAAGAACACTAAATTAACAATTGATGGTTTATGGGGAAAACTGTTAGTTTGATAACCCATTCAGGCATGTGGGATGGCCCTTGAGAGGGGAACATGTGTCTATGGGGAAAATATTAGCAGATAGAAGGTAAATACTTGAAAAAAATGTTAATGTGTGGTGTCTATGCTATCAACAGGGTCCATTTTTTACATTTGTATCAGGGTATGATGCTAGACTTAAGTGTGTTGGAGCTGCCATGGTTGAGATGTAGGGTCCAGAATGAGGACATTGTTCCCTAAGGGGGGGAGTAAAATACCAAAATTCTAAAGGGTTAAAATGATAATTGATGTTACTAATGTTAAAATGTTTTACCTTTCTTTTCATGATCCTACCAAATCAGAACTTCAAAATTAAGCATGCTTGGTCTAGAGTAGTGATCAAGATGGATAACCACTATGATTTTTTAGAGGGTGTCTGTGACTGAGGACAAAGTACACTAAAATAAATATAATTAGAATGTGGGGATAATAATTAATCTAATGAACCTTTAGTGCATGTGGGTGGGCCCTAGATAGTTTACCTCATATCATCCATGCAACTGTTGGAACCTTGTAGGCAAGGACCGAACAACCATTTTAAGGTGGGGTGGATGGACTATCAGTGGGGCCTAATTGTTACATTGTTTCCCATTAACATCAACTTGGAACACCATTTTAATTGTTTTCAGGGAATATACGATAATAAAAATATTCCCTTTTTTACTTTATAAGAAGAGAAAACAGGTTTCTTATAAATTTTCAATTCATGAGTGGCCAAATCGCTCTAGTGTCTGGATTTAAAGCTGAGTAAAATTGATTAATTTTACTATCATGATCATTGGAATAATTTGGTTCACACTCTTCCAATCAAGGGATGTTTTCTTCATATATGGCAGATTTATCGTCCTCCTCTTACCTCCATTCCATGAATTTCTTTTCATCCTTAGTGAAATGACCTTATGAAAAATACTTATTAAGGAAAATGTATTTAAATTTTTCCCTTCAATGGAATAAATCTATTCCATGTCTCTATATTTATTAACCATTGACCTTAACTGATTGGATTCACCACCAAAATGCTTTATAGAATGTGTTACCTATTAGTTCCTAAAATAATCCATGACATTGAATATCTATTCTAGATATTTAATACATCCCTCAGTTTCCACTAAGTTAGACGAATCACTAAAATATAGAGGGATCCGTCTCAAAAAATGATCCACTATTGACATGTTATTTTTTGATAGATCTGGTTTATCTCTAGAAAACATTCCCCACTATTTATGAAGGTTCTGTTTACATTGTAAGTGCTAGTGGTGGGAGATAAATTAGAGATTAATTTGACACATAGCTTCATAAAACATAATGGAGGATGTTTTCAAATTAAATTTATAATTAATTTTTTTAAGATCAGGTAAAATGGATACCTCATATTAGTAATTTTCAATGATGAATATATTGATCTTCTAAGAAAACTATTCTTGGATAAAATTTATTGTATTAGATGGATCCAGGCATAGAATACCTCTAGAAGTGATACACATGTGCTCCTTTTATCACTGAGTGACACTAATTTATTTTTATGTGCTAGTGTGGTGAATAAATTATATTGCATTGTTCATGTAGATCTCTTACCATTCCTTTGATAATAAGGGAATATTTTTAAAAAAATTTATTCTTTAGAGGGAGATAAGAAGATGAATTGGGAGATAATTATGTTATTCTCAATGATTCTAAAATTTCGAAGAAAACCAAAACAATATACATTACCATATATCTATAGAGATAGGGTTTTAGAAATAATATTATTAAATTATATAATGATCCATAAATAATATTATTATCTTATTAAACCCTTCCAGAAAATAATTATAATAATATTTTATATCATCCACTAAAAAACATAGAGATAAATATTATTTACCATCTTGCAAAAACAATCATCAACGAACACGATCTTACTCCACTCTATTTCCTCATCTTTAATAAATATCTAATTAAATATTTAATTAAAAAGTTTACTCATTATTAAAAAAAATTATTCAATTAAAAAATATAAGAATAAATATTTATTAAATATTAATGTGATAAATTAAATTTTATATTAATAAATAAATAGATATTATTTTCCTTGTGAATATTAGAAACCACTTAAACATTATGGTAGTTATTCCTTTGTTTAGATAATAATACTTATTATAAATATTGGATTCTGATATAATATAAATTATATCAAAAAAATAACTTATCGTGAGACCCTCTAGAATTATTTACCATTAGCATTATATGGGATTACCTATAGTCATAGATTAATATCTAGCAATCAGTCATGAAACCCAAGAGAAAGACTATAATGATGCCATGTAGATAACCCTATAGGGACTCTTTCTAGGTAATACAATCGCTTCAACAATATATCTTATCAAGATGGTTGTAAATCGTTATCATCAACTGATATTATTGATACGTCTTTCTTTAATTATCTAAAATAAACACATCATGACACTATGATTATGGAATTTAATTGGAATGTTCTATTCCATTTGAAGGGATGAGATATCAAATTCCATAAATATGAAAATCATAAACCATTACTCATATTATTATTAATTACATGTCATTCCTCATGCATCCAATTTATCCAACTTTACAATGAATTATTATTGTCATGTCTTATGAAATACATCTGAGTGTTCATGTCATAACATGCATTAATAATAATATTAAAGTCAAAGGAACATTACACGTGATCGTAGATAAAAATATCCCATAACACCAAAGTATATGGAATTTCTCTTGTTGGGTCTGTTATCATAATCACTATTCATATAGAATACTATGTGTGAACTTCATGATAAGAACCATCATCTGCTTACATATTCTCATATCTGATTTTATATGTTCTATGTTCCCAATAATAGTATGTTATCCTATTATAAAGAAATACTTATCATATATCATCATAGAATCTAAAGGTTCTCATCATAGTAGGTAACTACTATGAGATATAAATGTGAAAGATGTTATAAGACATTAACACACCAATGTTATGTAGAATAATAATCAGTATGTGATAAGATATTTATATTAATATTTACTTCATTGAATATTATAGTAAAAAAGTACATATTATTTGTTTGAAGGAAAACACATATAAATAACTCCAAGTTGTACTAGACCCAATAACTAGAAAATGGGTTTTCCTAATATGTTAAAAATGCTTCTACCAGGTAATGAAATAATTGCTTGGACTACCACATATTCATGTTTATGTTTGGTTAATCCACATGTTTTTCAAGGATTCTATTTAAAGAAATATTACTATCTTGATTAAATCCTTCAATTAGTTTTATAAACAAGTTTTAACTTCTTATTCCCATGTTAGAATCTAGATATATTAATAAAATCCATAGCTAAGTCTTATGATAAAATGATTCATCTATTTCTTTTGGTATAACCCAAAATCAGAACTGGACTTTTCGAAACCACTACTAAAAATACATTAGAAGCCATAATATTCATTAATTTTTTTTGATATAGAATGCACTGTCCATTAATGTTTTTATTGAACATTAACTTATCCTTTTCTTTAATACTAAATCAAAATGAACCAACTGTAGACAAGTGTTCAATTTCCTTGATTACTAGTATTCTCACTACTCCAGACACCAAGAACTCATCCATTTTTATTTTTTAATGTACTCTTAGATAGTTTTAACAGAAACTCGATGAACTTATAATGGATTTGAAATTCACCAAATATGATTTATAAATAAGTAATATTAGTCATCCGTATATATTATATCATATGAGATGAATTCTAAGAACATAATCTTATGAAATTATTTCAATCTCTATAAACCCTTCATATGATGATGCATGTTCTAATATAAGGATTATATGCCAACAAAATCTCACTATTTAGTTTTCTCCACTTGTATTATATTAATACATTGTTAAAATATGTAATATGACTAGATTTTGAAAACCCATGGATTTATTTGGTAGATATTGTTCCCTAGAATAGGTTTTTATTTTAATTTATACATATATAAATTTTATTATTTATCTTAATAATTTTTAAGAGACCAAAACATTTCTATATTTTATAAACCTATATATCCAGAAAACTTATAATACTCCCACTAACAAGTTAGAGAGACATGTAACTCATTTTTTCCAAATGAATATTCTATGATATCTAAGAATTATTAATTTGTAAATAAATTTAGGTAATAAAAATACCATATTTAAATTTATTGACATCACTGACCCATTCTAGTATTTTCTAGTAGAAATATACCATAGAGTCTTATTTTTTACCACATGATATCAACATATTCCAAAAAAATCATCTAAATGAGGTGTCCTTGAAAATCAATATCCCAATATGATGATCATATAAATTTTATTTGATAAGTAAAATAAAAAAAATTTACATCATGTTAATTTTTATATGCTTTGACTTATCCTTTGGTTTTGGGGTTCTTTTTGGTTTTGGGGTTTTTAACATAATTTGGGTTTTATACTGTCATCTGGGTAAATTCATGCTGTGTAATGGGACTATATATTGTATAGTTATTGTTAGGAATATGTGTTGATTATTTTCAAGGTATTTGAAGGTTACACACTATGTACATGAATTTAATAACTTTTAAAAGGAAACCCAACTTTTAATAAAAAGTCAACAATTTTATCACCATGTCCAGCCTTCAAGGATTATATGATGTCTAGTAGGATTACACACCATTTAACTCTCCTGATTTGTGGATTCATGTGTTATGATCATCTAATATCCTTTTTTTCTACCTGAAACCATCTTACTCAGAACACATAGCCTTCCATAAGAGATTTTGGATCATCTAGACACATTTCATTCATGGATAAAATAAACATAGACCTCATTCAATCTGCTCTAGGTAATTAGATATCCCACAATGTGTTTTCTTCCAATATATCATTATCTCGTCCTAACAGTTTTATAGGTCATCAAATATTTTATGGATCTAAAATAATCTTCACTGGATCTTGATTCTGGGTTTTATTTCATGATCTCCATTGCCTTCAATTTAAATTATCATTCTCAATGTGAGTGTTTATTTGTTATATCTGATTATAGGTATGTTGTTCCATAATTATTTTCCCTACAATTGAATCTATTAATTTCCTGAAAAAATTAAAATTTGTTTCTAATTATTTTGAAGACATGGGTTTGATCCCTTATTTGAAATGGGCATGAAAATTGAAGAAAGCCCCAAATTTTTGTGGAATTGAAATTTGGGGTTGATTTATGATAAATTTTGGTTTCATTTTCGAAATAATTTTGATAATATTATTTGATGATTGATCTTGAGAAATTTATTTAATTTAAATGTGATTTGAAATGGAATGAAATGTTGAAAACATATGATTTGGGTTTGACATGAACAAGGCATCTTGTAAACTATAATTGTAAAATATTGTTTTAAAATGCTTTAAAATTATCAATTATCAATTTTATTGATTGATTGACGGTAGAAATCACATGGGATCCTGTTTAGTTAGTATGTTAATGTAATTTTTTCTATTGTGGGAGTGGATATAATTTCCCCCAAATATGGGATGGTTGATATTAAATTGACCATATATTGGATTTGATGATAGTAGGTTTCCCTTATAATGGAGTGGGTGATAGTAATTTTCTATTAAGTGGGTGTTCATATCGATCCAGAATCACTGATGAGATGTGTGATGTTCTTATAGATAGTAATTAATGTACTACAAGGAATTTTACCGTGGTTCTATGAGTTTTTTAATTTGATATTATGTTTTTTTATTTAGGAAACTATTATATTCATGAATGTTGATATATATAAATCGTGTTATTTAATATTTTCTTATAAATATTTTAAGGTTTTTTGATATACCTCCCATATATTTGAATGAAATAGTGTTTTGTTTTATATATGAAAATGGAATGACATGCCAAATTTTGTTATATTTACATCATATATGGTTTATTGTTTTTAGAATTGATTATGAAATACTTGATGAGAACCTACAAGGATTTATATCCCATAGCACAACTTTTCCTTTATGTGTTTGTATGTTTTCTTATGCCATGTCTGAGAAATGGGAATACACATGTTGGAGTGGGTTGATGTTCTTGATCCTTTGTCCTCTGAGTGATGAAGGTGACCATTTGGAATATTATCCACTCATTTCATGGGGAGTTTTGAGTTTTATCTTTTAAGATAATGAGTACATTGATGATGTACTACTCTGGGCATTGTTTTTCCTATTTTTATGGTATTTTTACCCCTGGAGTATTGAGCATACTGATTTTTATCTTTTATCTTATACTATTTTTTGGAAAATTTATTCCCTCTTTGATCCTGTAGGTTTCTAGGTGCTAGTCACCAAATCGTGGGGATCAGGATTTCTCGTTGGGTCATATCAATGATTTATTGGTAAAAGGTTACTAAGTTATCTAGAATAGTTCTACAAAAGTGGTATCATAGGAGGATAAAAATATTTCATTGACGTTAGTATATAGTTTGGGATGTCTTTTGGGGCATTGGAGGTACCTGGGAGAGAGTGTCTAGTCTCCTCTCATTATAATGAGCCTTATGTCACCATGGGTGTTTGAGTATGGGAATCTTGATAAATAATTTTATATAATTCTAATATTTTTCCTAATTTTGATTTGTATAGATTGAAATCCAAATCTTGATATTTTATCTTACGAGATTGTTTTTGTCATTTCCCTTATTTGAGTTATTTATCTGGGAAATCTTCTGATGTCTTCAATGTTTTTTGTAGATGTTATATAGTTTCATGACTCTAATAAAATGTTTGAATAGTCTCTAAGAGGAATATACTGGTGATAATTAGTGAGAAAATAATCCCGTGGACCAGAGTCTTGTTGAGATTATTGTGCATGATATTTAATCTCTATGACATGATCCCACAACTGTTCTGATTTATTATGAAGTTGAGGAACCTCAAAGGGATGAATCTTTGAATTAGGCCAAGATTTATTTCTCTATTACCCACCTAGGATATATATCTCTAATTATACTCAAGAGTCTTAGAACTAGTTTATAAATTAATAAATTCTGTTTGATTTATTAGAAACACTTGATTTGATTAAAGTGAAATGCACCACCATCAATCTAGAGGTACCTTGACGAATATTGTTGTATTTAATGGTGTTAAAGAATAATAATATGGTTTAATTTTGAGTTATTTTCACTGATCTGTTCTATCTTGAATCGTTGGTGTCGGCTAAGGCTATTGAAATGTTTAAAATCAAATAGGCTAACAATACCGTGAAGGAGTACGTAGACCGACATTCCACTATTTGGAAATTTCCACATGAGATTGTATTTATTGAGAAGATTAATAATCAAATGTTTGATATGGGTGTTTTACCCAATATATATTATAAGGGTCTCTTACTGAAGCCTGAATCTTATTATGACCTGATAGATATGGATCTGATGGTTGATCTTGACCTAGATTATAATTTAGGTTTTATGGGAGTTCCTCTCCTAGTTGTAGTTCTATAATTTTCTTATAAGAAATTTGAAGAGTTATGAGTCTCTTAGTGGTTCTCAATAATAGGTATCCTCTAGTCCTCATGTAGTGCCCACAATATGACCCTTAACATTATTCTAGTATTTTAAGGTTTGGTATATCATATTTGTTTATACTAAGGAGCCAAAGACCATCAATTCCTATTGTTTATCAGGACACTTAAAGAAATTATTCCATTTATTTTATCCTCCGTACATTTTCCAAAACTCATTAGAACCTTACAGTTCTCTAGTGAAAATAGATTCTTCAATATCTAAGGGGTTCTGAACATATTCATCTTTAATGAAGCTTGTTTACGTAGTTGAGGATTATCCAGTGGAAGTTGATAAAAGTAATGTGAATATGAGATGTACCATCACTATAGATTCATCTTTAGTGACAATATTATTTGATACTGGTTCATCCCAGTCATTTGTATCAAATCTTATAGTGAACCTTCTAAATATTTATATATATCATTCAACTTATGTTATGGATATTTCTATACCCCTTGGAATGAAGAGAGAGCATGGTATCCATTTTCTTGCTTGTGTTTTCTCTTCATCATAGATTGATCTTTACTAGTATTTTCTTGTTCTTGATATGAAATCTATTAGCATGATTTTTGGGATGGATTTTCTCATTACTAGAAACTCTGGAATTGAGATCTATATTAAGTATATTTCCTTTACTACATCAAATGGGGTGTTCTATATCATTCATGGAGAATTTTACCTAAGAATGAGAAGATCCCTAACTTATTATCCTGAGCATGGGAAAGTAATAACATTTTTTCATTTGATCTGATGAATGAATATTTGAATGATGATCTCCCTCATTTAATTGTTGTGTTTCCAGATTCATTTCCTTATGGTTTTTCTCGTTTTACACTAGTAAGAGAGGTATATTTTTCATTTGATTTATTATATGTTACTCATCTGATTTTTATTACTTCTTACCACATAAAACCAAATATAATTATAGAGTTGAGTCTAAATTGGATGACATTCTAGAGAAAGGATTTATTGGCCTGAGTGTATCTCCTTGATCAAAACCTCTTCTATTTGTTAAAAATTTTGAGGGAACAATTTTCCTTTTTATTGATTACCATATGATCAGTTGAGTAATATTGAATAAAAAGTATCCATTACCATGGATATATGATCCGTTTGAGTAGTGTAATCGGGTGAATTAGATTTCGAAGATTGAACTTTGGTTTGGTTATCAAAATATGAGAATAAAGTAATTTTACATTCTAAAAACTACCTTCTAGATCAGGTATGGCCAATATGAGTATATTTTAATTCCATTTGGTCAAACCAATTCTTCTTCACTCTTTATAGCTTTGATGAACATGTTATTCTATAAGTATCTTGATACTTATGTCATGTTCTTAATGGATAACATTTAGGTTTATTCTATGTACAAGTAGGATCATATGTGTCATCTGAGAGAAGTTCTGAAAATGTTCAAAAATTATTGAATCTATCCCAAGCTATCAAATTTTAATTTTTTGATTCAACAAGTGAATTTCTTGGGAAACATTGTCTCAAAACATAGTATCTCAGTTGGACCTACAAAGGTTAAAGATGTTATGACATAGTAAAAACCATAATTTTTTCCGATATTCAAAGATTATTAGGTAAATAGAGGTATTATCACTGAATCATAAAGGATTTCTTGATGTTGGATTCCATAATGAACACTATCATACAAAAATGAGTGTTGTTTGTATTGTGTGATAAATTTCATATTTCTTTCATTGAGCTAATAAATCTTCTGTTTTATACACTGGTGTTGAATCTTCTATAATCTATGAACGACCTTATGGTCTTTTGTGACACTTCAAGTGCATATTTGGGATATTTTATTAAATAGGTGGATCATGTGGCAGCTATGATTCTTGTTATATTTTTCCACATAAGAAAAACTATCTATCCCATGACCTTGAACCCGTAGCTGTGAAGAATATTAAGAGTTGGAAATATTACTACATTAGATAAAGTTTAACCATTTATTCTTATCAAAATATCAAGAGTTATATATTCTCCCAAAAATATTTAATTCTATATTTGAGGTGTCATGTGGTGTACTAGTAGTCTTCTGATTTTGACATCCCATATACCCTGTGGAATTGGAATGTCATTGCAAATAATTCTAAGTAGGAATCTTCTAACCCATTCTATGAAAGAGTCATAATAAGAGTGAATCTTTATATATATTTTTTCCAATTTCATTTAAAATAATAGGATGATGAGGTGAGGGTTTCATTAGATAGTTTTTAGTTAACATTTTTTCTGCTCAAGATTATTCTATTGAAGAAATGAAATTATGATGAATACTATGGAAATAGGAATATTATGTATGATTGGGAGACCATTGGTGAGTCCTCATTCTCTATGAAAGTTATTGTATGTTTTGAGAACTAGTGCATTGTGCCTTTTTTCATGAGGAGGGCTGTGATGGAATAATTTATTAGTTCTCAGTTGGAAATGCACACCATTAACACGAATATGTTTTTTTTATATGTAGAAAATATTATGTTGGCTATGTATGATATGAGACATCGCTAACTTTTTTTCACATTGAAATATTTTTCAATAGGTCACGGTTGATCACTAGAAATTGTAATGATTCATCCAACCCCTTCCAGTGATGACATGAATTTTTGATGATATTTATATGAAACAATTGTTTGATTTTCTATGTACCAAATTAATAAAGAATATGATATGGCTATGATCGATTATATAACCAAAGAATTTCACTTTATAATCATTTGTGATACAAAAAAAATCGAGGAGTTGGGAAATATCTATGTGAATAATATTCTTCATTTTAATAAAGATTGATCTTTTATTGTCTTAGATAGTGATCCTCATTTTTCCTATATTTTTTTAAGAGTAATTAAAAAGGGGTTGATATATTAGGTTTATTTGAGAATGATTTACCATCATTAGATTGATGGAAAAATAGTGTGGCTATACATATTCTTAATGAAATGATTCATGCTTAAATAATTGATTTTGATAGAGAATGTGATGAACCTTTTGGAATGATTGAGAACTATTATAGCAATAGTTACTAGTCTATGATTAGAATAGATCCTTCTAAGGCCTTGTATGTCATGCCATGAAAATATTTATTTATTTTTTTCAGATATGAGAGAAACTTATTTGGTTAGAATTAGTTTGGTCCAAGAGAAGATGATAATGATTCTGTTGATTAATACAAGAATGTCAACAACATAAAGATGACACAACTGTTATATAGATCATTATCAAGGACTATTGGAGTTATTTTTTGTATTTTTTTTGTTCATGATAGTTTCAACTTGGTTGGGTCACTAACAGCTTTGGAGGGAAGTAAATCTTACTCCTCAGTTTGTGGGGCCTTTTAGGTTGTTGATTTGTTATGGAAAGTGGCTTTGCATTTAGCATTTCCATCAATATGGATATCAATACATAATGTGTTCTATATATCATAGCTTCTAATGTATCATTCTAACCCAAATGATTTCTTGATATGAGAGGATAATACCTTTGGTATATGTTCTATGGAAGCATGGTTTTAGCTGAATCCTTTTTTTTAATTTTCAAAATATCAACTTTGTGGGCTAGTGGGAACTTTACAAAATTCCAGATTCAAAATTCAAAACATCCCAAAAATCAACATTCATCCTTCTAAACAACCCACATATAATTCCACATTAAAAGTTCAATTTGAATTCCATAAACACTCCTCCTTCCTTGCCCCTTACCCGAATAGAGGCCATACGAGGCCAACTTCATCATCACCGCTACTCAACAACATTGAAACCATCTTCACTAGAACCGTTGCACCACACCAGAAAAAATGAATCATCATAGAAGCTCACAACATGAGCCCAAACCCGATTCACCCCAAACAGTAATCATCCAAAAACACAAGTAACCTTCACCAGAGTCTTGCGTGATGACAAGAGGGAGTCGACCCTACCTCCTCCGAAGCACCACTGCCAGATCAAAGCACACCAGAGAAAACCACGAGACATCATCCCAAAATCCATCCAAACAGAATAAAATATGAAAAAATGAATAACAAAATAAAACCATCACCAAAACACCAGAAGAAAATCCAATCACAAACAAGGTCAAGATCCCACTGCCGCCATCCATAACACCTGCAGAGGCCACTTATCTGAGATGTGGGATATTGAGACACTAATTATTGTATAGTGGCCTCTTATATTTGATACAAAACTTATTGATACTATTTAAAGGGATATTGTGTTCTTATGGTGTGGAGGATGTAACATCATGTTACCTTTCATAAGGTATTACTTGTACATTATTCTTGGGATTCCTTTTTGATTTTGGGGTTTTCAGTAAAATATGAGTTTTCTAATGTTTTTTGGGAAATTAAATTCTATGTAATGGGATAACACATCATGTAGTTTTTTCGAGGAAAATTCCATAAATATTTTGTTTAATGTTAAAGGTTACACATCAGGTACATTAAATTCATGATTTATAAAGGAAAAATCAGCTTTTAATAAAAAATAGATTCTTTCTCTGTGTTTTCAGAATTCATGGTTTACATGATGTGTAATATATTTAAACTCTTTGTAATTCATATGAGTTGTGGTTTTATGTTTCTACTAATCTGATTTACTTTTTGGACCAACATCCCTCCCTCTCACGACCCAATTCCTTCTCTAGGAAGTTTTTTATCCTCAAAAACCATTTCCTTCATGGATCAAAGTGACATTGTCCTATCACAATATCTTCATGGTAAATTGATCTCCCCTCATGTGTTTTTATCTGATCTATCATTATATCTTCATTATATTTTTATAGATCATCAATTATTGAAAGGGTCTAAACTCATTTTCATTGGATCTAGATTATTGGTTTCATTTGTATATCTTCTTCACATTCGATCTACATTAGAATTCATATTGTAGGTGTTGATTCATGATCTATGATTAAATGTAAGTGATTATGTCATTGTTTTATAAAATTGAAACCATGGATTTATAGTTTAAATTTAAATGATTTATTAATTGATTTAAAAACATGGATTTGATCCATGATGTGAAATCGGCATGGAAATTTTTTAAAACCACAATTTCAATGGAATTGAAATTGATGGGTGGATTTATGATAAATCATGGCTTAATTTTAAAAATTATTTACCTAAAATTATTTTTTTGTAGACCTTGAAAAAATGGATTAAATTGAAAAGTTAATTGAAATGGAATAAAATGATGAAAACCGATGATTTGGTGTTGAAATGAGAAAAGTCATTTTGGAAACTGTAATTGGAAAATTTTAGTTTAAAATGTTTTAAAATGATTGATTTCTAATTTTATTGGTTGTTTTACTGATTGAAGCACAAGGGAGATTGGATATTTAGTATGTGTGTATAATTCTCCCTCATGTGGGAGTGGATGTAATTTTACCATAACTGTGATATGATGGAAATAATTTTACAATATGTGGGAGTGGATAGTAATAATTTTTCTTAAAGTGGGAGTAGATGAATGTAATTTTACCTTAAGTGAGATTTCATATCAAGACATGATCACTGATGAGATGTGTGAGGTTCATATGGCCAGTAAAAAAATTTACCGTAGGTCATTTGACTATGGTCCTATGACTTGATTGAGTTGACATACATTTCACGGATTTATGGAACAATTTTATTCATTCCAACTAATTTATATAAATTGTATTATATAATATATTCATTTAAGCTTATTTGAATGATTTTTGATATAAGTAAAATAAATTTGATTGAACATGTTTTGTTTTAAATATTCAAATTAAATTACATGAATTTTTTTATTTAAGTTGATATCATAAACGATTTAATATTTTTGGCACTAATTATAGAACACATGGTGAGACCCTACTAGGCTTTATATATCACACCCTTCCTTTTCCTTCTCTTATTGGATGATTTTATAATTCCTAGTCTAAGAGAAGGTTAGGATCCTATTTGAGGAGGTTTATGTTCTTGATCCTTTAGACTCAAAGATATGGAGGTGACAAGGGGAGATGCTATCCACTAATTACACAGGATTTTTGTGTTCTATCTTTTAAAATACTGAGTAATTTTATGATGTAATTCGTTGGGTTTTGTTTTACATAATATTTTTTGTATGTTTTCCTATTAGAGTGTTGAGAATACTGACTTGAATATTTTACCTACCACTTTTTTGTGGAAAATTCATTCCCTCGTTGATCGTGAATGATCTTAGGTACTAGTTATCAACCCATAGGGAATGGGAACACCCTTCGGGCCAATTTACTGTCGTCTTGGGTATTAGGTTACCAGGGTATCTGGGATGGCTCAAAAAAAATATTTTAGTCATGATGAGGGGTAGACATGTTTTTACATATAATAAACCTTTCATTATTATATTATTATATGTTGGTACTATCTTGCACTATTCATTTCAATTTTCTCATGAATACTCTCTAATAGTATCAAGTCCTAGAAACCGAAAAAAATATGGAGTCCTTGTATCATGATACATTGAAGGTATCTATTATATAATAATATCTGAAGAATAAGAAAATTATAAATATCATAAATATCATAAATAAATAGTATTTCAATAATTATTACTAACCTTTAAATGTGGTAATGGAAAAATTAATGACATCAGTTTATAAGGCAACAATCTTCCGTACACACGAGCAACGATTTAATAAACCATTTGATAAAAGTGTGGGTAGTTGTTGGTTAAAATATAAAAATAACATTATATCAGTGTATAAATTATACTTTGGTTATTATATATGAAATATTTAAAAATAATTTTAGGTGATTGAGTAAAAAATAAAACAAATAGCTTCATTGATTAATGTTACCTCTTATTTGTGTATGTGGTTTTGGTGTACACCAAAGACATTATATGGTTGTATTTATGAAAAAATAAATAATTATAGGATTATATGTGGGAATTTTATAATTTATTTTTTAAGGTATTTTCCAGAAAAATTGTTTTGAATGGTTGAAGAGGCGGTGGCATTTTATAAGGGAGGCGAGTGGCAGACTTGTTAATTTTTGAATGAGATAATTCATCCCATGTTTTTTATGTAAATTGGATCCCATGATAGAAATATGTCAATAATATAAGGGTTAAGTTATAAATATATCCATAATATGGGTATTGTTCAGGTTTATAGGTCATTTATCCCTTATGTTTAATGTTTTTCCCTTAATAAACTTATTTTTCTTGTAATCATCATGATTAATTTATCAATTTTCACTAATAATTATAGTCAAAAATTAATTTGGCGCAATTATAAATTGTAATTTATTTTGATTCCAAAAATTTAATCCATCTTTTAAATTATACTTTTATAAGTCTCAAAATTTAATTTAATATTTAATCTTACAGGCGAGATGAGATAACAAGTTTTTAATGTGGAAAAGTTCCAAAGTTTGAAATGTTTTAATATAAAATTTCAATGTGAAAATGATTAAAATGGAAAACATTAGATATATTAATTTATTATTTAACTAATTAAACTTTAAAACCAATAGGGAATTTAATTTTACATTTTGAATAAATTACACTAAAATTCAATCAATATTTAAAACTCTTTATTTTTCAATATTCATCAAAAGATTAAAATTCTCAGAAAAATAAAACAAAATCACCATAAGACAATTGTTATATTAATTTATAAAAATGATGTTTTATTTTATCAAATTAATTTTATAAATTTTGGGAACATTATTTTTAAAATAACTGAACTATAAAAAGGTGAGAAAACTATTTTATAGAAAAAATAGTTTTAATTGTAAAATTCGATTATTCTTATATATTTTCTAGAAAAAATAAGTTGAATTTTAAATTTTAATTGGATATAAAATATATAAATTTCATTAAAATATTTAACAAAGATTTACTTGGTTAATTTATATATATAAATTATACTTGTGCACGAATAATGTTTTTTAGAAAAAAGAAATCTTTTATTTTAAAAAGTGTTCTATTTTAATTTCTAATTAATTGGTCACAAATGAATTATATAAACATGTGTAAAAAATATTTTCATAATATATTTGATTCTATTTATAACATTCATTCCAATTTATAGTTGATAAATATCATTTTAAATAATAGTATCATTACTATAGAGTGGTTTTTCAAAACCCAGTCTTGCAGGTAATGAAACATATTGAAGGACCTTCGTATTGTATGTAAAGTAATAAATATTTATTATTGTCTGTACTCTATGATAATATTACTGTTGCGTGTAGTATAATATTAACTTGGAGTTTCAAATAAAGAATGGTTAACTTGGTATAGTCTACAATTCCAGTAATCAAATAAATCTAATTATTCAAAAAAAGAAATTCATAAAAAATAATGGTGTTCTAATGAAGTTAAAAGAATTTCATGTGGATGTTATAGAGTTCAATAAATAAATAGGATGAGTATAATTAATTATTAACATATTGGATTCATTTTATATACAATACATAATTCCCTTAGCTCTATCACTTAAATAAAATTACTTATGATCTTGGACCTCTCCATAAAACAGAATTAAAAGCTAATTGGGATACTCAAATACTTCTCCTGTCATCACAAATTTTTATCTTTTAGGTGAAGAAGATTATAAATTCATATATATATTAATGTAATGGAAACAAATTATATGAAGGATTGGATTTGATTTAATAGCTATAATCCTTACCGTATATAATCATGAAGTTTATAGAGAAAAAAATTAAAATGATATATGAACCCGTAGATATTCTTAACAAAAACATTAAATGAATACATAAAAAATAAGAAACTAAAAATCTATATATTTTATTAATATTTTCTATCGTAAACTGTCAATGGGTTAAGGCATAAGAATTATTACCCAAAATTGGTTGGATTATAGTGTTCAGAAATGATAATGTGTAATTCATACACACTAAAATAGAAAAAAAAATAGAGAATTTTTGTCTACTAAAAAAATTAAAGTATTCAACAAGAAATGATTGTTTCTCATTGGAATTAATAAATAAAATTTTCAAATATTAGGCATGAAGAGTTTTTTTTATTTTCTTGATGGATATTATAATTATAATAAAAAAATATTCACACTAGAAGACTAAATAAAGAGCACATTTCAATTATTTATATAATATATTTTCTTATTAGTGAATTCCATAGGAATGTACATTGTACTAACCTTATATTAGTGATACATGATAGAAATATTCCATGATATGATTGAATATTTCTTAGAAATATCCATGGACAAAATTTAAATATATGAATACTTATTTAATGATTATTTTGAACATTCCAATAATGTAATTTAATGTTGTGAAAAAATCTCATATGAAACTAGGAAAAGTATCACTACATGATAAAATATGGTATAACATTAGGCAATGAGATATCAAATAAATAAATTGATTTTAACCCAAATAATATTAATATAATTTTTGAGAGACACATTCCTATATCTATTTATTATATTTAATATTTTATTTACAATATAAATTCTACCTAAGCATTATTGAGTATTTTTGTATTAACTTCTACTAACTAAATTCCAAACTGTAAAAATGTGCCACCTTTATATTTTGGATTAAATGTAAGAAATATTTACTATTAATAAGGAAACTATTTTTAGATTTATTGATAATGGCATCACAATATTGACATCAACTTTTTGAATTGATATGTGATGTAAGTGATTAAGAAGTAAGTTTTAAAAAATTAAAAAGAAAAAAATAATATTGTTAAGATGATTTATTATGATATTCATACATTTAATCATACTAGACACTAATTCAAAGAAAATAAAAATGGATTATTAGTGGTAGTGTTCACATTTGATAAATTATGGTTATAATTATTATTCTCAAAATAAATTCTATAAAAAAGTTACACTACCCTATAAATTCTAAGGAGTAAGAAGGATTCCATTATAAGATTCATTTGGGGGATTCAAATATACCAAATAAATTTAAATTGAAATTATTTTTAAAATTAGGTTTGCGTATTTCATATATGATCATTCTTTTACACATGAAACTCAATAAAAGTAACATTTATATTGAAATATTAGATGTACTATTCCATGGATTCTATCAAATTATGGTTTGATTATATCAGGAACTACATTGCATAAAGTGTGGGGTATATTAATTTTTCAAATAATAATAGACATTTGTTTCTAATTATGTAAAATAATACTACTGAGCTCATTTTTTCATTTGAAGGTTGTATGAAAAAAAAATTAAAGGCGAATTCATGACGATAAATATTCACATTTTTTGAATATTAATCATTATAGAAAATAAGGAAGACAACATACTGATAATCATTCAATAATTATTTTGATGTAAGGTTGTTTATTGTGGATAAATTTATATCAAATAAATCATAAAATTTTCAGTGACTGCAGTAATTTTCCAAGAACTAAAGAAATAAGTATAAAACATGATATTCAATAATAACTAATTATGGGTGTTGAGATTACTAATATATGAGGAAGAGACATTATGATACATTTTTCATAATAATTTGAAAAATCCTACATTATTGTCTCTTTTGAGAATATATCGAAGTGGGTGGAAGAGAAAACTTATATTTAAAACATAACTCAAGAGGTAATTAAATTCCAAAAATTTTATATATTCACCAATTTGGTATTTTAAAACTTGTCATTAGTGAACATGGTACAAAAATTAATAATTATATGTATTATAATATTAATGCTCTCTATGATTATTACCATTATATGATCACCCCATTAAAGATTCTAAAAAATTACAAACCTAAAATTCTAAAGTATTATATTAAAAAAATTATAGAGAAATCACTGAATATTTTATGGAAATATTTGGTTAGAAATTTTTATGATGCTCTTTATCCTTAGGAAAAATAATAAAAAACTCAAATTAGATTTCCCATTCAGTACATAGTTTTTTTGAAGACATTTATTATCCAATGATGAGAGAATAAAAAGCATATTTTATTATGAAAATAATACACCTTAATTTCAAATATAATGAAATATTATATACAAATGATATTGACGAGTTTTTATGATAATATTATACCAATTCTGTGATTTATAAATCTAAAAAATGGGTATTGAATGGTAAGATAAATTTTGGGGTAATTTATCTAAACATATTAAATTTATTCCATATAAATTTAAAACTAGTGTTTTTACATGTAAACTAAAATCAATGTGGCTTAGGCCTTATGTGGTATTTATAATTATCACATTAATTCCATCAGGATTTCAAATGGAAGAAAGTTGTGCTTTTGATTTTTATTTACAATGGATAAAGAATTATCATACTAAAAACATAATAGGATGTTCTAAATATATTTATTTGAAATAATAAAAAATCCCTATGGATAAAAATTTTAAACATAGAGTTGATCTAAAGGTAACACTAATTTTTTATAATTTCAATGATATATATTTATAAATTCTCAGCTTTGTGTTTATCCAATGAATATGAATCACACTATTGAATAATATATAAAGATAAATATCTCTTATGATATGTAAAAGTAGGACTGAAAGAAGAAATTCAAAATTCCCCATGAGTGTTTCTTTTTTATGTGGTTTATGAAACTAAATAACAAGTTAATATATTATGATATCGATTACTTTTAAATGTGAAAATAAATATTATTAAGAATTATGAGAATATAGACCCCAAAGAGTACAGTCCCATATATATATTAGAATAATAATATTAAGCATAGCACTTTATGGGAATAAAACTATAATTAGTTATTATCCATAGAATTGGATATTAGGTTTTTTAAGAAATAACAGCTCACATATAGATCCATCATATTTCAGTGATAATAAAGTGGATTTCTATTATTATACATAAAATTATTATCAGAATGATAATTATATTATATTTTATTTCTTATAAATTGATGTAAATATATTGTGTCACTATTAGATTATTTTTCACATAACTCATTTTTGGAGATTCATAGGAAAAATAATTCCTAAGGATAATAAGAAAACCTAAAAAACAAAGTGTTATATGTATTTCTATATTTTAAACATGTATACATTTTTTCTATAGTCATAGTGTGAGCACGTGATTTTCATTTCAAATTGATTTAATCATTTATATCATTATCATTTACTATTACTCTTTTTATACCATGGTTATGAAAATGTTTTTATAATACATGTTTTATTCTTAGACTTCTATTTACACCCATTTTCATCTGTATTATCCAATATGATACTTCAACAACCAAATGGTCATTGGTCCAATTTTTGATATATATATATATATATATCTTTTTTGATAACATATTTTTCCATTATATAGATTATAGAACTCTCCATGCATGTCAATCAAAATTATTATAATTATTTTTTTCATCAAAATGATCAAGTCCCTTTTTTTGTTTTATTTACCACCATTTTGACCCAATGGGAAACCCTCATGTTTTTATCATCACATTATTATTTGAATTGATAAATATGTCATTAAATATGAGCTCGAATCCTTATACATATGTAACCATATATTACATATTCTCATGATAATTTTTCAATAATTGTGTGGAGGATAGGGACTTTCAAATAAATGGTTTTTGAGGGATAGTGAGTTAATTGATTCACATAGATAGGCCTCTAATATATTTTTTCATATTTCAATCCACAATATCTCTATTCATATCTCAAGCATACTTTACAACGGTAAATATATTTTCTTGGTTTAAATTATGAGTAAATATTGTTGTTATTTTATATAATTCCTCTCATCAGTGAATTCCTATAATAATGAAAAACCTTTTACAAAAAATTAAACAACATTATATGATATATTTTTAAAAATATTTTATGGAGTATGATATTATTTAATTTTCTATATTGGTAACTATATTATATTTATTTCTCTGGGTTTTAGAGAAAATCTATCCTAATCACCAACTCAATCTTTCAAATGTGTAGAAATGATTATATAAGATAGGGTTAAAAATCCAAGTATATTAAGTGGGTTACTTCCTAGAATCTCTTACTAAAAATTGGAAGATGCAAACTAAATCCTCCAAAAGATAAATAGTTGAAAAAACTCATTACCTACCCCAATGATATCTAAAAATCAACTTTACTATGACATTATCACCAAATCCACATACAAAAATATTACTTTAATGATTATAAAATTATATAAATATGGTACACCATGCCATATTGCACATTGATTTTTTCACCCTCACGTCCCCACGACATACATTCTGGTGTTCTTGCCCCTTTTATATCGATATAACCACATATAATATAACCACATAACCAACCCAACTATATATCCAAACCACATACTACATTTCTCATCCACAACCACATACCACCATAGAACCACATCTTTAGAATATAACCACATTATTGCTTCATCATCCCAGCTACACACCAAATACTAATAACAATGAACTTCATGACATATCAATACAATGAGTAGATAATATATATAGAGATACAGACTGCACCCCCATTAATACCACCAAAAATGTAGATATTGTGAGAAAACCTAAAGCCAAATACATTATATGGGTGTCATTCACATTACCTTACTCAAGATGTGGTGGAAAATAAATAAACAAACAATGATGGATGTATATGAATACAAACAAGCCCAAACTAGTGTCAACATTCAGTATCAACACCTTTATAACTTCTTCCCACATCCAGTTCTCCTTCATCTTTCAATAATAACATGTACCTCCTCTAACCATAGAAAACATCATTCACACAACATCCAAACATCTACTTCATTTTAAAATTTCATAACCACATTACACATTAACTATAAATAACCTACCTTAATTTATTATAAATATAAATTTAAAAAATTGTATGACCATATATTTTTTCTTTAAAGATCAACTACTATATTTCATTTCAACTACTTCAGTTTATATTATTTTATTTTTTATTTATTCTATATAACCCATTCCTATTCCAAATTTATTTAATTAATTTATATTATTATTGTAACCACTAAATATCACTGAAATAATGAAAAACCAACCTCGATATCCTCATCTCACCATTACCCTAACAAATCAAACACAAAACCCACAACAGACCTCATCTATTAAAATAGAAAAAAAACACATATCAAACTCTTCCTCCACCATAATAAAATAACTATAACAAATCCTCTACTACTATCAGAACAAAAAAAACACAACTTACCACCACAATGAGTAACCAACCCTTCAATTTTTAATTATAATGTATTTAACAATTAAATTTTTTCTCAACATCATTAAAAACTTATACTAGATATTCATATTATCCTTTTTATGAACCATTGATAAATCATTACTAATTTTAAAAATAATTTAATATTTAAACAAATCATATTAATATGATATCTTGAAGAATAATCAATAACAATGAAATAGTAACATAGATAATGGGTAAAAAATATTCCATTTTATTTTATTTTTAATTCATTTATTTATCATGGTTTGGATAATCTCATTTCCTCATATAAGAAAATCACAAGATTGATTAATCCAAATAAACATAATAATAAAATATAGAGAATCTGAATCTTCAATTTCCCTTAGTTATTATACTATCACAATAACATTATCAGAAGGAATTGATAATAAATCACCACCAAACACATAAGTAATTTACAACAACATTATAAATTATCTCCTCATCAAACCATTGGCCAATCATCAGTGATATCACAGGAAACAAAAATTATAGACTAATTGAGAAATAAAAATTAAATTACAGATAAATAGTGTAATAAATGTGGATTTAAATTAACCCTAGATCACATGATACGAAATACATGAATTACTTGACCATAAGGATCAAACAATGTTCCTACAATGACCAAAATTAGTGTAAATGGAAGCAAGGGTTCATGGATTGAAAGGAATAAAATGGAAACCGAGAAATATTTTGAATTTCTAATTATAAATGATAAATAAATTATTCTATGTAAACCCATCATTGTTTAATAATGAGTTAATCTAATGGTACGTGATGGAGGAATGAGGTTCCCTCATAAAACCGTCTTTAAATAATCATGATTCTCAAAAGTCTACTCCCAGAACCATGATTCTTCCTCAATAGCCAACACTCCATAATCAATGAAATGGGTATCCCAATAAAGATAATGTCTATTTTGTTCCACATAAAAATATCATGGATTGAATCTATCTTTGGAGTAAGATTTAAATTATATTCTACTTTAAAAATATTCTCTAATAATTAAAAAATCATGAAAAACTAAGGTGATAACTTATTACCTTGATAAAAAATCCACATTCCTTGATGAGAATAAATATTTTGAAACGAATAATCAATAAAATTAATCTAATGAGGGTTCATGATATAATCATAATATATCTCATTATGATAATGTGAATACTTCCTTAGATCATGGAATAAATTCACCTTCATTGTTGTTCTTTAAAAAATATTCGTTCCATGAGTTGATCAATCTAAAACATAGTATGGCACAATGATTATATTCAATAATACTCATATAGTTCCTTGGAATAATCCATACAAATAGAGGAGTGATAGCTAATACTAAAGAGAAACCCAACCAACAGATAATGATTCACAAAAAAAAAATAGAATAACAAACATATGCACAAAACATGTACTCTATGGGATGGATAGTTTTCTCCATCTAAAATTCCATTTCAGGATTCTGAGGAATGATTAAGATGAAAAACACATAGCATAATCTTTCATAACCTCTATGTAAATCAAAGTTCACAATATAATATAATGTTTTCGGGAACCCCATGAATCCCCCCCTTCACATCAACATACTCCCTCTAAAAAACAACCACCACACTCAACTTTTCGATCATATAGAACATAGAAAAAAATAAACTAATCCACAAACATCATGTTGGTGTCTCATCAACCAAAATATTGAGGAAACATGGTAACAAAATTCATCAAAATATCATCTCATTTTCCCTTATTAACATTCAATTAATTTAAGTAGAAAAAATGAACTATATAACTATTTTCAAAGCATTAGTATACATTACACTGCCACATGAACTCAACCAGTACCCTCTTCATCCAAAAATATCAAAAATAGCTCCTAAAAGAACGTTATATATTAAAAATATAAGGCTATAATACTTATTGTTATCGATGGATCTTATATTGAACTAACTCTAACGTCGATAAAAGAAATTATAGATTTCCCTAATTCAACACATCATGTTGATCATTACTTATCCATCCCTCATGAGTATCTCTAGAGATTAAATGATCACTATATACCTCTACCATAGGATATCCTAGTCGATAACCTCCCATATTCTATAAAAATGTTAAATTCATTTTCATATAGTAAAATTAATCTCCACTTCTGACTTCTTCTAAATATACATGTCATTTTTAATTATCTTCTGTAGTCCTCTTATAATCCCTAGTTGATGAGAAATATAACATTAAAAATTCTTACGCAGTCTATTCTCCATCAAATCACCTTACCTTATATTATAAAATATATTTAATTCCTAATCCTATAAGAACACCATCCACTGTCATTGACACAAATTCAAATCCTGATAAGATAAAGGATAATGAAGGATCATTTCAACTATTGGGATTATAAAATTCTCCTTTATAGGATTATTTATCAATATATTTAGAATGAGTGTAATGCATCGACCCCAGTTTCCTAGATTTTGTGCATTATTTAATACATTTTAATGATCATAAAAATGTTGAATCCCAAATGATCCATCAGATTAGTAGCATTGAAAAAATTAGATAAAAACACAAATTTGTAAACTACTTGAAATGAAAGACAACATAAAAACTTGGTTGAAAAAATTCTTATTTTCTTTCCTCATCCGTATAATTCATTCATAATGTAAATGTTCTCATCCTGGGGAAAATGAAACATAAGAATGGGGTGAGATGAGATGCTATGTAATTTTAAATAATTCTATTGTAGCTATCATAAATAAATATAATCTCGTAAGGAATGATGTATAATAAAAACAATATACTTTTAAACATAAAACTGATCATAATATGTCAAGAATAAAAAAATACCATATAAATATGAACATTAAAATTCTACTAGGATAACAAATCAAATGAAATAACTAACCTTCAAAAGAGGTAATACATAATTTAGGACATCTTAAACACACCTACAAGGTTTCGTCCAAGACACCATACATAATTGGGTAAGACATTATCCAAAACCCAAACATAATTGTCAGATGAGACCTACCGATGCATCGAGGGGCTATATAGGTCCCCACATGACAATTAAAAAGTCAAGTTAATTTTTCTTATAAAAGGGAAAAACATATCCAACATAAACATTCATTTTAAAACTAGCATATAATATTTCGATACTTAAACCATTATCTATGAATGATATCTAAATAAAATATCCCTAGTCAAACATATAATAAAAACCTAAATACAATATGTATGTTTTTATCAGAACATATTAACATTAATTAAGTATAAAATCTAACGAAATATGCTGACATAGATGAAAATGATATAACAAAATCATAAAAAATCTTTTAGAAATATCCCTTTTTTATTTTGAAATCATTTTGAAGAATTTGTAATTATAAAAGAAATCAATTAAATTGAAAATAAACTAGTAATCTTATAAGTGAATCTTAATATTTTTATGGCATCATGACAGTGTAAAATATCTACTCATGCCATATAAGTTAGAAAACATTCGTTCCTTAATCTTTCGAAAAGGTTATATAGTACCTTGATTGGAAAATTACACCAAGATTCCTTTAAAAAAGTTTTATAACAAGTCAAACATTGGTATAAATGAATTTCAAAAATAGTCTATGAATAAAAATATTTTTTTGAATTACCTGTATAAGAAACAATTATGTGGATGAAAAATATATCCCATTATATACTTATATATATAGAAATATCAAATAATAATGAGATTGTGAAATTAACCCTTATATTGTACTTTTAATTAGATGATGGTTCGTTAACCTCTTGTTTAATGGTTAAATACTGTTAATAAATTATACTAGGACCATATAAATATTTATGATATCATGTATGATCCTATTATGTAATTTTTTAAAACATTTCATTATTACTATTATTTCAGGTGTTCAATACATTGTTTTCCTATAGATGTTTTTCAAAGTAAGTAATATTTATTATTCATAGGATATATTTAATTCTAATAAATAATGATACTAATTTCATAAATATTATATTTACTTATCATATTATGTTCTAATAATTCTTGAATTGTTAATTTGGAGAATGAATCTCATTGTGTCATGGAGATGGTAGACCGTACGTACGAACGAGCGACAATGTTGTTCCTTTAATGGTTTAACAATATTTAATTAGATGGTATATTAATTATACATAATAATAATAATGTTATATTAATTATTTATTTATATTATACTCATTATTATACCCATCCAAATAATCTAATGGGGATTAAGAGATTAGACCATGGCGTGGAGACAGAAAGCCGTACATACACACGCATGTTGATATTTCTAATCATAGGATGGATAAAATGATTAATATGGTTGTACTATAACTATAATAACATCTCTATATATTTATGATTCTATATTTATTAATTTGTTGTGGAAACAACCTGGAAAGGAAAATTAGAAGAAGAAAAGAACATTGGTAGAAGGGATAAAATGATTACCTATTCTTTGGCTGTCTCCAATTGATTTTTGGAAAAGGACTCCTAAATATGGATTTTTTCGCAAAGGGTGGAATATAAAATGAATTGAGGGAATTTTGGAGAATAAGTGGGTAGGTTTTGGTTGAGAAAAATGGATTTTTATGTTTTAATTAAGGAGAAGGAGATGTTCCCTTTTATAAGACTGGTGAGGGACACATTAGAAAAGTCATGAAATATTAATTTATTAAAAATATATTTTCGGTTTATAAATAATTAAATGTTATTTATTTTGAGGATAAAATGAGTATGGGTCTAAATAATATCAAAAATAGGGTTTAGACATGTTTATTTCACAAATGTACTCTTATTGTTTATTCATTAACCCTTAATTAAATAAGATAACTCCTATTATGTCTTCTTGTATTTCTATAATTTACGGATTATATATTTACTATAAAATTCCATGTGAACCTCAATTTGATCATTAATAAAAAATTAAATAGAAAATTCATTTTTCGAAAATTTTGAATTTTAGGAGTATTACATCATTTAATTAAATAGTGTTTTTTTAAAACACATTTATGTTAATTTTGACACTATTCAGTATTTGTTTTTTTTAATTCATAATAACTTTACTCCTTATAAAATAATTAACTCTCCTATAAAAAGTCTATTTTATCCAAAAAATTCATGTATTGCATCAAAAATCTCAAATTACATTTATTTTATTATTTATAATATCATTAATTTCAATCATTCATTAATGAGGTAATTACTGCATCATTGTTGTTTCATAAAAAAATTTATTGATTTATCGTCAAAAATTTATACATAAAATAATTATTTAGGATATGTTTTTATATTTATAATGATATTTATAGTCCAATATATCTGATATATAACCCCACATTAAAATTATTTTCGTAAGAAGATACATGTGTATGTTATATTTCACATTACTTTAAATTAATTATTATAATGTGTCATCATCACACCCAAGTGGATCCCAAAGACCAAATGTGCATCCAATGTGTTTTATTAGTCACCTAAAGCTCATTCAATAGGATTAATAAATGTGTTAGTAAATTTTTATATTATTATAATATTATAATTACCTTATTCACTGAATTTTTTGATTAACTCTGGAAAGTAACAATAATAACTGAAGTTACTGTTAATAATACACCAAAAAACAAAAGGAATATATTTACATAATTTTTAACATATAACTAAAAATTTGGAATTTTTTTTACAAAATCAAAACACATAAATTTCAATAATTAATTTAAAATTAATCCTCATTGTCAAAATGAGAAAATGGGTTCTTAAGAGTAAAAACCATCAAAAGATTGATTTGTGTTTATATTAAATTTCAATGTGAAATTACATATAATGAGTTAAATTATATTAAATTATAAAAGAATAATCTAATTATTCATTAAAACTATCTAAAATTATTATCTAACAATATAAATAAATAAGATGAAAAATCAGTTTTCAATTAAAATGAAGTATTTTCACTATTCATTAAAATATAAATGTTATCATAAAAACACTAAAAAACATTCCAAACTAATTTTTATCTCACAATTCTAAAGAAGAATTTTATTTTCTAAATTGAATATATAAATGATACAAATATTGGATTTTAAAACGGTTCTCCATTAAAAGGTGTAAAAACATCATTTAAAAAAATACTTTTTTATATGAAAAATGGAATTTGTCATTATATTATGTATAATAAACAAATAAGAGGAATGTTAAAATTATTAGGGATATATAAAATTCAAAATGTGGTCACTACTATTAAAAATCACTTTTTAAATGGCTAGTTTGATATTTTATGGTTCCCTTGAACTCGATGTTACTGGCATCGCAAGCTATTAAATTATTTAAAAGGAAGCATACCATGGATGATTGAGGGTGTTACATTCTTCCCTCACTAAATAAATTGCATCCTCCCAATTTAAACTCAAAGTAGAAAATTATGATTTATTCTTTTAAAAATATCTTTATTGAAATCCCACATCGTAAAAAGATTAATGAGACCTCCATTATAAAATAGTGAATGGGAAGTACGAAGGTCATTAGAGATAACACATACTGGGGTTCCGTGTTGGAAAACATAGAAATAAGAGAAAACATAACCATAAAGTTCTGATAGAGTGTGATGGAGAACATTTTTATGAGAATTTTACCAATCTGAAAGTTTTAAATTTGTGATTATCTATGGGAAACTTTGATTCATCACAAAATAAAGACCTCATTTTTTTTGATTTTATAATCTTTCCCATATATTTGAATAATTAAATTACTTTATAGAATAAGAACTTAACGAAACATACTTACTTAATGATTAGAGTTTCATCCTTTAGTCAATTTCTACCATAGACTCGTCCTTTTCTCCAAACAATGAGTGTTAAAGAATATTTTTTTACACTTTTAGCACTAGATCTATCTTTTAGATAATCTCATGAGTCATTGACAAAAAGTTTAGTACAAGATAAGATAATTTCTAAAAATTATGTCAAAAATTATAATTTTAACCCATAAAATCATCATTTATCATCCAAAAAATAACTAAACTACATAAAGAAATATTATATACTAATATTAATACCCTAAATTCAGAAGGATTTGACCATATAGTACTATAGGATAAATTTAAACATTTATCTATAAATAACATATTCACTCTTATTGTCTCATACCAAAATGTAATTAACATAATTACATATTCTCCAAGATAGGTTAATCATTTTCACAAATAACCCAAATCTCCACAAGTCCATAAAAAATCATAGATCATACCAATATAAAATTCAACCATTACTCAAAAAATAAAATTCAAAATTATTCTATTTACCTTAATCATATAAAGCTCCCAAAATAGTGAATGTCTTTAAAAATAATATTTGTCTCTCAATTCCGAAATCATTCTCCATCACCAAGGATATCTATTTGATAAAACATTAGTTCCTAAACTAAACATATTATTATTCCATCATCTTTTTTAAACAAAAATAAAAATTCACACTAAATAGGGACTACAAGTAGGATAGTGGTAGGCGTTATACCCTCGTCTCCCTTTGGTTGCGTGTTCAAGATCCAAGGCCTTATGGGATGTGATGAGTAGTCACCCTTCCAAAATACTTATGTCCAAATTAATAGTCTAAAAAGATCTCTAAATTTATAAAATCAATCCAAAAATTAGATTCCCCAAAAAATGTAATGTATGTATTATTTAAAAATAACATTAAAACCTCAAAATCCTTAATGAAATAAATCCTGATTCCAAATACTTAAAGAAGAAGAAGTACGACAGTAAAGTCCAAAATATTGTAATATAATTCATTAATCCAAAAGCATAAATACATTTATTATTCAACTTTGACTGTTGTGACAACATAATATTGACCTTGATCCACTTTCTTTTTTTGAGCAATATTTCCTAGACAAATTGGAAAGTCGTTTTCTTAATGTCCCATCTATTTAAAATTATAGGATTTCACATTTACAGTTTATTTCTCTCCCTTAAAATTACGAGCTTGGTGATCCTTTTCTACACACTTTGAACAAACTCTTATTCTTTTCGGGGAAATACTAGGTTGTTTCTTTCCACTATTATCACATGTGGTAAAATCATTCATTCCATTTTTTCTTTTATCCCTCATTTCTTCTTCCATTCTCTTCCTCTCTTGCATCCCTTCAAATCCATACGACTCAAATAATTCATTACTCATTTAATTAAAACATGATATTATTTATTCATATGATCAAAATATTTGTTTGAAAATATTCTACATAAATGTTCGATTAAGACCATTAAAGATATGATCCTTATTACTTTGGAACATGTGTATTAGTGTTGTTCTAATTACTTTTTCTTGTAACCATTTTAAATAAGATGGAATATACTAGATTATCATATAAAGTTATGTACTTTGTGTAACTCTAAATATTATATAACACATAACATAAATTAATTCATCATAAATCCTAGAATCCTAAACATTGGTTACATTATGGTAATCTCTACATTTAAATTCTTCATAATGGTAGGTAAATAAAATTAGAATTATCCCAAACAAATCCCCAAAGAGTATCTTAACATATCTGTAATATGGGACTTTTTAATGTACCAGGTTACCCTGAGTTAAGCCTGTAACACCTTATCAGAGTTTTCACCCCTAGGTACATCTGTGCTAGAACCACATCAACTTATAAAATCCAAACATGGATGAATTTTGTAGGATTACTCACAAAATCTCTACATAACCAAAATTATAGGATGTTATTTTATATTTATCCTCAAATTATATCATAATTTAATGTGCTATAATAATGCTTCTTCTAAATCAAGTTTCTAAGGTTTTTACTAAACTTTATATGATACCAAATGTAATGCCCAGACCTTAGTTTCCTAGAGCTGGTGATTTATTTATTACATTGTCGTGATTACAAGAAATTGAAATCCTAAAGGATCGATCAGTTAAGTATCATTGAAAAAACTAGATATAAACAAAATGTTTTAATTACATATTGAAATGAAATAAAACATAAAGAAACATTTGAAAACATTATTATCCCCTTTAATCATCCCTATAATCCATTCATAATGTACGTATTTGCATCTTTGGGAAAATGAGACATAAGAATTGTGTGAGCCCATATGCTCAGTAAGGGTAAACAATTCAATGGAATCTATCATAAATAAGAATAAAATTTTAAGGAATGATTTATAATAACAATAAAACGTATTTAAAAATAAACCTTAACATAATATGGAAAGAAAAAATCAATCATTACCATATAGACATGCACCTGGATATTCTACTAGTCAATTAATAACAAGTAATAACTAGTGTTATAAAGAGGGAATACATAATTAGGGATATCATAAACACACCGTCAAGGGTTCGACCAAGACAACATACATAATTGGTTAATTCATTAGCCATAACCCAAACATAATTATCTCATGACACATAACAATGCATTAAGAAGATATAGAGAGCCCTACCTAATAGTTACCATGTATAATTCCTTCCACTTATGATAGGGGTAAAACATACCCAACATAAAAATTCATATTAAAACTAGCTTATTAAATGCCAATACTTAAACCATAAGTTATTCATGATATCATAATAGAACATCTATAGTCAAACATATCATAAAAAATTCAATAAAATATAGAAGATTATATCATAATTTTTAACTTTAATTAATCTTAAAATCCTACAAAGGATGTAGACATAGATTAATGTGACCTAACAAAATCATTAAAATTCATTTATAAAAATCTATGTTTTTAAATCATTTCAAAGCCCGAAAAATTATAAAAGAAAAATTTTCCTTTGAAAATAACCTAGTAATCATATATGGGATGCTCCAATATGTTAAGGCACTATAAAGGTGGAAAATATCATATCGCTCCATATATGTTAAATAAATTCTATCCTTAATTTGTCGAAAAGGTCATATAATACCTCGTTTGGAAAACAAGTGAAAGGATCAATTCAAAACGTTTTAAAAAAATTCAAAAAATGTGTATAAATTGATTTCAAAAAATTTATAAAAATAAAAATATTATTTTGAAATACATATATAATAAATATGTATGTGGAAGATAAATATGTCCCAGTAGAGAGTTACGTATAAAAAATCATGGATAGTAATGAGATTGCAAAATTAACCCATAACTTGTAATTTACTTTAGAAAAAGGTGAGTTAAACTCATTTATAATGGTTAAATATTATTAATAAATTACTCCATGACCATATACATATTTAGGATGTCATATATGATCCTATAATCTCATTTTTTAAATAATAATTTAGTATTACCATTATTTTGTGTTTTATGTGCTATGTTTTCTTATTATTGTTTTGTTATTTAAGTATTGTTTCTTATGCATAGGATATATTTTATTCAAATAAATAATTATATTATGTTCATAAATTCTATATTTACTTATCATATGATGTTTAAAATAATTCATTAATGGTTAATTTGGAGAATGAATCTCATTTTGTCGTGGAGACTGTAGGTTGGATGTACACACGAGCAACAATATCATTCCTTTAATAATTAAATGATATTGAACTGGATGGTATATTAATTATTCGTAATAATAATCATGTAATTTTAATTATTTATGTCTAATTTACTCATCATTATAGCCATCTAAATAAATTAATGTTGAATAACAAATTACACTATGGTGTGGACACAGTAAGATGTACATACAGCCGCATGGTGATATTATTATTCATAGGATGGATAAAATGATTATTATAGTCGTATCATGATTAAAATAACAAATTAATATATTTATGATACTATATTTATTACTTTGGTATGTAAAAAACTTCTAAAGAGGAAGTAGATGAATAATTTAACACTAAAAGAAGATATAAAATGATTTCTATTGTTCGGGGTCCGCCTTTTGATTTTCCCAAAAGGACACCTTATGTGGGTTTTAATCAAAAAGGGTGGCCTCTAGATTTATGTTAGGGAAGTTTTTAGAATAATTTAATTTGGATTGGACTACTAAAAGGTCTTTGTATGTGTGAATTAAAGTGAAACAGAAGTGCCCTTTTATAAGAGAGGTGAGAGGTATTTTAAGAAAATCATGAAATATTAATTTATTAAAAAATTATTTTCTATTTATAATAGTTAAAAATTGATTTATTTATAGGATAATATGAGTATGGGTTGAAATAATCTCAACCAATAGGTTTTAGACAAGTCTATTACACAAATTTAACTATTTTTTTTTGTTATCCCTTACGTAAATAAGTTAACTCTTACCATGTCTTCTTGTATTAGTATACTATATGGTTAATATAGTTAATATAAAATGGAAAAAGAACCTAAATTGGATCATTAATGACAATTTATTATCCTATCTCGGTCATTTGGATGAATCTTAAATTTTTTTATTATTACATTATTTAATAAAATATCATTTGTTTTAAAAACACATTAATGTAAATTTTGAAACTATTTAGTAATTGATTTTTGTTAAAGTCATATCAACATGATTACTTCTAAAAAATAATTAACTCACCCATAACACGTAAATTTTATCTACAAAAATCAGGTATGGCTTAAAAAATCTCAAATTACATTAATTTTAATTTTTATAATATCATTTATTTCAATCATTCATTAATGAGGTAATCACTGGTTCATTGTTGTTTCAAAAATAAATTTTTTTATATAATGTCTAAAAATTATACATAAAATAAAAAGATTTAGAAAATGTTTTTATATTTATAAATACTTCTTATTGTCAAATATATTAGTTATATAACCCTACATTATAAAAATTGTTAAAAAGATACATGTTTATGTTATGTTTCTCTTTACCTTAAATTAATTATTATAAAATGCCATTATCACTCCCGTGTGGCTCCTAAAGGCCAAATGTGCATACCAAGTGTTTTATTGGCCTCCCAGGACTAATAAAATAGCATGACGACTTTCCTTTGGATAGTTTTATATTATTATAATATTATTGTTACATTACTCACTGAATTTACCTTTTAACCATGGTAAATAAAAATAGTTACTGGGGTTACTATACTTAATGACCAAAAATAAAAAAACTCTTTAAATAATTTTGACATTTTAATTTCAAATATTGAATTAATTTTTACAAATTCAAAGAAAATAAGTTGGAGTAATTAATTTAATATTAACCCTCAATGTCAAAATGAGAAAATTAGTTTTTAAAAGTAAAAAAAACTGACGACTGATACAGGTTTATATCAAATTTCAACGTAAAAATATTTAAAATGAATGAAATTATATTAAGATATAAAAACAAAATTTAATTATAATTTAACACAAACTATAATTATACTATAATTGTATTAATAAATTAGAGGAAAATGAAATTTTGATTTAAAATGCAGTATTTTTACTATTCATTAAAATATTAATGTTTCCAAAAGAGCACTAAAATTTAACCCAAATTAATTTATTACATCCATCTTATAAATAAAAATTATATTTTAAAAATTGAATATCAAATATGGGATTTAAAAATGGTTTTCCACTAAAAGGTGTAGAACTGCATTTTTGAAAAAATACTTATTTTATATGAAAAATTGAATTTGTCCTTATATTATGTCTAATAAACTCATAAGAAGAATGTTAAAATTATATGGGATATATAAGATTCAAAATATGGTTAATACTATTCATAATTACTTTTTAAATTTCTAGTTGGATAGGCCATGGTTCCCTCAAACTCAATGTTGTGTGCATCATAAGCTATTGAATTATTTAAAAAGAATCATATTGTGGAAGCTTGTGGTGTTACATTATTTTCTCCAAAAATAAATTTTCTCCTTGGAATTTAAACTCAACATAAAAAACCATGGGTAGTTATTTTAAAAAAATCTTTGTTGAAATCCCACATATTAAAAGGATTAATGAGACCTTAAATTTAAAATAGAGAATGGGAAGTACAAAGGTCGAAAAGGATAAAAAATACTAGGGTTACATGTTAGAAAACCTGAAAATGAATGAAAATTTTACCATAAAGTTCTGATGGAGAGTGACAGAGACCATTACTAGGACAATTTTGACAATCGGAAAGCTATAAATATGCGATGATCCAAGGGACAATTTGATTCATTGAAAATTAAAGTACTAGGAAACCATTTTTGGTTTTTTGACCTTCCCCAACAGTTTAATAATTCATTTACATCGTAGAATTAGAACATAATGAAACATACTTAATGAGTACAGTCTCCTACATTAATCAATTTCCACCATAGTCCCATATTTTTCTCAAAACAATGAGCGCTAAAGATGGTTTTTGTCATCATTGAAGCACTAGATTTATCTTTTAGATAATATCATATGTCATTAACCAAAATTTTAGTACAAGATAAGATAATTTCAAAAAATAATCTAAAAAATTTTATAGTAAACCATAAAATTTCACCATTGATCATTCATAAAGTAACTATCGTTCCTAAATAACATTCTAGAATAAGATTGTAACATTAAATTCAGACGGATTTGAAAACATTGTTTTCTATGATATTTTTAAAACATTTTATATAAATAATGTAATCAATATTATTGTCTCATACCAAAATGTAATTAACCTAATTAAAATTTCTCAATGATGGGATAATCATTTCCATAAATACCCAAATTTCATCTAGTCCACAATGAAATAATAGATTCTTCCAAAATTATTTTTAACCATTGATCCTAGTATAAAATTACATGGTATTCTATTTATCTTAATCATATAAAGTTCCCTAAATAGTGAACGTATTTCAAAATAATTTATATCTCATAATTCCAAAATCATTTACCAATACCTAGGATATACATTTGAATAAAAATAAGTTCCCAAAATCAACTTATTCTTATTCGGTCAACTTGTTTAACCAAAAATAAAAATTCATACTGAATAGGGACTTCAAAGAGGCTAGTGGTAGGCGTTTCAACATTTTTTCCCTTCGGTTGTGTGCTTAAGGCCCACAACCTTGCGGTACGCGACTGGTTGTCACCCTTCTCATGGGTTGTTCTTCATCTTAAACTGTATTACTATAACATTCCCGAAATAACCTTAAGATATTTTTAACCTCAAAAACACTCTTCAATATATAAATTAACCAATTCAAACCATAATACATTTCCAAAATATTTCCATCCATGTTAACAATCTAAAAGGATCTCTAAATTTCCAAAATCTATCGTAACATTAGATTCCCCAAACAACATAATGTATCTATTATTGAAAAATTCCTTTATAAGCTAAAAAGAATTAATGAAATAATACATGCCACCAAATCCATAAATAATAAAAACTTTGTGAAATCAAAAATATATTAATATAATTCATGATTCAAAAAAAAAACAAATACATTAATTATTTCACTTTAAATATAGTATGAGCACATAATTGACCTTGATCCATTTTCTTATTTTGATCTATATTTCCTTGAATATTTGGACCATCATTTTCATAATGCCCCATCTCTTTACAATTATAGCATTTCACATTCACACCTTATTTCTTTCCCTTACAATTATGAGCCCGATGACATTTCCTCCACACATGTAATAAAGTCTTATTCATTTCATGAATGTATCGGGGTGTTTCTTTCTATAATTATCAGACGTGGGAAATCCTTCATTACCTTCTTCCCTTTATACATCATTTTCTATTCTATCGTCCTCTTCTCTTGATTCCCATTAAATCCATAGGACTCATAGAATTTATTATTTATCTTATTTACACATTCTATTGTTTCTTCATATGATCAAAATATGTGGGTGACTACTTACCTTAAAAATGTTGGATTAAGACCCTGAAAAATATGTTCCTTTTTAATATTTGTATCATGTGTATTGGTGGAGTTCCCATTACTTTTTCTAGGAGCCATTTCTATAATATGGAACATTCTGTATTATCTTATAATGTTATGTACTTTATGTAAGACTAAATATGGAATAACACATAAAATAAATGTATGCATCGTAAATCCTAGAATCATAAACATTCGTTACTTTAGGGTAATCTCTGATTTTAAATCCTTCTTATGGTAGGTAAATAATATTTAAATTATCCTATGAATATCCCACATGAGTGTCAATCCATTTTTATAGTAAGACCTGTTAGCATGTATAAGGTTACCTTGAGTAACCCCTAGAACACCTTGTTGGAGGTTTCACCCCTAGGTACATTTTTTCCAGAACCATGTCCACTTTTAGTATCTAGTAATTGATGAATTTTCTAGGAATACCCATATTATCTCTATATCACCAAAATTCTAGGATGTTATTTTATACTTATCTTCAATTTCTATCTTAGGGGAATGTTACCTAATCTTGTTTTTTTTCGGAATCTAGTTTCCACGGTTTGTTCTAAAATTCCTCTAATACCAACTGTAACGCTTCGACCCCAGCTTGGTAAAGCCCGCATATTATTTATTACATTTTCATGATCATAAGAAAGTTGAATCCTAAAATATCAATCAGTTTACTAGGCTTGAAATAGATTGATAAAAACCTAAATATTTACATAATATCTTGAAATGAAAGACAACATAAATACTCATTTTAAAAAAAATCATGTTTCCTTTCTTCATCCCTATAAGACATTCATAATGTACATCTTCACATCTTGGTGAAAATGATACATAATAATGGGGTGAACTCAGATTCTCATTAAGGGTTGATAATTCATCTAAAGTTATAATAAATAAGAAAAAAATTTAAGGCATGATGTATAATAAGAACAGTATCCTTTTAAACATAAACTTGAACATAATATGGGACGAATCAATCAAAAATTACAACATAAACATGCAAAATGGATATTATACTATTTGTATAATTACATGTAATAACTTACCTTATAAAGACTAAATACATAAGGTGGGACATCTTAAACACACCATCATGGATTTTTCCAAGACACCATACATAATTAGGTAAGACATTATCCAAAACTGAAACATAATAATCTCTTGAGACCTACTTTATAATAGAGGGGAAATTTTAGGCCTTGATCGATACATACAAAGTCCAATGAATTCTTCTTATGAAAGGGGTAATATATAACTAACATAAACATTCATATTAAAAATATCATATTGAATGTCAATACCTAAACCATAAGCTATAAATGATATCAAAATAGCACATCAATGATAAAATATATCATAAAAACTTCAATACAATATGTATGATTATATCATAATATATTAACCTTAATTCAGCATAAAATCCAACAAAGGATGTTGATATAGATGGATGTTATCTAAAAAATCATTAAAAATCTTTTAGAAATATCCCTTTTTTATTTAAAGTCATTTTAAAGACTGTGTAATTATAAAAGAAATCATTTCCTTTTAAAATAACATTGTAATATTTTAAGGGAAGCTTCAAAATGTTAAGTCATCATAATAGTGTAAAATAGACGCTCGCGCCGTATAAGTTAAAAAACATTCTTTCTGTAATTTTTCAAAAAGATCATATCGTACCTTGTTTAGAAAAGGATAGAAATATTCCTTTCTAATCATTTTAAAAAAAATCGCACATGTTAATAAATGACTTTCGATAATACTCTAAAATAGAAATATTATTTTGAGATACATGTATAAGAAACATGGATGTGGATGATAAATATTTTCCATTAGATACTTATGTATAAATATTATTTTTATACTTATAATCAATATTTATAGTCAAAGAGATCGGTTATATAACCCCAAATTATTTTTTTAGTAAAAAGACACATGTTTATGATATATTTCTCGTTACTTTAAATTAATTATTATAACATGTCATTATCAACCCCAAGTGGCTCCCAAAGGCCCAATGTGCATCCCAATTGTTTTATTGGTCACCCATAACTCATCCAATAGAATTAGGACACATTTTAGGGTATCAGAAAAACGCTACAAATTTATTCGAACTAAAATTTTATGTCCCAATTTGAATGAATAATTTCATTTTTTAAAATTTAATAGATAAATGTGTCAAATATTTTATTTAAAAAGGGTTCCCTTTTAAAAGGGTGATAAAATTCATTTTTGGAAAATACTTCTTTTATCTAAAAATTTGAATATTTCCTTTTATTATGTCTAAGAAACCCATTAGATGAATGATAAAATTCTAAAGAATTTATAAAATTAAAAATTTTGTTAATAATATTCATAAATTCTTTTTAAACGACTAGTTTGATACGTCATGGTGCCCTCAAACTCAATGTTGCGTGCCTAGAAAGATATTGAATTATTTAAAAACAAGCGCACCATTGAAGTTTGTAGTGTTACAGTGTGAACTACATTTACCCTCATAAATGCATGGGTGTCATTTTTAAATTATTGTGAATGTATAACCAAATACCCATATAATATCACAACTCTATATGGAAACATAATAAAACACAAAAAAATGTGATAACTATCATAGACAACATTGAACATTACTCCCACTTCTTAATGCAAAACAACATGTGTACTCAACAATTTATTTTTTGGGTTCTGAAATACTACTAGAAACTGATCAATATATATATACTCCTAGTAATTTCTTATTAAATATTTCAAGGGGTCCACAATCTGGGATAGAAAGAACATGAACATCTGGTAATATCCTACATGTTCAAGAAAAATTATATCCTTTCCAATATTTATAAAATTTCAGAAATAAATAGGTTCTTAGGTCTTCAAAGGGCTGAAAAAAACAACTTCATCAGTCACAAAATGACCAATAAAATTCACCTCATGGTTTTATAACATGAATTTGGAGTTATTACTATATAAAAATATATTTTATTGACCATTAAAATTGATCTCAAATGCTCATAATTATCCTCCATATGACCCAAATATACCATTATTTAATCTATGAACACAAGAATAGATTGATCCAAGAAATATGAAATACCAATTTCATCTATAACATAGAAAACATGTTTTTCATGACTCTAAATGAAATCAATATGGAATCAAAATTTCCATTTAAAACATTAAAGATCTATTTGGGATATCGCATTTCTCCACCCCCATCTGAATATACCAAGAATGATTTTTTGATAACCAAGTAGATCTATTAAACAGAATGAAAAATAATTTCATCCTTCATGGTGAATATAATTTCTTCACTATCACATTATTCATCAAATTATAATTTTTACACAGCCCTAAAATATTTTCTTCATTCTTCATGAGCATCACTAATGTACCCCAAGGTGACACATTAGGATGGATGAAAAACTTATAAAATTATATAATAAAAAAAATATAAATATTTCATCTAAAAAGGTTTATTATAATAAGGGTATATAGAAATTAGAGAAAAATAAAAGAAATGTTCTATCTAAAACTAAGTCTTACATCTAGGTGGTTGTGTCATTAATAGTTTGGGAAATAAATTAATAAATCCTCAATAACTCTCCAAAACATCACATCTACTACAATAATTTAACTCAAAATAAACTCTTATAGAAAATAAGAATTTGGATCCAAATATTCTTGATCTATATTATTATCAAATTCACCAATGAAATCTATAATCATTACTTCCACATTTTTTTAACCACTATCCTACAAAATTAATCAATAAAAAACAAAAAAATAGCAATTTATTCAAATTATGACATCATATAGTTGTATATGAAATATAAAAGATGATCCAAATGACATATGCTACCACATAACTAGATCAATCCCTGAAAAATTTATGAAATGATATAATTTTCTCTAAAGGTAATAGATTACACTAAGGGTTTCATAAGTCTATAAATATTTTGTGATAATGATCAAAAAAGGAATGTTTGACAAATAAGTGTGAAGATCCAAAATAAAAAAAAATTATATTATGTGTATAATAGTTATATATGGTACATTTAATGATATATAGAACTCTTGTATCATATAATGTTATATAATTCCATTGAATGACCCCATTTCTACATCCTTTCTAACAATGACATTGTCCACCACCACATCCATTTCCATCCATAGATCTCTAAGGAAGGGGAACATATCGACTCTGTATTTTACTTACTCCACCACCCCTCTATAGTCTAAAATATCATATACCTTATTAACATTAATAAACTATTAGAGACAACCATTATTGGGGTTATATCTAATACTGTACACATACCCAAAGGAAACCAATAAGGATTGTTGAACACTACAACTATCAATGATATTAACCTCACTAAACATAGAAAACCACACTATATGTCTCCATAAAATACGAGTAATTTATATATCAATATAATGGGAAATGTAAAATCTAACATTAAATCATTAAAATCCCTAAATAAGGATTCTTATTAAAAACAACCTTCCTCTATAACTTTATACCTCATAATTTTTTGAAGACTTCCCTCGTGACAATAACCCACCTTAACCAATAACTTCTTGATCACATTATTCATTATCTATACTATATGATATGTCAACATTATGAAAGGGGTGACATGAAACTATAATTTTTATTGAAAATACTCCTAAATATTTGGCTCCCCACTATGTCATCTAGGAGAATATTAAGATCATAATAACAATGATTAATGAACATGAACCCTATGTTCCATAAAAAAATTGCTCGATTATATAGAATTAAACTTCTATAATTTTTCCACAAGTAATAAAATTATAACAACATAATCTTATCCAAAATATCATACTACAGTTTCACCAAATTGCGATAACATAACCACATCACCACATAATCATCTTACCTATATGAAACATAACCTAACTACATGCCATCACAGAATATCCACAAAATGTCTATAATACATAGTGAGAGATAAGGAGTATTCATGTTTCCATATTACACATATTCTAGATGTTTGGGGTGTACAAAAACCCCAAAACCACCAATTGTAATGAAACATATTACATGAGTTGTGATTTAATGTAAAAGAAATAATAAAACATATATATATTTAAATAAATAATGAAATCCTAGGCTTAACTACCTATTACAACACTACTACATCTACTAACCATGGATGTACAAACACTACTACATAATTAAAATAATCACGACCTCAAATTATATAATGAAACATCACATCACCAATATAGTAACCACACATCTAATTCATTTTCAATGTTCATTAACTAATTCCTCATTATATTTCAATAAACCATATTCAATTAATATCAATATAAATTATAGTAACTATTTTACCATATACATTATGATCCAAATTTATGTACTATATTTTATTTTCACTAATTAAACTCAAATTATTCAGCGAATAAATTATTTTTACAACACCTATATAATTATAATTTTATTTTTGAAACCAATGTATCTCTATGTAAATATGAAAAATAATCATCACATACTCATCTCACCAGAAAACTATGAAATATCCCACAAAATCAACTTATTTATAATCAAAACAAAAAAACACTTGTAAACCTCCATCTTTACCCCCACAAACCTACTTCACTAAATCATCAACCATTATCTCAAAAAACTATATTATATCTCATCATTGTTTTATGAAAAAAAACCACTATAATTATAATTTTACCATTATTTACCTATTTATAATTATCCTAAAAATATTATTTTATTATATAATATTTTCTCATTATCCCTTTCCATTAGCATTGTAAAATCATTTAGCACCTTTGACCGTGATTTAACATATTAAAAACTTACATCAAATCATAAAAATTACTAGTATTAAAAATAATCAATTCTAATGAATAAGTAACATAGAAAAATGTATTTCATATTTAATTCATGCCATTTTAATTTAAAAATTTACCTTTACTATAAAAATTACAAATGTTTTCTCAAATAAAACCTCAATCATGATTAATGAAAATTAATGTAGTAATAAAATATACACAATCTTATTCCCATATGATTAATGATGCTTCAATAATCATATAGCCCAGTTAAGAAAATGTTAAGTATCAAGCATCACTAAACTCATAAGTACCTCGCAAAAAACATATACTCCCCTTCTTATCATCAAACACTATGCCAAAATTTAGGAAAACAATAGAAAACAAATTTCAGTAAAAACCTTCAGAAATAAAAATATATAAATCAAGGATGAACAGAAGAAATTATAAGTGAAAATTTCATTGATCACATGATACCAAGTACACTAAGATAAATGATTAAAATATCATCAAGGATGTGTATTATAACAATAACTAGGCTAGAAGATACCGAAGGTTTATATAAATCTAAAAAATATAATGGAAAATTAAAATATACCTGAATTTATAATTATAAAATGATACTATAAAAATAATTCTATTAAGACCCTTATTGTAGTGTAACAGCGGTTATCCAGATAAAATTATAAAAACGATGGTGAAATCCTCCCTAATAACATATGTAAAAAAATATTTAAATTCCACGATATTGAGTGAAATTATGTTGTAATGGGTCACCTTACATAGTAATATCTCCACCTTTGAACTTAAATATGTACATATCAACTTTAATTTTCAGTAAAATAAAAAAACAAATTAATGCACTATGTATTGATAAAAATCACAATGCATTGCACTATAAAGATAATATCACCCAATATATCATATCCTAATAAATATGATTTAATAAAATTAATCCCACAATAACCCTTTTTATTTTGAAGCACCGATTTGGATATAAAAATGAAATAGATCTATTTTCCCCATGATCCCCAAGTTAAAAAACCATGGTTTGATAGTATGTTGTTATTAAAAAAAATTCATTGTTAGCTAAAATTTTGGAATAAATCAATCTTTCTTTGCACCTAATATCTCCAAACGCAATCTAATTTATTCCAAAACATCAAAAATAAAATGTAAAAGACTATAAAAATTAGTATGCCTATATTTTTCACCTCTATAATTACTATTTTACTCAAATATGTATTTTAAATACCAATATATATTCCATTAAGACACATTTATTATAAAATAAAAGATCTAAAGGATTATATCACCCCCACAACACATTCACCCATAATATTGAAACATAATCAGTCACTCCATAAACATTGAATCTTCCTCAAAATCAAAAAGTCCCCAATCAATGAAATGTATGTCCTTTAGAAGTTATCTATGAGGATGTAACACATAAAATGTATCATGGATATTATACAACTATATATGAAAATATAATAAATATTTTACCCTATTGATATACTTCAACACCATTAATGGCCTAATAAACTAAGGGAAAATATTAATACCCTAACTGATCATTTTCTTAATAATATAACATCCCTCCCCAGCGAAACTGCACCAATAAGAGATAATTCAGATGTCCATAAGTGAAATCCTATGTTTCTAGATGAGTAAAACTATCACTATGTATCTAGAGATAAATATTGGGTAGAAATTTAAACTCTAATGTTCTATCACATAAAATTCCCTAATGATTAGAATGTAAATATCATGTAATATTGAAATTTAAAACTAAAAATCCCCCATGGATAGATTAATATATAAACATTCCCAAAACATGAAAAAATTAACCAAGAATCAAATGTATCCCCTAATATAGTTATAATTGTTTTATCTCCAGCTCCAACTCCATCTTCATTATCCTTCAATAGAGGGAAATCACTAAATTGATCATGTACATTAATAAAATTTAGATTAATTATATAAGAACTATTTTTAAATAATATAATACAATAGAGTAGATCAAAAAATTGTAAAATTTAAATCATAATGTAAAATTTAAATCTATTGAAACACTTAACATAAATTAAAAATTTATTCATAGATAATATCATGATCATAAAATTAGTATCATTGACAATATATTCAAATAATAAAAATATTTTCAAATATTTTTAACTGGTTTACAATCTTAATGAGAATAAAAATCTTATCCCTCGTTAGTTTTTAACTAGGTTTTTATTTTTAAGAACACTCATTATACCCCGGTGATAGTCAAGTTAATACCCAATGTTCCCCTTTTAGATTTATTACCCCATTGTGCATCTATGAAACAACCACATCCACTTATAGATATCTATAAAGTGATTTATTTTGTAGAAAACCATACATTCTATACCATACCAAAACATCTTGATATTCTCATACTCTTAGAAATATCCCCATATTCTGTCATAAGATTATATTCTCCAATCTATGTTATTCTAAATTTAGTTCCCATGGGTTATAAAAAAAAATTTTCTGGTGAAAACTGTAATAACCTCTATCCTAGTATCCCAAATAGGATGGTTCATTTTTTATATTAGATAAAAATACAAGTGATTTCATCCCATGGGAGCTAATATTTTGTAGTCATGGAACTCTAGATACATGATTTTATCTCTCATTGCATATGAAAAATAAATAAACATGGAATTTTCATGGAGACTACTATTTTTTCCTGTATAATATCCCTTAATATAAATCATAGTATGAATCCTAGAATAATGGGGAATTCAAAAAAAATGATTGTGCGATACCAAAAGATCTTTAGGTGAATGAATACCTCAAAATATGTCATAGAATAAATTATACTTTAATAATAAGAATGAAATAAATGATGATAAAATAATTACATATATTTAATCTCATGATCTTTAGAATTATCCAAGGATAACATAATAAAAAATTAGAAATCATTAACTAATTTAACAATGATATAATTCATTATTTTTAATATATTAATATTATCATCAAAGCATTGTTCCAAGATGTCATACATTAAGGGGTAAGGGATATAATAAATACCCAACCTATATTGGATCATGAGAAAAGTTGACGCATTAAAGGGATATGTAATTATTATCTCCACCAATCACATAATATGTCTAATTCATTCATCATATGAAAAATAAATACAATTTAATCAAAATTACTTAATAATAAACAACTACCTATTTAGAAAAGAAGCATATAAAATTTCAATGCTTTCCCATGTAAAAATGATCATAAGCCATCCAAAAAATATAGTTCAGGGTATCACTATATTTTATCCCAAATTAATTATTATATACATTTAAGTAAGTTAAAAAAGTTAAAAATACTTTTAAAAGAGCTTCTAATTTTTTTTGTGGAAAATACCCTTTTTATTTTTGACATCAGATTTTTTAAATCTAAGAATTTCTCAAATATATTGAAAAATATTTTCTTTAAAATGAGCCATATAAACATATAAAGTAATCTCAAACTTAATAAATTGTCATAAATTTTATAAAATTATCTCTTTTAGTAAGCATTAAAACAAATATTCTATTCACACATTCAGTAAAAAGTCCCTCATTCATAAAATGAAAGAATGATACCTTTTAATTTTTTTATAAAAAATATAACATGGGTAAAATGAATATAATAAATAATTTTATATTATTTATAAAAATATTTAAAACATATTAATGAACATATTAATGAACGTATTTAAATGGAATAAGAGATTCATGTTCGAATAAAAAAACAAAACAGTTTTCTTTAGAAAAAATTCTTTTGAACTTTTGAGTACTTTGAGAGAGGAAAATAAAAGAAAAATATTGTAATATGTAGAAATAACTAAAGGATAATATATAGAATCAAATGACCTAATAAAACAATTAGTTTTTACAAACTATTTAATATTTCAAGTTTTATTATATTCCTAAATTATAAATTATATAGGATAAAACTAATAGTTTCTGTAGTGAAAACCCAAAATAGTGAAAATAAAAAAAATTGACATAAAAAAATAAAATCTTTAGAAACTGTGTTCAATTGTATGGTGGCAGTGTGGATAGACCATATCATCCCTACACTCATTTAATTATCATTTTCATAGACAATTGGTGTATGCGAGACCTTCAATTAGTGAATGATTTTAGGTATTTACAAAAATACCACTCCTCATCAACTATAAAGGGCACTCACTTCCCTCACTTCTTCACACATATCAAGCCATTTGGATCCAAAAAACCCTTCTCAGATAAAATAAAATATTATATAATCCCATAATAGAATCCTAATCTTATGAATAAATATAATCTTTGAAGGATTTAGTCCCAACCTAAGGAGGATACCCCTAGAAGAGGTAATGTTCATTGACATACATATTTATTTTATTTCTTTGTCCAACACCATAAATTATTATTGAAATATTCTTATATAATAACATCAGTATATTAATTATACTTTTATATTTTTATAATAATGTAATTTCTTGCAACCATCGACACAAACATAAATTGTGTTATGAAATCAAATTTTGTGTATACGATAGACTACCGCCTTGTGAAATTACTCCATTCATTCTTACATTAACTCTTTTCATGGTGGGGTATGATTATGTATATAAATTATATATATTAAATATTAAATATTGATTCCAATTATGTATTTATTTAATATATATCTTTTTAAATTTCAATTCTGTAGGGGATATAATAATGTAACTTATTTGTATTATGGACTACGGCCTCAGAAAGAGATGTGATTCGTCTTTCAAAAACACTTTTCATGGAATGTAATAAGGTTAATGTTAATGATTATATGTGATATAAATGAAATTATAATGATATTCATCAAATATTTACCATTCTATAAAGTAACTATATATCATCTTATTTCATATAATTTCACTCACATAATGTTGATTGCATTGTTCTTGTACATGTGGACTACCACCTTCATGAAGTGATGTGACTCTATTTTAATCCCCACAACACATGGATGAAATATATAAATAAATATAAAGGTAAAATATGGTGTAAATATTATATTATAATCATATTAAATATATAAAATAGTACTTACCTTTTTCCATAATGATTATTGAAAATTTTGAATGTTACTTATGCATATGTACGACCTACCGTATCTATGATCAAAACACACTTCACTAATTATACCCACAATCCATAATTGGTTTTAAAAGTATAATTGATGTAAAAATATGATTTTTATTTCTAGATTATCATTCCAAATATGATAGAACTATAAAATATGTCTAAAAACATTACCTTTAATGATGAAATATGCATGATAAAACCTGGAAATTAACACCAAAATCAAGGAAAAAATGAATTATTATTAATGAATTTGTAATAACATGTTATAAAAGGATCATATATGATGTTATAAATATTAATATGGTTCTGTTTTAATTTAACAAAATGTTCAAAACCACTTTATTGGAGGTTAAGTAATGTTCCATAAAAAGGATGAGGGATTTCAAAACTCAATTTCCATTCATTGGGTTAAAAATATACTTCATTGATTATGTCATTCTAATATTATGTGTTTATCAAATTTAAATTGACCTATAATTTATGAAAGTTTTTTTTACGTGGAACTACTTTTGAAACAAATTATACTTTCATTTATTAATTATCAATTGAATGTTGTTATCATTTTGATGGTTTATTTCACAATCTCATTTTAATTACGATTGTAATTTTTTGATTTTCATTTGAAGGAAATTATTTGATAATTTTATAATAATACTATTTCATTATATTATAATATATTTATTTATTATATTTTCATTTAATATTACCATTTTTCTTCCCTTTAGTAATTAAATAAAATGAGAAATTTTTCTTAAGATAATATGACATTATTTTTCTCTTTGGATAAAATTTGTTTTTCTTTCAAAAAACGTTTTTGTAAATTTGATTTTAATTTTTTTAGCATCTTCCTAACCTTATTATAGAGAAATAATTATGTCCTTTTTTTTATGATAGGTATAATATTACTCGCTATTTTGATCATCATTTATTTGAAGCTTAGTTTTCATCTATAAGGGGACCTTTTGAAAGAAAATGTTTTTGAAAGTTGTTTTACAATAATAGTATTTTCAAAATATTTTATGTATATAAAAAAGTAATTTTCAAAAGGAAAATTATATATTATATAATAATGTTTTTAATGATATTGTTATGATTTTTCTATTCATCAATAACATCAATCCATTGTTGTAATTTTGATCAAGTGAGGATATATTGTATTGATATCATCCTTAGCGTTTCATTGTATGGTTTAAGATTATTTTTAATATGTTTGTATTGTTTTGATACTATTCACCATATTACTCTAGATGGTTTATGAATTTGTTTATTTATTTGGGGAAAATATTCACATTTTTTATGTTAGTTTCTCAATATAAATGTCTATATTGTTTACGGTTTCCACCTTTATAAGAGCAATTAAATGGAATTCGTATGTGAAAGGTGGGGCACATACATTACATAACACCTCAATGCATCGATATGACTCACAATAGAAACCAGTTAGCCAAATAAGATTGATTTCTACCCACATATTAAAACTATATTGTGGATAGATCTTGCTAGTATCAATCTTGAGGATATATCTTTATAGTTCCGAGGTGCAACAATATGCATTCTATCATTATGAAATTATTTTCTGGTATTCCATTTGATTATTTATATAGTTAGAATATGCATGGTTATGTTTTCAAGATCCTGAGATAATTTATATGGAGTTACATGATCCTTATTTATTTATAAGAATATTATGATCTAGTTATTGATTAAATGTCACATGTTTGATTTACATAACTCTCCATGTTGATTATTCTTATTGATTCATGATATCTTCTTCTATACTTAACCATTACTGAGAATTGGATATCACACTTATTTTTTCCCCCAGAATGCATGAAGTGTACTATATTTTATACGATAGGATGTACTAGATGGAATAATTGTTTTCTCAAAAAAAATATTATGCTATAATTTTTATATTCAAATAAAATGAAATATTGAATTTTCTATCTATATTACTAATACTAATAAACTGTTCAATCCATTGGGGTGAGATTTCTTATATCTTATTCCAATGTAATAAAGTATACACACACTTTGAGCTAATGGTTTGGAGTCTCTATAGTTTTTATTAGAGAAAGTTTAGTAGAAACCTTGAGAACTATATTTAGAAACAATATAGATTAGGGATCACAACCCAAATATAGGAATTGGGTATAAATATATCAAAACATTATAATGTTTTTAAGGTAGAAATTATATTTTTTTTATAAAAAATAAGTATTTTTATAGATACTTCAAATGTGTGTGGTTCTGGTACAGAGGCATTTAGAAGTAATAACTCTAAAAAGGGTACATTAGGCGTGACCTGATTTTAATCTGGTGTATGAAAAAAAGACTTAATGTAAAAATAGTTTATCAATCCAAGGATATATGCTTAGGATAATTAAAATATTCATTAAAACCCTTTATTTTGAAATTTAAATTATAGATATCAATAAAGAAATAATATTTATGAATATGTTATTAGATATGAAATGTGGGTCAATTTATGTTAGGTATTTGACTATTTGTGGGATTATAAATTTTTTCATAATCATTTAACTAAATATAGGGTATTCAATAGATTATAAATTGATCTTGAAAAAATTAATGAAACCCACAACAAATACATGTATCCATTGTGTAGGAATGATCATTTCTATGATGGGATTAAACTAATATTTTAAAGGGAAATAGTTTCCCAATCATTATAATAATATGAGGACATAATATAATGTGATAAAAATATAGATAAATAATTAAATACATATTATTGATTCTCTGGGAATTAAGATAACATGAGGTAAATAATAAAAAATTTGGATAAGGGTAAGAAGGAAAATAAGGGGTTTCCCACTTGCGATAAATGTAGAAAGAGGCACCCTAATACTTGTTCTAAGGGAATGAGAGTTTGAAACAAGATTAAAATAAAGGAAATAAGACTTTTGATTTAAATGTAAATAAAAAGCATCTAGTATTAAACTTTTATATTGAATGATATGGGGCACTAAAAAAATGAATTTTTCATGCGTGAAAGGAATATACCTCAAATGAAGCTAATGGATCATGTTCTGGATTATTATACTACCACAGATGAAGGGGAATGAATAATTTTCTTATGTTTGGATTCCTTAATTTTTTTCATTTAGGTATATTTTCAATGATATCCTTCTAATAATAATTATGAAATGCATAAGTATTGTACTATCGGGCATTTTCATTAAGGATTTTAATGTGTATGTGGAAAAGATTCGATGACCAAGATAAATGGCTTAGTAGAAAGCTGGAATATTTTTAAAACACATGATTTACAGAAAGATAACCATTAATATTTTCCTAATGTTATGATAATAATTTTTTGATAATTATATGATTAATTTGGATAATGTTAATTTTATAGCATAACTACCTTGGAAGAGATTAATGATTTGTTGAAAGATCTGTTTATGATTCATGGAGTTTACAACATTTTTATATTTAAGTAATTTATCCAATAATGTATGTTTTATTTATGTAATAAATAAGAATTTATGTTTTCAACATTGTTTTAAGATAATTTATGTTATTACCATATTTTATGAGAATACAGTATGAAGGTATTCACATGTTTGATATGTGGCGATTAAGAGAAACTTTATGTTTTTTTGTGGGGGTTAAATATTTCTTCATTTGGTAAAATCAGAAAACTTATTTCATAATTTTTGGATATTTATATTTTGGAAGGTTTATATGGTAAATCATTAATTTTTTTTAACTTCAGATGAAGTTTTAGAGGGTAATGTATTACTTTTACAAATAGATATTTTTTCAAATTGGATAACCTATGATGACCATTATTTTCATAAAAACAAATAAATATCAAAGGAATTTCTTATAATAATATTATTTATGTTATTATCTAATAAAATTAAATTTAATCTAATTTGGAATAAAAAAATCATTCTTTGGATATCGATTTCATAATGTATGGTTTGAATCGGAAATTGATCAAAGAACAAGAAAAGTAAGTAATTGGGCTTATAAATTATTAAATTATCTAGTAACTTATTTCCTTATATATATAAACATTAAAATAATTCATCATATTTATGAAAAGGTTATTGAATCCAAAAAGTTATCCCATTAGATTCATATTCAATGAATAATATGGTATTTTAAATTATATAAGATTTATGGTTTTGAGCCCCCATAACTTTTCATTGACCATTCACCTTCTTGCGATCAATGACCTTAATCACTCTCTATAATTAATTACACATTCCTTAACTTTCCATGATTTAATTTTGAACTATTTTTTTCATAAATATAATACATGTTATGGTATATTCTATATGACCTTTTTAAATTCTTTTCTCTCATATTAATGAAATGTTTTAATACCCATTTTGAAATGTGCGTTTTTCAACAATGGTATTTCAAAATATCAAACCAATGATTACCAAGTTCATGATTAAATTATGAGGATTAAATTTAATTAAGGCGAGGATATTTTATCATAATAATATATTAAAATATATTTATTTTCAAATAAATTTAATATTTTATAATATGTGATACACAAAAGACCAGGTTTAAACAAAACAAAGTTTAGTCTTACTCTGTGAACCCCATTTAAAATAATTTTTTTTTTCATTTTGAAACATTTTATTTGAAAAAAACATTTTTTTTTGGAATTATATTATAAAATTTATATTAGGGTGATTTAATGTGATTTTTCTAAAATATTTCATTTTTGGATGAATAGTGAAAATATTGAATTTTTATGTAAAATAGTGCGTTCATTTAAATAATTTATAACAATATATTATATTTTTAATTTATTATAAAGTAAATTTAATAAAATTTTATATCAATAAATCCAATTTAGTTCATTGTCAAAATTTCCATTTTCAATTTTCATAAAAAAACTTTATAATCTATTGAAAAAATTTCCTTTCAAGTACCAGCTTTCTCAACACGTGTACAAGATTAATTTTAATTAATAATTTTTAAATAATTTCAATTAAATGTAGAAAAATTGATTCTATATTTGAAATTAGAATAATTTATAATTTCTATTAAGTTCAAATTATTTTTTGACCAAAATGAATAGTGTAAATAGTAATAAATTAATTATTGTTGTAAAGGTAAAAATGAGTTTATCGGTGGTTAAACATAGAAGATAAGTGTTATAATGACCAAAAAATTTATCCACAACCAATTTTAAGGATTTAATTATACCATATGACCTTAGGATATATTGTTATGTGTTTCTATGATAAATTTACATGAATGAGACCTATATTATAAGTTAAGTAAAGAAAAAGACACAAAAGGAAGCTTTTGTGATTTTTATATAAATAATGATTTGGGATTGGAAAAAAACAAATGTTCAGTAATATTTAATATTTTTAAATATAAATTATTTTTTAACATGATAATTTATTTGAAACTTCATTCGAGAGAATAATTAAATTAAATTATTAAGAAACACTAATGAAGAAATTATTTTGTTAATAATGAAACAAAATAAATGATATTAAAAATATTAAAATTTAAGGTAATTGAATGAATTATTGTGTTCCGTTAATTTTTTAGATTAATATATCATTTTATCTAGGTGTGAACATAATATATTTGAATTCCATCATTTTATTGATATTTTTTAAATTCAAATAATATGAATCATGTAAAAATTGATATTATTTTTACTTTATAATAAATGCTATTTTATTAAATGATTTAAAATTAATAAATATACTACCTTATATGTAGTTATTTTTAAATATTATTAAATATAAAATATGATCCATTAATGTGCAAACTTTTCTTTTATAATGAATATATGTTCCCCTAAAGAGTAATAATTTTGTTAGCACAATTTAGGTTAAAATAATTTTTTTCAGGTTACAAGTGCTTGTGTTAAAATTTATTTAAAACCCGCAAATGATTTATATTTTTTAAATTATATATAAAGTTTATAATCCATTGGTACAAATTTTCTAATAATTTCCATAATATTTTACATTTAATGAATAAATTTCATGGGTTAAAAATACTAGTTACCATAGTGAAAATCAATATTATAAAAATATTGAAACATAGAAGACAAGGGAAGAAATACTTAAAAAAAGATTGATTGTGTTTTGGAGGTGTTTCTAGCCCATATCATCCATACAAACCATTATTTTACAATTTTGGGTCCAATATTTTTAATAGATTCCTTTCAATAGGGAATGCTTTTGGGTATTTACAATAATACCACCCCTCCTCAACTATAAAAGGGAATACATTCTATTTAATTATTTACACCTCTAAATCCATTTAGATCAACCAAAACCTTACTAAATAACTTCCAAAATTTTCTAATACTATAATATAAATCATATGTTGGACAAAAATCCAACCTATGAAGGATTTATTTCCAATCTATGGTGGATACTCAAAGAGGAAGTAATGTTCTTCAATAACCATCTTTATTTTATTTATTTCTCAACAACGTTCAATTATTATTAAACTATTTTTATATAATAAACTTAGTATATTCAATATAAAGGTATTTTTTTATAATAATATAATGTCCAACAACCATCTCCACCTATATAAAATGGGTTATGAAAACATAGTTCTTGTGTACGATGGACTAACGCCTCCCGATCCAATGAAATTTGTTATTCCATTAGCTTGAATAATGGTTGGGTACGATGATGGATATAAAGTACATATATATGATATTTATTAATACCTACATAGTCATTATATCATATATTTCTTCTTACTTTCCATTCCATAGGGGTTATTATATCGTTCTCGTGTATAATATGGACTATCTACTCACAAAGAGACGTGACTAGTCTTTCACTAATGCTGTACATGGAAGATATTATGCTTAAAGATGTTAATTATAGGTAATATAAATGATATAATTATAATATTGATGAAATAATTTTCATTTATCATCTTCTTTCTTACATTTTCACTCACTTAAATAAGATAACATCGTTCGTGTACTTGTGGACTACTACCTTCATGAATTGATGTGACTCTCTTATCATCTCCATATCACATAGTTTAAATTTATAAGTATATTTAATGAAATAATATGTCATATATATATATATATATGAAATTTTTATCATTTAGTAAAGATAAAATATCACTTTCCTCTTGTCCATAATGTATATTTAAAAATTGATACATTACTCATTTGTACGTATGACCCACCATCTCTATGATCAAAATACACATAATTTTCCATAACCATATTTCATTATTTCTTTTAAAATTATTATTAATGTAAAAATATTAATATCATGTAATTTTTTTATACTGTATGTGATGTAAATATATAATATTCATAAGTACATGATCTTTCATGATGAAACATGCATTAGAAAATGTTGAAATTAACACTTGAAATAATGAATATAATGAATGATTGTTAAATAAAGGTAAATATAAAATTAAAAAAGGTTCTTTTGTGATATTATAAATATTAATATATATTTTATGTAATTTAATAAAATTTTTAAACCCACTATACACGAGGTAAAAGAATATTTAATCAAGAAGAAGATTGATGTAATGTATTTCTTAACTCAATTTCTATTCATTAAGTAAACTTATACTTCATTGATTATATAATTTTAATATTATGAGTATAATTAATTTCAATTTACATATTTTTTATTTCCACTTTTTTATATGGATTTACAGTTTAAGCACATAATTTATTCATTTGATAATTCTCAGATCAAAATTATTACCATTGTAAGGGTCTAATTCACAATATCTCTCTAATAGAGATTTATTATTCACAAATTTTAGATGAATAAAATTATTAACATTTCCAAATAAATACATTTAATTTTATTATAATATAGCTATTAATGATATTTTCAATTAAAAGTACAATTTTCCTAATATTTGGTATATAAATTATTTGAGAAAATATTTTTAGGAAATATAACTTTATTTATCTCTTCGGTTGGGAATCTATTTTCTTCCTAAAGCATGTTTTCAAAAAATGTTTTTAAAAATATTTTTAGCCGTATAAATTTGATTTATTATGGGAATTTCACTATTTTATTTGAAATTTTAATTTATTTTGAATAGAATATTATTTTATATTCAAAACAAATAAAATTTTCATTTTACTACAAATGTGAAATTAATCTTCTTTTTATTTTCCAAAAAAGGAACTATCCCAACTTTTTTATAGTGAAATTGTTTTGTTCTTTTTAAATTTTATGATATGTAAGAAATTACCCACCATAATTTCTATAATTTAATTAATTATTGCACTTTATGTTTATGTGCTTATTTTTAAATTAAATGTTTGTAAAAGTGATTTTTAAAGAAAAGGATTTTCCAAATATTTTATGCATTAAATAAGTTATTTAAAAATTAAGTGGATATTTTTTTCAAAAATGTTGTTAATGACATTTTTATGGTATTTAGATTCATCAATGAAATGATAAAATTATTTAAATTTTTATCCATTGGGGATATATTATATTAACATCATCCTTATTCTTTCATTGGATGGCTTCAGATTAGTTTGATTGTGGATGTTCTATTTTGATACTATTCACCATATTATTATGGATAGTTTATGGTTATTTTTATTGATTAGAGGAAATTATTCACATTTTTTGTATAATTATTTTAAAAATAATTTTTATGTTTTTATTATTCTTCCTTTAATAAGAATAATTAAACGAGCATAGTATGTGATGGGTACGACTCATACATTATGTAGCCCCTTAATGCATCAATATATTTCAGGAGGTAAATCAGCATATAAAATTTGATTGGTTTATACCCACATATTTAAACATTATTATGGATATATATTGATAATAAATGAATTTAGGATAGATCTTGGTAGTTCAAACACTTGGAATAAATTATTCCACCATTATGAAATCTATTCTTTACATTTCATGTGATTATTCAATTAGTTTGAATATACAAGGTTATGTTTTCTAGGATCATGTTATTATTTATATGGAACTAATTTATCATCATTTAATTCCTACCATATTATTGAAATGTTATTGATTAGATTGAAATCATTTTAGGTACATACCTTACCATGTTTATATTCTTATTGATTCATGGTAGATTCTATTGTTCTTAAAACTTACTAAGAATTTGATATCACCAATATTTTGTTTCATTTCCCCATGAACCGATGAAGTTTACTATGTTTTATATGTAATTATATTATATAGGGAATAATGTTATTCTCAAAAAAATTAAGATTTAATTTTTATATTCAAATGTAATCTGATACTCAAGTATGTATCTGGTTTACCAACAATAGTAAACTATTGGTCCCTAAGAGTTGTGATTCCTTATATATTTTTCCAATGTAAATGAGCATACACCGACTCTGGGCTACTGGGGTCAGGTTCTCTGTAGTTGGTATCAGATGAATTTTAGTAGATACCATGAGAACTATATTTGGGATAACATTTATTAGTGAACATAACCCTATAATAAAATTTGATGATAAGTACATAAAAATGATACTATTTTTATGGTATAGAATATATGATTTTTCCTTATTCATAATCCATGTTCATATACTACAAGTCTATTAGGTTTTGGTATAGAGTAACTTAAGGGTAATAACATTGAAAAATATGCAATGGGCTTGACATGATATTTACCTAGTGCTTGAAAATGGGTCTTACTAGGGGCCTAGTTTGATAGTCCTGGGGATATGCTTATGATAATTTAAATTTTATTTCAAACCATTTTGAAGGATTAAAAAATATTTATATCCCCAAATAATGTGTATTTATTACTAAGAGATCAGATATGCTTAAAATAATCATTTTTGGTTAATTATATCCCTTGTTTTTATCTTATGCATTATTTTTCATAATGATATGACTAAATCTAGCATATAAAATTATATAGAAATGGTTCTTGGAAAAATTAATGGAAACCACATCAATACACATGATTCAAATACTAATAATGATCATTTTTATGATGGGATTCTGCCAACATTTCAAGGATAATTAGTCTCCAAAATATTCTCATCCTATTATGACATAATATCATATTTTACAAAGATAAAGAAATAATTTTCCTGGTATTTTGGGTTTGAATGGAAGTAAGATAAGATGAAGAAAACATGTAAAAATATAATAAATAGAAGAAGGAAAAAAGGTTTTTCCAACATGTGATAATTATGGAAAGAAACTCCCTGGTACTTTATTAAAGGGAATGAGAGTTTTCTACAAGTATGGAGAGAAAATATAGGATTCTCAAGATTTAAAATGAAATAAAAAGTCTTAAGTGTTCTTTTCATCAATTTTATGGATATAAGGTAATACAAAAATGAATTCCCAAATTTGAAATGAATTTAAGTAAAATGAAGCTAATGTATCATGGTGAAGCATATACTACAACCATATAAGAAGGTTAATGATTAATTTTACTATATATGGATTCAAAATTTATATAATTTTATTATTTTTTCAATGATATCTTAACGATGGGAATTATAAAATTTATAAGGATTGTAATACATAATGTTTTCATTAATTATTTTAATGGATATATTGAACAATACTGCTGACCGAGGAAAATTGACTAGTGGAGAGTTGAACTTTTTCTAAAACACATGATTAAGGGAGATATAATCGTTAATATGTTCCTTATGTTAGTATAATTATGTTGTCATAAATAGTTGACTGTTATAGATACTGTGAAAGGGATAATACTGACTACCTTGGAAATGGTTAATGATTTTTCGATGAAGTGGTTTATGCTTGATGGAGTATATAACATTATTTTATTTAAGTAATACAATAATATGTGGTTTTCATAAGTAATAAGGAAGAATGAATTATTTCAATATAGTTTTATGGTAATTTAGGTTATTACCATATTTTATGAAAACACTTGGTGAAGGTCTTTAAATACTTGATATGTGATGATTAAGAGATACTTCATGTTATTTTGGTGATTATATATAAGTTCATTTTGGAATTTTTGGAAGCTTATTTATAAATTTGTGGATATAAATTTTTTGGAAGGTTCACAATGAGGACCATTTATAAAATGGTATAGGTTGAATTTAGGATTAGGTTTTATAGATTAACGTATTACATCACCATATGGAGATTTTTCTTATTGGATGACCAATGATGACCATTTTATCATAATAATAACTAGAGATCTGATGAATATCTTATCATTATATTATGGATATTAAGATCCATCGAAATGAAATTGTAGTTTTTTATGTATAAAAAAATCCATTTTTATATTCATTTCTCGGAATAAGGGATGAATATGAAATTGACCGAAGCACAACCAAAGGTTGAAATTAGGCTTATGAATTAACTACATATCAAGTAAGTTTATATCCTTTTATTTTTATATAGTAAAATAGTTCCTCATATATAATAAAAAGATATTTAAACAATAATTTTAATCTATTACATTCATATTTGATGAATCATATGGTCTTTTAAATCATCAATGATTTATGATTTTGATCCACTTAACATTCCATTGATCATTCACATACTAGAGATCAATGACCTCAATAACACTATATAATTATTTATAATTTTATTCTTTGTCTATGTTTTTATTCCCCACAAATTTAATCCTTCATAGAATTCTAGTTACTTGTTATTACAAGTGATTTTTTTACTTCCTTGTCACTCTTACTAAGATAATGTTTTATTAACCCTTTTATAATGTGGGTTTTTCAAAAATGTTATTTCCAAGTGTCAAACCCTTGATTACGAAGATGAGTGTTAAATTGTGAGGATTTAATTTAATTAATGTGGGGAGTATTTAAAACCCAAATACTTTACAATATACTTATTTTTTAATAAATTTAATTTTTTTGATATCTTGTGTTGCACATAACACCAAATTTATAAAAGCATGATTTTTTCTTGAATTATACCCCCAATTTAAAATATTTTTTTTTAATTTTATAAAAATTATTTGAAAGAATAAAGATCATTTTTTAAATGATAAAATAAAAATTATCTCAGGTAAATGTTTTGGGATTTTTCTAAATTTTTTTTTAATTTGTAGTAAAAAATACTAAATTTTTAATGAAATCAATATTTTTTATTAAAATAATTTGTAATTTTAAATTATATTTTTAATTATATATAAAGTAAAATGAGATAAATTTTATATCAATTAATCATTTTTAAGTCAATATAACTATTTTATACTAAATTTTATTAAAAAAGCACGGTAATATTTTGAACATTTCTCCTTAAAAACATGTTTTCTCTTCTCGTATGTGAGATCAATTATAAAAAAATCCACTTTTGTGAATTTAATTTTAAAAAAATAGATTAAATTTTTGGAATTAGAATAATCTATAATTTCTTATTTATTCATTTTTATTTTTGACAAAAATTTATAGTGAAAACCCTAAGAAATTAATTATCATGGTTAAGGTAAAAATAAGTTTATTGGAGGTTAACCTAAAGAGATAAGGGTTAAAATGAACTACCAATTTTCCAAAACACCATTTTATATCTATATTTATACCATTAGGAACTTAAGATAGATTTTAATGATTTTTTGGTCACATTTAACTGAATGTGACCTATATAATAAGTCATGTAATGAAAAAGGCATAGAAGGAACTTTCTTGATTTTAATATCTATAATGATTTGTAATATTGGAAAAAAACATATGTTTGGTTAAATATATTCTTTTTAAAGATATATTATTTTTATGATGATAATTTATTTTAATTTTTTGTGATGAAATAAATATTTAAATACTTAAGAGACAACAACACACCAATTATTTCGTTTCTAATAAAATAAAATAAATTATGAAAAAAATATGAAAAGTGTTGTAAATTAAATGATGTATTAAATTACATTAATTTTTAGATGAATATATCATTTTATATAGGTTTGAAAATTATATATTATTTTTCCACCATTTTTATGGTATTTTTTAAAATTGAAATTAAATTAATACTATCAAAATTGACATTAATGTTATTTTATAATAAATTTTATTTTATTATATGATTTGAAATTACTAGTTATCTTATCTCATTACATGAAATTTTATATATTAATAAATATAAACAATGGTAGATTAATGGAGCAATTTTTCTTTTATAATGAATTTATTTTCCCCTAAAGTGTAAAAGCATAATTATCATAGTTAATGTTAAAGTAGTGTTTTTGCATGTTACATATCCTTGTGTTAAAATTAACTTCCAAGAAACATAGTATTTATATATTATAAATTATTTTTATTATTTTGAACCATTTATTCCAAATTATCTAATTATTTTATTTTATTTTAGGATTAATATATAGATTACTTTAGTTAAAAATATGTGTTACCATAGTGAAACCCCAAAATTGTAAAAATAAGGAAACATATCAGTTAAAGACCCAAATGTCTAAAACAATTTTTTCTTTATGTAGTGGAGTTTTATATAATCCATTTTATCTTTACATACATTTAATTATAAATTTTAGATCCACTTGGGGTATGGGAGATCTCCCAATAGGGAATAATTTTTGGTATTTATGAAAATTTCACTCCTCAACTATAAAAGGGCACTCAGTCCCCCCAATTATTCACACCACTCAAGCCTTTTGGATCACTAAAACATTTCAAAATAATATCCAAAACTCCATCTTCCCATCATAAAGTCCATATATTTTAAGGAAATCTATACTTGAAAGTATTTAGTGCCTAGTTAAGGTGGATACCTAAAGAAGACGCAATGCTCTCCAATAATTGTCTTTATTTTATTTCATTGTCCACCTCATTCAATTTTTATTAAATAATGATGATATAATAAATTAAATAACTTATATAAACTTTTATGTTTTTATAATAATGTATTGACTTATAACCATCTCCACTGCCATCATATTAATTCTGAAATCATAGTTCGTGTGTACGATGAACTACAGCCTCAAAACTCGATGACATTCATTCAACAACTACCACCATTTATGGTTTTGTATAATGATGGATATAAAGTATATATATGATATACATGACATATTTCTACCTATTTGGTCATTAATATATATATATATATACTACATTCCATTCTGTAGGGGATACGAAGAGTTCTCTTGTGTATACTGTAACGTCCCGGACCCAGGTTCCACAAAACAGGTGCCCCGAGCCTGGTTCGCCACCTGACCCCAAGCACATTTCCCCATATGCCAGAGGCTGTCGACTAGCAACGAGGGCCCAGGTCTGATAGTGGGGAAACTATGCCCTCATTTGTCAAAGTGTAACACAACGGATTACCAAAATGAACATACAACGACAGCGGGAGCAGTAAACCATACAACTACTGGAATAAACAACTGCAGTGGATATAACCAACAGTATATAAAAGATGATTCTACATGTTTCCAGTTCTAAGAAAATAGCCAGAACATGTTACACATAAATACAGTACAGTAGAAAGCAGAGTAAAAGAAAGCAAATCAAACAGCTGGCAGCGGCATCGCGAGCCTAGGCTCGGTCCCATGCCCTCCTACTCCTCACCAACATTCAAGTACCTATATAGGGACTCTTGCCAATATCTACACCTGAAGAAACGTAATCTGTTTGGGCAGAAAAGCGTGACCCAAACAGGGTGTGAGAAATATATCTCAGTAGGCACCCACCAAAGGCCTGTGCCCAACTGCGTGTAAGAATGCAATAATAGTGTGTAGTAATAAATGCAATGAAGTAAGAAGTACTCAAAAGTAACAACTACCAATTATATTTCCATTTTATTATCCATTTAATCTATTAAATATTAGAAATCACCATAATTCATTTCTACATAAACATTACACTTCCTCAGACAAGCAAAACCTTATCTTCAGGTAAGCAGAACCCAACCCGCAGGTAATTTCCCTCAGGCATAATAGAATTTTTCCCTTAGTTGTAGGTAGTGTTGCCCTCAGGAACAGAGTCTATGGCCCTCATGCACGGAAGAAGTTTCCCTCAGGCCGAAATAACTACATCCCTCGGGCTAAACAGTGCAGTGCCCATAGGCTAATGACATCAACGCCCTCAGGCTAAACAGGTAATCGGGCCATGCCCAACATATCAAATTGCAGTAAACAAGCAATTCCTTTCAAGGCAATTCTATAATTACTACATTTAAGGCATACCCTCAGGTATCCTGGCCAAATGGATAAATAGTGAAACACACCCCCAGGGTGGTTTCAGATCCAAGCAACGATCCCAACCAGCATTTTATTATCACAATTTATTCACATATGCAATTCTAGGCATTAGAAATAGCAACGGTCTCAGCCACACGACACCCCAACATGGGTTATTGGTACAAAAACGCACAAAACACGCACGACAGTTGGAAAATAACACAAATCCACCTACCTTATACGTCAACGAGTGTTATACCCAAACACCGACTCCTGATACACCCAAGAATGTCGTAGATCTAACAAAGAAAGAAAAACAAACAAATGTAAATAACTTACGTTAGGAGAATAATTGGTAAGAACGGTACTAGGAGAGGAGAGGGCTTACCCGTGCAGTTCTAACGAGATCGTCCGAAGCCGAATCGGATTGCAGACGAACTCCTAGTGGATCTTCAAAGGTCTGGCCTCCTTCTTTGGCTCCAAAATGGCTCAACTGCCTCCTCTGCCAAAAGAAGAGGCTACTGCCTGTTTTAAGCTGGAAAACAATAGTACACGGAGTGTACTTCATTCATTTAACTGTTCATTTGGTGGCACCGCCACACTGTTCATCCTTCGACAGGAGTACATGGCATGTACTCCGGAGTACACGGCGTGTACTGTCTCCCACCTAGCGGCGACTCCACCGCCTTACTATTCAATCCTGCCGACTGACTACACAGCGTGTAGGGTACCACTACACGGAGTGTAGTCGGTTCCTACACCCCCCATCGCCAACATGGCTACACGCCCCGTGTACTCATCCCTACATGACCAATAGTACACGGCGTGTGGACAAAGTACAGGACGTGTAGTTTCGAAATTTAGCATTTTTTCCCATTTTCCATATTTTCTCAAAAACACTTAAGGAAAAGGAAAATGAAGAAGCTCGTACCTAAAAAATAACAACCGGGTTCTTACAAACTTCCCCCCTTACAGCAATTCGTCCCCGAATTTCCCTTCCAAGGGCGGTGATGATAAAGCTTAGAACATCTCCGGCCACTAAGCATGTGTGTCGGCCTCCCGCTCCCAAGTCTTGTCTGGCACTCGGCCATGCTGCCATAGCACTCGTACGAGAGGAACTGACCGGCCTCGGAGAACCTTCGTGCTCCTGTCAATGATACGGATCAGATGCTCCTCAAAGGACGCATCATGCTGAAGCTCAACCTCCTCTGGCTGAAAGGTGTGAGACATGTCAGAATGGTAGCGACGCAACTGAGACATGTGGAAGACGTCGTGCATGGCTCGGTACCATTGTGGTAACTGCAACCGATTGGCAACCATCCCGACTCTCTCCAGAATCTAGAATGGACCCACATACCTCGGTGAAAGCATACATTGTCTCCTGATCTGCTTGTGTCCCATCCTCGGTGAAACACGTAGAAAAACATGATCCCCGACCACGAACTCCAAAGGTCGTCTGCGATGATCAGCATAAGACTTTTGACGAGACTGTGCGGTAGCCATCCACTTCCGAATCAACTGGACCTGCACAGATGTCTCCTGCACGAGTTGTGGCCCCAGTAAAGCTGCCTCACCTGCCTCTAACTAGCACAAAGGTGATTGTCATGGCCTACCATATAATGCCTCATATGGTTCCATCTCAGTAGTTTCCTAAAATCTATTGTTATAGGCAAACTAGACTAAGGGTATATGCTTCTCCCACGATCCCCCAAAGTCTAGGACTCATGCTTGTAGCATGTACTCTAGAACCTGTATTGTCCGCTCTGACTAGCCATCTGTCTGAGGGTGGTATGTTGTGATGAGAAGCACATGTGTACCCAGTGCCCTCTAAAAACTCTGCTAGAAATGTGATGTAAAGAGGGCGTCCCTATCATAAACGATAGAAAGAAGGACCCCATGAAGACGTACGATCTCTCGGATATACATCCTTCCGAGCTCGTCCACACTGAAGGTCTCCTTGATCGGAAAGAAGTGAGCTACCTTCGTGAGTCTGTCACAACAACCCACACGACATCATTGCCTCGAGGTGACCTCGGCAATCCAGTCACAAATACCATCGCGACACCATCCCATTTCCACTATGGAATGGGAAATTTCTGTAACAGCCCAGCTGGCCTTTGGTGCTCTGCCTTCACCTGCTGACAGGTGGAACACTTCATAACAAAACCAGCTATCTTTCTCTTTATACCCGACCACCAGTACTGACGTCTCAAGTCTCGGTACATCTTGGTAACCACTGGATGAACTGCCCAAGCTAAAGCATGAAACTCCCGCATCAGCTCCTCGCGTATATCCCCTGGAACCCATACTCGTCCATGTAAATGCAATACCTCATCATCGCCTATCGTCCAACCAAGAAAAGGGTCCCCACTTGCCACCGACTCCCATAGAACTAGGTCTTTTGAATTAGATAGTTGTCCCATCCTCACTCTGTCCAGGAGGGTAGAAGTCACAGATAAAGAAGAAAGATAAGTCTTCCCCTAACTATCACGCACCTCCAAATGCATCTCAGAGAAAAAAGCCATAAGCTCCCACTCACCACTGGCCTCTTGTACCGCCTGTATCTGAGTCTTCCTGCTCAGTGCATCGGCTACTGCAGTTCCTTTACCAGGTGTATAGTCAAGCTCAAAATCAAAGGACTGTAGGTACTCGACCAACCTTCTCTGCCTCAAATTCAGGTCACACTGAATAAAGATATACTTGAGGCTTTTGTGGTCGGTGAAAACCACAAAATTCTCTCCCAATAGATAATGTCTCCAACAGTGCAATGCGTGTACAACTACAGCTAACTCAAGATCATGTGTTAGGTAATTCCTCTCATGTGGCCTCAACCGTCATGACCCGTACGCAACAACTCGGTCGCCGTACATCAACACTGCTCCGAGCCTAATACCTGATGCATTATAGTAAACTGTATAGCTCTTCCCCTACTCTGGGAGTACCAGGATCAGTGCTGATGTCAACCTTCCCTTCAGGTCCTAAAAAGCAGCCTCACAAGCTTCCGACCAAACGAACATCACACCCTTATTAGTCAAACCTGTCAACGGTGATGCTAAGCGGGAGTAGTACTGTATGAAGCGTCTGTAGTAACCAGCCATCCCTATGAAACTCCGTATCTCAAACACGTTCTTAGGATGCTCCTAGGAAACTACCGCTCTCACCTTCTCTGGGTCTACTGCAACTCCTGCCTTTGAGATAATGTAACTGAGGAAGTGAATCTGGTTCATCCAAAAGTGGCACTTCGAGAGCTTAGCATATAGCTGATTCTCTCTCAGTGTACTCAATACGATCTCAATATGGGTGGCATGGTCGTGTCGAGTGTGAGAGTACACCAAGATGTCGTCCATGAATACTACCACATAAGAATCAAGATACAGATGGAACACACGAATCATCAGATCCATGAAAACTGCTGGTGCGTTCGTCAGTCCGAACGGCATAACCGTACACTCATATAGACCATACCTACTCCTGAAAGCTGTGAGAGGTATATCAGATGGTCTAACGCGCAGCTGATGATATCCGAATCTCAAGTCAATCTTCGAGAAAACTCGTGCTCCATGAAGAATATCAAATAGATCATCTATCCTCGGCAAGGGATATCGATTTTTAACCAGCAACTGGGTCATCTTCTGATAATCCACACAAAGTCTGAGGGTACCATCTGCCTTCTTCGCAAAAAGGACCGAAGAACCCTAAGGAGAAGTACTGGGTTAGATAAATCCCTTTGCCTGCAACTTCTCAAACTGCCTCTTGAGCTCCTGCAACTCAGAAGTGGCCGTCCTATAAAGAGGAATTGACACTGGTGCTGCTCCTGGCACAAGATCAATAGAGAAATCCACCTCTCGCACTAGAGGTAGACCTGAAAAGTCGTCTGGGAAGACATCGCTGAAATGATCAACCACTGGAGGGAAATCCGTTCGACTAGTCCCCGGATCATCCAGATATAAGCTTGCAATCTGGGCTGTGACTCCACCTCGCCCATGGTGCTCGGGTCCAGCTCGAATCGCCTGAACATCCCACTTTCACTTGTATAGAAACTCTCCACCCTCTGGTGAAGTGAATTGCACCCTGTGACGATAGCAGTCTACAATGGCTCGAAAGGGAACCAACCAGTCCATACCAAGAATGACTTCATAGCTCGTCATCTCCAAGACATATAGGTCCTAAAGGAAGTGACACCCTCCAACCTCAAGGGGGCACTCCTTGCACTGATGCACACCAGCCGTCCTAGTCCCCAACAGAGTGTCTATCATCAAGATATCTGATGAAGAAGAAAAACCGAGCCCAAGGCTCTCCACAACGGGTATAGATATAGAACTATGCGTAGAACCCGTATCAAATAGTACTGAAGACAACACAGAATCTACTAGAATAGTACCTCTGACTGTAGAAGGTCTGGGATCCTTCTCCTGCGGGGTATGTTTCATTGCATATGCCTGCCCAGTGCCGCGGCCCTACGACACAGCCTGGCTACCCTGAGCTGTCCGGCCCTGCTGCCTCTGCAATCCTGGTGTCTGGCTACCATGACCACGACCACCATCTCTGCCTGCACGCCCTGACGCATTCCAATTCCCAGATTGGTAAGAAGCCACTGGTCCTGCTCCCGCACGCGGAGTCTGCACAGAACCCCTCCCACCAGCTGGTGGAAACGCCCTGCAAAAGCACTGCAGATGACCCATCTTTCCACAAGCTCGGCACTCCACTGGGTCTCGTGGACACTGCGGCCTCTTGTACCCCTCTCTTCCATACTGGTAGCACCTGACCAGACCACCTGAGGAAGCTGCATGGCTGGTACTGCCACCCTGAGAGAAGTCCATCTGTCTCTTCCTTTTTCCAGCAGAAATAACACCAGAAACTGGTGATGAAACGCCCTGGCCCACACCACTAGATTCTCGTAGGTTTATCTCTGTAATCAGCGCCTGATTCACGATCGCGTGTACATTAGGAAACCTAATAAAATTCACCAACGCTCGGATGTCATACCGAAGAACATCCTCAAATCATATGGATCTCAACGTCTCATCACCCACTTGCACGGGTGCAAAATGCTGAAGCTTCGTAAAACGAGCAGAATAGTCCATCACTGACATAGCTCCCTGTGACAGATTCATGAACTCTCAAACTCTATCTGCCCTCAGTGTCTCGAGAAATAAGAATTCATAAAAATACTTCCTGAAAATCATCCCACGCCATGTCCCTGTGATGCTCTGACTGGGTGGTAACATCCCACCACCTCTTGGAGGAATCACGCAGCATGTAAGTCACGAGCTTGACCCTCCGCCCTGGAGGTGTCTCAAGATGCTCAAAAAATGTTCTGTATCGATCCTAGCAAAGAATCCGCAGCCTCTGGTCCACCATCCCCAGAAAACGTAGGTGGATGATGCTACAGAAAGATACACATCAGCTCGGCCATAGATGTGGTAGCCTACGGTGCTCCCTGAAAGGTCTGCATGAACTGCAATAATCCATCACGGAACTGCTCCTCCGCACCTACGTCTAGTATAACAGCTTGCGCAGCATCTGGATCTGCTGGAGGATCAACTGGTATCCCTTGGCCCACCATCTCCGGAGTATAATTGTCACTGCTTTTTTGGCGAACTACTCGCAGTCATCTCGGCGGCATGACACTACAAGGTCAAAATCATCCCTCAGATTCAAGATTATTAAAACGGAAAGCGAAGGAACCACAAGGGAACACGAGGAAGAAAGCATGTCAAAATTTTCAAAACAAGACTATATGGTGTGTACAATGACTACACGGTGTGTACTTGAATTTCCTTCCCCTACCTGGGTACTTCTACACGGCTAATACACACGGATTCTGTAGAACAAAACTGCACGGCATGTATCATTTATACACGGCGTGTACGGTGTTATTTTTACAACTTCCCGTGTCGTCTATGACACGGCCGACTACTCGGCTTAACTCCATACAGTGTGTTACACCCGTACAAAGCGTGTACTTCACCCTGTTTCCCAGCCACACGGATAACTCCACATAGTCTGTCCTCGGACAAGACTACATGGCGTGTCCCACAGGTACACGACATGTTCAGGGAGAGGTGACACCGGCCCATGTTGTTAGTTACACGACCGAGTTACCAGGTCACACTACACGGCGTGTCTATAATTGACACAGTGTGTTTAGTCAAGGAGTGCACCGACCTGTGTTGTTAGTTACACGGCTGGACTCCGGGTCACCCTACACAGCGTTCACAAAAACTACATGGCGTGTTTTACCCAAGGCCTTCCCTACCCCATGTCGCCACCCACATGGTTTGTCAAATGGGAAGAGACTACACGGCGTGTACTCAGGGTACACGATGTGTACTTAATAAGTTCATTTTTTTTTTCGAACAGAAGAACATACATGGCGTGTATAAAGTACTACACGGCATGTATACTGGGTTTCCAGACAGTATGCCTCAAAAACTTCTTTGGAACCCAGAAAATACTGAAAAACAAAACCTAAGTGTCAAATTCCGACCCGTGGGGGCCCATACTCCCCACGAATCAAGGTTTGACGTCCTATATGTGTTATAACCAATAAACAGTCAATGATCCACCAAATTCCAGTCAATGGGGCCCATACTCCACAAAAACCAATGTTTGGCATCCATTTTATAAACAGGCTCAAAAAAAACACCATATCACCAGGCAGGTATTTATCAAACAGCTATCACAACACCATGCTTTTCCAGCACAACAACTATCACAAAAACATGAGAATTTCTAATGCACCTATATGGCTTGGAAACTATGAATGGCATGTGATATCTATCATGTGACTATATGATGCATGAGGCGGAATAACCTCATCTCATCGGGTTGCAACTAAATAGAACCCACAGATAAAATATAAATAGCACAATCCAAGTGCGTCACCCAATGGTGAAAACATATCAACCGTAAAATTGCAAAATCATAAGAATAAAAAATACGAGTTAGACTGTCTTTTCCCTATACACGGGTTAGCTATGCCCAAGCACATCTTATTAACAACTACCGTTCCGTCATATCCCTAACTATGGCTCCAAATAGTAAGTCAAAGGAAAGAAATCCCTCTGATACCACTTTATAACGTCCCGAACCAAGGTGCCACGCAACGGGTGCCCCGAGCCCGGTTCGCCACGTGAGCTCATGTGAATTTAAAAAAACACCAGAGGCTGCTGACTAGCAGTGAGGGCCCAGATCTGATAGTGGGGAAACTATGCCCTCATTTGTCAAACTGTAACACAGCGGAACACCAAATTAAACACACAAGGACAGCGGAAGCAGTAAACCATACTACTACTGAAATAGACAACTACAATGGATATAACCAACAATATATAAAAGATGATGCTACATGTTTCAAGTTATACGAAAACAGCCAGAACATGTTACACATCAATACAATACAGCAGAAAGCAGAGTACAGCAAAGCAAAGCAAACAGCTGGCAGCGGCATCGCGAGCCTAGGCTCGGTCCCATTCCCTCCTTCTCCTCAGCAATAGTCAAGTACCTATATAAGCACTCTTTCCCCTATCTACACCTGCAGAATTGTAATCTATTTGGGCCAAAAAGCGTGACCCAAATAGGGTGTGAGAAATATATCTCAGTAGGCACCCACTAATGGCTCGTGCCCCAACTGCGTGTAAGCATGCAACAATAGTGTGCAGTAATAAATGCAATAAAGTAAGCAGTACTCAAAAGTAACAACTACCAATTATATTTCCATTTTATTATCCATTTAATCCATTAAATATTAGAAATCACCACGGTTCATTTCTACATAAACAATCCACGTCCAAGACAAGAAAAACCTTAACCTCAGGTAAGAAGAACCCAATCCGCAGGTAATTCCCCTCAGGCATAACAGAATTTTTCACTCAGGCATAGGTAGTGTCACCCTCAGGCACAGAGTATATGGCCCTCAGGAATGGAAGAAGTTGCCCTCAGGACGAAATAACTATAGCCCTCGACCTAAATAGTGAAGTGCCCACATGCTAATCACAACAACGCCCTCAGGCTAAACAGGTAATCAGACCATGCCCAACATATCAAAATGCAGTAAACAAGAAATTCCTCTCAATGAAATTCTACAATTACTACATTTAAGGCATACCCTCAGGTATCATGGCCAAATGGCTAAGCATTGAAACACACCCCCAGGGTGGTTTCAGATCCAAGCAACGATCCCAACTAGCATTTTTTTATCACAATTTAATCACCTATGCAATTCTAGGCATTAGATATAGCAACAGCCTTAGCCACACGACACCCCAACATGGGTTCGTGGTACAAAAATGCATAGAACACACACGACAGTTAGAAAATAACACAAATCCACCTACCTTATACGTCAACGAGCGTTATACCTGATTGCCAACTCCTGAAACGCCCAATAACGGTGTAGATCTAATGGAGAAAAAAAACCAAACAAACGTAAATAACTTACGGTAGGAGAATAATTGGTATGAACGGTACCAGGATAAGAGAGGGCGTACCTGTGCCGTTCTAACGAGATCGTCCGAAGACGAATCAGATTCCAGAAAAACCCCAGGCAGATCTTCAAAGGTCCTACCTCCTCCTTTGGATCCAAAATGGATCAGCCGCCTCCTCTGCCAAAAGAGGAGGCTCCTGCCTATTTTAAGCCGAAAAAACAAAGTACACGACGTGTACTTCTGAGTACACGGTGTGTACTTATTTCATTTAACTATTCAGTTGGCAGCACTGCCACACTGTTCATCCGTCGATATGAGTACACGACATGTACTCTTGAGTACACGGCGTGTACTGTCGCCCAGTTGGCGGCGACTCCACCGCCTTACTTTTCAAGCCTGCCGACTGACTACATGGAATGTAGGGTACCACAACACGACGTGTAGTTGATTCCTACACCCCTCATCGCCGACAAGGCTACACGCCCCATGTACTCATCCCTACATGGACAATAGTACACGGTGTGTGGAAAAATTACACGGCGTGTGGAAAAATTACATGGCGTGTAGTTTTGAAATTTAGCATTTTTTTCCCATTTTCCATATTTTCTCAAAAACACATAAGGAAAAGGAAAAATAAGAAGCCCGTAACTCAAAAATAAGAACCGGGTTCTTACATATAATACAGACTATCGCCTAACAAAGCGATGTGATTCGTCGTTCACAAAATCTTCCCATGGAATATAATAAGGTTAAAGATAATTATTATATGTGATATAAATTAAATTATTATAATATTCATGAACTATTTTTCAGTGTATAAATAAAATATATATCATCTTCTTTCTTACCTTTTTACTCACTTAAAGATTATAACATCATTTGTGTACGTCTGGACTACCACCTTTACGAAGTGAACTAACACCCATTTCATAACCACACCACATGGATGATATAAATAATAAATTTAAAGACACTATATAGTATATATTATATTATTATCATTATTTAAAGATAAATTATTACTTACCACCTTTCCATAATGATCATTGGAAAAAAGGAAATATTACTCATTCATATGTATGACCTATAGTATCTGTGATCATAACGTACATCATTTTTCATAACAATATTTACTGATTGGGTTTTAAAATGTAATTGTTATAAAAATATGGTAATTATTTCAATATTAGTATTCTATAGATGATAAAACTATATTATTTATGTAAGAACATGATCTTTCATGATGAAACACGCCTCATAAAAGATGGAAATTAACACCCAAAACAATTAAAATAAAGAATATTGTAAATGAACGGGTCATACAATGTTATAAAAGGATCATATATAATATTATAAATATAAATATGGTTTTGGTGTATTTTAATAACATGTATAAAACCAAAAGCATTAGGTCAAATAATTTTCAATCAAAAGTTAGTGGGAGGTAAGGGATTTCGTAAATCAATTTATATTCGTTGAGATAAACATATTCTTCGTAGATTATGTAATTCAAAAATTATGTTATTAATGACTTTTTATTACCTTATGTTATATATCCACTTTTTTTATTTTTATTTAATGCTAAAAACATAATGGATTCATTGACTGATTCTTACTTTAATTATACGATCATTCTAAGGGTTTATTTCACAATCTCATTCTAATTGAGATTGTTTATTTGTCAATTTGATATTAATGAAATTATTTCACCATTTATAAATAAACCCATTTAATTTTATTCTCCTATATTTATTCAGGATATTTTTAAATAATACTATCATTTTACACTCTTTGGTACGTAAATTAATTGATAAAATATTTTTAAGACAATCTATCTTCATTTCCATCTTTGGAAAAAAATAATTTTTATTCAAAAGATGTTTTAAAAAAAGGTTTTGAAGGTTATTTTATCATTTTTAGAATTATTTATTGAAGGAATTTTAACACATTTTTTACTCATTAATTTTTCTACAACATAATCTGATTTTATTAGAATAATGATCCGTTGTATTTTACTAAAAATGTGAAATGAATATTCTTATCATTTTATGAACATGGATCTTTCCTAACATTTTTGAATTGAAAAAGGAATATTCTTTTTATTTTTTTGGAATGTATAGAATTACCTTCTACCATGACTATAATTTCTTTTAAACCTCATCTTAATGTTTTAAAAGATATTTTTAAAGAAAGTGTTTTATTTTTTTTTCAAAAAAGGATGTTCAAAATAATTTCTTATTTAAAAAAATTATATTCACAATGAAAAAGATATTTTACTCATGATTTTTAATGATTTTTTTGGAATTTATATTCAATAAATACATAAAACTTTTATTGTACTTGTGATCTAATGGGGACACATTTTATTATTGTCCTTATTATTATTTCATTAGATATTTATGATCAGTTTGATTGTGGATGGGATATTTTGATACCATTTTCAATATTTCTATGAATATTTTATAGATTTATTTATTTACTAGAAGAAAGTATTCTCAATTTTAATTCTAGATTTCAATATGTTTTGTTTATGTATTTTATGATTTCTCTTTCATATTAAGAATTCAATAAAATCAGTATGTGACGGGTGGGGCCTGGAGGATATGCTTAGGATAATTCTGATTTTCATTAAAAACCCATTATAATGGATTTCAAAATAGATATATCCAAATATAATAGAAATTACATCAATACACATGATCCAATGATTCTAAATGATCAATTCTATGATGATCTTAATCTAATATTTCGAAGGGAAGTAGTCTACCAAAAATTCTCATCATATGGGGACATAGTATCCTATGATAACAATATAGAGAAATAATTATTTTTTTATTTTGAATTTTTAGGAAAGTAAGAGGAGAATAGGATGACATGATAAAATAAAAATAAAGGGTAGAAGGGAAAGGAGGGTTTCCCTACATGTGATAATTATGGAAAGAAACACTCTAGTACCTTCTTTAACGAAATAAGAGTTTTCTACTGCTGTGGAGAAGGAGGAAAAGATGCCTTAGATTGAAAGGGAATGAAAAATGGTTCAAGTGTTCAATGATAAATTTTATGGATATGGGGAACAAAATATATTAATTCCCCTAGTGTCAATGTAGTATACCTAAAAATAAGTAGATGGATCATGGTCAAGCTTATTATACTACCAAAAATGAAGGGGGATGATTGATTTTATTGTGTTTGGATTCAATAATTATGGAATTTGAGTTGTTTTAAATGATATCCCAATTATGGGAATTGTGAAATTTATAAATATTATAGTGAAATAATTTTTCATTAAGTATTTGAAAGTGTTTGTTGAACAGTACTAGCGATCAAGAAAAATGATTCAATGAAAAGTTGAATTATTTTTAGACGCATGATTAAGGGAATTATAACCATTAATATGTGTCTGATAATAGGATAATGATGTTGGGATAAAGAGAAGATTTATATGGACAATTTATATTGTATATTACTAACAAAATTATAGCTCATTATTTATTTTTTAAATAAATGGTTTATGCTTGATTGATTTTACTGCATTTTGGATTTAAAGAATATTTCCAGGAGTCTATGTTTTGAATTAGGAATAAGGAAGAATTCTAGTTTTAAAAATGTTTTTATGAGAATTTATATTATTACCATATTTTAAGAGAAAACATGGTGAAGGTATTTAAATGTTTGGAAATTTATGATTAATATCTACTTTATGTTTTAACAACCTGTGTTTTGAGAAAAGGAAAATTTTTTAGGGAATTTAAATTGTGGCATTAACTAGATGAGTTATTATTTCAACTAATCTTTAGAATGTAATTAATAGAGTTTTAAAACTTCAATGTTTTGTTTTTAGACTTAGTTAATGGCCAAAGAGGTTTCTCCAGTTCTTCATTGAGTTTTATGAACTCCAGGACACGGAAATCAAATGTTTTGGTGATCTAAACAGGGCAAACAGTTTGAATGAAGTCTTATATACCCAGGAGGAAACCCATGTGGTTCTTTGAGAGGAGAAGAAGCTCTCCACATGGGCTTATGCACAGTTTACCGAATTCATGATTTTAGACCACCCAGGTAAAGCTACATAAGTAGTACTTACACACTATTTACTGCATTATTAGCACATTGTTGGGGAAAACTGTGTGGATAAACAGTGAGACCATGTATTTAAGGGAAAATGAATATTTTGACCTAAATGATTTTTAAAATATTTTCCTTTCCTTTCTTCTCTATCCAGTGGGATTCACCCCTCCTCCTTGTGCCATGGGTTTCTCCAAATCCAAATATATGCTTGTAGATAACTCCTTCATCTGTTCTTTGAATTGAATATCATTGGTCTCTACTGATTTTCATTAGTAATATTTATTTTCCCTTTGAATATTTCTTCAAATTAACTGTTATCATTTTATTTGTTGAGGGTAAAGCTCATGAACCCATTTGTAGTGTGAACATCCATTTTTATGATTTCATCCAAAAAGAACTCAGTTAGACCTTTATATTGTATGAGTGATATGTAATGAGTATAAGGAAGTTGGTATATGAATTTTTCCTAAATATACATTTAATTTTAAATGTTTCTATTGTTCCATGCACTATCCTTTATCAAGTGTGACTTTTTAATTGATTTATTCCTATTATATTTATCGGTATAGCTAGATACTCTCCCTATGATCGTTTTAGAGTAGTTTGAGGTTACCATCCTCAATAAAGGACACACCATTGTTACTCCATCTTATATTTTCCCTTAAGAATTAAATGATTTAATAGTCTAGAATTCCATTTAACTAATCTTCTTGAAGTGTGATTTTTCCCTTGTTAGTGATATCCCAGTGGATAATTTCACTTCCTAAGTTCCATAATGAACTTTATAATTGAATTTCTGATATTTTTAGCTTTTTAATGTTTTCTATTAATGAATTGAGATATTGTTCTTCAATGTGATGCTAAATTGATTAAATGAGTTTCATTCTGAACAAAGTTATTCTTATTTAATAAATCCCTTCAAATGAAGAGTGGTATCTTCAAAATTACAATTTTTAAAATTGTGATTTTGATCATTCATTTCCCTAAGGAATTGATGACTTACAATTATTTTGGTTATGGTTAGAGATATTTAATCTAGAGGACACGACCTCAATTAATTTTATCAACTGGAGTTATACCCTTCTGATATAATTATTAATGAAATAATCCACCATCTACATTTAAGTCTTAGACCAATCCAATAAAAATAACTAATGGACCAAGCTCTTTATACGGTCCTGACTTGCATTATAAATGGGATTTCCCATGTCGGTAATTTTTCAAATGAACAAGTCACTTCCCAAGTTCCATATTGATCTATAATAACTGAAATTCTGTGTTTTTTAAATAAATTTATTGTATTATTTTTGAAATTATTTTTCATCAAAGATTTATTTAAATGAATGTTTTAATGGGTTTCATTAAAATAGAATTAAATTAGGTGATATAGACACATATTTTTCAATAATTAAATAAGTATGGTTTAGAATAATGGAATAAAATGTAATGAAATGTTAATGATATTATATATTCCATGAATGATTTAAACATTTTATATGAAATGAATTGTAAATGGTGGTAAGGACACACTGATATTTGATGCTTAGTATAAGCAATAATTAAATTTGAGTCTGTTTTTTTTAAAATGGCTTGAAAAAATTTAAGAACAAGAGATAATGCCTCTTAAATTATTTTATTAGTATTACATGATCACAGGTTGAAATAGGATGTGGAAAATGGTTAGGGTGTAGTTGAAAATGGAAGAATAATTCTTCCTTTCATCAGGTGCTGAGCCATGACATCTCACACCTTTGGTACTTGGGATGGTAGGAATGAAACATCGCTTCCTTTATTATTGTCGACATGATTGTGCACTCACTACACTTCAATTATTGACAGTAAGACACACCCACCATCTTGAGTGACAAGAATAATGTATCCCACTCATTATGAGATGTGGACATGTACCTTTTGGATTGATCTTATAGGCTTATTCTGACCGGTTATGGATGGATGGGTTATTCCTAGGTCTATCCCGCACATATTATTCCAGGTATATGGCCACTTATGTCTATACGCACTTGGTTTATATGGGTGGATGCAATATATAACATATCTATATATTTATATATATATAATCAATAATTTTTAAATATTTATTCATCATGAATATTGTTCTGACCCTAAGCTTAAGAATGTTGGGCTTCCATGTGCCTTTTAAGAGCCTGAGGGGATTTTTTTGTTTATTCAATAATCTTTATTATTAATATTACCTACACAGTGATTTATATTTTTTTCATGGACTCGATTAGCTATTTACACCCTGAATGGTTTCCAAAAAGGATTTATATCTCACACCCTACTAAGGCTTCAATTACAATGGTGTACCTGAGTTGACCTTATGTAACTTGGACCATGTTTGGTTGATTGTATTAATTTACTTTTACCTGGAGTTAGGAGAACAAGACTATGATGGAGCTCAGGATGTTCATGGAGATCACCCTTGGGGTTTTTTTCCTTTTCTTTATTATTATATTTTATAATTATTTATATTTTATGTTTTCTATTTTAGTTTATCTATCATAATTAGGGCATGCATGTATTTGTTGTACACATTGTATTTGTCCATCTGTTATTTTGAAATAAGATTATTGCATTGTTGATATGTCCTTCTTCAAATATTGTTTCCACTATTTTTTAATATATTATTTGACATAACATTGTGATACTCTGATCATGAGGGTATTGTATCCCAACAATCACCTCTTTACACCATTTCTACTAGTCGACAGCCTCTGGCATATGGGGTGGAATGCTTGAGGACATGTGAACCACTAGTCTGGATATTGAAATAGTGGTCATTCAGGTCAGGATGTTATAATGTGGTTTTAGAGCGATTAATTGTTTGGCCTTACTATTTTGGTTTCATATACATGAGTCTAGGAATGATTCGGCACACTGTAAATAGCTATGTTTGGGATTGATCACCCCAACCATGGGGAAAGCCCAAGTGGAATGGGCATGGATTGTAGTTTATGTTATTTACTGTTATAGGTTATCATGATTTCACTTAGAGTGATTGGTTTACTTTCTATTGCATATTGATTTGTGATATTTATGGTATTATACCATTGTATAGGAATGTTAGGGAAGTAAAATTACATGTATCATTATTTGAACATAGATATTCACATTCCTTGTATATTCCATTCCATGTAGTTGAATTTTCATGATTTCTAGGGATTTTTATTTTTTTTCCTTGAGTTTATTCCATGCCTTTTATTTACCATCAATCTTGTTATATGGTACGGTATTAACTTTAGTGATATTTTTAATTCTATACCTTCTTAGTTATTTACTCAGAATGCTTGTTTATACAACATGCTTGGGTGATTTATTTAGAATGTTCATCATGTTTATTTACACTACCTCCCTTATAATTCCAGATTCAATGTGTATTAGAAACATATCAGTGTTTACTTGTTATGATAACATGCTTAGTTATGATTTAAATATATAATTGTTTGTAGGGGATAGATATAATTGGATTCGATTTAAATGGGGGCCAGTTTTCAGTTGTAATGTGTATGGGAGCCTTATAATTTTTAAAAGGTAACCCTTGTATATGAACCATATATTTTTTTTGTAAATATATCTGAAGGATGTTGTAAAAATGGAATGGAAGCTAATATTGAAGTATTTAAGTGGAACTATTTCACCTAATGGGATCCAAATTCCAAACTGTAAAGTGCACGGGTGATTTATGGATTAGTAGGTGGCCACCAATTTAACTCAACCATTATATATGATCATGTTATAAAATTAAATTTTTAAAAAGGGAAAAAATATTTAATTTTAACATAAATTGTAATTTTTTTCTATTATAAAGACTTGTGTCTCTATCACATATGCACGGATATCGTGTTATTAACATAAAAAATGCACAATTGTGTCCATGTTGGTAAGTTGGTGAATTCCTCTAATGAGATAACTCATAATGTTTGTTTATAATTATGATAATGAAACAAATGATATTGGGTTAAATTTTAATAAAACCATGTTGGTTTGACGAGACCCTAGTAGGTTACATAATCATTTAGCCAGTGAATTCATTTTAAAAATTGAACTGTGTGTTTTAAATAAATACATTATAGGTTTAAATATTAAATGTGAATCAATGTAATGTTTCTAAAATGGAACCTTAAGTGACATCCTTGGTTTTGAACTCTATGTAAGGGCATTTTAGTTATCTCTTTTTGTTTCATTGGAACAAAATCATAAATTTTATTTATAGGTATTTGTCATTTTTAGCAAGATATTAAATGATTCTAATATGGCCTAGTGTAAACTATTTGGTGACCTAGTGATAGGTTCAACACTTACAATTTTTAAGGCACTATCTCAAGGTAGGTAAAACCCAAAAATATTTAATACCTTTCTATATTATATGATTTTTCTATCGTATGGGTTTGTTCAGGTGATGTTGTCCCTAGTAGAAATATTTGCTTCTAAATGAGACCATTGTTTTGATGGGTGGTCATGGTATCCTCGAACCTTTTTATGAGTGTGAGAATCGCATAATGCTTGGTTTCAGTAGGTCATACATGCCTAGGGTTTGGTTGAACACTTTGTGGTCCATGTGACACTCTATTATTCACCAATGATGGGTGACTTTGTATGATTTCATCAATGTTAATGGCCATATGGGGTATTATAGTTTGGGGTTAGATCTCTCGCACAGATCACTTGATAATTAGATGCATTGGGTGGATAGACAATGGAAAATATAGGGGATGTTTTATCTTTATTTTGAAACTACAGTGTACTGTGTGTTCAGATATAAGGAACCCTTCAAGTGCAAAATTATTTAACAAACTAGTTGAGTTTGGTGATTTCATAGAGCCTTGTGTGGTTGAGTGGGTCCTTTGGTCATCTCTGGAGTAGATTGTCATAGTAATTAAAGGAATAATGATTTCCCCAATGCTCGAGATGACTTTCCATGAGTATTTTATGATTAGACAAACTAATCAGGTGTGTTCTAGATTTCATGCCAAATGTTCAGATGTTGTGATGCAGTGAGTGTCACTCGGAGGAGTGACAAACTTAGGTTTAATGTGGTTTTGGATTTATTTTTGTTTTGAGTGGCAAGGCTATCTCATATTTCTATGACTAGTACACTCCTAAAATTTGGATTTTATGTCGAATCAATTAAATTTGTCCCTCTAGGTTGAAGGAACTCAACCAAGGAGGAACATTTTGAAATGGTCGGTCTTGCATGAATTCCTTTGTGGTTGGAAATTTTGAATCATGTCAGTTCCTACTTGGAACAATGGAGTTGATGTGGTTTCAATTATAAAAATACAAAGAGAAAAACTATTTTTTATGGATATAATTAGTAGTTAATTTTGGGAAATTATGATACACCTTGGGTAGAAAAGGCCGGTGGTCAGTTAGTGTTGGTTTGTTTGTAGGTGAAGCTGATATTCATACAAGGGAAGTCAACTAGTCGAGGTTTGATAGATCATTTTTTGAAATCCTTCAGATCCTCTTTGTTTATTCTAGTTAGACATGAGAAGATCCTCTATCTTGATGTTATCCTTGATACACTAATAGATATTTGGTGATTCTCCATGCTAATGTTTTAAAATTTATTGGGATTGGTAAATATCTCTATCGATGTATCACACTAGAAAATTGGTTTTCATTGAGGAATGGTTAGTTTAGAGTGATAATTGGGTTCCCGTGTCAGAATTCCTTATACATAATCTTGGAAACTAGCAATTTTATCTAACATTACCTCCATGTGGAAGCTGCTCTTGGATTTGTTAAAGTTCTCTTGTGAATTTCGTGTCTTTTTTCCAATTTGTGTCTTATAAATTTGGAGTATAGACTAACTTGGTTTAGTTCCTTGGAAAAGACTTCATAAAATGCATGGTTATACCATACATATTTTCAGCCTTTGTGGTGTTCTTTAAAGTGTGGCGATTCAAGTGAGCTAGATAGGGTTTCAACATTACTCATTCTAAGGAACTATAGGTTCAAATGCTCAAGTTAAGGTTTTATCTATTAATGTCACCATAAGTTAGGTATAGGCTTCTATTATTGTGTTAGTTGTAAACACATTATTCCTTGGAATAATGCAATGTGGTTTAGTTTGAAGTACATCAGCTATCTGAGTCGATTATTGTGGGAATGGTCAGCCATAGTTGGATTGAATCATTACCCCACTTGGTCAAATAATATCATCTAAGGGAACCATTATAAAAAACATATATATGATAAGGTGAGTGTGGTTTCAAGGTTGGTAGTGTCATCGCTAGAATGACTAGAGGCATGCATTGTAAGGAAATTTGGAAATTGGAGGTACTGTGGCTCAGAATTGGACCCTTCCCATGTTAAGACCATTGGGGGGGACCATTATCCAATTTCATAATGATACAATGATGTGATCGATTATTTAGCTGAACGATATCATGTAAGCACTGTTTAAGGGGTAAGGTTTAAAAACTAGCATTAGCTCGGGGATTGATGACTTAAGATCCATGTGATTAAAAAATTATATAAGGTGTTTTGGACCTTCAGAAATGAAATTAGACCATTGGAAAGAGACTTCATGAATATTTTAGTTTTGGTGATGTTTTACTTGTTCCCAAATGTTTCTCAAGGATGAGAAGTTCTAAGGTTAAAAGGTAGAAACAAATCATGATTTGAGCCAAGGTAAACTTCCAATGGAATTTGAATTCCCGAATTTATGGATAGTCTATCCTTTTAACCAATATTCAGAACACAATTCCAATAGTTGGAACACTTCTATGAGTTTTTTTAAGACTTGGGTAATGCCCTAAGATGTTTCTTGGGTGCATTGTGGAGTTTCAGGAGAATCGGGCCTTGAAAATAAAAGTTTTGGGATGTCTAGACATGGTGAATTGTTTTTCTAAAACTGGGTGGCCAACAATAGAAAATCGTGTTGCTATTTTAGAGGATCCGAAGTGCACAACATGAGATATGCATAGTTTACCCAAACCATGAACCATGAACACAGTGGCAGTGCCACTTAAGAAGTACTTACGCACTATTCAATGCTTGGATGGTGCAAAATTTTATAATAACCAAGTGGGAAAACTATACGACCCAATTTTTTGAGATAAAATGACTATTTTTACCTTAATGAGTTTAAAAATCATTCTATATTTTTTTCTTCTACTAGTAGGTGTCTCCCCTCTTTCTTGGATCATGGGTTTCTCTAAATCCCAATCCATGTTTTAAGTTATTTTCATAGTCTATTTTTTGAAGAAAACACCATCTATTTCTATGGATATGAATTGGTAAGATCATGATTCCCTTTGAATATTTCTTCACTCAATATCCTCTTGATTTAGTTATCAAGGTGAAAACTCAATTTCCTAATTTTCAGGATGAATTTATACTTCTTATATTTCTTTTAAACTGGACCCAATAAGTCCTTGATATTAGTTGAGGGATACATCTTCTGCAAAAGGTAGGTGGTCAACATATTTCCCCCTGAATTTATGTTGAATTGTATGTGCTTACATTGTTCTACATGTGGTGATTTTATGAGCTTCTCCTTTTAGTTGAGTTGTTAATATTAAATTGATCAACATACATAGATTCACTCCCTATATTATTGTTTAGTAGTTTGAGGTTTTCAGCCTCGATTTCAAAAACCCCTTAGCTATGTCGACTTATATGTACCATTAAGAATTAAATGAAATAAATATCTGGAACAACTTATAAGAATTAGTCTTGGAGTGTGAATTATTTTTATCTTGTTGGTGATATCCTTGTTCATAATGGATCCTCTTAAGTTCCATTATGATCTTTATAATCTAATTTCCATGTATGTAAATGTTCTTAAAAATATTGTGAATTCAAAATGTGATTCGTGGATGTGATTCTAAATTTATCAAACAAATACCTTGTTGAAAAATGTCATTATTTTTTAATAAGACCCTTTGAATGAGGTGTGATATATTTGAAATTAAAAAGTGGTTATTAGTGATTTTCATCTATCTTGACCTTAGATAATTGATGAGTTCCTATGATTTTTTGTTAAGGATAGATATATTTAATTTTAGCACATAAACTAAAATGATGTTATAAAATAGAGTTTCCCCTTCATATATAAATTTTAATAACCTAATTTACATTCTATGTGATAATCATAGACCACTCCAATCTAAACAACTAAAGGAGTAAGCTCCTTCTATGGGAATGTCTTGCTTTATTAATGGGATTTTCCATGTAGGTAATTTCCTAAATGACCAAGGCACATCCCAAGAGACTTATTTAAATAAAATAAAATAAATTACATGTTTTTTTAATTAAATGGAATGTATTATTTTTAAAAATATTTTTCATGAGGACTTACTTTCATTGAATTTTTTAAAAAGATTAATTAAAATTGAATTGAATTGGGTTGTACGACCACACCTTTTTCTACAATTAAATAATCATAGTTTGGGTGAATTGAATTAAATGGAAAAAAATGGATTGTTCATGTTGGTATACATTCCTTGAATAAATTTCATCTTTTAAATGAAATGAATCTTAATGGTTGTTAAGGCCATGCTGATGTTACATGATAAGTACATGCTATAATTATATGTGACGGCCTTTATTTTTAATGGGCTTGTTAAATGTGATGCATGAGATGTAATGCCTCATGGATTATGTAATTATTATTATATGATTACTCCTTGACATAGGCTGTGGAATGATGGTAAGGGTGTAGTTGTCCGTAGAAAAATCATGATCCCTTACATCAAGTGTTGATATGTGAAATCCCACACCATTGATACTTAAGATAGTGGGAATGGAAAATCACATCCCTTGTTAGTGTTTATATAATGGTACACTCAATATTGTTCATGTGTTGGCATGAAATCACAATCACTATATTGACTGAAGAGAATGATGACTTCCACTAATTATGAGATGTAGGTCATGTACCATTTTTAATGAGAATATAGGCTCATTCAAACTGGATAAGAATGAATAAGTTATTCCTCAATCCTACTTGCACCTAGTATTCCTTGCATTTTTCTAACTATGTCTGTACTTACTTAGTTCATGTAGGTGAATGCGACATATAACAAAATTGTATATATATTTATTAATATTTGTAGTTATCGGTATGTTATCTATCTCTGGTCATGAGACGAAGTAGGTAGAGTTTCCAGGTTTCCATTAGGAACCTGAGCGGGATGGTTTTCATTTATTCACTACTGTTTACTATTCATATTACTTATAAACATTTTTATTTTATGTTCATGCGATGGATTAGATATTGAAAACATGGGTGGTAACATACAAGGATTTATTTCTCACACCTTACTTGGTTTGTCATTGTACTGTGATACCCGAGTCGACCGTATGTTTGTAGGACCATGGTTGATTACTCGTGTTGACTTTATTATACATAGAGTTATGAGCACATGACTGGGATGGAGCTCTGGATGCTCATGGAGATCACCCTTGGGGTTTTTGTTTCCATTTATTTATTATTGTAATATATAATATTTTCCATTGTATGATTATTGTTTTGTTTATGTACCATCATCAGGACATGCATGCATCTGTTTTATACATTGTCCTTGTCCATATTTTATTTTTAGTGTATATTATTCTAATAATGCTCTATCATTCAATTAATACTGATTATGGTGTTGTTTGTTATTTAATATCTGATATACCATTGTGATACTCTCATCACGAGGGTATAATCTCCCCAGTATCACCTCCTTACACCCTCACTACTATTCAGTATCCCCTAGCATATAGGGAGGCGTGGTTGAGGCCAGGTGATCCACTGGTCCAACTAATGTGATAGTGGGCAGTTGGTTTAGGACAATAAACATGTTTTTGGGGGATTAATTATAATTTCATTTTTGAAATTTAGTAACTTAATTTCAAATGTTTTGGATCATAACCTTTTTGGATGGGTTATATGGTTAACCAGTTATGAAACAGTTCATGTTGATCTTTGTACGAGGTTTTAAGGATTAATGAATCACTTCACCATATAGATATTTATGCATATTGAAGGACCAATTCTAACAATTTTTTAAAAATAAGTGATTAATATAAAATTAATATATTTCTAGTATATAATGGGTATTATTATAAAGTAAATGTAAATTTTAGTTATTTAGACATAAAAATTTATTTTTATATATTCATTTATTATATTAAGGGTTGAATTAGAAAATGATCAAAGTACAATGAAAGGATGGAATTGTTCATAATAATTATACATGTATCAAGTAAGTATATTTCCTCACATTCATAGACAATAAAACAATTTCTCATTTTTATGAATGGGATATTGAAATAAATCGCATCCTTTTACATTCATATACTATAAATCTGATGGCCTTATAAGGGATAAAAAATTTATGGATCAGGCCTCTTTACTTTCCTTTGATAATTCACTTTTTTGTGATCAATAACAATAATCAATATCCATAATTATTTGGGATTTTTTTTCATATCCAAATTTTTATTTCCCACCAATGTATCCTACATATAATATGACTTATGTATTAATTCATGTGGCATTTTTAGTTCATTTTATCTCTTATTAAGATAATTTTTTATTAACCCTTTTATGGTGTGGGATTTTCAACAATGGTATTTTAAAATTCCAAACCCCTGATTACCATGCTCGAGTTTAAATTAAGGGGATAATATTTAAATTATAAGGGGATATTGAAAACCCCCATGACATTAAAATAAATATCATTTATATTAAATTTTTGTTTTTTATTGTTTTTGATGCACACAACACTGGGTTTAAAGAAAACATGGTTTAGTTATGACTAGATCCCCAATTTAAAATTATTTTTTAAAACCAATAGAAAAATTATTTAAAAAATAACTTATTTTTTGAAATAATCATATCAAAATTATATTTGTGTTATTTTTGGTAATTTTTTGGAAACGTTTCATTTTTTGAAAAATAGTGTAAAATAATGAATTTTATATATAAATAGACTTTTCATTTAAATAAATTATAACCATAAATTAAATTTTTAAGTGATTTTAATGTAAACGTATTAAATTTTATGTCAATAAATCCAATTTAGGTCACTTGTATAATTTTATTATTATCTTTTGGTATAAAAGCAGTGTAATCTTTTGAATATTTTCTTTTTAAATAACATCTTTGTCATCACGTCGAATGGGTTAATTTTAAATTTAATTTCTCAAAATTTGTATGTTAAATTTAAAAAAATTGATTAAATATTAGGAATAATAATAATTTATAATTTATAAAAAGTTTAACCTAATATTTAACCAATATTAGTTGTGAAAATATAAAAACAAATTACCCTAGTTAAGGTAAAAATATGTTCACCAAGGGTTAAACATAGAATGTAAGGGGTAAAATTACCTAAATTGTTTCCCAAAACAAATTAGCTGACCATATTTATAAATTTATGACCAAAGGATCTATTTTTATGATTGTTTTGGACACTTTCCCATTAAATATGGATTATATAATATGTTTTGTAATGAAAAGGGAAAAAAGGCCCCTCTCTAACTTTAAATATTTATAATGCTTTAGGTAAGGGAAAACATTAATAAATGTTCGGTTATATATATTATATTGAAATAAAAATTATTTTTCATCATAATAAATTAATTTAATTATTTAGAGATGAAATAATTAATTTAAATGCTTAATAAACAAATATAGAGTAATTATCAAGTAATTAATTAATAAATAAATAAAATTGAATTTATTAAAAGTGAATTAAATTGAAAGAATTTTTCTATTAATTTTATTTTTTAGATGAATACATCATATTAAATTGATTTTAAAATTATTTTTTTGAATTCAATCATGGCTGTGATACTCTTTAAAATAAAAAATTGATTGAATAATGTCAAAATTGAAATTATTGTTATATTAAAATAATTGTTATTTTATGTAATAGTTTAATATTATTAAAAATATTTTCATATCCAAAGGGATTTTTAAATATTAATAAATATCTACTATATTCCATAAATGGAGAAATTATTCTTTTATAATGAATATATTGACACATAAATAGTAAAAACTCTATTAGCGCAGTTATGGTTAATGTAGTGTTTTTACATGTTACATTCGGTTGTGTGAAAATTATTTTAAAACAAACATGGGATTTATATTTTATAAAATTGATAAAATATTTTGAATTATTGGGTCCAAATTATCTAATATCTAAAATTTTATTTTAGGGTTTAATTATAAATTACCTAGGTTATAATACTAGTCATCATAGCTATATCCCAAAATGGTAAAAAAAAGTAAACATAGAATTTAAGGAAATAATTAATTAGAACATGTGTTTAATTGATTCTTGGAGGTGTTTCTCAACTTTATTATCTTTAGAAAAATTAATTATCAATTTTTGTGGCACATTGAAACACCTGAATGCTTTTTATGAAATATTTTCCATAAATAATATTTATTCTTTAGTAGAATTTACTCCATGAAATCGTGAGTTTAAAAAAACTACGAGACTCCCATAGTATAAAATTACTGTTATAGAATATTTTTTAGGTTAGAGGTAATAATTAAAACCAACTTATGAAGATATATTGATAATTATTTGGCTATTAGTTATTTGTGAAATATATAAATCAATTACATTTTTTTAAAATTTTTGGCGATTTAATTTTAGTAATGAAATTAATTTTGTATATATGTTTTATATACTTATTAAAATAATTTTTATATCCATCTATTGGATATTTTAGTCATAAGATATGAATAAAACCTAATTTGATGTATAAAAGTAATTTTTTTTTAAAATTGTAATTTTATACCGTTGAATGGAGATACCATTTCAAATTAAATTTTGATAAATTAATAAGTTTTATATGAAAAAATAAACCTATTATTTTGATATTGGATATAAAAATTTACTTTGGACGAATTTCGGATTATTTGCTGATAAATTTCATGTAATGATGAATAGTAAAAATACGCTACATTTTAATTGAAAATAGTTTTTTTCATTGAAATAATTTATATAGTTAATTTATATTATTTAATGGTTAAAAAGTATAAATATAATATATCTTTACCATTTAATATAATTTAGGTAATTGGTATTAATCTTAAATTAAATTCAGATGTAAAAACATTTCAATCTTTTGTAATATTTTAACTTTCAAAAATTGTTTTCTCCTTTCAACAAAGATATTAATTTCAAATTATTTACTAAAACATATATGATTTGAATTTTGAAAAATGGATTCCATATTCAGAATTAGTAGGTGCAAATTAAGTTAATATATTACTTTGATTTCTGGGAATTAGGAATTTTATCATTCGTAATTATTATTTTTACCATGGTTAATGGTAAAACATGCAATTAAAGGTAAAAATAATATTAAAAAATTAGACTAAAAACTGTAAAAATTCTATTACATATCAATATTCGAACATTATCATCTATTTTTCGAAATTTAATAGCATAATTTCCACTTACCTATGAATATGACATGAATATAATAAAAACTAATGAATGTGAAAAAATGTCCCAATCTCATATTATATTAGTATATTAATTTTAATATATAGAAAAATAAGAGAAAATATCAACTATAGTTAGAATATATAAATATAAAAGAATTACCTACATCATATAAATTTATTTATAAATTTTAGAGATTAAATAATTACCATAAATAATGATACAATAGTGATGTCGAAATTGTATTATTAATATAAATATAAAATAATGGTTTTATAAATATTATAAGAAATATCATAAGAACTAATTAATATTCTCCATGCATATTCTAGATAATTTTTACATTTTAGTATGTTATTAAATATTTTGGTTCAAATTTATCTTTTGGGTGGTTTCTATTGAATGTCAAATTAATTAATAGTGTGAAAACTGACACTATAGATATTTTATGAAAATAATATTTTATTAAAGAATTAGAAAATAATAAAAATATTAAAAAATTACAATGTGATATTTATAGAATTGAAAATTTCATAACAGATCCATCTATGTTAAATTAACACCATTTAAGTAAATATTTATAATAATTAAATATTTAGAATATTATAACCACAATTAAAACTAAATAAAATAACTAATTGTAAATTAAACATAATTGGTTTATATTGAAAAAATAACTTATCCAAAATTTATTGGATGAGGATATTAAAACCCTATATATTCCTATCTTCAAAATTGGGTAATTTTGGAGGTTTTTGGTAGGGTTTTATTTTATTATAAATTATTATTTATGGAGTTTCCAAAAGTGCACCTCTACTCAATCATAAAAGGGAACTTCCTCCATCGCCACTTCACTTCATTTTGACCGATAATTACTCTCTATACCCTTACAATTTTTTTTCTCAACTTCCTTGTTTTCATTCTATAGGTTCTTTTTATCTTCAAAGAATCACTATAGTGATCTAAGAAGAGATTTAGAGGAAGTACGTCAAATAACAGGTAATCTCCTCGACCGATTATTTCAAACATCAATCTTCTACTATTTCAACTTCATTAGTTGTTTCATTATAATTTAATTACCTCAGTATCACTAATATACAGATATGTAATTATAAAAATGAAACCACCATATTTCAACTTCTATCCATCCTATGAAAACAGAAATCACTGCGTGTTTGTTCGCACAGTTAACCGTCTCCACGCTGTGGTGTAATATATTTTTCACCACCACCTTATATGGATGGGTATAATAATAAAAATAATAAATATATATGATAATTTAAACATGAAAATAATTATAAAATGTTATACCCAATCCAATTCAATACCATTCAACAATTTTGGGAATGATATCACCGCTCGTGCGTACATACGACCTAACATCTCCTCGATACGATGAGATTCATTCTACATGATATTAATTAAACAATTATTATATAAATGAATTTAATGAATAAATTAGATATATATATATATATTAAACTAATATCATTCTATAAATTTATTAACTTTAACTTAAGAATTAGAAGATGAACATATCCAACAAATCTTGCACAAAAACATAAAGCAATTAATATCCAAATATTGAGTGTCAATGAAATGTTACTTAAAAACAGATGATAATATATTAATATATGAAATAATAAAAATAATTTGATACTTGAATAATTCAATAACATTATTTATATCATTATATAGGATGTTCATATATATACTAAGGATATGAGACCTAAGGTAAGTAATAACATTGTATATCACGTTTTTATCTGCGATTGTCTATCGTTAATATTTTTTGGGGTATATTTCTCATCCATATCCATCTATCATAAAAATGTATTTTAAAATATTTATTATATCATTATATAATTTTTTAAAGTAAATATTACACATTGGTGAATGGAATCTTTGGACATTTTTTGGAAGGAGGTGTTTTTTGACTTTTCCCGAAGAAGTATGAGAAAAATGTTTTTTTAACTGGTACAAATTTAACTGATTTTTACACTTTCATAATTACTTATTTACTTGAAGCATCCCCTACAATAATAAACGGTTATTTTAACATAAAATTATTTATTTTAAAATTGTGGGGCATTTTGAGGATGGAAAACATTTTTGAAGATGAATAGATATTGTCCTCAAGAATTAATTTCAAGTGTTTTCTCAAAATTATTTTTATTCTAAGATGTAACTATTTAAATGGGGTTATATTTCTAACCCTATTATTACTATTATTTTATTGTGTTTATTATGTAATTTTATTTAATAAATCCATTTGTTTTATATCAATTATGATGGAATGATGTTTAAAAATCCTTTTTATTTCATGGGTTTCGCTATGGTGAATGTTTTTATGTTTTTCTGGAACACGTAACAATGGTTTCATTATGAGATGGGTGGGACCTATATCTACCATCAATGGATTTGATAAATATGTAAATGTCATGGGATAGTCATAACTGAAACCACATGTAAAACTGGATTAGTGATACAGGGCTGGGATGAGGGGTGAATGTGGTTCAGTAATGGACATTGTTGGTTATGATGGTCCTGGAAATGAGCCATGACTAATATGAAATTATTTTTTATGCTTATGTGTGTATTCCATACAATTTCAAGTCTTATGTTGTAAATATTGGGATTACATTTCACTTTTATTATTTATCCCATAACCTGATATTTTGATCGATTATATAGAGTATAAGAATTACCAGTGTTGTGTTCTTATTGTTATTTCCCTTATTTACCCATACCGAGTATTTGAGATCACCCTTTCATATGTTTCATTTCCCATTGTCATGAATAATAGTAATATGTAAGATACGTCAAAAGTATTTTAGTTTTCAGGAAATAAGAGGGAGAAAATGTAGATGTTTTATGAACTAGTGGTTTATGTTTCCTAGTTTATAAAGACACTAAACCTAAACGGTCTTGGAGTGGTTTAGGATATATTGCGGAACAAATATCCTTAAATTTTGAAGTAATATCTATATGTAATGTATGGTATATTATAGTTTGTATCAGTGTAAAGGTATAGTTAACCTTTGGAAACTAGGATGAGAGAACCTTAGTAACAACCCTAAGGATATGTCTAAGTATAAGATACAATCCTATCATAGTGTTATAGAGATGTTCATGAATAACCAAGGATAAATCCTAAAGGTTCCTAAATTGAATTTTTATTCATGAATTATGGGGTTATCCTATAATGATTAGTGTTTCTCACACTATGCTTCTTGGTTTTAGTAAATGGCATGAACTAGAAGGAACTATATTAATACTAAATGCGAGAGGCAATGTACTAATTTTTCCCCTATGAAACCAAATGATATGAGAGATGGAATGAAAATTCACTTAGCCATGCTCACATAACATTCTCAAGCTATGAACTTTGTCATACTTCCAAATGACCAATGGAGGGAGAAATTTTTTGTTGAAGCCTTCATGACATAATTTCCACCTTCTTTCAATGGGTCTTCTAATCCATTAGTGGAAAAAATGGATTTGTACCACTGAAAAGAAATTTTCAGTTCTACAATGTTCTAAAAACGATAAATTCATCATAGAAGTATATCATTTATATGGTTAAAATGATCAATGTTGGGATATTATCAATAATAACATTTAAAGATATGAAATTGATTCCATGGAATGAGATGCATTCAAGAACATTTTTTTATCAAAAATTACATTCCACGTATTCTTAGAAAAAATATTGAGAAGGTTTTCATTGAACATAAGAAAAAGGATGGTGAATTTATTGGTAATGATGAAGAAATTTTTACAAGCCTTTCAAGGTATGATTATTTAATAATTATCCAACTTGATAGTAAAATTTATTGATTCTTTAGTGTCTTAAAAAAATGTCTTATAAAGGGAATTTTCCAAAAGGGATTTCAATAGCTACGAGGAAATTGTTCGATGTGATCAAAAAGATGAGACGAAGATTAGACAAAACCATCATTTATATGGGTTTGATAAGAAGTTAAAAATAGAATTAAAAGGAAAAACTAAATACAACACTGAAAAGAAGATGAGTTTTCCCGTATTCTCATTGTGTGGAAACCAATATGTAGGGAATTTTATTAAGGGGACTAGAAAATGTTTTAAGTGTGAAAAAGAAGGTCATCAGGTAGTTTAATTCCAAAGTGATGGGTAAATGATTTCTAAAGAAGTGAACAAAGAAAAGGATACATAGAATTCACCTCCTACAATTCAATGATACAAGTGAAAGGAAATGGGGAATTATGCCAATCAGTGCCCTAATCCAAGGGTTATCGATGATGATCAGCCCCAATAAACTCATAAGGTAAAAAGACAAAGGAAATTAACATGAAATCACTATCACCATTTTGAAGTACAGTAAGGAAGTGGATAAAGTTACACATACCATCCACTCTAAAGTAGAAAATGATTTATTTGATTTTGGATCCACCCACTATTTTATTTATGAATAATTTTATAATGGTATCTCTGTATTACCTCAACAATTATATGTTGAGTTAGTTATGAAAATTCCTAACGGAACAACGATTGGATGAAATGTTAAAAATTCTACACCGGTTGAAGTTTGTGGGAAAGTGCTTCCGGAAAATATTGTGATCCATCCTATAATGGAATTTGATGTGATAATTGGCATGGATTAGATTTATATACATGGATCCCATATCAATTTCCAATGAAGGGATGTCACATTTTATATTCTAGATCAATATATGATCATATATCAATAGATTTTGGAATATAACATTCCAGTAGAAATTTCATCCATATTATGGGTCTTGATTCCTCTAAATAAAGATTATTTATCTCAAATGATTGGGGATAAACTCATGATTATGAATACTCCCATTTTATGGATGTTTGATGATGAATTCCATAGGAATTTCAAGGTCTTCTACCAAATTGTGTAGTAGAGTTTTCAATAAAACTCATACCTGGTGCTATGCCTATTTCAAAGGCACTATATAGAATGGCCCCAATTGAGTTACTGGAATTGAAGAAGAAACTCCAAGAGACTCTTGATAAGGGATTAATACGCCCAAGTGTGTCACCATAGGGAGAACCTATTATATTTGTTAAGAAGGAATATAAATCAATTAGACTCTCCATTGATTATAAAGAACATAACAAGATCACTATCAAAAAAATATCATCTTCCTTGCATTGATGAATTATTTGACCAAAAATGTAGAGCTCAATACTTTTACAAGATTTATATTCATTGAGGATATCATTAATTAACGGTCAAAAATAAGGATATACCATAGAAATAATTTTTTACTAAGAATGGGAAAGATGAATTTATACTAATGCCTTTTTTTCTTAATAATGCCACCAATATCATCATGGATCTAATTAATAGAGTATTTAGAGACTATCTTTATCAGTTAGGGGTAGTATTTTTTGAGGATATTCTTCTCTATTCAAAGAACATGGAATAACATGAAGATCACTTGAGAATTATACTGAGGAATATGAGAATGGAGAAACTTTATGCCAAATTTAACAACTATGAATTTTGGCTTTATAATGTTTCATTTCTGGGCCACATAATCTAAAGAAAGTGGATATCTGTGGATCTATAAAAAATATAGGTTATAGAATGATTGTTGATGCCAACAATTGCAACTAAGATCCGATGTTTTCATGGTTTTCATGTATATTATCAATGTTTTGGTTACGTTTTTCCACAATAATCTAAAACACTAACCAAGTTGACTCATAAAGTATTAATGGTTGTTTGGATGGAGGAATGTGAAGATAATTTCAATGATTTTAAAATAAGGTTAGCCGGTGCACTTATGCTCACAATGCCTTTTATTGGAGAATGGTGTGTGATCTACGGTGATACATCCAAGAAGGTGATGGTATGTGTTCTCATAAAAAATGATATGCTGATAGATTATGCCTCATGACAGTAGATAATTCATGAGAAAAATATACACAACTCATTATTTGATATTTTTTGTGGTAATCTTTGTATTAAAGATATGGAGGCATTATCTTTAAGGAGGAAGGTGTGATAATTATACTGATAATAAAAGTTTAAATTATAGTTTCAAACAAAAGGAGATGAATATGCACTAATGAATACGGTTGGAGTTGATAAATTATTACGAATTCTAAATACATTACCACCATTGGAATGTGAATAAGGTGGCATATTATTTTAGTCAAAAAGACAGTGCTAGCTTATCCGTGATAGGATCATGAAAGATCCAATAATTGTGTATTTTCAAAGGATAGATCTATAAATTTTAATGGAATGGGAGAAATATTATTTTTCTCAAATGAATGTGTAACCATCAATACAAGTGAATATTAAGGAAGAATTGAAGAAATATGTAGAGTTAGAAAAGAAGGTGAGAAATGTTCCTGAATTCAACTTTGATTTTGATGGACTAATATAGTTCATGAATAGAAATTTTATTCCTCCCATACTAGAAATAAAGAGGGATCTCTTATATGAGGCTCCTAGTTCTTCATTCTCTATTAACCCTGGAAGCACAAAGATGTAAAGGGACATGAAATAGTATGTATGGTGGGATGGAGTGAAAATAGATGTTGTCGAATATGTCTCTCGATTCTTGGTTTGTCAACAAGTTAAATCTTAGTGACATAAGTCTTAGGGGATGTTACAACCATGACCCATACCGGAATGGAAATTGGAAAACAGAACTATGGACATTGTCATTGCAATTCCCAAAACATACAAATAAAATAATTCTATATGGGTTATAGTTGATCACCTTATGAATTTGGCACACTTCATTACAATTAGAGAGGATTTCACTCTTTATCATCTTTAGAAGGGTATATATTATAAAAGTGGTATGATTTCATGAAGTAACACTTTCCATTATATCCAATCGGGATCAGAAGATTACCTCGATGTTCTTGAGAAGACTTCACCATGCTCTAGATACAGATTTATGTTTCCACACTTCTTATCTTAGTCATACAAATGGTCAGTCTATGAGAAAAATTCAACCTTTGGAAGATATGTTAAGATATTTATATATGTATTTACAAGGTGGTTGGGATCAATACATACCATTGGTGGAATTTTCTTTATAATAATAGATTTCGGTCCAATATTCCGATGGCTCCTTATAACGTACACTATGGAAAGAAGTGAAGGATTCCAACTATCTGGAATGAAATTGTGGAAGGAAAGCAATAAGGAATTGATCTTTTTGATGAATTGGAAGAAAGAGTCAGATCTAATAAAGCACACAAAAGAGAAGCATAGAGTCAACAAAAAATTTAAGATAAAAACCGAAGAAAGATCCCAGTGTTTGAAGTGGGTGATATAGAATTCTTACAAATATCTCCTGGGAAAAGTGTAATGAGATTTGGGAAGAAGTGCAAGCTGAGCCCTAGGTATATCGGTCCTTTCGAAATTCTTGATCTTGTTGGGAAGGTTGCTTACCGATTTGCACTTCTACTAAATCTCTCTCAAGTTCATGATGTGTTATATCTATCTATCTTGAGAAAGAACATACTTGATCCTTCACATGTACTAAACCCAGAAGTTATACCAATTGAGCAAGATCTTTCTTATGATGAATAACTGAGGGAGATTCTAGATTGTTGCGAAAAAAGTTATATGAAACAAGACCACATTATTAGTTAATGTTTCGGAGAGGAACCACCAGTTTTATAAAACTACATGGTAACTCAAGGATATGATGAGGGAGAGGTATATATATCTATTTGTTTTCAACTAACAAATTTTGAGGGTGAAATTTAGTTTAAGGGGGTAGAAGGAAATACCTGGATATTTTTTATGAAATATTTTTATTAAATAATTATTATTCATTAGTTGCTTTCATTGCTCACAATCGTGAGTTTAAATGAAATTCAAGATGTCATTAGTATAAAATTACCTTTATATCCAATCATTTAGATTTGGAGGAATAATTATAACTAACTTATGAAAATGCATTAATAATTCCCTGGTTATCAATTATTTATCAAAAATATAAATCAATTAGATATTTGTATTTTTTTTGAGTGAATTAGTTTTTTGTAAATAAATTAATGTGATATATATGTGTTATATACTTAATAATTTTTTTATATTCATCCAATGGATATTTTAGTCATAGGATATGAATATAACCTTATTTGATGTATGAAAACATATTTTTTAAAAAATGTTTAATTTTACACCTTTGAATGATGAAACCCCTTCAAATTTAGATTTAGAAATATTTATAATTTTTATTTGAAAACATAAACAAGTTATTTTGAAGTGGTATAAAAATATTTACATTTGATGTATTTATGATTTTTTTCTGATAAATTTCATGTATTGGTAAATAGTAAAAATATGCTAAACATCAATTGAAAATATCATTTTTCATTGAAATAATTTTATGGTTAAATTATATTATTAATTGGTTCCAAAGTATAAATAGAATATATTTTTAGTATTTAATATAATATAGGTCATTGGACTTAAATGTACATTAAAAATAGATGTCAAAACATATCAATCTTTTTCAATATTTTAACTTTTAAAACTCATTTTCCCATTTCAACAAAGAGATTAATTTTATATTTATTAATGAAACATCTATGTTTTGAATTATGAAAAATGGATTCTATATTTGGAATCAGTAAGTCCAAAATATGTTAATAGGTTACGTTTATTTTTGGAAATTATGAATAATAACATTGATATTTTTTTTATTACCCCAATTAAAGGTAAATCAGGTAATTAAAGGTAAAAAATAATAATATAAAATTACCAAAACACCTATAAAAATACTATTGGATGACTAAATTTGACCCATATTATCTTATTTTAAAATTTTAATAGCTTAGTGGCAACTTACATATAAATATGACATGAATATAATAGAAACTAATGAGTGTGAAAAAATGACATAGTCTCATTTTATATAAGTATATTAATTTTAATATATGGAAAACTATGAGATAATATCAACTATAGATAGTATCTAGAAATATAAAACAATTACATACACAATTGGAATTTATTTATAATTCTTAGAGATTAAATAATTACCATTAATAATGACATAATAGTGATGTAGAAATTATTTTATTAATATAAATATATAAGTAAATGGTTTTAATAAAATTATAAAAAATATTATATAAACTAATTAATGTGATCCACGAATTTTAGAAATACCTATGTCATATTAGGAGTTTATTTAATAGTCTTTTTAGAATTTATCTTCTGTGTTAATTTTATTTATAGTCAAATACATAAATAGTTTCAAAATTGACACTATAGATATTTTTTGCAAATAAAATTTTATTAAATTATTTAAAAATCAGAAAAAAATTTAATAATTACAAAGTTATAATTATATGATTTATAGTATCATAAAATATCAATTTATGGTAAATTATAACCATATAAGTAAATATTTATAACCATTAAATATTTATAATTTTATTACCACAATTAAAATTAAATTGAATAAATAATTGTCAAGTAAAAATATATGGTTTAAATTGACATCATAACGTGTAAAAAAATTTATTTATTGATAGTATTAAAACCATATCTCATATAATCTTCTAAATTGTGAAATTTTGGAGGTTTTTGTGATGGTTTTTATTTTATTATAAATTATTATTAATGGAGTTTTCAAAAGTTCCCCTCACCTTAATTATAAAAGGATGCTTCCTCCCTCACATATTCACTTCATCTTGAGCTTTCATGCTAAAAAATACCCTAACATCATTCCTTCCCAACTTTCCTATTTTCATTCTAGAGGTTTGAGTCATCATTAAAGACCAACTCTTGTGCTCTATGAAGAGATTTAGAGGAAGCATGTTGAGGAAGAGGTCATATCTTCTACCAATTCCTTGAAACATCATTCTTCTTCAACTTCCTCTTCATTAGTTGTTTCATGATAAATTAATAACATCAGTATCGATAATATAAATATATGTTATTATAAATATGAAACAACCATATTTCACCTTCTATCTAATCTATGAAAAATGAAATCACTGCGCGTGCGTACATACGACTTACCGTCTCCATGCCATCGTGTAACCTGTTTTTCACCACCACCCTACATGGATGGTTATAATGACGAAAATAAAATATATATATGATCATTAAAAAATTTTATTTATTCTGAAATTTTATATACCATAAACTTTAGTAACATTCAACATTTTTGGGAATGATATCATCGCTTGTGCATACGTACGACCTACCGTCTCTATGATGTGATGTGATTCATTTTACATGATTTTAATTAAGCTAAGATTATATAATTAATTTAATGAATAAATATGATATATATAATAATTATATCACTCTTGAGATTATTTAACTATAACCTAATAAGTGTAACATGAACTTATCTGACAAATCTTACATAAAATAATATAGTTTACACTACGGGAAAAATGGGTATTTGCGATGGGTTATTTGCGACGGGGGTATTTACCCGTCGCAAATAAATAGGCTTTTGCGACGGGATTGGTTTTCCCGTCGCAAATAACCGGCGGCGGTAAAAGGTATTTGCGACGGGAAAGTATTCCCGTCGCTAATAGTATGTTATTTGCGACGGGCCCCGTCGCAAATAACTATTTACTCGTTGACCGTAATTAATGCGAGCTAATGTATTTGCGACAGTACCCGTCGCAAATAATACTATTTGCGACGGGAATCCCGTCGCAACTAATCTAACCTATAAATACCCCCATCCGTTTTTTTCAAATCATTCTTATTCTCTACCTTCTCCTGCTCTCAAACTTTTGTTTCAAAAGTTGAGTTTTTTTTCAGTTTAATTTTTTTCTTCAGAGCTGATATTAAAGTTTTCAAGAACGATCAGAGCAGATCAATTTTCAAGGTATTTATGTTCATTTTAATTTAATATTTATTTTTAATTTTTTATTAGTTTCAATTATTCTTAATTAGTTGTAATTTAATTATGTTTACATTGTTTTCTTACTTAATAAATTTAAATTATTAGTATTGATCATAGTTAATGGTAATTAGGAATAATTAGTAATAATTTTTAATAATTAAGAATAAATATTAATAATTAGTAATAAATACCAATAATTAGGAATAATAACATTATTACATTATTTGTATATTTTATTATTAATATTAAAATAATATAATTTTTTATATATATACAATTCTCTTTTCATCTGTGTGTTTACTGTCTTCACATGTATTATTTGTATGTGGAGATAGAAAACGCACAGATGAAAGGAGAATTGTATATAAATCAGAAAATTATATTATTTTAATATTAATAATAAAATATACTAATAATGTTATTATTTGTAATTATTGGTAATTATTCCTAATTATTGGTAATTATTCATTTAATTACTAATAATTAGGAACAATTATCAATAATTATCAATAATTAAGAATATTTAGTAATAATTAGTAATAATTACCAATAATTAGTAATAATTAGTAATAATTATCAATAATTAGTAATAATTAGTAATAATTAGTAATAATTACCAATAAGTAGTAATAATTATCTATAATTTGGAATAATTAACAATAATTAACAATAATTAGTAATAATTAGTAATAATTACCAATAATTACCAATAATTAGTAATAATTAGTAATAATTACCAATAATTGCCAATAATTGCCAATAATTACCAATAATTACAAATAATTAGGAATAATTAGGAATAATTAGAAATAATTAGGAATAATTAGGAATAATTACCAATAATTACCAATAATTAGGAATAATTAGGAATAATTACCAATAATTAGGAATAATTAGGAATAATTAGGAATAATTAGGAATAATTACCAATAATTACCAATAATTAGGAATAATTAGGAATAATTACCAATAATTACCAATAATTACCAATAATTACCAATAATTACCAATAATTACCAATAATTACCAATAATTACCAATAATTACCAATAATTACCAATAATTACCAATAATTACCAATAATTACCAATAATTACGAATAATTACCAATAATTACCAATAATTTGCAATAATTACCAATAATTTGCAATAATTACCAATAATTTGCAATAATTACCAATAATTTGCAATAATTAGTAATAATTAGTAATAAATACCTAAAATTAGGAAAAATTAGGAAAAATTAGGAAAAATTAGGAAAAATTCTCAATAATTAGTAATAATTACTAATAATTAGTATTAATTACCAATAATTAGTAATAATTACCAATAATTAGTATTAATTACCAATAATTAGTAATAATTACCTATAATTAGTATTAATTACCAATAATTAGTATTAATTACCAATAATTAGTATTAATTACCAATAATTAGTAATAATTAGGAATAATTACCGATAATTAGTAATAATTACCAGTAATTAACAATAATTAGTAATAATTACCAATAATTACCAATATTTAGTAATAATTAACAATAATTGCCAATAATTACCAATAATTGCCAATAATTACCAATAATTGCCAATAATTACTAATAATTAGTAATAATTACCAATAATTAGTAATAATTACGAATAATTAGTAATAATTACGAATAATTACGAATAATTAGTAATAATTACGAATAATTAGTAATAATTACCAATAATTAGTAATAATTATCAATAATTAGTAATAATTACCAATAATTATCAATAATTACTAATAATTATCAATAATTACTAATAATTATCAATAATTACTAATAATTAGTAATAATTAATAATAATTAGCAATAATTAATAATAATTAGCATTAATTCGTAATAATTAGCAATAATTACTAATAATTAGCAATAAGTACTAATAATTAGTAATAATTAGGAATGATTAGTAATAATTAGGAATAATTAGTAATAATTAGGAATAATTAGTAATAATTAACAATAATTAGTATTAATTAGTATTAATTAGTAATAATTAGGAATAATTAGTAATAATTAGGAATAATTAGTAATAATTACCAATAATTAGTAATAATTATTATTAATTACCAATAATTAGTATTAATTACCAATAATTAGTAATAATTACCAATAATTAGTAATAATTACCAATAATTAGTAATAATTACCAATAATTAGTAATTATTACCAATAATTAGTAATAATTACCAATAATTAGTATTAATTACCAATAATTAGTATTAATTACCAATAATTAGTTATAATTACCTATAATTACCAATAATTACCAATAATTACCAATATTTACCAATAATTAGTAATAATTAGTAATAATTAGAAATAATTAGTAATGATTAGAAATAATTACTAATAATTAGCAAATAATTACTAATAATTAGCAATAATTACTAATAATTAGCAATAATTAGTAATAATTAGGAATAATTAGTAATAATTAGGAATAATTAACAATAATTAGGAATAATTAGTAATAATTAGGAATAATTAGTAATAATTACCATTAATTACCAATAATTATTATTAATTACCAATAATTATTATTAATTACCAATAATTAGTATTAATTACCAATAATTAGTATTAATTACCAATAATTAGTATTAATTACCAATAATTAGTATTAATTACCAATAATTAGTATTAATTACCAATAATTAGTATTAATTACCAATAATTAGTATTAATTACCAATAATTAGTATTAATTACCAATAATTAGTATTAATTACCAATAATTAGTATTAATTACCAATAATCACCGATAATTACCAATAATCACCGATAATCACCAATAATCACCGATAATCACCAATAATCACCGATAATTACCAATAATCACCGATAATCACCAATAATCACCAATAATCACCAATATTCACCAATATTTTCCAATATTTTCCAATAATTACCAATAATTACCAATATTTTCCAATAATTTGGAATAATTACTAATAATTTGGAATAATTACCAATAATTTGAAATAATTACCAATAATTAGGAATAATTACCTTATTACATTATTTGTATATTTTATTATTAATATTAAAATAATATAATTTTCTATATTATATGCAATTCTCTTTTCTTCTGTGTTTTTTCTGTCTCCACATGTAATATTGGCATTCTTTTTCAAAATTATCAACCTACTCGCCAATGGAGAGGTGAAAGTGAATGCCAATATTACATGTGGAGAGAGAATGTGAAACACACAGATGAAAGGAGAATTGTATATAATATAGAAAATTATATTATTTTAATATTAATAATAAAATATACTAATAATGTAATGATGTTATTATTATATAATTAATATTTATGAAAAAAATTATATTAGTATTATTAAAAAAAATAAAAAATCAATATAACATTAAAATTATCAATATTTGTAACAGGTTTTGCTTTATTCTCAATATATTCAATCTTTGCTTGTGTTTTTTCAAACAAATTATTCAAAACCAGTAATGCTTTTATATTTTATAGAAAAATATGGAACAACGAGGTCGTCAACAGTCATTATTAGATGACCGCATATGGATAAATCAACGTAGAAATCCAAATGGTTCTGGTTTAAATCCAGTATATATAGAGGGTGTGGAGATTTTTTTATCATTTGCGGCATCAAATCCAGAATTTGTTTGAGAAGGAAAGATAAAATGCCCTTGTAGAAAATGTGCATTGAGAACATTTGACACGTTTGACAAAGTGGGGGAACATCTCTTGCGTTTTGGTTTTCAAGCAGATTATGTTTTTTGGTATCAACACGGTGAACGCAGTTCCAGAGCAGGTGATACCAACTTGATTCCGCATCCATCCCAGTTTCAATATTTAGTACATGATGTTGCAGGTTCATCTGTTCAACATACAGAAACTCCGGCTGATATAGCTTCAAATCCTGAGTTGGGACCGTCTGAATTTTATGAGTTGTTAAAATCTGCTGAGGATGCATTATATCCTGGCTGCAAGATGAGCAAATTAGAAGCAGTTGCAAAATTTATGGCTATCAAATCAGATAACGGAATGTCAAACACCTGTTTTGACCAGATATTTTCTTTGCTGAAAACACTGTTACCCGAAAGAAATGTTTTACCTGCAAATTACTATGAAAGTAAGAGGTTGGTTCGAAATTTGGGACTTACTTGTTAGAAGATTCATGCATGTTCAAATGACTGCATTTCATATTCTGGGGAAAATGAGTCATTGGATAGTTGTCCCACATGTGGGAAACTGAGATATAAAGAAGGACAACACGGGAAGTCTGGTTTGATTCTTGTAAAACAGTTGAGATATTTTCCGCTTACATCCAGACTTCAGCGTTTATTCATGTCTAAGAATACAGCGACAATGATGTCATGGCATAATGAGAATATTTCAACCGATAAAAGCTTGAATCATCCAGCCGATGGTGATTCATGGAAACATTTTGATAGAGTGCATCCATCCTTTTCTTTAGAAGCTAGAAATGTTCGACTGGGCCTTTCCACTGATGGTTTCTGTCCGTTTGGATCTTATGGTAGTCAATATTCATGTTGGCCTGTTTTTTTAACTCCGTACAATTTACCTCCATGGATGTTGATGAAGGAGCCATATATATTTTTGACTTTACTAATTCCAGGACATCCGACGAAAAATATTGATGTTTATTTGAAGCCATTGATTGATGAATTAAATTTATTATGGAGTACTGGTGTCAGTACATATGATGTTGCAACGAAACAGAATTTCATACTGAGAGCAGCATTGATGTGGACAATAAGTGACTTCCTGGCTTATGGGATGTTATCTGGCTGGAGTACACATGGTCAGAAATCATGTCCTTACTGTATGGGAGAGAACAAAGCATTTATGCTCATTCATGGAAAGAAACCTTGTTATTTTGACTGTCATCGCAGATTTCTTCCAGCTGATCATCCTTTTCGCAGAAACAGATCTCATTTCAAAAAAGGAACAGCTGAAAGGGATGGACCTCCAAAAATGCTATCAGGTTCGGAGTTAAAATCGGTTGTATTTTCATTACCTCCCATCACTTTTGGTCCCACAATAAACCAACAGAAAATTTCTGGTTTTGGGAAAGAACACAATTGGATTAAACGTAGCATATTTTGGGATTTTCCATATTGGTCTGATTTGTTGGTCCGACACATGTTAGATGTCATGCATATTGAGAAGAACTGTTTTGATAATTTGTTTCATACAGTTTTGGATACGCCAGGAAAGAGAAAAGACAATGTAAATGCACGTTTAGATCTTGCCCAAATTTGCAGGCGTCCAGAATTGGAACTCTTTGAGAATGTCAGAACAGAAAGGTTACTGAAACCAAAAGAAGCTTATACACTGTCTAAAGAAAACCGTTTATTATTTTGTCAGTGGATTGCAAATTTGAGACTTCCAGATGGCTGTGCTTCCAAATTGGGTAGATGTGTAAAGAATGGTCATATTACTGGATTAAAAAGTCATGATTGTCATGTTATAATGGAGAGACTTATACCCATTGGATTAAGAGGTCTTTTGAATTCTGTGATTTGGGATTCCATAACAGACATGTCTCATTTTTTTCGGGAAATTTGTGCGGCTACGGCAGATTATGATGCTCTAGGCAAACTTGAAAAAGATGTTGTTGTAATTATATGTAAACTGGAAAAAATATTTCCGCCTTCTTTCTTCGACTCAATGAAACATTTGATGTTACATTTTCCATATGAAGCCAAATGTGGAGGTCCGGTACAGTTTCGATGGATGTACCCATTTGAAAGATGCATGCAAAAATTGAAAATAAAAGTACGCAACAAAGCATCTATTGAAGGATCTATTGCAGAAGCTTATTTGCAAGAAGAAATATCTTTTTTCTGCTCCCATTATTTTGAATCTGAGAATCCTTCAAAACACAACCAAATGGGACAGAATGAGAGGAATATTGATGAAATCGACAATCAATTATCTATTTTCAACCAGTCAGAGCTTGGTTTTGGTGGAGTTTCTGAACGCTGGCTTTCAGATGATGAACATCATAGAGCTCATATGTATGTTCTGCTCAACTGTGAAGAGATGACATCAGTTGTACTGTAAGTGTTTATATCACTTATTCTATCATTTATGTTACAATAAATAACTTTGGTTTATATAGGTTGTATGATAATCATATCAAGAAACAAATTCCACAAATTACAGCAGCTGCTCTCGAAGAACGTCGACTGAAAAATTTCTCTCAGTGGTTTCAAAAACTGGTAACATAAATTCTTTATCTTTTAGCAACTCATTCAATGTATAGTTTACTATATTGATAATTATTTCACAAATTTTCAGGTGTCTCGACATGCTGATAAAATTGACAAACGGCTGTGTGTATTGAGTAACCCACCTTCCAAACTAGTCAAAACTTATAATGCATATGTGGTGAATGGATTTCGATTCCACACACATGCATATGGGGAATCGAAAAAAACAATGAACAGTGGAGTTAGCTTGAGAGGATCTCATCATCGAGAAAATGAAGTTGACTTTTATGGCATACTTGATGAAATCATTGAACTCTGTTATCTTGGACAACATTACATAACCATGTTCAAATGTCGGTGGTTGGATACAGAGAGAGGCGTGCGTGTTCATCCGACTCATGGAATCATCGATATTAAATGTAAAAGTGTTCTCGTAGTAAATGAACCATTCTTATTGGCTCAACAGGCATATCAAGTTTATTATGAAAAGTACTCTGCAACATCAAGAGACTTGACTGATTGGTGGAGTGTAATAAAAATCAAAATTCGAGACAATCAGTTTAGTCAAAGTGAATGTGCTTTCACTGATGTGCAAAGAATTGAAGTTTTTCAAGAGAGTACTCAAAATCAATCTTTTTTACAATGAGACACGAGTATCGATGACGACACCCCACATTTAAGAGTCGGTGATGACGATGATGTTAATGATGTCACACATGAATTTGAAATGGTAAGAGATGAAGCAACTACAACTCGAATGGATATCGATGATGTTGAGGAGGAATATGAAGATGACATTGACATATATGAAGATGATGATGAAGATGAAAACTTATAGAATTCCATGGTATTTATATACAATCATAATATGTTTATATGTATATATAATAGTAATTATCAATTATTTGCTAACATTAAAATTTTCTGTTTCAGATGGACGAGGCCACATTTCGTGAGTTGGCGGAGGCTGACCTGCCTTTTGATGCGGATGAGTTGCTGGCAGATGACCCTCAGCCTGCAGGCGCTCCAGGGAGTACGCGGAGGGGGCGCGGTCTTGCACGATTGATGATTCCTGACCCCGTCCCCGAGCGACGTCCACGTCTTGGGTTTGATCCGCGCACCCGGAGGTGTGATAACCTGTGTGATAACCTGTGGATTTGACTAAGATTTCATTAATCTATTCACATAATAAATGTTTATTATTTTTTCAGTTTTCCGCATATAGCAGTCGGACATGGCAGCGCTATTTTGCGCAACTATTTCTCTCAGCCGTGGACCACATGGGAGCATATTCCCATTGATGTGCAGCAGGCCATGTTCGGCCATTGGTTGGTACGTACGTAAATAAATAATTTTTATTTTGAAAATTATTTCATTTATAACTTGATATTTTGATTTATTTGTAGGGTTTATGGTATCCGATCGAGGATACCATGCGTGACGCCATCCACGAGGCATGGGAGGTGGCCATGCGTGATCGCCTTCGTCAGTTTTTGCACAATTTAAGAAAAGCTGCGATGAAGAAAGCAGGAGTGTCAGATTTTGAGGAGTCATGTAGAGCACACCGACCAGAGTACATTTCATCCCATGTATGGGATGGATTATGTGCGCACTGGTTGAGTGGTGCCTTTAAGAGGAGATCATCGGTGGGGAGGCAGAATCGGGGGAGACAGGAGGTGACTCATCGAGCTGGGAGTCGTTCTTTCAGTACTCATAGACAGCATCTGGTACGTACATTATTTATAAATATTTTATATAACTATAAATATTAACAGTTTCTTTTTAATTCTTATAGGCTGTCGAGCACCCCGATATTACAGAGTACGACGTATATCGGAGGATGTATAGTGATCCTGCTACTGGGGAGCTCAGAGGTGATCGTCAGCATCATATCGTGGTCAGTATTATTTGTTTTCAAGTTTAAAAATTAACTGCATATAATATATTCAAAATTTTAATTTTAAATTGCAACTATAGGAGTCATATGAGGCCGCAGCGTCACAGGCCCGGCCTGAGAGTCAGGCCGAGTCATCAGATCAGACCACTGCCCGTCAGTTTGATGAGGCGGCATAGATGCAGGCCACCCAGTATGCCTTCGAGAAGGGCCGGGTAGTTGGTATCGGCTCTCGACTGACTCCCGGAGATTATTATGGCAGTGCTGCGATGTCGGCATCCAGCTCGAGAGGAGCTCGTGCATCTTCTTCTACACAGTATGAGGATCAGTTGCGATCTCAGACTGCACAGATAGAGAGTCTCTGACAGGAGCAGGAGAAGATGCGTCAGCAGCATGAGGAGGAGCGTCGACGCCAGCAGCAGCTGTACGAGGAGCAGACGAGTCGGTGGCAGCAGCAGCATCAGGAGCAGATGGAGTACATGCACCGACTCACTCATGCTTTAGGGATGGAGTTTCCTCCACCACCATCTACAGATCCCCCACCTCCCCCCCTCCTTCAGATTAGAGTTTTTATTTCTGTTATAAAATTTGTGAAATCAAAATATTTTTTTTTCTATTCGTAGTTTCTGTCTCATTATAAAATATTAATAATATTATATTTTTAAAAAACAATATTAATATGAATAATAATATTATTTATATTTTATAATATTAAATTTTATATATATATTAAAATTTTATATATATATTAAAATTTTATATATATATTAAAATTTTATAATATTATAATTTAATTATATTTTTTGTAATACTTGAATTATTTTAATATTTGAATGTAAAATAATTCTATTATTTTTATATTAATTAAAATAACTTATTAATATTTTTTTATTTATGAATTATATTTGTAATATTATTATATTAATTAAATCATTTATTAATATTCTATTATTTTTTATTTTTGAATTATAATTCTACTATTATTATAGTAATTAGAATAATTTATTATTTTCATTTGTAAATTATAATTCTATTATTATATTAATTAAAATAATTTATTACTAATTTATTTTTTTTTTATTTTTTTTATAGTATTTGCGACGGGATACTATACCCGTCGCAAATACTAGTATTATTAATAGTTTTTTATTTTTTTTTAAAAAATATTATTTGCGACGGGACCCGTCGCAAATACTATCAACAGTATTTGCGACGGGATACGATGCCCGTCGCAAATACTAGTATTATTAATAGTTTTTTATTTTTTTTAAAAATCGTTTTTGCGACGGTACCGTCGCAAAAGGTATTTGCGACGGGACCCGTCGCAAAAACTATTTTAAAAGTTTTTTACAAAAATACGGAATACTATTTGCGACGGGGAGAATGACCGTCGCAAAAAAAGGCTTTAGCGACGGGCCCGTCGCAAATAAGTGTAGTTGCGACGGCGTTTTCAGCAACGGGCTATTTGCGACGGGCCCCCGTCGCAAAAAGCAAGTTGCGACGGGATCCCTCCGCAAGTAGCCCGTCGCAAATACCTGTTTTTCTAGTAGTGTTATATCTGAATAATAAGTGATAGTGAAATGTTACTAACAAACAGATCATAGTATAATCAAATATGATATAATAAAAATTATTATGATTCTAAAATAAGTCAATAAAAGTATTTAAATAATTATATAGTAGGTTCATATAAAAGAAAAGATATCAGACCCATGGTAATGGATAACATTTCAAATCTTGTTTTTATCCAAGATTTTTTACTCGTAAGTATTTAATTAGGTATATTTATCATCTATATCCATTTTTACAAAATATATATTTAAAAATATTCATTATATAATTCAATAATTTTGTAAAGTCAATTTTACTTAATGGTGAATTTTTACTAAATGGTTGAATGGAATCGTTTGCTGTTTTTGGTACGAGCTACTTTTGGACTTTTCCAGTTAATGTATAAGACGAATGTTTTTTTACTTGTATGAAAGGAAATGCTATTTTCACTTTCACAATTCCTTATTTCTATGAATATTATCCTATAATATTAAAACATTATCTTCACATAAAATGATTTCATCTAAAATTGTGTAGCATTTTGAGGATGGAAAACATTTTTTTGAAGAAGAATGAATATTTTCCTCAAGAATTAGTTTCAGGTGTTCTCTTAAAATTATTTTAATTATAATATGACACTATTTAAATAGGTTTATATTTCTATCCGTGTTATTACTATGATTTTATTGTGTGTATTTTGGGTTTTTATTTAGGAAATCCATTTTTTATATCAGTTATGATGGAACGATGTCTAAGAAGCCCATTTTATTTCATGGATTATGATATGGTGAATGTTGTTATGTTTTTGTGGAACACATAATAATGGTATCATTATGATATGGGTGGGACCTATATCTACCTACAATGAAATGGGTAATGGTTTATATTTCATTTTATAGGCATGAATGGAATTTCATATAAATCCAATTCTGTAATATAGGGCTGGAACGAGGAGTGAACTCGCTTTAGTAATGGACCTTGTCTCTTATGATGGTCTTCAAACAAGCCTTGACTAATATGAAATGATTTTCTATGATTATGTGTGTATGAAACAAAATTTCATGTATTATTTTATTAATACTGGGATTACATTGGAATTTTTTGATTTATCCCATGACCTGAGATTCCAATATTTTATATGGAAGAAACGATTTTCAAATTTATGTTCTTATTGATATTTCCATTATTTACCATTTCTGAGAATTTGATCTCACCCATTCATATGTTTCTTTTCCCAAGGTCATGAATATGGGTATAATGTAATATATTTAAAAAATGAGTCTAGTTTTGATGAAATAAGTGGGAGACAATGTAGATGTTTTATGAGCCAGTTGTTTATGTTTCCCAGTTTCTGAAGAAAGTAATCCTATACGGTCCTGGAGTTATTTTTGTTATGTTTTGAAATAAATATCATTAAATTTTTAATCAATATCTACATGTAAATTATTTTCTCTTAGACCCATGGGGTAGGAGATACCTCTTAATAGTGAATTCTTTTGGGTATTTAAAAAATTGACACTTATCATTAACTAAAAATGGGAACTCACTCCCCTCACTTCTTCACAAATATTAAGACAACTGGCTCCACCAAACCCAACTCAAATAAAATATCAAATTACCTAATACCAAAACATAATATTTATTTTCTCCATAAATCCAACCTTGGATTTGTTTAGTGAAAAAATAAGGAGGATACTCAAAGAAGAGGTAATATTCTTAAATGAGTGTATTTACTTTATTTCGTTATCTACCACATTAAATTATCTTTAAACCACGATGATACAAAAACATATTTATATTAAATATATTGTGATGATTTTATAATAAGTTAATTAACTAAAAACAACTCCACTTCCATCAAATGGATTATGAAACCATCTTACGTGTTTACAACACTCTACCACCACACAAACCGATATAATTTATTCCTCTATTACCACCTTTCACGGTTGGGTATGATGATAAACATAAATTATATATATAATAATTATAAAATAGTTATACTTATGGTGTAATTATAATATATATATATATATATATTTAAATTTTCATTCTATAGGAGATACAATAATGTTTCTCATGTGTATGGTGGACTACCACCTCGCAAAGTGATGTGATTCGTCATTCACTACTACTTTGCATGGAATGTAATGAGGTTAAAGTTAATGATTATATGTGATATATGTGGATTAATTATGAAATTAATTAGATATTTATCATTCTAAAAATATTATATATCATATTTTTTATTATATTTTCACTTACTTAAAGTTGATAACATCATTCATGTGTTTGTGGACGGCCGCCTTTACAAACAATTTGACTATGTTTTTATGACCACACCACAAGGATGGTATATATAAGTAAACATAAATAAATAATATGAAATATATGATTTTATGATAATTTTGGTTTGAAAAAATATTACTTAACTTCTTTTCATAATGATCATTTAGAAATGGAATCGTTACTCATGTGTATGTTTGGCCTACCATCTATAAGATTGTTACATATCTAATTTTTAATAATCATATTTACTGATTCTTGTTAAAAGTATTTTTGATATAAAAATATTATAATTATGTCCAGATTATTTTTATTGGGATATTATAACTATAAAATATTCATATGATCCAGATCTTTCATGACGAAATACACATGAGAAACTAGGGAAATTAACACCCGAAACGATGAAAATAAATAAATATTATTATTGAATAGGTAATAAAGAATTGTATAAAAATTATATATGTCTTTATAAATATTAACGTGGTTTAGGTATAGATTAAAAACATGTTTAAAACCACTATACATGATTTTAATGAAAATTAAATAAAAAAACATGAGGTAGAGAATTTATTAACTCAATTTCCATTAATTGGGTTAAACTTCTATTTTGTTGATTATATAATTCTTTGATTTTGTGAATGATAAACTGTTATTATGTTATGTTTTGTTTCCATTTTTTTATGTATATTTACATTTTAAACTCTTAATATATTCATCAATTAATTCTCACTTTAGTGCAATAATCATTTTAAGTGATTATTTTACAATCTCATTCTAATCGAGATTGTTTTTTAATAAATTTTAGTTAAAGTGAATTTTCTGACCACTTAAAAATAAAACCATTTATTTTTATTATAATTTTGATATGAATTATATTTTCAATTAATATTACCATTTTTTATCCTTTATACTTAAATTAATTGAGAAAAAGTTTTTAATAAAATTTGAATTCGTTTTTCTCTTTGACCAGGAATATATTTTCTTTTAGAACAATTTTTTTTAAAATTGTTTGCAATTTTTTTAACTATTTAGAGATAATTTTAAAACTAATTTTCTCACATTTAATAATCTGTAAAATATTTTTTAAAATTAATCTTATGTTATTTTTAAAGTGATTCCAATTTGGATTTTTCTGAAATTATTAAAGGAATCTTATTTTCATTTTCTAAACATGGAACTTTTTTAACATTTTTTCTCTGAAAAATGAATATTCTATTTAACTAATAAAAAATGTAATGAGTTATCTAGTATCATAGACTTGGTTTCTTAAAATATTCCAATTGAATTTTATTTGTATATTTTTAAATAACTGTTTTTAAACGTTATTTTCAAATAAATGTTTTTTAAAAATATTTTATATATTCCAATAATGAATTTCAAAATGAAAAGGATGTTTTCATAAATATTTATTTTAATGAATTTTTTCTATATTTCTATTCATAAACAACATAAAACGTTTATTTAATTATGATCCAATAATGATGTGTAGTATTAATATCATCCTTATTCATTCTTTGGATGGATTACGAATATTTTGACTATGAATGTGATATTTTGATACCATTATTAGTATTTCTCTGGATTGTTTATAGTTTTGTTTATGGATTAGGAGAGGTATTAACATTTTATAGTAGGTTTATAAAAATTTATGTTGTTTATGTTTTTCCCTTTATATGAATAATTTAGTGGACTTAGTAAGTTTCAGGTCTGGCCATTACTTTATATATCCCCTCGATGGATCAATATGTCTCAGAAGACAAATCAGTTGGCCAAATATGAGGAGTTTATAACCACATATTTAAACTTTTTTATGGATAGAAATTTATATAATCTATCTTGTGGACAGATCATGACAGTTGAGATGTATGAGATTATTCATTCCATTATTTTGAATTTTATTATTGATATTTAATGAGATTATTCAAATATTTAGAATATCCATAGTTAGGATTTCAATGTCATGTGATTATTTATATGGAATTACATGATCATCATATATTTATATCCATATTATGATCATTTTATTTATTAATTAGAATGTGTTTCAGTTATATACCTTTCAATATTGATTATTCTTATGGATTCATGATAGTTTCTATTATACTTAACCCCTTACTTAGCATTTGATCTAACCATTATTTTGTATCTATTCACCAAAAAATCATGATGTGTAATATATTTTATGTGTAATTATATTCTAGGGTTAATATTTTTATCTCAAAAAAGTTATTTTATTATTTTTATATTCAAATTTAATGGAAGTATCAAGTATATAGTTGCTTTTCCAAGTCTACTAAACTATTCGATCCTTCAGGATGTGGTTCCTAGTATCTTATGACAATATAATAAAATACAAAACCACTCTAGGATATGAGGGTTTGTGTTAGTACATAATAAATTACACATGTTTTAATAAAAAAATATAATATAAATCATGGAACAGAAATTTGAACGTAATCAATCTGAATAAGGATGGGATTGTGAAATAAATCCTTACCTTAGGTACGAATTGATTTGTTTGTGATTTTAACCTTTTTTATTATTAATATAAATTTAATATAATTATATAAAAACCCCATAATAATTGTTAAAATATAATATCTGATCCACTTATAACATTTTTATACTAGTTTGTTAATATCTTTTTATTAGAATCGATGTTTCTGAGTATCAACTCTTTCTTTTTTAATGTATATTTAGGTTTATATTTTTTCCTTTAATTTTTATCATGGTTACATCATATCCAAAATATAAAAAATGAAATAAATATAGTATATATTCATTATATATATATATAATCATTATTGAATTGTATACAAGAAAAATGAATCAAAAAACTTTCTAGAGGTTATAGTCAACACTTGCACACATGCAATCTTATCATTTTTCAAATGTGTATGGGTAAGAAAATAAATGATTTATAATTTTAACATAATCATAATTATTTAATAAATATAAAATTTAATTATTAGTTCCACCTTAGAAATCATTCCGGAAATGTGGTGATGCATAACAAATTACAACTGTATATTGAGACGGTAGGACATGCATATGCATGGGAAATGTTTTCATTTTACATTGGATTAGAGAGTGATGAATAATGATTTTTCTAATAGAATAATTTAATTTTAGTATATGGAAGATATTTATCTTATTATTTTTTCATGTATATAGTATATTTCAAGAATGTAGAATAATAAATGAAATTAAATCACTCGGTTAAAAGTGATCCAACTTATTCAAAAAAAAACTACCATTTTTATACACCTTAATCCTTCTAGGTTGGTCTACTGATAAGACTAGAGCCTCTAGGTAATGCTTCATAATTTTTCGAAGGTATTTTGTTATGTCTCATTTGATAAAATTTCTTGAATAGTTGTGAATAAAAAATTAAATGTGGTTCCCTTTTGTAAGTGAGGGAAAGAACAAGTATGAAATTTCTTAAAATGTTTTAATAGTATAATGTATTTATCTTGAGAAATTAGAATAAAATAGTCATAAAATAGATTATTATAAGTGTATTATCTAAATAAGACATCTAATTAGTTTTAAGAGAGTATTTTATGTTATCGAAAATCCTTATCCCTTTATTAGTAATCCTCTAAACAAATTTTAACCTTAAACGAGGTGACAAATATTTACCATGGTTAATATTCAATATGACTAAAAATTATATTGAAATTATTAACTAATATAAATTATTATTATCCAAAATAGTGAATCCATTTCATATGATTCAACTTATAAAATTTATTGAAATTAATTTTAATATATTTTTTTAAAATAAAAAAATTTGTTTTTAGAAAAATGATTATTTTAAGAATAATTACAATTTTTAGAAAAATATAATATATTTTTGATAAAAATAGAATTAATTGTATTAATATATATATACATATATATTCATAATTTTTCATTATAATAAAACCATACCATAAAGTAACCACATAAAAACATGATTAATAAAATATAATGATTTTTTTTTATTTTGTAATAAAAAATTACCTGGATTAATAAAATGATAGAAATATTTTTCATACATAAATAATATATTTTTATATTCATTATAATAATTTTTAAATATATATTTTTTCTATAAAAATAGTAATCATCTTTTATATTATTATTTTATCATTATAATGTCATAAAAATGTCAATTTTGTTTAAAATCATTATTTTTAACTATTCCGCAAAATATTAACTATTTTTTAAAAACCTCATAAAACAACTCTAATGTAATCCTAATATATTGAATTATTAAAAAATAAGTTGATTAAATTTATAAAAAATGATAATTTTGGTTTTATTAATATTCAAGAATATTGTATGTTTATTGTGTTATTTTTTCCCTAAAAAGAAAAGATTACTATAGTTAGTGCCCGAGTGTTACAATTATACATTAAAGGAAGAAACAAATGAATTATTTTTTTTCATAAATATATCTTATAAATTTATTTGATATATGAAAAAAATATTTAAAATTAATGTCATATAATATTCTAATCTTGTTTTGAAAAATGTAATAAAAAAATAGAGCAATCCAGTTAGTTAATTTTTCACTGAGATTTATATAAAAAATGATGGAGATAATGTTTAATATGGAAAAAATATGAGATAAAACTATATGAATATAAATAAAAAATGATAATAGAATGTGATAAAGGATCAAATATAATGATATCAATAAATGACACTAAAAAAGACATATAAAATTAGCATGGAACTATCATATTACAGGTAAATTTCTCATGAAACTTTATAATTCTATTCAAATGATGAGAATGAAATTAAAATGTGGATAAATATATTAACAATATATAGGATAATTTTTGGAGTTAGTGGATATAAATCATGTAATTTTTTAATTTTATGGATACCATGTTCACTATAATTTATTCTTCCTTAGGCTTAATCCTTAAATGGTGCAAATGACTTGAAGATTAGATTATTATATGTTTTTAGATAATCCTAGTAAAGATACTAATAGTTTTGTAGTTAATGATATTTAATGCTATTAAATTTTAGTAATTTGTCTTAATTATAAATTTCATTATGTTTATTGTAATTATTCCCCGAGTTCAGTAACCCGAATATGTTAGTTATTAGATAAAAGTATAAAATTCATATGTCTGGTCCTTATTTATTTCCATGGGTAAAAATTATTTCAAACATTAAATAATGTAATGATAAAATATTATTAGTTATCACAAGTAGGATAATCTATCACATGAAAAATGACTAACATCATAGTTGGTTTCTCACAAACCTCACATCAATACTGTAATTACTGACTCCGTTTTACCCATATTATTTCATGAATTTTTGACATATGTATCCATTAAATATAGAATATGGATTGAAAGTACTAGTGTCTCGGGTGGAATATCTATATAAAACATAAATATGGAAATGACATGATTTTATTTTAATCCCTATAATGACATCATAAATCCCTTTGATCTCCTTAAGAAAAATGGGATAACCTGGGATATAGATAGAAAAAGTGGTGAGAAAAAACCCCAATATGGGAATAAACATGATAAGGATGTATAAAAAGTGAGTTAAAGGTATAAAATGATATCATAAAAGATATGTCTCATGAGTAATAACATGGGAGAATAATTTGGTATTATATGATCATGGAAACACATGGAATGTGAAAGAAACATAAAAATGACATAATAATAAGTCAAGGATGACATACAAGACTATATCACTTAGTATACGATGTCCAATCGTGGATTAGGATTACACAAAAATCCCACACATAACATCTCCTAAGATTAAAAAAATTACCCAAATCATTAGATATAAACATGTGGGAATATATTTTAAAATTTTCATGATTATGTGTGACACTAAAGGAAATCAAACACAAGAGATAATCATAAGAATTACATTGGGAATAAAATGGGTCACATAATCTTTACTCATATCAAAATCAATGTAAATTTCATAATGATTATAAATAGAATAAGGAAATAATTATCTTGTATATTCATATCAAATTATATAATCATAGAGATCCAAATATTTTTTTTTATTTTGGATTAGAAAATTTAAATTTTTGTTTTATAAAACGATTAAGGGATACAAAAGTCCCCCTTAATCGGGTTGGATTATAAAGAATGAATTTGAGAAATGAACTTATAGAATGTATTAACACACAAAAGAAGAGATAATTATATAGTAATATATTTTAGATAATTATATAGAAAATTTTTAAGCAATACATGAGATAAAAGGGGGATATAAAGTGAGTTAGAGGGAGAATGGACATAACCCTATGAGAATGGGTGGTTCAAAGAGATCCTTTACCTTAATTCTTTTCTTTCTTCATACATGTTAAAACATATTGTTTGATAAAATATATTTATTAACCTTCTTTATATAACCATACCCATATATATCATACCCTATATTATTTTTCTATAACATCTTATCAAATTTGTTTAACAATTCTTCATTAAAATGATTATCCTCGGCGATAACTACTTTGTTTTTCACATATTTTTTGAGAAAATAGTATTAGTATTTATATATTGATCATGGTTACATAACCAATTGAATATTAACCATGATATTAATATCACATATATTCCTTATATATATATATAAGGATTTATAAAGGGTAGTGATAAAAAAATGAATTACAACATTCATGGAGAGGGTAGGTCATATGTATGCATGAATGATGTTTCAATTTGTGATAGATAGAATGAAAAAAAAATTAAATAATAATTAACCATTAAAAAATAACAATATAATAAATAAAATATATAATTATTAAATCTATCATTATAAAAATACATGAGAGGTGGTGATGTAACAAAAATTATATCAATTTGTGAGGTAGTAGTCCACCGTACACATGAACGATGATTTTGTTTCCCATTATATGGAAGTACAGAAAGATATATGTGATGAAATTAACATAATTAAATCTTAGTATATAAAATAAAATATTTTTATTATAACATAATGTTTAGATAATATTTTAAAGAGGTGTAAGGAAAAATAAAACTAAACCTTTGGGGTAAAGACTATACCTCTTCTTTAGATAACTTCATTTTAATTATATCTTTAACACTATAAGATTACTATTATTCAAAAAATAAGACCTATAGAATATGAGGAGTTATTTTGAGAAGGTATTTAGACATGTTCGGATGATATAAAAGGCTTTTAAATTGTAAATAAAAGAGGATAGTAATTTACCTTTTATAAGAGAGCTGATGAGAACACTTGGAATCACTTAAAATATAATATAAATATAAATTAATTTTCATTGATAAAATGATCATAACTAATATAATTATAATATAATATGAATATGGGTCTAAATAATATAATAAAATAAAACATTTTACATGTTTAGATTTGTTTTTACCCTTATATATTTCATTCAAAACACATAAACCATTTTTTAATAATACCTTGAAAATGAAGTTGTCACTATTTATGGTTAAATATTATAACTATAAAAGTAAAATATACCCATATGTCTACCTTATTATATATTTTTAATCATATACTAATCAATTTTCCTAAAATACAATTTTTAGAAATTCTAAATGACTTAATAAACTATTATTTTTTTGAAAATAACATTAATGTCATTTGGGGAAAAATTCGTCTAATTTTACTTTGAAAACCACATGAAAATAATTGAATTAAAATATAAAAAATTAAAACCTTTATATTATTTTAATGTTATCTACATTCTTTTTAAAATAATAATTTTTTAAAACTAATTTTTTTTATTATTTTTAAAATCATTGGTTCTATTTTTCTAAGAATTGAATAAATACAGTGTCAGTATGGCATAAGAATGTCAGGTAATTATTTGATTCATAAAAATTACAAAGAAATTACCATGGTAAAAAAATAATTTATATTTAAAAAAATATTTATCATCAAACACAATTTATATTTTTCCCTATAAGAAATATTATATAAATTAGAAGTATGAAAATTAAAATTTTAATATATCTTTTATAAAAATATTATAAAGAACAAAATAACATAAATATGGCACCGAGTTTCATTATTTTTGAAAAAAATTATGTTAATGGATAAAATAAGGTCATATGTTATAAAAAATTGAAATGTTATGGTAAATTTTTAGTCCATATCATTTTATTTTTAAACTTAATTACCCGAATAACCCTTTTCATTTCCACAATTATTTACTATTGTTACCATTCATAATCGAAAATATAAAATGGTCATATTTACAAAATTAGGAACTCATGATTCCAAATATTCATTTTTTTAATTTTAAATTATGTAATTTTCTGAAATTAATTTAATTTAAAATAAAAAATGCAATGAAAAACTATTTTGTAGAAAAAATTATTTTATGTATAAATTTTTTTTTTAAAAAAATATTAAAATTTAAAATTCATTAAAAAAACAGAATTGAATTGTTCTGAATAAAAATAAACAAATTAAACTTTAAAAATAATCCAAAATATAATTTTACAATGTAAATACATGAAAATAAATACAAATTCTAATTAAAACATTATTTTCACTATTTAATGAAAAGGTAGTGTTTTCCGAAAAATCCAAAAAATCCGCACCAAGATAATTTTAATATGATTGTTTAAAAAAATTAATTTCATTTTATAAAATACATTTTCCAAGAGTTTCAAAAATTAATTATAATACTTTCTAAAAAACATTTTTTATGAAAACACATTTTTTATAAAATAAGATGGAATTACTAAAAAATAGGGTTATTGTTTACTATTAATTAATCATAAAACACTAATTGAGTATGAAATATATATATGTGTGTGTGTTTCATAATATGGTTAATAATATTCATATCGACCAATTTAATTTCTAGATTATACTATAATAATATTTTCTGGTTTGTTTATGTATAGAGTTTCATGTTGTATACATTATAGATCATAGTATTCTTTGAAAATCATTGAGTGTTGAATTATTGAACCATTAAAAAATTTCACCTATTTATTTTAATTTTAAAAACCAAAGATAAAATTAGTGAGGGTACATCGAATTAATCTCTTCCTTCAGTTCCCATGTGGTCTTCTCATATTTATGGTTTCAACATAACACTTTGACTAGGTGAGTTGTCTTATTACGTAGCACATTATCTGTATGGTCCTAGAACGTTACAGAGTACTCATCAATAGCAAGATAACTTTCCAGCTACATCACCTAAAAATTTAATACATGTGATGGATCAATCATGTACTTCCTCTAGAGGGATACCTAGAATATGTTGTGCAATTTGGATAGACTTAAAGGCAGTGCTCGTCGATAAGTCAAAACTCTAATGTGATCAAGAATATCAAAAAGGGTTTTACATTGAAAAAAATTATCTCACATTTTTTCCCAAATATCACGGCTCTCATCAATATATATATATATATATATTAATATATGTTGAGAAAAAATTTATCTATATGCTCAAACTTTAACTCTTATAGATGTATGTTAGTATAACTCTTCATTTGACTATGAGTAGCCCCGATGTATTTCTAAATGGAATTGTTCATTTTTACCACCTCCTCGACTATTTAAAGTCAAAATATACTATTTTCACTAACTTCATCTAAACACATATGTGTTCTACATCTCTTCCAATAAAGGCCATAAAAAAGATCCATTTGGATGCTTGAGTGAAAAATATTATTGTATTAAAACTCGACTAGAAGAACATGTTTATATCATAAACATTTGAATTCCATCTAGGATGATCTAAACATGTCTTATAGGCCTATATTCTCCACATATATTTGTTATCAATTTTTGGGTGATAAGTTGTACTGAATTTCAAATCGATATTTAGATCATGCTAGAGAAACTTTTAAAACATGGAGGTTAATATTTAATCTCATTTAGATACAATTGATAGTTGTGTTCCATGTAGACACACCATATCTATGATGATATCCTTACAAGTTGACCAAGTGAGAAGTTTTTATATATTTCAAAGAATATCTGTATGATTTTCCACCACAACCTTTATAGAATTATTTTATCTTGATGTATTTGGATGACTATTGAGAAAGTCCCCAGTGATATTTTCCTATTTCCATATTGGTATGGGTAATCGTTTCAGCATTGATTTTTTTTGTTTTTAAACCATCACTTAATGACATTCCAATCAATTTGATGTATATTTCATGATCTCATTCTTCATATTATCCCATAAATAGTTCTCTCAGAGATATAGATACATCTTCATGATCCCTAGGTAGATGGGGAAGTTCAAACTATGAACATTATTCAACCTCTCTTTATATATCTTAGAATTTTATGTTATACGTAGAAATGACACCAAAATTACAACATTTCCTTCAAAAAAATTGGACTCTGAGGGTTTCCCTTATCTTATTGATTCTAACTTCTTTTGAATATCAATATCATTAATTTGAGAATCCGCTATCATCTTTAAAATTAATTATTGAGAAATAATTTTATAATGTAATGATTATGTTACTTTATTTATGATTTCAATTTCCATCGTCTTCATGTTAAGAAATATTGGATCCTTCTCAATTATCATTATTGATAATGTTGTTGGATCTTTTATACATAAATAATCAACCAATTTTTTCATTGCATTGAAGGTAATAGATTGAGAAATAATAGTCCCTGATTAGCTCGATTAATGTTCTATAGTACATATTAATATCGTTCTATGTAAATATATATTTGAGTCTCTTATGATCTGTATCTATTTCTCACTTTTCCACATAAAGAAAATAATGTCTGATTTTCAATGAAAATATCACTACTAAAAACTTCAGATAATGTGTTGGATTGTTGTTATCATGAAGATTCTAATTCCTTGAATCATAGTCTATCAATATTTCATTTTTAATTAATTCACACAGCAACCCATTTTTTGATGAGTCACTAGGTACTATTAAATGTTACCAACTTGAGTTACAATGAGGATAGGAAAAATAATAAGCATATTTTTCAATTCATCAAATCTATCTTCAAATTCTTTAGTCCATGCAAACCTTTCACTCTTCAATTTTTATCATGGTTAGTAGGTATGACTATAATTATATGTTTCTCACAAATAATCAATAATAAATAGATAGTATAAAGAAACTATGTATCTCTATTAGAAGGGTTAATATTTGACAGTCCTAAATTTCATTTATCTTATGAGGGTCCATAGATTTTCCATTATTGAGGATGAAATTACCCAAGAATGATACTTTCATTATACATAACTCAAATTTGCTATAATTTTCATACAGATTCTACTTTAAAAAAGGAATTAGCACAACATGGAATTGATTTTGACAATCATCTTATATTTTAGAGTATATAATAATATCTTCTATAATTACTACAAAAAATTTATTGTGGTCATCTATAAATTCATTATTAATTATGTCCATAAATAGTTCTTGAGCATTAGTGAGTCTGAATGGGATTTATCTGAACTCATAGGGTTAATACAACGTTCAAAATGTAGTTTTAGGAATTTTATTCATCTTAACCTTTAATTGGTGATATACTGAATGAAGGCCCACATTAAGGAAATACTATGGTACTTCTATTTAATTGGACAATTAATCAATTCATTGTAGTGGATACATTTTTATCCAGGATTTTTTAATTTTATGATAATCAATAAAAAGATGCATTGATCAATACTTATTATTAATGGAGAGGACCAAAACAGCCCCACTATGAAGAAACTGAGTGTAGAAAACCCATTTCAAGATTATCTTGTAATTTATTTTTCAGTTCTTCCACCTTAATAATGGTCCTTCGATAAGGACTATTGAATATGGGTAGAGATACTATTATAATTTTGATTGAGAAATAAACTTATTGGTCATGAGGAAGACCATGAAATATTTTAGGGAATACATTAGTATTATATTTCATAATGGGAATGTCTTTATGATTTATTCTCTAATTTCTCTCAATTAACCAAGGTAGATATTCTTTAAAATAAGGAAATAAAATCCATACACTGGATAATTTTTTTTTCCAATTCCCAAAGATAGTTCATCAGCAATTTTTTGAAGAGGTTTTTGGAAAGTTCTACTAAAATTGAAAGATATGAAAGAGTGTGTATAACTAGAATCAGAATAAATGTTCTATATTATTGATTGAATAACTGGCGTACTATTACTATATTGTTTTCAGGATCCTCCTCAATAGTAGTGATATCATATTATAGTCCTTTCTCTCTATGCCTTAGAGGTTTTTATCATTAATTTTCTTTGAAATCCCATGTCTTATCGAATTGACTTCAAAATTGAAAATGTTCATCGCATTTGAAATGTCGTTACACATTATAGGTGTTGTTATGAACCTTATTTTCCACTATTTCATTAGTGTGATTATTTATATCTCTTAATAATTGATTAATAAAATACCCAACTTTTAAACTCATGAATCATCTCTTGAATCCATTTATATAGTTTATGCGATGTTTCTTCCCACACTTTTGACACATGGAATGTTGAGTCTTTTTCCTCTATGATATTAATCTATTGATCATCCTAAAGAAAACTATATTTAATTATATTTATATCTAGGACCATGAGAACCCTAAGATTCCCTAATCCCCATTTCATCCTTGAGGGAACATTTGAAAATACCTTTATAGCATTCAATGTCTCTAATTAAAAAATATTTTCATTGAATTTTCATTAATACAATAAATAATAGTCCTACCTTACATTAGAAGATGATGATTAAACCATAGTTGTATTATGAAATTCATGTTAATTTTTTCTCATTTTTCTTTATATAATCCTAATCTATTTGATTTAGTATGAGGAAGTTTATATCCAATTTAAGTTAGAGATTTTCTAGGAAGTATTTATTGATAATTATTTTCATGAATCTTCCAATTACAAGGAATGAATATCTACTTTGTACCTCATTTCCTTGATCAGAAACCACTGTGGGACATATTCCTCACCCATGAGATAAACAACCATCATAGATTTCTCTTATTTAGAGCATTAGAGTATAGATAATAACTTCTTAGTGGATGTAATCCATTATTCTATTATGAGGGGATCGTAGGATCCACTAAAGGTTGTAGGCCTTTACCGTGTAAAATACTCAACCAAAAATTTCTCTTCCTTAGTTGAAGGATATTTTTCTCCAAGTATTAAGTTACTATTCATAGCATGAGTCATATGCGCCATTATATTTATGAATTTCCCAACTCGCACTCCCATAATGTTTTGAATATCATTATTCCAATCCCAACATTTCCTATCACATTGTTTATTGGCATGGTTTCTCATATTTATCAGCGTTATCTAAATAAAAAAAGAGGGTAATACTATAACTAATAATCATACAAGAAGGAAAATTATGAACATATAAGGAATAACATATAATTGATATGTATATCCTAACTTTTGATACTTTAGGTTTAAATCTAGCTTATCCATGGTAATTTTCTTATTAAGGTTTCAAGAAAAAAATTTATTCTATCCCTATATAATGGATTATAAATAATTTCTGAATATTTCATATCATATCCCTCAAGAGTGCCAAACGGGGTCTGAAATATGGCCACTTTTTCTTAAACTAGGTCATGATTGAGCTAATTCCCAATGTTACCTTTTTAAATTTATTTCCCTTACGCAAAATTGTACCGAATTCATATCCACATGTAGTATCTAGATAGAGATGTATTTTTTTGGAAACCACATACTCTATAGATCACTAAAATTAATCGATATTTTCATATACTTTGACATACCCTTAGGGTTGTCACTAATGTATTCTACTCTTCCTCTCAAAAAATAACTAGATATTTATATGAAACCAACTGTAGAGAACTAATAATTTTTAATCATATTTTTACATGTTTTGTTAACATAAATATCATTTAAATATGAAATAATGATAAAAATTCCATGTTTCATTAGAGGACTCATCATTTAAAATATCAACATGGAAATTATACATCATTATTTTAGTCTCTGTAAGGGGTTTCTAAATATATTTAAGATCTTATTACATTATTGGATAATAAGTGGAATACATCGAAGAAAGGGGTGAGATAAAATTCCTATTAAGAGAATAAACATGATAAGGAAGATTAAAATGTGACTCAAAGGTATAACATGTTATCATAAAAAATAAGGCTTATGATTAATCACATCAAAGAATAATATGATATCATAAGATAATTGAAACATAGGGAATGTCAAAGAAACACAAAACCTAATATAAACATATGTCTATGATAATTACAAAGAGAATATCACATGGTGGAAAGAGTCCCACCAGATATTTGGATTACTCTATAATCCAATAAATAACATATCATGAGACAAAATCATTCCCCAGTGTACTAGAGAGCCTTCTAGGAACACCTATAAAAACATGTTCATTATTATATATACCACATAAGAAAATCAATAAAAAGTAATAATCATATTAATTTCCCGTTTAAATAAATGGGTTATATAATCTTTTAGATTTCTTATTCAAAGGAAATTTTAAATTGATTCCAAATAAAAGAACGAATTAAATATTATGGGTATTTATATTTTTATAAGTCCATAGACTTAAAAATTACATAATATTCATTTTTTGTCAAGAATTTACTTTTTCCACATTGATTAACCTTTCATGTTTATAGTTTTAGAGAATTATTCCACAACTCGTCCATTATAAAACTATACATAACAAAATGGTCACTTCCTATTAGTATAAATTTTACTGATAATTTAACAATTTTGTAATAAATCCTGATTTATTTCACGTAAAATATTAATCACTTTCAAATTAAATTCATCCATTCCCTTATCCATCCTTAAATCATGTGAAAACATTTAAAAAAATGTAATGAATATAATAATCTATCTAAGGGTTACATAAAGATGGAAAACCGTTAGTCATGTGAAAAAAATATAAACTCCTATAATATTCAACTTTATCCTTAAATTAAAATAAGAAAGAAAAAGTATTTTTTTCTTGAAAATGAAATAAAACATGTTTATCAAATAAAATCATTAAAACCCATAGAAAAAAAATAAAACCCCTTTTGGTGACATAGAAGACGATTTATATAAAACCCTTTTAATTAGAATAAGCATATGGATGATATCATAAATTATCATTATCCAATGAATGGAATATATGTATGGGTGCATGCATAATTTAATCTATTATAGGCTTACCTAACACTATATGGTCCACCCCATGTTAAGTTGTAACGACTTGCTCGACACTATTTGGGCCACCCCATGTAAAGTTGTAACAAGATTAATGGAAGATATCTAGGCACACCAATTTCTCATATATCATTATAATATACCATATAATAAATAAAATATTTATATTATTTCAATTTTTCAACATAAATCATTTATTTTTTTAACTCTTAAAAAATCACTATTGGTTTTAAAAACACCATTTTCTTCTAAAAACATATTTTTTACACTATAATACCCTTTTCTTTTGAAAACCCATTTTCAATAACAAAATACCCCAAAGACTAAGGATTTATTATTTGAATAAAATATAAAATATTTAAATGGAATATTGAAATAGAAAAGTGGTCACTAAATTAGAAAATTAATTTAGTTGTGTATGTAATAATTAGAACATTTCTTTTGTCATTTATCAAAACATTCCATGTAAACATTGAAAAAGATTCCTTTTTAAAAACCATTAATATAAAATAATGAGACATAAAATTTAACTTATAAAATTTTATCATTCATATGAAAGAACTAAAAAAATAATTTATAAAATATGGATATGGAGGATAAATATATTTTTGAGTAAAAAGAGTAAAAGATTATTTTATAATGGGAAAGTCCCTTATTACTTGAGAAACACTTGAATCATCACCCCATGGAATATTAACATTAAAAAAACATTAAATATACATATAACAGATAAATTCATGATATAAAATTTAAAATGGGCTGTATATATGGCTTATAAATGAATTAATGTGCATATCATCAAGAAATTACTGAATGGAAGGAAATTTAGACGAAATCCCTTACATTATGTCTGAATTGTCATGTTTTTAGTCACCATACTAAAAAATAAACTTATGTAAATTAATTAATTTATTGAGAACCTTTTAATGTTTATTATTAATTTTATTTCACCTATTAATGTGTTATATACAATTTTTTAATCAATTAAGTATATGTTGGGTGTTTTGAGCATATTTAGTTTATGTGTCAAAAATGGATTTGGTAGGTCGACTATGGTCTAAGGGGTCATTATTAAAACATATCCAAAATAATAAAAATGATATAATAATAATATTTTTTCAAAAATAATTCTTTTAAATCCAAACATGGAATATGGTTATGAAAAATGAACTAATGTTACGATCATGGTGGCGATAGGTCAAACATATGCATGAGTTACATTTCCTTTTTTGAATGATCAATATTGAAAGAAGATATATAAAATTTTATCATTATAAAATTATAATTATATTATAAATACCGTGATATTTAATTTTATATACTTATATATATCTTTATTGGATGTAAAATCAAGCACATCACTTTAATGAGGCAGTAGTCCACATGACCATGAATGACATTATCACTTTTTTTAGTTTGTGATTTGGTTAGAAGAAAATTATATATTATATTTAATGAAATATTATAATGTCATTAATATCATAATTATTTAAGTTATATCAAATATATTCATTAAAGATACACTAATTTACATCAAATTAACATGTTATTGAAAAACACTTAACATAGCTTCGCGAGGCTGTTGTCCACCGTACAGATGAGTGATGTTATCGTATCCTTTATGGTATGATATTTTAAAATGGTTTATAATATATAATGATTCCAAAGTTAAAATTATGATATATATATATATAAAATATATAATATAAAAACAATATTTCAATCATGATTTCCAACCATGAGAGGTGTTGTTGTAAAAACGAATGACATTGTTTCATGAGGTGGTGGACCACTATACACACGAATAATGATTTAGTAACCAATTTGATGAAAGTGTGTGTGGGTTTAGGTCATAAACATAATATAAAAAAATATAAATATATATAATATACTAATAATATTATATAATCTAGGTACAATATTAATTTAATGCGGTGTATGTGGAAATAAAACAAAAAGGAATGTTGTTGAATGTTACATATTCTTCAAAAAACTCATTTTGGGTTGCACTGAAGGACTTAATTGGGTAATTTTATTACCAAATTAAGCATTATAAAATTATAATAGGAAAGTAGAGAAATTATTTGGTTAAGTATTTTCTGAGCTAAAGGGATTGATATGTGTGAATATAGGTGGATAGGGAGAGGCCTATCATAAATGGGGTGATTGGAAAACACGTATGTTTTGGAAGGAAGGAATTCCAACCACATTTTTTCAATGTAATGTGGGTCCAATTCATGAATAAATATCTATAATAGAAGTTATAGATCCTAAATATGGACATACAATGGGTCATTTACATGTTTATAGGTCATTTTGACCCTTACGCTTAATGATTAGTTACTTGGTAAATCACATTTTTACTTCAATCACTGTGATTAATTTTAATTGTTTTCATTAGTTACTCTGGTAAAAAATTATGTTTAACTTATTAGAATTTATAAATTAGGATGATTCAAAATATGGAATCTTTTTTTAAAAATAAAATTCATAATAGTTGGAAAATTAATTTTAATATTAATCCAACAATAATGTCGAGACAACGCGTTTTTCATAAGAGTTTGTTTTTGAAAAAGATGATTTTATATTAACTTTACGAATACTAATAATAATTGTATGAAACTAAATAAATATTTTATGACATATTTTCCATGAATTTCATTTAAAACATCCTTAATTAGGTTTTATTTCAAATAACTCAAAATGTGAAACATTGTCCACTTTTAATCAGTTTTATGGAAAACCCATATTAAACCCCAAAAACAAAAATATATTAAAAAACAATAAAAATATGATTAAAATTAATTTAGTGAATACTTATAAGTAAATAATACATTGGTTTCTTGAAAATTTATTCAAAACATATCTATACTTTTAAATTTAACAATTTATTAAAAATAAATGACTTTTTTACAAAAATAAATATGTTTCACCATTCATTGAAAAGTGAATATTTTCTAAAGAACATAATTTTTTTAGCAAAAGTAAATTTTTATATGCTTAATTTAAAATTGTATTCATTTTTTAAAATTTAAATTTTGAAATTATGAAATTGTGATTTTAAATAAAACCATATAAGAATTGTGTTTAACTCAAACAATTTATTTTTTAATTAAAAATCACACAATATTTTTATAGAAAATGTAGCTATATAATTCATATTATTAAATATGAAAATGATTTATTTTATCATTACTAGTGTTGTTACATACTTCCCCATTTTTAAAAATTTCCTAAACATAATTTTATTCACTTATTAAAAAAGTGGGGATATCTTTCCCAAGTAGTGTTTTCCAATTCCCATATTTCCACTTCAACCACATAATTTTTTCATAAAACCTTAAAATGGAAAATCACCTTATTCTGTAACAGGTTATCTAAATTGTCATGAAACTAAAATGTTTTTTCCCTATAAGAATCATTCTCTTCCAACTTAACTACTTCCAGTCTTAAATCATTAGGTGAATCAGTCACATATTTCCTCAACATTGAAACATGAAATACATTGTGTACCTATCATAAACATGGAAGTAAGGCCACCTGGTAGAAAAATTTTCCCACTATCTATAGGATTTCATATGTTCCAATAAACCTTGGACTTATATTCCCATTATTACCAAAACAAATCTTTGTTTTTCATAGAAAAACATTGAGAAAGACATGGTCACCTACCATGAAGGAAAAATATTTCCTCCAATTATCTACATAACCTTCCTTCCTCCTATGTGTTGTCCTTATGTGTCAGTGAATCAACTATCCTTTATATTCCATTTCCTCTACCTAATCTGATCCTATCAAATTCCTTCCTCAAAATTCACCCCAAAATCTAGTGTTCAACACCTCTTCCCATATAATGCTTCAAATGGTGTCATCTTTATACTAAAATGAAACATATTTTTATAAGAAAACTCAATCAATGAATGGTTTTAATAAAAAATTCCCTAGTAATCTATTGAAAAATGAAGAAGAATTTATTCCAAGTTATCAATTTTTTGATTAAACTACCCATCATATTGAGGATTAAAAGTTATACTAAAAATAAATTCAATATTCAATGAATTATGATTTTTTACAAAAATCGGATTAGAACCAAGGATCAGGGTATGATAATACGGAGAGACGTACACCTTGTAACATCACTAGATTATTCACATACAGTTTATAGATATTATCTAATAACATCTTATCACGAATGGGATTGAAATTTTAAGACATATTTAATCGATCAATAATAACTCAAATCACATTATTACCCTGAGAAGTCTATGGAAATATAACCAAGATATACATTAATATATTCTCTTATTACCACTCTGAAACTGTAAAAGGTTGAAAAATCCACCTTGGTAATTTATATTCCACATTAACTAGTTGATAAGTAAAACAATTCATTGTAAATTTAGTAATATCTCTTTTTCAACCAACTAGTAATACTCCCAATAGTTTGTGTACATATTAGTGTGTCTCATATGAATGAAAAATGGAGAAATATGAGCATTAGAAAATAAATATTTCCTCAAATAGGAATCAAAATACATGTATAATCTTTTTTCAAATCACAAATCAAATTATTCATCAATATTAAAATTAGGAAACTTACCATTCGTAACTGATTCCACCATTTCTTATAAATATTGATCATACTTCTACTCTTGAATAATTCTTTTTAAAAGAGGATAAACAACTAAAACATAAAATAAAATAGAGGTTGTCCCAAACACTATAACTTTTACAAGAAAATTCATTAAATCATTAACCAATGGGTCACATTACAAATGTAACATGGTTAATGTAGGATTACTCTTTTGAAGCAAAGCATTGGCCACTTTGTTTTTTTCCCATATGGAAATTAATCATGTAATAAAAACCTTGATTAGTTCTATCCATATTCTCTATATTGTTTTTAATTATTTCTATGTGAATATATACTTCAAAATTTTGGTTTAACATATATTTCACACTTTAATCTATATAAATGTATTCTTAAAATTATTAAAAAACAACCACAATAACTAATTCCAAATAATGTGTATGGTAATTTAATTCATGAGGTTTCTACTATGTTTAAGTATAATAAATTAAATGACCATTATATATTTGGAAACAACTAATTCCTTTCAACGAAGCATCACTGTATACGACAAATTAACCATTTCTAGAATGCAAGAAAAAAACCAGAACATTCACCAATATTATTTTTAGTTTCTAAAAAAACCATCACATTATCATTTTCAAATGAATTTAACTCATTTTAGAGTTAACTTGGTCTTTGAGATATACAACCAAACAACATTTTCAAAAAAAATCTAGCAATAACCCACTACTCTAAGAATTATATGAATCATTGGTATATTTTTATAGTAGGGTAAAAAGTTATGCTATATTTAGAAATATTATGAATAAGGAAGAAATATTCATTCAACCAAAATTAACACTTGATTAAATTCCCATACAATTTATTTACTATTACAGTTTGGAAAACAACCCTTATGTGTTTGTTTCGTGTTGGAATTGGGGATGACCTCGTTTGTTTAAGGTTCAATCATTCCAATCGGTTTCTAACGGGTTTGTTAGTAGAACCCAAAAGATCCAATGATTCTATATCCATTCAGACCTACCTTCCAAAGGTAGGTGCTCATTAGTTGTGGACTAATGAGGCGTAAGAATTTTCATTGGTCCAAAGGATTGGAGGTCGGACTCATCACACCTTTTGGGGGGGAATTATTGTCTCCTCCGGGACTCTCTTTATAGATTTAAGTTATGTTTCTGAATCCTTATTAAATTACCAAGTATTAAAATGAGATTTCCTTTAGATATTACAATCAATGATTGATATGTATGAGATTGTAGAGAATCTTTTACATGTATTTGAGGTTATTCATCGATAGAGAATCGTCTGTATTTGTTAAATATTCTTTGTCAATGGTATCATTCAACACATTATATAGAAATCTATTGGTAATTATGATAACCATAATGGTTCTAAATCCACTCAGCCGGGCACTTGAAGTTTATTATCATCTAGAAGGACATGGATTATTTTAGAGTTGGGATCATACCCGCAGATGGGTTACCTATGTATCCTTGTTTAGTAAAGGAATCAGAACCCATGTAGTTTGAGTAAGGGTGTATGATGTTTATTCATGATTGATGGCCCAACGAATGAAGTCACAATTACTTTTACACTCTAAGCTCAAGTGAGTCATGCTCGGTGTGAGAAATAAGAGGTATTGGTAAAACCCGACAAATTGTGCCACGAAAGATGAAATCATAAGAAATAATGTGGGGATTATGTATGTATGACTATACAGATAGATGAGGATTGGGATTTAATTCAAGTAAGAAACCCAGGAACAAGGTCCACAAAGAAATATGTGTTTTATGGAGGTTTGAATAATTAACTTAGGGCTTAATTTTGAGAAGGAAGCCCAAATAAAAAAATAAATTAAGACTGGTTAATAGAAATTATGATTGGGGATTATTCCTGAGAAGGAGGCCCAGGTTAAGGGGAATTATGACTGGGGATTACTCTAAAGGAGGAGGCCCAGGTTAAGGGAATTTGGAATTTGGGGCTTACTCCTCAGAAGGAGGCCCAAATTTGGGAACATTATGACTCACGGCTTTTTCAGTAAAAGGAGGCCTAGGTTAAGGGACTTGAACTGGGGCTCACTCTTGAAAAGGAAGCCCATGAATAGGGGACTGGGGGCTTATTCCTAAAGAGGATGCCCAGATTAAGAGAACATGGATTGGGGATTACTCTTGAAAAGGAGGCTCAGGTTAAGGGACATCGAGTGGGGCTTAATCTTGAAAAGGAAGCCCATGAATAGGGGATTTGGGGATTATTCCAAAGGAGGATGCCTAGATTAAGAAAACATTGACTGGGGCTTACTCTTGAAAAGGATTCCCAGGTTAAGAGAACTTCTCATCTTAAAGGATGAGGTTGAATGAATGAAATCTTTCACCTTAGGGACATGAAGACATGTAAATCACTAGGTTTTGAGTGATGTTCCATGGAATTCCATTCAGATAAATAAGCCAACAAAGGAAACACGCCAAAAATGGATTTGAAGAGGGTTTTGAAGGCTATGTCGTGAATAGGAGAGGTGGATTTGGAGAAGAAAGATGAATACGCAGGAGGGGCACCCAAAAAGAAGTAGGCGCGCATGTCCTATTGGGGTGCCTATGTTCTGGCCGCGTAGGTATACCTATGCGACACATAGGTGCATGTGCAATGGTCTACCCATAGGGTAATACATGTTCAAGGCTTGGCTCAAGCCCTTAGTATTATCCCTAAATACTTTTAAATGAGTGGCCCATAGGTTCTGTTGAAGGGATAAGGCGGCGCGTAGCTATGCCCATTTACCATAAGGGTTTAGACACTTTGGCGCACAGGAGTTGATGAATTTCAACACATAGGCCTTGTTCTCCCTCTTTAGATCTTCCGTTCTATGTAAGAAATTATCTTAGAAGTGTTTGGAAGGCTTCGAGAAGAGACTAGGGCACCGAGAGCTCAAATCTGAGTTTATGTATTTTTTCTCATCGAAATGGGGGGCCCTCAAGGGGTATTTATAGGCTACTGAAGACCTTGGGTGAAAATCATATAGGGTGCGCAGGTCACCTGCGCGCCCAATATGTGGCACGCAGGTATACCTGCATGACCATCTTGGAACTTGTGTGGCTGATGCTGAAGAAAAAACTTTTTCATCCCTTTGTCAATTTTTTATGTTTCTTCAAAAGATGAATAACTTTGTGTTAAGGTATTTCCATTTTCATTCATTTGACACTGTGACAGAAAGGAGTGTCAACAAAATTCCCACCTCAGAGTTGAATCCTAAAGGAATGAGGATGTGACTCTAAGGTAAAGAAGAAAACCAAGGAACTAAGGCACACAAGTTCTGAGCGCGCAGATAGCAGTGCACAGGTGAGAGGCGCATAGGCTTTGGCACGTAGGGGTGTGGCTTGGCCTATAAATATGCGCTTCATTCTCGTGAAAAGAACCCGACTCTCAAAAAATTTCTCTCTCGCCGCAGATGTTGCTTTCATCTCATAGGTTACTGATTTTCCACGGTTTCATTGCTTCTGTTCGTGTCACGGTGCTTTAGAGGTATTTTGACCTGTGCGGTGATACCTGCACGCCAAAAAGCTGCACGACACAGTTACACCTACGCGCCAAAATTGCACTTGTGCGCCTTAATGACTTAGCCATTTTTTTCGAATTTCATAACAAATTTTATGAGAAATCAACTCACTTAAGAGTTAATTATTTGACCTTTGTGCTGATTAAATGGATCCTAGAAGAATCGGAACGGATGATGAACTGGATAACTAGGGGATTGATGATATGATGAATGTTGCAGGCTATGATTACTGTGATATATGCGACAACAATCTTCTAGATTTTTCCATGTACTTGAAGAAGTATCATCTTAACATTCCACAGAGCATCTACTTGCCTCTGTATGGGCATGGTAATCTACAAGATGTCAACATTCCAGAGGCAAAGAACTATCTCCCATATTCTTTATTTCAAAATTATACAAATTTTTCTTCAGCAAATATCTCAATTGGAGGAGCATTTGTAAATACTGGAATAGTGGAGAAGGCATATATGATGCATCACAGCCCTTGTGCGCCAGATTTGAAACCTCACAAGCCCGAGCTGCAACCACATTGTTATCCATAAATCTTCTTAAATTCTCAGATGGATCAATCCAAAGGCTGGAAGAAGAGTTGGGACTTCCGTCCTAGAGGAGGTGTGAAGCCAACTTGGATGTGGGCATACTGGGTGCGACAAACCTGTGTAGAGTTTGTAGATGATTTAAAAGGAGCTGCGATATATGAAGCCATTTGGGCTGGGAAAACATATGTCTACAGGAATGATGAGTTTGTGCCGGATCTAATTAGCCGCTAGAGCCTAGAAAACAATTCTTTCCCTCCGAATCATGGTGAAGTAGGAATCAGTTTGTGGGATGTCTACATTATCTCAAGGGCTCCAATTCTAGGAGACATGTATGATGAAATCATCCCCCCCCAAGGAGACTTGGAATGATTCTGATAAGACTCTGAGTTTGGGTCGGGAGTTATTGAAAATATTCTACAAGCTCGATAATTCCAAGACCTCCAAAACTCATTACAAAAAGGATATTCATCCAGAGGAGTGGATGGATATGTTTCTTACTAGAAAGGAGGGGGTGTGTCCCAACTATATTCTTCCTACTATTTTCCCCAAAATAGAGAAGAGCGGTGCTTCTGGAACATTCTGTCCGACTCTAGAAGCATGAGAATTTGATATGTGGGGGTATGGAGTGGATCAGAGAATCCCAAAAAAGACCCGTATGGCGGGCTTCTTAGCCTTGTGGCTCATTTTTTATCTTCTGTCAGTCAGGGATTCAAAGGGAGGTGTCAGGCCAGGGACCTTCATTATAGAAGCCAAGTTGGCTGAGAAGAAAATGGTTGGGTTAGCCAAACCTATTTTGGAGAATATTCACATGAGCTTACTCCATGTATTTATGGGTAAGTCTCCTTTGATAATAGTGGGACCATTCAAAGTTTTGTGGGGATGGATCTCCGCTAATTTCGGGAAATATAATTAATAGAACAGAGTACAGTTTCCTGGAATCTCTTTCAGACCATCAGTGCAAGAATTTTTTGGAGTTTCCCCATTAGCTCTCAACATCTATGATATGAAGGTGAGGCTTGGAATGTACAAGGAATTCAATTTCTTTCCTTATGAAAACCCTCCAGCTGGGAGGTTTTTGATGATGGAACAACTGGCCTGGAATTGAGGTCGTACATTATGGCTAGCAGAGATGGTGTACTAACCAACAGGATTGATGGAGAGATTATATGTAAGTCCTATGTTTCAAACAGATTTTCATACCAATTCAAGTTTCTACATGTCACGACCCCCTCCGCATAAATTGTACCCCTCCTGGGCTAGAAATGTGAGAAGAGAGATAATAACCCCCGGGTCCTGCCTCTAGTAGGCCCCAGGTTGGCGACTATTACCGAGGGTATAGTAAACACACAAAAGGGAGGCATTACCCTCTAAGAGAACACATGCGGAAGAGAGAGATAGAATAGACACCAACAAACTCCAACTCAAAACTGAGGTATAAAATAAACCCAAGTATATATATGAAATGCCATGCAAAATTACAACAACTGAAAGGGAAAACTACAAGTACCCAAAAAAAAGTAAAATGGCAGCGACCGTAAGCCTGAACAGCTACATCAACCACAAGCTCATAGTAACCATCTTGATCTCCAACCTGCTCCAAGTTACCTGAAAAATAGTTTATATATACGTAGGGTGAGTATAACAGTATACTCATTAGGATAGTCCCTAACGCCTCTCATGAAAAAGTTATGAAATCATTCTAAAGCACAGTGAACAACAAGTGAAACTATCTCATCACCTAAACAGTTATACTAAGTTCCCAACCTCGCCATGGCTACTCTCACCAAGTAACGCATAAAAGAATATATCATATAGTAAATAATATCAATGGTACCCCACTACAACATCCAAACTGGTTTTCCACTTTCCCCAACGACATACGTCCTGTGCATCTCTATCCAAAATCATACCCATATAAACTAGGGATAAGCTCCACAATCTACACCACGTGCACCACAAAGGCTTTCCCGCAGACACCTGGGCTAAGCTCCACACCATCCTTATAACCAAAAGTAACCAGGTAGGTTTTGGGATCCACCACATCCTACATAACATGTATCATACATCATGTGTTGTACCCGAAGACATTACAGCCCATACGCCGAGTAAGGATCCTCAAGCCATCACAACCTATACACGTTACACCTATAGTAGTCCATAGAATACTATATCCAGAATATATGTGTGGAAATATCCACAAGCCATTACAGGACTCTACACACATATATGGGGAAAAATAACCGCTGTACCCACAGCACTAATATCTACCAAGAGAAGAGAGCGGGGTCAAAGGGGGTAGTCAGCCATTCATCCTCCCATCGGAATGCTGGGGAAAACACCCCCTCATGGATCAGAATCCCCGGGGTGTCAGTTTCCCTTACCGACAGGGTGGATTAGCATATAGAAACACAAAAATTACAGAATATATGTAACTCACAACCACACTATGGGAATAACCTAATCTTAGCCTCACCTACAACTAACGTCTCTCGGACTCTGGGCTGTTATTTCTAAGATTAGGCATCCTATAAGCACAAAACCATTTAAAGAACTTCATTAGGTTACTTGATTCCCTTTTTCATCAATTCAACTTTACGTTAATTAATTCTTTGCACGTTAATTAACCATGAACAACCCACATTCAAAATCATTTGCATCACACCCAAATTCCACTTTCCATTTTTCAACTTACCACCACTTCATTAAGTTCCAGCAAATTACAACCCCATGGGTTAACATCATTTATTCATAATTTCAATACAGAATTACTTTCCCCTATTCCCAGTCATTCTAGAAAAGCTTCCTATGCTACTAAACACAAGGGAGATCAACACGGTGAGTAGATGTACTACCCATCATGTTTTGCTTCATATATCAAGAGCGTAGACCCATTCCCCCTCGAGAGGCTAAACACAGAAAGAATATGGCATAACCCGTGCGTTTTCACCTCCTTCGGAAGAAGGGTAAGCAAGACCAGCTTCCTTGAGAAGTGGGGAAAAGTAAAGTAGATAATTAATCAATTAAACCACCAAACATCCAGCCATAACATCCATCCCATGCCATCATCCATGGTGTCCTCCCCGACACCCACATGCATAAACTGATGCATCTCACCACTCTAGGCATCATTCGCTGCCACAACCACAAGGCCTCCCTGCCTACACATATCACCACACCCCTCCAGGGTCACATCACAACACAAGCAGCAGGAAATCAAACATCACATCAAATGGGCTCTTGGCCCTTTAACAAGGCATCCATCCTTCATTCATAATGAACACTCATGGCTCGAAACCACAAGGCATTCAGACTTACAAGAAAGAGGGTAACTCAAAACCCTTCAGGGAAATAAATCAATCATGTTCATAAATCCATCTTGAATTAATACATTCAATTCATTGGTTCCAACATCATGAACCAAAACATTAAGATAACACAAGGATTAAACATGCTTACTATGCCAACTTAATCAATATGAAATTACAAAAAGAACCAGATTATTCTTCAGGCATCTTTCTACTTATCCAATTAATTATCAATTAATTACGGATTTATGTTCCTTAATAATTAATCAAGAACAACATTCTAAAAAGCAAGGCATAGATATCACACTATCTAGCAAAAACGAGGCAACAACATAAGTTCAAAGCAATTTCTTAACCCGGTTCAAATATTTAATTAGGTAAATTTCATTATGATCCAAAGGGCTAAATCATGCTAACTCTACGATTGCACATAAAAAATAGAGAAACCTCAAATCCCCTACCTCAACGGTCAAGGAACAATCAAACAATTGGATTGATTCTCAATGAATCCTCCTTAGATCTCCTCTCCTAACACAACTATGACCAAAGCTTGTCATTTTCGACATCCACAAACCTAGATCTACCCATAACGGGAATAGATCTAAGAAGAAGAGAGAAGATGAAGAGTAGATCTATGTAGATATAAGAAACTAACAAGAACGAGGAAGAATGACCACAAACCTCAAGAAACCGGCTTCGATTCGTGAAGAGAATCGTCCAGATTGCCTCCAAAATTCTTAGGAGAGGTTCTTCTACCTCCAAGGAAGGGTAATCCCGAGTTATGGCTGATTAGTGGATTAAAATAGGTGGTTAATGGATAAACGGTCAAGATCCTAAAATTTAGGATCTAACATTAACTGCACGCACGACCTAGTCACACGGTTAGACAAACTGTGCACTAATCGTGCAGTCACCACTACCTTAGCCACTCAGCTAGCACGGTTTGGCAGCACGGTTTAGACAAACTGTGTGCCTCCCATGCTGTCTCTACTGCCATCAAGGTTAGCTACGCATTTCTTGGCCGCATGTTTTTACAAATCATGCGCCAACCGTGTGAAAAATACAGGACTTCGATTTTTCTTTAAAAAGGCCACCCAAATGCAACTCCAAGCCACCTCGATCCTCCGGGACACCTCTAACACCACATTTCACAAGGGAATGGACCGGAGAGGCCTGGTCCATTACATCAGATACCTCTCAAAACATTCTCGTTCTCAAGAATCCAAAACCCACCTAAAGAGAAAACAAAACAGGGTCTGAACATCCACCCACCGAGATACCTCTCAAAAGATTGCAAGCCACAAAAACAACAAAAGGGGCCATCTCATAAACACGAAGGTTTCATAACAACACCCGTTACATTTACACATGAAAAGAGATAAACAACAAACAACTCTAGGTACTGAGCATCCATCTGTGAATCACGTTCCCAGGTACTCTCCTCCAAGCCACCATGTCTCCACAAGAGACGAACCAAAGGAATAGAACACCCGTGCAACACCTTCTCCTTGTGGTCCTGGATCTCCACATGTCGCTCCTCAAAGGTTTCATCATCATCGACATCGATCTCTCCCCATTCAATGATGTGAGAGTCAGCATGAAGGTAACGACGGAGCTGTGATACATTGAAAACATCATGTATCCGAATCATCTTCAGGGGAAGTGCTACTCGATACGCCACAGCTCCAGCACGATCTAACATATCGAAAGGCCAAACAAACCGAGGAGAAAGATTACTTACATGACCAAACCTTTGCTTCCCACCACAGGGAGTCACATTCAAAAACACATGATCCCCAAAATTAAACTCTAAGGGTCTCGTCCTTTGATCAGCATAGGATTTATGATGATCTTGCGCTGCCTTCATCCTCTCACGAATCCCATGAACCATCTCTATTGTATTCTGCACTAGTTCTGGTCCGAGAATTGCTGACTCTCCGACCCCAGTCCAGCACAACAAAGAATGGAAAGTCCGACCATACAAGGATTCAAACAGCGCCATACCGTTGGTAGAGTGAAAGCTGTTATTGTAAGAAAATTCCACCAAGGGTAAGTGCCTCATCCATGAGCCTCCCAAATCAAGAACACAAGATCACAACATGTATTCAAGAGTTTGGACAGTTCGCTCTATCGGACCATTCGTTTGAGGATGAAAAGTAGTGATAAGGCATAGCTGAGAACCAAATGCATGCTAGAGACCTCTCCACACCCTGGAGGTAAAATGAGGATCTTGATCCGAAATGATCATCCTTGGGACTCCATGAAGTCTCACCACCTCCTCCAGATACTGCCTCTACAAAACATCCACTGAGCTCGACTCCTTGATCGCTATGAAGTGGGCCGATTTTGTTAAAAGATCCACTACCACCCAAATAGCATCACGTCCTCCCAGAGCTCGAGGTAAACTTATAACAAAGTCCATTGAGATGTCCTCCCACTTCCACTGAGGAATCTATAATGACTGGAGAATACCACCAATAACACGGTGTTCGGCCTTCACCTTCTGGAAGACTAAACATCGAGACACAAAATCCTTAACTTCACGCTTCAGCCCAGGACACCAAAAATGACCCCTCAAGGATCAGTTCATCATTGTCACGCCAGGATGTACCGCTAGAGGTGAACTATGGAACTCTCTAAGAACCATCATGCGCATCACCAAGGGAACAAAATGCCTTCCACGATACATCACCCTGTGTTGTTCATCCTCTGACCAACCATCAGGGGCCTCACCAAAAATGACTCAGTCTCTCCAAACCTCCACCTCAAGATCCCCCAACTAGTACTCTTCCATATTCTTTACCAGGGATGACTTCACTGTCATCTGAAAAAGACAGCCTCTACCCCCAAATTATCCCATGTCATGATGCAAAGATGAAAGTTCCTCCATTACTCTCCAGGAATCTCCAGATTCACGCACAACATTACTACGTGACTTTCGGATCAGCGCATTAGCTACAATATTTCCCTTTCTAGATGTATAAGATATTTCAAAGTCGTATTCTTGTATGAACTCCATCCACCGACGCTGTCATAAATTCAAGTCACGCTGGGAGAAAACATACCTCAAACTCTTATGATCGGTGAAAACCACAAAGCGCTCACCAATGAGGTAGTGTCTCCACAACTTTTGAGCAAACCCCATCAGTTGCCAACTCGAGATCATGGGTGGCATAGTTGCATTCATGGGGAAGTAACTGGCGATACCCATAAGAAACAACTGAACTCTACTATATAAGAACACAACCTAACCCCAAATGTGAAGCATCGCATAAAACATTAAATTGAACTCATTCAGCTGAAAGACAAAAGACTGGATCACTTACTAACTTCTCCTTTAGATACTCAAAATCCACCTAACACTGATCATTCCATATGAATGGTTGATCCTTCTTAGTCAAAGATGTTGGAGGAGTCGCAACCCATGAGAAATTGTCCACGAACCTCCTATAGTAGCCTGCAAGACCAAGTAAAATTTGCACCTCTGACACTGTCTTGTGGGCTGCCCAAGACACAACTGCTTTTATCTTCGATGGATCCACAACAACTCCCTCTAGGGACACCACATGCCCCATGAAATAGAATTCTCGAGCCGAAAACTCACACTTAGAAAACTTCCCAAACAGCTGATGTCGACGAAGGACTTCCCAAAATGGCTCGTAGATGTTCTGCATGCTCCTCTTCAGATGTTGAGTACACAAGAATGTCGTCGATGAAGACTACCATGAAATTTTCCAGGAATTCATGGAACATAGCATTCATCAAACCCATGAACATAGATGGAGCATTCGTCATGCCGAACGACATTACAATGAACTCATAATGGCCATGACGACAATAGATAGCAGTCTTTGGTATATCCTCACCCTTCCACACATCTGTTGATATCATGACCACAATTCGATCTTTGAGAACCAACATGGACCCTTAAGTTGATTGAATAAGTCATAAAACCATGGAATAGGATAGCGGTTATTTATTTTCACTTGGTTTAAGCGATGATAATTGACACACAACCGCAAACTACCATCGGGCTTCTTTACGAACAAAACTGGCGCACCCCATGGGGACACACTTGGCCGAAAAAAACCGCACAGTAATAGACCATCAAGCTGCATACATAGATCCTGTAACTCAGAAGGGGCTATCGTATATGGAGACATAGAGATAGGAGATGCTCCTGGCTATAGCTCAATCCGAAACACGATCTCTCGTGAAGGGGGTAATGTTACAACTTCTTCTAGAAAGACTTCAGGGTACTCCTCTACAACCCTAGGAAACACTAACTTCCGAACCTCTGAAGAACTCAGCATCATCTCGGTCATCAAGGATGATAAGGATGGAACGCGCCTATGACCCATCCGAGGATCTCACTTGCCAACAAACACCACCTTCTCTCCATCCGCACCGATGAAGATGACCTTCTTCCTGAAGCAATCCACAATAGCCTGTACCGAATACAACCAATCCATGCCGAGGATGACATCATATGGTTGTATCTATAAACATAGGAAATCTACCCAAGAGCAGTGTTTCCCTAACAATAGCTCACAGTCTCTACATACTTCAAACAATTCAGCTCGACCTCCAACTGGCGTAGTCAACACCAAGGGCACTGGAAGCCTCTCTACCTCAAGTCCAAAAGCATGGACAAGGGTAGGTCATATGAAGGAGTGTGTCAATCCTAAATCAAATAAGGCATACACAAATGTAGAAAACAAGAAAAGGGTACCTCTAATGACATCTGGATCGTCTGGTGATGGCATAGATAGAGCCTGAAGCTAACCACGACCTCTTCTGCGGCCTCTCTCACCCTAATGACGACCACCACAATGGCCACACTCTGCTCTTTGAGGATGAGGAGAATCATGGGGTTGTACTCTGCCTGACCCATCTACCCTCTGGTGATCAAACGCTGGTGCAAACTACTGTTGTTGCCTTGGTTGGAACTGTCTCAATGGACGAACCTGTAGCGGAGTTCCCGGTACACGATGACTACTCTGAAAGGTCAGGAACTCCTGCTGCTGATGGACATGACCACTACAAGAAAAACAAGTGCCCGATCCCTGGGAAAAGGCCTGAGAGTTGCTGCCGCTGGAGAAACGAGATAGGAAGGGATGTGACGTACCCCTGTCTGAACAGAAACTCTTCTATCCTGAAAACTGGGAACTCCGGACCACAACTGTTCTCTGTGAGGAATCATGTTGATTCTCCTCTCACGACGATCCGGTCCTGGCCAAAGTCCTCCCAACAACCTCCGCCCTCGCCAACCCCTCGAGATATGTCTTCAACATAAAAGGGGTGATCTGGCACTAGATCTTTGGACACAAAGCCTCTTCAAAATGACATGCCCTGGCCTCCTCATCGGGTAACAGGTCCGAAGAATATCGTTGAAGGTTCCTGATATGGATTCCAAACTCCCGAACACTAGAGCTCCCATGTCAAAGTGTAAGAAGCTCATGGAAACTGGACATCTTTGTAGTCAAAGAAAGGAACTCAACGCTGAATTTGTCACAAAACTCGTCCCATGAGATCGTTGACTCATCATGATCCCTGAGGAAAAAAATCCACCACTGCCTCGCTGCTCCACGCAACATCGTCACCACCAAGGAAACCCAGTGCTCCTTCCGAGCACGAATCGAACTGAAACTGATCTCAACCTCCTCCAACATGTCTTCTGTGACTGCAACTGAAATGGATCCCTCATACTTCTGCAGAATCTGGTTCTAAAACTCTTGGAGTGACTTCCTCCAAGTGTCGTCTTCGTCAACCTCTACCCCCCGACGACCTGCTGGAACAGCTTTCTGGACATCTTCTATACAAACCTGACGAGGACGTCGACCTGGAGCCATACCTTCATAATAATAAAAACGTAGATCTCCTAATCCTAGAATATGAAATACTCGGCATTAATTAATGAATTTTTTTCTTTCATTCATTTTAGTTTAACCTATCCCAAGGTTTACCCATTCGATCATAGGCACAAAGAAGAATGACACATGATCCTTTCCTAGGTCTCTACCCTGCAACTAGTATCACCTTGTTTAGTAGCCACTGTAAACATAAAGGTCCATGAAATAGATCATAGGGGGCCCTAAATGCCTATGTCTCTGCCGGTCTCCAGTTTTTACCCACATGCTAAACATGAATGACACCATTGCCCTACCAACCCATGAAACCTCACCTGTGCATAACTCCAATCCTCATCCTATCTCTCAACCAGAACTCTGATACCACTCTATCACGACCCCCTCCCCACAAAGTGTACCTCTCCTGGGCCGGAAATGTGAGAAGAGAGATAATGACCCCCGAGTCCCGCCTCAAGTAGGCCCCGGGTTGGCGACTAGCACCGAGGGTATAGTAAACACACAAATGGGAGGCATTGCCCTCTAAGAGAACACATGCGGAAGAGAGAGATATAATAGACACCAAACAACTCCAACTCAAAATAGAAGTATAAAAGAAACCCACGTATATATATGAAATGCCATGCAAAAGTACAACAATTGAAAGGTAAAACTACAAGTACCCAAAAGAAAGTAAAACGGCAGTGACCGCAAGCCAGAACAGCTCCTTCAACCACAAATTAGTAGTATCCAGCTTGATCTCCAACCTACTCTAAGTGACCTGAAAAATAGTTTATTTATACGTAGGATGAGTATAACAGTATACTCAGCAGGATCCTCCCTGAAGCCTCTCATGCAAAAGTAAAGAAAGCATGGAGAAGCACAGTAAACAACAAGTAAAACCAACTCATCACCTAAAAAGGTATACTATGTTCCGAACCTCACCATGGATACCCTCACCAAGTAACGCATTCAAGAATATATCATATAGAAAAGAATATCAAGGGTACCCGCTACTACATCCCCACTGGTTTTCCGCTTTTCCCCAATGACATACGTCCTGTGCATCTCTCTCCAAAAGCATACCAGTATAAACTAGGGCTAAGCTCTACAATTTGCACCACGTGCACCACAAAGGCTTTCCCGCAGACACCTAGGCTAAGATCCATACCATCCTCACAACCAAAAGTAACCAGGTAGGTTCCGGGAGCCACCACACCCTGCATAATGTGTATCGTACATCGGGTATTGTACCTCAAGACATTACAGCCCATACTCCAAGTAAGGAACCTCAAGACATCATAGCCTATATGTATTACACCAATAGTAGTCCCTAGGATACTATATCCAGAATATATGTGTGGAAATAACCATAATCTATTACGACCCTCTACACACATATATGGGGAAAACATACCGCTGTGCCCACGATACTAATATCAACCAAGGGAAGAGAGAGGGGTCAAAGGGGGTAGTCTACCACTCATACCCCCATAAGATTGTTGGGGAAACACCCCCCAGGGCTCAGAATCCCCAAGGTTTCAGCTTCCCTTACCGACAGGGTGGAGTAGCATTTAGAAACACAAAAAGTACAGAATATGTGAAACTCACAACCACACTATGGGCATAACCTAGCCTTAGCCTCAACTGCAGCTAATGTCTCTCAGACTTCGGGCTGCTATTTCTCCGACTTGGCATCCTATATGCACACAACCAGTTAAAGAACTTCATTTGGTTACATCATTCACCTTTTCATCAATTCCAATTTACGTTAATTAATTCTTTGCATGTTAATTGACCATGAATAACCCACATTCAACATCATTTTCATCACACCCAAATTCCACTTTCCCTTTTTAAAATTACCACCACTTCATTATGTTCCAGTGAATTCCAACCTCATGGTTTAACATCATTTATTCAGAATTTTAATACAGAATTACTTTCCCATATTCCCAGGATTTCTAGAAAAGCCTCTTATACTACTAAACACAAGGGGGATCAACATGGTGAGTAGATGTACTACCCATCGAGTTATTGCCACCTATATCCAGAGCGTAGACACATTCCCCCTTGAGAGGCTAAACACGGAAATCACGTGGCATACCTCGCACGTTTTCGCCTCCTTCGAAAGAAGGGTAAGAAAGACTATCTGCCTTGAGCAGTGGGGAAAAGTAAAGTAGATAATCAACCAATTAAACCACCAAACATCCAGCCATCATATTCATACCATGCTATGATCCCCGTTGTCCTCCCCGACACCCACATCCATAAACATATGCATCTCGCCACTCTAGGCATCATCCGCTGCCACAACCACAAGGCCTCCCTGACTCCACATATCACCACACCCATCCAGGGTCACATCACAACACAAGCAGTGGGAAATCATACATCACATCAAATGGGATCTTGTCCCTTTAACAAGGCATCCGTCATTAATTCATAATGAGAACTCGTGGCTTCAAACCACAAGGCATTCAGACTTACAAGCAAGAGGGTAACTCAGAACCCTTTAAGGAAATCAATCAATCAATTCGTAAATTCATCTTGAATTAACACATTCAATTCGTTGGTTCCAACATCATGAACCAAAATAGTAATCTAACACAACTATTAAACATGCTTACTATGCCAACTTAATCAACATTAAATTACAACAAGAACTAGATTCTTCTTCATACCTCTTTCTACTTATCCATTTAATTATTAATTAATTCCAGCTTTATGTTCCTTACCAATTCATCAAGAACAACATTCTAACAAGTAAGGCATAGATATCACACTATCTAGAAAACACGAGAAAACAACACACATTCAAAGAAATTTCTTAATCCAGTTCAAATATTTAATTAGGTCAATTTCATTGTGATCCAATGAGATAAATCATTCTAACTATAGGATTGCACATAAACAAATAGAGAAGCCACAAATCCCCTACCTCAACGGTCAAGGAAAACTGAAGCAACCAGGTCGATTCTCCATGAATCCTCTTTAGATCTCCTCTCCAAACACAACCAAGACCAAACCTTATCATTTTCGACATCCACAAACCTAGATCTACCCATAACGGGAATAGATCTAAGAACACGAGAGAAGAGGAGGAGTAGATCAAAGTAGATCTAAGAAACCAACAAGAACGAGGAAGAATGACCACATACCTCAAGAAACCGGCTTCGATTCATGAAGAGAAGCCTCCAGATAATCTCCAAAATGCTTGGGAGAGGTCCTTCTACCTCAAAGGAAGGGTAATCCCGAGTTATGGCCGATTAGGGGCTTAAAAGACGTGGTTAAAGGCTAAACGATCAAGATACTAAAATTTAGGATCTTACTTTAAGTGCCCGCACAACCTAGTCACACGGTTAGACAAACTATGCGCTAATCGTGCAGTCACCATTGCCTTAGCCACTCATCTCACACAGTTTCGTAGCATGGTTTAGACAAATTATGCACCTCAGGTGTGGTCTCTACTGCTATCAGGGCCTGCTACGCACAGCTTGGATGCACGATTTAAAAATCCATGCGCCAACCATGCAAAAGCTACATGACTTCCAATTTTCTTTAAAAAGGACACCCAAATGCACCTCCAAGCCACCTCGAGCCCCCGGGACACGTCTAACACCAAATTTCACAAGGGAATGGACCGAAGAGGTCCGGTCCATTACACTGCAGTAGACTATCATATCCCCTACTGTGCATTTCAGTTCAGAGTAGCATCCGATGTTTTCCCGACATCAATGGTTGCTGACATCTATGGATAAGACCAGGGCAGTGTTTAATCTACCCGTTTATAAATCAACGAGTAACATGACTACATGGTATGCCGAGAACTAAATAGCATCATACCCTAAAGGGGTGTTGAATCGTCTGGTTTATCAGGTGGGGAAAAAGAAAAGAACTGTAGAGAAAGAAACCCTTCATCGGGAAGGTGACTCTTACCCACCTAGAGCTGATTCACCAGGTTCCTCACCTAGAGATGACTCACCAAATTCCCAGGATGGGGATGATGAGGCACAACATGCGGAAAAGAGGCCTCGTTCCAGATATAATCCCCCTGTCAAAATCAAGATACCAACTCCATCAACTCCTAGTGAGTTACTTCATTGGGGCAATTTAATCACCATTACTTTACAGTGATACAAGTATTATTTTCTTATCCTTTATCTGTAGTTTCAGGAGCTGGGATGAAGCTGAAGTCTAATATTGTTGGACCCTCCTTGTAGCCTTCTAGTACACATACTGAATATTTATGACCAGATGTTGTCCAGACATGGCAGTGTTTATATTACAATATTGAAACATCTTGCCTGGATTTATGCGAAGTGAGACACAACCATAGAATAGGGAATATTCGGGCTTCTAACAATATCTGTTTCAAGGATAATCCCTATGATGTATGGGCTTAAAACAGAGAGATGGAAATTCCCATATATTCCATCGATGATTCCATTCTTGTCACCAAGTGGGTGAAGGAAATGATATATCGTGGCACCACTAAGGGCACTGGTGGTTCCAGAGATGAGGAGTGGCATGATTTGTGGCTCATGAATATGTAAGTTTATTTACTTATTTACTTTTCAACTTGATTTTAGTCAATGATTTGTTGATCAAGGAAATTATTTTATTCATCCTGCAGCTTGAAAATAAAGGAACTGCTGAGGTTCCTTCCCCATAGTATAGCTCTGGTGGTACTGCAATCGAGGTTAATGAATCTCCTCGTGACCCGGTTGAGATATATCTAGGCCATAAATGCATGGATGAAGAATTAGAAAGGTATTTTCACACTCCAATACCTGTATTTGGAGAGGAGAATGTCAACACTCCCAAAAAGCCAAAGAAGTAAAAGCATCGGAGGAGGAAGTCCACAGCTAAATGTTTCATCAGTAGTGGTAAGTCTTTCAGATAGTCATGATTCTTAACCCTTGAAAAGGATTATCATACTTCTTGGGATTGCAGGGGATTCTTTAGTTTCCCCTTTGATGGAGAGGTCTGACCCTCCTCTATGTACAACGGAGGGTGATGGTGAACAATCACATGTCCATGATTTCTTGGCTTTTTCTGAAGAGGAACCAGCATATGTCCCCAGTACCACTCCTACTGCTACTGTAAGAAGAGAAGAACCTGCTTCTGGTAAATTAACAATGCTTAATAAGGTGTTTAATGAAAAAATCAACTGACTTCCATTCCGTGATACTTTAGGTTCAACCCCAGCACAAGAACATTTAGCGGTTACTGCAACCGATGCTGCAATTTTAACTGAAGAAGTTGTCTAGGGTCAGAGGCTGTAGGATGTGGTTCACCAAGTTGATACATCGAACTCTCTCACTGGTGAGACTAACCAAGAATCCGATATATCATTAGATGAAATGATTAAACTTGGTGAATCTTTTGAAGATATTTAAGATCATGTTAAATTACCATGTAATTTAGAGGATTTTGGACGTTAGTGTTATGCTTAGTCCTGTTAAAATAACTTCTTATTACATCTCTAACCATGATTGGTTCAAATCTGTAGTTCCATCTGAATAAGATGCCGAACTGCCAATGACTGAAGGGGGTATAGAAAACCCTACTATTGTAGAGACATTAGCTCAAATGGAGTTCAACCCGGCAGTGCTTCCTGAAATTCATCCTGAAAATCCTGTTGAAGCTTGGAAAGACAGGGAGGAGCCTTCTCATGTTGTCGATCTACCATTGGGTAAGGGATAACAATATTTGCGACTGTACTTAATTTTCAAGACAACCAATCAACTTTTCTTATCTTTTTAAACTAACCAAATATTTTAATTGATTATGTAGGGCCATCAATTTTAGTGGTTGGATCTGGAGGTGAAGCCTCAGCCTCCTCCCCAACGGAAATAGAAAGTGAAGTCACACGGGTCAGGGAGGAAGGAGAAGAACCGGGAACTCCCCTAAGTGAATTAATCCTAGATTATATTCCCCCCTATAATAGTGATGCGAAGTCAGATTCTGAGGTACAAATGGCACTCCAATTTTCACGACGAAAGGCATGGCAGAACATACGGAAGATCATATCTGAAGTGCATTTAGAAGAGATATCATTGAATATCCCCCCGACTGTCATCCATATTCGTCATGGTGGGACTTGGCATTTTTGGATATCTATAGATCCATGCCGTAGTAAAAAAAAGTCATCTTAATAAGGGATTAGGAGCAGAAGTACCGTCAAGATCTGACCAGAGTAAGGCTGTCAGCCAATGTCAGTGAATTTGAGGTTGTGGTTTCCCATGCTGAGGCTGATCATGCTACCAAGTTGAAGAAGTTGAAGCATAAGATCAAAGAGAAAGTCGTCCAGCAGATGAACCTTCAGCAATAGTAAGATGTTCTTACTGGGGAACATGACGAGCTTCATAATTCACCGGAAGGAGTTTAAACGAATGGTATGAGACCCATTGAAGATGCTAAGAAAGACCTCCATCAATGTGAAAAGAGTGAAGTTGGTCAATTGCATGAGCTTCAAGTGGCTACTGATGAAGCTTGGGATGCTTTAAATCAAATGAAGATTTATATTGATAGCCTTTTGTAATTCTTGTAAAATAGAAGAGACTCTAGTCTGTGGATGTCCTTCTAACTCTTGTGCATCAAATGAAAAATACTTTCATCATCAATCATTTGTACATGCCTACTTTTTCAACCTGCATTAAATTTTTTTACCTAAGACAATGGGCCTAGTAAGCATAATTTTATTTTTACTAGGATTATAAAAATAACCCTACAAACTTTGAATCTTTTAATTGCTCAATATTACCTAAATCATATGAAATGTATGTCTAGTGATCTAAGACTTGAATTTTGTTTAGAGTTCCCTTGTATTTTGTGGGAAGTTTAAATTCATGCACGTTGGACATAAAAAGACTAATTTTTAAGGGCAAAATAGCTTTGACTGAATGGATTAAAATTGAATCAATTCATTGATAATTTATCTGAAAACATATTACTGCACTAAAGTATGGGGGAAAATATGTAGAGAATAACTTAAGAAATTTTGAATCTGAATAATGATATGAAAATGGACTAAGAGGCATTAGAAGAAGTCTTTCACAAAAAATGAAGTTACCACTATTTAACAAACCCATTTGGGGGTTGAATTATGCAGGGTCACTTAAGGGCATTGGCTTCATAGTCAAATAATAACATCTTTTGGCTGAAAGGTCCATTGTGTAAACTACTTATGCAAGGCCGCCTAAGGGAACGTGCTGCATGGCCAGAAAAAAGAACACTCAGAAATTTACATTTCTACGGCTAAAATGCCAGTGAAAGTTTATGGAGATTCAAATTTTCAAAATCATAGAGTTTGCTGTACGAAGAGAGGTACTTGATTATGGAGATGATATTTCCAATCAAGACTGACTAAGAACTGGATGAATGTCACTCCTATACAGTTCTGAAACAAATGTAGGGAATGGAAATATAAACCATAGACTTGAATACTTTCATATCATGAAAATGATTATGGGAAAAATATGTTAAGGATGCCTATTTTTTTGTTCCCTACATATTCTCATTATGACAACTATGGAAAAAAGGATTTTCTTCACAATAATGACGTCACCTTTATTTAACAAACCCATTAGTGGGTTGAATTATGCAGGTCCACCTAAGATCATTAAGTGCATAGTCAAATAATAGCATCTTTTGGCTGATAGGTCTGTTATGTGGACTGTTTATGCAAGGCCGCCTAAGGTCACATGCTGCATAGTCAGGAAAAAGAATTCTCAGCTATCAGATATTTTGTGACCAGAAGTCAAGAAAAAGAGTTATAGATATCTGGAATTATTTAAGGTTAGGAGTATGACACATAAAAATGTGCATTTTTCAATGCATTTAGAGATACACAGACCAATGCTAACTATAATCATGTTGTGGCTGGGGCCTTGAATTGAGTTGATGGACTTCACTAAATATCTCATTAGAATGAGAATCAAGACAAATGTAGTTCTTGAAAAACAATTTAACATCATGTGGGCCGAGAGTGTTGGAGATCTTAGTTTAGGGTCATAGATCTCGGACCATTATAAGGAATACATAGTGTGTGTTTTATAAACCTAATGTGAATGGAGACCAGGGTTTTCATAGCACATTCATGTTTTCACACGGGGACTTTTCTGCCAAGGGACTGAAAGTGAAATTTGGGGTTAGAGCTAAAGACTTGGGGCCGGATTTGAGGGACACTCAAATGTTCCTACGTATCCCATAAGGATGAGAATCAAGCCGCACATAGTTCTTGAAATACCCTATGTACAGATTTGGTTCGTACATATGAAGGGTGAAAGGGGACTTTAGTGCAATGATGGTTTGACCCAAGTTAAAAGGTTTGGGCATTGCCATGTATGAACGTAGTCTTTAGAATATAACATGATTAGAGATCAATGTAAATAATGATTCCCTCTCAGATGAGGGAGTCGAAGAATGTGGTAATTTATTGTCGTACAAGACAAAAGTGATGTACAGTTTAACATCATATAGCAAGGAAAAAGGTGAACCAATGTGAAGATATTGATTCTCGGGGCGGCTTCACAAATTAACATCGTATGAGATGGAGGTGAACCGATGTGAAGAGATTGGTTTTGGGATTGAACCTCAAGAGGTTGCCTACGTACCCAACCTACAAGGAAAAGATCAAAGTTTGCGTAGTTCAATTGAAGAATGAATTAGTGATCAAGTTGTTTGTAGGGAAAGGATATAAAAAGAGAGTGGTTGTACTTATGCACGGTTAGCGGCCCAGAGAAGGTGTTATGGTTGATGTTTACTCTAAGATAACATGAGTTATACTCAGTGTGATAAAGAAGTGGTAGAAACAACCCTAACAATGCAATGATTAATGTCATGTAGGACATATAAGGGGATGAACACAGTTTAATTCCATGTTGGACAATGGGGTACTATAATGTTTAATGTCTTGTAGTGAGGACAATGGGGACACATTTTAACGACATGTTGGATGTATTAGGGACATTTTAATAGTTTAACGTCATGTCAGACGTTGGGGTGATGTACAGTTTAACATCATGTAGCTTGGACGTAAGAGAATATTATGCAGTTTAATGTCTTGAAGTAAGGACTTTGTGGACTGGGCAGTTTAATTTCATACAGTAAGGAGAACATAGTTTAATGTCTTGTTAGATGTATGTGACTTCTGTACAGTTTAACGTCATGTAGTTAGGACTTCACAGTTTAACGTCATGTTGGATGATGGTGCAAATAGTTTAAGGTCATATGCATAGACCTAAATGATTTATTTGTGTTATACAAAATACTTCATCAGAAATATGGCATTGGTTGGTGTAGTGGTGAGTTCTCCATCCATTGATATTAAATAATAAGCTTCATTAGAGTAGAGCTTATGTATTGAGTAAGGTCCTTCCCATTTTTGTTCAAGATTGGGAGGTTTCATTCCTGGTATCATTGCAGTTCGGAGAATCGAGACCAATTCTCCCTGAATAAATGAATGAAGACAAAATTTTTTGTTGAATGATCGTGTTATTCGATTCTGATAGACATCTAAATGATGCAGGGTGCACAATCTTTTTTCATCTAATCGTTCCAATTCATCCAATTGCTTTTGAGATTATTCATCTATAGATGACTGATCACAAATAGCTACTCTGAGCAAAGGTAATTGAACATCAATGGGAAAGAATGCCTTTGTTCCATATACCAATGAATATGGAGTTGACCGCGTAGCAGTGTGGGTGGTGGTTCGATAAGCCCATAAAGCATGAAACAATTTATCAGGCCATGATTTCTTATCTCTATCCACCATATTTTGCAGTATATTTGAAATAGTCTTATTGAAGGATTCTATCTGGCCATTGGCCGCTGCATGATACCGAGTGGAATGGTTGGATTTGATGTTGTATTCTTGGTACAACCTCTTTACCTCGGATGAACAGAATTTGGTCCCATTGTCCATCAATATGGTATGAGGGACACCAAATTGGGTAGTGATGTTAGACTTGATGAAGCTAACAATTCTTTTAGAAGTAACTTCTTTGAGAGGTATTTCCTCTATCCATCTGGAAAAGACGTCAGTAGCAGTAATAATATAATTAAACTTCTTGTCTATAGATGAAAGGTAAGGTCCCACCACATCCATTCCCCATGTGGAAAATGGCCATGAGTATTTATATGTATGAAGCAACTCTGGAGGTTGATGAATGAAGTTGGCACATACTTGGCATGAATAACAGTTCTTTGGGAAATAAAAACAATCTTGTATCATTGAAGGACAAAATTATACAACCCTCCAAATTTGATCAGATAGTCTACGTCCGGACTGATGGGCCCCACAGACTCCTGCATGCACTTCATTCATGAAATCCATTGTCTCTTCAACATCAATGCATCTGAAGATAAATCCCTCAAAACCTAATTTTTAAAGAATTTTCTCTATGTGATCTGGGCGATCATAAAGAGTAAAATTGACCACACGTCGCCAGATTTGTTCTTTCCCAGCTCTATCTGGTGGAAGTGTTCCATTTTGAAGGGATTCTATGATAGGTTTCATCCATCCTATGGTATGACCTTATGGTTCAGAAATGGGACTAATTTCATTGATTTCCTCTATTCAGGTTTGAACATATGGTGAAATTGTACGACTGTGGGAAATACTAATTATTGTCTCGTCGCAATTTGGATCTTCCGGGGCTGTGGATATAATAGTCGGTGCATCAAATTGGGCATTTTCTGATCGTTGGACATAATAAAATGTCAGTTCTGAAGGAAATTATGCCACTAAGTCTCTGACATAATCATACAAAGGGATTAACTCCTCTTTTCTGATGGAATAATCCCCATTGACTTGTTTGATTACCAGGTCTGAATCACCTTTCACCTTTAAGTGATTCACTTATGCCTGAATCACCAACTCTAATCCTTCAATGAGAGCTTGGAATTCTGCTTCATTATTTGTACCGCCTTCCCATAATAAGAAAGAATAAGGTAACACTTCCTTTTCAAGAGAAATGAGCACAATTCCTAAACCATCTTGTTTAAATTTAGGATCTTCCATTTCCTTCCCTGTTGGACGTCTGGAAGCACCATCAAAGTACATTTCCCAAGGTTGGAGATTATCTTGAATAGAAAATACATCTTCATCGAGAAGTTAAATATCTACAGATGTATCTTCTAATGAAGGCTGTTCAGTAAGGAAATTATCCAGAGCTTGGACCTATATTTCCTTTTGAGACACATACTGGATATCAAATTGCTGCAAAATAACCGCCCACCTTTCCAGACGTCCTGTAAGCATTGGATGAATAAGGATGAATTTGAGTTGGTTATTGAGAGATACCAATTGGACCTCATGATGTTTCAGGTAGTGTCTAAACATCTGAAATGAAAAGATTAATTCTAGGAAGCACTTCTCAATACTTGAATATCGGGTTTCTGCTTCAAGCATAGTACAACTGAGATAGTAGAGGCTGTTTTCATACCCAGCATCATTCTTCTGGGTAAGGAAGGCACCCAATGATCTCTCTAAAGTTTTCACATAATGGATAAGTGTACTCCCTTCAACAGGTGACATTAATATCGGTGGACTCAATAGATATTTCTTGATAATATTGAATTCTTCTTGAAATTATTCAGTCCACTGGTAAGTGACTCCCTTCTTCATCAATTTGGTGAAGGGTAAACTTTTTCCTGCCAAATTGGCGATGAAACGAAGAAAATAGGCGAAGTGTCCTTAAAGTCCTCTCAATTATTTCAAATTTTGAGGAGGTGACATACTAAGGATTTACTTTATCTTCTCAGGATCGACTTCAATACCACGATGGCGTACAAAAAAGACGAGAAATTTTCCTGAGGTTACCCCAAAGGCACATTTTAAGGGGTTCATCTTCAAATTGTGTTGTCGATGTTTGTGGAATATGATTTCGAAATCAACCAAGTGATTAGAACATTGTCTAGATTTAACCACCAAATCGTCCACATAAAATTCATCAAATTTATCTAAAAAGGGTTTGAAGATACAGTTCATGGCACGCTGATATGTTTCGCTTGCATTCTTTAGGCCAAAGGGCATTACCTGATAGAAAAACACACCCTTAGGATCTCTGAAAGCTATAGATTTTTCATCTTCTAAAGCAATTTGGATTTGATTATACCTGGAATATCCTTTCATGAAATAAAGTGCTTCATTGCTAGCTGTTGCATCAATTAAGAGTTTTGTGATCGGAATAGGAGAATTATCCTTGGGACAATGCCGATTAATATCTCTGAAATAAATGAAAACTCTAATTTGTTCATTCTTCTTTTTCATAGGGACAATATTAGCCAGCCACTTGGGATATTGAACTTATCTAACGAAGTTAGCTTTGATAAGCTTATCCACTTCAGCTTCAATTTTGGAAACATAAGTTGGGTGTGTTCTTCTTGCGAATTTCATAAATCCTCAATGTTCTTCTGGAAAACTCAAACAACGAGTAGAAACATCAGGATCAAGCCCAGCCATTTCTGTATAGTTCCTAGAAAATATATCTCATTTTTTCTTCAAAAATGAAATATACATTTCCTACTCTTCAAGATTCATGGCCGCACTAATTAAAGTGGGGAGTAGATCATCTTTTTCACCCATATTTATTTATCTGAGTTCATTAAAAGTGGTAGAGATACCCTCTTAAAATGCTGGATGAGAATCTTGGAGATCTTCTTCTTCTTCTTCAACATCTGTTATTTCTTCTGCTTCTACATGCATAGTAGATGACGAATTAGAATTTCCAGAATCAAGAGAGATGTTAAAATTTGAACATATTGAAGAAGAGGCTTCATTTCTGAACCAATTGATTATGAAGGGTCTTCCTTGGGTAATAAAGAGTAGATAATGGATTGAGAATTGACATCATCTTTCACTTCTGACATTTCTATAACTTCTTCGGGCCTGGTTGGCGAAGTATAGACTTGTTGGATTTCAGCGGATGAAATGAAGACATCTCAATTTGATCATTCATCTTTTCCTGGTGAATCACCAATTTTTCCCTCGTTGTCGAGCTTGATTGCCGTAATCGAAATTATGGAAGTTTCCATAAGAGTATTTGGATTTGGGTATATTCTGTCAATTTGACTTATAGGCAACACATAATCCTTACTCACATGTATGAATGGTTTTACTGGAATCTTTTCCAAACCATATGGAGCATTAACTTTTGTAACCTCCCTTGTTGTGGATTTCTCATTTCCCTCCATGTGATAGAATTCCGCCTCAATGTTTTGAGATTCACGTGTTTTGAATTAGTCTTTATCACCATACAATGTCCCAATTTGTCCATTGAAACAATATTTGAGACATTGATGGTATGATGAAGGGATAACTGCATGTTGATGTAGCCAAGGTCTTCCAAGAACATTGTTGAAAGATATGTCATGAAGAACAACCATGAATTTGAATTGGATACAAGATCTCCAAAATGAGTTCTAAGTGTGATCTCTCCCAGAGGTTCTTGTTCATTTTTATCATATCCTTGCAACATCAGAGTAGATGGAGATAAGTCAAATTCGGTGAGGCCCAATCGACGAAGTGTATGAATGTGGATGAGGTTGACTCATAAACCATTATCAATGAAAGATCTTCGGATGTCTACATCATTGACCTTTCTAGATAAATAAAAAGGTATAATATGTCCATGCAAAACATCATATTCATCTTCATCAGTTGAAAGATATCACTGCATGGCATTATGTAGGATTATTCTCTACATGGTAGACTTCAGCCGTAGCAATTTCAGTTTCGAATTCCTGAGGACTTGAAAAAGCCTCCATGAGTGCCTCATGAAGATCCTTTGATAGATTCCAGGAATCTAGAATTGATAACATGGCTGATACATGGGACAAATGTTTCAAGGCATCATATTTTCGATCCAAAGGTCTACATTTCCCAACAGGAACATGTTGTTTTGAAGTTTTCTTAGAAGTTGATGCTTTGGAAGTAGATGCATCTTGTATCAGGGTAGGAGTTGGAAATACTCCTGTCTTTGGATGATTATACCGAATAGGTCTATTTACTTGCCGAGTGGAAGAAGGTGTAACCTCCAAACAATCCTCCAGAATGACTGTGCTAGGACTGAATCTGCCATGTTTTGAAGAACTTGCTTGTTCTTGTTGAGCTCACTGAAAGGCTCTGCCATGAGATTCTTCTACGTACACAGTTCAAGAAGGGGTAGAATTGGAATATTGGCTTCTGGGATATCCACGTATTCCTCTTTATCCCAGACCTCAGGAATTCCCTCTAATTCTTCTATTTGATACAGGTAATTTAGGCTCATCAAGATCGAAACTCTGACTGGAATATGGATCTGTTATGTGAATCATGTTAACAAAACCAAAGATCAACTATTATTCTGATGAAGAATCTGCATGATTATCCAGTTTAGGTTGTTCCGTTTGGTGGGGCGATGCCCGTGGCATTGAAGTAAATGGCATAAAATCAGCCAGAGTCAAAGAAAACTTGGGATTTGACATTATTTCTTCTTTTTCTGAATTCTCTTATTTCTTGTAATTATGCCGTTTCTTTGAGGATTTTCCTCTGATGAAGTGGGATTTTCGGTGTAATTCATAGAAGAAGGCACAATTAGTTTGTTCAATTGCATTCGTAAAATGAAATGAGTTCGGTTGATAGTTTTCCTGACCATCTAATCATCATATTTCTGCACATTTTTGATTTTGATTTCTTGCCACTCGTCTTCTTCCTCTGGATCTATAGCAGTAACACATGAAACCTGAGCTGAAGAACCTTTCAATTTGACTTGTCCCAAGTAGACCATTTTTTGCAGGAGGTCTTTGAAGGAAAAAAACTCCTAAATGGGATGCCCCAACATCTGATGAAACAAGCAATAGTTGGTACGGTCTTCATCTCCTTCCTTGTTTGACCTTTTGGGCCTTAGAAATTGAACAAAATTATTTTCCAAATCCGAAATAAAGTAACCAGGAACATGTTCATTTCATAAATAATAAACTTTTCTCTTTAGATCCTCAAATTGTTTCTGTCTTTGATCTCTTTGATCATATTGACAAAAAAACCACTTTTTTGACACTCAGGAGGTGGATCCCTTCAGAAAGATGATGGTTTTGAAGTGGAAGTAGGTACATGTGCTTGTTTAAGTGTAACTGTAGCAGTCTCTACTATACCAACTCTCCTTCTTGGAGATGATGGAATTAAACGAGTTTTATCTTTAGTCTTTGTAAGAGAGTCTTCAATCTGCTGAGCGATCAATGTAAAGTCTCGAAACCCTCCTGTGTACCTCACATGGATCAACAGTGTGCGTAAATCATCACACAAATTTTCCACACAGATTGGCAATTAAACTTCTTGAGTGATCACTATGCTTAGGGAATATGTCAATACCTTCTAGTGAGCAATGAAATCTGAAACCCTTTCATTATCCCTTTGCTTAAAATTTGTAAGATAAAAAACTGTTGTCTTTGGCTACATTGAGCTTAATTGAAGAAGGAATATTTGGTGGATATCCTCCCTTTCGTTAATTGACCGGGATTTCATGCTTGTATACCAAACAAAAGCAGGCCCTTGTAACGACTGTACAAAACACCTGAGCTTAACTTCTTCTTGTTGCTGAGGGTTTCCCATCATAGGATCCCAATGAGAAACAAAATGTGTTAAGTGTTTCTCTGGATCTCCCAAACAATTAAATATTTGGAATGTGGTACTTGCAAAATTTGATGGGGGAGGAATTTCATCAACCGATTCAAGGTAAGCTCTATTTTATGGTTGAATTTGAGCACGTTTTCCCTCCATAGATTCCAACCGAACTGTTAATTACTCAATAGTAGTTATTGTCTTTTTAGAAACATCTTCTTGATCTTGGACCTGAGCAGGTGCAATAACAAGATCTTGGACAGATGTGGTGGGTGTTACTGGAACTGATGATAACACCGCCAGTTGTTGTTTCACATGACCCATAGGATTTGACCTGAGAGGTTGTACTCATAAAGGAGGAAATTCTTGATCCATCTCAGTAGCTGCAATAAATTCCCTTGGATGATTGACTCTAGCACTCATAGGAGTAAGAATACCTTTAAGTAGTTCTGCATTCAACCTCCTCAATTCTATCATTTCTTACTCTTGTGGTGCAAATAATTGCCCTAGTGAGAGTGATTGGACTTCTCTAGAGGGAGGGTGGAATGCAACCTGATTCTTTCCTTTCCCCTTACTGGATGCCTTTTGGAGAGGGGGAAGTAGATTATTTGAAAGAATACCTAGATTCTAGTTTAGCCTTTGATTTCGTGTACGCACACCTTCTTCATTTGGGACTCTGTGTACAACTTCTTGAGCAGGAACCTCTTCATTTGATCCCTCTAAGTGAGCCTCATGTTCTGCAGGATCAGCAACAATGACATTGATGAAATTAATTGATGCATAACATGTTTCATCCCTTTAATTGAAATTTCTATGATACTGTCTTTTTCCATGTCCTTGATGAGATATTGTCTTTTGTTTATTTGATCCCTCAGGAACTTCTTAACAAACCGTAATTTGGAAGGAATCTCCTGATAATTCGGTTCTTCATTCCTCTTGTGTCTTATTCCCTAATCAAGAGAAGACTGACTTTATCTAAGGAAGAGATTGAGGATTTGAAAAATTCCCCAGTCCAGTGGACTGGGGCTGTTCCTGCTGTTTCTGCTCAACTCCTCAAATCCTATTTGTTGATTCTGAAGGTTGGGTTAAATGAGTCCCCAGTCTGGCAATCTGGGGTTGTTCGTGAGCTGTTATATCTGAGACATTATTAAAATCTCTCCTGATTTTTCATACTTTAGTTCATAAATTTTCTAGATGCATCAACCTACGTCCACACAAATCACTCAGCTCAAATGAACGCTGGAGGATTTCTGACACTTCTGTCACATGATGATGCACTTTCTCTAAATGAGAAGCCTATTCGATATACTCATTTTCCTGATGCAATTGTAATTAGGGAACTTGTTCTTTTTATGCATGACTTTGGGATGAACTAGTTGAGGCATGTTCTTGAGCAAGCCTTTGATTACAAAAAAGCCAATTTTCTGTGGCCGGCCAAGGGAAATAACATTGCATGAGACCATTTTAGGTGGGCTCTATTGAATAGAGAGTACAGTGAAATATAGTGCTCCATGAACACATCATCCCCTGATATGAATACAAGATGGGGCATTGGAAATTAACTAGCGCAATCGTTTTAGTGCGCCAAGGCTAGAACGCTGAAGGGCACTCTGCTGCTTTCCAGCCTTCGGATATCGAGAAACTTAGAGATATGCCAAGTCAATTTGGCATTGTAACCCTTCTATTATCTTGACATGATTTTCATATTCAACATAAGATAATATTTTATTTTTCAATTGATAATGAATTTTCCACATGTTGAGACGAATATCTTGAAGACAATCTTCCGTCAACATTTCTCGAATGTCATAATGAGAGTTAGACAGAGGCCAAAACATGACTGGAACTTCACCTTTCGCCAGTTGTTTTCTCATATTTAGAACTTTCTATTTATCATTCGATGAACATTCTTCTACCTGATTAGACCAGAGTTGGTTCTTCCTTGTTGCTTCATTAGATTCAACAAGATTTTTAGATAATTCATTGATCAAATTAGAAGATGAACGACTAGGGGTGGTTCGGAGAATGGCCTACACCCCGAGATATCTTCTGATTGAGAAAGTATTTGACCTGCTAGTAGTAAAGCATCAGACATTACTGGATTCACATTTGTAAGTGCCTCAAGATAAGAGGGCTTTCTCTTCACTACATTTTCCACTGGTGAATTTACCATGAAATGTGCATTACTACTATAGAGAGGAATTTTGCAGCTAAATTCATCATCATGGGGAGGACCACCATGGTGGGTTACAGCAAATGATGAAACATTTTTCTCCTTGGTATTCTGGCCACACAGAGGGTTCTTGTGACTCTCATATGAAGATGATACTTCAAGATCGAATGAATTTTCATGAAGCAAGACTTCATGAGGATGTGTCTGATGAAGACCTTCAGAATAAATGTTCCCATTATTGGGAAATGAGAGAGTAGAATCTTGAAATCCAACAGATAATTGTCTGAGGCCTTCAATAACTCCAGCATCGAGCAAGGACTTATTAAAGATTGGATCTTGATTTGTTTACCGTGCTGGAAGGGTCTTTTTCTTAGACGCCTTATTACTCACTCTGGGAAACACTTGTTGACGAAAGTAGTTATTATGGGAAGGTGTATGTGACTGCTCGGGAGAAATAGTCAGGTTAGGTAGATTATCTCCACTCAAATCAGGTTTATGTTCCTAACATGGTTGTCTGTATGACATGGGGGAGTATTCTCCAAAACACTCTTGGACTAGAACAGAGGTGTGTGTCTGTTCCAGAGTGATATGTTTATGTGTCACTCAACTGGTAGGGATAGATTTTTATTTTTTCCCTGTGATGTTGCTGAAGCTGTTAAAATATTCTGACAGGCATCCAGAGTATGATTAGGGATTTTCTTCTGCTCTTTCATAATTGTCCAAATGTGCTTGGTGACTTTAGCTGCCAGAACGGGAATATATGTCCATTCCGTGGATGGAGTAGGTGTGTTTTCTTGTTCCTCTCCTCCTTTTCCTGTAAGTGAATTCTGACAGTACTCAAGTTTGGGCGGAGAGAGTTGAGTCTACCTCCTGTTTGACATTGGGGATTTCAAATTAACTTCTCCAGGTGAAACAAAATGAGACTGTTTGTAGGCTTGATCAATACTAGTAGGTGTATTTGCCTAACGATTGCACTCCACCGAACATGGCTGATGGTCTCCCTTCAATACTGGTAGACGAGGCATCTTGCATGATTGATGAGTGTAAGCAGGTGTATGTGCATGTTTACCAGTTGTCAACACTTCGGGTTGGCGGGCTTCATCATATGCAGTTAGATGAGCCTGCTGACTAGCTGATGATTTATAAACAGTTGTACGTCTCTGTCTATAGTACTCTGCTGAAATTTCCTGGCGGGAATGGCGTGTTGTTGCCAGATGAGTTTGCTGAATAATGAAATTAAAATGGATGGGTGTGTGTGCCCGCTCATTGAATTCCACCGAGTTATGATGGTGGACTACTTCGGAAATGGCAGAGATAAGAACATACTCACTGTTGATCGTTCGTCGCCTCTGGTGGTTCGTCTTTCCAGCTTGGGTTCGAGGAAACTGATCCAAATGCCTGGGGACGACACCCTCATCATGTTGAGGGTGCACTACTGCACGATTCTGGTGGCGATTTTTGGTGGGAGCCCTCGGGAAGGACCCCTATATCCTTGAATTAAGGACTTCAGTGACCTTCTAATTCACCTACCCAGAATATGGGAGGGACTGGTGATTGCGTTCCGGGGATAACAACCTGAAACAGAAGGAAATGGTGGATCGAACCACCTACTTCTTGATCGCTGGTCGTTGCTGTCCGGACAACCATGGGGAATTATTGACTTGCTGGGCTAAGGGAGTGGCCTCCAGAGCCGGAACAGTACCATGTTGATGGTATTCCTTAACCAGTTCATTTGATACCAAGTGTCCAAGACGCTGAGTATGTGATGTCTTCCTCAGAGAGGACGAAGATCCAGTAGGAGTAGCAGCAGAGTTATTCATAGTGTAGGCATTCACAGGTGTGAACATAAGAGAATCCATTTCTGTAATGCAGCAGATCATGGAAAAGAGTTCCTATTTGATATAACATACATAATCAAGATATGTTTGGCCACTACATCTTTTGGATGAGCACATATGTTATTTATTTTTTTGTTGGCCCTATTATTGAGTTTAAATAGGGGCCTAACAAATAAGTAATGCATCATTTTAACTTGGTTAAGGATTCATGTCGGGATCACCATTTTTTGTTTCACACTGGAATTGGGGATGACCTCATTTGTTTAAGGTTCAAATATTCCAATCGATTTCTAATGGGTTTGTTTGTAGAACCGTAAACATCCAATGACTCTATATCCATTCAGACCTACTTTCCAAAGGAATGTGCCCATTAGTTGTGGACTAATGAGGCTCAAGAATTTTCATTGGTCGAGAGAATGGGAGGTCGGACTCATCACACCTTTTTGGGGGGGAATTATTGTCTACTCCGGGACTCTATTTATAGATTTAAGTTATGTTCGTGAATCATTATTAAATTACCAAGTATGAAAATGAGCTTTCCCTTATATCTTATAATCAATAATTGATATGTATGTGATTTTATAGAATATTTTATATGTATTTGAGGTTCTTCATTGATAGATAATCATCTAAATTTGTTAGAAATTCTTAGTCAATGGTATCCTTCAACACATTATATAGAAATCTCTTGGTCATTATGATAACCACACTGGTTTTAAATCCATATATCAGGGAACATGAATTTTATTGTCATTCAGAAGGACATAGATTATTTCAGAGTTGGGATCGTACCCTCAAATGGGAAACCTAAGTATCCTTGTTTAGAAAAGGAATAAGAACCCACGTAGCTCGAGTAAAGAGTATGATATTTATGCATGATTGATGGCCCAATGAAATATTTCTAATTGTTGGAACCATGGATGTTCTATGCATGAATTGGAGTATGGTTTGTGTTTGTTGTCAATCCTCAGTAGAAGTTCAGAATGTGTACCAGCAAAGTGATCATAGAGTTCAACCAGAAAACAATATTGAAGATGGCGCCGTTTCCCAGTGTTTACCAAATTTTTGGGCCTCAAAACATGAAATATGGAGAAATGTGTTTTTGGAAAAGTTACTTGCACACCGAGGCCTTGGCGTATTGGAAACTTGCGCACCTGATGTTTTTTAGAATGAGAACATGAAAATATGGAAAAGGAAAGAGTGTCGCGCAAGTATTGGTTTGGTCGTGCAAGTAACTTTAACGCCGTGAAAGGACTTGTACGCTGGTACCTTAGAGGATTAAAAATTTGCGAGCCGTTTGACCATTGTGTTTTGATCATCAAAATATGGAAAAGTAAATAGGGGAGCCCATGATTTGAAGTTGGTCATGCAAGTGTCTAGGAGGGCAGAAGGGTTGCGCGCCGAGACCTGCGCGCCGAGGGAAGACTTGCGCGCCGCCGTGCAGGGTATTCGAATGCTTATAAATAGAGGACCACCCATCGTCATTCAACACGAACTTTGGACATGAAGAAATTCAGAGATCCCGTTGTGCAAGTGTTGATGTCGTGCAGGTGTTGGTGGGTCACGCAAGGTGGAGCAGCGCGGCAATTGTTTGCTGCCCGTCCAGTAGTTGCGCAAGTGATTTTGTGATACTTGCATGCTAGAATTGAAGATATGCGATAGGTTTCCAATAGGTATCAAAATTGGATTGAGTTGAGAAGAAGTTGAGTCGTGCAAGTTAGGATTTAAAGAATTCTGAATCGCGCAAGTGATGAAGGTGGACTTGTGTGATAGTTATAACATGTGCGCAATCCTTGAAAGTTGTGCGCCGCCTTGGAGTTGCACGCCAGGTGCTGTTGAGGCTTTCCGGTTGTCTTGGTGTTGCACGAAAGTTGTAGATCGGTTCACGGGTGATAGTTGGACTTCTACAGAGCATCCACATAATGCAGAGGATGCATTCATTGAGCAATGATGAAGAAGCCTTCATGCCTATAAAATGAGTGGGACTTCACCAACAACAGTGAGCCAGGGGGAGTCAACGGGAGTGACCCGAGGGACGCAGTGAGCTATCCATGAAAAATTATAAAGGCAGTGAGCCTGGGACAGAGTGACTGTGCCCGAACCTTTGTAATCCACAACTAGTGAAGAATAGTGGAATTTGATATTCCCGAAAACATGTCGGTGTATGCTCCTTGGACATAGCCCCTAGCGGTGAACCAAGTAAAATTTGGTGTGTCATCTCTTTGCATGTGAATGTTTCATTACAGAACATATTCTTTATACGGGTTTAACTAGTTCCTACCAATGTGGGAACAAGATACTCAGTTTAAAAGAAAAAGTTGTCACCCTAATTCACCCTTCCCCACTGATGGTGCCCCGGGGTCCTACAAGTGGTATCAGAGGGTAAAGGTTTACTTGGGTTTGGTCTGTCACTTAATGTTATGGACCATACAGCTAATGTTTGAGGAGTACCTCTATTTGATGTAAGTAATTTCTATATCTAGAAGAATAGAATGAGATCTCATCTAAGATCTCTTGGAATGGATGTTCTGTTTTCTACGGTTCAAGGAATACAAGTCACTGATCCAACATGCATGGCTATGACTGACACATATAGGAAAATTCTTGATGCAGATGCTAAAGCGCAAAATGAACTCACCGCAACCATTTTTGATCAAATCTATCTAAAAGTGATGAATTGAACCTCAGAAAACCCATGTGGGATAAACTCAAAAACATTTATGAAGGAGATAGAAAAGTGAAGGAGGCTAAACTTCAAGTTCTGCACAATAGGTTCGATGATTTGGAGATGCATCCTGATGAGAATACAGACTCCTTCTTCAATCAAATTATTGAATTGGTTGGAGCAATTCAGGGCCTAGGAGAATAAATAAAATATTTTGACATTGTGAAGAAAATAATCAGAAGACTTCCACCCCTGTACAATGAAAAGGTTTCATCCCTTGAGGAAAAAGATCTTTCGAAACTTTGTCTGGATGATTTTTTTGAGCAGATTGGTAGCATATGAAATGATAGTCAAACCAGAAGATTATATGACTCATCTGAGCAAGGAAATGGAATTCAAGGCCATAGATAAACTAAAAATTTAAAAATATAGTAGTGGTGAAGAGGAAGAATAAAAATAAATCCTTTCTCTCATTATAAAGAAATTCCAGAAGGGAAAAGGGAAGTTCAAAGGGAAGTTACCTCTTGCTTGATTTCGTTGTGGTAAAGTTGGGAAAATTTCTTCTCAGTGCTTAAGAAAGATCAATGATTATGATAGAGATGCTGAAAACATCGAGAAGCCTAAGAAAAGGTTTTTCAAGAAAGGAGACTTCAAATCGAGAAAGAATGTTCGGAAGAAGAGTTTTTTCTGTGAAGAAGAAGATGATGATGATAATGAATTCTGTGAAAAAGAAGAACCCGAATTTAAAGCTGGAAACCATGCTTCCATGATGGCCATTGTTGAAAATTAGAAGATAATGGTGTAGAGAATCAGTTAAAAACTAGTTTCAATCTTGAGTTGCAACGTAAATATGCTATTAACAATCTTAAGATGAAATGTAAGAGTTACAGTAAGTGTAAATCATTTTTTGTGTAATCGACTGAATATGTTTATCAGCTTGAAGATAAAATTTAATGACTGAAATAATTTGTGAAAGTTAAATCTAAAATACTTGAAAGCAATGATGATGTAGTGGATCTGAAGTAGAGAATTGAAGAACAGGAAAATGTCATCAATGTTCTCACCTCCAGACTGGAGGAAAAATCCAAGACTACTGATGGTCTTGAGGAGGAAGTTGTTACTCTTAGAAGTAAATATGAGACTGAACCATGTCAAGAGAATCAAAGAAGAAAATAAATTTTGGAAGATTCTCATATGCATAATTATTGGTGAGATCCAAGTGTGGTTCAGATGGGGTTTGAAAAATCCTGAGTAATCAAAGACCCGTAGGAATGGGAAAGAGTGGAATTGCCTTTGAAGCTGAGACATCAACTTCTGGAAGTGAAAAGATCCAAAAGAAAGAAAAGATGATAGTTGAACATGTTGAAACATTTCCTAAAGTGCTGAAATAGGAACCCTCAGTCTAAACTAAAAGGATAACTTAAAATTATCCTAAATCATTGAGAAATGAAAGGATGCCTGACTACTCTCCCAAGGAAGAAGGTATGAGGAGAAATTCAAACGAGAAGACATTTCCTCTCATGAAGTGTCAGTTTTGTGGGTATCTGGGCCATACCATGTCGTATTGTGAAGAGGCAAGAAGCTATCTGATTGGAGAAGATATAGGAGTTCAACGTTAGAGAACAAATCCATATACTAATTATTATAGAAGAATCAATTTTTATGGGTACTATTTCTGTTGTTATCACTTTGGTCATAAGGCTGTTAATTGCAGGTAGATAAGGGACATGGACACCTCATATCAAAGTTCAATACTAGTCAAGTCTTGTCAGCAAGACAATGTTTTTATTTCAAACATGTTTTCTCCTCTCAAATAAGATTTCCACTATGAAGAACATGGGTACATGGAAGAGATAATTGAAAGGCCATCAGTGATCTATACTCAATCCAATGTCTCATAGAAAGAATAGAAGAAAATTGAGAAATCCAACCTTCCAGAGGTGGCCTTAAAAGATAAAAAAACAATAGTACCTAGATTCTGGATAGTGGTTGTTCATCTCATATGACAGGTAATGTTGACCTGTTAACGGAAATAAAAAGGAAGGTTGATAGGACAGTACGATTCGGTAATGATGGAGCTATGAAAATCAAAGGTAGTGGAAGCAATGAATTAGCTAATTGAGAGATGAAGAAGACTGAAGTCCTTTACATAGATGGCCTATGTCATAATCTACTCAGCGTGAGTCAACTTTGTGACTCGAGACTTATAGTTACTTTTAATCTGAATGGATGCACTATCAAGGGAAAGACATGCAACTCTCTCACGAAGGGATGCAGAACAGAAGGCAACTTGTATTAGGTTGATAGTGAATTTTTTTTGTTACATGGCTGTTGAAGAAGAAAAAAATTTGTGGCATCGAATACTGGAACACATCAATCAACAGGACATAGAGAAAATATGAAAATTAAGGATTGTCATGGACATTCATAACTTGAAGCATGAACGTGACAAATCATGTGATGCTTGCGTTCGTGGAAAGCTAGTCGGCAGTTCATATCGGCCAAAGAAGAAAAGGGCATCTCACCTTCTTGATTTGATTCATACAGATATATACGGGTAGATAAATGATGCTGGAACTCATGGAGAAAGGTACTTTTTCCTTTTCATAGATGATTATAGTATAATGGAATGTGTGATGGTAATTCACAGGAAACGACAAGTCCTTGACTGTATGAAAACATATCAGTGAATTGCTGATAATGATACCAGATGAACAATCAATGTGTTGCGATCTGACAATGGAGGGGAATACACATCCATTGAATTTGAAAATTATCTGGAGAAGCATGGGATACAACATAAGGTAGCTTATGTGAGAACTCAACAAAATGGGGTTTTTGGATGGAGGAATCGATAGGTGAACAATATGGCATGAACTATGCTAATTGAGAGTCTCATTACATGACATTACTGGAAAGAGGATGTTCAAGCTGCAATGTATATTCAAAATCGAATAGGACTCTATATGGCTGAGATGAAGACACTAAATGAATTGTGGGATGGAAGGAATCCCTCTTTGAAATACTTTTGTGTTTTTGGAAGCAAATGCTTCATCAGAAAAAAAGAAGGAAATCAAGGGAAGTATGGTGACAATGCAGATGAAGAAATTTTCCTCAGATACTCAATGAACACCAAAGCCTACAAGTGTTTAATCAAGAGATTATGAAGGATTGTGGAAATCAGTGTTGTTAAAATAATTGAAGAGAAAACCACAAATTCTTCAAGGACGTCATATGATAATGTGAGAGAAAGTGAATAAGAAATTGAACATGGAGAAAATACAAATACAGAAATAGAGGAAGCTGTACAAAAAACTCAGCAGCCACATCAAGATGATGACTCAGAAGAAGAATCTGAAGAAGAAACTGAGGTTGGAGAGAATGCAACTGAACTGAACAAGAGAAATCGTAGACCTGAGATTGATCCATCCAATATAATTGGGGACATGAGTGCCCTCACTCAAGAAAGAAGAATGTGGAATAACATGCAATATGATATTATATCTGTTGTGGAGCCATCCTCATTTGAAGAAGCTACAAAGGATGAATCATGGGTAAAAGCCATGAATGAAAAATTAGATCAGACTGACAAGAATCAAACATGGGATCTTGTCCAGAGACCCGAAGGTCACAATGTGATTGGGACAAAGTGGATCTTCAAAAACAAGTTTGATGATCATGGAAGTGTTATCAGAAACGAGGCACGGCTGGTATGTAAAGGATACTATCAGATTGAAGGTGTTGATGTTGAAGAAAACTTTTCTCTAGTGGCTAAATAGGAGTCAATAAAACTTTTCCATGCCATGGAACTCCAATGAGGATATAAAGTATACCAGATGGATTCCAAGACAACATTCTTGAATGGTGTACTGAAAGAAGAAGTCTATATTGAACAACCAGTGGGTTTTGTTCTTGGTTATGATGAAACAAAAGTCTAAAAACTGAAGAAATATCTATATGGTTTGAATTAGGCACCACGAGCATGGTATTCCCGATTAGACTCATATCTCAATAAACTGGAATTCAAAATAGGTGGAGTAGGCAACAGTTTGTATGAGAAGAATTCAACAAGAGATCAATTCATGGTTCTAGTCTACGTTGATGATATTATGTTTGGTGGTAGGAAGCAGAAATTAGTGGACAAATTTTCCAATCACATGAAACTATAATTTGAAATGTATATGATTGGGAATCTCATATATTTCTTAGGGCTGTAGGTGACTCAAATGAAGGATTACACTTTCATTTCACAGGAAAAGTATGCAAGAGAGCTGCTGAAGAAGATTAATATGAAAGATTCCAAACCAATGTCCACTCCAATTGCAGTTGGAACTGAACTTGGAAAACATGAGGATGGGACCTCTTTATATCCCACCACGTACAGGAGGATCATTGGGAGCCTATTGTACCTGACGGCAACACGTCCAGATATTGTCTTTTCCACATGTCGTGTAGCCCACTTTTAGAGTAATCCAAAGGAGGAACATATGGCAGCAGTAAAAAGAATCATGAGATATATTCAAGGGACTCACAGTTGTGTCTTATGCTTTGTTGTAGGAAAGAACAATGAATTATCAGCATTTTATGATGCTGACTGGGCTGGCGATGTTGTGGACAGAAAGTCCACTAGTGGTGGTGCATTCTATATTGGGAATAAATGTGTTGGATGGATGAGCAAGACACAATAAAGTACTTCACTCACTACTGTTGAGGCTAAGTATATCTCCGCTACAAAGGCATGCACTCAACTACTATGTATGAAGTAGCAATTGACAGATAATGGTGATGTGGTGAAGCAACCAATGGTGATTTACTGTGATAATAAGAGTGGAATTGATCTTATGAAGAATTCTGTTCATCATTCTCGTACAAAACATATTGAAATCAGGTATCACATTATCAAAGAGAAAGTTGAGCAAGGCATTATTAGAATGGATCATGTGTGAACGGATGAGAAAGTGGCTGATATCCTAACCAAGCCACTATCAGCGGCTATGTTTGAGAAGCATCGGTTGAACCTCAGTGTTCAGCCACCTCCCAGTGCATAAGGGGTTTACGCAATGCCCCTCTCCCTAGTTTGTTAACTGTTCTTTTTTCTTTTTACGGATGTGATGCAGGTTTGTGGGAGAGATACTATCCAGGGGGTGTGGTTTGAGCTGAACAAAGAACTATTACTGTTCTTTGGGTTTATTGCCAATGGGGGAGAGAGGAATAAATTTAGAGTCAGAGGATGAGAAGGAACTCAGGAACTCAGCGAACAAGGCGTCTTTGAGAATTCCAAAACATGGGATCCCAATTCAAGCCTCATCTCTTGTTTTCTACACCGAGTATATCTCACATAGACTTAGAGTGTTGGATGAGTTGATTCATTCATTTTTTGGTTTTCATGTGGATCTATTTGCTGATTTCCAACAAACCCAAAGGGGGAGATTGTTGGAACCATGGATGTTCTATTCATGAATTGGAGTATGGCTTGTGTTTGTTGTCAATCCTCAGTAGAAGTTCAGAATGTGTACTAGAAAAGTGATCATATAGTTCAAGAAGACAACATGATTGATGATGGCACTGTTTCCTAGTGTTTGCCAAATTTTTGGGCCTCAAAACATGAAATTTGGAGAAATGAGTTTCTGGAAAATAGGCTTCTGCACCGAGGACTTGGATGCTTGGAAATTTTCACACCTGATGTTCTTCAGAATGAGAACATGAAAATATGGCAAAGGAAAGAGTGTTGGGAAAGTATTGGTTTGGTCGCGCAAGTGACTTGCGCGCCGGTACATTGGAGGATTGGAAAGTTTTGCACAGTTTTACCATCGTGTTTTGATCATAAAAATATGGAAAAGTAAATAGGGGCTCCCAAGATTGGAAGTTGGTCACGCAAGTGTCTAGGAGGACAGAAGGGTTGCGCGCCGAGACCTGCGCGGCGAGGGAAGATGTGCGCGCCGCCGCACATGGTATCCGAATGCCTATAAATAAAGGACCACCCATCCTCATTCAACTTGAACTTTGGACTTCAAGAAATTCAGAGCTCCTGTCACGGAGGTGTTGAAGTCGTGCAAGTATTGGTGGGTCACGCAAGGTGGAGCAGCACAGCATTTGTTTGCTGCCCATTCAGTAGTCGCGCAAGTGATTTTCTGATACTTGTGCGCCAGAATTGAAGTTGCACAACAGGTTTCCATTAGGTTTCAAAATCGAGTTGAGTTGAGAAGAAGTTGAGTCGCGCAATTTTGGCTTTAAATAAGACTAAATCGCGCAAGTTTTGAAGGTGTACTTGCCCGGCTTGCGCGCTATCCTTGAATGTTGGGCACTTCCTTGGAGTTGCGCGCCAGGTGCTGTTAAGGATTGGAAGTTGTCTTGGTGCTGCACAAAAGTTATAGATCAGTTCACGGGTGATAGTTGGACTTCAACAGAGCATCCACATAATGTAGAGGATGAATTCATTGAGCAATGATGAAGAGATCATCACGTCTATAAACTGAGTGGGACTTCACCAATGGCAGTGAGCCATGGGGAGTCAATGGGAGTGACCCGAGGGATGTAGGGAGCTATCCCTAAACAATTGTAAAGGCAGTGAGCCTGGGACAGAGTTACTGTGCCCAAACCATTGTAATCCACAACTAGTGAAGAATAGTGGAATTTGGTACGCCTGACAACTTGTCGGCGTATGCTCCTTGGACCTAACCCTTAGCGGTGAACCAAGTAAAATTTGATGTGTCATCTCTTTTCATGTGAATGTTTCATTGCAGATCATATTCTTCATACAGGTTTAACTAGATCATACCAATTTGGGAACAAGATCCTCAGTTTAAAATAAAAATTGGTCACCCTGATTCACCCCTCCCCTCTCAGGGTGCCCCAGGGTCCTACTAAAATTTATTTTACACTATAAGCTCGTGTGAGTCATGCTTGATGTGAGAAACAAGAGGTATTAGTAAAACCTGAAAATTGTTCCATGAAAGATGCAATCATCAGAAATAATGTGTGGATTATGTGTGTATGACTACCCAGACAGATGAGGATTGGGATTTACTTCAGGGAATAAACCTGGGAACAAGGTCCATAAAGGTATATGTGCTTTATGGATGTTTGGATACTTAACTTAGGGAATAATCTTGAGAAGGAAGCCAAAATCAAAAAATAAATTTAGACTGGTTAAGAGAAATTATGAGTAGGGCTTATTCTTGAGAAGGAGGCCCATGTTAACAGGAATTATGACTGGGGCTTACTCCTATGGAGGAGGCCCAGGTTAAGGGAATTTGGAATATGGGGCTTACTCTAGAGATGGAGGCCCAAATTTGGGAACATGATGACTGGTGCTTATTCCTGAAAAGGAGCCCATGGGTAAGAGACTTGGACTAGAGCTTACTCATGAAAATAAATCCCCTGAATAGGGGACTTGGGGCTTATTCCTAAGGAGGATGCCCAGATTAAGAGAACATGGACTAGGGCTTACTTTTGAAAAGGAGGCCCAGCTTAAGGTACTTATACTGGGGCTTACTCCTGAAAAGGAAGCCGATGAATAGGGGACTTGGGGTTTTTCCTAAGGAGGATGCCCAGATTAAGACAACATGGACTAGGGCTTACTCCTAAAAATGAGGCCCAGGTTAAGAGAACTTCTCATCTTAAAGGATGAGGTTGAATGAATGAAATATTTCACCTTATTGACAAGAAGACATGTAAATCACTAGGTATTGAGAGATTCTCAATGGAATTCCTTTCAGATAAGGAATCCAACAAATTAACCATGCCAAAAAAGGTTTTGAAGAGGGTTTTGAAGGATAAGTCTTGAATAGGATAGGTGGATTTGGAGAAGAAAGTTGAATAGGTAGGAGGGGCAGCCAAAAAGAAGTACGCGTGCATTTCTTGTTGGGGCACTCATGTACTGGTCACATAGGTATACCTGCGTGACACATAGGTGCCGGCGTGATGGTCAACCTATTGGGTAATACGTGGGTGAGGATTTGCTCAATGCCTTAGTCTTATCCCAAAAGACTTTTAAATGAGTGGTGCGCAGGTTCTGTTGAAGGGATAATGCGGCGCGCAGGTGTGACTATTTCCCTTAAGGGTTTATCCACTTAAGCGCATTGGTGTTGATGAATTAAAACACTTAGGCCTTTTTCTCCCTCTTTATATCTTCTGTTATAGGTTTTAAATTACCTTAGAAGTGTTCGGAAGGCTTTGAGAAGAGACTAGGGCGCCGAGAGCACAAATCTGAGTTTCTAGATTTTTTCTCCTTGAAATGGGGGGCCCACAAGGGGTATTTATTGGCTGCTAAAGACCATGGGAGAAAATAATATAGGGCACACCGGTCACCTATGTGCCCAATATGTGGCACAGAGGTATACCTACGCGACCATCTTGGAACTTGCGCGGCCCATACTGAAGGAAATCATTGTTCATGCCTTTGTCAATTTTTGTTGTTTCTTCCAACGATGAATCACTTTGTGTTATGGCATTTCTCTTCTCATTCATTAAAATCTATGACGGAAAGAAGAGTCAACAATGTCTTTGGCTCACCTATTGACTTTTAGAAAATACCAATATTTCATTAATAAAAACAATCAAAAATTTATCCCAGAACACATGAAAGATTCTATTTATAAGATACATAAATATAATAGGTGAATTAGATAACCTAAACAGAATTAATACAAATCCATAGTTCCCATATCAAGTATAAAAAGAAGTACTTAGAATGTCTGTTACCACAAATTTAATCTTTTTGGCACCCTAACCTCAGGTCAACCTTCAAATAATATTTTCCCCCTATATTTGATCAAATAAATCAAAGATATGAGGAAAGACATGTATGTTATTAACAGTGATGTTATTCAAGTCTCTATAATCAATGAAATGTCTCATTGAACCATATTTATTTTTAACAAACAAGTCTAGAGAACACCATGTTGAATAGCTTAGTTGAATGAAACCATTATGTAATAAATACAATAATTTTTTCAATTTCAAAATTTACAATTGAACCATTAGATAAGAGGTTATAGAAATATGCTCAACATTAGGTATTAAGTCAAAACTAAAATTTACCTCTTGATAAGGAATAATAACAAGATAATTATCAGATAAATATTCCTGTATTCATTTACCACCATTGACACATAAATCATTGGAATAATTTATTTATTATTAATTGCAACAGATAAGTAACTTTCACTTCCATCTCTAATCAACTTCTCAAATTCATGTTATGTCATCAAAGGCATGACATCATTAAACGCAACTTTCATAGCACTAAAATATATCATATAATGATAAACTTAAATCCAATCCATACAAAATATGATATAAAAATATACTATGTCTAATTCAAAAATATTTTTTGGAAAGACCATACCATAAATAACAATAGATATATTCATATAAATCATGGGTTCTTTTATAAACTCCACCTCGAGTCTTCAAAAAATGTTTTTTATTTTTTCATTAGGTATTAAAATCAATTTACATGAAAATAAATTATAAATAAATTAATGTAAATATATATAATCAAATAAGGTACTGGTAAAATTTTAATACCCAAGTAACATACCTTTTACCCTTTCATTCGAGGGCCCAACATCATCTTTAGCTGTTGTAAACGACTTTTCTACCCCTTTTGGTTTCTGAACATAATGATTTCGATCCATTAAAATGAACTTTTAGATGAATTACAATAAAGAACCAACTTATTTAGACTAAAACAACACAACATTGTATTTGTGTCAATTAACTAATTCTTTGGATGTTTATGAATCTTTTTTTACAGTCACGAATCCTATGACAAAAATGACCACACTAGAAACACTTATGATATCCTATCAATAATTATTTGAATTTCTTTTGGAAACACTTAGAATATTTTTTGGGCATACATCTAGACATATTATCTGGTTATTCATCTATTTCCTTCCACATTTCCCTTTAATTACATTAGTGATCTCAAAAAACATATGTTTCTGCAAACTCCATCTCAACATTATCTACATAATGAAACACATTCTTGGAGATTTTAAATTATAATATAGCTAATTTTATTTATAAATATTTCCTAAAACCTGAGAAGAACCAATAATATTTTTATTAGTGTCCTGAAAAAAATTCGGCACATACCTAGACAATATTATGTTGTTTTCCTCATATTCCACTACAGAACATTCATCTCTCTGCGTAAATTCTAGGAATTGTATTTTCATCCAATGTATAAAAACCTATTGGAAATATTTCTCAAGGAAAATATCCTTGGATATTTCCATTTTCATGGAATGAAGATCATAATTACCTCTAGTATTTTAATTAAAATACACCATATATCAGCTTCACCTTCAATGTAAATAACGCAAGGCTTTCCTATTGGCATTCTGAACATCTCATGAAATCAAAAATATTTTCAAATGCATTGATCCATCCTTTTGATCCAACTGGGTCAGATGATCCACTAAATGATGGGGTATTTTTCCTCATGAAATTCACTATAAAATATAAGTATCATCATGGTAGATAATTTTCCACTATAGTATTGATACCAAAACCATTTATCACTTGTGTCAAATGATCCATCACTACAATAAACTATTCAATTCCAATTACAACTATTCCAAAATTCTAATTTAGAATGATATATTCTTATTAGTTCCTTACTGGTAAATCTTCCATATTTCCTTTTTGGAAGACCAATTTGAACAAATTTTGTTTAAATGAAGCAAGATAACAATCTTCGAATTCTCTAACATTTTAATTTTACCATAAGGTAAATTCATTCAAGGGAGCACTATTAATATTAACCTAACCTCTAATGTTATATAAAAAAAATATTTTATACCTATAATAAGATCCAAAACATAAACATTACATAATATTCAGTTTTGGTCAATATTTAACTTTCCTTCACATTGAGGATCTTTTCAGTATTATATTTTTAGGGAACTAGATTATAAAAAAAATAGTACAAATGAAAATATTAAAAAGTGGACACTTTCAATTAGTAACAATTTTCTTCATAGTATAAAACATTTAATATAAATCATGATTTATTTCATGGAAAATTCACGAAATTCAACTTGACTTCTTCCATTCCCTTAAACATCACTGCATCTGATGAATAAAAAAATTAAAAACATCAGATGAGAGAAAAAAGCTCAGTTAGGATTACACAAATATAGAAACCTGTTAGTCATTTAAAATCATTTAAAATAATATATTGTAAACCTATATCTTTGAATTTATTTGAGGATATGAAATAAAATATTTTCATATGAAAAAAACACCATTTTTCTCATTGAAAATCATTAAAACCCATAGTATGCAATTAAGAACCCTTTTTTAACATAGATAATCGTATTCATAAACCCTTTAAAAACCATTTCTATTGGAATAATAATACATTAATCTTACCAAATTATCATCACCCAATTACTTATATCATTATCTTGGAGAAACCATTTCCTAGTTTATTATTGTCTTACTAAACTCTATATGGTCCACCCCAAGTTAAGTTGAAATGGGATTATGTAGTGCTATCTGGTCCACCCAATGTTAAGATATAACAAGATTATCCAGAAATATTTGTGTACACCCATATCTTTGGTATAATGCTAAATTTTCATATAATGAATAAAAAATATTTTTGATAGAAATTTTCATCATAAATCACATTAATAACTCTTTTGTACTCATATTAAAATAATTTTTTCATATCAAAATTCCCTTTTCTTTTTTAAACCCATTTAGAATACCATAATACTTTTTTCATTTTAAAAACATTTTCAGTAAAAAATATATCCAAAAAGTGAATGTGGTTTCCTTGAAAAAAAGTATTTCAAATGAATCTAGATATCAAATGAAAGTCACAACATTGGAAAATTCATTTCTTTCGTGAAAATTAAAAATAGAGCATTGCTTTTATGATTTTTCAAAACATTCCATATAAAAAATGTAAAAATATTCTTTTTAGAAAAGCATTGAAATAAATTAAGGATACATTAAATGAAAATTATAAATCTCTTATATCCATATAAATTTATTTTTAATTTTATTTAAAAATGTTGACATGGAAGAGAAATAAATTTTGAGGTAAAAACATTAAAAGATGTTTTTAATGGAAAATTCCCTTTTCACTTTGTAAATACATAAATTATAACCCCATGAATGATTAAAACTAGAAAAACAATAAATTTCATGAGAATAGAGAATAAAATGATATAACCCACAAAATATTCATTATATACACTTTATAAAATAATTAAGGTTCATGTCATCAAGAAATGCCTCAATGAAAGTAAATTGAGACAATATCTTTTACCTTGAGTCTGAAATGCCACATGTGACTTTTTCATAATGAATAATAAAATTATATTAATTATTTAATATATTGATAATATTTTTGAAATTATAATTACTTTTATTTCACCTATTAAAAATTTATACATAAATAATTAATCACTTATGTTTATGTCAGGTGTTTCGACCATATTTGGTTTTTTGTGTCAAAAAGAGACTTTGGTTGCTTGAATATGGTTAAAGGGGTCAATATTTAAATATATCCAACGTTATAATCATGAAAAAATAATTGTATTTATATATCAATTATTCTTTTAAAACCAATAAAAATATATGGTTTAAAAAGGAAATAATGTTTCAATCATAGAGATTGAATGTCATACGTACGCATGGGTAACATTTCATTTTTTAATGATATTTTTGGAAAGACGGTTTGTAATATTTTATCATTAAATAATGTTAATTATATAATATATACCATTATATTTAAATATATATACTAATATATATAAATATTGTGATGTAAAAAGAACCACATCACTTCGAGGAGGCGGCAGCCCGCACATACCTGAATGACATTATCAGTTTTTTCAACATGTGAAAATGTAAGAATATAATTATATATTATATTTAAATAAATAGAATTATGTAATCAATATCATAATTATGTCATTTATATCATATATATACATTACAGTTTCTGTTATTTCCTTACATGAAACACTTCAGTGAAAAACTCTTCTTATTGCTTTGTGAGGCTGTAGTCCACTGTACATACGAGTGATGATATCATATACCTTACAGTATGAAATATAAAATAGTGTATATGATATAATTACTCTATAGGTATAATTATTTTATAAATACTATATATAATCATTATTTTCATTATTATTCCCAACCATGGGAAGTGGTAATGGAAAAACGAATGGCATTGTTTTGCGAGGTAGTAGTCTTACGTACATATGAATAATGGTTTCATAACCCATTTTATGGAAGTGTGTGTGGGTTTAGATCATAACTTTTTAAAAAAAAAATTAAATTAATTTATTATATAATCTTGGTATAATAATAATTGAAGCGTTTGGAAGAGGAAAAAAACAAAAAAAAAACACATGTTGACGAATGCTACCTCTTCTTCGGGTAACTCCTTTCATTTGTACCAAATGAATTGTTTCAATTTACGAACATGAAAAAAAATACAGGAAAATATGAGTTTTGTTTAGAATTTATTTTTTTATTTATTTTCTTAGAAAAATGGATTGAGATATTGGTTGATAGGATTTGAGTGGGTTGACTTTTATAAGTGGGGTGACTGGAAAACATGTAAATTTTTTAGAGATAGAATTCCACCCAGGTTTTTCCATATTAAGTGGAATCAATAATTCACCAGACTAGATTATATAAGTTATGATGTATATATATGTATATATTATGGGTTTATGATGTTTTTAGGTCTTTTGGACCCTTATGTTTAATGTTTATTCACTTGGTAATTATCATTTTTACCAGAATCAATTTGATTAATTTTAATTATTTTCAACAATAAATTTTGTAAAAAATTAATTTTAAATTATTATACTATACAAATCATGATGATTATAAATATGGAATCTATTTTTCAAATTTATTTCACTTTATTGTAAAATTCAATTTTGATATTAATCCTGCAGTGGCGACGAGACATTAGGTTTTTAATAAGAGTATTTTTTTAGAAAAAGACTACTCTATTTTAGCTATATGAATAGTAATAATAATTGTATGAAAATAAATTAATGTTTAATTATATATAGTCTATGAATTTAAAATAAAACTTCCCTTATTGGGGATTATTTTAAGTAATTATATAGGTGAAGCATTATGCATTTGAAAAAAGTTTTTAGAAAAACCCGACATTAAACCCAACAACAAACTTATTTTAAAAAAATTATAAAATGGATTAAAAATTAATTTAGTGGTCTAAATAAAACTAAATAAAAATTCTCTTACATTAAAATATATTAAAAAGTTATTTTAACTTTTAAATTGGATATTTTATTAATAAGAAATAATTTTTTACAAACATCTGTATTTTCACTCTTCACTAAAAAATCATTATTTTCTTTAAAATCCCAAAATATTTCTAAATGTAAAATATTATATTATGATTTAAAAATGATATTAAATTTTTGGATTTAAATTATTAACTTTGGGAAATAATATTCTAAATAAAACCATATAATAATGGTGTTTAAAAAAATAAATTCTTTTTTAATTTAGAAATATATAATATTTTTATAACTAACATAACTAAGTAGTTCATTTTTTAAAATATTAAAATTATTAATTCAATCCCTCTTTGTTTTTTCAAAACCATATTATATAACCATAGGTCTAAAAATAATTTTTTATTACTGAGTAAAAACATTAAATGAGAATTACATAAAACGATTAAGTGTTAGAAAAGATCCCCTTAATCGGGTTTGATTTTAAAGAATGGATTTTTGAAATTAAATTATAGAATGTATTACAAAATTAAAGGAAGGTATAATTAAATATGTATATATTTAAGATATGTTTATAATTTATAAACCATCCATTATATTAAACTTAGAGAAAATGTTATTCAGGGAGAGAATGGTCATAACCATATGAAAAGGGGTGGTTTAAAAATATCTCTTACCTTAAGTCACATTATTTGTAATTTTCATTAGAAATGCATTATATATATAAATATATATATTATAAATTTATTCAAGATCGCTAATAATTATATAATATTGTACATTATTTTTTATAACATCTTACCACCCATTTATTAATATTTCTTTATTCTAATCAATGTTCCAGGTGATAACTTCTTTGTTTTTCATGCCTGTTTGGTTTAGAAATCTCAATATTTATATATTTATCATGGTTACATCAGCTAAATAATTTTAAAAATTATATTTATACATATTTATTCATTATATATATATATATATTTTGAGCCATTAAAAGTGAATATAAAAAATTAATTTCACCCTTCTTGGAGATAGTTTGTTGTACGTACACATGAAAGATGATTCCATTTTCAATGGATGGAATGAAAGAAAGGTAAATGATAATTGAAATATAAAGTACAATAATAATATCATAATTAAAATATATATTTATTAAATCTATCATTATAACAAGACATAATAGGTGACGATTGATGCACCCAATTTGTGTATACATTTTACATATATATTATTGAAAATATAAACCTGTTTTCAGCAAATATCTGTTGTTTCATGAACATATTCTTTGATATTGGTGATTTTGTTTACTTTCAAGAGCTTTCTGGCTAAAATACACAAATCAAGGGAAGTCTGTGGAAATTTTAAAACTACACAGTGTGTACTTTTTATACAGGCCATGTACATCCAGACTGGGACATAGATCGAAGTAGGGAGTACATGCACATGTCACCAGGAGAATTCGACATGCCGTGCGAGGCAGCGTTACATGCAGTGTACTACATTCTAGAAGCGGTCGTTGCTAGGAAAAGTCTACACGCCCATGTGGCCGTTGAAGGGGACACGACGTGTTCCATTTTTACAAGTCGTGTCTACTAGTCTAGAAGGGGATTGGTGGCCATATTTTGATACTACATGCCATTTAGGGTGGTTCTACACACCTTGTACACTCAACTATCAGGCGGCATCGTGTTCAAAGTCAAATGCAGCGTGTTAGGCCGCCTACCAGCAGAGAAAATGGCGCCTAAAGCGCGTTGACGTAAGTACAAGACGTGTACTTTCTATACATGTCGTGTACTTTATTTTTCTATAAAAATAGGCCTTGGACTTCAGATTTTATAGTTCCAAACCAATGGAGGAGAGATGAAGTTCTACTGCCACCGTTCCTGAGCCACCGTGGTTCCATAGTTCCACCATTCCACCTACCGACACCACTCCTCGAAGCTTATACGATGAATTCCTCATGTATCGAGTGTGTTGTTCATATTAAGATTTCCAGGGGTAATTAAACCCCTTGTGTTGGGGCTATAGGTGATGAAGTATTGTTTTTTGTTGCATTGATTTAGTTAGTTGTGTTTTTTCTTCGTAATTCTCCTTACTCCTCTTAAATCATTGCTAAATATTACAGATAATTCTGAGTTGGACCAAGGGAAGAATTCTCAGCGATATAAAAGAGGAGTATTGGTGAATGCTTTCATGACAATTGAAAAGGATTCACCGATTCACAAATGGACTGAACCAAATTAAGAATTGAGAAACACTGACTACTGGACCAAGGAGTCAATTTCTTCAATTCCAAACAAGAATAACCAGACCAAGAAAATCTTGTAATAAAATGAAATCCAGAATGTTGAATTATCATGAACAACAAAACCATTAAAGCAATCCACATAGAAACTCCATAATCACCACAGCCCCAATACCACTTTCTTTCGGTTAAAACACCATTAAATCACTTGTTGTTCCCTTTTATTTGTGAATAATTTTTTAAGTAAACAAAACAGTTTCACTCAATCCAAACCAATCAATCCACCCTAAATTCTGCATGTTTCACTAAACTAATTATAAACTCAACTAAAACAATGCACTTCCAATGTTCCCTGTGGATCAACCTTGAACTTCAACTATACTAAAGTTTTAAGAGTGGGTAATAATTAATTTGGGACAATGATAAAATATACCTTCGGCCACAATGACAGTCACCAAATTTTCACATCGTTGTTTGGGAACCCTTTTGGTTTCAGTGATACAATTTGGTTGTGTTAATAATTTATTATGTGAAAATAAAAATAAAAAATTCCGAAAAATTTATTCCCTAATCCCATTTCTTTTTCTCTTTTAATTTTCACTTGTTATGCCTGGTATTTTTGTTGTGATTGTGCAAAAGATTAAAGTGCATGAATAGATGCCTCACTCGGTCCAAAAGCGCCGAGTCATCGGAACTTATTTCGATTGATCTGGAAATCGAATGGAACCAGCTTTGTTGTCAACGTGCACTAAAATAAACACACCAAAAAACAACTATCTACTAGGGAAAACAAGGAAGAGGGAGTACCATCCGTGGATGCTATGGCTGAGCAATAGTACCAAGATCAGCAGCCTCCCACTGATGGTCTACCAGAGCAGGCTCCTGGAAGCTTCGTGGAATTCCTTCGGAGGGATTACCAACGGCCGCCGCAGCAACCTCCTCCAGCATACAACCAACTGCAACAACCATAGAAACTCTTCCAATGCCCCTATTTCGACCCTCAAGAGCAGCAGTATCTGCAACCTCCACCCCCTCAGCTGCCACCTCCAAGACGTACTCTTATGGAGTATGGACTTCATTCATTGCACAGAACTGATACGGGCATCATTCATCCTCTGGTCCATGCCCAACACTTCGAGATCAAGCCTGATATCATGAAGCTGATCCAGAACAACGTCCAATTCAGAGGCCTACCCAGTGAAGACCCGAATGCCCATCTCTCCAACTTTCTGGAGATCTGCGACACATTTCGTTACCATGTCATGCCCGAGGACGCCATCTGTCTTCACCTATTTCCATTTTCTCTATGGGAAAAGGAGAATGACTGGATCAAGGGGCTGCCACAAAGATCTATGCTCACCTGGGAGGAGCTAGCCCAGGCATTGTTTTCCAAATACATCCCACCATTGAAGAAGATGACGCTACGGAACAAGATCCACAACTTTCAGCAGCACAACTCCGAGTCGTTGTACAAGTCCTGGGAACGCTTCAAAGAGATGTTACGAAAACACCCCCACCACGGACTCCCACTATGGATGCAAGTCCAGAACTTCTACGGAGGACTTACAACAAATATCAAGTCTGTGGTGGATGCTACTACTAGAGGTACGGCGATGAAAAAATCTCCCGATGAACTTTTTGAACTACTGGAAGATATGTCTGCCAATATCTTCCAATGGCACTACGAGCGGGGGACTCAAAAGCAAGGTTTTCACAGTATTGACGCTACCACTATGTTAACTACTCAGTTGGATGCGGGGTCCAAAAAATCTACGCATTGAATCTCAAAAGATCATCTAAAGTTCATGCGGCAAACCATCCAGCATGTGGTGACTGTGGTAACAACCACAATCTTGGAGAATTCCCGGGACTTCCATCTGACCCTTCGATAAGCGAGGTGAGCTTTGTTGCTCAAAATTGAGGGTCAAATCAATATCAACAGTACCAAAACCCAGCATGTATAGATAATCAGAACCAAGGCTTGGGTCAACACCAGCAAAACCCTCCACCCCAGTGACCGCCCGACTACAATCAGCCTCAGTACCAGAATCAGTTTCCGAGACAGCAGATCCAGCAGGGTTCCTATCAGCAGCAAGGGTACAAGAACCCTCACCCGCAGTATCAAAGGAAAAAACCACCTCCACTACCTGCCCAGCCATCTCAGCAAGAGAAAAAATCAAGGTTATAGGACTTGCTGAATAAATTCATATCCTCTACTGAGATGAAATTTCAGAACCATGAGGCTTCCATTCGAAGCCTCAAGAATCAAAATGGACAGATAGAAAACCAGCTATCTGGGAGGCAACCCAGTACACTACCGGGAAACACAGAGATGAATCCGGGGGATGAGGCCCATGCTGTCATGCTCTAGAGTGGCAAGGAGATCCAACATAACCAACAAGCACATCCAGGTGCACCCACACCCCTGATGATGAATAACGTACCAGTACCGACCCCTCCTCATCCAAAAGCCCACAAAAGGAGGCTTTGAAGAATAAAGGAATGGAGGTAGTCCACCATTGAAGCCTGCATTACCTTTTCTAGAAAGAATCAAGCTAAGAAATATGGATCACCAATTTGGAAAATTCATCGACGTAATCAGGAAGATACATATCAACATCCCATTTGAGGAGGCCCTGACACAGATGCCTGCATATTCAAAATTCATGATGGAAATCCTATCAAATAAGAGGAAGATGGAGGATTTGGGCATTATTTCACTAACAAAGGAGTTCTCCGCAGTGGTTAAACATTCCATTCCTCAAAAGCTTCAAAATCCAGGTATTTTTACTATTCCCTGCACAATTGGACCCTGTGACTTTGGAAAATCTCTATGAGACTTGGGAGAAAGTGTCAACCTCACGCCATTCAGAGTTTAACAAAAGCTCGGGCTCCATGATTTGAAGCCAACCCGAGTAGCCCTTCAACATGTTGATAGATCCATTAAGTATCTGAAGGGATACTTGAAGATGTACTGGTGAAAGTGGGATGATTGATCCTCCTAGCTGATTTCATCATCCTCGACATAGGGGATGATCCGGAGGCACCAATTATATTGACAAGACCATTCATAGCCACTGGGAAGGCACTCATTGATGTGCACCAAGGAGAGATGATTTTACGGGTAGGAGACAAATGATTCTCCTACAATGTTCTCAACACCATCTAGAAGGCTTCATCATCCAGTCTTGAGGATTGTTCTGCAATAACTACCATGGACGATCGCCTGGTGGATGATCTGGTATGTTCCTATATTTCATATAACATTAACCTTCCAGACATTCTTGTTGAAGAAGATCCAGAGAACTTGCAACTCCTAGATGGCTAGGGCGGCCACTATTGGGACCATTATCCATCGTAAATATCAGGTAAGCAAGGTGAGAAGATCGATCCAATGACCTAAAACAAAGGATCTTCCTAGGAGGCAACCCAGAGGTTACACGCTGTGTCCCACTTATATACATGGTGTGTAATTTTTTATTATTATTTATAATCATAATAGTATAAATCTATAACATAACAAATAAATAACCAGGGATGATGCTAGTGGTGATGGTAAAGTCACTGGAGTTTATTCGAGCTGTCTCCAGTTTGAATCCTCCTGAACTACCTTTGCCACGGGGATTCCTCCTTTTATTTACAAGGCGTGTGTGGTATTTTTTCATATATATATATATATATGTATAAATGTGTTTAAATATAATAAAAACCATGATGGGGATGGACTTGTTGGCTAGAATCGTAACTCGGTTCCAAAAGACTCGGGTTCGAATCCAGACACCTGTCCCATTCCCATCATTTATTCTTTTAATAAAACAACACGACGTGAATTTAGATATACTCTGTGTGCCAGCCATAATTTTTTAATATAAATTCAAAACATTTTTAAAATAAGAAATAACATGCGGGTGAAGTTGGTGGATTAGAAAAGTCTCGATACTAGATTCAAAAGGGTCGGGTTCGAATCGCGCTAATCTCCCTACTTCATCCCCATCCTTTCTAAAATAAAAACCACACACCGTGCATTTTTTTATTCCTGTGTGTATAGGCCATATAGAATATATAAATATATATAATAAATATGGGAAGCATTACTACCTTCACTCCAGTGGTTGAGGGCATCCATTCGAAACAGTTGATCGCCGGTTCGAACCTCACCCCGACCACCGGACCAAAGGTTGTACTTCCCTTTTACAAATTTTTAAACACACGTCATGTATTTTCCCACTACATTACGTGTATAATTTTTTTTTATTTTAATTATGTATATAAATATATATATCTATATTAATTTTAGTTTTATTTAATTAATATTAATTATTAGATAGTGTATTTTATTCTTCTTAGAAAAAATTTCGGAATACACGGCGTGTAGTCCAAACATACATGCCGTGTGCAACGACTATATAAGCCACGGGCCACGTGGCTTGATCCCGTGTCGCGACGCTCCCCATTTCCTCCCCTCTTACCATTTTCTTTTCCCGAATGCCACCCGAACCGCCATTCTTAGATCCGTCGATTTAGGGAATTTTGGGCCCTGATGTCTCTTGAATTGTGATCCTCGGTCAAGGTACGACATTCTACACCCTCTATTTCATGTTTTTAGAATCCTTTAGGGTGATTTTCGGATCGGCCGACCGTTCGGCTTCCGCCAGTACACAGCCACAAAATGAAGAACACACGCCGTGTAGTTCTGTACATGGCCACACACGAAATACTTCGAAATTCGAATATACACAGTGTGTATGTTCGGTACACACCGTGTACCTTTCCCCATCGTGCCAGGGTATCCTTCTGCGCATGGCCTCACACACCATTTTCACATACACGACATGTGTGTTTGGTACACTCCGTGTATATCCTTTCCTTTGGCTCATTCGTTTGTGGAACATAACACAGCCTATCACCCCATGTTCCCACACACGGCGTGTATGTTCGGTACATGACGTGTCTGTTTTTTTTCGGCTGGCCCGTGTCTCACGCACTACACGGCCATGTACCTCGAGTGAATGACACGCCGTGTCTTTACACTACACAGAGTGTAGTTTTTATTTGAACTGATAAAAATATGGCCGTGTCGTTTGTAAGACACGACCAACTATACTTTGAGTGAACAAGGCATGTATGCTCGGTACACACCGTGTACTTTTACATGGTCTATTTATCACCCTCATCATGTCTATCTAGCGAACACGGGATATGATACATTTTCTACTACACACTGTTTACTTTTCTTTTTTCTATTTTCTCACATTTTCATCGTTTTGTTTTCTTTTATTTTCTTTTTCTTTTGTCTGGTTTTTATTTTTTCCAAGTTATGGAAGATCACGATATTTCCCAAGGGAAGAGGTCGACTTCCTCCACTGAGGGAAAGGGGTCCATTTTTTGGTGGATTCTACTCTTCCCACCAACGCAGCCATACCCCGACGCTCCGGTCTTTGAACTCCCTCCATAGGCCATTCTGCGGCCACTCACTCCCTCAGCGGAGGCCAGGCCTACATCTGCTGCACCTCTACCTTTTGGCACCGAGCTTCCGAGCACCAACATTTCTTCCCCAACTGCTACTCTCCCTGCACTATCTTCATCAGCGGCTTGTCCCTCTTCGAGAACACCTTCCACCGAGCTACCCTCTACTTCAGCAGATCCACCCATAGACCCAGCCCCTGATGCTGCACCGGCACCTGGCCAAGGACCTGCATGTGGTCCCTATCGCTGCACGGTATTCTCAGTCACCGACCTCGCATATGATAAGGTCTGACGCTTCTCTCGTCGACCGATACCATAGAGTGGCTGATACCTCGACAACAGCATTCCATAGCAGCTCGGTATTTGGGAGGACTTGGAGGTGTTTATTGTGCACACCCCACTCCTAGATATTTTCCAGGTCAGTACTTCTGTTTTTGTGATTTATTTTTGGAGTTCTCATCCTCGTTTGAGTTTTATGGAGCGGAGTACCGAGAGACACCTGGTGATGTGGTGCCCGTGGTACGGTTCCGGCTAGGCGGAAGGCGTTTCTCCCTCACTATGACCGAGTTTGGCGATGGTTGCAGCTTCTACCCCCATCCCATCACCCAAACTTCTATTTCTACCCTTTCCCGGCCCGATCGCTCTGAACTCATCGCTATGTTGCGAGAGATCGCTAGACCTGACCACCGGTACTCCCCCACTTCCCAGAAGAGCACCCTTATCACTGACCCCATCATCCGCTTTGCCCACCGGTGTTTCAACACCATCGTTTTCCCCTCCACGAGGATATGGGGGTCGTGACTGGCCGTGACATGGAGCTCCTTACCTATGTCATCTGGAATGACTACCCGGACCTCCCCTGTGTAGCCGCCTCCTATTTCCACTCCATGTTTACCGTCCGTCAGGGAAACCAGAACAGTGGGTTTTACACTACCCGTATCACCCACCACCTTAGGGTATTCAAGCCCTCTTGGATCATGACCTATTAGGTTCACCCCAGCGGATGGACTTCATCATGATCATTTGCATAGGGATGGTCCGGAAGAAAGGGGGTGCCTACATCCTTTCCAAGGCCCGACCCCACCCACCTGCTGACCCACTCTGCCCAAGCTAATGCCCCTGCCCTCCCTTCCGCACCCCCTCCAGCTTCTCCACCTCACCCAACTCCTACTGACCCCACTTCTTCTTACCTTCCTTCTTATGTCCCATCACCCAACCTACCTACCCCCACACCCTCGGTCGATCTTGCCCTTTCCCACCACCTAGCTACGATGGAGCAGGTCTTGGGTCGCTTAGACAGCATCCAGGATCAGATGGAGCAGCAGTTCGTTCATATCATCGGCCTCCAGGACAACATTGTGCGGCATTTGATTCATCTCAACAGCCGCCGGGACCGTATGGAGCAGCTGTTGGCGCATATTTCTCAGCATCTTGGTCTTCTTTCACCTCCGCCACCTTCCGCAGCCTCCGCTCTAGGCCCATCTACTTCTGCTCCATCACACTCTTTTGTGTAGTCCACCGATTCCGTTCTGCTGTCTACAGTAGGCCATGCTGCTACTCCTCCTGCCACCACCACTATTGTCGGTACAGGGCCTGCTGCTAAGCTTCCTTCGCCGATTCTAGCACCTGCGGCTCCTACTTCTCCAACTACCTTTCCCGATGTAGCATCTGAGCCTCCCGCTTCCACGGCTCCTGCGACGTCTCTACCAGCCAATTCTATACTGGATGTGCCGTCCCCTGAGGCGACCCCATGACAATTCCATTTTTCATTATCTTATATTTCTCTTTTTTTTATTTTATATGATGTGATGTCATGCATGTTAGTAGTTTTCTTTTTCCTCGATAGTCATTGGTCTCATGGAGCGCCTTGGGCATCACTTTTCCCGAGGGGACTATTTTTTCATTTCTATTGTCTTTATTTTTAGATTTACTTCTTCCACTGCTTTCCCTCATTTTCCCCCCATATCTCCTCCTTTCCCACCCATTACCTTAGTTTTTCACTTGGTGGAACATGTGCAGAATTAAGTGTGGGGGAGCCTCTCTCTATTTTCCCTTAGTCTTTTCCCTTGAACTAATCTAAGAGACATCATAATTAGATTATATAATTGCAAAATTGAGGCAATTTTTGGTTAAATCATATTTATAAATTCTGATGTTATCAGTAGGAACTTTTTCAGGGTTGCATGTGTTTTTTTGATTTTTGATTATTTTAAAATGATTGCTGATATAGTTTCAATTGCAAATTTTAATCCTTGATTAATTACATGGATTAGGCTAATCATTTATATGCATGTCATGACCTGATTGTCCCTTTATTATTTTTACACTCTTGAGAGGTATTCTAAACCCTTTTTCGTATTTCTTTTCTAAATAACCACTTTCTTGAAAGATTCTTAGGATAAGAATCACTAACAGAATTTTCAAGTGTTCTTTTCGAAACATGAAGAAATTTTTGAATTACTTTAACGTGATTGAGGCGTTATATTGTTTCAACCCCTTTATCATGAGACCTACCCTACTTTTGACCTTTCTAAATCCCATAGAAGCCACAAACAACCTTTATAGGAAGCCATGTTACAATCCTACTTCCCTTCCTACCCTATTTCTTTTTAAACTTTGCATGATTGTTCATTTTGGAGCTTTAAAGAGGGAGTTGGGAATACATGGCATATTTTGTCCACAGCCATGTCATAAAGTGTGGGGGAGTGCCTCTTGACTATTTGGGGTAGAAAGGGTTCAAAAAAATTATTCATTGTATTCATAAGTGTTTCCCTATTTCCCTTGAGTTCTTCTTAAAAAAAGAGAGAAAAGAACAAAGAGAATGGAACCTTGTGCTCATTTGATTTCGGAACCCTACCTGACTAAGGGAAAAGGTGGTGATTAGAACCGCATTTTACTGTGCTTGTGAAGGATAAATTTTCATTTAGATTTATTTTGAATATCATGCAATGTTGTTTAAAGTAATTAGCCTTCCTTTTTCAAGCCTTAGAATTTATTTTTCACATCTGAACCTACCAACCCTTAGCCATAGAGACATCTAAACCTTATTGATAAAGCCCTTATGATTTTTGTAATTCAATTTTTTTTGAAGTAGAGAACAATATATCTTGAAAACATATGGATAGAGTGTATATACTATAGATTGAGAAAAACATTGAATAAAAACAACTTGAGTGTGGAGTGTGATTTTAACTGGTAAGGTGAATCATCAAGTGGCACGATTTTTTTTTGAAAGGTTGAAAAATGTTTTGAAAGAGGATGAGAGTAGTTAATTGAAGTATATATGAGGAATGATTTTAATATCTTATGAATTCAATTTGTTTTTTTCCTTTTATAATTTTCCTCAGTAACTTTATCATTTATATTTTTGATTAATTGAATGCCTTCCTTTTAAAAAGTATTGGCTTTTTTAGTTAGATGTTGAGATTTTTCTTGAGGGCAAGAAAACGACTAAGTGTGGGGAAATTTAATGCACCCAACTTGGGTATACATTTTCTATATATATTATTTAAAATAAAGACATGTTTTCAGAAAATATCTGTTATTTCATGAACATATTCTTTGATTTTGGTGATTCTATTTACTTTCAAGAGCTTTCAGGCTAAAATACACAAATCAAGGGAAGTCTGTTGAAATTTTTAAACTACACGACATGTACTTTTTTTACACGCTGTGTACATCCTTACCAGGACATGGATCGAAGGAGGGAGTACACGCCAATGTCACCAGGCGAATGCTACACACTGTCCGAGGTGGCCTTACACGTCGTGTACAACATTCAAGAAGCGGTTGTTGCCAAGAGAAGTCTACATGACCATGTGGCCGTTGAAGGAGAGACGGAATGTTCCATTTCTACACACTGTGTATACTATTCTAAAAGGGTATTGGTGGCCAAATTTTGATACTACACGCCGTGTAGGGCGGTGATACACACCATGTACACTCAACTATCAGGCGGTGCCGTGTTCAATGTCAAAGACGGCATGTTAGGCCGCCTACCAATGGAGAAAATGGAACCCAAAGAGCGTTGACGTAAGTACATGGTGTGCACTTTATATACACGCCGTGTACTTTATTTTTCTATAAAAATAAGCCTTCGCCTTAGGATTTTAGAGTTCCAAACCATTGGAGGAGAGAGGAAGTTCTGCTGGCGTCGTTCCCGATCCACTGTGGTGCTGTAGTTCCACCATTCCACCTACCAACACCACTCCTCGAAGCTTATACGATGAATTCCTCAAGTATTGAGTGTGTTGTTCCTATTATGCTTTCCATGTGTAACTAAACCCCTTGTGTTGGGGATGTGGGTGATGAAGGATTGTTTTATGTTGTATTGATTTAGTTAGATGTGTTTGTTCTTCTTAATTCTCCTTACTCCTCTCAAATCATTGATAAATATAACTGAGAATTATGATCCAGACCAAGGGAAGAATTATCAATGATATAAAAGAAGAGTAATGGTGCAAGATTTTATAACCATTGAAAAGGTTTCACCGTTTCATAAATGGACTGAACCAAATTATGAATTGCAAAACACTGACTATCGGACCAAGGAGTCAATTTCTTCAATTCAAAACAAGAGGACCCAGACCAAGAAAATCATTTAATAAAAGGAAATCCAGAATGTTGAATTATCATGAACAACAAAACCATTAAAGCAATCCGCATAGAAAATCCATAATCACTACAGCCACAATACACCTTTCTTTATGTTAAAACACCTTTAAATCACTTGTTGTTCCCTTTTATTTGTGAATAATTTTCGTTAAGTAAACAAAATAGTTTCACTCAATCCAAACCAATCAATACACTCTAAATTCTGCATGTTTTACTAAACTAATTATAAACTGAACTGAACCAACACCCTGCCAAATTTCCCTGTGGATTGACCCCGCACTTCAACTATAATAATATTTTAAGAGTGGGTAATAATTAATTTGGGACACTGATAAAATACACCTTCGGCCACAACGACAGTCACCAAATTTTGGCGCCGTTGCCGGGGAACCCTTTTGGTTTCAGTGCTACTATTTGGTTGTGTTAATAATTGATTAAGTGAAAATAAAAATAAAAAATTCCCAATAATTTCTTCCCTAATCCCATTTCTTTTTCTCTTTTAGTATTCCCTTGTTACGCGTGGTATTTGTGTTGTGATTGTGAAGAATCTTAAAGTGCATGAATAGATGCCTCACTCGGTGTGTGTTTGGTTAATCATTTTCATACCCACCAATTTAATGATTATTTTATACTATAATAATATTTCTTTGTGCATTTAATCTATGTGTTTGGTGATTTATATGGCAATAAACATTGTTATCTTTTAAAATATAAGTGTATTACAAGTACTAAAAACTTTACTAAATTTATATACCAAAATCTAATGAGATGATACCCTATTATAGTTTTAAAATAACAAAGGATCTATTCAAATTTTAACTCAATGAGGGGAGTTTTCCTAAGAAATCTTGTTATAAAATGAATGAAAATTGCTAAAATAATGTGTCTTCAATCCTCAGATTCCTTGTATTATATTCTTATTTTTCTATAATATACTAAGTATCATCACCTATAATTTATGTCACAATCATTTACTCATATTTTTAATGATATTATTTCCTTACTCGACACATACAAACTCACATCTAGGTTCCACTGATTCTAGGCTTTTAATTTTTTCACATTTTAATTTTAGTTTTTTTCAATCCTTTAGACATCCCTCATGCATCATGTATCAAACCCTAACTATTATGTTTCATATTACAAGGTTATAGAATTATAAATATTATTCTATCACGTATCAATGATATTCATACGATTAGACAACCATGGGATATGAATGGTGTCATAACATAGTAGGATTCATCTTTGGAAACACAAGACCAAGAATACATGAAATAAATTTTTATTCAAGCCTTATATGATTAAAAATAAATAAAAACATAAAATATCATTAGTTGAGTACAAAATATACATTATTCATGTTAATTGATTTCCAATTTTTTACACATTGAGATATATTGGGGTATATAATAATTCATTAATTTTGAGATGGATACCAATCTCATATCATTTAAAGATAATGATTGATTCAAGAACATTGTTAAAGATACTATAATTATATAATTAATAAAACTTCTCTATATGTTAAAACACTATACAATTTATTAGATTGGGAGAGTGTTATTTGACATTGGAGATGTCATTAAATAATGTATTAAGAATAATTTTTTTAATTAAGGAGTATAACCCTTAATTGTTTTTTTAAACTATTAATTTAATATTTATAATCATTTATAATAACTAAATGGTGGAATCATGTGTTTCTTGGGTTTTTTCAGAGTCCAGATTGCCGTATTATGGAGGAAATAGTGTAAAATCACGGTCTAACTAAACCAACTGCTAGAGGCTACACCGTTAGAACAAATTGTGGGGGGTGCTACAGGGATCTATATAGGGGAGCAGAAGAGCTGAACATGGTTTGAAAAAACAAGCACCCCAATCATGAATGTACATTATCTATGGATAGTAGTAGTAGTATGGTTGGCTCACAATTTGGCCAACCATATATCGAAACTATGAACTTTTTAATTTTTGGATGAAATTAATATTTTTTAGTCCTTAACTTTAATAACTCACCCTCTTATTTATCCTCCCATAGATAACATCCATAACCCTTGGTAGCTTCTTCTCATGCCTAATGATAGTCCTTCAGAGATATTCTCCACAAGATGTCTGACATATCCACTACTCATCTTGTTGGATCTATATCGATAAAAGCATAATTTCACTTCCATCTTTCTCTCATTTTTTCTCAACATATTTAGAACCATTTTATTACATGCACATATTCCCTATTTTTGGAAAATTTACTCTTTTTTCTATTTTGATATGACTTCAATGAAACCAATGGAAAATATTGAAAAAATATTCCTCTTCATTCATAAGGTAGGTGGTTTATGACTTATCCCTCAATGTGTCACCATTTATAAAAAAAATCATTGTGTGTACACTTGTTCCACATAGCATTTCTCCTGAAATTAAGATGCATTATTTTTTATCATTTCAATTTTAAACAAAGGCCCTAGTGAGACCATTTAATATTATTTGAGGTTGAGACATCAATGTTAATCACCCCATGTATGGTTCATTTTTGGTTATTTCATTAGTGACATATATTTTAGATACATGTGACACTATTCGGGTGCACTTGACTTGAACTATGAAAGTGTAAGTGAGCCTAAATAATAAATTAATCATTTAAAATTACATGGAAGGGATATATATATATAACTTAGACTTGATAAATTATTATTAAATTGGAATTATTTTCATGTCTTTATGGTCCTTGTCAATTAGGATTCAAGGTAATGGAATGAACCTAATGAATTGTAATTAGAATGAGTATTAAATGTCCAATGATGGATTATGGTTATTAATAAACAATAGAATACAATACCTAAGAAATATAGTCCTTTTTTAACTATATTGAAATAGTAAGACTTGAGCCTGCCTTGGATTCTTAAGGTTATTCCTTGACCACTTTTAGTATTCCGTTCTAATTAATTGAGCTGGTTTCTAGGGGAGATACACACCTTGGAATTCAGTACTTAAATCATTTTGTGAATGCCTTGGTGTTGTACTAACAATTCACATGACACTTTTTTTGCATATTTGAATGCTTTGGATGTATTCCTTGGATTTATCATGATGTCATATGACATGTGATGCCTTGGATTATTCTGCTTGGGATCCAATCAATATTAGTTGAGGATTTACTTTGGACTTGATAAAAGGGATCATTTAGTGATATTTTTAATGTAATTCATTAGAGATTCCCCTTGTATTAAAATTACCTCGTTTTTATAGGATTCACATTTATGTACTATGACCTTGCCTAACCTTATATGTTCAAGGATGCCTTTTTATCTCCTTGGATCCTTTTTTAGGATTTCTATCATTATTGATCTATAGTTACTAGTATTGTATTACGATAATCCCATGATTAAATGATTAAATTAAAATGTTCTTAGAGAAATAAAACATAGGATGAAGTAGGAATGGTCATCTAGATGTCCATTAGGAACACGATCTCAACATGGGTTATATTTATTTCATGTTTCACTTTGATATACCAACACACTATTAAAGTTTATATTCATAGGATGGATTTGTATAGACCCTGTTGGGGGTGGCCCAATGAGTTTATCTCACACCCTATCCTTGATTCCGATGAAACCATGACAGATTATATTATTATAGGTGTGGACAAGGGGAATATTTTATTTATGGATGTGTGACTTCTTATAGTGTGATAGAAGCTCGGTAGTAGATGACAAGGCTAGTGCTCAATATTCATGGATAGAATATAGCCTTTTTGATAATTTATTTCTACTCACTACCATTTATTCTAGTTATTTTAAAAGATAAATGAAATAATTAATGTATATTTTGTTGTTCCATCTTGTGAGATGATTATTTACCACTCAATTGATTAGGCTTGTTCTAATTACTTTTATATTACTATTGATTCTGGTGTTTATTTTTATATTTTTTTACTACTAAAATCCACTCTAATTATGATGGTATCATCTCCCTAATATAACAAATTAGACCCTTTCTACCAGTATGCAACCATTAGTTTATGGGGATGCATGCTTTAGGAGATGTAGCCAACTGTTTTAACTATTTTTATCAAGTAGAATGATTGAGATATCAAAATGTGGTATTAGTGGTTTCATTTCATTACCTTACAATTTAGCTATGGTATAAGGTAGACTAGGATGTGTGAAAATTTGGTAACATGTTTATGCCTTGAAGTAACTAACCCAAGTTTAGGAGAAAATATGTTTTTTTGGGATTTTATATGATGTTTTGGTATGACTATTACAGTTACTTTGATTTCACCATTGGGTGAGGCATGTGATATGTAATTTTTTTTATTTTTTTTATTATTTTCATTATTTTTATTATTTTTATTATTATTATTTTGTTTCATAATATTTTATCTATAGTCTGATTTGGAAATGTTGTATTGGTTGTGTATCATTTTAGGCACCTTATAGGATTAATATGAAACAAAATATGACATTCCATTTAGGTGCATTTCCATATTTCATAATATATATTATATATACATGGATTTATATACATGTAATGTAATTGACATTACTATAGGAAAAATTTCTCTGATTAATTTTTTATTAATGTGTATGCATTAACCTAAATGATATTTTCCCATAAAGATTGATGATTCCAACTTAATTAAACAATTATCACATGTTTTAGTTTTTTAACTGAGGTTACACAGACTGAAACATTCATTGATTTTGAATATATGAATTTCCTTTGTAATTTAAATATGCATGCACCTCCATAAATTGGGAATATTTAATTAATCTAGTCAAATCATCTTATCTTAACCATTATATTTTCTTAACAAATATAATGTTTTCAGTGTAGTTGTTTGAAATAAGAATTTCATATTATAAATCATATAATTATACAAATTGGGAATCATACTTCAGTTAAATGACCTATTATGTAAAGGAAATACTTGTTAAATATTTAATTTAATTATGATTTCCATTAAATAATGATGCTAATTTCAATTTAAATGGATTTTTTATCTATAACTTACAATTAACACACTATATATCATAACCATGATATAAAATAGAGATCTTGACCCAGTCCTAACTATAGTATTGGGTGGTAGGCAGCATATCTTGTTATGTATATCAGTCTAATACAATTCCCTGACCTCACCTTATGATTGGGATGAGGGGTGTGCATCTTATATTTGAAGGCTTGTACATGTCCTATTATTGTTTCTGCAATGTTAACATATCAAATATTATATATGTTGTGAACTCTGAATTTATAGAGTTATGGTTCCATGACGTCCTCGAGTCATGCACCTTGAGGTTTCTGATGACCATACTCAATAGGTGGTGATCCCTCAGCGACTCATGTCACCACAGTTAGTGGAACATACAAAACAACAATCTATCCCTGATGTGGCTGATGATTCCCAATTTTTAGAGGGATTCCTACATCTTATGAATACTATGTAGGAAGCTTTTTTACCAACATCCTATCTAGATAAGATGATGTGTGTGGTTTAGTTGCATCATTCATCTATGTTTTTGGAGGATGGTGGAGCTCAGGCTATATAATCATGGATTTATTCCATGCTATTAATTTTCAATAACCTTGAGAAAACTCGTGGGGGGGGGGGGTGTGAAGCTCAATAATCACTTGATTATGGATTCAGCTAACAATTGGTGGGATATTTAGAATAATGATGATCAACATCAGGGTATGAATTTGGGGATTTTATAGTCTTATTTCGAAGAAATATTCTTCCCCATAGATGCTGAGAGCTGATATGGACATAGAGTTCATGCACCTAGAGTAGGGAACCATGTTCATCATTGACTAATAAACTAAATTTATGAATATTTAGTAATTTCACCAACCTAAGAGAGTGGTGATATTTCTAGGGACACACCCTTTGAGGATGGTCTTAGGTACACCATCTAATATTAGTTATGTTACTTTCAGATAACTACCATTTTATATATTCTGAATAAATCCCTTATCATAAAATATAAAATGAGGGAAGTCGACGGTATGGGGAATTGTGGCATTGTACCTAGATAGAATAGTTATTTTACTAATGGCTAGAAACATCATCATGAGAGTTCTCGATAGAGTAGCAATAACCATAGTATCCACACATTATGTTTAGTAGTATTACATCAGTGTGGGGGGAAAGGCCAATTGAAGCCTTAGTTTGATAATAACCTAGTCAATTGTAGGGTCGTCAGATTAATGGGCCATCATCAGAGGTTCTGGAAAACCTTCCCATATTTATCTAGTGGGAGAGGATTCATTTCAGCTACAGATTACAAAGTAAGATCAGTATCCCCTTGTCAAGAATGGAGCTAGTGTAGCACTGGTCAGTCAGGACAAGGAGGTGGTTATGACCAAGGTATCCATAATTTTGTTTTTCAGCATCAGTAGAGTGTACCTAATCAGGACTTCCAACTGTAGCCTATGACCACAAATTCGGCTAGTTAGTGGTAGTACATCTGATTCCAAAGGAGCATTGTGAAGGGTCTTCTATAGTACATGGTATTATTCTAGTACCCTCTACAATGGTATATTTATTAAATATAGTTTCCTTACACTCTTTTATTTCTGTAACAATCGTGTAATGTATGGGTAATGAAATTAAGTACTATTGTGGCCTAATTAAACTGGATATTCCATTTGGAATATGATTAGAGAGTTTACACCAGAGTATGGAAATCCCCATTGAGTTAGTTAGTTACCATTTTTGTGGGACCTTTTTTTACTCGAGATACTGGGATTTGAAGTCATTATTGGGATTAGATGGTTCGTCCCCTATCGTGTGTATGTTCATTTATTTTGGTAGAGGGTGTTTTCCACATCACCACAGGGAAGTAATTATCTAAAAAATTGTAAATAGGATGTTCAAGTAAGTAGATATGGACCAGAGCATAAGGTTCTAGGTGGAGTGATAACTCATATGACTAGCCATTATAGGGAGGATTTTGGAACACATCAAGATGATTTTTTAGTAGTATTAGACCATTTTAATGATTTATTTTGAAATGATTTTTCAAGATTTCCAATTGAGAGAGTGGTGTACTTCTCAATCTATCATGTTCCATGAGAATCACTGATATGAATAACCCATTATATTATAGATACTATATAGTAGTAATAGATCAAGATGTAGCTAGAAAACATGGAATTAAATGGTTTTATCTGACCCCGTACTTCATCTTAGTTTTATCCCATGATTTTCTACAGGAAGGTGGATGGTACCCATAGTCTATGCTCGGAGAACCAATAGTTTAACAATATTATAGTTAATAACATGTATCGAATTCCATGTAAAAAATTCATTGTGACTGGTTCTAAGAAGATAAAGTATTCTCGAAGATCGATATGTGTATAAGATATCTTCAAGTACATATTAGACATTCATTCATACCTCATACAATGTTTCATAGCCGATATAGTCTGTATGAGTATTCAGTTATGCTATTTGGACCAAATAATGCTCCCACAACTATCATGACCTTCATGAATCAAGTTTTCCACCCATACATAGATTCCTTCATTCTCAAATGAAATCTTGTTGTACTCTTATACTCAACACAATCATGGAGAACATATTGATATCATTTTGAGTACACTTAAAGAGAACATGTTGTATGCCAAACTCCCTAAATTCAATATATAGATCAACAAGGTTCACTTCCTTGGAAATATTATATAATAATTAGTAGTATCATTTGACCCATAGAAGGCTAGGGTCCTAGTATCCATGGATCACCCAAGACAATGATTGAAATATAGAGTTTCTTAGGGATTGATGGATATTATAGGCATTTTATACATGATTTATCCCATCTTTCAACACCACTTATATTTTGGACCTAGAATATAAATCATGTTTATTTAGTCTGAATCTTGTGATAAATATGTCAGGAGTTGAAGGGAAGATTTACTTCATCCCTAATTCTGATTCTACCTGAGACTGTAAGAGTTTATATAGGGTTTTGTGATGCCTCATCCATTGGGGTAGGTGTATTTTTTTAGGCAAAAAGATTGAGTCATTGCATACCAGTCTCATAAGATGAGTCCTCATTAGTGTAACTTCCGAACACATGATCTTGAGAAAACATATTTTCCCCATGCCTTATGTTGTTGGAGACACCATTTCCTAGGAGTGATCTTTGTGTTGTACACAAAATGAAAATTCTTCAATTAACTCTTAACTACGCATGATATGAAATTAAAAATCTAATATGGGTTGAATAAATTTATTCCATTGATTTTTGGATTGATTATACACCTTGAAAGGGAAATTTAATTATAGATGCTCTGAGCTTGATGAATGGGGCACAAGATGCTCAGGGAGCCAGTGATGAATGAACATTAATATCTATTCTTTATAATATGCATATGAAGGTTTAGGAAATTTGTGAGTAACATTTTCTTATATCCTTTGTCGCATCCTAATAAATTCTAGATAAAGTGAAGAGGAGAAAGATATCATATCCCGAAGCCTTGGTCTTGAGGTAAAATATTTCATGTGAAGACCCACAACTGAATTATCCTATTCATATAGGCATCATCGTAGTTATACATTTTCTTTTATAGGTTCATACAGACATGATATTCGAGTTAATGTGAGAATCCCATGATTCATATTGGGTAGTACACCTAGGGATATCCATGATTTATAATGATTTTTTTTTTCTAGTATTGGTTCCCTGGGATTAAACATCAGATATCTAGTTTTTCTACTCAGTATTCCCCTTATTAGTTGGTGAAGGAAGAACAGTAATGGATAACAGGTATTTTACAGCTATTTCCCATTCTTGAGTGAAAATGGGATGATGTCACTATCGATATTATTATTGGATTACCGAGATCCCCTTGATGCAATGATTTAGTACGGGTGATTGTCGATAGGGTCACGTAGGTCACTAATTTCTTACCTATTAGAGAGACTATCTTAGAGGAATAGCTCTAAAGATTATTCATCTATGAGATTATACTCATATATGGGGTCCCTCTTACTATCATTTCTGATAGATATCCTCATTTAAATTCTAGGTTATTATGGGGGTTACAGAAAGCATTGAGTATTCAGATACTTCAAAGTATAGAATATGAATCTTAGACCAATGGTAATTAAGAAATGAAAATATTTGTTTTAGAGGACATGCTTCGAACATGTGTCCTAGATTTAAGAGGTTATTTGGAGAAACAAGTACATATTTGAGAGTCTTACTACAATAAGTTCTATTAAGTAACCATATTTACGGATTCTTATAATCCCTTATACAATCGTTTGTGCCAATCACCTCTATTATAAGTAGAGGTTGGAGAGGTAGTGATATTAGGACCTTGTCTTGTCCATGAAACATCAAAGAAGTTATAATTTATTTGGAAGTGTTTGGTTACTGCTTAATCAAGATATAAATCTTATTTCAATCTCTATTTATGAACTATGGAGTCTAAGGCCTTGAATCATGTTTTCTTTCTTAATTCCCCTTGAATTGGGGAATAGATATATACATTGGAAAGAGAATCCAACTCCTAGTTTTTTTTTGGAACATTCGAGATATTTCAGACAGTTAGAATGATATCCTATCATATTGCTCTTCCTTATAGGTATTGATCCATGCATGCCCTCTTCTATATATCACAGCTTCATCAAAATCATGTCGACCCATATCATACTTTTAATCCTTAGGATATTGTGTTAGAAGGATATTATTTTGTTGAGGAGTATTCTATTCATATCATTGATCGGAGAAAAGATGATCGCAATGTCTGGATATTTTCTCTAGTGTGGGTGCTATGGTAACAAGATTGGGTATAATATGATAATGAAGAGAGAGATATCAACGTACAAACTTAGTGGTCGATGTTTTTCTAAGATTAGTTTTTACCATCCTTGGAAGGGAAACACAAGGAAGAATTAATTTATGGGGGGAACGTTGTAATAACATGGTTTTTCATTATGGTATGAAACCATTAATTTTAAATTTAAACATTTAATTTTATCATTATAAATGTTTCTAATCAGCTAAAGGAAAAATTAGGAGTGCTCAAGGCTTTTTAAGAGCTCAAAGATATCAATTGTATTGAAAAATAAGTAAGAGAATAGTCTGACCAAACAGTGTGATAGAGGTCACATGGCATGAAAAAATTGTGTGGGGTTGTTTTAGGGATCTATATTGGGAATCAAATGGGTTGGGGACAATTAGAAAAATTGTGATCCCCATCCTTGCTGGTCCAGTGTCCACAGAGAGTGGTGGAAACATGATTGTTGCACATCTTTTCCAACCATGGGTCCAAACTATAATCCCATCAATGTTTTTGTGAAATTAACATTTTTCACTTATTATCATTAATATCTCACACCCTCTTCATTCTCCAAACATGCATTGTAAACCACACCATTGGGAGATCCTTCTCATTCCTCAACATAGGCCTTGAGAGATCTTTTATATCGGACGTCTGACCGAGACACAGTTTGTCTCATTGGATCCATCTTAGTCAGATATTTGACCTAATTTATTCATTCATATATTTATCTCTCCATCATTCGTTCAATTTTAGTGCAGGATCATATGCCCAATTTGGAAGGTGTTTGTATATTACTCGATTTTATTATGATATAGACCAAACAAAATTTTGATACTCGATGAGAGTTCCACTACATGTATAAGGTTGGTGGCCTATGACTTATCCCCCAATGTCTCACTATTTATATTTTTTTTATTGTGTGCATTCATGTTCAACTAGGTGTTTCTCGTGAAATTCATATTCCTGGTTTTCAATCATCTAAATAGCCATCTAAAGCCCTATAAAGACCATTTTATATTATTTTAGGTTGAAATATCAATATTAACCACCCAATGTAAGGTAAGTTCTTCAATATTCCATTAATGACATATATTTTGGATACTCAAGAAACTATTCGGTTTCACTTGACATGAAATTTGAAATTTGATGTATTACAACATCATAAATTAATATTTAAAACGTAAAATGAAAATCAAATATATAAATATATATATATATCACATGACCTTAAGTCATTATTATTGAATTACAATTTGTTTCATATCCTTATTACCATTTTCAATTCAGAATAAAGGTAATGGAATGAACATAATGAATTGTAATTAACATGAGGATTTCATGGCCTATGATGAATTGTGATTATTTATAAACAAGTGTGTATGGTGCCTATCACTAACAATCCTTTTTCATATTTATATGAATGGTTAGACTTGAGCCCAAAATGGATTCGTAAGGGAATGTCTTGAAAAATCATTGGATGTCATTATAATTCATTGATCCAGTTTCCAAGAGAGATACCCATAGTGGAACTCTATCCTTGTATCATTACGTGAATTCCTCAGTGTTGTACTAATGGTTCTCCTGACACTTTTTATATATATTATAATTCCATTTATGAAATCTATGAATTCAACATGATTTCCAAGGACATGTGATGTCGTGGAATATTCTCATTAGATATATATTCATGTTTAGTTAGGGTTTTACTTTGTACTTGATTGAGGGAGTCAGTTAGAGATATTTCCAGCAGAATTATTTAGGGTTACCCCTTGGAATAAACGTTCCCTGTGATGCTAGGACCCATGGTTATGTTCCACGAGATAACTTGAAATTATATGGTCAATGATACATTGTTATCTCCTTGGATAATTTCCCAATTATTACTATCATTACTGGTCCATTCTTACAAGTATAACATTCCCTAATCCCTTGACTACATGATTAAATGAACATGTACATAGAGACATTCCTCATAGAATGAAGCAGTAATGGTCATCCCAGTGTCCCATGAGGAACCTGATCTCAACATGGGTTAAAATTATTTCTTTTTTTTTATTTTATATAATTTAAAATAATTATAGATTATACTCACATGGTGTATTTTAATAGATATCGATAATGTTGGACAACTGATTCTATCTCAAACACTATCTGGGCCACTGATGATACCCGAGTAGATTATACGATGGAATGTGTGGATAAGGGGAATCATCTAGGTATAGATGCCCAAATTCTTGTATTGTGATCAGATCTTGGTACCATATGACCGATTGAGTGCTTGAGAAGCTAGGATATATTTTGGCCTTTTTTATTCTTATGTATCTACCTACTTCCATATATTCTCTCTCTATTTGTAGATATAAGAAATAATTAATATATATAGTGTTGTTTCATCATGTGTGTTTATTATTTATTTCTTGGATATTAGTTATTTCTATTCCCTATTTCAATTAATATTTATTCTAATGTCTATTTATATATTGTTCACTAATCTGATCCACTATGAATATGGGGATAGAGTATCCCCACCATACCACCTTAGTCCCTCGCTATATTCAGTAGACATTGGTGTATGGGGAGGATCTCTTGAGGCCATGGGACCAACTGGTTCAAATTCTATAACTGGGTGAGATGGTCTAAAATTTCACACATTCCTTATATATATATTTAATAATATGGTACTATAAAATTAATTTAAAAATGGTAACCCTAAAAATGTTACACAAATAAGTGGATAACCTTCAAGGAATTTTATATAATGTTTTTATATCTCCATAGATTTTATAATCCTTGATTTAAAAGTGGATAAAGAAGCCACACTCATTCTTGTTTGACCATTCTTAGATGCGGTCATATTTTTCATTCATGAAAAAATATATTTTTATATTGATTTTAGTTAGAAAATAATATATTTCACATTAATTATGTTATAAAAAATGTAAGTGGATTATTATCACTTATTAGGTATTATTGAAAAATTTTATGAGCTAAAAAATAAAGTATTGAATTTAAAATAATTTAATGTAGAATATAAAGAGTTAAGTAATTAAATAAAACAAGTATAATTCATTATAATACTGATGGATTCATTGAATAGATAGGGTATTTAACTATTATCTCTATCCCTTGAAAACCCTTTTTCACATGATCTTGAACCTTTACCATAAAACATATGATATAACTACTTGTTATATTCAAATACATTACCTTCCAACCTTTAGAGATGGCCCCTCATTCTCCGGGTCTCCCTCTCCCTCTCGAGCTAGGGTTCCATCCCAACACTGCCACTCCTTCCTCGCCATGAGTGGTTTCCTCCAGTGTTGTTGTCCTTCTCCAAATTTCCTCCCCTTTTATTCCCCCAGGTGCATTTCCCCCCTCCTTAGTGGTTTCTTTTGTCTCCTCTACTTCTTGGTCTTCAACCGATGCAACTATTACCCTTACAGCTGAAGCCATCGTGAATAAACCCCATTTGGTTGAACTTGATGGATCTGGGAAGACTTGGGTTTTGTAGTGGCATCAGGTGAGTCCATTCCTCCCCTCCTTTCTTTTCTAATCAACGCTTGACATTCCATATTTGGTTTTATTCTTTGTCACCCTCTCTTCACTACTTTGCGGTACCCTTTATTGTGGTTTTCTATTTTCATTATTTTCTATGGTTATCAATTTTTTATATTATATGTGTGGATGGATTTTGGTGTTTCTCCCAATTGAAAACAATGCTTTCTTGGATTTCTTCACTTGATGATTGTTAGGATGGCAGAGGATACTGGTCATGGTGATGTTTTTGGCTTAATGTCATAGATTTTCCTCTGCTCTGGCACCAGGATCCCATAACTCTACTTTGAGTCGAACATGAGAGATGGTTTCCATGGTGTTTTGGGATGTGTAGTTTGAGAATTCCACAATGTTCTAGGAGGCATTGTTCGCAATGAAATCTTCTTTGTTTTTTGGTTTCTACTGGGCATGTTCTTGGTTGTCTTGTGGACCTACTTCAACTGGTGGGTTCTTTTCATATTCTTTCATGGTTTTGTTTCCATGTAAATGAGGATTTTCATTGGGTGGTGTGTCTCATCAGTGTACTGGTTCCGATGGGTTGCTCTAACCGGTGATACCGATGAAGACGAATGTGATGGAGGGTTTGATTTCTTGGTGTATGAGGGTTCTCACGGCTCAAGGCATGACGGGAGGTTCCACAAGTCATCATTTCCATTTTTTGATTTTGAATTTTGAATATGGATAATTTTTTTAGTGGATCGTAGAACATTGATGGCTACTGTAAGTTTGAATTTTTATGTTTTGGTTTTTGCGGGTCGTTTTGTTTTTTGTTAGACGAGTTGTGGTTTGGCGGTTTGGATATTTGAATGTTATCCTTGAATTGGTATGCTTGTAACTGGTTACCACTCAGCCTCAAAGTGGTTTTATTTGAAAATGAAAAAAATAAATTTGGATGGAAAAAAATACATTACCTTCCTCTATTAATTAGAATATTTCAAGAAAAAAATGTTGGGTTAAAAGTTATAGTTATGAATTTTACTAACCTTTTGTTTAGGAAATCACAAACACTTTCTTAATACATGTTTAAAAGAGGTTTTTTCCTAATAGTTTTAGAATATTTTTTTATAAAATTGTATATTTTACCAGACCTGGAATAATTTATAAATGATTAATGAATATAAACATACATATTTCATTACAAATTATCATAAATATCTTATGTCTAATAAATTAGAGTCACCTTTATTAGAATATAATTCAAACATTAGTCATGCCTCTCCTAATATTAAATGTCTTTAATATTGGACTGACATAGGTACTGATAAAAATCAAACTGATACTCATAAATGTTTTCATAATTAAAATTGTACAGAAGTCCATCATTCTGACCTATGTTTTTAACCGAATTACAACAATCTTGTTTCTAAGGTAAGAATATCATTTAACATTGTGATGGTGTTAACTAATATGAAATCATACAATCATTTAAAATGGACCCATTAAGTTATAGGTTCTTGAGGCCCCTATAACAAACATGGAGAATATGATCATTTGAATGTTTCTTATTAGTACCAAGTCATTCAATGATTATGGAGCTAATTTATTTTTCATTTTCTAATTTAGTCAGAGTTATTAAGACTATTCAGTAAGAACATCTGGTTCTTAGTATTTGTGATTGTTTAGAGTTATTTAGTTCTAAGGAAACCTTATCAGGTTATATCCTCAAGTAATTTTTCATTATAATATATATCTGATCATCATAATAGTCGATGTTTTCTTGGTATAGGAAGATGTATAATCTAATACATCAGATTGAGGGATACTAAGGCATGGTAGGTAGAGATAATTTGATCATCATATCAAGGGATTCCATAGATAGGGAGATAGATTCATTCTGTTCTTTATGTGAAATTATTTCCTTGGTAAGGAAATACATAAATTCCTATAAGTATAAAATCAAGGATACCTGTAGTCAAGGATATAATTGTTTTTTTCAACTACAAATTTAATATAAATTGAGTCATCATATTCATATTTATATTCATTATAATTTTATAATATTTACTCTTATTGTGAAAATTAATCTGATTAATTAGATCTATCTTGATAATGACCATTCAATGATAAAATTGAACCATTATTTGGGTGTGATTCGACAACTTTGTCAATCAGACCGAGTCTCAGTCTGATAACCATGCTTTAATATGAATTGGGTTAATTAGTTTAAACATAATAAACTATTTTTTAATTTAAAATTCACCCACACTTTTAAGTATTACCATTATAATAAATTTAACATGGTAAAAATCAATATTATATATACATAAACCCAAAAATTGATATCAATGTGGGTTTCTACTGCTCATGGACTTGTTGAGGTTTTACATCTTCTACTATTGTAGGTTTAAAGATTTTATATAAACTACCTATTTACTAAATTTATTAGATCTAATATGAAGTTTTGTAAAGGAATTTATCTATTTTTAAATATGGAATGCATGAATGAAGTTTCAATAGACAATATGATTCCAAATATACCACCTACCCTTGATAATACTAACATTGAGTACTGGAGAAATATAATCAAGTCTTTTATTATCTATACAGGGGTTGGTATTTTTTTTCTTACTGGAGAATATAAAATTCTTGATAAGGATGTTACAACCTTTACTTGTCATTAAATATAGGAAGGTAAGTTGAATTATAGATTAAATAATACATTGTAATGTTCTATAACAAGAAATATCTATAAAAAAAATTACTCATTTGAGACTGCAACATTTATTTAGAAAAATCTATATGTAACACATTTTAGTACATCTAATGTTTTTGAGACTCAGAGAGAAAATATTAAAGCTGAATTCCAAGCCTTTGATTTTCTTCCTATTGGTTCAATTAAGAATATACATCCAAGATTTATGAAAAATATTAACTATTAACAAGATATTAGTGAGAAATTTCATAATGATGCGATTATCATATAAAATATAATTGATAATATTCCCAATGAATAAAAAACAAAGAAAAAATAAGTTGATGAGACAAGAAATTTGAATAATATTACTCTTGAGGATCTCATTTGAACACTTATTCGATATAAGGGTAGACTTAAAAGAGATGCTGATGAAGACAAAAAGAAAAATGGTGGTGTTTTTTTCCACAACATCTACCTTACCTTCAAAAGGTTAATATATAGAGAAATTTTTAAAATAATCAAGGGAGAATAGAGTAGTTGTTCAATATGATTCATGTTCTTCTTAATAATCAGATAATAAATTAGTAAACTTGGCTATAAGGATGTATATTACCATTGATAATAAATATATTAAACATCGATAAAAAATTATAAAGTTAGAAGTGAAATGAATGATGAATATTCTTTTGAAGAATGTAAGAAAGATAGACACATCTGACCAGATTGTCCAAAGTTGAAGAGGAAAGATAAAAAATAAAATAATTCAGAAAGAGATGCAGAAAACTATTATAAATAAAATTTAGAGAATGTTCAAAATTATTTAAGCACGCGGACACCCAATTGAGGTGACTCATCAAAAATTACATCTAAGAATGAATTATCTAAAAAAATAAACAAATATATTTTCACACCAATAATACTTGTAAATAATTGTCTCATGGATAAGTTATGCAGAGTTAAAAACCACACCAACATTTACTTATATTCTAATTATCTTGATTTTGATGAAGAATATTCCTCAGTATAAGATTATAATCATCATTCTTATGAAAAGTTTTTCCAATTTTATAAATTAATTTAGAAGGAAAATAGTAAAATTTATAAAAAATACATGATAATGACAAGGAAAAACTTTCTACAGTTTTTTCAAGAAGAAATTTTTGGAAAAATGAAATATCAGAAATTTTTATAGATCATGATCAAACTAATTCTAAGAAGGAAGTTAATTTAATTATTTTGAAAAATTATTTTATGAAACAAATTCTAATCAAAACATAATTCATAGAAAAATTCTAGAGAGGATAAGAATTTTGTTTTAAAAAAAAAATCGGAAATTTATTATCTAAATATTTTTTTGTAAAACTTTACCACATTTAATAAAAATATTGATAAAATGTATAAACAAATTATTCCTGTTAAGAGTAGTTTCATCATGAGGTCTTTATATAAAAAATATGTTTTTAGTAATAAATTCATTGTTCCTAAAAGTTTCTATATTTTCACCAATTGTTTAAGTGGTGTCTATTGAACAAATAATTTTTCCTTTAATAAAGTTCCAACCCTAGTTTTTCAGAAAGCCTATTTTTTCTAATCAAATTTGAATTCATAAATTATTATTTTCTGAAATTACCAAACCCAAAAAGGTTTGTGTGCTGAAAGACTAATGTTCTTGTTTTAACAAAAACAAAGATATTACCAACTATAAGGAAACATAGTACATGGATAGATGGTGTTCTAGGAATATTATTAGAAACAATGATTTCTACAAGAATTTTATTATGATGAATGTTGAGAAATTCACTTTCTGAGATAATTCTCAAGGGGATATTATCGTAATAGGTGGCATTGTTCTTCTTGGTAATGTTATTATTTAATTTATTTTTAATTTTTAAAGGGTTTAAGAAAAACCTTATAATCATTAGTCAATTATTTGATGAAGGTTTCCTTTTAAACATTAGGAGTGATAGTGTTTTAGTACATAGTTCAAAGGAAGAATTTAATCCTTCTACAAATCGTATTGAGAATGTTTATATGCTTAAATTTGAGAATCATAGGATCTAATAATTACCTTTCCTTAGTGAAATAGAAGATCAATATTGGTTATGGTATTTAAGTTAAGTAAATCATAACCATATAATCATATCTAAATTGAATAATAAATTTATTTGTTTGGATATACTAGATCATAGGTTTGATTCTTCAAGAGTTGGTGACCATTTTCAATATGGTATGTAACATAAGTCATGTTAAAAATCTATTAGTGAAGTCTCAACTTATGTTGCTTTATCGTTAGTGCACATGGATGTATTTTCTACCACAAAAACATGATGTATTAGTGGAAAATACTATGTATATGTCTTAGTTAATTATTACACCAGATACACATGGGTTTATATTCTCAAAAAGAAATACAAATTAGTTTTTTTATTTTAAAACTTTTGTAACCATAGTTAAATATAATAAAAGCCTTCCCTTTGTTACAATTTATAGTAATTATGGTATAGAATTTTTAATATTTTTTAAATTTTTTTAGTAAGAAAATTATTGAACATAACATTTAAGAACCAAGAAATCCTTAGAGAAATGGTGTAATTTAAAGAAGAAATATAAATTTTCATGAAAAAACTAGAAACATGTTGAATGAATACTCGATTGATATACATTTTTAGGATTATGTTATTAGTACTACATGATATAATATAAATTTCGTTTAAATTAGGCCTTTTATTAATAAAACACAAATTGATATTTGGACAGAAACAAAACCAAAAGAATCTTAATTCTATGGTTTTCACTAAAACGTATTCATTTTGTATACAAAAGATAACATACATAAGTTTTCATCAATATCCAATGATGGATTATTTTTAGTTGAATCAACTAATTCTAGCCATTATAGATTTTTTCATAAAAACCCTTGCACTATCAAAAAAACAGTGCATGTTATGTTTGATTAATCATACCCATTAAAAAAATCCCAACAAACATCCTGGGATGTTATTTCTAAAACTAATTTTCAACCTTTGACCTACAGTTCTTTTAATAAGGAAACTACACAAAAAATAGTTTCTAAATTTTTAACTGAATAATATTTTCTACCTTTTGTAAAAGAATAAAATTTTCAAAACCTATTGAGTTAGTAGTTTCCATGGAATCATCCTAGAAATAGTATCATAGGTGCTGTCGATAACCTAGAGTGTTGGTCAGAGTATATTACTCAAGAGGGGGGTGGTGAATTGAGTATCTATAAAAATTTATGTTAAAAATTCACTTAAATAGATTCCCAAATAAAATTGAATACATTCCATGTAACCATGGTAATAAGGTTGTAATAGTTTGACTATTCAAATAAATTCTCATAAGTTTTATTAATTCTCAGTCATATCAATGTTATTAATTGATACAACTTCTGAAGCTATTCTTATAATGAAAAGTATTTATAACTTATATCCAATACTACTATTAAAGTAAATATTAGTTTTATAAAATATACATTAAAGAAGTGAAAAACTAAATCAACAGAAAAAAGGATAAAAAAAGTAGTTCAGTCTCAAGGTGAATCATAAGACACACCACTTGGTGATCACCTGTCATGAAGAAATATATATATATAAGATAATTATTCACACTCTGGATCATGGATACAATAGTATACAAGTCTTTCCAAGTCACACGGCATCTTCCAGTGTTCTTCGTGGGTATAAACTACCAGTTCACCCAAGGACCTCTTCCACACTTATTTACAGGAGTAAACATATGTAAGAAAATATGAGAGGAAGGATATCTTGTATCTTTTAGTTTAATATAGGATACAAGGTGGGTTTTAATATAGACACACACATGCTGCTTGAAGGCTAAAAATAGTTCCCAACAGAGAAAATATGATGAGAATGGGTTAAAAGTGATCTGAGTGTTATTCTATGCATCTCTGGACTTGTAGAATTAATCAAATTCAAGTGTCGAGTCTTCTTGTAAAAAAAACAGGTTACCCCAAGTCTAGTTCTCTAGTTTTTAGTTCAATGGTGTAATCTAAGTATCTCATGTTCTTCATTGATTTAGTACTACAAAGATGTTTGATGCTCTGATTTGATGTAGTTAATCCTTCATGAATCAAGAGTACTTCATGTGTTCTTCAGTTGTTTTTTATTGAATGCATCAGTTTGCTTTTTCAAACTCTTATTACTCTACTTGTTGCTTAGGTGCCATGATTTCATTATTTGGTACCGAGTGCATGAGTCGGAGCCGACATGATGCATGTATTCTACACCACATACCTCATACAATCAGGTGACATGTCTACAAAGAAACATTAATTATGTCAGTTCCTTTAAATGAATCAAATATGACCATTACATATTAAATTAAAAACAAAAAAATGTTTAAAGAACAATGTCACTATTTGTATTGAAAAATTATCACATGGAAATGGTGTCACCAAGAAACAGTTTCTTCTTATTTCCCTTTAAGTGGTGAGACATTCCTGATGCCACAGTTGCATTGAGGTCAAGAACTGATAGCACAACTTCTGTGTTATGATCAGAATGTCTCAGGACCGGGTATATTCCATTTTCAAAACCATGAATGGTGTCTTCATGATAGTAGTAAGGAACCAATGTCATAGACTCTGTGAGATCTAAGAATTGGTTACAGTGTCTGGGTTTATGATTTTATGGAATACGATGTATGGGGTTATGGTATCAGGGATTATGCCAAAAATCTAGAACCAGTGGTAGACATGCCGTCTCTCAGACATAGCCAAATATCACTAAAGTTGGCCATGGAAATAACATTCACAGAATGAATTATAAATAATCATTAATATATTAAAACATTATAGAAAAAAATAAAATATTGTTTACAATATTGAATAATTATTCAAACAAGATTTAGGGGAATCATGATCTTGTGAAAGTCTATTTATATTATAGGGAAACCAACCATCTCTCCACATGATTTGCGATAGATTAAACAAGGTGAACATGATTTTTGATCATTAAAATAATTTTAAATCATGAGGATTCCAACAATATCCCCTTTTTTGATGATCAAAAGTCATAGGAGTTAGTTTCCTGTTCTTGGTATTCTTTCTCCCCCTTTGGGGTTTATCAAAAAGTGTATATGAAAAAAAAGAAAATTAGGCATGGAATAAAGGTAAATAAAAGAATAGGCAAAAACATTGCACATTGAATTAGATGGAATGATATTTTTCAATACAAGAAATAGAAAAAATTACAAAACATCCCTATCAAAATACATTTTTAACTTCTCTTCAGCACTAGCAGTATTTACTTTTCCCTAGAAAGTAGCATTAGAAGGAGCCAGAGGAGTAGAAGTAGAGGTTGAAGAAGGGATTGAGACAGCTGTTAGAGAAGGAAGTGGGATCCCTTCTAAAACAAAATGTCCTAGAGTGGGTTGGATGAAGATCGAGACTAGTATTGTTCAAGGATAACAGTTCTAATCTAACTTAGAGCCTGAGAAACAAACATGGATGCAGAAGCAAAAGTAATGGATGGGGAAGGAGTTAAACCAAGACACAAAGGTGCAGCTGTAGGAGACAAAATGGAAGTTTGTTTCACAATAAGATAAGTCTTAAAAAATTATTCTTTACAAAATATTGTGAATGATTGGTCATATAATGCTTATAGAAAATCCTATTAAAAATTTCTTCCTGATCATCATTGGAAATATTTGAATGAATCCTCACTAATTCAAGTACTTTGTCACTATTCTTTACAATAGTAGATAATCATTCCTTTTCAAAACAACATATATTAAACAAAATTTCTTCCTTAACAATTGTTCTGAGCATATCACTATCTATTGGTTCAGATGACTGACCAGAGGAATTGGAAGCTGTAATGATAGAAGAAATAGACTTGAGCGGATTTAGAAATTTCAATAGACATCCCTTGTACTCATAGGTGAAATTTTTAAGACCCAAAAGAAGCTCATTCATCTCATTGAATATCATTATGTCTCTCTCATGCACTTTTACATAAATTGAAGTCATGTTTGGTTGAATCAAAGAAGCAACTTCAAATGGAATCTGATCACTAACTTCCTCAACAAGATGAGAAACAATAGATTTTATTATTTTCAAAACGTTTGGCATATCTTCAACCATATATTTGAGAGACTTAACCTCATCACTAAAATTATTATTCTTAATCATATTTTCTTGTATTTAAATATGAATTTTTGGTTGAATTTTCCATATGATTTTCTCTAACAACAAGGTTGTGTCTCTTTACAAAGATTTGTGACAGGAAAAAGCTAGGAGTTCATGAGCTTTTCTAAGCTTGCTAAGAGAGTATCTCCAAAAACATCAAGATACTTGTGACTTACCAGAGTAGAAGGTTCTTTTGATAGGTGAGGAACATGAGTTGAGATAGGTTCATGCTCCTTAGTAGAGTTAGGAGAAGAAACTAGTTTCAATTGAAACATAATGGAGAGGTCCATGCCTTTAACAGATTCCTCCTAGGTATTGTCCCCATAACATTATCTAAGATTCTTATACCAGGTATCAATAGTGCTTTGATCAACAATATTGGTAACTTCAACACTTTATAAAATGTGGTGATTCTCCCCCTCAGTAGATGAATCTCTTATAGGAGTAAGAGATTTAGTCCCTTGATCTATTTGAAAATATTCATCTTGAATAGCCTCACCCATTTCATTTCTATCCAATTGAAAGGATGGTTCTATTATTTCCTCAACAGTTGGGATAAATTCAGGATCAGTTTTTAGTTGTTCCCCAACAGTAGCTTCTTCCTCAATAGCTAGTTCTTTTTCTTTTTCACTTGTCGCAAATTCATTTCCAGAACAATGTTCTTCTTATTAATCAACACTTCTTTCATTAATAGGTGCATCCTTATCAACTACATTTTGTGGAATAAGTCGACCACTATCATCTTTGTCCAAGACAATTCCTTCTTCAGGTGAAACAACTGCCTATTCTTCTTAATCATTAGAATACTCGACCAATACATCTGGTTGCCATCCTGGATCATATATTTTCTTATGTCTTAAAGGATTCTCAACCAAATTATACATTTCATACAACCTTTCATTAGCCTCCATCAATGACTTTTTTCATGGATTCCAGCTTATTTTCATCTTTTTGACTACATCCTTTGAGATACAGAACTCATAATATTTGATGAATTTTTCATTTGGTCCAACCAATCCATTAGTATAAAACATTACTAATATTCACCTTGATTATAACAAATAGGTAGACTTTGAGGATGTCTTAATCAATTCACACTTGTGATGTACAATATACTTACACAGATTAATATTTTGATCATTTTTCATACAATGTATCAAAAATAAATCATGATACATGAGTGTAGAAAAGTCCATTTAACATAGACTAATAAAATTATGGATAAACATAAAAAGAAACCTTGTTTCACCATCCAATGAAGTGGAAATTTCCTATCTTTTCTTATTAGTTCCCGTAAAACTTCTTATGGATTCATCTAAGAAAAAACATCACTAGGATAAGGTGGACCAATTTGGTAGTCCTCAAATATTCTTTTATTTGGTATCCCTAAGAATCCATCCCATAATCTCACGGAAAAATTTCACTTTTTTCCATTAATCAATCTTCTTACAAAAAAACATCTTCAGTAACAAATGAAAACTGGAAATTCTGATAAAACTAGGAAACATGTTTTGGATAAATTGGCATTTTCCCTTTTGTAAATTAGTAAAACCATCCCTTCCCTTATAGTTTCCTCAAAACTAATGACTTACATGTCAGCAACCACTTAGGAAAGATTTATTTTTCTATTAATACTATTCTCTTAGTATGATTCAGATTCAACGGTCCTTCAAGCATTACATTCAGTGCCCATTTCACATTCTTCAATGATTTGCGCTTATTAGGAGTTTTTGAATATGGGAACTTCATTATAGGCATTGAACATTTGTTTGATAGGGGTGAATGGATGAAAGATGAACTACAATTTAAATTAGAGGGGTTTCGGTTTTGAGGTAAGAGAGATCAAGTGAAAAAAAGAGTTAAATATATTGGGTTATTATAATTTAGGGATTTCAATCATCACAATGAAAAAATCACAGGAGAAAACCAATAAAATAATCAACATAATGATGTATATAATAAAATATAAATAAAATGAAAATTGAGACATTATAGTGAGACCGGAATAGATTGTTGTGGTGAGACCTAAACAGATTGTCCTGGGGTCATCCTTACGCTCTGACTCCAAATGGTGCGACCATATCATTTGAGATAGTAGGTGCAAGACAATAACCAAGATACAGTAACTGTGAGACCGTAAACATGAAACAATAACTTCAGGATAGAAACCATTGAAATAGTGATACCGAGACATTAATTCTAAGATAGTGAAATGTGAGACCAATAATCCTAAAACCATAAATTGTGAAATAGTATGTGTGAAAGAGTATGTTTGGAAACCGCACACTTTCTACTTGATATTTATCATATATAATTCATGTATGATGTAATTTATCCTTTCATAATTCAATGGTTTGGTGAATATATCAGCAAGATATAATTAAGTTCCTATGAATTCCAAATTGATATCACCTTTTCGACATTGGTCTCTGAAAACGTGATGTGTTACATCAATATGTTTTGTCCTAGAGTGTGAAACAGGATTCTTTCAAATATTAATAGAACTTTTATTGTCACAATTTATACATAGATGTATGAATTGATATCCATAGTCTAGTAATGTTTGTTTCATCCAAAAAATATTTTCACAACAACTACCAGCAGCTATATATTTAGCTTCATCAGTAGATAATGCAACAATGTTTTGTTTCTCATTACACCATGACACTAGATACTTACCTAAAATTTGACATGTTCCATTGGTGATTTTCCTATATAACATAAAACCATCAAAATCAGAATCAAAATAGATAAAAAAAACTCAATGTATTGTCCTCTAGGATAAAACCGTCCACGATTGGGTGTATGTTTGGGGTATTTGAAAATCCTTTTAACAAAATTTAAATGAGACCCTTTAGGGTTTTCATGAAAGAGAGCACACATAAATACACAAAAAATTATATCAGGTTGGCTAGAAGTTAGGTAGAGTAAGCTTCCAAGCCTTCCTCTATATGTGGTTTGATCAATAAATTTTCTATCATCATCAAGATCAATTATACAAATAGTACACAATGGAGTATCAGTACCTTTAGTGCGCTGAAAGGACAAACATTTTAGAATGTATTTAGTATATTTTCATTGATTTAAAATAATACCATATTTATTTTTAAATATTTAAAATCTAATAAATAATTTTATTTCACCCATTAAACTCATTTCAAATTCACTTTGCATTATTTTAGAAAACAGAATACACATATAATTTTTTAAGATAAAAAGAGTAAAATCATCTACATAAATTTGAACTACCAAAACATCTTTGGAAATTCATTTTATAAAAATAGTAGGATCAGGTATACCTTTTGTAAAATCATTGGAAATAAGAAAAGTACAAAATATAACATACCAAGCTCTAAGAGATTCTCTTAAACCATACAAAGATTATGTTAATTTAAAAACCTCATTTGGAAAGTGAGGTTTGGTGAAACCATGGGGTTTCAACAAATAAATCCTTATCTATATACCCATTTAAGAATACACTCTTTACATCCATTTGATGTAGTTTTAAATTTATATGGATAGTTTAGGTAAGTATTATTCTGAGGGGTTTAATTCAAAAAATAGGTGCGAAGGTCTCCACATATTCAATTCCTTCTTCTTGACTATATCCTTGTGCAACCAACCTATCCTTGTTTCTAACTATTTTACTTGATTAATTGAATTTATTTCTAAACACCCACTCAATGCCTTTGGTAAAAGTGTATTTGGGTCAGTTAATAAATTTCCAAACATTGTTTCTTTAAAACTGATTGAGTTCTTCTTGTATATCCATCTCCCAAAAAATATCATCGATAACATCATTTATGTTTTTTAGGTTCATGTTGTGAAAATAAAATTTGATGTTCAACCAGATTTCTAAGAGAAGGTATAGTTTGTGTTCCTCTATCTAAGCCTACCATAACAACATTTAATGTATGGTTATTAAGGGTTCTAATAGATCTAGAAAAAGAGGGTCTAGTGATTTTAGGTTCTTCAATAGGTTCGGGTTCATTATGGATTGAATCTAGAGAATTTCCATAACGAGAAGTTATTACATATTCTATTACAAGACAGTTATAGGATATATAATTTTGGTGAATATTTGACATATCATCCTCAAGATTCTCTAGAGAGGTCTTAATCTCATGTGGATATGTATCATCAAACTAAACATGGACATCTTCCTCTACACATTTAGTTCTTTTGTTGAAGACTCTATAGGATTTAATATAGATTTAATATCCAAGGATGATTACTCTATCACTCTTGGATGCAAATTTATCTAGATTGTCCTTATTATTAAGGATATATACTTTGAAACCAAAGACTTTGAAGTAGTTCACACCGGATTTTCTATTGTTCCACAACTCATATGGAGTTCTATTAAGAATAGGTCTAATCAACACTCTATTTATATTGTAGCATTGTGTATTTATAGCTTCAGCCTAAAAATAAACAGGTACGTCATATTCACTAAGCATGGATCTAGAATTTTCTCTCAAGGTCATACTTCTTCTTTCTACAACTCCATTTTTTGAGGTTTTCTAGGAGTAGAGAAATTATGACTATAGTTATTTTGTGAGAAAAGGGATTCGAACTCTTGATTTTAAAAATCACAGCCATGTCCAATTATTAGTGATTTAGTTTGATGTCTACTATGGTTTCCTATAGTTTTAGAATATTTGTTGAAATAAGAGAAGACTTTCCTTTGGTGAGCCAAGAAGAAGGTCCTTGTATACCTATAAAGGACATCTACAAGGACATAAACATAGTGATTCCCATTATAATTATAATTCTTGATGGTCTGAAAAAATACATGTGAACCAACTCTAGAGGATGAGAAGTTGAAACTTATCTTTGTTTTGAAGGTAATTTTTTGTTACATTGCCATTTGACAAGGATTAAAAAATATTTCATTTGGAAACTCTAGATTTGGTAGATCTTTGACTAAACATTTTCTGGTTATCATTCTAAAGGATTGAATATTACAGTGTCCTTTTCTTGTCTTCCAAATCCAAGACTATTTGTGAAATACACATAAACATGAATCATTTTGAGAATCTATAGAATCTATGATAACAGAATATACATTTTGATTTATTAATGAAAAAAATAATAATTCAATTTTTGAGTTAAACTCATTGGAAGAATAATATTCAAATTTAACCAGAAATCCATCGTCACATAGTTATCAAATACTAAGCAAATAATATTTCAGTCCATCAACAAAAAGTACTTTAGAGATTAAAACTGATTTAGAGTTACCGACTTCGCCGAGGCGAGTGATTTTTCATTTGGCATTGTCGCAAAAGGTGAAATGCCCACCATCAATATTTATTAGGTTCTTGAAACATGAATAGTCTCATGTCATGTGTCTATAAAACCAAATTTCCATGTACCATAAGATTTTATAGGAGCTCTTCAAAACATTTTCCTATAAAATAATCAAACTAATACAGAAATTGTTACCAATATTTGTTTGGGTCTAGTAATATTAGTAAGTAGTGATTTATTAACCTACATCTCCCTCATAGGATTCCTATAAGGATTAGGTAAATTATTTGAGGAATAAATTTTATTTGGTCCAGAAAATCTATAAAATGTAGAGAATGTATAATAGCTTGAACTAGAAAAATGTTTACATCAACTAGGAATAAAGATTTAGGTTATACATTTAGAAACAAAATAGTTTTTTCCAAAATTTATTTTACTAGTTTGATAAAAAATACTATTAGTGTATTTAGGGACTATCAGTTTACCTAGAATTTTTACCAATGTATCTTTATCATTAGTAAACCTTTCAAGACCATATTTTAATTTCTTATTAGATATCATTAATTCATTGTTTTTTGAGTAATTTAACATTTTTGGCTCTTTCTATAAAATTTTTAGTTTTAAAAGTTGAGGTAAGATCATATTATTTCTTTAAAGACGCGTATTTAACTTTTAGTTCATTACATGTATCTTCAATCATATTTCAATACTCAAAAATTTCTTTATTAGACATATTTTCAGAATCACTATTATCTCATGAATAATAAGAATTTGGTATAAGATATTCTGGGGTTACCTTAGATCTGTTTCTCATGAAACACATATTTTATTTGTTAGCCTATTCATAATATGAAAACATTGAGTCCCTTTAACTATCCTTAGAAGCACACCGTGTTGCTTTCATTGCCTTTTTAGACTTTCTATCTTTTTCCTCATATTTCTTTTTGTACATCATCTTGGTGTATCATCTTTTATATGTCCCTTTCACTTGAATTCATAACATAAAATCTCATTCGACTTTTCATTTCTTTTCCAATCATTCTTCCATCTTCCCTTTTTGCCATATCTTCCTTTGAAGTTAGGCTTTCTAAAAAAATAATTTATTTTGTAAAATTTATAAAACCTTCTAGATAATTGAGCCATATCATCATAACTGTTAGGTGATTATTGTTCACTGATGAAACTTTCTACATAGTCTTTCAATTTCTCTGTGTCACTGTGTGTAGAGGTGGTTGTCTTGAATGCTTGAAATTTTCTTCAGGGTTCATCATCCTCTTCTTTGTTTACTTTCAACACTTATTCATATATTAATAGTTTCCCATTGATTTCTTTGACAGGTAATTTGATGATATCAAATGACTCTCTAATGGAGACATAAGTTCCTCTCCATCTATCATGTAGGCACTTGAGAATCCACATAATTTTTTCATTGGCTACAACATCTCTTTCAGGAGGGATCTTTGTGTTTATTATTTCGTTGAACCTGAGATACAAATCAGAAATAGACTCATCAGGAATCATTTTAAAATGATCATACAAAATAGTATAAGTATTAAACCACATTTATTTAACAATACAGGTTCATTCACGTGAAAGAGACAAAGTATCCCAAATATCATGGGCTGTTTACATGCAGAAAATTTGTTAAATTCATTATCTCTTAAATATCAATATAAGGCATCCATGGATTTTCATTTATTTTGTAAGCAGTCTTAGTTTGTTCATCCCAAGTAGTTCTATCAGTAATAAGAAACATATACTCATCTATAATTGAAGACCAAATTTCATGTCCCATACTTTTTAAATGCATTTTCATTTTAATCATCAATTGTGCATAATTGGTTCCATTAAAAAATGGATTTTTTCCTATTGTAGAACCTTCGATTCTATTATCCATAATAGAGAGATAAATTTATAGAGATAGAAATGTTGAACTAACAGAAATATGTAGATCATTAATGTACCACTAAAATCACAGTTGAAAAGATTTAAAAAATAGATCCTTAATAAGAATAAATTACTTTGATACTAAATGTTGGTTGGAGTAGATTACTCAAGAGGGGGTAAATTGAGTATCTATAGAAATATATATTAAAAATTATTCCACAATAAATATTAATATTGGAATTTTAATCAAGGTAATAAGGTTGTATAGCTTGACAGTTCAATTATCTTCTCATAAGATTGATTAATTCACAGTAATATCAGTGTGGGTTACTGATACAACCTTTAAAGACATTATATTAAGGAAAAGTAGTTATAACATTTATCCAATACTAAATTTAAAAGAAAAATTTTGTTTTCTGAAATATAATTTAATGTATAGAAAAACTAAATCAACACACATAGTGGGTAAAACATGTGGTTCTGTCTCAAGCCGAGACAAAATCCATTCCACTTGGTGATCAACTTCCACGAAGAAATCTATATAGATATGAGATTGAACCACACCCTAGATAGAGGTAAACAATAGTACAAAAGACTATCCATGTCACATGACCTCTCCCACTATTCATCATATATATAAAATACCAGGTCACACAAGGACCTCTTTCAAAGTTATATGTGGGAGTAAACTGATGTAAGAAGATGTGAGGGGAAGTATATTTATTATCCTTCAGTTTAATACATGAGACAACTTTTGTTTTAATACAGACACACACACACTTCCCAAAAGGATAAAATTGTACACAATAGAGTAAAGATGATGAGAATGTGATAAAAGTGATCTGATTTTTATTTTATGTAACTCTTGGCTTGTAAGATGAAGCAAATGAAAGTGTAGAGTCCTCATGAGAAAAACAATTTATGACATATCTGGTACTATGGTTTCCAGTTCGATGGTGTATGATATGTATCTTATGTTCTACTTTGAGTTGGTACTATAAAGATGTTTTAGGCTCTTATATGTGGTAGTTCTACCTTCGGTAATTGATAATGATTCATGTGTTCTTTAGTTATTTTTTTGATTCATGCATTAGTTATATTTTACAAATTCTTGTTCCTTTTATTGTTTCCCCAGTGCCACGCTTTCCTTTTTGTTACCAGGTGCATGTGTTGGAACCGAAAATATACATATATTATGCACCTCATACCTCGTACTGTCATGTTACCTGTATACAAAGAAACATTAATTATATCATTTCCTTCAAATGACTCAAATATGACTGGTAGAAATTAAATTGAAAACAAAAAAGAGATTAAAGAAAGATGTCACAATTTGTTTTGAAACAATGTCACTTAGAAACGGTGTAACCGGAAAACAATGTATTCTTTTTTTGTCTGTGAGAAGTGAGATAATAATGATTCCACAACAACATTGAGATCAGGAACTGGTAGCATATATTCATTGTCAGGATCACAATGTCTTAGTACCGGTGTCTTTTCCTTTGTTAAAATCAGGAACAATGTTATTGTGATGGTAGTAAGGAACCGGTGTCACAGACTCTATGAGATCTAAGTACTGGTTACAGTGTCTGGGTTTATGGTGTCATATATTATGGTGTAAGGGTTTACAGTTTCAGGGATTACAGTTTTTGGATTTATAGTTTTTGGGATTATGCCAAATATCCAAAACTAGTGGCAGGCATACGGTTTCGTAGACTTATCCAAATATCAATAATGTTTTCTTAGGAAATTAAATTCATTGAATGAATTAGACTTAAGCTATAATATAATAAAACATTATAAAACAAAATTAAACATATTTTACATTATTAAATTATTATTCAGTGATGATTTATGTGAATCAGGAGCTTGAGAAAGCGTATTTAAATCACAGGGAAACCAACCATCTCTATAAATGATTTCAGATAGATTAAAAAAATGTGAACATGATTTCTGGCCATTAAAAAATGACTAAAACAAGAGGAGAGTAACATTTAGGACTACAAATTCCATTTAGAATAAAATTGATCATCTAGATCCGTTATCATTATTTGAACCTAAGAATACTGAAGAGCCTTTAGGTTATGAGGATTTTATTAAATTAATGCAAAATGAGATCAATGAATTTCAGAGGAACAATGTATAAACTTTATTTGAATTCCTTTTAGAGACTTCTATAATTAGATTAAAATGGGTTTTACAGAATAAATGTTATGAGAATGGACTAATTATGGAAAAAAGTAGGACTTGATTCTAAGGGTTATAACCAATAAGAAGGTATATATTAAGAAGAAACTCATGCATCGTCAGCGAGAATTGAAGCTATACAAATACTTATAGACATTGTATCATTATTTAACTTCAAAAAAATTCAAATGGATGTAAAGTATACTTGTGTTAATGGATATGTTATGTTGAAAAACATCCTAGTATTGAAAATAAAAATCATCCTAAATATGTTTATAAACATTCCAAATATTTATATTGACTTAAACAATCCATTAGAGCTTTGTATGTTAAGTTAACATATTTTTTAAAATAAATTGGTTAATGGAGATTCTGATCTAAAAAAATTATAAATTAAGTTAATAATAATTTTATGAATGTACAAATTTATATTTATGACATTATATTTAGATAAACTCAATAATTTTGAAATGATTCCATTTAAAATTTTATGAAATATGAGTTCGAAATAAGTTTGATGCGTGAGTTAACATATTTTCATGGTTTTAAATTTTCAAAAAACCCATAAAGAAGTTTTATATCTAAAAATTAAGTATATTAAATATATTTTTAAAAAAAGTTTATATGAAAATACAAAAATTATTTTTATACCATTAGTATATAAAATAATTTATATCATTATTAGAATTGGAAACCATTTTATCAAAATATTTTTAGAGGTATGATAATAAATTTACTTTACTTAACAATCAGTCTTCTATATTTCACGATTGATGTATGTTTATGTGTTAGATATTAGGAAAATACAAATTAATCCCATTTAATAGATGTAAAATTACTTTTTTGTTATGTTAATGGAACTATGGATTTATGACTTTTTTATCCTTTTGTAAATGTTTCTTCAATTCAAATGTTTCTCTGATATTAACACTGGTGGTTGTAGAATGGGTAAGAAAAGAAAATAAAAAGACGTTCATTAATTAATAGATTAATTAATGTATTGGTATTGTAATAAACAACAATTAGTAGAACTTCCCATGTTCGAAGCTAAGTATGGGGAAGATTGAAGAGGGTGTGCTCAAGGGTTGTGGATTCCACATGCACTCACTATGGAATGAGTTTTACTAAAAATGAAATAATTTTTTACAAAAAAAGTTCTTTTTTATGTAAAAACCCATCACATAATTCTCATGATAATAACATAGATATAATACAAAATTTCTTTCGGGATCACACACTAAAATGAGGTATAATTTTACAATTCATTAGAACACTAGAACAACATGATGATATTTTCACGAAACCACTTTATTCTAATATATTTTAATATATTAAACAGAATCTTGAATGATCAACATAAATTAGTCATTTATTTATATCTTTTTTACCCTTATCCTTACTTTATGTTACTCTATTTCCTAGGGGGTGTACATATGATAAATGTGTTTCAAAACATTTAAGTTCCACTTAAAAAATTTATTATTCTTAATTTTCATAATTATTTTTTCATAATGAGTTTTCTAGACTAAAATTCGTTTTATAAAATTCATCGATTCAAAATTTATAAATTGTTTATCATATAAAGAAAATTTTATAAAAATTTCAGACTCAATGTTTTTCAATAACATTTTCAGTTTCAAAAATTTCATAATCATGTTATATCATTATCAGTTTTTTACTTATAAAACTATAGAATCTAGGTTTCCATGGAAAATAATTCTAAAAATTTTATGTCTGAAGGAATATATCATAATTTTTTTATTGAAACTATCATTTTTGGTGATTATTTTAAAACTATCTTAATATTCTTAGTTTACAAAAACAATGAAGAATAAAATTTCATACAGATAAAACTCTACACTCCAAAAGGCACACACACACACACACACACACATATATATATTTGTTTTTACACAATCTCATTAAAATTTGTTTCTTTCTACTCTTTATGTTTTATATTTTTTTTCAATTATTAAAAATATATTTTATTAACCATATTCATCCGCAATCTGATAATATTTTTTAAAACCTTGAGGGTTTAAACTAATTTTAAAAGCATTATTTAGATGTTATTCAATCTTCAGATGAAAATGGGATAAATATCAATAGTAGATTGAATTACGTAAGATGGATCATCAAATTTATTCCTTTTTATGGGGACACTCTTTTTTTCCCACATCGGTTGTTTACTGTTTCTTCTCTCCTGTTGTTTCACCCATTATGGATCCCAGTCCAAAAAGATTTTTGACTCACTAGATTCATTCATAATATGATGGAGACAAAATAAAATTTTTCAAAGTAATATATTTTCATAGAAATGTTATTTGAGATTTATTTATTTGATAAATTTGATTTAACACTAAAAATGACAATTTCTTTTCATGGATGGAATTCCTTTTTCATTAAGAAACCTGATTAAGATTTTGACTTATTTTATCATGATATAGCACATGAGTTTTACACCACCTTTCTCTTCGTAATATAATATGAAATAGAACATATTTCTTTTTCAATTAGTGGTAATAGATATAAAATTTCTTATAAAAATCTTGTGGATTTTTTAGGATTTCCAATAGATGGTGAAGCTTATTTTCCTCACATATGTTTTCATTTAGTCTTGGTTCATTTAAGAATACTAAATCCAGAGATTTATTATATTTAGAGTCTAATAAAAAATTGAAAGTATCTCATCTCACCTAGATAGTAATGTGATTTTCAAATTGATGTATATATATTCTTATTACCCTGAAAAGCAGTCTGAGATATGTTGAAGATACAATATATTGTTTTATTGGATTTCATGGTCAAAATGAGAAAATCCGATCTTATCACTATTTTTACTTCTCACTGTGGAAAACATCAAAAAACTAAATTAAACCCATGATTTTTATTTTTATATCTTTTATAATCAAATTGGGAGTAATATGTGTGAAATATTTTAAAGTGTCCAACAATTCACCTCTGATGGGAGAGAAAATTTATTTTATAAGTGATGATATGATGATTGGGATGAGATTTGTTTTTGATAAATAATCCCAACATATTTTTGAAAAGGTTAACAGAGCTACATTAGAAGAATATAAATCAAATAATTAAGTGAATATTGATGAGAAAAAGAAGAGGAAGGTTGAGTGATCTCCCCCAATGAAACAAAATATTAAAAATAATATTTCAGATGATGTTTTTTAACGTTGGATAAAAAATAAATATGATAAGAAACTTAGGGATACTGAAATCATAATTCACCCAACAAATGATAAGTCCTTAATGATTTGTGTAACCGAAACTCTTGAAGAAGAGGCCATGAATGAGAAGAAAAATAAAAAAGTTGACAGCTGATCATCACTCTGGGAAATTTTCTAAAAGGATTAGATAGGGTATTTAAGAATGTTATTTTATTGACTTGTCATACTGATCAAGTGAACTTTGAAGCATGGTTAGTCTTTGAATAAATTGATGTTATATAGGATGGAGTTCCTTCTTTTGAAGAAAATTGAAAAAAAAGTTATTCAGCATGAATCAATCCTAATTATTGAAGATAGTCAATCAAAACCAAAACAATGGGGAAAAGAAACTATAAGAATTACCAGAAAAATGAATATGTGATTAAAACTTAAGTGAATAAATAAGTTGATTTAAATGGAAAGGAAGAAAAATAATTTAATTTGAATGTAAAATATAGAGATGAATATGATGAGGTTAAAATAGAAGTTGAATAATATTTGATGAAAAAGAAGATGATATGGATGAAAATTAAGAGGCAAATGTCTATGAAGAAACCAAAACTGATAAGAAATCATCAGCTTCATCATCATCATTATCATCATTGTACTTTTCTTTTAAGTATGATAAAGATTAAATGTCATAAAGTTATGACGAAGAAGGATCGTCATTAGAAGAAGTTGAATCCTCAAAAATAAATATATCAAAATTCAAACACCAAATCTTTAAATAAACATAATAACAATGAATAAATAAGCATCATGGATATTTATGATGATTTTTTTTTCTCTAAGAAAGGTGAGAAAGATGTTTATAATAAATACAATGGAAAATTAAAAGAATTTTAAATCGGAAGAATATGAAAAAAAAACTCCCTTGGATGATCCAGATCAATTGAATTTGGAAAAAATTATTGACTAGAAAGGTTTTGATTGTATTGTTCGTCTTTTGAGTAGAATGAAGGTATTAATTCCTTAATTTTACGGACTGTATGCAAGGGGAAAACTGATTGGGGATAGTCTATGTGTGAAAGTGAAGTCAATTAATCTTTCAACAGAATCAATGAATCATATTGAGAATTAGTTTCATACCCTTTAATAAAGATCTCATAATAATAAGATATATTGTACTCAAATGATTTAGTGGAATCACCAATTTGATTCTGATATCAAGATTCATGATGAATAGTTTGATGAAGTAAGGAATTTGATTATATAATCGTCATGATCTTTTAATCAATTACCAAAATATATGAAAGACCATTTTTTGGAAGAGTTTCTAGTTAAAATCGATGAATGAAATCAAGATCATAATGACATAAAAAATAATATCATATATTAAGAGATTTAAATTTTAGGAATATGACCATGAAAAATTGATCTCATCATCTTGAGAGATTAAAAAAATATCATTCTATGAATGTATGAACTCAATAGAAAAGGATAGTGAAGCTTGAGAAGATGATGAATTTTGTAAAAAAAATAAAGAATAAAGAATAATTTTTTTGAACTTTCATTGTACTTGTTATGTTTAAATTTGAAAGTTTTTTTATGAATGAATTACATTCTCATACAAATTCTCTTTTTTGAATGTTTTCTACTTCTAATTAGTTTAATGGTTTATCATTTTCTTGTGGATGATTAGTTAATTTATTGTATTACTTCATATATGTTTTATTTTTTAATATTTTAGGAAACATCAGATCCTTCCCCATTATTTTTTGGAAAATAATCAAGGGGGAGATTTTTATACTAATGGGGAGAATTTATTCAATGCGGAGAAAGTTTTATCAAATTGAGATTTTATATAAAAGGAGGAGAATATTTGATAAGTTGAGAATACAATTCTTGGCAGATGATATAATCCTAAGGGTGAGATTTTTGTATTCACAATTATACTCAAATGAGTTATAAACTTAAGGGGTAAAGAGTAATGTCTAAATTCTGAATATAATTTACATAAATGATCATGGATTGTTAGTTTTTCAATGTTATTTTTTTCATTTATGTTTTCAGGACTGTGCATTTTACAAAGGGGGTAAGAAGTTATACTATTTACTTTTACAAACCATTAGTATCAGAAATCACAACCACTTTCTTAAGAAGATATTACTAAATTTTTATGTCTAATGTGTTTTAGAATATTTTTGTAGAAAAAATTATATTTTATCATAGTTAGAATTATTTATAATGTATTCAAAAATAGAAAATTACATTCTTCATTAATATTACCCTAATGAGTATGTGTATGATAAATCATTATCCCCTTTATCAGACCAAATTTCTAACTTGAAAACTGTCTATCATAATCACAAAATTCTTGGCATCATACTGATAGTGTAATCGATAAAAATCATATTGATACTGATAAAGGATATCATAATGACAATCGTAAGGAATTCCATCAGAATGACACATGTTTATAATTTGATTACGATGTAAATGTTTCTAATGTAAGGAAAAAGTTTAAAAATATCATTGTGTCAACCAATACGATGTCGGAATATCAGTTTCAAAATAACCATTAAGTACCAGGTGAGAGAGGTTGATGTAACTAACTTGGAGAATATGACTATTGGAATGATGCCTATAAATACCAGTTTGTTTAACGATTTTAGAGAAGATTAATTTTTCATTTTATATTTTTTATTGATCTATGATTATTTATTAGTGTGAGAATATTTTCATAGTACTTCTTATTGTTTAGATTTTTTTAGTTACAAGGAACATTTTCATTTTAATCTGTATTTTTGACTCTGATATAATCAGATCACTGACTCATTTTGATTTTGTAAGTTTCTTAATCAGACTATATTTGATTCAGATAACTATACTTAAATGGAATTTAGGTTAATTCGATAAAACCTCTTAAACTATGTTTTTATATTATAATTCATCCAAATTGTAAGTATTTACTTTTTCATAGAATTCTTATAATCCTAATCAGTAATATAGATATACTAATCAAACCAAAAATAATACAAACTTACAGATGTCCTGGTTTGATGGATATTAATAATAATATGGATCGTGGTTGATTTAATTGGTATAATCCCTATAATATATATTCATTACATAAATAGTAAAAATATTGAAAATGTTGTATGAAATCATAATTATTCATAACACCACAGATAAAGGAATAAATGAAAACATTTGTAATTAAACATCTATATACGTGGTTAAAATTTTCAATCTTACAAAGAAAATTGATATAGACATTGAAATATAGCCCAAAGGGCCGTAACAAAATGGTCGAAATGATATTTTTTGATTGATAACAACTAAAACCAAGACTTGATGAAAAGTGTATGTCAGCTATCAAACATTTTAGGAAACAATTAAATAGGATTATTTCTCATTGGACTGCATTGATTAAATTTTCAAATATTTTGTTGGAATACATTATTTGTGTGTTCTATAGGGAGAATATAGTTATAAAAAATCATGGGCATTCAAGAAGGATAAAAAAAGATCATTTCCATCGATTTATTTGATACATTATCTTAAAAATGAATTCGTTCTATAATTTTCAGTACATTAACCATATTTTACTGTTCCTATTAGAAATATTCCATGTTATGATTGAATAGTTAATGGAACAATTAATTATTGAAATCTTTAAATATTTAAACATATTTTTTTAATATATTAAATATTCCTATATTGGTTTGAAAATATGTGAAATATTTATCATTTGATATTGGGAAAGTATAAATTCATGGTACAATATGGGATAATATTTATAACAACCCTGGTAATTATAGAATAATAAAATTTCATGTCTATTAAATATTTATGAATAAAATATTAATTTTATGTAAAATAGTATTCCAGTACGATAGTGTACCCAACAAACCACAACAATATTTTCCAAAATCTTATGTTTCACACAACACTGAGCTATACCAAAAAAGAAAACAATAATAGTATTATTATTTTAAAGTGTAGTTAACACCTAGTAGTTTTATTATAGAGAATGAAAAAATTAACCAAAATATTATAAAAAAAGTTTTTTAAATTTTTTAACATTTATCCAATAAATTAAAGTGGCTTAAAATGATAATAAATACAATTTTAAGCATAGAATACTCTAATAGTTTCAAAAGGTCGGTTTACCACCTATTGATGGTGAAATATTTTTAAATCTATTTTTTCACATTTATACGATCTATTTGACAATATAAACGTTTTTTTTTTGAATTGGGACATCAAAATTTACTTTGGTTTAATTTTTCCATTTTTATGATAAAATTTATTTTTTAATGAATATTGAAACATGCTGCATTTTAATCCTAAACTACCTTTTAATATAATTTATTTATATAGATAGATTATAATTTTTATTGGTTTAAATGTGTTATTGAATTATATTCTTTTAATTTAATCTAATGTTGGTTATTTTATGTAATTTCCTTATTAAATCGGACACAACCACATGTCAATCTTTTGATAGTTTATACTTCTTAAAAACACGCTTTCTGGTGACAATGAGAATAAATATTAACATAATTACTACAATTTTTGTGTTTTGAATTTATAAAAATTCATTCCATATTTCGAATCAGAAGGTCCATATTTTTAAAATATACACATTTGTTTTGACATTATGGATAGTAATTTTAGTGATTATTTTTAATTACCACAGTTAAATAGTAAATTATGTAAATAATGGTAGAATAATATGATAATAATATAAAACTACCCTAACACGTGTCCAAATATTATTGGATGAGTGATGGGTGACCAAAAATTTAATTAGGCCTAACTTTTAAAATTTGGGAAGAAATTGGGTGTGATAATGTCATGTTATATTAATTATTTTAAAGTAAAGAGAAATATAACTTAAAAATGTATCTTTTTTCTAATACGATTTTAAGGTGGGGATATATAATCGATCTCTTTAACAATAAATATTTATCATAAATATAAAAATATTTCCTACATCATGTTATTTCATTTTATAATTTTTTTTTAAATTAATCAAATAGATTTTTATGACCTAATGATGAAGAAATGATTATCATATTGATGAATTATTCAAATAAATGATATTATAAACATTAAATAAAATTTAATTTGAAGATTTGGATGCCATAAAATCATTTTAAAGATTATTATTACATTTTATATTTGAGTAAATGTAGTTTTTTCGAATAAATCATGTTGTTACGAATTAAACAAAAATAAATTACTAAATAGTGTTAAAATTGACATAAATGAGGTTTTAAAACAAATCATATTTTATTAAATGATATAATAATAATAATATAATATTTTTTCAACTGACAAATATAGAATTAAAAATATCATTAATGATCCACATGAGGTTCTCTTATAATTTTATACTAAGTATATTAACGATATGGTGTAAAAATACAAGAAGACATTGTAAGAGTTATTTTTTTTAAGTATCAAAGAAAAAGGATAATGTTACATTTGTGACCTAAAAATTTCTAAAACCTATTTTTTGAGAGGATTTCGACCCATAATCAACTTATCATTATAATATATCACTTTTTATATATTATTATTATAAAATAAATTTATAATAAAATAATAATTCAGGACTTTCCTAAAGTGCTCCTCCTCCCTCTTATAAAAGGTCACTACCTCTACCCACATACTCACATCACTGAAGCCCCTTGGATATTCCAAATTCATTAAAATAAGCTCCCAACATCCATACTTTACTCCTAGAATCCTTATGATGGGAACAATTCTATTCATGAAATCCTTTTGGATCAAATCAAAAAGAGTTACCCGATTTAGAGGTAACTTTTTCTCTTAAGTTCCATTCTATTATTTTCCTTCTCCAACCAACAAAAATATATTTATATGATAACTATATAACTAAAACATTTTCCTCATTATACTATGATGTTTTTATGAAAGGGGTTGAGTTAAATGTTACACACACCTCCATCTAATAGTTATAAAACATTCTATTTCTGTTTATGGTAAACTATTACCTCATGAAAGAGTGATTATTCAATTTTCTTATAACACCTATCATGGTGGACATTATAGTTGAACATTATTTAGATATGATATGTATTATATTTATATTGTCTATATGCTTCGGTAATTTTTTTTCAACAAACCTTTATACTTTCCATTATGTGTACATACGATGATTTCATTTGAGGAAGTGTGGACTAACACCCCCTCAAAGTGATATGATTCATTCATTCCATACATGGAATGTAAAAAATATATAATTAAATAAATTATGTAACATATATAACACATATATTATAATGTAATTATAATATATCTATGTATAATTGAATTTTCATTCCTTTAATAAGATAATGAAATGACAGTAGCGTTCATGCGTTTATACAACCTATCATCTCCAAGAACAGTTCATTTAAATTCTTATCTACAAATATTAAGGATTATAATAAATAATATTAAACTGATTTTATATGATATTTAAATATTGATACTATTTTAGATATAAATTAATTTCAACCACATGAAAAAATTGTAATTATAACAAGTTCATTTTTAACTAATGTATCAAACATCGACAAAACATATAATATGAACTCAAATAAAAAACTAATTGATTTAAAATGGTAATAAGTAATATAAAATGAATAAAAAACTTAAAATAGGTTCTGAATAATGTAAAATAAACCTTAGTATTTTATTTAGTTATATAAATAACAAACAATACAAGTCAAGATCGAGGTAATGGAAATCTAAACTCAATATCATTTCATTGAGTTAAACATTAATTTCATTAGTTTATTTTCATTAATATATGTGAATGACCTATGATTGTTTTATAATGAATATAAATATATATTTGGTTTAAATATATTATTCACACATAATTGTGATATTGATTTATCCATAATCTAATGATAATATCTTTGTAAGGGACTTTGTCCCAATCTCCATTCATCGAGAAATTTTTTGATTTATACACAACCTTATTTTATACGGTGTATAATAAAACACTTTTTATTGTGAACTTATTCAATTTATTTGAAAATTAATATTTCTATAATAATCATTTTTCTTTAAAAAACGACAAAAGTAATGTTTTTAACGTATGCAGCAAGAACGAATTCTCCGCTGACGCAACAATTATTTAATATGTGGCTTACTCTAAAATATGTAATGTTTCTAAAATAAATTTAAATACCATATTCCATTTTAGGTATTTTTTTAATGAAAATTGTTTTTAGAATTAAATTTTTATATTAATATCTTTAAATGATATCTTATGATTTCCATGTGTAAATGTTATTTTTTCCATTATGCTTAGTTTATGTGTTTTGATTATGTTATTGTTCTTAGTCGTTTTTTACGTATATGGGTGGATCCATGATAAATCTATAGTGGGTGAGCCCATGATAGCTCTCTAATTCATTGGGTAACTTGTTGGATGTTAATGTTACGGTTTCTCCTAATAGAATTAGGGAATATACTATGATGTGTATTCCAAACGTAACCATGAAGGTTACTCCCTATGTAGCTATGAAATCTACAATGTAAATATGATATAGATTCCATAAGTTACCTTCATGTTTTATGATTTTTATCATTTTTTTAGGAATATTGTGATCACATGAGGTGATTTAAATAGTTTATGATTTATGGGTGAAAATAATGATTTTTTGAAAATGTTTTCATAAATTTTAAAATTTTAATGGACTAACAGTTTTATTCCTTATTTTATATTCCTTAATGAGATATTTTATAATCATCCCATGTTTTTGAAATTTCTTCTCTATCATATAAGGATGGGTAAGTGAGAGGAATAATTAAAGAATATTTTTATCTGTAAAAAGAAATCATGTTTTCTTTCAAGGGTTTACTTTTGTCAACAAAGTGGATACTGAGTGTAACTGTCAATGTGTAATGTCTGGGACTATTATGTAATAGTTATGGCCCAATTACCTAAAATTATAATCCATAAAAGATCCTAAATTTTAATTATTTAATTAACTAAATATTATACAATGATCAAGGCTGGGGCTTTATATTTGGTATCAAAGGTTGGTTTAGACAACTTTAAGGATTATGAGTTTTAGATAAACATATGGTAACATTATATGTCTATTCTTGTGGTTACATTTGTTCTATAACTTTTTTATATCAAGGAATGTCCTTTAAATATGGATGGACGTGGATCATAAACATCCTTCATATCTCTTCCTGTTGTGTTGCATTCAATATTTATTGCAAAGTCATGTCCGAATGATTTAGAAACATTTTTTCACATACAAATCACTTGTAAGAAGTTGTTTGAGGGATAAAACACCTCCACTATACCATGATATCATCATTTATTAGGGTTTTTCTTTGATCAAATCTTTTCTTCGCAATATTATCATATTTTATAAAAGGTAAATATTGCCATGGTGTTTTCAGATATTTTAGCTTATCACATAATTTTAAAGCATACTAGAATTTTGAAAAAGGTGTTAAAGAAGGAGACGCTTTTGTAGACTATTTATATTTTATTTTAAAATATAGTCTTTAATCACATACTTATGGTATTTTAAAATGACTATTAATTGAATGTTTCAACTTCAACTTTGTAAAAAAATTTAAAAATAAATTATTATCTAATGTTTTGAAATTATATGTAATATTAGATTATTCTGAAAAACTATTTTTATGTGAAACCCCATATGACCCAAGTTGTTCAAGGTCTATTTGTAAAAAGGATGTAAGTGATTTTAAATAATCTCTAAATCATTATTGGAATTCATGGACCTTCTATCTACATAAACAGAATAATGATGAAACTAGTGGGACACCATGATCAAGGTATGATTTTCATTCTTTTGGGAAGAGTTTTTTTAAATAATATGGTTGTTAAATAATAAAATTTCAATATATATAAGATTTCATGAATAATAATGATGATGTCTTTATGATTTAGGATTTAAATAAGTGGTATAAGACAACATTTGGGGTTAGAAAACGTATAGTAAATTTTGAGTTTTATAAAAAGGGACAACCCTTGAGATGGGTGACCACCTGTTGCATCCAACAAGGTCATGTGAATAGAACTCAAAACCAATTCTTGATATAGGTCCATTACGTACCACTGGCCTATGTGAAGTCACTTGTTAGTAAGAATTTTTTTAGTTAAAATTTTTTATGGAATATGAAGAAGATGATGTTGGGAACATATGTTTTATCAAATTGATATCCTTGTTATAGGAAAATGATTTGGGGATTAAGTATAAATTTTATTTTGAATGATATTCACAATTTTGGGAACCCTATATGCATAAGGTAAATAGAAGATATATATTTTTGAGTTGTAATGGTTGAATTATATTTTACGACAATCTATTCTTTTATTCTGGAGTTATAGTGATTTAGGATATTTATGGAATTGATTATCCTAACATGGAGAATAAAGGATTGAGGTAATTATTTTTTTGTGTGAGATTCTAAGAGTGACCGATTTTATTTGGATATTAATGTCATTTTTTAATAATATAATCGTTTTTTCATTTAATATAATTATCATACATTTTACTAACTATTTCTGGTTATGTTAATATATAAATACATGACAGAAAGATATATAACCTTTAGTGGATTGTGTTATTCTCTAGATGTTTATTATAGTTCTTCAGGTGTGAAAAATTTATCTTAAATACTCATCACTTTGAGAAAAATATGAGTTTGTGGTGGAAATTGATTATGGTATGCAACTCTAATTTCCATGTATGTATGTTAACTTATGTTGTTAGTCTAAGAAGTAAATGAATTCATCAAAATGATCTTAATACAAAAATGTTGTGCATTTACCCTTTTCACAGGCCTTTTCACCCATCACATTTTTTAGTTTTTGTGATGTATAAACTTTCTAATGATTATGTTATCTATCACTCTCTATTAGTCTTCATGTGTTAGATTTAACATTCATGTCCATGTTTTCCTATATAGAAACATTATATGAGTTATCTCAAGTGACCATGGTACTTCACTTTCTTTCTTTTATAGTAAAATTTTTATTTACTCTTTTATTATTTTATATTTCAATGATGTATTTTTTGAAAAGTTAATCCTTAGTTACCGATCCCAAATTTCAAATTTTGAGGAAAATTTTACAAAATGTGGGAAGAATTTAACTTACTAGGTAATTATAAAATAACACCTTTTAATCTCTATTAAATATTTATTAATAAGATATTCATTTTATGTCAAAGGGGATACCTTGTATGATACCATACTTGACACGCAACAACCTATTTCTCTAAAAAATTAATTTCACACAGCACATAATTGTACCAAAAATTAATACAAATATAATATTATTATTTTCAATGGTTGTTAACAACTATCCATTATATTGGATATAGTGAACATAACTAACTAAAATATGTTTAAAAGTTTTTTAAATGTTTTTACATTTATCGAATAAATTTTACATGCTTAAAATTAGAATTAATCCAATTTTATGTTTAAAATACTAGAATGTTTCTTAAATGTAGTTTTACCACCTTTTGAAAGAGAAAACTTCTAAAATTTAGTTTTATTCACTATTATATGATAAATTTGATAATTTAAAATTCTTATTTAGAATAGGGAAATCAATATTTACTTTGTTTTAATTTTGATATTTTTATGATATAATTAATTTTTAATTAATATTGAAAAATAAAACATTTTAAATCCAAACTACCTTTTAGTATCTTGTACTTATATAGTTAGATTTTGTATTTAGTTTTTTTAAAATTTTAATTCGATTATTTTTTTATCATTTAATCCAATTTTGGTCATTTTAAGTAATTTCACCTTTAAATAGGACATAAACACATGTCAATATTTTGATAGTTTTTTACTTATTAAAAACCCGCTTTCTAGTTTTGACAACAAGAATTAATATTAAATTAATTACTAAAATTTATGTGTTTTGAATTTGGAAAATTGGATATCGTATTTGGAATTAGAAGGTACAAATTTTTTAAATAGGTACCTTTTATGTTTTGACATTTTGAATTGTAACATCAAGAATTATTTTAAATTACCAAGGTTAAAGGGTAAATTTGGTAAATAATAGTAAAAAAATATTATAATAATATAAAACTACCATAAAATATTTCATAATATTATTTTATGAGTCATGGGAGACCAAATGTATCTTTATTCTAAACAATTTCATTTGGGAACCACTTGGGTGTGATAAGGCTGTGTTATAATAACTAATTTAAATTAAAGAGAAATATAACATAAATATGTATCTTTTTACTAAATAAATCTTTTGGTGGGGCTATATAATCGATATTTTTAACTGTAAATAATAATGGAAAATCTAAAAATATTTCCTATATTAAAGTAATTTATTTATAATTTTTTTACATTAAATAAATAAATATTTTTATGACATAATGATGATAAGGTGATTACATTATTAATGAATGATTCTAATAAATGATATTATAAATATTAAAATAAATGTAATTTAAAAAAATTTATTACATAAAAGAATTTTATATATTATTATGACATGTTATATTATAGATAATATTGTTTTCTGGATGAATAAAGTTCTTATGACTAAAAAAATCAATTACTAAAAAGTGTCAAAATTTACATAAATGAGTTTTTAAGACTAATATTATTTTATTGAATGATACCAAAAAATAAGAATATAATATTATTAAAAAAATACTTAGATAGTGTTAAAGGTCTCATTAATTATCTTTGTGATCTTTTATTTTCATTCTATAGTGGCTATATTAACCATATAGTGTAAAAACATAAGAAGACGTGGTATGAGATAATTTATTTAACTAAGGGTTAAATCCAAAAGATGAGGTTACATTTGTGACATAAACTTGTCTAAATCATATTTTTTGATATTCCTATGACCCATTCACATCTTATCTTCTAAATAAATCACTTTGGAGGTACTGTTATTCGAAAATCAATTTATAATAAAATAATATTTCATGAGTTTCCTTAAGTGTCCCTCCTCCCTCTTAACAAAAGGCCACCAACTCAACCCACATAATCACACATCTCAAGCCCTTTGGATTATCATAATTCTACTCAATTAATCTCATAAAATATTACTATTTTACCTAAAATCCTTACCTTGTTCAGAACACAATTAAATAAAGAATTTCAGCTCAAATAAAAAAGTGTTTCCCAATTTTGAAGTAACATCTTCTCTTAAGCTCTTTTCATTTATTTTTTTTATCTAACCCCTAACCTCTAAATATTCCATTATTTTATAAAAATAATGTATCTTAAATATAAAATTATATTTTTCTTCTATGATTTTGAACTTCACATATACACACCTCAATCTAATGTATATATAACACATTGTTTCTGTGTATGGTGAACTACTGCCTCACGAAATGATGACTATTCAATTTTCTCATACAACCTCTCATGGTGTCCATTATGATAGAACTATATTTATATATTATATATATTATATTTATATCCTCTCTAAAATTCTATAATTTATATTTACAACATACCTTTATTCTTTCCAAAATGTGTAAATAAGATAATTTCATTGAAGGAAGTGTGGACTACCGCCCCTCAAAGTGATATAACTCATTCATTGTATACATGGAACATAAAGAGGATGGATTTAATGAACTTATGTAACATATATACCATATATATTATAATATAATTATAATATTCTTATGTATCATTTAGTTTTCATTCCTTTTATATGACAACGAAATGAAAGTAGCGTTCATGCATGCACGTACGACCTACTTTCTCCATAAACACTGCATTTTATTTTATATCTCCAAATATAATCGATTAATATAAATAAATATATATGGGGAATATATTATACTTCAATAATTAATAGTATTATAGAGATAATTCACTTTTTACCACATGGGAAATTTGTAATTATAAGAAGTTCATTTTTGACTAATGTATCGAACATCGACAAAACATTCTATATGAACTCAAATAATTAAATAATTTATATTACATGGTAATAAGTGAAATAAATTGAATAATAAACATGAAAGAGGTTATGAATAAATAACCAATTAATGTAATTTTATTATTAAATAATATATATAATGAATGAGAAATTTCAAACTCAAGGTATGGGAAATCTTAACTCAATCTCATTTCATTGAGTTAAATATCCATGTCATTCGTTTTTTCCAAGAATATGTGTGAATGACCTATGATTGTTTCAAACTGATTATAAACATATATTGGGTGTATTTATATTTTTTTACCTATAATTATGTCACTGATTTATCTTTAATCTTAGGATACAATCTCTGTAAGAGACATCGTCTCAATCTCCTTTAATTGAGGCATATTTTGATTTATACACAACCTTATTTTATACAGAGTACAATCAAACCATTTTTATTTTAAACATATTATACTATTTTGAAATAGAATCTTTCTATATAAAGTGCTTTACTTTACAACACATCAAAATTAATGTTTCTTTTCATATGCGGCGATAACAACGTCTCTACCGATGCAACCATTATTTGATATTTAGCTTTCTCTACAAGTCGTAAAGTTTTTAAAGTAAAACTAAATACCATATTATTTTTTTATATATATTGGTATTTTAAATGGTTTTTATAATGTATTTATTATATAAATATATTTAAATTACATCTTATTATCTCAATGTGTAAATGTTATTTTTCTTTTGTGTATGGTTTATGATGTATGATTATGTTATGGTTCTTGGGAATTCATTATGATTATTTGTGGTTCCATGATAAATCGAGAGTGGGTGAGTCTGTGATAGCACTCTAATGAATTGGGTAACATGATGGATGTAAACATTAAGGTTTCTCCAAAGAGATTTATGGAATATACTATGATTGGTTTTCAAAACATAACCATGATGGTAACTCCCTATGTAGCTATGAAAGATACAATGTAAGTATGATAAGGATGACACAAGATATCTTTATATTTTTTTTTTATTTCTATGTTTTTAGGAATCTTATTATTACATTATATAAGCTAAATAGTTTATGTTTTATCGGTGAAAAGTATGATTTTGTGAAAATATTTTCATTTGTTTTAAAATTTCATGGAATAACGGTTTTATTCCTTATTTTATATTCCATGCTGAGATTTTTATGCTCATGCAATGTATTTAGAATTTTTCTACATGGTATAAGTATGGGTAAGAGGAAGGAAAATTTTAAGAACAGTTTTATCAAGAAAAATAATAATGTTTTCTTTAAAGGGTTTCCTTTGGTAGAAAAAGTGGATACTAAGTGTAACTATTCACATGTAATGTATGGTACTATTATGTAATAGTTATGGCCTAATTCTCTAAAACACTAAACATGAAAATATCCTCAATGTGAATTCTTGACATAACTCAATATTACGTAAGGGTTACGGTTTGGTCCTTATAGTATTATTCTATAGTATCTCCAACAAACACATTAAGGTAAACTTAACCATGAATAATATAAACATTATTTAACCCCTTCCTATATCATATTATGCAATGAATTTTTTTTATGGAATAAAAATTCTCTCGTAACAACATTAATTATTTTTTATTATCTTCAACTCAGTGAACTTCCAAATTAAAAAATAAACCTCCTTATATTTTTTGATTAAATATAAGGAATATATCATATCACTTAGGTAAATATTTATATAATTTTTTTATTATTTCTCAATGTTAACATCATCTATTTGAATTGATTTGAGATGTAACTGAATGGGAAGTTAGTTTTACCATTAGGAAAAGAAAAAATTATATATTTTGGATGATTATTCGTTATATTTGAATATTGAATGATTTTCAACACAATTGAAAAATAACTAAAAAGAATTTCTAATGGTTGTGTTCACATTTGAAATATTTTGGACATAAATATTGTTCTAAAAATATATAGTATATAGTGGAGACACTAATTTTTGATCTCTAATGAGTTATAATGATTATATTCTATGATTTATTAGGAAAAATATATTATTCCAAAAAAATTAAATATAAAATAAAGATTAAAATGGTTTTGAGGATGTCTTAATTAATAACCTGAACTCTTATAAAAAAATTCCCTTTATGATTTAAATAAATTTCATATCATGTTTTATGGAAATATAAAACACATGAACTTATTTTCTTTTATTATATCCAATTGTATTTAAAATACCATGACGTATAATTACCATTGATAATATAGTCGTTGAGTAATGATTACATGATTAGTATAAATATATGTTTTTTTAAAAAATTGACCCATAAAAAGGAAGTGATGGTCTCAACTAGAAGATTCATACCCTATGAATCCCATTTATTGGATAATATGGGGGAGATAGAATCTATGGTATCTTTCCTTGACCAAGAACATTTTGAGATCCAATGACTTGAAATTGAGTTAAACTTTTTATGGGAGAAATTCACGCTCATTATGATCATGACCAAACACATGTATACTCAACCACCCCATAAATATCGCACAGTTACATACCTTATCCTTTTGGAAATTAAAATTTTATTTAAGTGATAGGTATTAACACCCTAGTAATATGATCATTTACATTTATTATAGAATAATGAATAAATTTTCCTTGCATTTTAGTTACATTATAAATGATTTTTATTTTGATACAATAAAAAAATTATATTTTTGTTTAATATTAAGATTAAATTAAGAAATTTATATTTTTTAATTACTGTAATTTTTTGAATAAAAATCATTTAAAAAATATTATTATTAAATAATTTTTAATAAATATAAATGATCGTATTATTTTTATGAAGTCAAATGTAGTTTTTATAAGGGTTTGAAAACTGTTATTGTCCAAAACCACCAGTATTTCTCAATAAAAGACTATTTTTATGTGAAAAATTATAATACATGAATTTAAAAAATTATTTACAAAGAATTAATATTTTCTATTGAATTATAATTTTGAAATTATCTAACAGTGAATTTTTCATAATTTTCTGAGATAGTCAAATTTTCAGGTAAAAATAAAATATGGTATAAAAATATGTTGTATATAATGACATCATAATGACCCGAAAGTGATGTAATAAATAATATAAATGGTATCCATGAACAAATAAAACATTTACCTTTAAAATAATGTTTTTATGTTTATTATAATAATTTTATAATTCCTTATTAATCATCCAAAACCATTAATATATTTTATGGTTTTAAACTCATTTATTTAAGAGCGTGACTCTCCTTCACATTAGAAAGGGGTATTATTTTATTAAGTTCAGACCTTGTAATTTTAATATAATTAAAACCACTCTAATTTAGTTAAATCCTTGCACAAAAAAGGATGTGAAATTTTGTGATTTTGGTTATTTTATTATATATAGGCCAAATACAATGTTTGAGAAATGATAACAAATTCCCCACTCATTTTCTTTATTAAACCACCCATGATCCAATTTATTTTCACTCAAAATACATGTATCATGTCGTTAATCTACCATCATCTTCTATATTCCTCCCAAGTCACCGGTCTCCTCTCAAGAAGCCCCTGCCAAGAATTTCGAGTCACACACTCAAGCAAGGGACCCTCACCATCTATTTTTATTCAAGTTTAATTATTATTCTATTCATTCTTTTTATAATTCCTATGGTTTAAATATTTATTTCCATTTCCCTATTACATACCATTTTATTTCAAAATTTTGGGATACCCCATTCACTCTCATTAACCCTCACAGACTATTATAAATAAACTTCCCCTAATGATTTAACTAAATTTATTATAATATAATATGGTCATCAAAACACATGAAATTGTTTTGTTTTATTATATACAATTTTATTTAAATATAGTTAATTATCATTACCATTGATAATATATCAATTTAATAGTTAACACATGTTTTTTTATAAATATTGGGTTCTGAAAAATCCAATTGACTGAGACAAAGGAAGTGATTGTCTCACCTGGTAGGATCATACCCTATTATTCCTATTTATGAGGGCTTTCATGGGAGATATTACTAATGTTATTTTCCATTATACAATACCAATATGAGATCTAATAACTTTGGCATGTTGGAAACCATTTTTGGCAGAATTTAAAGCTCACTGTGATCACAACCTAAACCATGTACATCGAACCAGCCCATGAAAGTCTCACAGTCGCACATCATACCCATAGGAAGTTCACTAGTATATTAAAGGGATGTGTATCAATACCCTATAAATATGATCATTTACATTATTTTTTATTGAATAATGAATATATTTTCATCCCATTATTTTTACATTATAAATGATTTTGATTTAGATACAGTAAAAAAATAATTGTTTTTTGGGTAATATTAAAATTTAATTAAGAAATTTATTTTGATTAATTAATTTATAATTGAAATAAAAAATATTTTTATAAAATAATCTTTATTAAATATAAACTATCACGATATTTTTATGAAGTGAAATGTAATTTTTATAACGGTTCGAAAACTTTTATTGTCAAAAAACCCAACATTTATCTGTAAATGTAAATTCTTATTTTTAAAGTGAAACTAAATATATAAAGAAATTTTTTTGGATAAAATAAATATCATTTTCTGAATTATGACATCAAAATTATACAATAGTGAATTTTTCGTAATTTTTTGAGATGGTGGATTTTTTTTGTAAAAATTAAATATGGTATAAATATATGGTGTATATGATGATATCAGACTGACTGAAATGTTATGTAATAAATATAATAAAATTTTATCCACTACCAAATATTCGTTTTTCCATTAATATAATGTGAGTTTATGTGTATTTTGTTAATTTTATAAGGCATTTATGAATCCTCCAAAATCATTAACATATTTTATGGATTTAGAATCATTTCATTAGAAGTGTGACTGACCTCCATACAAGAAAGGGAATTATTTAATTATGTTTTGACCATGGACTTATAAAATAATTAAAAACACTACCATATGGAAGAAACCATAGGAAAAATACATGTGTTGGTTTTAGTTTTTGGTTATGTTATTATATACAGACCCAAACCTAAGATTGAGAAATGATAAAGAATTCCTCACTCTTATCCAATATAAACCAACCAAAGATCACATTTCTACTCACTCAAAATATTTGGATAATGAAATGAATACCCCCATTTATATTCCTCTAATGGTTTACAATTGTCTTCAGAATTCCCTCCAATGAATTTGGATTCCCACACTCAAGTAATTGATTCTCACGTTATCATATTTATTAATGTTTCTTGTTATATTAAGCAATTTATATCCAACTATTAATTCTGGTATATTACATTCCAAATATCTATTACTGTCCATTTTATTTCCAAATTATTTGAGACCTATTTTGATCTAATCAATCAATTTTATGAATTTTTTAGTGATGCCATTATGCTGCCAAAATTTAATTGTGATTTTCCATTCCAAATCAATTGTGTATTGAATACCATACCTATTTAATATCAAGTGTATTCAAATTTATAAACTTATAATTATTTGACATGGTACTTTAATTTATTTATTCAATACACCTTGATCGTTGAAAAATATATTATGATGAATGAAGCCATTTGGTAAGATCTATGTGGAAATGTTAAGCATGAGAATTAAATGAAAGTGACAGGTGCACCGAAAATTATATAATGCTCCAATGCATTGGGTAATGTTTTGTATCATGATACTTCCTATTGCTACAGGTAGTGAACCTAATTATTTTATGGGTCTTTTTCCATCATTAGTTTTTGTAATTTATCCTTTTCTTTGTTTATGATGTAGTATTTTAAGTTGATGGCACATTTCCCATGTGGCCTTTATGATTAGCATGCCATATCATGTCTCATTATTCATGTTTATGATCCTAACCCTTTTAAGACCCATTGATATCCATAGTTTATAACATATATTTTTTCATGACATGCATATTCCCTTACTAGAATTTATATCTCACCCATTTCTTGTGTATGTCCCAAGGTTTTTCATGCAGTTTTATATACGACAATATTAAGGCAGTTTCCAAAGCAATATGATGTTATTTATATATTATGTAGTTATATAATTTACTTAATTCCAAAAGACACTAGAATTATCGATCATTTGGGTTGAAATATGTGCACCTTTTGTAATAAATAATTTATTAATGTGTAATAATGAGAAGTGTTGTCATTGTTGGTATTAAAGTAAAAGTTTAGTTATTTTGGGGATTAAGATTTGTAAAATCTTGAAAAAACTACAGGGATAAGAATATGTGTATGAAGATACCCCAAAATTTTGGTAATTTTAGATTAATATGTTTATCCATAAAATATTTTCATGTATTGATAATTCATGTAGATGTTAATCTAGACCATATTTAAATAGTTTTAAAACATGAAAACACTGCACTTAGCTATACTTGACTTGAAATTGGTGAACAAAAATGGTCTTTACTGCACACCTAGTTTGACACTCCCATGGGATATTCTTTTTTAATTTATAATCTCATTGCAAACTGTTAGTAGGGTAAAAATTTCCCATAGGAATATATGTTAGGAAATTTATCATTGATAAAATAGATTGTATCCTATAAATTCATAAGTTGAGAAATAAATGTAATTTATATGTTATACCATTAATGTCATTAGACCCCCCTTTAATTGTTTTAAAATACACATCCTTGATTTTCCCTTCATTTTGGATAATGGAAGAAAATTGTAGGAATTGGGTAAACAATCAATGCGATGAGAAATGTGATGACTTCCCCAATGATATGCCCAACCTGATTGGAGAGAGGATTGTGAACATTGTGAAGATACACTCTCACCTGAATTATGTTTTGAATAGAAAACTAGATTAAGACAAACCTTGAAAACTAATTATTAAAGAACAAGATGCAATATATTCCTTTATGCATGAAAGACCTATGACTTTCAATAGATCATATTATCCCTTAATCACGGAACAATGTATCAAGTCCATTGAGAATATATTCACAACCCTTTAATGTCCTTAGAAATAGAAAGTTCTAATCAATATTTATCATATGGGGGGAAGATAAAATCAGTGGTGGACATTGATCAAGAATGTGTAGCCTGAGGAATGGATCATTCTAATTGGGTTGAATAAAATCTATAAATTTTTTTCAACAAATATTATTCTTGTACTCTAACATAAAATGGAAAGGTATTTCCTTTCACTCAAGAAAAATGATGATGAATCTATTGGGTCTTATAAGGGAAAATTAACAATAATTAAACAATTCTATTTAGTATTTATTATTACCCACTAATGTGATGTTTATTTTTGGTGTACTAAAACATAGTCAATGAAACCTTGGGATGTCCATGACTTTGATTGCTATGGGAAAATTGTCTGATGTACCCTGAAATTTGAGATAGTGATCAGTGAATATAAAGAATGTCACATGGATAAGAAGTAGAAAGTGGATTTTAATTATATAATTTTTGTGGAGATATATGAAGGTTCTGTGAAATTTAAACACCCTAATTGTCAAACATATGGAAAGAATCACCCTAGAAGTTTCATAATGGTAAGGAGGAAATCATTTAGGTGCGGGATGGAAGGACACCTAGCTAATGATTTATGAAAGGAGAAGCCAACTAGTGTGATGGATGAATGTAATTATCTAGTTAACCCATAGTGTGTTTTCCATTACTTCCACTATAATAAACCAATTAACATTTCAGAAAAATTTCCTAAGAAAAGTGTTCTTGGAGATAACCAAAATCCCCCAAGGAAGCAAGGGAAATATTTGGATCTCACACTTATCGAGGCAGATCAAAAAAATGAAGTGGTGACAAGTATTCTATTTATTCATTCATGAGTATTGAAAATTCTTTATTATTCTAGTTCTATGAATTCATTAATATCATGAAGGTTTAATAGAACCGTTCAAACACCACCACAATGTATGGAAGTAGAGCTGTCCGAGAAAATTGAAAATGGAGAAATTATTGAATCCTATGTATATAACTCCTCCATTATCAAAATATTGGGGATAAGTGAACCTTTTCATACCCCATTTGATAAAATTTGATAAAATTCTAGGCAATTATTGGATTTCCCTATATGAATACAACCTATATTTTTAAGAGAAAGAAATCAATCTCAGTATTTATAATTAACCATAATTCTCTACAGGTGTAAGGAAGAGGAGGAATATTTTTTAGCACCAAAATCTCAAACATCAATATTATTACCCTATGATAAATAATATCTATATCAAATGATTTAGACTAAGGAGATAATAATTCTTGATGACATGACCACTATGAAGGATTATGCTGATGTGTTTCTAGAGAAATTTTTTAGTCTTCTTCATAGTTGAGAGGCTTGGTTTTCAATTGAGGAAACACCTAGGAAATTTCCATTGTCTAAGACACCATATAGAATGGATTTTTTTGGATATTTAGTAGATAAAGAATCAATTACTGGAGAATCTAGATAAAGGGTTCATACACCTAAGTGCATCTCTATGGGGCGAACCAGTCTTCTTTGTTAAGAAGAAGGGTGGGCGAATGTGATTTTTTATTAATTATCACGATCTTAACAAGATCGTGATAAAGAAAAATTTTCATGTTTCATGGATTTATGACTTGTTAAATATGCTATGTATATTACAATACTTCTCTACGGTGGATTTGCGGTTGGGATATTTCAAATTTAGGGTGACGAATGATGATATCCGCATGACTACTTTTTGTACAAGGTATTTCCACTATGAGTTCGTAGTAATACCATTCATACACCCTAATTCTATAGAAATGTTCATGGAATTTATGAATAATTTATATAGATATTACCTAGAAAACATTTTGGTAGTATTTATAAGTTGTATTTTAATATACAAAAAATCAAGGAGGAGCATGAGGAGTATCTGAGAACTGTGCTAAAGACCTTACAAAAGGAGGAGATTTATGCTAAATATAGTAAATTTGACTTTTAGTTAGAGGAATTTTCTTTATTGGGAAATATCATCATACTAAATGGGATATCTATGGACCCTTAAAAAATAAAATAAATTGATAGAAGTTTGAGTCAAACATGTGTAATAGATATATGTAGTTTCCTTGGGTTAGCTGGGTACTATGATTGATTTGTGAGGAATTTCCCACGACTACCAAACCCACTAAGAAAGATAACATTGAATTGATTCAATTTTTTCATGGAATGAATAATGAAAACAAGGATTCAAGGTGTTGAAGAATAGATATATCACATAACTTGTGCTCACAATCCATCAGTGCAGAACTTTTTGTGGTATTCGGAGATTCTTCGAAGTGGGGATTGAGTTTGATGTTAATGTAGAATGACAATCTGATAGCCTATGCTAGAAGACAGTTGAAAGACCATTAACAGAATGACCCAACACATGATCTAGAGATTTTTGAAGTTATCTTCATATTGAAAATAAGGAAACATTATCAAATTCAGGATAAATGTAAAATATATTTGGATCACAAAATCCTCAAGTATATATTCACATAGAAAGAGATTAATTTGTTACAATTAAGATTTATATAGCACATCACATTCTACAAATAATGAATAAACAACCACCCTGAGTATGTGAATAAAGTTATAGACACTCTATGCAGAAAAGATCCAGCAATTATATCATCTATGAGAATTGAGAGGGGCTTGATCTTCTTATAATTAAAGAGGATAGACATGGTAATCATAAAGGATAGAACATCATAAATCACTTCACAAATGATTGACTAGCTATTTATTTTGGATAAAATAAATGATACTCAAAGAGATGAACTGGGAATTCTGAAAAAGTGGATAATATAACAAAAGGAAAATAATCAATGTTTAATGTTAACAAAGAATAATTTGTATGATTTGGGTCATGATTATGTTTACCATAAAATCTTGAGATAAAAAGGAGCTGTAGGATGATGCATTTAGTTTGAAATTCTTTATCCATCTTGAAATCATGAAGATGTATCAAGATCTTTAAGAGACATATTGGTGGGAAAATCTGAAGAAATATATCACTGAATATTTATAAAAGTTTTTCCAATTTTATAAATTAATTTAGAAGGAAAATTGTAAAATTTATAAAAAATACATGATAATGATAAGGAAAAACTTTCTATAGTTTTTTAAAGAATAAATGTTTAGAAAAATGAAATATCAGATATTTCTATAGATCATGATCACACTAATTCTAAGAAGGAAGTTAATTTAATTGTTTTGAAAAATTATTTTATGAAACAACTTCTAATCAAAACATAATTCCTAGACAAATTCTAGAGAGGATAAGAATTTTGTTTTAAAACAAAAATCTGAAATTTATTATCTAAATAGTTTTTTTGTAAAACTTTACCACATTTTATAAAAACATTGATAAAATATATAAACAAATTATTCCTCATAAGAGTAGTTTCATTATGAGGTCTTTATATAAAAAACATGTTTTTATTAATAAATTCATCATTACTAAAAGTTTCTATTTTTTACCAATTGTTTAAGTGGTGTCTATTGAAAAAATAATTTTTCCTTTCATAAATTTCTAACCCTAGTTTTTCAGAAAGCCTATTTTTTCTAATCAAATTTGAATTTGTAAATTATTATTTTCTGAAACTACCAACCCCAAAAATGTTTTTTGTGCTGAAATACTAATGTTTTTGTTTTACCAGAAACAAATATCGTACCAACTATATGGAAACATGGTACATGGATAGATGGTGTTCTAGAAATATTATTAGAAACAATGATTTCTACAGGAATTTTATTATGATGAATGTTGAGAAATTCACTTTCTGAGATAATTCTCAAGGGGATATTATCGTAATAGGTGACATTGTTCTTCTTGGTAAAGTTATTATTTCAAATTTTTTAATTTTTAAAGGGTTTAAGAAAAACCTTATAATCATTAGTCAATTATTTGATAAAGGTTTCCTTTTAAACATTAGGAGTGATAGTGTTTTAGTACATAGTTCAAAGGAAGAATTTAATCCTTCTACAAATCATATTGAGAATGTTTATATGCTTAAATTTGAGGATCATAGGATCTAATAATTACCTTTCCTTAGTGAAATAGAAGATCAATATTGGTTATGGTATTGATGTTAAGTAAATTGTAAGCATATAATTATATCTAAATTGAATAATAAAGTTATTTTTATGATATACTAGATCATAGGTTTGATTCTTCAAGAGTTTGTGACCATTTTTAATATGGTATGTAACATAATTCATGTTTAAAATCTATTAGTGAAGTCTCAACTTCTGCTTCTTTATAGTTAGTGCACATAGATGTATTTTTTACCACACAAACATGATGTATTAGTGGAAAATACTATGTATATGTCTTAGTTAATTATTACACCAGATACACATGGGTTTATATTCTCAAAAAGACATAAAAATTAGTTTTTATATTTTAAAACTTTTGTAACCATAGTTAAAGATAATAAAAACCTTCCCTTTGTTACAATTTATAGTAATTATGGTATAGAATTTTTAATTTTTTTTAAAATTTTTTTAATAAGAAAATTATTGAACATAACATTTAAGAACCAAGAAATCCTAAGATAAATAGTGTAATTTAAGGAAGAAATATAAATTTTCATGAAAAAACTTGAAACATGTTGAATAAATACTCGATTGATATACATTTTTAAGATTATGTTATTAGTACTACATGATATAATATAAATTTTGTTTTAATTATGCCTTTTATTAATAAAACACAAATTGATATTTGGACAGGTTCAAAAACAAAAGAATCTTAATTCAATGGTTTTCACTAAAACGTATTCATTTTTTATACAAAATATAACATACATAAGTTTTCATCAATATCCAATGATGGATTATTTTTAGTTGAATCAACTAATTCTAGGCGTTGTAGATTTTTTCATAAAAACCCTTTCACTATCAAAAAAATAGTGCATGTTATGTTTGATGAATCATACCCATTAAAAAATCCCAACAAAAATCCTGGGATGTAATTTCTAAAACTGATTTTCAACCTTTGACATAAAGTTCCTCTAATAAAGAAATTACACAAAAAATATTTTCAAAATTTTTAACTCAAGAATATTTTATACATTTTGTAAAAGAATAAAATTTTCAAAACCTATTGAGTTAGTAGTTTCAATGGAATCATCCTAGAAATAGTATCATAGGTGATGTTTATAACCTAGAGTGTTGGTCAGAGTATATTACTCAAGAGGGGGGGGGAATTGAGTATCTATAAAAATTTATGTTAAAAATTCACTTAAATATATTCCCCAATAAAATTGAATACATTCCATGTAACTATGGTAATAAGGTTGTAATAGTTTTACTGTTCAAATAAATTCTCATAAGTTTGATTAATTCTCAGTCATATCAATGTTATTAATTGATACAACTTATGAATCTATTCTTATAATTAAAAGTATTTATAACTTATATCCAATAATACTATTGAAGTAATTATTAGTTTTATAAAATATACATTAAAGAAGTGAAAAACTAAATCAACATAAACAAAGGATAAAAAATGTAGCTTAGTCTTAAGGAGAAACATATGCCACTCCACTTGGTGATCACCTGTCACCAAGAAATATATATAGATAAGAGATTTATTCACACCTTGGATCATAGAAACAATAGTACACAAGTATTTCCAGGTCACACGGCATATTCTAGTGTTCTTCGTGGGTATAAACTACCAGTTCATCCAAGGACCTCTTCCACATTTATTTACAGGAGTAAACATATGTAAGAAAATATGAGAGTAAGGATATCTTGTATCTTTCAGTTTAATGTAGTATACAAGGTGGGTTTTATTATAGACACACTCATGTTGGTTGAAGGATAAAAATAGTTCCCAACAGAGAAAATATGATGAGAATGGGGTAAAAGTGATCTGAGTGTTATTCTATGCAGCTCTGGACATGTAGAATTAATCAAATTCAAGTGTCGTGTCTTCTTGTAAAAAAAACAGGTTATCGCAAGTCTAGTGCTCTAGTTTTTAGTTCAATGGTGTAATATAAGTAACTCATGTTCTTCATTGATTTAGTACTACAAAGATGTTTGATGCTCTAATTTGATGTAGTTCATCCTTCATGAATCAGGATTACTTCATGTGTTCTTCAGTAGTTTTTTATTTCATGCATCAGTTAGCTTTTTCAAAATCTCATTACTCTTCTTGTTGCTTAGGTGCCATGCTTCCTTATTTGGTATCAGGTGCATGAGTCGGAGCTGACAGGATGCATGTATTCTACACCACATACCTCATACAATCAGGCGACATGTCTACAAAAAAACATTAATTATGTCAGTTCCTTTAAATGAATAAAATATTACCATTACAAATTAAATTAAAAAAAATGTTTAAAGAACTATGTCACTATTTTTATTGAAAAATTATCACATGGAAATGGTGTCACCGAGAAACTGTTTCTTTTTATTTCCTTTTAAGTGGTGAGACAGTCCTGATGCCACAATTTCATTGAGATCAAGAATTGATAGCACAGCTTCTGTGTTATGATCAGAATGTCTCAGGACCAGGGTATATTCCATTTTCAAAACCATGAATGGTGTATTCATGATATTAGTAAGGAACCAATGTCATAGACTCTGTGAGATCTAAGAACTGGTTATGGTGTCTGGGTTTATGATGTTATGGAATACGATGTATGGGTTTATGGTATCGGGGATTATGCCAAAAATCTAGAACCAGTGGTAGACATGCCGTCTCTCTGACATAGCCAAATATCAGTAAAGTTGGCCGTGGAAATAACATTAACAGAATGAATTATACTTAATCATTAATATATTAAAACATTATAGAAAAAAATTAAATATAGTATATAATATTAAATCATGATTCAAACATGATTTATGGGAATCATGATCTTGTGAAAGTCTATTTATATTATAGGGAAACCAACCATCTCTCTACATGATTTGAGATAGATTAAACAAGGTGAACATGATTTGTGATCATTAAAATAACATTAAAACACGAGGATTCCAACAATTTCCCCCTTTTTGATGATCACAAGTCATAGGAGTTAGTTTCCTGTTCTTGGTATTCTTTCTCCCCCTTTGGGGATTATCAAAAAGAGTATATGAAAAAAAAATAGGCATGGAATAAAGGTAAATAAAAGAATAGGCAAGAACATTGCACATTGAATTAGATGGAATGATATTTGTCAATAAAAGAAACAGGAAAAATTACAAAACATCCCAATAAGAATACATTTTTAACTTCTCTTCAGCACTAGTAGTATTCACTTTTCCATAGAAAGTAGCATTAAAAGGAGCTAGAGGAGTATAAGTAGAGGTTGAAGAAGGGATTGAGCCAGCTGTTAGAGAAGGAAGTGGGATCCCTTCTAAAACAAAATGACCTAGAGTGGGTTTGGATGAAGATCGAGACTAGTATTGTTCAAGGATAATAGTTATGATCTATCTTAGAGCCTGAGAAACATACATGGATACAGAAGCAAAAGTAATGGATGGGGAAGGAGTTCAACCAAGCCACAAAGGTGCAGCTGCAGAAGACACAATGGATGTTCGTTTCACAATATGATAAGTCTTAAAAAATATTCTTTACAAAATATTGTGACTGATTGGTCATATCATGCTTAGAGAAAATCCTATTAAAAATTTCTTCCTGATCATCATTGGAAATCATTGAATGAATCCTCACTAATTCAAGTACTCTATCACTATTATTTACAATATTAGATAATCATTCTTTTTCAAAACAACATATATTAAACTCAATTTCTTCCTTAACAATTGTTCTAAGCAGATCACTATCTATTGGTTGAGATGACTGACTAGAGGCATTGGAAGCTGTAATGATAGAAGAAAGAGACTTGGGCAGATTTAGAAATTTCAATAGACATCCCTTGTACTCATCAGTGATATTTTTAAGACCCAAAAGAATCTCATTCATCTCATTGAAAATCATTATGTCTCTCTCAGCAACTTTTAAATAAATTGAAGTCAAGTTCGGTTGAATCAAAAAAGCAACTTCAAATGGAATCTGATCAGTAACTTCCTCAACACGATGAGAAACAATAGATTTTATTATTTTCAAAACGTTTGGCATATCTTCAACCATATATATGAGAGAATTCACCTCATCACTAAAATTCTTATTCTTAATCATATCTTGTTGTATTTAAATATGAATTTTTGGTTGAATTTTCCATATAATTTTCTCAAACAGCAAGGTTGTGTCTCTTTACAAAGATTTGTGACAGGATAAATCTAAGAGTTCATAAGCTTTTCTAAGCTTTCTAATAGAGTATCTCCAAAAACATCAAGATACTCGTGACTTACTAGAGTAGAAGGTTCTTTTGATAGGTCAGGAACATGAGTTGAGATAGGATCATGCTCCTTAGTATAGTTAGGAGAAGAAAATAGTTTCAATTGAAACATAGTGGAGAGGTCCATGCCTTTAATAGATGCCTCATAGGTATTGTCTACATAACATTATCTAAGATTCTTATACCAGGTATCAATAGTGCTTTGATCAACAAGATTGGTAACTTCAACACTTTATAGAATGGGGTGATTCTCCCCATCAGTAGATGAATCTCTTATAAGACTAAGAGATTCAGTCCCTTGATCTATTTCAAAATATTCATCTTGAATAGCCTCACCCATTTCTTTTCTATCCAATTGAAAAAATGGTTCTATTCTTTCCTCAACAGTTGGGATAAATTCAGGATCAGTTTGTAGTTGTTCCCCAACAGTAGTCTCTTCCTCAATAGCTATCTCTTTTTCTTTTTCACTAGCCACAGATTCATTTCCAGAACAATGTTCTTCTTATTAATCAACACTTCTTTCATTAATAGATCCATCTTTATCAACTACATTTTGTGGAATAAGTAGACCACTACCATCTTTGTCCAAGACAATTCTTTCTTCAGGTGCAACAACTGCCTATTCTTCTTAATCATTAGAATACTCGACCACTACATCTGGATCCAATCCTGGATCACATATTTTCTTATGTCCTTAAGTATTCTCAACCGAATTTTACAATTCATACAACCTTTCATTAGCCTCCATCCATGACTTTTTTCATGGATTCCAGCTTATTTTCATCTTTTCGATTACATCCTTTGAGATACAGAACACATAATATTTGATGAATTTTTCATTTGGGCCAACCAATCCATTAGTATAAAACACTACAGATATTCACCTTGATTATAAGAAATAGGTAGACTTTGAGTTTGTCTTAATCAATTCACACTTGTGATGTACAATACACTTACACAGATTAATATTTTGATCATTTTTCATAAAATGTATCAAAAATAAATCTTGATACATGAGTGTAGAAAAGTCCATTTAACATGGCCTAATAATATTATGGATAAACATAAAAATAAACCTTATTTCACTATCCAACGAAGTGGAAAATTCCCATCTTTTCTTATTACTTCCGGTAAAACTTACTATGGATTCATCTAAGAAAAAACATCACTAGGATAAGGTGGACCTATTTGGTAGTCCTAAAATATTCCTTTATTTGGTATCCCTAGGAATCCATCCCATAAACTCAAGGAAAAATTTCACCTTGTCCATTAATCTATCTTCTTACAAAAAAACATCTTCAGTAACAAATCAAAACTGGAAATTCTAATAAAACTAGGAAACATGTTTTGGATAAATTGGCATTTTCCCTTTTGTAAATTAGTACAACCCTACCTTCTCTACTAGTTTCCTCAAAACTAATGACTTACTTGTCAACAACCACTTAGGAATGATTTATTTTTCTATTACTACTATTCTCTTAGTAAGATTCAGATTCAACGGTCCTTCAAGCGTTACATTCAGTTCCCATTTCACATTATTCAATGATTTTCACTTATTAGGAGTTGATGAAGATGGGAACTTCATTATAGACATTAAACATTAGTTCGATAGGGGTGAATGGATTAAAGATGACTTAGAATTTAAATTAGAGGGGTTTCAGTTTTGAGATAAGAGATCTCAAGTGAAAAAAAGAGTTAAATATATTGGGTTATTATCATTTAGGGATTTCAATCATCACAAAGACAAAATCACGAGAGAAAACCAATAAAATAATCAACACAATGATATATATAATAAAATATAAATAAAATGAAGATTGAGACATTATAGTGAGACCGGAATAGATTGTTGTGGTGATACCTAAACAGATTGTCCTGGGGTCATCCTTACGCTCTGACTCCAAATGGTGCAACCGTATCATTTGAGATAGTAGGTGCAAGTCAATAACCAAGATACAGTAACTGTGAGACCGTAAACATGAAACAATAACTTCAAGATAGAAACCATTGAAATAGTGATACTGAGACATTAACTCTAAGACAGTGAATTGTGAGACCAATAATCCTAAGACCATAAATTGTGAAATAGTATGTGTGAAAGAGTATGTTTGGAAACCGTACACTTTCTACTTGAGATTTATCATATATAATTCATGTATGATGTAATTTATCCTTTCATAATTCAATGGTTTGGTGAATATATCAGCAAGATATAATTAAGTTCATATGAATTCCAAATTGATATCAACTTTTCGACATTGGTCTCTCAAAATGTGATGTGTTACATCAATATGTTTTGTCCTAGAGTGTGAAAAAGGATTCTTTCAAATGTTAATAGAAATTTTATTGTCAAAATTTATAGATACATGTATGAATTGATATCCATAGTCTAGTAATGTTTTTTTCATCCAAAAAAATATTTTCACAACAACTACCAGCAGCTATATATTTAGCTTCAGCAGTAGATAATGAAACAGTGTTTTGTTTCTCACTACACCATGACACTAGATACATACCTAAAATATGACATGTTCCATTGGTGATTTTCCTATATAACATACAACCATCAAAATCAGAATCAAAATAGATAAAAAACTCAATTTATTGTCCTCTAGGATAAAACTGTCCAAGATTGGTTGTATGTTTGAGGTATTTGAAAATCCTTTTAACAACATTTAAATGAGACTCTTTAGGGTTTTCATGAAAGAGAGCACACATACATACACACAAAATAATATCAGGTTGGCTAGTAGTTAGGTAGAGTAAGCTTCCAAGCCTTCCTCTGTAAGTGGTTTGATCAATAAAGTTTCTATCATCATTAAGATCAATTATAGAAATATTACACATTGGAGTATCAGTACATCTAGTGCGCTGAAAGGCCAAACATTTTAGAATGTCTTTAGTATATTTTCATTGATTTAAAATAATACCATCTTTATTTTTAAATATTTAAAATCCAATAAATAATTTTAGTTCACCCATTAAACTCATTTCAAATTCACTTTGCATTATATTAGAACACAGAATACATATATAATTTTTTAAGATAAAAAGAGTAATATCATCTAAATAAATTTGAACTACCAAAACAACTTTGGAAATTCATTTTATAAAAATAGTAGTATCATGTATACCGTTTGTAAAATCATTTTAAATAAGAAAAGTACAAAATATATCATACCAAGCTCTAGGAGATTCTCTTAAACCATACAAAGATTATGTTAATTTAAAAACCTCATTTGGAAAGTGAGGTTTGATGAAACCAGGGGGTTTCAACAAATAAATCCTTATCTATATACCCATTTATGAATACACTCTTTACATCCATTTGATATAGTTTTAAATTCATATGGATAGTTTAGGTAAGTATTATTCTGAGGGGTTTAATTCCAGAAATAGGTGTGAAGGTCTCCACATATTCAATTCCTTCTTCTTGACTATATCCTTGTGCAACCAATATATCCTTATTTCTAACTATTTTACTTGATTAATCAAATTTATTTCTAAACACCCACTCAATGCCTTTGGTAAATGTGTATTTGGGTCAGTCAATAAGTTTCCAAACTTTGTTTCTTTAAAACTGATTGAGTTCTTCTTGTATATCCATCTCCCAAAAATTATCATCGATAGCATCATTTATGTTTTTTAGGTTCATGTTGTGAAAATAAAATTTGATGTTCAACCAGATTTCTAAGAGAAGGTATAGTTTGTGTTCCTATATCTAAGCCTACCACAACAACATCTAATGTATGGTTATTAAGGTTTCTAATAGCTCTAGAAAAAGAGGGTCTAGTGATTTCAGGTTCTTCAATAGGTTTAGGTTCATTATGGATTGAATCTAGAGATTTTCCATAACTAGAAGTTATTACATATTCTATTACAAGATAGTTATAGGATATAGTATTTATGTGAATATTTGACATATCATCCTCAAGATTTTCTAGAGAGGTCTTAATCTCATGTGGATATGTCTCATCAAACTAAACATGGACATCTTCCTCTACACATTTAGTTCTTTTGTTAAAGACTCTATAGGCTTTACTATAGATTGAATATCCAAGGATGATTCCTCCATCACTCTTGGATGAAAATTTGTCTCGATTTTCCTTTGTATTAAGGATATAGACATTGAAACCAAATACTTTGAAGTATGTCACACTGGGTTTTCTATTGTTCCACAACTCATATGCAGTTCTATTAAGAATAGGTCTAATCAACACTCTATTTATATTGAAGCATTGTGTATTTGTTGCTTCAGCCTAAAAATAAATAGGTAAGTCATATTCACTAAGCATGGATATAGAAATTTTTCTCAAGGTCATACTTCTTATTTCTACAACTCCATTTTTTTGAGGTGTTCTAGGAGTAGAGAAATTATGACTATAGGAATTTTGTGAGAAAAGGGATTCGAACTCTTGATTTTCAAACTCACAGCCATGTCCAATTATTAGTGATTTAGTTCTATGTCTACTATGGTTTTCTATAGTTTTAGCATATTTGTTGAAATGAGAGAAGGCTTCCCTTTTGTGAGCTAAGAAGAAGGTCCTTGTATACCTAAAAAGGACATCTAAAAGGACATAAACATAGTCATTCCCATTAAAATTATAATTCTTGATGGTCTGAAAAAATACATGTGAACCAACTCTAGAGGTTGAGAAGTTGAAACTTATCTTTGTTATGAAGGTAATTTTTTGTTACATTTCCATTTGACAAGGATGACAAAATATTTCATTTGGAAACTCTAGATTGGGTAGATCTTTGACTAAACTTTTTCTGGTTATCATTCTAAAGGATTGAATATTACTGTGTCCTTGTCTTGTCTTCCAAATCCAAGACTATTTGTGAAATACACATAAACATGAATCATTTTGTGAAACTATAGAATCTATTATAACAGAATATAAATTTTGATATCTTAATGAAAAAAATAATAATTCAATTTTTGAGTTAAACTTATTGGAAGAATAATATTCAAATTTAACAAGAAATCCATCGTCACATAGTTATCAAATACTAAGCAGATAATATTTCATTCCATAAAAAAAAAGTACTTTAGAGATTAATACTGAGTTAGAGTTACCGATTTCGCTGAGGCGAGTGATTTTTCATTTCGCATTGTCGCCAAAGGTGACATTCCCACCATCAATATTTATTAGGTTCTTGAAACATGAATAGTCTCAGGTCATGTGTCTATAACACCAAATGTCCATGTACCATATGATTTTATAGGAGCTCTTCAAACAATTTTCCTATAAAATAATAATACTAATATAGACATTGTTACCCATATTTGATTGGGTCTAGTAATATTAGTAACTAGTGATTTATTAACCTACATCTCCCTCATAGGATTCCTATAAGGATTAGGTAAATTTGTGGAGAAATAAATTTTATTTGGTCCATAAAATCTATAAAAAGTAGAGAATGTATAATAGCTTGAACTAGAAAAATGTTTACCTCAACTAGGAATAAAGATTTAGGTTATACATTTAGAAACTAAATTGTTTTTTCCAAAATTTATTTTACTAGTTGGATAACAAATACTATTAGTGTATTTAGGGACTATCAGTTTACCTAGAATTTTTACCAAGGTATCTTTATCATTAGTAAACCTTTCAAGACCATTTTCCAATTTCTTAGCAGATATCATTAATTCATTGTTTTTTTGAGTAATTTAACATTTTTGGCTCTTTCTATAGAATTTTTAATTTTAAAAGTTGAGGTAAGAGCATATTTTTTCTTTAAAGATGCGTATTTAACTTTTAGTTCATTACATGTATCTTGAATCATATTTCAATACTAAAAAGTTTCTTTATTAGACATATTTTTAGAATCACTATTATCTCATGAATAATAAGAATTTGGAATAAGATATTCTGGGGTTACCTTAGATCTATTTCTCATGAAACACATATTTTTTTTGTTAGCCTATTCATCATATGAAAACTTTGAGTCCCTTTAACTATCCATAGAAGCACACCATGTTGCTTTCATTGCCTTTTTAGACATTCTATATTTTTCCTCATATTTCTTTTTTACATCATCTTGGTATAATCATCCTTTACATGTCCCTTTCACTTGAATTCATAACATACTATCTCATCCAACTTATCATTTCTTTTCCAATCATTCTTCCATATTCCCTTTTGGCTATATCTTCCTTTGAAGTTACACTTTCTAAAAAAATAATTTCTTTTGTAAAATTTATAAAAACTTCTAGCTAATTAAGCCATATCCTCATAACTGTTAGGTGATGATTGTTCACTGCTGAAAAGTTCTACAGAGTATTTCAATTTCTCTGTGTCACTGTGTGTAGAGGTGGTTGTATTGAATGCCTGAAATTTTCTTTAGGGTTCATCCTCCTCTTCTTTGTTTACTTTCAACACTTATTCATACATTAATAGTTTCCGATTGATTTCTTTGACAGGTAATTTGATGATATCAAATGACTCTCTAATGGAGACATAAGTTCCTCTCCATCTATCATGTAGGCATCTAAGAATCCACATAATTTGTTCATTGGCTACAACATCTCTTTCAGGATGGATCATTGTGTTTACTATTTCATTGAACCTGAGATACAAATCAGAAATAGACTCATCAGGATTCATTTTAAAATGATCATACATAATAGTATAAGTATTAAACCACATTTCCTTAACAATATAGGTTCCTTCGCGTGAAAGAGACAAAGTATCCCAAATTTCATGGGCTGTTTACATGAAGAAATTTTGTTAAATTCATTATCTCTTAAATATCAATATAAGGAATCCATGGCTTTTCATTTATTTTGTAAGAAGTCTTAGTTTGTTCATCCCAAGTTGTTCTATCAGTAATAAGAAACATATACTCATCTATAATTGAAGACCAAATTTAAAGTCCCATACTTTTTAAATTCATTTTCATTTTAATCATCAATTGTGCATAATTGGTTCCATTAAAAATGAAGTTTTTCCTATTGTAGAACCTTCGATTCTATTATCCATAATAGAGAGATAATTTTATAGAGATAGAAATGTTGAACTAACAGAAATATGTAGATCATTAATGTACCACTAAAATCACAGTTGAAAAGATTTAAAAAATATATCCATAATAAGAATAAATTACTTTGATACTAAATGTTGGATGGAGTAGATTACTCAAGAGGGGGTAAATTGAGTATCTATAATAATTTCTATTAAAAATTAACTTCAGAATCTTCCCGAATAAATATTAATATAGGAATTTTAATCAAGGTAATAAGGTTGTATAGTTTGACAGTTCAATTATCTTCTCATAAGATTGATTAATTCACAGTAATATCAATGTGAGTTACTGATACAACCTTTAAAGATATTCTATTAATGAAAAGTAGTTATAACATTTATCCAATACTAAATTTAAAAGTAAAATTTTGATTTCTGTAATATAATTTAATATAGAGAAAAACTAAATCAACACACACAGTGGATAAAACAAGTGGTTCTGTCTCAAGCTGAGACAAAATCCACTCCACTTGGTGATAAACTTCCACCAAGAAATCTATATAGATATGAGATTGATCCACACCCTAGATCGAGGTAAACAATAGTACATAAGACTATCCAGGTCACATGACCTCTTCCTCTGTACATCGTATATATAAACTACCAGGTCACACAAAGACCTCTTTCAAAGTTATCTGTGGGAGTAAACAGATGTAAGAAGATGTGATGTGAAGTATATTTATTATCCTTTAGTTTAATACATGAGAAAACTTTTGTTTTAATACTGACACACACACACTTCCCGAAAGGCTAAAATAGTACACAATAGAGTAAATATTATGAGAATGGGATAAATGTTATCTGATTATTATTTTATGCAACTCTAGGCTTGTAAGATGAAGCAAATTAAAGTGTAGAGTCCTATTGAGAAAAATAGTTTATGACATATCTGGTACAATGGTTTCCAGTTCGATGGTGTATGCTATGTAGCTTATGTTCTACTTTGAGTTAGTAATATAAAGATGTTTTATGATCTTATATGTGGTAGTTCTGCCTTTAGTAATTGATAATGCTTCATTTGTTCTTTAGTTATTTTTTTGTTTCATGCATTAGTTATATTTTACAAATTCTTTTACCTTTTCTTGTTGCCCCAGTGCCACACTTTCCTTTTTGTTACCCGGTGCATGTGTTGGAACTGACAAGATGCATATATTATGCACCTCGTACCTCGCACTATCATGTGACATGAATAAAAAGAAACATTAATTATATCAGTTCCTTTAAATGAATCAAATATTACCGGTATAAATTAAATTGAAAACAAAAAACAGATTAAAGAAAGATGTCACAGTTTGTTTTGAAACAGTGTCACTTAGAAACGGTGTCACCGGGAAACAATGTATTCCTTTTTTGTCTGTGAGCAGGGAGATAATCATGATTCCACAGCTACATTGAGATCAGGAACTGGTAGCATATATGCATTGTCAGGATCACAGTGTCTTAGTACTGGTGTCTTTTCCTTTGTTAAAATCATGAATAGTGTTATTGTGATGGTAGTAAGGAACCAGTGTCACATACTCTATGAGATCTAAGTACTGGTTACAGTGTCTGGGTTTATGGTTTCATATATTACGGTGTAAGGGTTTACAATTTCAGGGATTATAGTGTCTGGATTTACAATTTTTGGGATTATGCCAAATATCCAAAACTAGTGGCAGCCATACGGTTTCTTAGACTTAGCCAAATATCAATAATGTTTTCTTAGGAAATGAAATTCATAGAATGAATTAGACTTAATATATAATATAATAAAACATTATAAAATAAAATTAAACATAGTTTACAATATTAAATTATTATTCAGTGATGATTTATGTGAATCAGGATCTTGAGAAAGCCTATTTAAATCATAGGGAAACCAACCATATCTACAAATGATTTGAGATAGATTAAAAAATTTGAACATGATTTCTGGCCATTAAAACATGATTAAAACAAGAGGAGACTAACATTTAGGACTACAAATTCCTTTTAGAATAAAATTGATCATCTAGCTCTGTTATCATTATTTGAACCTAAGAATCCTGATGAGCCTTTAGGTTTTGAGGATTTTATTAAATTAATGTAAAATGAGATCAATGAATTTCAGAGGAATAATGTATGACCTTTATTTGAATTACTTTTAGAAACTTCTATAATTAGAGTAAAATGGGTTTTACATAATAAATGTAATTAGAATGGACTGATTATGGAAAAAAATTTGGACTTAATGCTAAGGGTTATAACCAATAAGAAGGTATATATTAAGAAGAAACTCATACATCGTCAGCAAGAATTGAAGCTATTCCAATACTTATAGACATTGTATCATTATTTAACTTCAAAAAATTTCAAATGGATGTAAAGTTTACCTGTGTTAATAGATATGTTATGTTGAAAAACATCCTAGTATTGTAAATAAAAAGCATCCTAAATATGTTTATAAACATTCCAAATATTTATATTGACTTAAACAGTCCATTAGAGCTTTGTATGTTAGGTCAACATGATTTGTTTAAAATAAATTGTATAATGTAGATGCTGATCTAAAAAAATTAAAAATTAAGTTAATAAGAATTTTATGAATGTACAAATTTATATTTATGATATTATATTTAGATAAACTCAATAATTTTGAAATGATTTCGTTTCAAATTTTATGAAATATGAGTTCGAAATAAGTATGATGCATGAGTTACCATATTTTCATGGTTTTAAATTTTCAAAAAACCCATAAAGAAGTTTTATATCTAAAAAATAAGTATATTAAATATATTTTTAACAAATTTTTATATGAAAATACTAAAATTATTTTAACACCATTAGTACATAAAATAATTTAGATCATTATGATAATTGGAAACCATTTTATCAAAATATTTTTAGAGGTATGATAAGAAATTTACTTTACTTAACAATTATTCTTCTATATTTCATGATTGTTGTATGTTTATGTGTAAGATATTAGGAAAATAAAAAATAATCCAATTTAATAGATGTAAAATTACTTTTTTGATATGTTAATAGAACTATGGGTTTATGACTTTTTTATCCTTTTGTAAATGTTTTTTCAATTAAAATGTTTCTCGGATGTTAACACTGGTGGTTGTAGAATGGGTATGAAAAGAAAATACAAATACGTTCATTAATTAATAGATTAATTATTGCATTGGTATTGTAATAAACTAAAATTAGTAGAACTTCCCATGTTCGAAGATAAATATGGGGAAGATTGAAGATGGTGTGCTCAAGGGTTGTCGATTCCACATGCACTCACTATGGAATGAGTTTTACTAAAACTGAAAAAAAAATTTATAAAAAAAGTTCCTTTTTTATGTAAAAACCCATCAAGTCACTCTCATGATAATAACATAGATACAATACAAAATTTCGTTCGGGATCACAGACTAACATGAGGTATAATTTTACAATTCATTAGAACACTAGAACAACATGATGATATTTTCATGAAACCACTTTATGATAATATATTTTAATATATTAAACAGAATCTTGGAATGATCAACATAAATTAGTCATTCATTTATATCTTTTTTACCCTCATACTTACTTTATGTTACTCTATTTCCTAGGGGGAGTATATATGATAAATGTGTTTCAAAACATTTAAGTTCCACTTAAAAATTTTATTGTTCTTAATTTTCATAATTATTTTTTCATAATGATTTGTCTAGACTAAAATTCGTTTTATAAAATTCATCGATTCAAAATTTATAAATTGTTTATCATATAAAAAAAATTTATAAAAATTTCAGACTCAATTTTTTTCAATAACTTTTTCAGTTTCAAAAATTTCATAATCATGTTTTATCATTATCAGATTTTTACTTATAAAACTATAGAATTTAGGTTTCCATGAAAAAGAATTCTAAAAATTTTATGTATGAATGAGTATATCATAATTTTTTTATTGAAACTATAATTTTTGGTGATTATTTTAAAACTATCTTAATATTCTTTGTTTACAAAAACAATGAAGAATAAAATTTCATACTAATAAAACTCTTCACTCCAAAAGGTATATATATATATATATATATTTGTTTTTACACTATCTCATTATTATTTGTTTCTTTGTACTCTTTATGTATTATATATTTTTTCAAGTATTAAAAATATATTTTATTAATCATATTCATCCGAAATCCGATAATATTTTTTAAAACCTTGAGGGTTTAAACTAATTTTAAAAGCATTATTTAGATGTTATTCGATCATCAGATGAAAATGGGATCAATATCAATAGTAGATTGAATTACATAAGATAGATCATCAAATTTATTCCTTTTTATGGGGAAACTCTTTTTTTCCCACATCGGTTGTTTAATGTTTCTTCCCTCGTGTTGTTTCACCCATTATGGATCCCAGTCTGAAAAGTTTTTTTTGACTCACTGGATTCATTCATAATATGATGGAGACAAAATAAGATTTTTCAAAGTAGTATATTTTCATAGAAATGTTATTTGAGATATATTTATTTGATAAATTTGATTTAACACTAAAAATGATAATTTCTTTTCATGGATGGCAGTCCTTTTTCATTAAGAAACCTGATTAAGATTTTTACTTATTTTATCGTGATATTGCACATGATTTTTACACCACCTTTCTCTTCGTAATATATTATGAAATAGAACATATTTATTTTTCAATGAGTGGTAATAGATATAAAATTTCATATAAAAATCTTGTGGATTTTTTAGGATTTCCACTAGATGGTGAAACTCATTTTCCTCACATATGTTTTCATATAGTCTTGGTTCATTTAAGAATACTAAATCCAGAGATTCATTGTATTTAGAGTCTAATATAAAATTGAAAGTATCTCATCTCACTTAGATAGTCATGTGATTAGAAAATAGATGTATATATATTCATGTTACCCTGAAAAGTAGTCTGAGATATTTTGAAGATATAATATATGGTTTTATTGGATTTCACAGTCAAAATGAGAAAATCTGATCTTATCACTATTTTTACTTCTCACTATGGAAAACATCAAAAAAACTAAATTAAACCCATGATTTTTATTTTTATATCTTTTATAATCAAATTAGGAGGAATATGTTTGAAATATTTTAAAGTTTCCAACAATTCACCTCTGATGGGAGAGAAAATTCATTTTATAAGTGATGATGTGATGATTGGGATGAGATTTGTTTTTGATAAATAATCCCAACATATTTTTGAAAAGGTTAATAGAGATACAGTAGAAGAATATGAATCAAATAAGTAAGTTAATATTGATGAGAAAAAGAAGGGGAAGGTTGAGTGCTCTCCCCTAAAGAAACAAAATATTAAAGATAATATTTCAGATGATGTTTTTTAACATTGGATAAAAAATAAATATGATAAGAAACTTAGGGATACTCAAATCATAATTCACCCAACAAATTATAAGGCCTTAATGATTTGTGTAACTGAAACTCTTGAAGAAGAGGCCATGAATGAGAAGAAAAATAAAAAAGTTGATAGATGATCATCACTATGGGAAATTTTCTAAAAGGATTAGATAGGGTATTTAAGAATGTAATTTTACTAACTTGTCATACTGATCATGTGAACATTGAAGCATGGCTAGTCTTTGAATAAATTGAAGTTATATAGGATGAAGTTTCTTATTTTGAAGAAAATTGAAAAAAAAGTTATTCAACATGAATCAATCCTAATTATTGATGATAGTCAATCAAAACCAAAAAAATGGGGAAAAGAAACTATAGGAATTACCAGAAAAAATGAATAAGTGATTAAAAATTAAGTGAATAAATAAGTTGATTTGAATGGAAAGGAAGAAAAATAATGTAATGTGAATGTAGAATATTGAGATGAATGTGATGAGGTTAAAATAGAAGTTGAATAATATTTGATGAAAAAGAAGATGATCTGGATGAAAATTAAGAGGCAAATGTCTATGAAGAAGCCAAAACTGATAAGAAATCATCAGCTTCATCATCATCATTATCATCATTGTAATTTTCTACCAAGTATGATAAAGATTAAATTTCATAAAGTTATGAAGAAGAAGGATCGTCATTAGAAGAAGTTGAATCCTCTCCATTAAATATATCAAAATTCAAACACCAAATCTTTAAATGAACATAATAACAAGGAATAAATAAGCATCATGGATATTTATTATGAAATTTTTTTTTCTATGAAAGGTGAGAAAGAAGTTTATAATAAATACAAAGGAAAATTAAGAGAAGTTTAAATTGGAAGAATATGAAAAAAACTCCCTTGGGTGATCTTGATCAATTGAATTTGGAAAAAAGTATTGACTAGAAAGTTTTTGATTGTGTTGTTCGTGTTTTGAGTAGACTGGAGGTATTAATTCCTTAATTTTACGAACATTATGCAAGGGGAAAACTGATTAGGGATAGTCTATGTGTGAAAGTGATGTCAATTAATCTTTTAACAGAATCAATGAATCATATTGAGAATTATTTCCATACTCTTTAATAAAGATCTCAGAATAATAAGGTATATTGTACTCAAATGATTTAATGGAATCACTAATTTGATTCTGATATCATGATTCATGATGAATATTTTTATGAATTAAAAAATTTGATGATATAATCATCATGATATTTTAATCAATTATCTAAATATATGAAAGACCATTTTTTGGAAGAGTATCTAGTGAAAATCGATGAATAGAATCAAGATCATAATGATATAAAAAATAATATCATATATTAAGAGATTTAAATTTTAGGAATACGATCATGAAAAATTGATCTCATCATATTGAGAGATTAAAAAAATATCATTCTATGAATGTATGAACTCAATAGAAAAGGATAGTGAATCTTGAGAAGTCGAAGAATTTTGTAAAAAAATTAATGAATAAAGAATAATTTTTTTGAACTCTCATTGTACTTGTTATGTTTACATTTGAAAGTTTTTTTATGAATGAATTACATTCTCATCCAAATTCTATTTTTTGAATGTTTTCCACTTCTAAATAGTTTAATGTTTTTTCATTTTCTTGTGGATGATTAGTTAATTTATTGTATTACTTCATATATGTTTTATTTTTTAATATTTTAGGAAACATAATATCCTTCCCCGTTAATTTTTTGAAAATAATCAAGGGGGAGATTTTTATACTAAGGGGGAGAATTTATTAAATGCGGAGAAATTTTTATCAAATTTACATTTTATATAAAAGGGGGAGAATATTTGATAAGTTGAGAATAAAATTTGTGGCATATGATATAATCCTAAGGGTGAGATTTCTGTATTCACAGTTATACTCAAATGAGTTATAAACTTAGGGGGGAAAGGAGTAATGTCTAAATTCTAAATATAATTTACATAAATGATCATGGATTGTTAGTTTTTCAATGTTATTTTTTCATTTATGTTTTCAGGATTGTGCATTTTAAAAAGGGGGTAAGAAGTTATAATATTTACTTTTACAAACCATTAGTATCAGAAATCACAACCACTTTCTTAAGAAGAGATTACTAAATTTTTATGTCTAATGTGTTTTAGAATATTTTTGTAGAAAAAATTATATTTTATCATAGTTAGAATTATTTATAAAGTATTCAAAAATAGAAAATTACATTCTTCATTAAGATTACCCTAATGAGTATGTGTATGATAAATCATTATCACCTTTATCAGACCAAAAGTCTAACTTTAGTGCTGTCTATTATAATCACAAAATTTGTGGCATCATACTGATAGTGGAATCGATAAAAATCAAATTGATACTCATAAAGGTTATCATAATGACAATCGTAAGGAATTCCATCAGAATGACATATGTTTATAATTTTATTACGATGTAAATGTTTCTAATATAAGGAAAAAGATTAAAAATATCATTGTGTCAACTAATACGATGTTGGAATATCAGTTTCAAAAGAACCATTAAGTACCAGGTGAGAGAGGTTGATTTAACTAACTTGGAGAATATGACTATTGGAATGATGCCTATAAATACCAGTTCGTTTAACGAATTTAGAGAAGATTAATTTTTCATTTTCTATTTTTTATTTATCTATGAATATTTATTAGTGTGAGATTATTTTCATAGTACTTCTTATAGTTTAGATTTTTTTAGTTACAACGAACATTTTCATTTTAATCTGTATTTTTGACTCTGATATAATCAGACCACTGTCACATTTTAATTTTGTATGTTTCTTAATCAGACTATGTTTGATTCAGATAACTATACTTAAATGGAATTTAGGTTAATTCGATAGAACCTCTTAAACTATGTTTTTATATTATAATTCAACCAAATTGTAAGTATTTACTTTTTCATAGAATTATTATAATCATAATCAGTAATATAGATAAACTAATCTAACCAAAAATAATACAAACTTACTGATGTCCTGGTTTGTTGGATATTAATGATAATATGGATCATGGTTGATTTAATTAGTATAATCCCTAAAATATATATTCATTACAGAAATAGTAAAAATATTGAAAATGTTGTATGAAATCATAATTATTCATAACACCACATATAAAGAAACAAATGAAAACATTTGTAATTAAACATCTATATACGGGGTTAAAATTTTCAATATTACAATGAAAATTGATTTAGGTATTGAAATATATCCCAAAGGGCAGTAACAAAATGGTCAAAATGATATTTTTTGATTGATAACCACTAAAACCAAGACATGATGAAAAGTGTATGCCAGCTATCAAACATTTTAGGATACAATTAAATAGGATTATTTCTCATTAGACTGCATTGATTAAATTTTCAAATATTTTGTTGGAATACACTATTTGTGTGTTCTATAGGGAGAATATTGTTATAAAAAATCATGGGCATTAAAGAAGGATAAAAAAGATCATTTTCATCGATTTATTTGATACATTATCATATAAATGAATTTGTTCTAGAATTTTCACTACATTAACCATATTTTACTGTTCCTAATAAAAATATTTCATGTTATGATTGAATAGTTCATGGAAACATTAATTATTGAAATCTTAAAATATTTAAACATTTTTTTTAATATTTTATTTATTTCTATATTTGTTTCAAAATATGTGAAATATTTATCATTTGATATTGGGAAAGTATCACATCATGGTACAATATGGGATAATATTTATAACATCCCTGGTAATTATAGAATAATAAAATTTCATGTCTATTAAATATTTATGAAAAAAATATTAATTTTATGTAATATAGTATTCCAGTACGATAGTGTACCCAACACACCACAACGACATTTTCCAAAATCTTATGTTTCACACAACATTGAGCTATACCGAAAAATAAAACAATAATAGTATTATTATTTTAAAGTGTAGTTAACACCTATTAGTTTTATTATAGAGAATTAAAAAATTAACCAAAAAATTATAAAAAATGTTATTTAAATTTTTTAACATTTATCCAGTAAATTAAAGTGGCTTAAAATGAGAATAAATACAATTTTAAGCATAGAATACTGTAATATTTTCAAAAGGTCGGTTTACCGCCTATTGATGGTGAAATATTTTTAAATCTATTTTTTCACATTTCTACGATATATTTGACAATATAAACTTCTTTTTTTGAATTGGGACATCAAAATTTACTTTAGATTAATTTTGGCATTTTCACGATAAAATTTATTTTTTAATGAATATTGAAACATGCTGCATTTTAATCCTAAACTACCTTTTAATATCATTTATTTATATAGATAGATTATAATTTTTTTTGTTTTAAATGTGTTATTGAATTATGTTCTTTTAATTTAATCTAATGTTGGTTATTTTATGTAATTTCCTTATTAAATCGGACACAATCACATGTCAATCTTTTGATAGTTTATACTTCTTAAAAATAGGCTTTCTGGTGATAACGAGAATAAATATTAACATAATTACTACGATTTTTGTGTTTTGAATTTATAAAAATTCATTCCTTATTTCGAATCAAAAGGTCCATATTTTTAAAATATACACATTTTTTTAGACATTATGAATAGTATCTTCAATGATTATTTTTAATTACCACAGTTAAATAGTAAATTATGTAAATAATGGTAGAATAATATGATAATAATATAAAACTACCCTAACACGTGTCCAAATATTATTGGATGAGTGATGGGTGACCAAAAATTTAATTAGGCCTAACTTTTAAAATTTGGGAAGAAATTGGGTGTGATAATGTCATGTTATATTAATTATTTTAAAGTAAAGAGAAATATAACATAAAAATGTATCTTTTTACTAATACGTTTTTAAGGTGGGGATATATAATCGATCTCTTTAACAATAAATATTTATTATAAATATAAAAATATTTCCAACATCATGTTATTTCATTTTATAATTTTTTTTCAAATTAATCAAATAGATTTTTATGACATAATGATGAAGAAATGATTATCATATTGATGAATTATTCAAATAAATGATATTATAAACATTAAATAAAATTTAATTTGAATATTTTGATTCCATAAAATAATTTTAAAGATTATTATTACATTTTATATTTGAGTTAATGTAGTTTTTTCGAATAAATCATGTTGTTATGAATTAAACAAAAATAAATTACTAAATAATGTTAAAATTGGCATAAATGAGGTTTTAAAACAAATCATATTTTATTAAATGATATAATAATAATAAAAATATAATAGTTTTTCAAATCACAAATATAGAATTAAAAATATCATTAATGATCCACATGAGGTTCTCTAATAATTTTATACTAAGTATATTAACCATATGGTGTAAAAATACAAGAAGACATGGTAAGAGTTATTTTCTTTAAGTAAGTATCAAATAAAAAGGATAATGTTACATTTGTGACCTAAAAATTTCTAAAACCTATTTTTTGAGAGGACTTCAACCCATAATCATCTTAGAATTAAAATATATCACTTTTTATTATTTATTATTAGAAAATAAATTTATAATAAAATAATAATTCAGGACTTTCCAAAAGTGCTCCTCCTCCCTCTTATAAAAGGTCACCACCTCTACCCACATAATCACATCACTGAAGCCCCTTGGATATTCCAAATTCTTTAAAATACGCTCCCAACATCCATACCTTACTCCTAGAATCCTTATGATGTGAACAATGCTATTCATGAAATCCTTTTGGATCAAATCAAAAAGAGTTACCCAATTTAGAGGTAACTTTTTATCTTCAGTTCCATTCTTTTATTTTCCTTCTCCAACCACAAAAAAACTATTTATATGATAACTATATAACTAATACATTTTCCTCATTATACTATGATGTTTTTATGAAAGGGGGTTGGTTAAAAATTACACACACCTCCATCTAATAGTTATAGAACATTCTATTTCTGTTTACGGTGAACTATTACCTCATGAATGAATGATTATTCAATTTTCTTATAAAACCTATAATGGTGGAAATTATAGTGGAACATTATTTAGTTATGATATGTATTATATTTATATTGTCTATATGCTTTGGTAATTTTTTTATAACAAACCTTTAAACTTTCCATTATGTGTACATATGATGATTTCATTTGAGGAAGTGTTGACTAACTCCCCCTCAAAGTGATATGATTCATTCATTCCATACATGGAATGTAAAAACGATATAATTAAAAAAATTATGTAACATATATAACACATATATTATAATGCAATTATAATATATCTATGTATAATTTAGTTTTCATTCCTTTAATAAGACAATGAAATGACAGTAGCGTTCATGAGTATGTACAACCTATCATCTCCAAGAACGGTTCATTTCAATTCTTATCTAAAAATATTAAGGATTATAATAAATAATATTAAACTGATTTTATATGATATTTAAATATTAATACTATTTTAGATATAAATTACTTTCAACCACATGAAAAAAATTGTAATTATAACAAGTTCATTTCTAACTAATGTACCCAACATCGACAAAACATATAATATGAACTCAAATAATAAACTAATTGATTTAAAATGGTAATAACTAATATTAAATGAATAAAAAACTTGAAATATGTTCTGAATAAAGTAAAATAAACCATAGTATTTTATTTAGTAATATGAATAACGAACAAGACAAGTCAAGATCGAGGTAAGGGAAATCTAAACTCAATATCATTTAATTGAGTTAAACATTCATTTCATTAGTTTATTTTCATTAATATATGTGAATGACCTATTATTGTTTTACAATTAATATAATAATATATTTGGTTTAAATATATTATTCAAACATAATTGTGATATTGATTTATCCTTAATCTAATGATACGATCTTTGTAAGGGACTTTGTCCCAATCTCCATTCATTGAGAAATTTTTTGATTTATACACAACCTTATTTTATACGGTGTATAATAAAACACTTTTTATTGTGAACTTATTCAATGTCTTTGAAAATTAATATTTCTATAATAATCATTTTTCTTTACAAATGGAAAAAATTAATGTTTTTAACGTATGCAGCAACAATGAATTCTCCGCTGATGTGACTATTATTTAATATGTGGATTACTCTACAATATGTAATGTTTATAAAATAAATTTAAAGACCATGTTCCATTTTAGGTATTTTTGTAATGAAAATGGTTTATAGAATTAAATTTTTATATCAATATCTTTAAATGATATCTTATGATTGCCATGTGGAAATGTTATTTTTTCCATTATGCATAGTTTATGTGTTTTGATTATGTTATTGTTCTTAGTCATTTTTTATGTATATGGGTGGTTCCGTGATAAAACTATGGCGGGTGAGCCCATGATAGCTCTCTAATTCATTGGGTAACTTGTTGGAGGTTAATGTTACGGTTTCTCCTAAAAGAATTTTGGAATATAATGTGATGGGTATTTGAAACGTAACCATGAAGGTTACTCCCTATGTAGCTATGAAATCTACAATTTAAGTATGATAAGGATGCCACAAGTTACCTTCATGTTTTATGATTTCTATCATTTTTTAGGAATATTGTGATCACATGAGGTAATTTAAATAGTTTATAATTTATGGGTGAAAAATATTGATTTTTTGAAAATGTTTTCATAAATTTTAAAATTTTAATAGACTAACAGTTTTATTCCTTATTTTATATTCTTTAATGAGATTTTTTATAATCATCCCATGTTTTTGAAATTTATTCCATATCATATAAGGATGGGTAAGTGAAAGAAATAAGTAAAGAATATTTTTATCTGTAAAAAGAAATCATGTTTTCTTTCAATGGTTTACTTTAGTCAAAAAAGTTGATACGAAGTGTAACTGTCCATGTGTAATGTCTCGGACTATTATGTAATAATTATGGCCTAATTCCCTAATATTATAATCTAGAAAATATCCTCAATTTGAATTATTTAATTAACTAAAGATTATACAATGATCAAGGCTGGGGCTTTATATTTGGTATCAAAGGTTAGTTTAGACAACTTTAAGGATTATGAGTTTTAGATAAACATATGGTAACATTATATGTCTATTTTTGTGGTTACATTTGTTATATAACTTTTTTAGATCAAGGAATGTCCTTTAAAAATGGATGGACGAGGATAAAAAACATCCTTCATATCTCTTCCTGTTGTGTTTCTTGCAATATTTATTGCAAAGTCATGTCTGGATAATTTAGAAACATTTTTTCACATACATATCACTTGTAAGAAGTTGTTTGAGGGATCAAACACCTCTACTATACCATGATATCATCATTTATCAGGGTTTTTCTCTGATCAAATCTTGTCTTCGCAATATTATCATATTTTATAAAAGGTAAATATTGTCATGGTGTTTTCAGATATTTTAGATTATCACATAATTTTGAAGAATACTATGATTTTGAAAAAGGTGTTAAAGAAGGAGAACCTTTTGTAGACTATTTATATTTTATTTTAAAATATAGTCTTTCATCACATACTTATGGTATTTTAAAATGACCATTAATTGAATGTTTCAACTTCAACTCTATAAAAAATTTAAAAATAAATTATTATCTAATGTTTTGAAATTATATGAAATATTAGATTATTTTGAACAACTATTTTTATATGAAACCCCATTTGACCCATGTTTTTCAAGGTATATTTGTAAAAAGGAATTAAGTGATTTTAAATAATCTCTAAATCATTGTTGGAATTCATGGACCTTCTATCTATATAAACAGAATAATGATGAAACTACAGGGACACCATGATCAAGGTATGATTTTCATTCTTTGGGAATAGTTTTTTTAAATAATATGGTGGTAAAATAATAAAATTTCAATATATATAATATTTCATGAATAATAATGTTGATGTATTTATGATTTAGGATTTAAATAAGTGGTATAAGACAACCTTTGAGGTTAAAACACGTATAGTAATTTTTGAGTTTTATAAAAAGGGACAACCCTTGAGATGGGTGACAACCTGTCGCATCCAACAAGGTCATGTGAATAGAACTCAAAACCAATTCTTGATAAAGGTCCATTACGTACCAATGGCCTATGTGAAGTCACTTGTTAGTAAAAAAAATTTTAGTTAAAAAATTTTATAGAATATGAAGAAGATGATGTTGGGAACTTATGTTTTATCAAATTGATATCCTTGGTATAGGAAAATGATTTGGGGATTATGTATATATTTTATTTTGAATGAATTTCAAAATTTTGGGAACCCTATATGCTTAAGGTAAATAGAAGATATATTTTTTTGAGTTGTAATGGTTGAATTATATTTTACAACAATCTATTCTTTTATTGTGGAGTTATAGTGATTTAGGATATTTATGGAATTGATTATCCTAACATGTAGAATAAAGGATTGAGGTAATTATTTTTTTTGTGTGAGATTCTAAGAGTGAATGCTTTTATTTGGATATTACTGTCATTTTTTAATAATATAATCGTTTATTAATTTAATATAATTATCTTACATTTTAATAACTATTTCTGGTTATGTTAATATATAAATACATGACAGAAAGATATCTAACCTTTAGTGGATTGTGTTATTCTATAGATGTTGATTATAGTTCTTCAGGTGTGAACAATTTATCTTAAATACTCATCACTTCGAGAAAAATATGAGTTTGTGGTGGAAATTGATTAAGGTATGCAACTCTACTTTCCATGCATGAATGTTAACTTATGTTGTTAGTCTAGGAAGTAAATGAATTCATCAAAATGATCTTAATACAAAAATGTTGTGAATTTACCTTTTTCATTGGCCTTTTCACCCATCACATTTTTTAGGTTTTGTGATGTATAGACTTTCTAATTATTATGTTATCTATCACTCTCTATTAGTCTTCAAGAGTTAGATTTAACATTCATGTCCATGTTTTCCTATATAGAAACATTAAATGAGTTATCTCAAGTGACCATGGTACTTCACTTTCGTTATTTTATAGTAAAATTTTTATTTACTATTTTATTATTGTATATTTCAATGATGTATTTTTTGAAAAGTTATTCCTTAGTTATCGATCCCAAATTTAAAATTTTGAGGAAACTTTTAGAAAATGTGGGAAGAATTTAACTTCCTAGGTAATTATAAAATAACAACTTTTAATCCCTATTAAATATTTATGAATAAGATATTCATTTTATGTCAAAGGGGATGCCTTGCATGATACCATACTTGACACACAACAACATATTTCTCTAAAAAAACAATTTCACACAGCACAGAATTATACCAAAAATTAATACAAAAATAATATTATTATTTTCAATGGTTGTTAACAAATATCCATTATGTTGGATATAATGAACATAACTAACTAAAAAATGTTTTTACATTTATCCAAAAAATCTTACAGGCTTAAAATTAGAATCAATCCAATTTTATGTTTAAAATACTAGAATGTATTTAAAATGTTGTTTTACCACCTTTTGACAGAGAAAACTTCTAAAATTTAGTTTTATTCACTATTATATGATATATTTGACAATTTAAAATTCTTATTTATAATTGGGAAATCAAAATTTACTTTGGTTTAATTTTGATATTTTTATGATAAAATTAATTTTTAATTAATATTGAAAAATACAACATTTTAAATCCAAACTACCTTTTAGTATCGTGTACTTATATAGTTAGATTTTGTTTTTTGTTTTTTTAAAATTTTAATTTGATTATTTTTTTATCAATTAATCTAATTTTGGTCATTTAAAGTAATTTCCCCTTTAAATATGACATAAACACATGTCAATATTTTGATAGTTTTTTACCTCTTAAAAACCCGCTTTCTAGTTTTGACAACAAGAATTAATATTAAATTAATTACTAAAATTTAAGTGTTTTGAATTTGGAAAATTGGATATCGTATTTGGAATTGGAAGGTACAAATTTTTTAAATAGGTACCTTTTATGTTTCGACATTTTGAATTGTAACTTCAAGAATTATTTTTAATTACCAAGGTTAAAGGGTAAATTTGGTAAATAATTGTAAAAAATATTATAATAATATAAAACTACCATAACAAATTTCTTAATCTTATTTTATGAGTCATGGGAGACCAAAACTATCTTTATTCTAAACAATTTCATTTGGGAACCACATGGGTGTGATAAGGCTGTGTTATAATAACTAATTTAAACTAAAGAGAAATATAAAATAAACATGTATCTTTTTACTAAATAAATCTTTTGGTGGGGTTATATAATCTATATTTTTCACTGTAAATAATAATGAGAAATATAAAAATATTTCCTACATCAAAGTAATTTATTTTTAATTTTTTGACATTAAATAAATAAATATTTTTATGACATAATGATGATAAGGTGATTACCTTATTAATGAATGATTGAAATAAATGATATAATAAATATTAAAATAAATGTAATTTTAAAATTTTGATTACATAAAAGAATTTTATATATGATTATGACATGTTATATTATAGTTAATATTGTATTTTTGGATGAATAAACTTCTTATGACTAAAAAATCAATTACGAAAAAGTGTCAAAATTGACATAAAAGAGTTTTTAAAACAAATATTATTTTATTGAATGATACAACAATAATAAAAATATAATATTATTAAAAAAATACATAGATAGTGTTAAAAGTTTCATTAATTATCTTCATGATCTTTTATTTTCATTTTATAGTGACTATATTAACCATATAGTGTAAAAATACAAGAAGACATGGTATGAGATAATTTATTTAACTAAGGGTTAAAGCCAAAATATGAGGTTAAAAATGTGACATAAACTTTTCTAAAACATATTTTTTTGATATTCCTATGACCCATTCACATCTTATCTTCTAAATAAATCACTTTGGAGGTACTGTTATTCGAAAATCAATTTATAGTAAAATAATATTTCATGAGTTTCCTAAAGTGCCCCTCCTCCCTCTTAACAAAAGGCCACCAACTCCACCCACATACTCACACATCCCAAGACCTTTGGATTATCAAAATTCTGATAAATTAATCTCATAAAATATTACTATTTTACCTAAAATCCTTACCTTGGTCAGAAGACAAATAAGGAAAGCATTTCAGCTCAAATAAAAAAGAGTTTCCCAATTATGAAGTAACATCTTCTCTTAAGCTCTTTTCATTTATTTTCCTTATCTAAACCTAACCTATAAATATTCCATTATTTTATAAAAATAATGTATCTTAAATATAATAATATATTTTTCTTCTATGATTTTGAACTTCACTTATACACACCTCTATCTAATGGATATATAACACAATGTTTCTGTGTATGGTGAACTACTGCCTCACGAAATAATGACTATTCAATTTGCTCATACAACCTCTCATGGTGGCCATTATGATAGAAATGTATTTATATATGATATATATTATATTTATATCCTCTCTAATCTTCTATAATTTCTATTTACAACATACCTTTACGCTTTCCAAAATGTGTAAATAAGATAATTTCATTAAAGGAAGTGTGGACTACCGCCCCTCAAGGTGACATAACTCATTCGTTATATACATGGAACATAAAGAGGATGGATTTAATTAACTTATGTAACATATATACCATATATATTATAATATAATTATAATATTTTTATGTATCATTTAGTTTTCATTCCTTTTATATGACAACGAAATGAAAGTAGCCTTCATGCACGCACGTACGACCTACTTTCTCCATAAACACTGCATTTTATTTTATATCTCCAAATATAATTGATTAATATAAATAAATATATATGGGGAATATATTATACTTAAATAATTAATAGTATTCTGGAGATAATTCACTTTTTATCACATAAAAAATTTGTAATTATAAGAAGTTCATTTTTGACTAATGTATCGAACATCGACAAAACATTCGATATGAACTCAAATAATTAACTAATTTATATAACATGTTAATAAGTGAAATAAATTGAATAATAAACATGAAAGTGGTTATGAATAAATAACCAATTAATGTAATTTTATTATTCAATAATATAAATAATGAATGAGAAATTTCAGACTCAAGGTATTGGAAATCTTAACTCAATCTCATTTCGATGAGTTAAATATCCATGTCATTCGTTTTTTCCCAAGAATACGTGTAAATGAACTATGATTGTTTCACACTGATTATAAACTTATATTGGGTGTATTTATATTTTTTTACCCATAATTATGTCCCTGATTTATCTTTAATCTTAGGATACAATCTCTGTAAGAGACATCGTCTCAATCTCCTTTCTTTGAGGCATATTTTCATTTATACACAACCTTATTTTATACGTATTACAATCAAACCATTTTAATTTTAAACATATTATACTTTTTTGAAATATAATCTTTCTATATAAAGTGCTTTACTTTTCAACACATCAAAAGGAATGTTTCTTTTCATATGCGGCGATAACAACTTCTCTACTGATGCAACCATTATTTGATATTTAGCTTTCTCTACAAGTCGTAAAGTTTTTAATGTAAAACTAAATACCATATTATTTTTTTATCTATATTGGTATTGTAAGTTGTTTTTATAATGTATTTATTATATCAATATATTTAAATTACATCTTATTATCTCAATGTGTAAATGTTATTTTTCTTTTGTGTTTGGTTTATGATGTATGATTATGTTATGGTTCTTGGGAATTCATTATGTTTATATGTGGTTCCATGATAAATCGAGATTGGGTGAGTCTGTGATAGCTCTCTAATGAATTGGGTAACATGATGGATGTAAACATTAATGTTTATCCAAAGAGATTTATGGAATATACTGTGATGGGCTTTCAAAACATAACCATGATGGTTACTCCCTATGTAGCTATGAAAGATACAATGTAAGTATGAATGGATGAAACATGATACCTTTATATTTTTTTATTTCTATGTTTTTAGGAATCTTATTATGATATTATTTAAGCTAAATAGTTTATGTTTTATGTGTGAAAAGTATGATTTTGGGAAAATATTTTCATCTGTTTTAAAATTTCATGGAATAACGGTTTTATTCCTTATTTTATATTCCATGCTTAGATTTTTATGCTTATGCAATGTATTTAGAATTTTTCTACATGGTATAAGGATGGGTAAGAGGAAGGAAAATTTTAAGAAAATTTTTATCAAGAAAAATAATAATGTTTTCTTTAAAGGGTTTCCTTTGGTAGAAAAAGTGGATACTATGTGTAACTATTCACATGTAATGTATGGGACTATTATGTAATAGTTATGGCCTAATTATCTAAAACAATAAACATGAAAATATCCTCAATGTGAATTCTTGACATAACTCAATATTATGTAAGGTTTAAGGTTTGGTCCTTATAGTATTATTCTATAGTATCTCCAATAAACACATTGAGGTAAACTGAACCATGATTAATATAAACATTATGTGACCCCTTCCTATATCAAATTATGTAATCAATTATTTTTCTGGAATAAAAATTCTCTCGTAACATTATTAAATATTTTTTATTATCTTCAACTCAGTGAACATCCAAATTAAAAAATAAACCACCTTATATTTTTTGATTAAATATAAGGAATATATCATATCACTAAGGTAAATATTTTTATAATTTTTTTATTATTTCTCAATGTTAACAACATCTATTTGAATTGATTTGAGATGTAACAAAATGGGAAGTTAGTTATACCATTAGGAAAAGAAAAAATAATATATTTTGGATGATTATTCATTATATTTGAATATTAAATGATTTTCAACACAATTGAAAAATAACTAAAAAGAATTTCTAATGGTTGTGTTCACATTTGAAATATTTTGGACATAAATATTGTTCTAAAAAGATACAGTATATAGTGGAGACACTGATTTTTGATCACTAATGAGTGATAAGGATTCTATTCTATGATTTATTAGGAAAATTATATTATTCCAAAAAATTTAATTATAAAATAATGATTAAAATGGTTTTGAGGATGTCTTAATTAATAACATGAATTGTTATAAAAAAAATCCATTTATGATTTAACTAAATTTCATATTATGTTTTATGGAAATATAAAACACATGCACTTATTTTATTTTATTATATGCAATTCTATTTAAAATACCTTGAAGTATCATTACCATTGATAATATAGTCGTTGGGTAGTGATCACATGATTAGTATAAATATATTTTTTTTAAAACAATTGACCCATAAAAAGGAAGTGATGGTCTCAACTAGTAGATTCATACCCTATGAATCCCATTTATTGTATAATATGGGGGAGATAGAATCTATGGGATGTTTCCTTGACCAAGAACATTTTGATATCCAATGACTTCAAAATGAGTTAAAATTTTTATAGGAGAAATTCACGCTCATTAAGATCATGACCAAACACATGTATACTCAACCACCCCATAAATGTCGCACAGTTACATACCTTATCCTTTTGGAAATTGAAATTTTATTTAAGTGATAGGTATTAACACCCTAGTAATATTATCATTTACATTTTTTATAGAATAATGAATAAAATTTCCTCGCATTTTAGTTACATTATAAATGATTTTTATTTTGATACAATAAAAAAATTTATATTTTTGTTTAATATTCAGATTAAATTAAGAAATTTATATTTTTTAATTACTCTAATTTTTTTGAATAAAAATCATTTAAAAAATATTATTATTAAATAATTTTTAATAAATATAAATGAGCATATTATTTTTATGAAGTCAAATTTAGTTTTTATAAGGGTTTGAAAACTATTATTGTCCAAAACCACCAGTATTTCTCAATAAACGTCCATTTTTATGTGGAAAATGAAAATACATGAATATAAAAAATTATTTACAAAGAATTAATATTTTCCCTTGAATTATAATTTTGAAATTATCTAACAGTGAATTTTTCATAATTTTCTAAGATAGTCAAATTTTCAGGTAAAAATTAAATATGGTATAGAAATATGTTGTATATAATGACATCATAATGACCCGAAAGTGATGTAATAAATAATATAATTGGTATCCATGAACAAATAAAACATTTACCTTTAAAATAATGTCTTTATGTTTATTATAATAATTTTATAATTCCTTATTAATCATCCAAAAACCTTAATATATTTTATGGTTTTTAACTCATTTATTTAATAGAGTGACTCTCTTCACATTAGAAATGGTTTTTATTTTATTAAGTTCAGACCGTGTAATTTTAATATAATTAAAACCACTGTAATTTAGTGAAATACTTGCCCAAAAAAGGATGTGAAATTTTGTGCTTTTGGTTATTTCATTATACATAGGCCTAATATAATGTTTGAGAAATGATAACAAATTCCCCACTCATTTTCATTATTAAACCACCCATGATCCAATTTATTTTCACTCAAGATACATGTATCATGTTGTTAATCTACCATCATCTTCTATTTTCCTCCCAAGTCACCGCTATCCTCTCAACAAGCCCATACCAAGAATTTCGAGTCACACACTCAAGCAAGGGACCCTCACCATCTCTTTTTATTCAAGTTTCATTATTATCATATTCCTTATTTTTATAATTCCTATGGTTTATATATTTATTTACATTTCCATATTACATCTCATTTTATTTCAAAATTATGGGAAACCCCATTCACTCTCATTAACCCTCACAGACTATTATAAATAAACTTCCCCTTATGATTTAACTAAATTTATTATAATATAATATGGTCATAAAATCACATGAAATTGTTTTGTTTTATTATATAAAATTTTATTTAAATATAGTTAATTATCGTTACCATTGATAATATATCAATTTAATAGTTAACAAATGTTTTTAATAAATATTGGGTTCTGAAAAATCTAATTGTCTGAGACAAAGGAAGTGATTGTCTCACCTGGTAGGATCATACCCTATTATTCCTATTTATGACGGCTTTCATGGGAGATATTACTAATGTTATTTTCCCTTATACAATACCAATATGAGATCTAATAACATTGGCATGTTTGAATCCATTTTTGGCAGAATTTCAAGCTCACTGTGATCACAACCTAAATCATGTACATCGAACCAGCCCATGAAAGTCTCACAGTCGCACATCTTACCCATAGTAAGTTCACTAGTATATTAAATGGATGTGTATCAATACCCTATAAATATGATCATTTACATTATTTTTTATTTAATAATGAATATATTTTCTTTCCATTATTTTTACATTATAAATGATTTTGATTTTGATACAGTAAATAAATAATAGTTTTTTGGGTAATATTAAAATTTAATTAAGAAAGTTATTTTGATGAATTAATTTATTATTGAAATAATTTTTTTATATAAAATAATCTTTATTAAATATAAATTATCATGATATTATTTTGAAGTCAAATGTAATTTTTATAACGGTTCGAAAACTGTTATTTTCAAAAAACCAAACATTTATCTATAAATGTAAATTATTATTTTTAAAGTGAAAGTAAATATATAAATAAGATTTTTTGGATAAAATAAATATCATTTTTTTAATTATGACATCAAAATTATACAATAGAGAATTTTTCATAATTTTCTGAGATAGTGGAATTTTGTTGTAAAAATAAAATATGGTATAAATATATGGTGTATATGATGATATCACAATGACTGAAATGTTATGTAATAAATACTATAAAATTGTATCCACTACCAAATATTCGTTTTTCCATTAATATAATGTGAGTTTATGTGTATTTTGTTAATTTTATAAGGCATTTATGAATCCTCCAAAATCATTAACATATTTTATGGATTTAAAATCATTTCATTAGAAGTTTGACTGAACTCCATACATGAAAGGGGATTATTTAATTATGTTTTTTCCATGGACTTATAAAATAATTAAAAACACTACCATATGGAAGAAACCAAAGGAAAAATCCATGTGTTGGTTTTAGTTTTTGGTTATGTTATTATATACAGACCCAAACCTAAGATTGAGAAATGATAAAGAATTCCTCACTCTTATCCAATATAAACCAACCAAAGATCACATTTCTCCTCACTCAAAATATTTGGATAATTAAATTAATACCAACCTTTATATTCCACTAATGGTTTCCCATTCTCTTTAGAATCCCCTCCAATGAATTTGGATTCCCACACTCAAGTAATTGATTCTCACGTCATCATATTTGTTAATGTTTCATTGTTATATTAAGCAATTTATATCCAATTATTAGTGCTGGTATATTACATTCCAAATATCTATTACTGTCCATTTTATTTCTGAATTATTTGAGACCAATTTCTATCTAATCAATCAATTTTATGAATTTTTTAGTGATGCCATTATGCTGCCAAAATTTAATTGTGATTTTCCATTCGAAATCAATTGTGTATTGAATACCACACCTATTTAATATCAAGGGTATTCAAATTTATAAACTTATAATTATTTGACACGGTACTTAAATTTATTTATTCAATACACCTTGATCGTTGAAAAAAATATTATGATGAATGAAGCCATTTTGTAAGATCTTTGTGGAAATGTTAAGCATGAGAATTAAATGAAAGTGACAGGTGCACCGAAAATTATATAATGCTCCAACGCATTGGGTAATGTTTTGTATCATGATACTTCCTATAGGTACAGGTAGTGAACCTAATTATTTTATGGGTCTTTTTCCATCATTAGTTTTTCTAATTTATCCTTTTTCTTTGTTTATGATGTAGTGTTTTAAGTTGATGGCACATTTCCCATGTGGCCTTTATGATTATCATGCCATATCATGTCTCATTATTCATGTGTATGATTCTAACCCCTTTAATACCCATTTATATCCCTAGTTTATAACATATATTTTTTCATGACATGTATATTCCCTTACTGGAATTTATATCTCACCCATTTCTTATGTATGACCCTAGGTTTTTCATGCAGCTTTATATATGACAATATTAAGGCAGTTTCCAAAACAATATGATGTTATTTATATTTTATGTAGTTATATAATGTACTTAATTCCAATAGACACTAGAATTATCAATCATTTGGGTTTAAATATGTGCACCTTTTGTAATAAATAATTTATTAATGTGTAATAATGAGAAGTGTTGTCATTGTTGGTATTAAAGTAAAATTTTATTTATTTTGGGGATTAAGATTTGTAAAATCTTGAAAAAACTACAGGGATAAGACTATGTGTATGAAAATAACCCAAAATTTTGGTAATTTTAGATTAATAGGTTTATCCTTGAAATATTTTCATGTATTTATAATTCATGTATATGTTAATGTAGACCATATTTACATAGTTTTAAAACATGAAAACATTGCACTTAGCTATACATGACTAGAAATTGGTGAACAAAAATGGGCTTTACTGCACACCTAGTTTGACACTCCCATGGGATATTATTTGTTAATTAATAATATCATTGCAAAATGTTAGTAGGGTAAAGAATTACCATAAGAATAAATGTTAGGAAATTTATCATAGATAAAATATATTATATCCTATAAATTCATAAGTTGAGAAATAAATGTAATTTATATGTTATACAATTAATGTCATTAGAACCCCCTTTAAATATTTTAAAATACACATCCTTTATTTTCCCTTCATTTTGGATAATGGAAAAAACTATTGTAATTGGGTAAACAATCAATGTGATGAGAAATGTGATGAATTCCCCAATGATATACCCAACCTAATTGGAGAGAGGATTGTGAACATTGTGAAGATACACTATCAGCTGAATTATGTTTTGAATAGAAAACTATATTAAGACAAACCTTGAAAACTAATTATTAAAGAACAAGATACAATATATTCCTTTATGCGTGAAAGACCTATGACTTTCAATAGATCATATTATCCCTTAATCATGGAACAATGTATTAACTCCATTGAGAATATATACACAACCCTTTAATGTCCTCAGAAATAGAAAGTTCAAATCAATATTTATCATATGGGGGGAAGAGAAAATCAGTGGTGGACATTGATCAAGAATGTGTAGCCTGAGGAATGGATCATCCTAATTGGGTTGAATTAAATATATAATTTTTTTTCAACAAATATTATTCTTGTACTCTGATATAAAATGGAAAGGTATTTCCTTTCACTCAAGAAAAATGATGATGTATCTATTGGGTCTTATAAGGGAAAATTAACAATAATTAAACAATTCTATTTAGTATTTATTTTTACCCACTAATGTAATGTTTATTTTTGTTGTGCTAAAACAAAGTCAATGAAACCTTAGGATATCCATGACTTTGATTTCTATGAGAAAATTGTCTGATGTGCCCAGAAATTCGAGATAGAGATCAGTGAATATAAAGAATGTCACATGGATAAGAAGTAGAAAGTGGATTTTAATTATATAATTTTTGTGGATATATATGAAGGTTCTGTGAAATTTAAAGACCCTAATTGTCAAACATATGGAAAGAATCACCCTATAAGTTTCATAATGGTAGTGATGAAATCATTTAGGTGCGGGATGGAAGGACACCTAGCTAATGATTTAAGAAAGGAGAAGCCAACTAATGTGATGGATGAATGTAATTATCTAGATAACCCATAGTGTGTTTTCCATTACTTCCACAGTAATAAACCAATTAAAATTTCAAACAAATGTCCTAAGAAAAGTGTTTTTGGAGACAACCAACATCCTCCAAGGAAGAAAGGGAAATATTTTAATCTCACACATATCGAGGAGGATCAAAAAAATGAAGTGGTGACAGGTATTCTATTTATTCATTCATGAGTAGTGAAACTACTTTATTATTATAGTTCTATGAAATCCTTAATATCATAAAGGTTTAATAGAACTGTTCAAACACCACCACAATGTATGGAAGTAGAGCTGTCCGTGAAAATGGAAAATGGGGAAATTATAGAATCCTATGTATATAACTCCTCCATTGTCAAAATATTGGGGCTAAGCGAACCCTTTCATACCCCATTTGAAGAAATTTGATAAAATTCTAGGCAAGGATTGGATTTCCCTATATAAATAAAACCTAGATTTTCAAGAGAAAGAAATCAATCTTTGTATTTATAATTAACCATAATTCTCTACTGGTGTAAGGAAGAGGAAGAATATTTTTTAGCACCAAAATATCAAACATAAATATTATTACCCTATGATAAATAATATCTAGTTCAAATGATTTAGTCTAAGGAGATAATAATTATTCATGACATGACCATTATGAGGGACTACACTGATGTGTTTCCAGAGAAATATTTTAGTCTTCTTCATAGTTGAGAGGCTTGGATTTTAATTGAGCAAACACATAGGGAATTTCCATTGTCTAAGACACCATATAGAATGGATTGTTTTGGATATTTAGTAGATAAAGAATCAATTACTGGAGAATCTAGATAAAGGGTTCATACACCTAAGTGAATCTCTATGGGGTGCACCAGTCCTCTTTGTCAAGAAGAAGGGTGGGTGAATGTGATTTTGTATTAATTATCACGATCTTAACAAGATCGTGATAAAGAAGAATTTTAATGTTCCATGGATTTATGACTTGTTAAATATTCAATGTAGATTACAATACTTCTCTACGGTGGAATTGCGGTTGGGATATTTCAAATTTAGGGTGAAGAATGATGATATCCCCATGAAAACTTTTTGTACAAGGTATTGCCACTATGAGTTCATAGTAATACCATTCAGACACCCTAATTCTACATAAATATTCATGGAATTTATGAATAATGTATTTAGAGATTACCTAGAAAACCTTTTGGTAGTATTTATAAGTTGTATTTTAATATACAAAAAATCAAGGAGGAGCATGAGAAGCATTTGAGAACTGTGCTAAAGAGCTCACAAAAGGAGAAGATTTATGCTAAATATAGTAAATTTGAGTTTTAGTTGGAGGAATTTTCTTTATTGGGAAATATCATCATACTAAATGGGATATCTATGGACCCTTAAAAAATAAAATAAATTGATAGATTTTTGAGTCAAACTTGTGTAATAGATATATGTAGTTTCCTTGGGTTAGCTGGGTACTATGATTGATTTGTGAGGAATTTCCCATGACTACTGAACACACTAAGAAACATAACATTGAATTGAGTCAATTTTTCATGGAATTAATAATGAAAACAAGGATTCAAGGTGTTGAATAATAGGTATATCACATAACTTGTGCTCACAACCCATCAGTGAAAAACTTTTTGTGGTATTCGGTGATTCTTCGAAGTGGGGATTGAGTTTGATGTTAATGTAGAATGACAATGTGATAGCCTATGCTTCAAGACAGTTGAAAGACCATGAATAGAATGACCCAACACATGATCTAGAGCTTTTTGAAGTTATCTTCATATTGAAAATATGGAAACATTATCAACTTCAGGATAAATGTAAAATATATTTGGATCACAAAATCCTCATGTATATATTCACACAGAAAGAGATTAATTTGTTACAATTAAGATTTATATAGCACACCACGTACTAAAAATAATGAATATACAACCACCCTAAGTATGTGAATAAAGTTGTAGACACTCTATGCAAAAAAGATTCAGCAATTATATCATCTATGAGAATTGAGAGGGTCTTGATATTCTTATAATTAAATAGGATGGACATGGGAATCATAAAGGATAGAACATCATAAATCCCTTCACAAATGATTGACCAACTATTTATTTTGGATAAAATAAATGATACTCAAAGATATGAACTGGGAATTCTGAAAAAGTTTATAATATAACAAAAGGAAAATAATCAATGTTTAATGTTAACAAAGAATAATTTGTATGATTTGGGTCATGATTATGTGTACCATTAAATCTTGAGCTAAAAAAGGAGCTGTAGGATAATGCATTTAGTTTGACATTCTTTATCCATCTTGAAAGCATGAAGATGTATCAAAATCATTAAGAGACATATTGGTGGGAAAATATGAAGAAATATATCACTGAATATTTATAAAAGTGCTCGGTATGCTAGAAAGTGGAGTACGAATGAAATTATAATGGGGTGTTGCATCCATTACCCATATCTATATGGAAATGGGAAAACATCACCATAGACATTGTCACTAGTATTATGAATAAATATTGATGAAATAATGAAATTTATGTTCTGGTGGATTATATTACAAATACTTCCCACATCATGAAAATTTTATAACAACTATCACTCAATTAACCTATAAGGATATACATTCGAGAAGTGGTGAGGTTACATGGAACAACACTATTGATCATATCAGATCTAAACCCACAATTTCTATTCATGTTCTTGAAGAGTCTCCTACATGATCTAAATATTTTTTGAACTACAAAACAACTTATCACCTTGATACTGATGGCCAATTTGTGCATACTAGTTAGACACTATGGGACTTGTTTAGAGAATGCTCAATTGTATTCAAAGGATGATGAGACCAACATCATCTTCTGTTCAAGTTCATATACAACAATAGTTTATACATAAAAATAAAAATAGATCCTCATGAATCCCTTTATGGGAAGAGGTGAAGAAAACCTACATGTTAGGATAATTTTGGGGACCAAAAACTTCTAGATCCTAAAATGGTCAAGGAAATAGCTGAAAAGGTTAAGACCATTCAGTATCTAATCAAGGTTGTTCAAAGTCGATAGAAGAGATATGTTGAAAATCATCGATGATACCTAGAGATTGATGTTAGAGATAAGGTATTACTCCACATATCTCCATGGAATAATTTTATGAAAATTTTGAAGAAGATAAAGCTTAGTCCAAGATAGATCAACCCGTGTTAGATCAGTGATCATATCAAAAATGTTATTTATTGATTAGAACTCCCACCTAAATTATGTCAAGTACATGATGTATTCCACGTATCCACCTTGAAGATGTATATAACAAATATATCACATGTACTCAACCGAAATTTAGTCCCATTAGATAATGAACTTTCCTATGAAGAGAAACTGAGGAAGATCTTATATCATAGAGAAAAAGTTCTACAAAAAACCGAATTCACCTTATTAGAGTGTTGTGGAGAAACCAAAAGTTTTAAGAAGAAACAAGAAAATGGAAGGATGTGAAGAAAAAAAGTTACCCTCTTTTATTTTATAGTGGGGAATGAGATTTTCTATATAGAAATTTATAAAATGCGGATGATTTTAATGACCCTAACTGTAATAAATAAAATTCCCCATATGATTTAATTAAATGTATTATTTTGTAATATGGTCAATGAAAGCACATGCACTTATTTTGTTTTTTATATATAGTTATATTTTAAATACTATTAAGTCTCATTACTATTTATAATATACTACTTCAATAGTGAACACCTAGTTAATATACATATTGGTTTTTAACAAATCTTATTGACAAAGATAATGGAAATGATGGCCTGAACTAGTTGGGTCATACCCTATAAAGCCCATTTACAGAGATTTAGAGGGAGATAGCATATCTAAGATATTCCCTTTACCAATCCCAAGATGATATAAAATAATTTAAGCCTTAATTAAACTATTATTCGGATATGTTTATGCTCATCATGATCACAACTCAAACCATGTATGCAGAACCGCCCCATAAATGTCTCACAATCAAGAACATTACCCATATGGTATTTTCTTGTGTATTAAATGGATATGTATCAAGACCCTAGAATGATGGTCATGTACGATATTTTCTATAGAACAATTAAAATATTTTCATCCCATTATTGTTACTTTATAAAAGATTTTAATTTTTGCAAATTAAAACACAAATTGTATTTTTGGGTAACATTAAAATACAATTAAAGAATTTATTTTGATAAATTAATGTATATTTTAAATAAATATTATTTTAGTAAAACAATATTATTATTTAATTTTTATTAAATATAAATGATTATATTATTTTGATGAAGTCAAATGTAATTTTTATAAGGGTTCGAGAACTGTTATGGTAAAAAACCCAATGTTTTAAAATAAATTTGTATTATAATATTAGAAGGGAAAATAAATAAATATTGAAAATTATTTAGATAAAATTAATATTATTTTTGGAATTATAGAGTTGAATTTATCCAATGGTGAATATTTTATAATCTTCTGAGTAAATTTTTTTTAAAATAATTAAATATGTTAAAAATATATGGCGTCTATTATGACATCATAATGATCCAAATTTGATTTAATAAATACTATAAAGGTATTTCAAGAAAAAAATTATATTTTCCTCTTAAAATAATTTGTTTTTTTATTTTACTAATTTAATAAATCGTTTATGAATTCTGCAAAACACTTTAAATATTGAATGTTTTTAAAATAATTTCTTTAGGAGGATGACTCACATCCACATAAAAATGGGTATTGTTTTATTATGTTCCACCCTGGGACATATAAAATTAATAGAGAAATCCAATTTAAAAGAAAATTTTCTAGAAACCCATAGTAAGGTTTTTGGTATTGTTTATTTTATTATATAGACTTCATATCCTATGTTTGGGAAGTGTTAACGAATTCCCTACTCATATCCTATTTAAACCCATATAATATCCAATTTTTCTTCACCAAAAATCCTTGGAGCACATCCTTACTCTTCAATACCCTCTCTAGAGTCCTCCCAAGGTTCCCAAAAGATATGAATAAGCTCATCCCAAGCATTTACGCACTCAAGTAAGGGATTCTAACCATCTCTTTATTATTCATCATTCTTTATTATCTTATTCCTTATATAACAAATTCTTAATGCTTGTATATTTCCATAATTGTCCCTATTACGTCCCATTTTATTTCCAAATTATCAGAGACCCCTTTCTCTCTCATAAACCCATTTTATAAAATTTTATGTGACATTGTTATGCAGCCAAAAATTAACCACGATTTTCCATGCCAAATCAATTGTAAAGTGAAAAACATACCCATTTACTGTCAAGTTTATTCACCTTTATACACATATACTTATTTTAATTGTGAAAAACATCTATGTATTCCATACTCCTTCATCATGGAATAAAATATTTTGATGAATGCATCCATGTTGTATGATCTATGTTCCACACATAAGTTTGAGAATGAAATGAAAGTGATGGGTACATCCAGAATTATATAGCATTCTAATGCATTGGGGAATGGTTACTCTAATGAGACTACATGTTGGGATAGATAGTGAAACAAATCACTTACTTATACTTTTTCATTCATGATTCTATGGCAGTTATCCTTGAACTATGATTATGATGCTGTGTTTTAGGTTTCCTTTATGATTATCATTCTATATCATATATCATTATTCATATTTATGATTCTTAACCCATTAGGCCCCATTAATATTCCTATTAAGTAACTGTTTTTCCTACTACCATGTTTATTCCCTTACTGGTATTTATAGCTCATACCTTTCTTATGAATTCCACTAGGTTACCCCATGTAGCTTTAAGTACGATCATGTTAGGGAAGATTTCAATAACGATCTTATATTTCATGTTTTATGTTGTTATATAATGTCTGTAATTCCCAAAGATTCTATACTTCCCCATATTATGTGTTTTATTATATATAATTTTTAGTAATAAATCATATATTAAATTTTAATAAATAGAATGTATTTAATATCATATGTGATCAATTTTAATTCACAGAACTAAAAACAAGTTACATTGATGTTTCAATATAAGTATCATTATTCCCATAGGACAAACACATCAGGATTTGATGATATAAGAACTATTTATATTCAAGTGTGGTTTATTTATATTTTTCAAATAAGTATATTTTTTTTCAAAATTAACTACATTATTCCTAATTGTATTATTAATTATCATTTTAATTTTTTGTCGAAGAAATTATCTAATGATGACTTCAAGAAGATAAATTTTATACTGTTTTGAAAATTAATCATTATAAAAAGGAAGGAATACAAACGAGTATTAATCATAAATTAGTATATTTTTTATAATGCGATATTTATTTAATAAAATAATATCAAAAAATCATAAATTTTTCAATAATTGTAATAAGTTTCCATGAAATTTAGACATTTTCAAAAACTGTGAAATTCCATAATAACCAATTATGGGTGTTGATATTACTCATGTACGAGGAATAAAAATTATGGGCCTTTTTTCAAAATTTTGTAAAATTATAAAGTATTTTTTATGGTGAAAATGTCTTCACGTTTTCAAAAGTTAAAACTTATATGGAAAATATAACCCGAGAGGTAATTAAATTACAAAAATGAGATATATTCACCCAGTTTTGTATTCTAAAACTTATCATTAGTGATAATGGTACAAAAGTTTATAATGATATACTTATTAATTTTATTAGTCTATATCAGTACAACTTTTATATGATAAAGTAATATAATTTTTTAATTTGTAACCAACTTAAAATTTTAAACTAATTCAATAAAGTAATTATTAATAAACCTTAAATATTTTTCAGAAATATCATGATAAAAATTTTAATTAGGCTATATAGCCTTCCCAGAATTTATAGAAAAACTCATGCTATATTTTCCGTTTGTTAATTTTTTTTGGGAGAATCATTCATTTAACTATAGTGTGAGAATACAAATCTTATTATATTATAAAAATATTACACCATGATTTTAGATCTACCTATGGAGTAAAAATTATATAAGAATAATATTGATGATATTTTTTCAAAATCTTATAACAATTTTGGTTATTTATAAAGACATTCCTTGTTAGTGGAATGATAAGATAACTTAGTAGAAGGATTTATCAAAAAATGATAGATTTATTATCTATAAATATTAACTAATTTCTCTTATAGGTAAACTAAAATTAAAGTTCCCATGACCATACATGTTCATAATACACATTAAAAAATACCATTGACATAACTGATGGAAACAATCTTATTTTTGATGTGAACATCCAATGGATATGAATTTATCATACCAAAAACAAAATAGGTTTTAATTTAAGAGGTTTATTTTAAATAATATATTTTCTATTTTGAATAATACGTTAGACATTGTGTTGTACATAATTTCAATCAATTGCTTTTAAATTATATGATCTTTATTTATGAAATGTTGTATTTTTTTCAAATCAACGAAGAAGTCTCAAAAAACGAACAAGATATAAATATAAACCCCTATACTGAGATTTTTAATGAAGACAAAGATAATAAATTCAAAATTCACTATGATTGGTTTTTTTATGAATGTTTTAAGAAACTAAATAATAAGAAAATATATTATGATATGGATTACATTGAGATTTGAAAAGAAATAAATATATAGAATTATGATAATATTGACCCCAAAGAGGGCATAGAAGAATACATAAATCTATTTATCAACATGATAAAAATACTCATATAAATTGATGAGAATAAAACCATTATTAGTTATTTCCAATTTCATTGGATTTTAGTTTTCTCAAAAAATAATTGGTGATGTATAGATCCATATTATTTTAATCTAATAGTATTATCAATTTCATGTAATTGTACAAGAATTTATTACCTAAATGATTATTATATTATGGTGTTTCATAATATTTTATGTATGTATTTTTTTACTATTATATTTTTTTATAAACTTTATTTTCAAATCGTAATTGGAAAAAGAAAAAATTAATTGTGAAAAGACGTACTTACATAATAACCCGATACTTTACAATATATTTAATATATTATATTAATATAATATATACTATAGTTTTTAATGCTTGAAAAACATAGTTATATTTCATTACATGAAAGAGATATCCGTCTAAATATATTGAGTTAGACTCAAGAGTGACATTCCTTGATATCTTGCGTTACATGAAAGTTCATGTTACACCAATTAAATGTATTAATAAAATATTATTATTTAATATAATATGATATAACACAGTCATTATGTTAGATATTAAGAATAATATCAAATAACGTAAGAAAATATATGGATTAAAAAATATAATAGGATTTCATTAGTTACAAAATAATTAAAAATTAATATAAGAACTAATTTAATATAAAGTGAATATTTCAATAGAAAACTATTTTTATTCTCAAAAAAAAATTTCTACTCTAAAAGAATAAATTAATTAAAATTAGTGGGAATTATAAATTTAATATATATATATATATTACATTCAATCATATATTTTTTATATTCATCAGTTATGTTTCATATACATAAGATATGAACTACCTCTATTTCACACATAAAAACCTATATTTTTATAAAGGCATATTTACCACCTTTTAATTGAAACCCCATTTGAAATATGAATTTTGACACATTAATTTATTTAAAATGTTAAAATAATGTTCATATTTTAAATTGAAACATAATAATTATGTTAGGGTGAGTTTTTGATATTTTTCTGAAATAGTTCATTTTTTAGTGAATATTTAGAAATACAGAAATTTAATTCAAATCTTCTTTTAAGCCTAAAATATTTATAAGGTTAAATTATGATTTATATTGTTTATTAATTTAATTAGATATAATATTTTTAATGTAATCAAATTTATGTCATTTTAAATAATTTCACTTCAAAATAGATTATAAAAACATAGCAACCTTATGGACATTTTTATATTAAAAACCTACATTGTCGTCCTGCCTGTGGGATGAATTTTAAAATAATTTTTGCCACTAATATGATTTGAATTATTAAAAATTGTTTCAATATTATAAATTAGATCTATTTATAATTTCTAAAAATACAAACATTTCTTGACAAAAAAGTTTAGTGAAAGTGATTAAAATTAATTGCAATGATTCAAGTTAAATTAAGCGTAATAATAGACTTAAACTTAATCTTATATCCCAAAAGGACTGATAAACTGTTCTAAAATATATTTGAGGGCCATATTTTGACCCTATCCTATATTTTATATTACATGGACCATTATGGGATCCATTTTCATTGTGAAAAAATGTGCCTGAAATTCCTTTGTAAAAATATTATAACAGTGTCACTCCTCCACAACTATAATAGGACCTCATATTTTCCTCATTCCACACACCTATCAAACCACTTATTTTTGGAAATTAATAGTCCAATGATATTCAAAATATCCCTAACCTCAACCTATTATTGTAATATTGTAATAAATTTATCCAAATAATCTTTTTCGTACAAACCAAATGATGTTTCCCGATTAAGAGGTATCAACTTTCCTTAATATATTTAGTTTTATATCCATTATCGAAACTATAACCACTTATTACCATATTCTTGTATAATAAAACCAGTATAATAAATTTAATAGAATGTTTTTATTCCCATTTTCAACCTATACTTACACACACCTCCATCTAACGGGTAATAGACATATTGTTTTTGTTTACGACAAACTACTGCCTCACAAAATGATGATTGTTAATTTTTATTTTAACACATATTATGGTGACCATTATGATGAAAAATATGTTTTTATATGTTATATATGATATTTATAATTTATTTATCATTATTTATCTCTTTTAAAACACATATATTTATACATACCATTTTATGTTAAAATGATAACATTGTTTGAGGAAGTGTGTAATACTGGCCCCTCAAAGAGATGTGATCCATTCACATGAAACATGGGATGTTTAAAAGATGGTTTTAATTAAAAATATGTGATATTAAAAACATATATATGATATTAATTACAGAATTACTTTTCTTTAAATATATTTATATATATCATTTTCTTTGTTACACCTTCACTCACATAAAAAAGTAAGAACGTTGCTCGTGGATGTGTACACTACTACCTCACTGACCTGATGTGATTCATTTCGCATAAAAATAAATAAATATATAATCATATATGATAAAATAATAATTATTTATGATATAATTATCATTATTAAAATATATAATTTTACTTACCTTCTTTCTATAAGGATCATTGAAAAATGAGAACATTACTTATGTGTATGTACAACATGCAGTCTCCATGATTGTTACATTGATTCATTTTTCATAACCACATTTAATTATTATTTTTCATAAGTATAATTTATTTATAAATGATAAAAATTATTTCATTATTATTATTCAAGGGATGTTATATAATTACCCCTTTGACCCTAGTTGACAGAACAAAGTTGTTTTTGACACATAAACCGAATTTTTTCAAAACACCTGATGTAAAAATAAATTTTCATGTGGTTGTATAAAAAATAGTAATAAGTGAAATAAAAGAAATGATACAAATGTAAAATTTTATAAATTTGTTCAAAAATTAACATAATTTAGTTATTCAATAATATAAATACACTTGAGGGAAATCGAACACAAGGTAATGGATTTTGTCACAATTTACATTTCATTGAGTCATATTTGTTATTATGAATATAGTTTATTTAATATGATATATACAATACCATTTTATATGATATATATTGAATTTAATTTCTATTATTATATTATATTGTTAATATAATTTTATTTTTTCATCTAGTTTATGATTAAAACGATTCAAAGTGTTATGTGATGATTTGAAATGTTTAAATGTTATTCTCCTCAACAATAACATTAATTTTATTGCAATTTTATTTCCATTATAATAAATTATATAACCATTATTCAATAAATACATTCATTTTCAACTCCTTTGGTTATTTGTGACATTTTTCAAGTATTAGTTCCATTTTTCTACTATTTGGTAATAAGAAGATTTACAAATTTTTTCCCTATAAAACCCAACATTATTCCTCTCTTGGTCTGAGAAACTATTTTCCTCTAACAAACATATTTTATTAAAAAATTTAAAAAATGTTTTTCAAAATGATTTTGAAAATAAACTTTTACCGTTTATTTTTTTTCCAATTTCTTAAATGAAATATTCTTGTTTTTCCTGAACATTCCATTTTTTAAATCCTTTTAGAAGGAAAAATGAATTTCTTTTTATTACCTTAAATTAATTGCATGAATTTTCCTACCGTCATTCCTTCCAAGTTTCAATTTCATGTTTAAAATTATAAATTTTGATGATTATTTTATAAAAAATTACTTTCAATGAAAAGGGTTTTCAGAACAAAAGGATATTTTCTTCAAGAATGTTTTTAAAATACCATTTTATAATATTTACATTCATCAATAACCAAAACTCTTTATGTAACTCCCAAACCCCAGTTACCCAGAGTTGGTTCATTATTTCATAACATTGGTATGATCACAAAAGATCAAGGCTCTAATGACCGATTAGTTTAGTAGACATGGAATTAATAGTTAAATTAATAAGGTTTACATTACAAAATAAAATGAAAAACTAAAACAACTTTGTTTCCTTTGATCACAGTCACATCCCCTTAGACTATCCCTATAGGTAAGTCATAAAATACTTCTTCGCATCCTGGAAAAAATAAACCATAGAAAGGGGTGAGCTCAGATGCTCAGTAAGGATAACAATATAGCTGAAACATTCATAAATAATCATAAAAATTTAAGGAAATGTATAACACTAAAACAAAAGCCTGTTAAACATGAACATCAGCATAATGTGGAAAAGATAAGATCAAATAATGTTGTTTACTTACTCACATTAATATTCCACTAGTCAAATAATCACATGCAATATCAATAGCCACTTTCATAATTATGGAATGAATATTGCCAAACTTTCATAACCGCATAGTCAAGAACTTGTTCCATGAATAAAAATATGATTTTTCGATGGCCTTATTCCAAGACAATAGTTTTTCTCATGAGACCTACCGATGCATCGAGGAGCTATAGCGGGCTCTACTCGTCACTTATTAAGTCCAATGCATTCTTCATTTGAAAAGATTTAAACATAACATAAACATTCATATTAATACTAGCATATGAAATGCCAATACTTTATCCATAAACCATGAATGGTGTTAGAATAACACATCCAAATTCAAACATACCACAAAACATTCAATAAAATATGGATGTTTTGTATCATCATAAACAAACTTCAAATAAGATAAAAATCCATCAAAGGATGTTGACATTTATAAAATAAAAACCTTTTTTAGGGAAATATCTCTTTCTATTTGGAAGTCATTTAAGAAAAAATTTGTTTTGGAAATATTCTTATAAGCATTTAAAGTAAGCTTCGGTGATGTTTTAACTGCGGAAAATAGTCGCACCCTCCGTATAAGTAAAAAAAGACATTTTTACCTTAATTTTGTTGAAAAGGTCATAAAGGACCTTGTTTGAAAAATGATTGGAATATTCCTTTATAAACATCTTATAAAATTCAAACTTGTTTATAAATTATTTTAACCCATAGTCTAGTAATTAGTATAAATGTTTTGGAATACATTTTTAAGAAACATGGATGTGGATGATAAATAGGTCCTAGTAGATTCTTACGTAAAAAATCCTTGGATAATAAAGAGATGGTGAAATTAACCCTTACAATGTACTTTTCCTTGGTCTAGGGTAGGTTAACATCATGTATAATGGTGAAATAATTGTTTTAAATTATAAAATAATCATATACATTAACAAGATATCATATATTATAATTTAACATTTCCTTGTTAATAATATCTTAGTATTATCGTTGCTTTAGGTGTTGACAGAGTCGTTTACCTTTATATTCTTTGTTATGTGAGTCATATTTTTTTTTATGGGATGTGTCTTATTCATATCCATAATGATATCAAGTCTTTAAAAATTATTTTTAATCATCTAATGAAATTAGTCTTGAATGGATACGATGGGGAATGAATCTCATCGCGTTCGTGGAGATGGTAATCCGTACGTAGGCACAAGAGAAAATATCATTCTTTTGATATTATAATAATATATAATTGGATGGAATATCTTATATAAAGAATAATTATCATTTCATATTAAATATTTACATCGATGAAACATCATTATTATACCCATCCAAATAATAATGTATTGAATAACAATTACACCCCGACTTGGAGATGGTAAGCCACACGTACGCATGTATGGTGACATGTCATTCAAGGGATGGATAGAATATTGAATTTTGTTATACCATATTTATAATAAAATCAAATTATAAATAAGATACTTTTGTTATTATTTTATAATTTAAACAATAAATAAAAAGGAATTGAAAGAAGAAAGGAACATGAAAGAGGTGATGAAATATTTACCTCTTCTTCGGGTTCTTCCTTTTGATTTGATCAAAAGGGAACCTTAGGATGGATTTATGACTAAATAAAGGACTCTAGGATTAAGGCAGGATATTTGATAGGGTATTTGGGTAGATTATGGTCGAGAAAAATGGCACTGAAGACGTGAATTAGAGATAAGGGGGAGTGCCTTTTTATAAGATGGGTGAGGGGCACCTTAGGAAAAGCTATAAATATTATTTTATAATAAATTAATTTTCGGTTTATAATGGCTAAAAATGGATTATTTAAAGTCTAAGGTGGGGATGGGTAGAAAACCACTCAACCCATATGTTTTAGACAGGTTTGGGTCCCTATATTAACTTTATCTTTTAGATTAAACTCCTAGTTAAACAGTTTGACATTTACCATGGCTTTTTGTATTTTTATAATATATGGTTAATAAACATACTATATATACTTCCAAGAGAAATCCAAGTGGTTCGTTAATGATACACTTATTATTATATAAGTCCTTTTCCCAATCCTTAGATTTTTAACAATATAATATCAATTAATAATATATTATTTGTTTTAAAAACTATTTTATGTCAATTTTGACACTATTTGGTATTTTGTTTTTTCTAAATTCATAACAGCATTATTACATAGAATAAAATTCATCTATCCAACCGTAACATGTAATATTAACCTAAAAAAATAATTTGAATTCATAAAAAGTCTCAAATTGCATTTATTTGGATATTTATAATATCAATTATTTTAATATTTCATTAATTAAGTAATTATTGCATCATCATTGTGTCATAAATAAATTATATTATTTACTATCTAAAAAATATAAACTAAATATAATTATGTATAAAATCATTTTATACTTCTAATGAATATTTATGGTCGAATTTATCTTATGTATAACTCTATATTATAATTTTTTATTTATTAAACTTTGATTTTAACTTTTTTAAATATTCGTTAAATAAAATAATAATAAGTGTCCTAATCTAATCCAAGTGGACCAAAGTGGATCATATTTTATTCCTAAGGTTTTTTTGGGTCTAATTATACTTATCCAATAGAATTAGGACTAGTTTTAGGGTAATAACAATATCATTTTTACCCTTAAATACCCTATTTACTTTTAACCGTGACAAATAAATGTTAAAAGTTTCTATTCACCAATAAATATTTTCATATTTTTGAACCAAATTTTTCTTATTTATATCAACTGTCTCTTTTGGATTTTTAAAATTCCACTCATAGAAGTGGTAAAATTATGTTTTATGTAAATTTTCAAATTCTTCTCGGAGGTGGGTAAAAGATGCGGAAAATTTCAATACAATTTTTATATATCAAAAATTATTATAAACTGACTCCAATAAATTGAATTGAACTAATATAGGTATTATGTATCTATTTTGACCTAAAATATATTTAAATAAAATAAATAATTATTGAAATAAAAATTCAGTTTTAAATTGTGAATCATTGTTTTTCACTATTCATAAAAAATTGAATGTTTTCAGAAAGATACCAAAAATTCACCCAAGGCTAATTTCGATATTCCAAATCCGAAAATGAAGTCCATTTTGAAAGATAAGATTTATAAAATTTTAAAAAGTGTGAATTACAATTCATAACGGCTAGTTTGATTGGTTGTGGTGTGTTAGATCTCGAATTTGCGTACAACACACCCTACTGTATTATTCAAAGATAAGCATACCGTGGAAGCATGGGATGTTACATTCTCCCCTCCTTCAAATATTTTAATCATTGAATTTTATAGAATATTACTGAATTAAAATACATAGGGGGTTCTTCATTATTTGTTACTTGGGTTCCCATGTTGCCTCTTCCATCTTATGGTTTCTCCATAGAACATTTACTAGACGAGTAGTCCAGTTTCTCAGCACTTGTTCTCTTGTATCAAGAACTGTGATAGGTTCTTCGCATTAAGAAAAATGGGGTTCCAGTTATAATTACTCATAGGTATGTACGTGCGTTGGTTCAGGCATGTATTTTCTCAACAGTGACATGTGGAATACATCGTGAACTTTGGAGAGACTTGGTGGCATTGCCAAATATTAAGTTACAACCCAAATTTGTTCTAGAATTTCGAAATGTCCAATGTACCCAGGACTCAATTTTCCCTTCTCACTGAAACGTATAACACCCTTCTGTAGAGATACCTCCAGGAAAACATGATCTCCTACATGAAATTCCAAATCCATCCTTCAGTTATCGGCATAGCTCTTGTGCCTACATTGAGCTGAATTGATGTGGTTTTGGATTACCTACACCTTTTCTATTGTTTCCTCCACTAGTTTTGGGCATACGAGTTTTATTTCTCCAACATCATCCCAACAGGTTGGTGTGCGACATATCTTCCCGTATAACACTTCATATGGTGCCATCTGAATACTTGAATGGAAGCTATTGTCATAGGAAAATTCTACCAGAGGTAAATATTGATCCTATAAACATTTAAAGTAAAGTGATAATGATCTCAACATGTCTTCTAAGGTTTGAATAGTCTGTTCTGATTGTCCATCAGTTTGGGGGTGGTAGGCAGTGCTCAATCGAAGATCAGTTTCTAGGGCTCTCTAAAGACTTTTCAAGAATCTTGATGTAAAACGTGGATCACAATCAGAAACAATTGATTGTGCTACTCCAAGAATTCTCACAACTTCATTAATATATAGAGTTTCAAGATGTTCAAGTGGTAAATATTCTCTTATGGAAAGAAAATATGATGACTTGGTAAGACGATCAATAATGACCCATATTGCATCGTTCCTTCTAGGATCCTTTGTTAGTCATATGAAAATGTCCATCATAATATTATCCCATTTCCACATAGGTATGGGAAGAGGTTTAATGACTCATCCAGGATTTTGCCTTCCAGCTTTCACTTGTTGATAAATCATACATCTTAACACAAAATAAGCAATCTCCCTCTTCATATTGTCCCACCAAAAATTTTCCTTCATATATCTATACATTTTGGTGCTCCGTGGGTGTATAGTGAAATTGGATATATGAGAATCATCTAACAATTCCCCTTTTAGATCAGGTATATCGGGAACCCAAAGTCTCTTCCCAAATTTCTAAATTCCATCTTTATACACAATGTCACTCAATCTCCCATCATTCATATCTTTAATATTCTTTTGAAACACTTCATCACTGGTCTGATAACTCTTTATCTTTTCTAGTAAAGATGTTTTGGCAACCATTTGAAAAAGTGTTGATGTTTCACCTTCCATGGTGATTCCCATATCCATCTTTACTATATCTATATATATATGATCCTTTTCAACTCTCATCTTATTTAAAACTCCATGATCCTTTATACTCAATGCATCTTCACCCTTATTTTCCTTCCCCCGGTGGTAGTTTATAGTGCAATAATAACCCTTGGGTAGTTAAATCCATCTTCTTTGCCTCATGTTGAGTTTTTTTTGTGAGAAAATATACTTAAAACTATTGTGATCGATTTATATCTCAAAATTTTAACTATAGAGATAGTGTCTCCATATATTCAAAGCAAAGATTACAGCTGCTAACTCAATAACATGATTTGGATAGTTTTTCTCATTAATTTTTAGATTTCGTGATCCATGGGCATTAACCTTATCATTCTACATAAGGACACAACCAAGCCTTTTCATTGAAGCATTACTATAAATAACAAACCCATCATTCAACAACAGTAGAGTCAATATAGGATCATTGAATAATATTCTCTTCAGTTCTTCAAAACATTTTCACACTCTTTTGTACAAACAAATTTCACCACTTTACGTGTGAGCTTTGTTAATGGGTTATCCAACTGGGCAAAATTCTGGACGAAATGTCGATAATTACCTGATAAACCAATAAAACTGTGTACCTCACTTATACTCATCGGTGCTGGACATTCTTGGATTTCCTTGGTCTTTGAAGGGTCAACCGAGATTCCATCCTTAGAGACAATAAGGACAAGATAAGAAATCTCTTGAAGCCAAAATTCACACTTGCTAAATATCCCATGTAATACGGGTCTTCTAAGAGTATTTACAATAATACGAAAGTGATTTTCAAGATATTCGTAGATTTTGTAGTATACCAAAATATCATCAATAAATACCACAAAAAATCATTGAGATATTCCTTAAAAACTCTATCAATTAGATCCATGAATACAATGGGTGCATTATTCACTCCAAAATGCATGACTATAAACTTGTAATGCGTGTAACTATTTCAAAATGCTCTCTTTGGAATTTCTTCCCTCTTCACACACAACTGATGATATCCATATCGAATGACAATCTTGGAAAAGTATTGAGCTCTATAAAGTAGGTCGAATAAATCATCAATGCAGGGTAGGGGATACTTGTTCTTTAGTGTTATAGCATTGATATCCTGGTAGTCAATGAACAACCTCATAGATCCATTTTTCTTTTAACAAAAAGGATAGGGGCTCCACATAGAGAATCATTAGGGAGAATAAATCCATTATTACTCAATTCCTCTAGTTGTTTCTTTAATTACACTAATTCTACAGTGGCCATTTTATAAGGGGTCTTCATTATGGGCCTTGAACATAGAATTAAGCCAATAGAAAACCCAATTTCTAATTCTATAGAATGTCCAGGTAAATATTATTGAAACACATCAACATATTCTTTCACAATAGGTACGTCTTCTATTTGAACATTACTTTCCTCACCTACAATTATTTCAATATATTCCTCCCAAATACTTGAATTTATTCGAGCTAATGGGGGTGGATCTAGATAAAAATCAGGTGGTGATGATTCTGCTCTAAAAGTAAGGTGTTCTTTATCATCATCATCAAAAATCATAACCTCCTTTTTCAAACAATAAATTTTTTCATCATGGTCTAAAATCCAATACATACTGAGGATTATGTCAAATTCAATCATGGGTATGACAATGATATCAGTAGATAAAGAACATTTACAGGCCCTAATGGGGACTGATGCATAAAACATTGTTGTAATGACACTTCCCTTAGGAGTTTTGACTGACAAATCCATTGTTAAATAAAGTTGGAAATATCTTATTTTCTTAGAAAACTGGCAAGATATGAAATAATGGGATGATCTAGAATCATATAAAGAATTTTCTAAACTTGAGGAAACCATTAAAATACTTTCCACCACGTTTTTCAGAACATCAACCTCAGCAGTAGTGATATCATAAACTTGGTCTTGATCCCTTGGCCTTTTCTAAGGTAAGTTCCTCAGACTCTTAGGAAATTCCTTCATATAATTCCCCCTTTATCTACAATTGTATCATTCAACATCGACAATGTATTTCTTCCCCTAGCAATCAAGAGCTTGGTGGCCTTTTTCACCACACTTGTAACAGACTCCCATTCCCTTCAGGCAAGTACCAGGTTGTTTCTTCCCACATTTACTACAGGATGGATATTCAACTTTTCCCTTATTCCCCTTATTTCCATTTCCTGAGTGTTCATCAGATCTCTTATTCTCTTTCTTTTCTTTAAAGTTGTAAGACTTAGAAAATTCATTTTCTGGCTTGAGAGCACATAAGACAATATCTTCTTACAACAAGAAGGATTGTGATACTAATTCTCTATGGATAAATGGTTTTAACCCATCGAAGAAAGGATCAATATTACTTATTGGGTTACGTATATAATTTTTATCATGCATCACAAACCTAGTAAAGTTAGCTTCATAGTTTGAGACAATCTCGTCCTCCTTTTTCATCAGACACAAAAATTTCCTTTCCATATTTGCTCGATGGTCACGAGGAAATTATTTTTCTAAGAAAATATCTTTAAACTACCTCCATTCCATATTTTATACTTCATCATCTTATTTTTTTTGAATCAATGACCACCATTGATCAACATCTCCAATGAGGCGGTAAACTTCCATGAAAATGTTTCCCCTTTCACTACTCCCCAAGGCATGGAATATTTTCTCTAAGAAATTTATACATTTCTCAGATAATAATGGATTTGAACTCCCTTTAATGTTGGTGGTTGTTTCCTTATGAAGCGATCTAACATTAACCCTCCCCGCTTTGGATCAGGGTGCTCCATATGGGTAAGGTTTTTATTCATAACCTGAGTGAGTTGTCCTAGTATGATGATAAGTTGATCATCACAAGTTGTATCACCAGCTCCACTATAATTATATTGAGCAGGAGGGAAATCCCTACCTAGAGTGTGTGTAATGATATTGTTTCCATTACATCCATGAGGTTCCATTTCTAAACAATTTCATAAACTAGATTAGTTAATGAATCAAAATACATAATTACAATCTTGTAAAACACTTAACATAATTTGAACACTTTATGGATATAATCCATAATCATAAAAAATGTTTTCTTTGAGAGACTATATACTCATAAACCCTTAATAATGGTTGGAAAATAAAATGATAATTATCCTAAGCATATCCCCCGGGAGTGTCGTAACCCAGAATGAAGCAAGGCCCATTGTCGTGCACTAGTTACTATTCGAGTCAATCTCAAAGTGGTGTTTTTGGGTTTAACCCCTAGGTACATCTGTGTCAGAGTCGCCTCTACCTGCTCGTATCCAGACATGGATGTATTCCTTGATAAAATCAAAAATTCTGTACAATTCCAAAATTCTAGAAAGTTATTCTATACTAATCCTCAGTTACCCAGAGTCGATGCATTATTAAATAACATTGGCATGATCACAATATATCATGTTTCGAAATACAGATTAGTTTAGTATCCTTGGAAGAACTAGATACATTCATAAGGTTTACATAACATTATAAAATGAAAAAATACAACAACTTTTTTTCAATAAACCATAGTCATATCCCCTCAGACTATCCCTACAGGTCAGTCATAAAATACTTCTTCGCATATTGGGAAAAATAAAACATATAAAGGGGTGAGCTCAAATTTTCAGTAAGGATAAAAATATAACAGAAACATTCATAAATAATCATAAAAATTTAAGGTAATTTATAAGACTAAAACAAAATCCTTTTAAACATGAATTTCAGAATATTTTGGCCAAAATAAAATCAAATAATTCCATTTACTTACTCACATGGATATTATACTAGTCAAATAATCACATGAAATATCAATAGCCATTTTCATAATGATGGAATGCATAATTCTAGACATTCATAACCACATAGTCAAGGCCTTGTTTCAAGACTACAAATAAGATTTTTTCAAGGCCTTGTTCCAAGACACTTGTTTGTCTCATGAGACCTATCGATGCATCGAGGAGCTATAGTGGGCTCCACCTGTCACTTACAAAGTCCAATGCATTCTTAATATGAAAAGGTTTAAACATAACATAAACACTCATATTAAAACTAGTATATGAAATGTCAGTACGTTATCCATAAACCATGAAGGGTGTAAAAATAAAAAATCCACATTCAAAACATATCACAAAATACTCAATACAATATGGATGTTTTTTATCATAATAAACCAACTTCAAATAAACTTAAAATCCATCAAAGGATGTTGACATAGATAAAATCAAAACCTTTTTTTATAGAAATACCTCTTTCTATTTTAAAATAATTTATGGAAACATTTATTTTGGAAATATTATTATAATATTTTAAGGGATTCATTGATGATATTATAACGGCGGAAAATAGTCGCATCCACTATAAAAGTTAAAAAAGAAATTCTTACCTTAATTTTGTTGAAAAGGATATAAAGGACCTTGTTTGGAAAACGCTAGAAATATTCCATTATAAACATCTTATAAAAGTGAAACAAGGGTATAAATGACTTTAACCCATAGTCTAGTAAATATTATAAATGTTTTCGAATACATTTTTAAGAAACATGGAAGTGGATGATAAAGAGGTCCTGGTAGATACTTATGTAAAAACAACCTCTGATAATATAGAGATTGTGAAATTAACCCTTACCTTGTACTTTTCCTTGTTAGAGGGTAAGTTAACCTCATGTATAATGGTGAAATATTATTTATTAAATTATAAAAGAATAATTTAAATTAATATGATATCATATATGATATTTTAACATTTCATTGTAAATAATATCTTAGTATTATCGTTATTTCGGGTGTTAACGGATTCATTTTCCTTTATGTTATTTGTTATGTGAGTCATATTTGTTCTTGACGGGATGTATATTATTCATATCCATATTGATATAAAGTATTTAAACATTATTTTTAATCATCTAATGAAAATTAGTCTTAAATGGATACGATGGGGGAATGAATCTCATCGCCTTCGTGGAGACGGTAATCCGTACATACGCACGAGCGACAATATCATTTTTTTTGATATTAAAATAATTTATAATTGGATTTTATATCATATATAAATAATAATTATCATGTTATATTTATTATTTACATCAATGTAACTGCATTATTATACCCATCCAAATTATAATGTATTGAATAACAATTACACTGTGACATGGAGATAGTAAGCCATACGTACGCACGTATTGTGACATGTCATTCAAGGGATGGATAGAATAATGAATTTGGTTGTACCATATTTATAATTAAATGACAGTATATATAAGATACAGGAGTTATTATTTTAGAATGGAAACATCAATGAAAAAGTAATTGGAATGAGAAAGGAACTTCAAAGAGGTGATGAAATATTTACCTCTTCTTCGGGTTCTTCCTTTTGATTAGATCAAAAGGGCTACCTAAGTTGGAATTATGAATAAAGGAAGGCCTCTAGGATGAATGGAGGATGGTTTATAGGGTATTTTTTCTGAGGTTGGCCTAGACAAATAGAATTGACAGTGTGAAATAGAGAGATGGGGGACTTCCTTTTTATAAGAGGGGTGTGGGGAACCTTTAGAAAAGCTAGAAATATTATTTTATAAAAAACTCATTTTCGTTTTATAATGAGTAAAAAATGTATTATTTAAAGGATAAGGTATTGATGGGTCAAAAACAACTCAACCAATAGGCTTTAGATAGGTTTGGGTCCCTATATTAACTTTATCTTTTAGATTTAACTCTTAGTTAAATAGTTTGACGTTTACCATGTCTCTATGCATTTTTTTATTTTATGGTGAATAAAAATACTATATACTTCCAAGAGAACCCTAAGTAGTTCATTAATGATAAAAATATCATTATATAATTCTTTTTTCAAAACCTTATATTTTTAAGAATAGAATATAAATTAATAATATAATATTTGTTTTAAAAACACTTTTATGTCTATTTTGACACTATTTGGTATTTTGTTTTTTCTAAATCCTTAACTATGTTATTACTTCAAAACAAATTCATCTAACCAACCATAACATGTAATATTAACCTATAGAATTATTTTAATTCCTAAAAAGTCTCAAATTACATTTTTGGGATATTTATAATATTAATTATATTAATCTTTCATTAATTAAGTAATTACTACATCATCACTATGTCATAAATAAATTATGTTATCTAATGTATAAAAATTATATATAAAATAACATTACTTAGGAATTATGTTTAGATTTATAATGAATATTTATAGTCTAATTTATCTTTTTTAGAAACCAATATTAAAATTTTTTATTTATTAAACATTGATTTTAACTCTTTTAACTCTTCTTTAAATAAAATAATAATAAGTGTCCTAATCTAATCCAAGTGGACCAAAGAGGTTCATATTTTCTTTCTAATGTTGTTTTCGGTCAAATTATACTTATCCAATAGAATTAATACATATTTTAGGTTAATTATAATATCATTTTTACCCTTAAATACCCTATATACTTTTAACCGTGGTAAATAAAAGTAAAAAGTTTCTATTCACCAAAAATTATTTTCAGCTTATTGAACCATTTTTTTACTGATATCAACCGTGTATATTGTAATTTTTATATACCACTCACAGAAGAGGTAAAATTATGTTTTATGTGAATTTTCAAATTCTCTTAAGAGGTGGGTAAAAGACGGTGAAAATTTCAATAAACGTTTTATATATCAAATCTAATTTTAAACTAACTCCTATGAATTAAATTAAACTTATATAGGTATTATGTATCTATTTTGACCTAAAATAAATTTCAATAAAATAAATAATTATTTAAATTAATATTTGGATTTCAACTATGACTGTGTTTTTCACTATTTATAAAAAATTGAATGTTTTCAGAAAAATAACAAAAATTCACCCTATGCTAATTTCGATATTCTGAATCCAAAAATGAAGTCCATTTTGAATGGTAAAATTTATACAATTTCAAAAGGTGGGTATTACTATTCATAACAGCTAGTTTGATTGGTTGTGGTGTGTTAGAACTCGAAGTTGCGTACAACACACGCTATTTTATTATTCAATGATAAGCATGCCATGGAAGCTTATGGTGTTACACTTTATTTGACCCTACTTGGGGTATGTTGTAATGATACCATCCTTATTTTTCCTCTATATGGTTTATTATTTATTTGGCCAAGGATAATATTCACATTAACTTACTTGAATCATTTGTTATTCCCCATGAAATATTCAACCTCCTATGATCATTGAATTTCCCGTTAAATATCCATATCATTTATCATGGACATTACTATTTACTAAATCATATACCATTTTACAGATGTTGTATACTTTGAATTTTTTATTATTATTTTGGAAAATTTTGTTAAATCATTATTCTTTATTGAATACTGTTAATTGAAAGGGAATATTATTTATTTATATTATTTAATATAAGGAATGTTTCGAACTTGTAAGACACAGGTGTGGCCTTTTCATAGATAGCCCCTCGATGCACTAGTAGACCGTGGGGATGAGTCATTTCTCTAACCATCATAGATGGGTTTTTACCTGATATGTTGTAAAATATCTTACGAATGGTATTGACGGTAATGGTACCATATAACTAGGAAAAATTTAGTACATTAATCATGAATTTACCTCATTTAGATTCAGTTATTATTCATCCATGAGATTTTGCATCAACATATATGTGGATAAATTTCATTTTCTTTTCATTTATTAAAAATTATGTGTTTCAGTTTCATTCATTCTAAATTTATTTTTCCTTACCTATTTATATCAATGGAATATTTTATCAGTTATTTATCTTTCCATGAAAAGTTATTCTTATTGATTCATTATTTATTCATCTTTACATACCCTAAATAAGAATTTTAACCCACCCTTATTATGTTTCATTTCCCTAGGAATCCAATTAGTTTACTATGAAATATATGTTGGGATATAATAAATGGAATAAAATTTACCTTCATGTTTTAAATTTAGAAATAAGTAAAAAAAACATGTTATAATTAGTATATTCATTTTTAATACAAGAATCAAGTAAGTATCTAGTTTTCCAAGACTAATAACCTCTATGTTGTTCAAGATTTGATTCCTTGTAATCATGGAAATGTAATTGATTGCAGAAACAAGCTCCAGTCTTTCTAGGGTTGGGTCACTACAGTTTGTATCATAAGACGTTTTGTACCAACATTGGGAACTACTTGTAAGAAAACATAGATTAAAGAATATACATCAAAGGTATAATTTTATGATAATTATAGAATAATATCCTAATTTTTTTTAATGTAGATATTAAAAGGTTATTTCTAGTCATACAACACTTTCTGGATACAACATATTGATGTGGTTCTTAAAAATATATAGCAAAGAGTAATATGTCTGACAAGGTGTTCTGAATGAAACTCTCGATATCTCGGTACCAAAAAATGGGCCTTACATTGTATTTGGTTTTAACCTATAGGGGGATATGCTTAGGTTAATTTATATTTTCTTTCCTAACCACTTTGAACGATTTTTACAATGAATAACCTTTGTTAACCCTATGATGTTTTAAATTGAAAAAGATATTTCATTGTTTAAAAATACAAGAAATGATATTATGGATAATCATTAGATTGATGAGGGACCTGTGATAAAATAAAATAGATGAAGTATTTATGTATTGAGGTTATATTAAAAACCTTAGTTAAATGGATATTTAGTGATTCGTTGTATTTCAAGGATGCCCATCATATTTATTTGGGAGATTATATTAATTTGGTTTTAGAAAATAATGAAATCTATATCGGGTGACAACCAATAAAATCTAGCAAGGCTATTGGTCATGAACCCTTTACTGAAGGATGATAAGGATTTCACACCAACCACTAACCTACACTATTTACTTGTTAATTTTTCATTGTTTTTAGTTAAAAAATTTGATGAATAAATGTTAATGGTGAATGAGTTGTATCAATTTTGAAGAATATATATTAATATGTTAACAATATTCTTTTTGGAAGATAGTAAATGTCAAAAAGTCAGACTTGTCACTATTTTTAGGCCTTACGATACAATCAATGTTTTAGTGCTTCAGGGATCTAAGTTAATTTGTGGATACCCATTTCTGGGTGTGAAGGGTTGAATTAGAACGTGATTAAAGCACCAAAAAATTGTATATTGTCCATATAAAATTGAAACTGATCAAATATGAATATTTCCTTATATTATTATTCAATAAATGAATTACCCAACATTACAAAAATGAATTCGAAATAAAATGTTTTCCTAATAGCGTAATTTCTGTTGAAATGATGATCTCAGAAATCATCAATGACTAATGGATTTGAGGCCATCAACTTTCTATTGATTATTCAATTTTTTTTGATTGATGAACCCATTAAATCCTTAAAAATATTTACACTATTCTTTCATGTGTATGTTTTCATGTGCTAATAATGTTATCCACTTAGACACCAAGTTATATGGTAGTCCATGTGACCTATTTACTTCATATTCTCTCTTTTCATATGGATGTTTTATGAATCCTCCTCACGATGTGGTATATAAATGTATGAAATATACAAATATTAATTACCAAATTCATGATTTCATTGAAATACCATAATTAAATTAATGTGGAGAGAACGTAGCACCATAAAATACTAAAATACAACTTTTCATTTTACAGTTTTCATGACACACAACACCAAGTGTAAAAAAGTGAATATAATAACATGAAACTTTACAATATATTTACTATCTTAAATAAAAATAATATATTAAATTATTTTTAAAGCATTAAACACTGACTTATCTTGTATTAATTTCAAGCGATAGCTTCCTTGATAACTTGTGTTACATGCATGAGCAACCTTCCTTGATATCTTTCATTACACGTAACATCGAGTTCCACTAAATAACAATGTATTATTAAAATAGTATTATTTAATATTATATAATATAACCTAACTATAATGTTAGAGGTTATGAATATTATTATCTACCTTATGAAAAATAAGTATTACACGAATATCGGATGAGTTCATTAGCTACAGATAAATTAAAAATGAATATAAGACGCCATTAAATATAAATTGAATATTTTCATAGAAAACTAGTTTTATGCCCAAAAAGTTGTTTACTCTAATATGTTAAATTGTGTTCAATTATTGTGGGATATTAATGTAATATATATATATATATATATATATTATACATTCAATCAATTTTTTCATCCATTATGTTTGATAGGCATAAGATAAGAACAAACCCTAATTCACATAGAAAATCCAATATTTTTATAAAGGATATTTTATAGCCTTTTAATAGAGAAACCATTTTAAATATGAATTTTGAAAAATTAATAGATTTAATATGTAAAAAAATTTATATTTTAAATATAATCATAATACCTCATATGGGGATATTTTTCGACATTTTTTTAGTGAATAGTTAAAATTACAGAATTTTAATTCAAAACTTTTTTTTAGTCTGATTTATTTATAAGTTTAAATTATGTTTTTGATTGGTTTTTAATTTTAATTAGATCATATTTTTATCAGTAAATACAATTTATATCATTGGAACCAATTTCCCTATCAAATTGATTGTCAGAAGATAAAAACATTCTGATGTTTTTACTTTAAAACCCCACATTATTATCCCACCAATGGGATGAATTTTAAAATAAAATTTCCCACAAATATGATTTGAATTTTGGAAAATAGATTAAATATTTGGATTCAGAATAATTTAAAATTTCTTATAAGACCAATTTTTTTACCAACTATATTAGTGAATGCGATTTAAACTAATTACAATGAATAAGGTTAAATTATGCTTATTAATAGACTAAAATGTAACCTTAAGGCCCAAAATTACCTATAAACTTGTAAAAACCTATTTAATGGAAATATTTATACCCTAGAATATCTTTAATATTACTTTTAACACTATTTGATACACTTTCAATGTGAAAAATGTGCATTCAATTCCTCTGTAAAAATATTACAAGAGTGACGCTCCTCCTCCTCAAAAAGGTCATCCTTTCCTCCCAATTCAAAAAACCTCTAAAAAACATAGATTCATAAATTCTATATCCAAATATATTCCCTACAAACCACCCCTCAACCTTGAATCCTCCCTTGGTAATAAATCCACCAAAATAAACCATTTGATACAAACAAAAAAAGGTTATTGATTAAGAGGTAATAACATTCCTAAAGATATTTAGATTTTTTTTTATAAAACCCCTAAAATATTATTATTTGGTTATTTTATAGAAAATATTATAATAAATATACTATGATTTTTTTATTCTAAGGGATTGACCTAAACTAACACACACCTCCATCTACTGGGTAAAAAACATATTATTTCTATAAACAGATAACTACTACCTCATGAAATGATGATTGTTAATTTCTCTTTTTCCACCACTCTAGGTGTCCATTATGATGGAATATATGTTTCTATATGGTATTTAATAATTTTAAAACAAAAATCATTATACTTTCTATTTTATGTAAAAATTATAGCATTATTTGAGGAAGTGTGGACTACCGCCCCTTCCAAGCGATGTGATTCGTTCAAATGATACTTGGGATGTATAAAGTATGGTTTTAATTAATCATATATGAAATAAAAAAATATATATGGTATTAATGATATAAAAACCTTTCTATATATATATTATTATTTTTATTACCCTATCACTAACTTAAAAAATTTGTAACGTCATTCGTGGACGTTTGGACTACCACCTTCTTGACATGATATGATTTCTTTTACATCACAAGAAATAAATTTATAGGAATATATGATTAAATAAAATGTTATTTATGATAAAATTATCATTCTGGAAATATATAATTCTACTAACCTTTTTTCCATAACAATCATTGAATAATCATAATGTTACTCATGCGAACGTATGACCAACCACCTCAATGATTATAAAATTGATTCATTTTTAATAGCCATATTTAAAGATTTTTTAAAAGTACATTGATATATGAATATTATAATTATTTTTTGAATATTAATTTTTCGATGTTATATTATTATCCCATAGACCATAATTAACCTACTAATTTTTTTGACATAGAAACTAAATTTGTTCAAAAAACCATACATAAAAATATTTTTTAAGGGGTTGTATACAATATATTAATGAGTGAAATAAATGTAATTATAAACGTGAAAATGTTTCTCATGAATGTAAATAATTAACATATGTTTTTATTTAGTATAATAATGACACATGAGACAATTCAGTCATAAGGTATGGGATTTTGTCACCATTTAATTTCCATTAATACATATTAGTTGTCGTGTACCGTGTTTATTTTATACGGTGAACATAATACCCTTTTATAGGATATATCATGAATCTCATGAATCTCATGAATCTCATGATATTATTACTTTCATATAATTTTATTTTTGGATTTGTTTTATGATTTAGTAAATTTCAATGTGGTATGGGACACTTTGGAATGTTTATGTTTTAATTTCCCTAACACTATCTTTAATGATTATTCAATTGAATTTACATTTAAAGAAATTATATGACCATTTATCAATAAAAACTATAATTTTCTTGTCTAATGTTTATCCATGACCTTTTTCATGTATTAGTATCATTTTCCCACTCTTTGGTACTAATAATTTCATTGAAAAAGTTTTTTAGAAAACCCTACATTATTCATCTCTTATTCAGAGAAAATATTTTTTATAAAAACCATGTTTTATTTAAATTTATAAAAAATGTTTTTTAAAATTATTGGGTAATGACATTTTTACCCTTTACATTATACTAATGTTTTTAATGGAATCATCTTGTCATTTTTTTAAGACGGAATTTTTCCAACCTTTTACAGTGATAATGGAATTTTTTTTCATATATGGCATGTACATATTTTCCTATCTTAATTCCTTTAAATCATTCTTTTAGGTTTTAATAGAATAATTTTTAATAGACTATTTTTTAATTTTTTTTTAAAGAATTGTTTTTCATAAAGATTTTCAAAACAAAAGGATATTTTAATCAAGAATGTTTAAAATATATTTTTATAGTATTTAAATTATTAATAAGAACTCATTATTTTATTCTACTTGGTGTATGTTTTATTGATAACATCATTATTCTTCCCATAGATGGTTTATTATTGATCTGGCCAAGGATATAATTCACATTCACTTCCTTAATATTTTTTATTCCCCATAAAGTATTCAATACCCTATGATTATTGAATTTAACATATTTATCCCTACCATTTATCATGGATATTATTTATTCCTAAACTATAAACCATTTCATATATGGTGTATACTTTGATAGTTATTTTATTATTTTGGGAAATATTGATAATTATGTATTCTTTATTCAATATGGTTATTTGATATGCTATATTATTTATTTTTATTATTTAATATGAAGAATTATTTGGAATTGTATAACATGGGTGTGGCCTGGTAAAAGATAGATTCACCTCAATTGATCTCTAGTATCATGGGATGATTTATTTATCTAGACACCTTAGATTTGGTTTTAACCTAATTTGTTGTAAAACGTTTTGTGAAAGGTATTGATGGTAAATGAACATGTATATAGAAAACATGGAATCTAATAATCAAGCATTTCCCTCATTAGATTTCGTTATTATTCATCCTTGAGATTTTTCATCAACAAATATATACAAAATTTTCATTTTTAGTTCACTGATTAAATGGATTTTTTTAGTTTCATACTTTTCAATATGATTTTTTCTTTATCAATTTATTTGAATGGAATGTTTTTTACTTCTTTATATTTCCATGTTAATTTATTATCATTTATTTATTATTTATTTCTTTTTACTTAACTTTATTGAGAATATTAACACAACCTTATTTTGTTTCAATTCCCAATGAATCCAAGAAGCATAATATGAAATATTTAGAGGAATATACAAAATGGAATAAATTTTTCCCTGATGTTTTAATATATAAAGCTGAAAAAAATATTAATTAATGTATTTATTTGTAATAAAAAAATAATGTTTATATCTGGATTACCTAGAATACAAAACTCCCACCCCTTCAGGATTTTATTAAATGTATTCAATCGAATGTAATTTGTAGTAGACATCGTCTTTAGGTTTCTATAGTTGGTTCACTAAAATTTTCAATTATGTTCATCTTTATTGTTCAATATCATATGTCTATACCTATATATTCAATGGTACCTTTTTGAAAAATTTCCATTTCACTTTTTCTATTGAGACATTAGGATAATGATATAATTTATATAACTTTTCTTTCATTCCCATCACAAAGATTAGAATTTATATGTTGCACTAAAATGATCGAATCCTTTGTTGTGTTGATCCCCTTGTGGACCCAGTGAGAAACCCTTGTGTTTCTGTTATCACATTATTTATAGAAATCATGATTAAAACATTATATTATTATCCAATATTCATTTCCATATCTACTCATAGTTTGGATATTTTCATGATAATTTTCAAATAAATGTTTGGGAGGGATAGGGTTTCATATAGAATGTTTTTTAGGGATAATGATTTATTTAAAGCACACAGATAGGAATCCTATAGTTTTATTCATGCATCATATGAATTATCTATATTCTATCATATAAATAATATTATTTTGGAAATATAATTTAATATTTTTTAGAATAGTATATCTGGTTGTTATTTATAATAATCATCATATCATGAATGCATATGAAAATGACAAACTATGACCTTACAAATTAAATGGTTTTATAGAAACTATTTATATTATGATTTTATAGAGTATGAGATTCTTTTTTTTATATGTGTAACTATCTAATATTTATTTTTCAGGGTTTTAGAGTAACTGTAGTTCAATAAAAAATTATACCTATAAATCTTTAAAATCAAGATGTAGAATATAGGGGTTAAAATAAAACTATAGTAAGTGGAATGCTCCCTAAAATCTATCATCATTATGTCTAAGAAGAATATGAAAGCTACCACAAATAAATAGTGGAACCAACTCACCACCTAACAAAGGTCATCTATAACCCATCTTCACATTGGATTTCTCTCAAAATCCACTAAAAAATTTAATATTTATTGATAAAAAGTATATAAAAATGGAACCCAATATCATCTTTCCCACTGATTTTCTTACCATTGTATTCTAAATATATGCATCGTGGTACCCCTATAGCTCTCATATACACATAACCACATTCCATATTTTCACGTCACAACCATAAAAATATATCCATAGCCATGTAATACATACCAAATCCACATTCACATAGAACTATAGGACCATGTCACAATCATATAACCACATCAATGATTAATCATCTCATGAACACCATACATTCTACTAAAATAGACCATCAAGACACATCAAAACTATTTATAGAATACATATTAAGAGAGGTAGAGTGGTCCAACATTCATATCACCCACAATTTAGATATCAAGGGAACACCTAAAACCCAAAATACATTATGGGTGTCATCCATATTATCTGACTAAGTGGTGAGAAATAAATAACAAAACCATAATATATTTATATTAATACACACATGCCAAACCTAGTGTCGACCATCAATAAAAAAACCTCTTCCAACACTTTAGAAGGAAACATCACCATTGTCGCACAACAATTACACGTACAAACTCTAAGCACACAAATTAAAATCAAATCACCCACACAAAAACAAAGAATATTCTTAATTTTCAAATTTCATTACCACTTTCAACATTAGCTATCAATATACCACCATTACTTACAATAAACATCAATTCCATCCATTATATTACTACATATTTTATCTTTCATGTTCAACTAAAATATTTTATATAAACTACATAAATCTAGATTATTCAATGGTTTATTTATTTCTCACAATATGTTTCAATATCACATATATTAAATTATTTTATATAATTCCAATAACATATATATCTCAAAGAAACTTTAAAAAACTATTAGAAAAATCATCATCTCACCATTACATAATAAAACCCACACAATAAACCCACACCAACCATTATCAATTACCATAGTTAATATACTCATATCTAAATACTCCCCCCACCATAAACCAACTATTCTGAAACATGCACCAATATCACTATAAGAATCTAAACTTACCCCAAATATAAGTAAACATACATAAAATTATTCTTTATCAATGATTTACACATTCATAATTTTCTTAACAACTTTAATAAATAATTTTTTATTTTCACAATCTCCTTTTTTCGAACCATTGTGAAATTATATAATATTATAAAACATGATTTGACATATAAAAAATAACATTATAGTAATATGTTATCATAAAAGATAATCAGTAATAATGAAACAGTAATAAGGAAAATTTCTACATAAAATTAAATTTACTTACCTTTTTAATTTATTTAGTCATCATTTTTAGCGTAATTACATATCCTTAGCCAATGAAAAACTCAAACATGATTAATCTAAATAATTTTAGGATTAAAATAGGGAGAATATCAATCCCTATTAATAAATAAATATTAAACTATCATATCAACAATATTAGAAGGAACTAATTATAAATCACCTCTAAACATACAAGGAATTCCAAATCACCATAAAAAAATTATATCATCATCATACCCTAGAACAAACATCATTGCATTCGAGAAATAAAAGCTATCATAGTCTCAAGAGAAATAAAACTGAAATAAATGACGATGAATGGAATAAAATAGAATAAAAATGATCCTTTTATTGCAAGATAATGACCATATGAATCTATTTTACTAAAGGACCACCGAGTATGAATACGATCACTAAAACTGCCTCATATTGCTCCTAGGGATCAAGGATTCCAATGGAATAATATAAAAATTGAGAAATATCATAGATTTAAAATAAAAATGTGAAAACAAATCATCTTGTGGTGACATTAATTAATTCATAATGATCCTACTTAACCTAATATTAGAAACCCACAGTGTCATCATCTCATAGAAATAAGGTCAATTACTATTAAAATTTTATTAGGATAATGAACAGTAGGATGTAATTGATCTCATCATGAAATAATTATCACAAATGAAAAAATCAGGGTGTAAACGTAACCTTCTTTCTTAAATCCTGATAAATTATAAAAAAACCATGGTGCAATGATCAACATCAAAGTACAACTAAAAAGAATAAAAATGTAGAAAAAAAATTATAACCTAAGAATTAAAACTTAATAAAATTTATCATGTTGTAAATCCCTAAATATCAGTGTAATAAATTTTATATAACATCAATTTAGAAATCCAAAAAATTAATCACTATATCACAATGTGTATAATGACAAGATTTCATTACAAAAATTATATTTGGGAAATAATTTATTACCCATCCCACCATCCACCTTTAAAACCACATAGAGAACTTCACACAACCTAAAAAACAAAATTTAGAAACATAAAAACCATTCACTCTATATTAGATAACTCTAAAATGATTCTAATAAAAAACATATTTGAAGAAAACAAAGAATAATTGAAAAAAAACACCTGGTTGATAATGTTCTCAGATACATTATTATATTCCATCACACCTATATAAGACATTATCTAAAGGAATAGTGTGACATCATAAAATATTCTATAAATGATCATAAATATTAGAAGGATATTCTATAAGATTCACATCATCCTAAATATCCAACACATAGTAATTAATAACATGGGTGTTCCCATGAAGATATTGATGAACCTATGACACATGACAAATATAATGGATCTAATTTATCTTGGAGGAAAAAACTAACTTTTATATTGCTTTACATATATTCAAAAACACCTAAATATCATGATAATCCGAGGAGATAACTTATTGATCCAATTGAACCACACGTTCCCATGATGAGAAGAAACATTAAAAAACACATGATCACCAATATAAATAAAAAGTGGTATCCACATCCAATCAGTAAATGAATTGTGGTAGTCTTGAGAATATTTTTATTGATCATTGAATAAATAAACATTTCATTAATCTTTACACAATATATGGTCTATGAATTGCTAACTCCTAACCCACTTCCAACATAATAGAGATTCTCAAGGATACACACATTGTTCCTTGAACAAATAAATTCAAATAGAATAATGATAGATAATATAATGTAAAAACTCTACCAAAGGAAAGTGATTGACCCCCAAACCTCTAAAATCGAGAACAAATTCACACAACTTATCCTCTAATAGCATGATAATTGTCTCTATATAACCATCCATTTGAGGGAAAAAAGTAATTATTAGGTGATATTAAGTTGGAAAAGCACATTGTATATTATTTCAAATCCTCTATTTAAATCGAGGATCACAACATGATATGGTGGTCCTTGGAACCCTATGAATCCCTATATTCTGAACAACATACAACATGTTAAATACATCCACTACACTAAAATCCTTGATCATATAGAAATGTGTAAAATTCATTAAATGATCCATTGGCTCTATGATTGTGCCACATCCACCCAAATATTGGGGGAAAATAGTAAAATAATCAATCAAAATATTCTCTAAATTTCACAAAGTATATTTTTATGGTTTATGAAAATAAGTTGGAAATATATTTGTTTTATATCATTTAGAAATTATAAAACTGGTACATGATCTCAGATTATAACCTCTTCATACTTGATTATAGAAACTGTGTCATCAATGAATAGTATATATTAGATATAAAATGGTATAATGCTTATGTCAATATATGAAACTTAAATGAACCACATCTCACATCGATCGAGGAATAACCAAATTTCCATAAAACAAAACCCCTAGTTTACAATCCTTTAAGATTCAACCAGAAGTATCCCCATAGTTGAAACAATATCACTATATCTTCAAAGCATAGGCTATATAGTCCAAACTCTCCCATGTTTTATAAGAAATTAAGAATACCCCTTGATCTAGTATATGATAACTCTACTAATAACATTCATTAGTTCATGATGAAATGTTTCAAGACATTCAATCATCCTATACTCATCCATAGACACTATAGAATAATTACTATGAAACTTATTAATCATCCCATAATCTATCACATTTCCTTCTCCCAGATTATAAAATATCAAAAAATTAAAATCCAACAAGAACATTTTCCACCACCAATGGCTGAAATTCAAATCATGTTAAGATAAATAATATTTAAGTATCTTATGATCTATGTATAATATAAAATTTACAGAGATAGTATAATTTTACCATAAAATTAGATGGAGTACTACTTTAACTAAAATAAAATCATGGTTTGCATAGTTATGTTTGTTAATATGTCTTTTAAAATACACATAGTAGATAACCACTACCTAAGGAATTAGAATACATCCCAAAAAAAGGATGGAAGAATAATATAAAACCAGGAACATGGATCCCACTTATCGAAGGAAAATAATAATATCACTAATAAAATTTTATTTAGCATAATCAAATACTGCTTGAAACCGATCTATCCCTATGATGTCTTCATTATTTATTATAAAATTTGTTAAGGGTTCCATAATATGAGAAAAATCAGTCATGAACCACTAGAAGTAGTCGAGAATATAAGGAAAATTATATCCTCTACAACATTAATTGGGCTCGTACAAGAAAAAACATTTATTATATTCAAAGAATTAAAAAATATATTTTTGAGGCATTACATGACCATGAGATTTCACCTCATTGTTGTGTGATATGAATTTGAACTGCAATTTGATATATATAATATCATCGAACTACCTATAACAAAGTCATAAAATGCTTAGCATGATCCTCCTCAGGCCTTATCTACAACAATATTTATTTTTATGAAAAAAAACAAATACCCTGATATAATATCTCATAAAAATAAATAATATTAATAACTTGAAAAAAAAACATTTTCCCCATGACTTAATAGTCATCAACATGGAATAAAAATTTATGTAATGAAACTTGAATGAATTATTTTTGATATTATTCTCATTTAAAATCATTTTTTTCTACCCAGAATGAGATTCAATCTTTGAGAACCAACTATATACCTTTACCTAATCTAACATGTCAATAATCCTTGAGTATAGAAAGAATTTATTCTTGGTCGCATGATTCAACCAATGATAATTGCTGCATAATCGAGATATATCATCTGTATTATACTCAATAAAAATTGGAACACCTCAAGGTGAACCGCTATGAATACGTTATAAAATAGGTCACCAATATATATATTTAGCTCTTGTATCACAAAATTTATTATCTAATAATTAGATATATAAATCATTGAGAAATTAGATTGAAATTATATTTGAAACTAGATATCACCTTAAGGTTGTAATGTTATAAGCTCTTCAAGAAATAAATCATGAAATTCCTCAACAACTCTTTAAAAAACACTTCCAAAACATCCCTTGAAATCAAAATGAACTCTTATAGATACTAATAAATAGGATTTAGGTATTCTTAATCTATATAAAGTACACATTCACCATTGAACACTAAAATCATATCACATAAATTATAAAAAACAAGTCTTCTATAAAAAATCAATAACAAATCTCTTAAGAAAAAAATTAATTCAATCCAATAATGACATCATGCAGTTATACATGGAATATAAAGAACTCCCTTAATGAATAATGCTGCTTCATTATCAGAATCAAAAACCAAATGCACCATAGATTGGATAGATTGATCGCTAATGGGAATAGAAAACACCAATGGTTTTATAATCCTACATATATTGAGTGTCAATTATAAAGGGAAGGAAGGTGAAACAAAGTTGTTTGATTCTATTAATCAAGAAAAGTATAAAATAGGATAATATATATATATTGTAGATTAAATGATATATGGAATTCTTGGAGCTGATAATATTATATCATACCACTGAATGTGGTCATCTACTCCTTATCCACGTACACATCCATGATAATCCATAGTCATATAAGAATAGGGAACGTCCTAATGTTTTCCTCTAGCATCTCCATCACCCCACTACATTCTAAAATGATGAGTTCCATGCTGATTATATTAAGTTTTCATAGGAAACTATTATTGGTGGTTGTATCTAAAACAAGCCACATGACCAAAGGTAACCATAAACAATGTTTCAAGACTCTAAATATCAATGGTATTAACCTCTCAAGACATATAAAAATATACTATATTTCTTCATAAAGGCCTTATAATTTCCATTTCAAGATAAATGATTAAATTAAACCTAATATTGAATTCTTTCAAGCCCAAAACATGTCTTATTGTTGAAAAATAACCTTCCACGGAAAATTTACTCTTTATAATGTTTTGATGACTTCCCCATTGAAAATAATCCATATCTAATAATACCTTCGTGATCACCTCAATATTTATCTATACCATTTGATATGATAACATTATAAATGGAGTCATATTAAACAAGATCTTTGAATTAAAATCCTCCTCAAAATGTTATTCCCTCACCTTATCATCTAAAATAATATCAAGAGAAAAACATGAAGTTGCATGAACATGAATCCAAACAACCAAAGACTAAATATGCTGAGTTGGAGGGAAAAAAACTACTACAATTTTTTGATCTGTAATAAAATAACAAAAATTTCATCTCAGTTACGATCACATACAACTATATAACAACATCACAATCTCATAGCCATACAACTACGCCATCACCTATTCAAGATTCAAAATACCATTAATATATTCCATCCCAACACATCCAAAATACATCTATAAGATATAGTGACATAACGGTAGTATTAATAAATGTATATTTTCTATACGCATGATTTTTGGGATTCCCACAGAACCCAACACAATGTATGGGAATAAAAAACATTACCTGAGTTGGATGGTGGTGCATACAAAATAATAAAACTATATAATATATATATTTTTATAATCCTTGTATGGGGTTAACTACATATCACAACACTACTACAACTAATACCCAAAAATATATAGCCACCATCATATAATAATAACTAGTTACACCACCAATCATATAATGAAACATCATATCACACATACAATAACAACAAATTTACTTTTCCATGTTCATTAATAAATTCCACATTATTCATTAATAAAACATATTAAATTGTTATTCAAATTTACTCAAGAAACCACATTACCATATATTTTCAATTGAACATTAAATTACTATATTTTATTTCAACTATTTAAATTCACATTATTCAATACTTCACTTATTTTTTCTAAAAACTCTGTCATTCTAATTTTATTATAGAACCATGCATATCACTAGGTAACTGTCACACACAAATCATTACCTCCTAATATCACCCAAAAAACCACAGAAGTATCCCACACAATCATGTAACCTCTATTAAGAATAGACAAACACATATCAACCTCCATCTCCACTACCGAAAACTATGTAGAGTAAAGCATTCACTACTATCTCAAGACACAGCAATATAAATTATCATAGTAGTAATAAAACATTATATTTAATTATAATTTAACAATTATTAACCAATTCATACATATCATAAAATCATTAATTAAGAAATAAAAATTTTTCTCATCATCCTTTTTCAATACTAATGTAAAATTATTTAAAACATTTAAAAATGAAATAACATATCAACATTAATATATAATCATGAAAATATTCTATGATGAAAAATATTGAACAATAATGAACTATTAATAAGGAAAACATGTAATTAATATTAGATTCACCCCCTTTTAAATTATTCAATTCATATTTCTTTGGAAAATTCCATCTCTTTTCCTAAAGAAAAACACTATCATGATTGATACACATTAACATAGGAAAATATATATATAATCATAATCTCATATATTAAATGATATATCAACAATAGTATCTCTCAGATAAAGAATAATCAAGTATAAAGTATCACCAAACTCACAAGGATGCCCCACAAAACATATACACAACATCATATCATCAAAACATAAACCAAACGTTGTAGAAACCAAAACAAATTATCAATCCGCCTTAAGATTTGTAAATAAATTTTTAAATGATGAATAAAAGAAAAGATAAGTTAAAATTACATGGATTAAAAGAGGCCAAGAACTGTAAAACAAGGGCTTAAATGATCACCTGTGATGATTATGATTACAAAAATATGCATAAAGATCCCTAAGGTTTATTAAAATAAAAAATATAGTGTAACTCAATTATATTCATGAATTTATAATTAAAAAGGATACTATAAAAATTAATATGTGAATAAACTCATTACATTGTAGAGATAGTTAGTCAGCTGAACTTCTAAAAAGCATGGAAAAATCCTCCCTTATAATTTTAGTAAAAAAATATTCAAAATTGATGATACTGAGTGAGATTATGGTGTAATGGGTCATGTTACACTGATATGACTATGCCTTTGAACTTCAAATTGTAAATATCACCTATTTGTTTTAGTCCAAATAACAACTAAACAAAACCATATTTTATTGATAATAATCAAAATGGAATGTACATTAATGAGAAGAAGCCCCAAAAAATCATGGAATACAAATTATGATGCACGTAAATTATTTTCAGTGTAACCCTGGATATTGTTGATCACCAGCAAAGATATTACAACTATAGAGAACTATAATCCTCTAGATCCCTATGGTATCAAACCATTTAATAATGTTAATGTGATATGGAAATATTCGATATATAGCTAATAATTCATTAATAATCCATATTTTATACGTCTATTCACTTCTAAACCAATCCAATTTCTTATAAAACACAAAAAATAAAATTTAAAGGACCATGAAAATTTGGGACACATTATTACATACCTATTTATTTATTTTTTTTCCTTGAGAATCATAAAAAAATTTCAATTGGTAACAAAACACCAATACCAAATACCCTATTATAGACCTCTCAAATGGGAATCTCACCAATTCTACAATATAATGGAAAACAACCAAAAACATATCAGTATAAAATATATTCCCATCACCAAAAAATAATGTTCAAAAAAATATTTTGGTGTTGAAATAAGATATGTTTGTAACATTCCTATGTATATTCCTATAATTAAATATTCTTAGATAAGATATGACCTAAAGGAATATATCACCCTCACAACAACTTCTCCTAACAATCTTGAAATAAAATCATTCACTCCATGAACATATATGTTCCTCAACAAAAAACTCACCCAAATCAATGACATATAAGTAATTATGATGTTATCTATGATGATTCAAAATATAAAAAGAATCATAAAGGAAATATATATATTGATAAAGAACTTATACATATTATAGCATGATAATAAACTCAAACACCCAAAAAAGGCCTAATAAATGAAAGATAAATCTTACTCCCTTAGCCAAACATTTTCATCCAACTATTTCATCCTACCCCAGTGAGACAACACCACTATAGTGATACATCATCATGAATCAGGTATGATCCCCAATCACTAGGGATTAAGGAATATCACTGAGGGTATAAAGATATGGATTTCACGTAAATTTAACCTTTAGCAGTCTATCACATGAAATTAACTAATGATAAGAATCTAAATAGTAATTAATATCAATGCATGATAAGAATATTAGCTTAGAGTAATATACCAACATTCCCAAAAACATAAATCAATAATAAAAAAAATACTCTATCATATGAACCACAGTCCAAAAATATTGTCATTATAGATGAAAAAGACCATAATAGTATCAAAATATATCCCTATATCATCTGAATAGATTCTTCCAATTACTTCTTGACCCTTTTTTTCCCATTTGGATGTTTCCTACCTCGGGGTTTTTTTTGGTAAAATTTGGAATTTATTTGATTCTTTTTGGGAGGTTAACGGTTAGTATATGGTTTCCCAAATCATGTTCCCTAATAGTGGGAACTATGTCCACAAAAAATAGGGATACATAGTTAAGGCACATGATTTTTTTTTATGTTCACCCCCTCCATCAAATCTTTCATGTGGGATTTTAGTCCCCTATTTTTAAAAAAATTCATGATATCTCCTGGTTTAAGCTCTAATCACCCACATTAAACATGAAACCAATTAGATAACTTTTTACAGCTCTCAATAGGTTCATTTTAACCCTCCAATCACTTTTATTTGGGCATCAAAGTTCCATTGATCTTTTTGAATCTCTTTCTGGTATGCGAATCTTTTCTCATGTGGTTTCTTTGGATCTCCAATTTTCTCAACTAAAGAGACTGATATATCATCATTTTATGATTCCAACTACTTTTTTTTATGTATGTGGATTCTAGGTTGTGTTTCATGATCTTCTACACCTTCATCCTTCATTGGTGGATCCCACTATGAGTTTTGTGTTAATTTGATTATGTTATGAAATATAGGGGGTTCCATATGATTTTTACCTATAATTAAAACATTAAATTTTGTGATTTATTTGAAATAGGGTTTCAATTGATTTAAAACCCCATTATTGAAATGATTTTATGTGAGATTTTGAATGGCATAGAAATTAAAAAACCACTTATTTCAATTTTAATGAAATTATGGGTTGGTTTTTTGAAATATAGAATCATTTGAGAAATTTATTTGATTTATTAGTTTGAGGAATTGAATTGATTAAATTTTGACTGTTGAGAAACATTCTTAAATTTAATGATGATTTTAAAAGTTATGAGTTGATAAAAACTTATGATTATATTTTTAAATGAGAAAGTCCTATTAAAAGCACAAATTAGGAAATTTTATTATGAATTTATTATGAAATTATTGATATCCCCATGATATATCGAATAAAAAACATGTAATACTGTGTATTTAGTGGAAAACTAAGAAAAGAACACTCAAAATGTAACTCTTTATTAATGGATTCATAATGACAACACTAACTAAAACTAGTTCAGTATGTTTTAACATGATGAGTCTTGTAGTGTCTTGTTGATTGATTATCTCAATGGAATAATCCATGGGATGTTTTTACATATATCTTGAGATATAATGGTGAATAAGTAGTTTGAGGGACCAATTACATGAAACAAACATACTGTAGGATATTATTACATAGTGTTATGTTATGTTTTATTTTATGATTTCATTCCATGGATTAGAAAATTATTTCATTCAAAAAAAATTACATATATAATTATTTTATATACAAATTTCATTTAGTCCTGTTGGATATTTATTTCATTTCTTCTTATGAAAGGATTTTTTTTTTCAAAATATGAAAATGAATTTTCCTGCCATGTATTATTTATGTTTAGAGAATATATGGTTATTATTATAGAATAGATTATGGAACATTTTAAGAGACCATTTATGGATTTATTTCCCACACCCTACCTTTTCCATTGGGAATTTGTAGATTATAGTTTTCTTGGTCTAAGAAATGGGAAGGCACCACTTGGATGTGGTGGATGTTCTTGATCCTTGGAACTCATAGTGATGGAGGTTTATAGTAGAGATATGATCCTCATTTTACATAGGATGTATGATCTTTTATCATGTCTAATTTTATACCTCTTATAAATTTTTTGGGTATTTTTTTATCTGTTTGTTTATGGTAATTTATCCTTGATGAGTGTTTTCATACCAATAAGTATCTTTAATCTTTTTTATCTTTTCATAAAAAATATTCCAACATGAATCTTGTATGATGTTAGGTGTTATATTCCTACCCATGGGGATCGGTAATATTCTTCATGCCAGGTATGAGCCAGCTCAGTATCATGATACAAGGGTATCTAGGATGGTTTGTGAAAACATGATATCAGATCCATGTTTTACATTTTTCAGTGATGTCGGTATGTGGATTTAGTATATTCTTTTAGATATGAGGAAGAATTTTTAGGTTTTTATAGGTATTAATGAGAGAGTTTCTGATCATTACTCATCATAATATGTATTAATTCACCATGGGTGTTAGAAAAAAGAGTCCTTGAAGGAGGTTTGATTTCATAATAGTCCTTTATCAGTTAATCTTAGTACTCTATTTTTCATGTCAATATGATTTAGTTGATAATCTATGTGTTGTTGACGATGTCTTGGTTTTATTATGTTTCTTAGAATCATAACTCTGAGAAGATGTTTGAATAGGACACATGTGGAATCTTCCAATGAACCTTGGTAGGCGAAAACTCTAGTGAACCTAGATATAATTGAGATAGTGGTGAAAGATTTCCATGATCATGGAATGGTTCCTCCACCCATTCTGGTTCAGGTCCCAATAATGGAACCTCATGTGGATTAATATTATAATAATTCTCATGGTTTTATTTACTATAAAATGGGAACTTTCCAAGTACCTAATGATCCTCAAGAGGTTGATGAATGGTTGAATATGATAGAGCTAATTTTTAAGTTTATAGAAATTCACAATTAAATTAATGTGAATTGTGTTACCTTCATGATAGAGGGACCTAGAAAGTGATTATGGTATTCGATGGTGGTGGTGAATAAAAATAAGGGCTTGGAGTAGAATGAATTTAGATTCCTTTTCACTGATCAGTTATACTTATTTTCAATGGTCCTCAAAAAATCCATTGTGTTTCTTAACCTCTAGTAGGGTGACAAGACCATGACATGGTATGTGAGCTTTCTTGTCTGGATTCAACAATTTTCTATTGAGGAGGTCATGAATGAGAAATTGAAGGCTTGAATGTTTAATATGGTAATTTATTTTAATATCTAATTTCAATTCCATTTGTTGAAGCATACTTATTATAAAGATGTGCCAGACAGAGAGTTGATGGAAGAGCTTGACATTACATGTATGTTATGGTTCATGGGACTTCCCTTTTATCCCTATGAAATTAATATGAGTTCCATTAAAGGAAATATAATATGCGATGATCCTCATGTTGGTACTAGATAGAAGGCCTTATTTGGTCCTCCTTTAGTACATATAAAAGTCCATTAGAATTTCATTATGGGTGGAATGGTTAGGCATTCAAATGGGGGTTTGTTTTTAGGTACCAAAGATAACTAGTTCTTAGGGAATATCATGACATATATATAAGTTTTTTCATGTATTTTCTACTTTTTGTAGTGTAAAACCATATAAACTCAAAATATTTTTACATATAAATTATATTCTTCCAGAAGAATGTGTTTATATTAATAAGAATCTAGAAAAACACTTAATCACATAGTGTAAGAGACTCTGGAGGAAGCCAATGCATCTTCAACAATTGTGATAGGAACAATCACTATAGCTTTATATTTAGTGGCTTCTTTATTTGATATCGGTTCATCTCACTCATTTATAACAACTCATATTGTGAACTTAAAAAACTTCTCTATTGAGATTGTGTCTTATGGGATACATATTACTATGCCCCTCAGAATGAAGAGATATTGTGTTATTCGGTGTCTGGATTGTGTTTTCTCTTCATAAGAGATTAATGCTACATTGATTAATATTTTTCTCAACATGAAACATCTAGAAATAATTTTCAATATGGATTGGATAATTTCCCATAAAGACATAATTTACTATTATCATTGAACGGTTTCTAATATAATATCATTTGGGGTGTTCCATTTCTTTTAGGAAGAAAGAGACTAGAGGATGAGTAGAGTTAGAACATATTTTTTGTATTTGGAGGAGTAAATATCATTTTTTTTCTTTTTTACTTGGAGTGGGAATCATTGGGTGATGAAATCCCTCCTATTTTTATTGAGTTTCATAATGTGTTTTCTTTTGTTTTATTTGGTTTTCCTCATGTAATAGTGGTTGAGTTTTGTATTTATTTAGTATTAGGTACTCATCCATTATATATTCCATCTTACCTTATAGAATTTGCAAAGAAGAAATATTTAGAGACTCAATTGGATGACCTAATAGGAAAAGTATTTATACACATGAGTGTTTCAACTTGGGAGGCACTTATTCAATGTTTAAAGAAAGATTATGGGAAATTGTCTTATATATTGATTAATGTAGGCTAAATCGAGTTGCTGTAATGAAAAAATATTCATTTACACATATTGATGTTCTCTTTGATCAACTAAATAGGGATAAGTGATTTTCAAATATTGATCTTTGATCTGGTTATAACAAGTTAAAAATTAAAGAAACTGACATTCATTAGACCACTTGTAGTAATAAGTATTTCCTTTTTAATTATTTTTTATTTCGTTTTGGTCAAAAAATTCTCCTTGTATGCTCATAAAGTTTATAAATATGATATTCCAGATTTACCTTAACTCATTCGTGGTAGTCTTTATGGATCAAATATTAGTTTAATAAAAAAATAAGGATGATAATGTGACTAATTTGAGTGTTTTTCTGGAAATTATGATAAATAACTAACATAATGAAAAGTTATGAAAGTGTAATTTAGGGATTAGAGAATTGAATTTCAAAGGAAATGAGTTCTTCAAATAAAGAAATTCAATTGATTCGGAGAAGGTAAAATAAGTTATGACATCGAGAAAATTTTAATGTTTTTATGACACAAAGCTTCTTGGGCTTGCCTTGGTATTTCCGCATGATTATTAAATCTTTCTCAAAGAAGGTTCTCCTTTGAAAACTCTCACTGAGAAGGGAGTGAATAATTTGTGAGAGGAAAAATTTCAGAGTTCTTTTGTTGAGATAAATTTTTTACATTTATGCCAGTGTGGAATCATCTAGAGCCTAGGTAGGGCTATGTGGTATTTTATGATGCATTAGGATTAGGTTTAGCTATGTTCTAATAGAATGTGATAATGTGTAAGCATATGGTTTCAGTCTTCATAGGAAACCCAAGAGCTATCAAACTTATGATCTCCATCTCGAACAAAAATCCATGATATTAATATTTGGAGGCATTAAATTTTTGGAGAAAATTTTACTATATTTTCCAACAACAAAATCATTATTTATGTTTTCATTAAAAAATATTTGAACCTTCAACCGAGGTGATGCGTGAAGTACCTTTAGTATTTTTAATTCAACATTTCTTATAATCCTCATATGGGGAATATTTTTTAAGATTATTTCAATGGGAAATGTTGTACCTAGGTCATTAAGGAATCCTTAGAAGATTGAAATATAATGGATCTATTTACTCATATGCTTTTGGAATTCTGGGAGAATGAGACCTAGTTCATTTTGTAAAATGTAAAATTGAACACCTATCTTCTTGAGTTTATTCCTCAGGAACAAAATCTTGATAATAATTTATGTGGAATTAGTGACTCTTTTTATGGTGGGGAGACCATTTGTGTGTAGAAATTTTCGTTATTGGGAGTCAAAAGTTCTTAAAACCTAAATGTTGTACCATTTTTTCTAATAAAAGTTTGTTATGGTGGATTTCCATAATCCACAATGGGTAGTGCACCATAGTACCATGTAGATGTTATATGAAATGAAATGATGATTCTAGTTTCCATGTATGATATGAGACATCAATTATACTTTTTCCCATTGTGATACGTTCCAACAGGTCAAAGACGGGCCCCAAAGACTTTCGGGTATATTTTATCCCCTTATAGTGACTAATTGGAAGTAGACTATGATTTCTATGGATTTCATAGTTGGGATTCCACATAGCTCTTGAAATAAAAATTCAATATGGGTTGTCATCAACCGAAAAACCAAATAGGATCACATTGTATACAATCAAGTTACAATTAAATTCACAGACATGGGAAGTCACTATGTAAAATTGAATTCAGATTTCAAGGACTTCCTTATTCTATAGTCACTTATTGGGTTACCAATTTCATTTATTGTTTTTTTATAAAGGCCTACAGGAGGAAATATGATCCTAGGATTGATTGGGTATGATATATCTTCCATATATGGATATCCAGATTGAATTGGTTATATAGTTTCTTGAAGAAATTCAAAGGGCTTCTATTTTTTACTTCATTGGAGATTGGGATGTCTTTTTGTGACTAGTTGATTTTTATTAAAACAATAGTCACATGTCATCTTTCAGGATGGATACATTAGGATCTATGTTTGTCTTTTAATGTAAATATTAGATGTCCTAGTCAAATATTAGTGAAACATTCTTATTTGGACTGGGTTTGGTCCAACAGACGACAACAAATATTTAGTGGATTTTTCATAGGGTTGTAATGGAATAGATAAAGTACAAAACCTTTAATGATCTGAATTAAAAACCGTATTATTTTTCTATTGGACCCATGTGTTCTTCAAAGTTTCACCTTGGTTGGGTCACAAACATCATTGTATGAAATGAATGATTGTGTCATGGTTTGTGGGTCCTTTTGAGATTGTGGAGTGGGCGGGGAAAGTGGATCACCAAATGATGCTTCCACAAGAACTGAAATTGATCTACAATTTGTTTCATATATCATAACTTCTAAATTATATTTTTGATCATTCTCCAATATTTATTTTAATGTATCTTGATGTTGAATCTAATTTTCCTATGACATACCATCCTTTTCTGTTATTTAATTCTAAGACAATAGTTTTTCATAGGATGGAAATATCGTTGGTCCATGGGCTATGGTATTATGGTCCTAATTCATTGAATACATAGGAGTATGAGTCATAAATGATAGAATATTGGCCTCATATCTTTGATATAGATTCTTCTTAATAGGATTTCTGGTTACAAAAGGTTTTTACGGTGGGGAGGTTCTAACATCCCATTACCTTTTTAGGTGAATCATGACCCTTTTTCCCTTGGTTGGGTCTTCTCTCCAGGTTATTTATGTCAAATATAGAAATTTATTGATACTTTTCTGGAAGTGAATGGATAGTGATGGTTTCACCAAATCTTTTTCACCCCCAGTGAAAACTATACAAAACAAATTGTAGGGGATTCTAGGTTGGTGCATGGTTTCCAAAAATATACACCCACCCATGGGACACCATGTGCCCCTATCTGTAAGGTAACATGGTTAATGCGAATGTTTTTTATCAATGAAATCTCCATTAAAACATCCACATGATATTTTAAACCATCTATTTTTATTTTAAAATTCCCTCCTCGTTTAACCTTTAATCAACCCCATCTGACCCTAAACTGATTACTTGTCATTGAAGGCTATCAATAGGTGTATTTGACTCATCCAACCTCTTCTTTATTTTTTGTATAGAATTAATGGTTATCTCAACAGATCTCATTTTATTTTGTGGATATTCTCTTATGTGGTTTCCTCTGATCTCTTCTTATATCCTCACTATAAATTTTTATATTATTATGTTATTGTTGGATATAATATTTATTTTAATGGATATTGATTCTAGGTTGTGTTTTTTTATACCATTTTCCTTAATTATTTGATGGATGGTCCCACTAAAGGTATTTTCATAAATGTATTTTCTGATTATTGGTATGTGGTCCCATATAATTCTTCAAATAAATTGAAACCCAATATTTCTTGATTATTCAAAAATGATTTTTAATTGATTTTAAAACAATTAATTTAAATGATTTGATGTCTGATTTTAAATTGAATGTAAACTTAGAAGACCCCCAATTTTACTAATATTGAAATTTTGGGATATATTTTTTAAAGATGGTTTGATTTGGAAAATTTATTGGATTTATTTATTTGAGAAATTGAAATGATTGAATGATGATTCTTGAAAAAATTATCACAAATTGATTGATGATTTCAAATAGCATGAATTGATAAGAAACCTATTATTTGGTTATGATATGAGAAAGGTATGTTGAAAATTGAAATTGGGAAATATAATTTTAAATTGATTAGAAATATTTGACTTCCATATTTATTAGAACCCGTTTATTAATGAACAAAAAGTCATATTAATTAAATTTTTAATGAGTATTATTATTTAAGATATTGTTTTATTCTATATGGAATTCTGATGAAATATTAGCTATGTATTGAAAAGAGTTACCTCTAGTGTTTACTCACCACCATAATCATGAAACCATTATAAAAGACTCACTATTGAGGTTGAATCATCACCTGGAATGTCTTGCCACCAAACATGACTCTCCATCATAAATATTTCACCCCATAACAGTACCTACCATTGAGATGAGTCGATGTTGCAAAAATTCCCCAGTAAGATCTATCCCCATTAAGATGATTCCACTTTGATATTTTTCACCATTTAAAAGAGTCCCCATTGATATGATTCACCATTCAGACAAGTCACCATTGAGATGATTCACTGTTGAACATGAGTCACCAATAGACCTAACCCACCATCGGGTTACCTAACACCATAATATCTAATGATTAGTTAAAATGACTCCCTACTATATGTGTCACCATCAGATAAAGCACTACAATATGTCTCACCATCAGGTGACTCCCTATTATATGTCTCACCATCATATGACTGACTACTAGACGTCTCAATATTAGATGAGTCACTGTTAGGATGAGTCACTATCATAATGAGTCACTAATATAGTTCACCTTCCAATATATAACATACCATTCTTGTATTTATTATTTTGAATTAAATACCTAAAAATATATCTTAATTCATTTAATGAGTTGTATTATTTGATGAATATTTTATTAAATATTATAGGGATTAAATAAAATCCTTATCAAGAGTTCAGTGTGAGGACTCAGTTTTGCTGAAGGATTATTCATAAAATAATATGATCCTGGATGAATTAAAGGATTTTTTTATTAACACACTATCTCTCTTTTGATACCATTAGAAGATAAAAAATATTTTATTTATCTTTACATATTTATACTCATAATGGTTTTGGAAAAGGTCCTTGTGTGTCCTGTGATTGTTTTCGACCCACAATTATTGTATAAGAAGTCCCTGTATAGCCAGGACATGTGGTTTGGAATTGTCTTTTTTCCCTGATCCAGGTTATCGATCAAAATTATTTATATAATCTTATTAATATTAGTTGATTTCCAAGTGGAGGGGATTAGATCTAATATTATAACTAATCACCTTATTTCAATTCATTTCTATATTTTTTTTGTTTCATTTCAATGAATGAACCTGAATTTTATTTTCCCTGTAAACAAATCTCTACATAGAAAGTTAAAATAAACTAGTGTTTATATAAGTACTTGGTTGATTAAACCAATTAAAATAGTTAAAGTAATATTCATATTTTTTAAATAATCATTAATGAAGCTTTGACTAATCATTTAAAATATCAAAATTATATTAAAATATTTTTTTAATTAACATGAAAATTTTATTTTAAATTTGGGGGACTTTATTTAAACCAAATTTACCAGAAATTTTATTGGATACTCAATTCACCCCTATCAGATACTCACTATGACCAACATTGGTTCTAAAAGGATTTTCAAAAACTTTTCAACTTCGATTTTAGTTGTGTTATAAACATTATAAATCTATATTAGTTTTAAATTTAGTTGCTTTAATGGATGATAGACAAGAAGGTTATACTCCCAACATACCACCCTTGTTTAATGGAAATAACTATTCTCATTGGAAAATCAAGATGAAAATTTATATTTAAAGAACGATCATTAAAATTTGGATTGATATTGAGGATAAATATGAATTTCTTGCAACTGCTAATGTTAAATTTGATGATGTTACTAAAACTAACAATTATAATAATTTTAAAGACATGAATTATCATTATTGTGGTTTAGGGTATTAATAGTTTGATTGGATATATAGTTGTAACAAGTCTTATGAAATTCGGGATATATTATCTATTTCTCATTAAATAAATACTACTTCCAATGAAATGATATTAAATACTTAATTAATTAAATATGATACATTTAAGATAAAACAAGAAGATCTTTTTTCTAATATGCATCTCATGTTCAATGAGATATTAAATGTAATGATTTTTTTCAATGTACTAATCTAGAAAATATTAAATAATGATACATCTACGTTTATTTTAGAGAGATGGAGAGTAACATCATTTTCAAAAAGAGAATCATGTGACATTAGAAACCTTCATGTTAAAGATATGATAGGATAGTTGATGAAGAATGAGTAGGAAAATAATGTTAACTAAGGGGGAGATGATCCTAAAAGTAAGATAGTATCCATCAAGACTATTACATAAAATAAAAGGGAAAAGATCAAAATGAAATCTATAGTGATAAGTAATCAACCAACCAAAGTGATGAGAAAATGTCCCATCTGCCCAAAAGTTTTAAGAAATTATATAATAATAATAAATTCTTTAGGAAACTGAGCTACCCGGGAAAGTATGATAATCATGTAAATTTTATGAGATACCAGATAAGAGATTATAATTCAAATGAGATTACATATTATGAGTTTAAAATTAATGGACATGTCAAGGATGACTATCAAAAGTTGAAATAAAAAATAATTATGAGGATAAGGATATAAAACCTAAGAAATAATGAAATTCACCAGGAGTGTCTCTGAGGATAGTTCCAGTGACTTGAACTTGAATCATGGACCAAATCATGATCGGTAGAATATGTGATACATGAAAAAACATTATAAGGGACCTATTGTCACTCTGGTACATAATTTAAATCTTTTTGAATTTGATAAAAATTATTAAAATATGAAAAATAAATTTTTTTTGAATACATTTTTATTCTTGATGATACATTCAATGAGCTTATTGATAAATAAAAAATATTGACGAATAGTGTGCTCTATCCTCTAATGTTAAATATGATCTTTCTGTAGAGAATAGAAGAAATCTCAATTTTTGAATGAAATTTAAGGACATAATTTGTCTACTGATATGATAAATAATAACTTTGAAATATTTACTAATATTATAGAAAGTCCCTATCAAATAATAGGAAAATAAAGAAAAACCAATGTATATTATTCATCGTTATTACCAACCATGATATAGGAGAATTGAAAAAAGAAAATTTTATCCTAAATATAATTAAGGACATTCTACAATAATTTCTTATTCAACTGGACCCAACAATGCCTTTATTTCCAAGAGATGACAATATTCTTATTGAAACCCCATTAAGAAAATATTTGTACTTAAAGCTCTAATCACTAACATATATGGACACAATAAAATCTGGGTACCAAAATAATTCTTGGTATAAACCCTGTTCTGTAGGGGAACTACTTGAATTGATCCTATAAAAGTACATGGATCCTTGAAAATAGTTATTCCATACATATGAGAGGAGATTACTCTTGAGTCAAAAACCTGATAAATTTTAATGATTGACATGTCACCATTGCTGAGAATAATAAAGAGAAAATCATTGGCCATAGCCATGTTGAAAACTATATTTCAGTTATAATTTCGAAAATTTTATTTTTTGGCTGTTTAATATATAATCTACTTAGCATCTCACAGCTATGTGAAGATGGTTTTTCTATGAAATTTGAAAACAATTCTTGTAATATTTTTTATTCTCATTTTTTTTTGTGTTTCCCTCTTTAAGATATGAAAATGTGTATTATATTAATACTGATTCATTAATTTCATAAAATATTTCTTTCATACATACCTTTTATAAATAATATTGTATTTGGAATAGGATACTAAACTCACAAAACATTTACTCACTTAGAATGCTAACTAATAAATGGTTTGCTAAAGATCTTCAATGATAATTTTTGTAAACCTTATCAATAAGGGAATCAAAAAAAATATATATTTCAAATAAAAGAAAGAAGTTTAAACTTCGCATCCCATAGAATTGGTTCACATAGACTAGTTTTGTTCATCTAGAGTTTCTACTTAATATGGGAAGTACTATGTCATTTCCTTTTAGATGGACTTTCTAGGTATACACGGGTAATATAATTTTCTCACAAAAGTGAATATTTCTATCAATTAACCATGTATACTCAATCGACAGAAAAATATATTGGAAATAATTTAAAAAATTTAATAAGTGAACATTGTCGTGCATTTGAAAATAAATATTTTGAATCATTTTTCTCAAAAAATGGATATAACCATATATTCTATACTCCTAAGACCCCCTGATGAATGGATTTATGGAAAATATAAATATATTTCATCAAGAAATATATTAGGAAATGATAAATTAATATAACATACTCGTCTACTATTTGGTAGAGGCTTTGAATACATCCTTCTATAAAATTAATAGGGTCTTAATTGGACCACTATTAAAAATTTATTAGGATATTTAGAATAACAGGTAACCGTAGTTAAATTAATTTACATTTTTTTGTTTAAGGGACTTTATTCTTAACACTAAGTATAATCTTGTAATGTTTTCCTCCATGAGTGATGAAGTAATTTTTCTCAGTTATTCAACATCCAGTAAATCATATAGAGTCTCTAAAAAAATAACCAATACTGTGGAAGAATATGTTCACATCATGTTTTACGATAAATATCCACATGAACCTAAAACCCATTTGGAATCCCATGAGTATGATTTTTCAACTTTGAACATAATTTAAATACACTCTAACACAACTATAAAACATATATAAAAATAATCCTATTCTATGGAACATTCAAAATCCAAACATGAACCTATAGAAGACCGACTCATATTTTTCTAGAGCTGTTAGAACAATTTAATACCACAATATATATATGTTCTATTTTAGGAGACCTAGGTAGTGGTACACATAATAGAGCTTCTATAAGGTACCAAGTTGAACATTAAGCATTCTTGTTACATCTTGAACCTAATAACATCACTGATGAAATTAACATTGAATTATGGATATTAGGTATACAGTAATAATGTAATAAATTTAAAATAAATAATGGTTTGGATCTTTTTGATATACCTAAATAAAACTTTACTACTGTTTCTAAATGGGTATTTAAGAACAAGGTTGATGAATCTGAAATCATAGTAAGAAATAATCTAGACTAGTTGCACAAGGGATTAGCAAACAAGATGGTATATACTTTATAGAATCCCTTTCCCCTATATCCATACATGAAGCCATAAGAATAGTTTATGATTAAGAAACTAATTTGGATTTGAAACTATATCGAATGGATGTCAAGTGATAGTTTGTGAATGGTTATATAGATGAAGATTTTTTTCTTAAAAAACCCCCAGTAATAAAAATCATCATTTTCAAAATAATATATTTAAATAAAAAATTTATTTATACGGTTTAAAAAAGATGTGATAGGTTGGTATGATAGGCTCAACTCTTTTTTTCTATTAGATTTTCAAAACATATAGTGGACCTCAAAAGTTTTATAAATATAATGTCAAAATATGTTTTGTTTTTTCATATTTAAATAGAATATAAATTCTTTAAATCTTATAAAAAATTTTGATGTATTTATTTTTCAACATTGCTGTGAATTTAATTTTAACTTATTTTAATTTTTGAGATCGAAATCTTTCTTATTTTTATATTTTTTTAAATTAAATACAGAATTATTTTAAATCAATGTAAAGAATATATATTTTAAATCATTTTGGTTTGGATTGAACTATGTTTAGTGAAAATCCTATGAGAATCACCTGTAATTTATATCATGAATGATATGGGAGACTAGTGGATCAAACTAGTTACATAGTTATGATTGGAATTCAACTCTACCTAACCACTTGATGGCATGGAAATATTTTTAGTGTGTTTATTTGTGCTCATTTCCATTTTAACACAAAAGATTCAAACTTACATACTATTAATTGGGTTTATATATACCTTAAGTATACAAATAATTTATCTCTACTATATAGAAATTTCATTTGAAATAGCAAGTTACTCAAATGATGATTTTAGTGGTTTTATGTTATATAGAAAAATAGATTATTTAACATGGAATCATTTTGGAAATTGTCTATTTTCTTGGTGTACTAATAATAAGAATTTTTTTTCACTATATACTATTAAAGTTGAATACAATTTTGTTGGTAGTTTTTGGGTGAATTTTTTTGGATGAAATGCAGACTACAAGACAATTAATATCAATTCATAAATGTCTCTATAAATTGGGACAATACAAGTGTAATAAATTTATGTAAAAACCATTCGTCTTACTATATAATAAAAACATTTATGTAAGACATCAATTTTTGAGAGATCATTTTAAAAAGGGTGATAAAACTTATGAATGCATTGGAACTAAAATTCAAATTTCTGATATATTTACTAAGACAATGAATTTGGAGAGAGTGAATAATATCAATCAGGAATTGGTAAAGATAAATTTTGGTTAAAATTAAATTCAGGGTACACACCATTTGATAGGACCAATTATTCTATGTAACCCACTATTGGAAATTACCATCTGTTAGAAATTACCCACGGTTGATAATTATCCACTCTTGGATAAACCAAGGTTGGATAACCCACCGTTTAATATCCCACCATTGGTAATGACCCACCACTGAAATTAAGCTGTTTTTTCTAATTTTATTTATCAATTATTCATTTATTTTCTTTTGAATTTAAATATTTATTTATTTTTTTGATTTTCATATCCCTTAATGACATAAAATGGGGACTTAGTCTAATTTCAACACTCTCTCTATCATGAACCTTTTCCTTTAGAAATTTTATATTACCCTTTCTCTCCTGACCGTTCCCCTTACCTCAACATTTTATGAACATTATGATTCATTTTCATTGGGTAAAGTGAATAAATATATTGTCTTGACCCAAATGAGTTCTATCCTTTGAAGAACCAAAAATGATATTCGATCATACATAATGTTGAGCTATGGAACCCACATAATGTTAATAAAATAGTGGTACCTAAAAAGGTTGTAAATTATGTGTGCTTAATGTGAAGTAGACCATTATTTCTAAAATTATTTAAATTCCATGGATGGTTAGAGTGTTTCATGGATTATTAGTGGTTGTTCTATACAATGTTTGTTTTTCAATTTTATCAAAATTTTGAGTTTATTTTCTAGGAGGATAAGGATTAGGTTAAAAATAATATAAATTGGAATAAGGTTGTTTTCTATTCATGTTGATGAAATAGATGACATAAAGTTTCACATAAAGGATTCAAAATGACTATCCATGATCAATTACATGTGATAGTGATTCGTTCATTTAATATAATGTCTTTGTTGAGCTATCAAGATATGGGACCATAAGAATACCAATTATAGACAAGTTATACGATGAGGATCATTTTATACTCAATTTTATAAAACATAAGTTGTTCAATAGAATTTTTATTTAGTATAATAGATTATGGAGATGTATATATGTTATAAATTATTAAAACCATAGATAAAATAAACTGATGTAGGTATTTAATGGTGCATATGATGGAGATGTACAAAACATAATCACGGTTAAACTCTTTCAATTACCCTAAGTTTAGTTCATCCATACTGGAGGCCGATGGATTTGTTAATGGCGTAGAGGAATCGATGTTAAACAATAAAGTGTTTTTTCAAACCAGGCCATTTATTAGAGGATGAAAATTAACTGGAACCAATGGATGAAAAAGTGGGGTTTTGATGCTGATAATATTTTTGAGAAGTTCAATCCATATGATCATCCTTTTATACCTAAAGATATATTTGATCTTGTATTAGAACTATACGATGTTTTTGTCTACTCAGGTGAATAGGATGAAGAAGACAAGGTCTCTGATTTTGGTAATGATGAATATTTCTAAATTGATAAGGGTAGTGACCCAGGTATTCCTATTATTCCTCCTATGGTAACTTTTGGTCCGACTAGTCCTCTTATGTATCTACCTATTATATAAACTCTTTTATCTGAAGGATGTGAAGAATATGATATTGAGGATTCTAATGAATTTATTAATTAATATCATGAGGAGAATGGAAGTGGTAAAGGTAATGGAGAAATAGAAATGGGGATGAAGAATAATATGAAGAATAAGTTTTTGGTGATGATGGTGAAGAAAATCGAAATAGAAAAGATAATTTATATAGTGATAGAGTTGTAAGTGATGGTGTTTCTGACCTTGATTGGACTATTTGTCATGATATGACTCAAGAAAATGTTTCTTTTCTATTTTTTTTTCTTTCTAGCTCTGAGGATAGACCCCACAAGTTTCTAGATGTTGACAAAGATTCTAGATATGAGTTGGAAGCATCTGTTGAAGGGGAGGAATACCAGATCCTTATTAGTCAGCATATTGACTCCGTTGATAGAGACCACGAAGAGAAGATAAATGTTGATCCAACTATTATATCTTTTTCTGAGTAGGTGTTTCAACACTTGAAGAATGAGATAGATATCAAGGTTATATGAGGCATGTCAAGGACTACCCTGAATCATATGATTATAGAATTTCGATAATGTATGGTGGAACTCCTATCCCAATTCATGTAGAGTTGGATCATATGGTGTTAGTGGTGGAAAAGATATATGTTACATGAGTTATTCAAAAAGTTTAATCTGATGATTCATCTAGACCAGATCTAGAATAGACAACTATTGAGATTGTTTTTGCACATTTTTTAATTGGTTTTCATGTGCCTACAGATGTTTTATATAGAGTTATGTTGGTGTCTTTTATAGAAAATATTTCTTCTAAAATTGATGGTATTATAAAGAATATAATTCTATTGGCCACAAATATTAGTGGTAGATATGCTAAATAGTTATTTGAGATTTTTTTACACCACATTGATACCAATATTTTTCATCATATGTAGGAAGATAAGATAGAAAACAAGTGGTTAACTAATGAGTTGGATTCCTTGAATAAAATGATGGAGGAGATGAATAACTCTTTCGTTAAGAGTATGGTTATAGTGTTGGATACATTGGATTATCTATCTTGATAACCTTATAAATCTAGTCATCTACCTCCTTCATTAGATATTGAGAAGATCAAATCTGTTGTGGATAAGAGCATCGATTTATTTCAGAAGATTTTCATGACATCCCTTAGTGAAGTATAAGGAAAATAAGACCCAATAGTGATAATGTGTATAAGATTTTATGGAAAATTTTGTATGATATTATAAATGAAGAAAGACAATAACAATTTAAATTAATCATTACCTCTATCAGATCTATACTAATAATAAACTAAACACTCACATCAAGTTTCTTTTGGAAAACCATTGGTTACCACCTATTACCAGATCATTCTTGGAGAAAGTTAGTCAATTAAAATAAGTGAAACATGAGATTAAACTATCCCTAGATAAGAATTATAATTTCTCCATTACAATGGATAGAGGAGAATAAATTATCATATACTTCATCAATATAAATAATCCTTCCCTACATGGGTCTTGGAATCTAGTGGTATCACCTATGGCCATACCAGTGACTTATTATCTGACTCCTCCACCCACCTATCTTGATAATTTCAAACCATCAATTTCACAATATCCAAATTCACCTCTGCCAAATCAGTTTAAGCCTATGATTTTATCTGTTGAGGAATCATTTCGGCATCGTCAAATAGTGATCATCATGGAGATTCCACCTTCTACCTATGCCCTGAAAGTTATTTTTTTATCCCTTCTATCTCAACCATTGTTAACTCAACATCTACTTATCTTCCTTTGCATCCTATAAGGGTAAAACACCTTATTTTTAAACTACATAGGCTATGAAATGATTGAAGTTCTGATTTTTCCTTGATAGAATATTTTATATGTGTTTTTCTATATGTTTTAGAATTTAATACAATCTATTTAGTCATTAATGGAATTTAAATTATTTTTCAAATTTTTTATATTTTCCATTTTGTAATTCATTACCTCACTTTATGATAATCTTAATAGATGGAGAATCAATTAGTAATTTATTTTAAATGCCTATTTATGAGCTATTTTATTTGATATATTCATCCATTTTATCATTCATATGTCCATTTTCAAATTGTTATGTAGATTTCATGACCTTTTTCAAATATCTCTAATTTATACCAAAATTTATTTCATTAGTTGTTAATAAAATATAATGGTTTATTATCATGAAAAAGGTGGATATTATTTGAACCCTTGTTTTAATGATTAAAAATCATTTTAATTATGTTTTCATGGGTATTATTATTTATAACCATATTTTATAATGTAAGTTTCTTTGATGAAATATTGGTTGAGTATTGAAAATGTCACTGCTAAAGTAAAATCACTGCCAGAATCTAGTCCCCATTAGAAAAGACTCACCATTGAGGTTGAATCACCCAAGGAATGTTTCACTACCAGACATGACTCACCATCAAAAATAAGTCTCCAACATACTTTTCCGAGTATTGAGACGAGTCACCTTTGAGACGAGTCACTATTGAGATGAGTCACTATTGAGATGAGTCACCATAGATGAGACACCATTGAGATAAGTCATCATTGAGAAGAGACACCATTGATACGAGTCATCTTTTAGATGAGTCACCATTGATATGGGTCAACACTAAACATGAGTCGCTTCTTGACTCGACATACCATTAAATGACTTACCACCAACATGTCTTGTTTTTTATTAAGTTGAATTACCACTAGAAGTATCAGAATCAAATGAATCATGGAAAAATGTGTCACTATCATATTAATCACTCTCTATTATCTCAACATCATATGACTCATCACCAAATGTATCACTACCAGAAGACTCACCATCAGGATAAGTCACCACCAGAATTAGTCACCACCAGTTCTCACTTGCCTCAACATTACTTATCATCATTGTTTTTGTTATATTGAATTTAATTCCAAAACATATATCTTAATATATTTAATGAGTTGGATTATTTTATGATTTTATTCTTCAATATTATAGGTTTGTATTAAAGCCTATTTCAGAAATTCAGTATGGGGATTTATTATATCGAAATTTTCTTCATAAAATAATATTCCTATATGATGGAAATAAGAGTGTGTTGTGTTAGAACATAGAATTCACTACTTATAGAATCTAGGAGGATCGTATCTCAAGATCTTATAATTTGAATCTTACCTACCCAAAATAGTGAAAGAGTCTAGCATACTATATTTTTAGAACCTTACCAATAGTCAGATGAAAGAGATCTTATGATGCTCTATTTTATTGTATTCTTTTGAAATTCAGCTTGATCTTTTCTCAAAGATACATCCCAGTAGACTCATGACTTCATAGCACATCATATCAAAAAACCCAACATTATCTATATATTTATACTTTCCATTTATGTTTGTTTCATTTATTAATGAGAAGTTTTTAAATTTTATTGATTATCAACACATGATGACACCTACATTATAACTGGAAGATACAAGATATCTTCAACACTCTATTTAAATTTTTATGCCCATGGTGTTTTTGGAAGATTTATACAGGGGTCCAATGTCTATTTTTTCCCCTGGAATATTATGGAAGAAGTCACTGCATGGCCTGGATAGCTGGTAAGATGTTTTATATTTACCTAATCTACGTTTTTTATTAAGATTATTTATATAATCTATTTTCAATTAAGTGATTTCAAAGATAAGGGGATTTGAAATTAGTTTGACACTGAACCCCTTATATTAATTCAGTTGTGAGTTTTGTTTTGTTTCTTTTCAAATAATTAAACTGACATTTTTTAATAGTAAAAAAACCTCTACATTGATAGTTAATCTTAACTGGTTTTGATTTAAGTAATTTCTGAGAAAAATTATTTTAATAGTTATATTAATATTCCTTTTATATTTATGTGATCACTAATAATGTTTGGGGAACCTTTTGAAAGATCATGTTTATATTAAAATACTATTTATATTATTTTTTATTTAATCTATAGTGGGGGATTTTATTTAAACTAGTTTTATAAAAAATTATTATTAGATAATCAATTAACACCCCCCTATTGAGATAATCACTCTAACCAACACCATTATTGATAGATTGATTTCTAGAATCACTTGTAAGCTTGGGATGTCAATTTGTAAATGTGACAAGAATACTAGGACTCCGACTTCACAGAAATGTATTGAATATGAAAACACTAAATAAACCAAGTTCGACAAGGTTCCTATGATGGGTTCCCTAATAGAGTGTTGATATATTATCATGATGGCCTAATCCTACGGAAGTGTGCACACATATGTAGAGTTGTGTTGATGAATTGTTAGTGTGAGGATCCTATTGCTTAAAACTAATATTCCATAGGGGGATATTATATGGTGTTATGATATTTATGATTTTATTATTACATATCATTGATCAGGAAACTATTTGGTTCATACCATGTAATTTATATAATTTTTTTATATAAAATGTTCATTTAAGCTTGTTCGATTTATGTGCCATCTCTTTTGATGAAAATATTGTTTTGTTGAAGATATGAAAACGAATTCTTATTCCATATTTTATTTAAAATGAATAAATATATATTTAGTTCATTATAATTGATTATGGAAATTTTTTTGAGACCCTACATGGATTTATATCTCACACCCAACCTCTTCCTTTGGGTGTTTTGTATATTATGTATTTTAAGGTATAAAAAATTGAAATGACCCACTTAGAGGTGTTGGATGTTCTTGATCACTAGGACGTAGAGAGATAAAGGTGACCATTGGAGATGTGACCCACCAATAACATGGGATCTATGAAATTTTATCCTGGCTATTGTTGTTTCACTTTGGACAGATTGTTTTGGGTATTGTTTTACATAATTGTTTCTAGGACATTCTCCCTGAGGATTATTGACATACCAACTTGTATATTTTATCTTCTACTATTTTGTAGGGAAACCTGATACTACATGATTCTGTTGTTATTATAAGTTATATTCGCAACCCCTTGGGGATTTTGAATTCCCAATAGATCATTCCATAGCTTGATCAGGTATCCATGTACCTGGGTATTCTGGACGGTTTTTAAAACTCCCACACTACTTGACTCTATACAGTTTGAAGACCAACTCTAAAGTGTCTCTAATCACCAAATCAAAGATATAAAGTCCTGTTATATTTCCCCAAAATAGAAATCATGAAATCTATATACAGATGAGGTGTATTGGTACAATATGTGGGAATATAATCCTCTATAGAAATAATTAGAGTGCATTTTATCTCAAAGGGTAAGTATGTATATATATACATGGAGTAAACATAAATGATTTGAAAGTTATTATTTATAATCTATAATAAAATATCAATAAAAATCATGTCATCCAATTATATCAAAAATATATCGAACATTATATGTACATTTGGTTTAAGAAACTAATGACATAACTCATCAGGTGACCCCTTCCTCACATAAATCAAATCATGCTCATGGAAACAAAATATATAGTTATTTAAAGGAATTTCTATCTCATATCATCATTCATATAAAATAATTTATGTCCAAAAATGTCATATTATGGAATATAATTTATTAATCCAATGATGTTCAATCATAAAATTTCATGGAATATCACATCTTATCCCAATACAGTCTTCGATTAAGTGATTATGTGAATAGATCATTGAGAAAAAATGTAAATTAATGATAAATATCTTATGCATCACTTTAACCCCATTGCATTTTAAAAATTTAATCCCATAACATTCTTTACATCTTCAGCCCCTTTGGAGAAAATATGAAAAAAACAAGGCAAAAACTAATTTCAAAATTTTAATAAAAGAATTCAATAGAAAAATATACATCAAGTTGCTTAATTTAGGTACCTTTAATATATCTTTTCATCCCATGTATATTTTTGTAACCATTTTAAATTTTTTGAGTAATTTTACCCATTAAAATTTCCTTTATATCTTTTATAAAATAGTTTATAAAACATAAAAAACCCACACATTAATCTTCCAAGAATAAGGTTAATTTCGAAGATAAGCAAGCACAATTATCCTATTTAATAATTCATTTCACATATGAATGTAAAAATTACTATTGTAACGTCTCAATTTAATCATGCACGATGTTTTCTAATAGGCTATATGAGCATAAAAATGCATAATTATATCATAAGAATTTATTACACGTCATTTAAATCTAAATACATTAATTATCACTTTCTATCACCATTTCAATCCCATGTTAATAATTTTTATACCATTGTATTTTATCCACATAATTTCACACATAAAATATTCAATTTACCATATAAATTTGTCACTTAATGTATGGATAACCAATATTCAATTGATTATCTACCCCTTTGGGTCTCAATTACTCATAAAAAATCAATGATAATAGTACATACCAAAAATTAAAATAATTTCTAATTCAAGAAATTCCTAAAAAAAATACACCCACATACCACATCTAAATATGTGATAAACATTATGATATATAGAGGTAACCTAACTCAATGATGGAAAATAATCATCCAGATTTTTAGACCGTTAACGACCCCAGGAACAAAAGGATTAAAAAACATGACAAACTAGAAATATGAGATTTTAAATTACATAGACATGATGAATTATTTCTCATAAACATCATGATAATGGTAATATTCATGTAGAACATACCACGATGACATCAACACAGTAAAAAATTCCCAAATCCACACTATAATAAGGTAATAGTTGATCTTCGAAGCCAATAGGTGAAGGTAAGAATTTGGGAATCCTTATATCTATTAAAGTAACAAAAAATATCCCTATGATGAAAATGTCTTGATTCAAGGATCAAATACTATTACTATGAAAATATTAATTTACCCCATTCCAAAAAAAAACAAACATAGAGCTCATCAGGTATCCCTTTAAAACACATTTACCACCTTGTAGCTCATATTCAACTTAGTTGTATGCCCAATGGACTTAAACCACTACATAAAATATTGGTACATTGTACTTAACCAATGGGTACTCAATATAATTTGATGGTTTAATACAATAGGGTACACCTTCACATCCTCCCACTTTACAACTTATACCCTCAAACTCCAAAAGCTAACCCCAAAACTAATAAAAAATTATACAGTAAACATTAAATTAAAAAAACAACATTTATTAACTATGGGGTTCTTTATAAACTCACCAATATAGTTTATCTTATCATAAATAACATTCATCAGATAATCTTATTGAACAATTATAGCTAATGAATCATTATTCTAGATTCAAATTCCATTTTTTCGTCTTCAACTCATCAAAGAATCCATAGAACATTTACTAGTGGAACAATATTTCTAGGTAGACGTGTCTCGAAGTAATTCATAATCTATACTAGTCTCTCTTAGAAAGAAGATTCATATTCTAGATCCATATTATCACACTGAAGTGGACGAGATGGATCTAGGTCATACATCCTAAAATGAGATAAATATTAAATGTCATGAATAGTGTTATACATTGGGGGAAGTGCGAGCCGAAAGGAAACATCCCCAATATTCATAGAAATCTATAATATCCCAATATAACATAACAAAAACATTCAATACTAACCAAAACTCTAATATTCTAGCTGTGGTGAAACTATAAGGAAGTCATTATAGAATCCAATACGTAAATCACCTAAATATAACCCAATATAGAGACCTAATGTGTATACCTTAATGATTTTATAATATATTCCTCTTTATTAAAATTGATTTTTTTTATAGATTTTGATTCAAATAAAAAGTAAATAAAGGGAATAAATATTTATAATAATGAAAAACTGAAATATAACAAAATTATATTAAATGAAACATAATTTTTAAAATCAATTATGTAATTATAATAATTACTACTTTACTTATTCTTTCTTAAATAGAAATATATTGTTTCCATGAATTATTTTACTATAAATTATTTATTTTAATGTTAATTAATATTTTTTAAATTAATAAATTCTGGTAATATTCTTTAAATGTACTAAATTAATAATAAATTTCACATTTTTTCTTAAATATTTATAAAAAAAATAAAAAGTCATTTTAACTGAAAAATGACTTGTTTTTTAGAAAATAGTTCTTTAGGTGTGTAATGTGTTTTATCTTAATAAATTATATTAAAAAATATTTTTTAATTGTTTTTAATGAAATTTCAAGATAATATTTTAAAAAAAATTAATATTCATTGAATTTTTTTTACTACTCAAGGAATGAGAAAAAATCACTTTTATGTTGTAAAATACATTTTTTTTATTTTTTTTAGTGAATCTTGTGCATGAAAATTAGACATAATTTATATGACCTTTTGTAATATAATATTTTAAAATATATTCCATATTTGTAATAAACATAATAATTATTACTAAATATGTTCAAATTAATTTTTATTCATAATGAATAGTTTCTAAGGTCATAATCTTATCACAATGATAAAGGCTAAAAGGGTTAGTGAGGGGGATAACGAAGAGATAATATTAAATTATTACTCGAAAATTTATAAATATGATTTTTTGAGTTTATTTATAACTTAAATAATCATTTATTTAATATTGGTCCCCTTGGTTCATCTTTTCCATGAAAAATGACAATATATTTGTTTAAAGTTATGGGTGTTTATAAGGCTATCACACCCCTTACTAATAAAAGGGAACATACTATTATCACTAATACATGAACTCAATAAAGATATATAGTCCAAAATATTCCCAAATACATTCCAAAATCTTTCTATATGATATAAATGTTATAGTCTTACTATAAAAAGTCAACCAGGGTGCGTTATAGTGTTTTTAAGGGATATTATCTGAAGAAGAGGTACATGTTCTTACAAACCATTATCATGTTTTATTATTATTAAATTACATAACAACAATCCATATCCATATTAAAATAATGAAATAATATTACTTACTATATTTAATTTTTTTGTTAATGGTTCTACCATTTTATATGTCATTTACATCTAATTGAAAATAATTTTGTCACTCAAGTATATATATAGACTACCGCCACCATGAACTGATGTATTTTTTTTTCATCACCACATTTATATGATTTTAATAAATATGGATTTAATGAATATATTTGATACATAAGATATAATATTATTCTATAATTATATAGTTTTACTTACCTTACATTCTTTCAATTCATTAAAAAATGAAAGCATCACTCGTGCATACATCCTAACTACTATCTCGATGAAGTGATGCAATTAATTTTTCATCATTGAATTAAATGGAATGTTAAAATAGTGTATAATTAATACATATAATAATTTTTAGATGAAAAATATTCTACACCATTACCAATGGAATTTACTTGAACCATCAAAAAAATCATGCATGATGAACAGGATATTTAAAACTAAAATATTCATTTTAATGATTTGTTAACAATAACTAGGTTATTGTAAATTATAAATGAATGTTATATAGTAAAATAATTATAAATATGATTCTGTTATATATTTTTAATAATTTAAAATTTATTATAATGGTTTTTAGAGTGTGTATAAAGTAGTTTAGGACTTAAGGTAAGGGATTCCTCTTCTGGATTTCCATTCATTGAGATATGTTTTAATTTTACAACCACCTTTATTTTGTGTGGTGTGTATACTTCAAACGAGTCTATTTTATTATGATATTAATGAAAATTATAGGTGTTTCAATATCCAAGTATGTTTTCTATTTTCAAGATTTTTTCTTCAAATATTACCAAAGAGGTTAGAGATTTTGTTATAGTCTCTCTTTTTTATGTTTATTCTTTATGTTTCAAATTACATTGGAGGAATTATATGATATTTCCCTCCAAAACCCCATCCAATTTATTTATATATACTTTTATGTAGATTTTTCAGTTATTAATTTCTTTTAATCCATCTTAATAACTCAAAAAATACTGAATTAATGATTTTAGGAAAATATGACATTGGTTCTACATTTTATTCAGGAATCATTCCTTCCATATCCATTCCCTTAAAAAAATTTGGATTTTATTATCTATACAAAAATGACCGATAATGAAAACTTTTAACTAACTATGACACTCTTTAAAAATGATTAAACGTAATATTTTCAATAATTTTCCATATGAATCAGTTTTTAATTTTTATAAAAATCTTAAAACAATATTTTTAAAATTTTCGGGATTTAATGAATTTTCTCACCATCATGACCATTATTCATTATCAAGATTAATTTATAATTCATTGGGGTTATTAAAAAGAAAAACTATTCTCATTGGTTTAAAAAACTATTGTTTAGAATATACCAAAAGAAAATAAAATTCCATCTTATTTCTCAAATAATAATTAAAATTATTTTATAAAAGTGTTTTTCATTCATGTTAAAATTATTTGAATTTTGTTTTCTTTATATTGTTTAAGATCTAATGATACTATCATAATTTTATCTCCGTATGACTTATTATGATGTTGTTTTAATAATTTTTTTATGAAACCAGTTTCTTTCAACCTATTAAAGTAAGATATGATGATATAGAGAATGGTTTTTACCTCATGGAAAACATTTATATTATTTTAACTTTATGATGGGAGGGATTGAATTATATATCCCTCAGATAATGTGGTTAACACATGATTTCTCGTAAGAGAAAATGGAATTTTTCAGAGAGTGAACACAATCCATGATGGGACATTATCCACTGTGTTTATGGGAATGGGGAGTGAATCCCCGCCACTATGGGACTCTATCTACTATGACACAAATTCGAATGACCTTCATATAAAGAAATTATTTTTCATTCTTGTGTTTCTGCAAAAAACATATGTTTTATGCTTATAATATAGTATCATGGATCATGGTTTGTGGTCAATGATTATATTCTCCTTAGACTCAAATCTTTTGTAATGACAAAGCCTTATTCCATAACTCATGATTAATGGTCTATAAATTATTGGGTATGATATTATAAGTTATGATAATGTTATCATTCCATTGTTGTTATCATATTCTAAATTTTGATCATTTTTTATATATTCTATCGTTACGCTTACTAAGAATCGGATATAACCCTTTTTGAGGCTTCTATTTCCCAAGGAAATGTAGAAAGGTTATAAGAAGGATATGCCTAAGAAATTTACTATTTTGGAAAATATTTGTGGGAGGTTTTGATGATCATGGACAAAATATGTTGATTATGTATCTAATCTAAAAATACACTAGACTATTACAGTTCTCGATGATATATTATTATTATATGTATTTAATATTGATCTAAAATGATATAATGTTTACTTAAGTGATATTTATGTAATTATATATTATTCCAATGTTAGTTTTAGTTTTTTCGGATTAATAGTATAAACTATGTGCCAAAATAATATTTTCATAACAATTTAAAAACATCTAAATCATTGCACAATGGTTTTCAGAAACCACCACTAAACTGTATCACAATGATTTTGATAAACCATCACTAAATCATGTGTTGAAAATTATTTAGCAGTGGTTTTCAAAAATAGATCTAGAATGATTTAATGGATGTTTTTTTAAATCAAGATAATAATTTAGTGGCTGTTTACGCCGCCACTCAATTGTTTCACATTAGTCAATATGTTTATTTACATATTTATTATTATATTACTATTTATTATTATGTATTATTATTTATTTTTTATTTCTTACATATTCATATGACATGCATGCTTGCAAGAATCTGCAATGTAGAAATTCAGCGTATATATGGATTGGGAGAGAGTTAAACCTTGTACCACAAGGTTATTCTGTAATGACTTTACCACTCCAACAAGCTCTTCATGTGGTGAGTAAATAGAATTTAATATACTTATATATATATAATAAATTAATAATAATAATAATAAATAATAATAAAAAAAATTTAAAAACAACTAAAAAAATATATGAAAATTAAATTGAACAAAATAATTAGTAATTATTAATAAATAACTAAAAATTATCAATTAATAATTAACAATTAATAATTAACAAATAAATGATTATTAATTAAAATAATTCAATAGTAAATATAGAAATAGATAATTAAATAATCATTAATAATTAATATTTAATAATTAATAAATAAACAAACATAAAACTTTAAATTATTGATAGCAAATAAGTAAGGAATAAATAATTAATTAATAAAAAATAAAAAAAAATATTATATGATAAATAAGAAATAAATTGATAAAAAATAAAATAATAAATAATAAATAATTTAAAAATAATAAATAAATTAATAAATAAATAATATAATAATGCCAAATTAATGAAAAACTAAGGAAAAATAAATAATAAATAATACCTCAATTATAAATGAATAATAAATAAATAAATAAATAAATAAATTACTAAATTACTAATAATTGAATGACAAATAATAAATCAATAATAATTTATAATAAATATTTAAAAAATAAAAAATAAGATCACAATAATTTAATAGTGAATAATAAATTAATATATAATAAATAAATAAAAAATATATAATAAATAGTAAATGAATAAATAAAAATTAATTATTAAATTATTAATTATTAAAAAAATAACAATTAATTAATTTATAATAAAGTATTAATATTATATAATAAATATATAATAAATATATAATAAATAATTAAAATATTATTGAAATAGTAGATAATAAAAAATATAATAAATAAACAAATTATAAATTATAAATAATCAATAATCAGTAATCAATGTATATAAGTATTGATAAATATATATGCATTAAACAAAATTTACAAAAATATATATAAAAACAGACATGTATATAATTTTATATTAATATAAATATATATATAAAAACATGTATATATATATATATTCCCATATCTGATATAAAAATATATCAACATAAATACGTATAAATATTTACAAATGTATGAAAATATAGATACATGTTCATAAATACATATAAATATCAATGCATAGATATAATTATATATATGTTTCAATAAATATTGATAAATATATATGTATTAAAAATAAATATACATAGATGTATAGAATTTCACAAATAGATATATATATATATATATATATATATATATATATAATCACAAAAATCGGGGATACCACAATAATTACAACAACCTCAAATATATTGGAATGAAAATTCATGAAATGAAATCATAGACGACCCCAGAAGCATATAAAGACACTCTTAAACGAAGCTGAAATATCATCACATTTTGAAAAATAATTTTATTTGAAGCAAACTCAAATTTAGAGGACCTATGTACCTTTATTGAGCTCAAAAAATACTGATTAGGGTAACCCTCAGTAAACATGGTTTATATCTTATTGTAAGGATTGATTTGATTGGTGGTAGAGCTCAAACGGAAACCCAAATCAAAATTTATGGTCTTTTAAATTTCATGTTTGATTTTCATATTCCCTGAAAACTGTATTATTTTTTATTTTACTAGTTATTACCAAATTATTATCTAATTTCGTTGCATTTCAATTCATAAGCTTCAATTTGGATGGTTGTGAGGTTAAAAAGGACACCTCGATCAAAAGTTATCATCATTTGACATTGAAACCATATTATCAACTTATCAATGAATTAATGTATGTTTTAAATAAAAAAAATTAATAAATATAAATAATTAATAATTAAAAGGATCTAATTATTTATAACTTTAAATAATAAAAAACAATTTATTATAAATAAAAAATGATATTTATTAATAATAAATATTAATAAAATATTTGATATGTAATACTATATTCCATTAAATTTGTGTTTGTTTTTTAAAAAATGTTATTATTATGCGGTGGATTTCAAAACCGTCCCAAAAAAATAAGAAAAATAAAAGATACAATTCCACAGTGTCTTTTCAAAACTATGACTAAAAATAATGAAAATTAAAAAAAATTAAAAATTCATTTAGCAGTGGTATTTAAAACTACTATTAAAAACCCATTATGAAATAATTTTTCATGGAATATTTAGTGTACTCTTTGAAAACCACAATGAAATTCTGTTTTCCTTTTGTGAACCTTATTTTAAAACTATATGGATATGTCTAACTGTAATAAATATTCTAATTTTTTGGTAAATTATAGAGTGTCTGCTTTCATAGAAGTCAAATTCTCATCTTGAACAAACAATTTGATATACCATTTGGTATGGATTCACCAAGTACTAATCATTGATAAAATATTTGTTGATTATTAACATGATCTTCACCAAGAGTGTAACAAAGAGGGGTAACTCCACACCTTTTTTGACAGTTATGCGGGGTACGATTTGGTTAATTCCTATTGTAATTATGAAACGTTATGAAATATTATAATATATTTTATATTTAAACATAAAATTCCATGGGTTAATAAGAATGTGTTTTAATTTTGGACATTATTGACATTATTTTCATAATTATACGATTTCATTCTATGATTATTGATTCATGATACTCACACAAAGATTTTTCGTTTTAATTAATTGATGGAATAAAGAGGAATCATGCAAATTGTGAATGTGATGGCCAGTGAAATGACCATTCTTATGAGAAGACAAATTGAATAGGTTATTGGAATAAAAAACTAGTGCTTATGCACATCTAACTCTTTCAAAGCAATAAATGTTCAAATGAATCCATTTAAACCTTCAAATGACCAAGGGAAGGAATAACTCGCCATTAAAAATATTTTATGGGTACGCCTACCTTCCATCCATGGGTCCTGTGATCAAATTATTGATGACCAATTGATCAATTCTATAGAAAATATATTTTTCATTCTCTAGTGATCAAACCAAGATATGTTTGTCTTGGTTGTGTTTCATTTGGAAGTTTAATCCAATAAACAATGGACTATTATCAAGAATTCAAGGAATGAGGAAGAAATTAACACCATGAAATGGGAAGTGTCTAAAATGATATTTCTTATTAAGTAAGTTCCTTTAGAAAATTTACATTATGATGGATATGGTATTCTTGTAATAGATGTAAAACAATCATGAACATGTTTTAATCTATGTATAAATTTTCACTAGATATACATGGTGTAATTCTATATTTACCATTGACCCTGAATGAAAATAAGAAGATTCTTTAGTGGATTAAAGAAAAATTTTCAACATTATCTTCCAAGTAGAAGCTTTGATAACAATAAATAAATTAATCAATGTTCTCTCAAGATATAAATGGATATTGAAGACTCATATTATTCTCCTGGTTTTGGGGATATGAATAGAAAGATAGAATTTTTGTGGAATTCTAATAATAAAACACATGGACAGAAGAGACATAACATTTTTTCTGGTAAAAAATGTTGAAATAAAAATGCTGTAAATTTTTATAAAATAATTGGTCAATATTTTATTTGTGAAATAATTTTGTAATCTACAAAATTAATTTCAAAGAGGAAATATGAGTCCAATTAAGGATGAACATAATTCTTAAATAAATTCACCACCCATACTACAATGATATAATTATAAGGAGTATTGAAATTATACTAAATAGTAAATGGATAAATGGGCTGATTTTGACAATTAACATCAATAACCTTTAAATCCAATGGACAAATGGAAGTCATAAGAAATCACAATTTTTGTAGTGGTTCCCAAGAATGAAGTGGTAAAATTTACACTTATCATCCACTATAGAACTATAAATTTATTATATTATTCAGGTTCTAACCACTTTATTATGTATGTTGAATTTACTGAGAATGTCACATCACTGCCTCGATAGTTATATATTAATTTATTAATGAAAACATCTAATGTTAGTATGATTACATCTTAATTATATAGATCATCACAGATAAAAGATTGCAAGAATGTGATTCATTCAAACATTTTTATGCTCCATTAATTCAAATTTTATGGGTCTATGGGAATTTGTTGGATCTATCCACAAAGATCACATATCAGTTGTTGAGGAAGGGAGGTCATATTTGATACTTCAATGAAACGTGTCACTGCTTATAAGTGAGAGGATGAATATGAAATTCTAATGAATATTACTTCCATTTTATGAGTAATCCTACATATTCATGAAGGGTATTTTCCTCAAATGATAGATGATAAAATAAATATTGATTATATTCTTATACTTTACGAATATACTAGTGTAGTTATTGATGAGTATTCTAGTATTTACAAGATTTATTAATTTCATTATTCAATATAAATCATTCAAAGTACTACACCTATTATTAATAATTCTTATATAATATCCCTAATTTAGTTGTAGGAATTAATGAATAAAATCTAATACAATGTAGAAACGGGATTCATATGACCTAGTAAATCACTAAGGGTGTATTTTTTATTTTTATTGTGAATAATGATAGGTGATTGAATCCTTTCATTGATCATCTAGAACTTACCACGAACATGATAAAGAACAAGTAACTTCTACCTTATATTGATATCTTTTTAATCGACATTAGGCAGGAAAATAATTTTTAAACAATGATCTCTGGTTTGGATATCATTAGTAAATGGTCTAAAATTAATATATAATAAATATATCCTTTTTTATATGGTTTTAACACTATAAATTTATAGTGATTCGACTTGGAAATATCAATTCACATGATATCGTAATAGATCTAGTGAATATATATTTTAAAGATTCACTCAACCAGTTTATTGTAATATTTTAATATGATATTATATTATATTCCAAGAGAAATTAATAAAATTAATGTTTACTAAATATTATTTTTAAGACGTTGATGATACAGAATTTGTATTCCAAATACAGAAAGTATGAATTATGGTTACAGAAACAATCATTCATGGGTCAAAAAATTACAAGTGCTAACATGTAATAGCCTGGACCTTTCCGGTCTAATCCTTTGTGAAAATTTGGTGTTTGAGGTGTTTTGTGAGGTCAAGGTTACTCATTTGGACAGTTTTAATAAATTTCTAGTTTTCCATGTTTTCCAGTGGTTCCTCATGCCAACGGAGTCACCATAGTAGTGTCACCACGGCTATATCACCCTGGTGGTGTTACCCTGGAAGTCGCATGTTGGTGGTGGCTCACCCTGATAGTGACTTGATGGAAGTTTCTCACCTAGCGGTGCCTCTCCAAATGGAAACTCACAAAATAGTGGCTCGTCGATAGTGCCTCGCATGGTATTGTCTCACAAGAAATGCCTCCTGAATAGTGTTTCTAGCTTCTTCTAGTTTTCTATTTTCACATATTACTTTGATGTAAAATTGTTATAAGGCCTTTATTTAAGGGATTTTAGACTGAGTCAAATCCTATATATCATATCTTAAATTTTTAAGAGTTTTGTGTTATTACTTGGTCAAAACAAATTATCTTGACCTCATGTTCCTTTAATGGAAAATAAAAAATGTATCTAAACTATGACTACGTTAAGATCTTTATGAGGATGATATATCTTTCCCCCTTCTTCTTCCTAATGGATTTCTCATGCTATGAGAAACTCATAATTATTCTCGCTATATGATTCCTAGAATGATGTGCTACAATTGGTTCAAATTCCCCCCTATAATAGTTTCTTATTATACTCACCCCCGGTCTTAGTACAACAAACATAGAAATAGGCTACATCAATCGTATTTATTCTAAGTACATTTTTCCTTCATTTCTCCTTTTGTGTATAATGCATGATGATTCTATTATTTTTATCTCTTATAAACCTATTCACAACCGGATTAAGAATGATAATGTTTATATTGAATGTAAAAGGGGTTGGGAGATGTGACATATGGTATTACTATTTTATTGATATCTTGATCGATGTTGTGTATTGTATACACTAGATACCAACTAAAAATTGTGGCTGTTGGGGGTCCTTGTTTTGCACTAGTTTATGGGTCATGAAATACGTTCATGTTATGTGGTTGTTGATGTTACTATTATGTAACCAGTTTACCATGTACTATAGTTTTAAATAAATGTATTTCCACAAATTATATTTTTTGTGTTATGACACCATTAATCAATAAATTGAACTTGAATAAGGGATGCTCTGCTAAATATGAACGTATATTTTTCTCTATTATGTGTTGTAACATGTTTGTGGACATGATTGTGTGTTTTGGGTTTGCTCCGATGAAATGACTGAGGGAATATGACCGTGTTGTGATATATGGGGGGAAGTGAATGAGATTTTTTATGCATTGAGGTTGTGATATTTGTAATGGTACAATGGTTAAATGGGACTGTGATGGTTGTTGTGGTATAGTTATGTGGAAGGGCTTTAAAAATGGGTATGTGTCTATGAATTGGTGATGATGTGAGATTATTGGTAAGAGTGTAATGGGTTGTTGTGTGGTTATACATTCTGTGTTTTGGTTATTTTATTGTTTGAATTTATTCTTGATCATAGGAAGTACAGAACTAATTTGGAATATTCTTTTCTTGGAAAAAATCTCTAAAAAATTGTTTACTTTAAATAGAATGCGTAATGTGAACATCAAATTAAAGAATTATAACAAGTTATAATTTAATGAACAAAATTTTTGTTAATATGGGATTTTTTATATTTAAGAAATCTGTTAAAAAACTAAATAAGGATTTAAAGTATAATGGGACTTATGGATTCTGTTATACTTATATTGAATTGTTCCTATGCTATGTGTTTTGTTCTATTATATCTCCCCAAGTATTAATATCATTAATACAATATGATTATAATTTCTAATGAGAATTTTTAATGAGGAAATAGGTGATGGTTTGTTCTGATTAACTTGTCAATATTTATATGTAAACAAATGGATAGGAAATAAGAAATAATATGTCTTCTTAAATGAAATGGACTATCTAAAAAATGTGGAATGAACAAATCAATGTGATTGACAATGTGGGTATTATTAAAAAAATTGAAACCCTATAATATGGATTAACGATTGAGAATAAATTGTGGTTTGTGTTTTTTTTGTGTTTTTTATACATTTAGAGGTGATAGTGATTTTGTGGATTCTATGAGATGTTTAGTTCTTATTATAAACACATAAGATGGGATTATGTGGTTTAAATCTACAGGTATATGAATTATATGTTATGTTGATTTCTCTATGCACCACACCCCAGTTATGAACTATATTACAAACACACCCATAATCAAGGGGGAGGGTGTCTTTCCCAAACATCTTGTTCGTAGGATGGATGGATGGATGTCCACCAACTCACCCGTAAAAACCACTCCCAGGTGGTGATAGCCCAAGATTATTCTGGTAGGTATAGTTTTGTGAGGCCCTAGTGTGTGTAGAGGAGTTGTTATTTCCTAAGTGTCACTGGGATGCGATGAGTTGTTATATGCTAGGAGTCTTTGGGATGTGATGTGTTATGATTTACTAGGTTTCATTGGGATGAGATGTGATTCGGTTTTGGGACCTAGGTGTCTGTGTGAAGAATGTGATGTGGTTTGTGGACCTAGTGTCTACGGGCGGAAGGTGATGTGGTTTTGTGGCCCAAGTGTCTACGGGCGGGATGTGATGTGGCTAAGGGACTAGGTGATGTGATGATATGTGGATTTGGGCCTAGGTGTGTGTGGGAGGGTTATAACGTGGTTTATTTAAAAGAGTTGGGATCGTGAGGAAATTTTTTATTATACAATAGCGGCTAAACAAGTTGGAATTAGTGTTGGGTATCCAACTCATCGATGTTCATACTATATTACATTGCATGACTTTCATTATTTAGTGAACGTGCTTTGGTGAGGTTTGTTTTGTTTAGTATACATTTTTAGGTGCTATTTTGTTCTACAATTTTCACACAGGTGCATTAGTGGGCTCTTCTTACATGTTCATAAGATACTTTTTCTCCTTTGAGTAGACCCATATTCTCAAACTATGTATATAAAAAAACAGGCTTCCGGGAGTACTTTGTGGAATGTGCTAGAAATTTCTATTTTGGGCCTTAGAGTTGTTACTGTGTCACTTTCTTAACTTTTCTTTATTTTTTATTTTTTAATACTTCTATATGTATCTAAATTCAGGTATACATTCATTGTGTGGATGTATTGACTTTAATTAATAATACTTCGAAGAGTTTTTTATGGTTTATTCATCATATCTCCAATTCCTGTTTTATTAAAAAGGCTAAGGCCACCCATATTGTGATATCTTAGTACCCTTGGTTCTAGTTGCCAAACCGAGGCCTTCTGAAGGTGGGACTCAGGGGGTCATTATATCTATTTCTTCATTATTTCCCCATAAGGGGTATCTTTGGAGGGAGCGGTCATGACAGAAAAGTATTATAAGTAATGGTTGAGATATAGGATGTTGTTCAGAGTTATACATATTGAGTAATGCATGGGGTGGTAGGGAAATATTGTTAGATGACCTTGGTGCATGACATGGCCTATGGAGACCAGCTAGGACATGAGATTTTAGGGAACCCCATGATATATTGCATAAACTCTGAGCCTACTAAACAACTATGTGAGGCGACACTTCTTGCATGGTATAGAACTAGGAGAGGTACATGCATCATAATGACTTGTGTTTTTAATTTAATTAGATTGTTTTGGGATGATAAAATGGATTAAACTAGTCATTAAATTTTATGTGTGTTTCTATGACTTTTACCTTTATTTTATTACTAATAAAATTCCTTAATTGTTTTTTAAATCACTCCAATAACCAATAAGAAAGAGTAAAATTATGGATAACTAGATTGAATATCTATTTAAAACCTTATTGAGGTAGTGATATCTTGTTTACTATTTATTTATATCATGATTATTAATAATTTGTATTTTTATTCCTTTTTTAGAAATGTATAACATGCATTCTATTTTTTTATAAGGTTTGAAATTGTTAGAGAAACATGCTTACTGTATTTTATTGTGATCGGTTATTTATTTTTGGAAACCCTTATAAAGAATGTAACCTTGATGTAAACTATGATAATAAGTATTCTATTTTCCATGTGAGATAATATTTTATTTGTTTCTTTCCTTCTATAAGTTTTCATAATAATGTCTTGTGGAATTATTTTAAAATGAGGATTTAGACATTTAGATTTATAAATTTCTAAAAATGACAATGTTATTTTTATTGATAATTATTTTGAATTTGGAATCCTTTACTAGAATAACTTTCTCCTTATTTTCTCTTGATTGTAGGTATATAGTATTGTTATAACCATGTCTTATAAGCATCTGTTAGGTTATAAATCCATGTTACTTTTATTTATAAATTTGGGAAAATAATAAGAGTCATTTTTGGTAACGTTTTTAGACTTAGAACTATATAAGTGATTAAAATTATTATTTTTTGATTGATAATAATTCTTATGTACTGAAATGCCCTTACCCGACAGGTTAAGTCATGAATAGATTTTTATGGGATGCATTTATAAAGTTAGAATCATTTTTTGGTAGCTAATGAAACTCTAGTAAGAAATAATTGAGCATGTCGAATGATTAATATGATATGTAAGTAGAAACATGTTATTCTTATTTCATTATAAAATAATAATTTCCTGAAAAATGAAATGATATAAAGAATTTTTAGTTTGAGTATGATAAAGAGTGGAACATTATAATAAAACTTATATAGTTTTAACATTGTTATCAGAAATCATGTTTAACTTTGAAGGTCATGATAATATGTTTTTTATTCACTATTTGAATTGAACATAAGGGCATATGATGTGAAATTTTTCAAATGAATTTGGAAGTGTTTTTTACTAGGTAATAATATGAACTTAAATGGTATTGTTTGATAATATTGAACGTGTTGTGTGACATGAAATGTTAGTTGTTTTTTCATTGACATGGAACTAGGTTAGAGCTATTTAAATTCAAGACATGTTGTTTCACTAGAAATAACCAAGAAATACTTAGTTATTTTGTGGTTTCACTTTTATAATTACATTGATGTATTGATATGACTTGTTAAAAATAGAATTTGTTGGGAACCCTGTTTTTGATGAGATTGCTTTCAATTATGACTGCTTGTTTAAGATCACTATTCTGTAAAAAGGCTACTCACTTATACATAGATTATTATATTTTTCCTCTAGGAAATTTTAAAAAATTCCAAAAGTACCCATTCTAAATAATGAGTTGAAGTTATGTAATGTCACGACCCGTCCCCCGAGGCTCGTGTCGTGACTAATCCAAACCCGCCTTCCATAGGCCTGGGGGTGGTGACAAGCACCGTAAGGAGTATTCCCTAAAACTGGGAATTGATTGCCTTTATAACCTATATACACAGGGATCAAAGATCACACCAAGATACAAACACAAGAAAACTGTATATTAAATGGAGTGCATATAGTAAGTAAAAGGGGCTAGAATACAAGCCAAACTAGAAAGTACAAGGGAAACTGGAAAGTACAAGTAAACTGAACATCTCCAGTGAAAACCTTCCAAGGATCCTACCTAAAGGGTTGGTATATCTATCGAACTGTTGTCTCTGCGGAATTCCTCGTCTATAGTCCACCTCCGAGATACCTCTAGTCCTGGTACCCTCGTCCTCAGCCAGCGCTATCCCTAGACTACACAAAACCCAACAGGGTGTGGGCATAGCCTGTGTAGGGGTGAGTATACATATACTCAGTAGGGACCCCGAGACCCTCAAGGTCTCACAAAATCTACAAAGGATAAAACACACAACAATAATTCAACTAACAACCATACTTAGGTATATGTCCACAAATATACCTAAGTTATCAAGTAATCCCATCTCAATCATGAGAAAACACAAGGTACAATCCAAAATCCCAAAGCTCAACTATTCCACAAGGGTAGGAATACCATGAAGGAAAGTACCACATAGAGACTTCACATAGAAGAATACCACAAAGGTATCACCATGAAGGTATGGACTCAGCTCATACCAGGTATAACATTGGTACAGTAGTAGAGATGATTAAATGTAACTATTGAATAATCGTACTCTATTAAGAGGTAGACCCATGAAAAATCCCAAATTACAGACCCACACAAGATCCTAGTACATCGTGAGACCCACACATGATCCAAGTACACCGTCAGACCCAAACATGATCCTAGTTAAATGTTAATACATCGTCAGACCCACACAGGATCCTAGTACAATGTTAGTACAATGTCAGACCCACACATGATCGTAGTACATCATCAGTACATCGTCAGACCGACACAAGATCCCAGTACATCATCAGTACATCATCAAACCCCCCACAGGATCCTAATACGTCATCAGTACATCGTCAGACCCACACAAAATCCTAGTACATTCACAGTGCATCGTCAGTACATCTTCATACCGACACAGGATCCCATTACATCATCAGTGCATCATCAATGCATCGTCAGACCCACACAACATCCTAGTACATCGTCAGTGCATCATCAGTACATCATCAGACCCACACAGGATCATAGTACATCGTCAGTCCATCGTTAGTACATAGTTAGACCCACAGAAGATCCTAGTACATCATTAGTACATCATCAGACCCACAAAGGATCCTAAAACATCGTGAGACCCACATATGATCTTAGTACATCGTCATACCCATATAGGATCCTTGTAAATCATCATTACATTTTCATTACATCTTCATACCCAAACTGTAGAGACCCAAAGCTTGACATACATGAAAAATAAATTACTTTTGCAGAATACTTAATACATAAAAAAACCAAAACTCAAGGATCTTAATAGTTTAGTGTCTTTGGAAACTCGGAACAGAATCTTCTAATCATGGTGAAAGATCTTCAACATCTCTCGTAAAGTTCTTCCCCTTTTATTTTCTTACCTAAAACATTTCTTTATATCCTGGGGAAAATAAAACATATAAAGGGTGAGCTCAAATTCTCTGTAAGGTTATGCATGGAGAAAATAAAACAAACCATATACATTTGAACTTAAAAACATTAACATAATGTTTAAATATCAAAATCTTGAGCAATGACATAAAATATGGTAGTACATAAGGCATAGATCATAAAGAAACATTAACCATGATAAAATAGCATGGGAATAAAACATGTAATTGTGGAAACCATCAAGCACATGTTATGATTTCTATATTAGCCAAGTCATTGTTTCCAAGACCATCTTAGTGGAAAAAGTCCCATTCTAAATCGAGTTCACTCCTCGTTCTAGTCCTGTATCGCTGAACCAGATTAACTTGTCGTTCCAGCCTTGTCTATCTCATGAGATATAAATCTTTACACAATGCATTTCAGCTAGATATAGGTCCCACCCATCTCATAATGAAATCATTTTTACTTGTGCCACAACATAAACATAAATCATTCATCATAACCCAAACAATAAAATGGGTTTCATAAACATCATCCTATCATAACATGATCCATATAAAGCAAATGGACATCATTTCATCATAAGAATAGTGAAACCATTTAAATCATAGAGGTATTATATTTGAAACATACACATTGGAAATAATGTCATCTTAGATGGAAAATAGTTTTGATAAAACACTTGAAATGAATTATTGAGGAAAATATCCTTTCTTTTTCAAAATCATTTTCTTTTCACAAAGTGCCATGCAATTTTAAAATAAAAGGATTTTGTTGAAAATAGACATGAAGTTTTATAGGGTAATATTCAAGAAAAACAGGAGTTATGAAACCGTAAAAATCCATTCATGTCGTATAAGTTAATATAACATTATTCTCATTCCTTTGTTGGAAAAGCCAAAAAGTACCTCGTATGGTAAACAAATGAAAGATTCCTTACATACCTTGTGGTAAAAGTCAAAAATGGGTAAAAAGGACATTAAACATACATGAAAACACTTTTAAAAAACATCGACATAGATGATAAAAATAACCACAGTAAATACTTATGAATAAACAGTCTCGGATAAGAACGAGATTGGAATAATTATCCCTTACCTTAGGTCTGATATGCTTCGTATGTATCTGCACATCTTCTTCTTCGACGCACCTCTTTTATGCTTACTCTTAAGGAATTAGAGTTGTTATTTTTAGGAGACCAGAACCACTATAATGTCTCTGTGGAAGTTGAGAAGGAAAATGGGCAGGGTTTAGCTGAGATTCAAGGCTCAAAATTGTGTTAAGAGAAGAGGGAAGAGGTTCCCTTTTATAAGGGAGTAGGGGGGCACCTTAGGAAAAACATAAAATATTATTTGATAATAAAGTCATATTCCGTTTATAATAGATCCAAATTGATTTATTTCAAAGATAATGTGGGTATAGGTCGCAATCCTCTCAACCAATTGGTTTTAGACAAGTTTAGGTTACTATTTCAACCTTATCATTTATATTTAACTCTAAGTTAAATAATTTAACTTTTACTGTGTCTTCTTATTTTCTTCTACTATATGGTTAATAAAAATACTATAACAATCCAAAAAAACCCCAAGTGGTTCATTATTAATATATAAAACCTTATCTAAGACATTTGACCGAACCTTAGATTTTTAGGAATAGAATAACAACTAATAATATAATATTTGTTTTAATAACTATTTTATGTCAATTTTGACACTATTTGGTAATTGATTTTTTGTAAATATCATAACAGCATGATTAGTTTGAAAAAAGTTAATTAAATCAATACTAACATGTTATATTAACCAATAAAAATAGTGTAATTCATATGAAGTCTCAAATTATATTTATTTGGGTATTTATAATATCAATTATGTTAATATTTCAATAATAAAGTAATTATTGCATCATCATTGTGTAATAAATAAATCAAATTATTTAATATAAAAAAAATATAAATAAAATTCCATTAGGTAGGAACTCTTTTATGATTTATAATGAATATTTATAGTAGAGTTTCTCTCGGTTATAACCCTAGATAAAAAAATTTTAGTTATTAAACTTTGATTTTAACTATTTTAACTCTTCTTTAAATAAAATAATAATAAATGTCCTAATCTAATCCAAGTGGACCTAAAGGGTAATATTTTATTCATACGGTTGTTTTTGGTCGAATTACACATATCCAATAGAATTAGGTCATATGTTAGGGTAATAATAATATAATTTTTACCCTTAACTTCCCTATTTACTTTTAATCGTGGTAAATAAAAGAAAAAAGTTACTATTCACCAAAAAAATATTTTTATCTTATTGAACCACATTTTACTCCTTGTTATTAACTGTGTCTCTCTGATTTTTGAAATTCCACTCACAGAAGCGGTAAAATTATGTTTTATGTAAATTTTCAAATTCTCTCAGGAGGTGGGTAAAAGATGGTGAAAAGTTCAATAAAATTTTTATATATCTAAATTTATTATAAAATGACTCCAATGAATTAAATTGAACTTATATAGGTATTATGTATAAATTTTTACCTAAAAAAATTTAAATAAAATAAATAATTATTTTAATAAAAATTCGGTTTTTAAATAGTAACCCAGTGTTTTCACTATTCATCAAAAATTGATATTTTTCTAAAAAATACCAAAAATTCACCGTAGGCTAATTTCGATATTCCAAATTCAAAAATGAAGTACACTTTGAATGATAAAATTTATAAAATTTTAAAAAGTGGTTATTAAATTTAATAATGGCTAGTTTATATAATATTTTAATAACATATCGTTGTTTAGTGAAACTCGGTATTGTATACAACACACGCTATCGAGGAAGGTTGTGATTGAGTGTAATGAAAGCCAAGTCTAGGTTGCATGTAGTGAAAGACTCCTTTCTTGTTTCGTATAACAGAATCCAACCATGTTTAACTTATACATTGAATATATATATATATATACACTCAATGATGCGTAGAATAACTACTATCAAACGAACTTGAAATTGTGTGTAACACGATCCAAGAATAGTGTTGCGTATACTGCAAGCTAGTATGGTGTTTCGTAGAGCGCAAGATATTCTTGGTGAAGTGTACAACCGAAGATATGAAAGAAATTAAGAATAATATATCTCATAAAATCACTGGGTGTTACATTCTACCCCCCTTAAAAATAATTTCTCCCTCGAAATTTGTCGGTGTTATAAATGGTTTACTACTTGAATGTTTCTTCCATAGAAACCCACATCGTAAAAAAGGAATACTAAAACTTAATTTTGAAAAGTAAATTAAGAGATGTAATGGTTACCCAGATTAATTCATAACTGGGTTTCCACATAAGAGAACATAGGTAGAAATATAGATATGGAAGAAAAATCTAACCATCAAGTTCTGATGGAGAGTGGTAGAAAACAAGGCTATGAAAAAATCCAATAGTAATAGTTCCATAAATTTGTGATGATCTAAGGTACCATCTGATTCATCAGATATTAGAAAACTAGGACAACCTTTTTGGTTTTAAAGATCATTTCCCAAATGTTGAAAAGAAATTTAATTAAAATAAATACTTACTTGATTTTGGAATAACATCACCATTTTTCGTGCCTTGAACAATTTCCACTTCATCTATTAAAGAAATGAAGTTGAATTTGTCATTTGTGAAGTGTTATCAAATCATGCGATAGAATGTTAGGTCATTCCATCTGTTTCTATCGCAAAAATTTCATCATAATTTATTAATTATACATAAGATCATCTATGATGAGATTAATCGTATATGGTTGCTAAAATGGACTTATACTTCATCTATCATAGTGCTTAATAAAATAAAACTAGTTTCTACTAACTAGGGACTACCTGTAGGTCAGAGGTAGGCGCTAAAGTCCTATCACACTTTGGTTGTGGGTTCGACTCCCGCAACCTTGTCCGACGTGACGGGTTGTTGCCCATTCTGCAGGTTGTTCATTTTCTAAAACTACATTATTATAACATTCCTACAATAATATCGAAAAAAAGTTTTAGCCTTAAACACTACTATCTTATGTATAACTTAATTCATTCAAATCTTTAGGATTATCCAAAATACTTCGTTCCAAGCTCATAGTATAAAGAAAATGATTACTAGAATGGTCATCTACCAAGCATGTGAATACCATCAATTATCTCCCATATATCATAAGATATATCTTTTTTGTCACATTCCCAATATGTGAATAACTTAATCATTTATTCTCTTGAAAAATGAATACCCATTGAACATCATTGAAAATATGAATGCTTTCAAAAGTTAACTCCTTTCACATACCAAAATCCCAAAATTTCTATATACTCAATCCATGATATCACTTTGTCCTTATATTAGTCATGAGCTCATTAATACCATCAAACATCTCATTATCTCTTTGTCCCTTCATTATGTTCATATCATCTTCTTTCCAAAAATATTTGAATAACCTTTCATGGGTACCGGTACCATTCAACATATACTCCCTAATACTTTCGAAAAAACAATAGTGTAACAATACTTAGATGATTATTTATTCCATAGTACCATTAAATTAACTCTAAAACATAACTCTTGATAAATATACAATCCTTCCACTACCTTCTTGAACCACTGAATGAGCTTCATATTTTTATTCCTAAACACTTCTTTCATCTCATATATCATTTGTAGTCTCTTCATCATCATCCACATAAATACTACCCATACAACTATGCTGATTCTCTTCATGAGATCTTTCTTTATGGCATTGGTTTTAAAAATGCTCGTACATTCCACATTTAAAACATTTAACCATTGTTGATGCCTTAGAAATACTATTATCCTTGTCCATAGTGTTAACTTAACCTTTTCCTTTGGAGGTACTGGATTTGTGTCCTTATTTTCCACACACAAAGCATCTTTCAGTTCCTTTGAAACATTCTCCTTGATGCCTCTTCCCACATGATATACATGTGGAAAATTGAACTTTCTTTCCTCTATGATCATCATGAAACTCAATCTTTTTATTATTAGCTGATTCAAGAAACTTACCAAAGTTGAGATTATTGATCATATTATGAGATCTCTCATTAGGCATAATAACGATATGTGGACTTCCAGATCCAATATCATTTGGTTTATAATGATGAATATCATTCAATTGTCCATAATATCCTCAATTATCATGAATCTCCCTGTTTCCAGCCATTTTCAAAAACCCAAAAAGAATAGTGTGAGTGGAAAAACTCATACTACGAATACAACATAATAAAGGGGGAGTAACTTCAATATATAACATCTTAGGTTTAATTCTATGATAGTTAATGTAATTATAGGACTATAACCTATACTTATAATTAACCTTAGAGACATCCCTATACATACCTTATAAATATCTCTAGGGATCTCACTAATTTTTTCGCATCCTAGTTTGCAAAGGTTACCTAAACCTCTTCTTTGATACCAACTGTAGAGACCCAAAGATTGAAGTACATGGAAAATAAATTACTTTTGCGGAATACTTAATACATAACAAAAACCAAAACTCAAGGATCGTAATAGTTTAGTGTCTTTGGAAACTCGGAACATAATCTTCTAATCATGGTGAAAAATCTTGAACATCTCCCCTAAAGATCTTGCCCTTTTGTTTTCTTACATAAAACTTTTATTTATATCCTGGAGAAAAGAAAACATATAAAGGATGAGCTCAAATGCTCAATAATGGAAAGCATGGAGAAAATAAAACAACCCATTACATTTGAACTTAAAAACATGAACATAATGTTTAAACTTAAAAATCTTGAGCAATGACATAAAACATGACAGTACGTAAGACATAGATCATAAAGAAACATTATCCATGATAAAATAGCAAGGGAATAGAACATGTAATTGTGGGAACCATTAAGCACATGATATGATTTCCATATTAGCCAAGGAATTGTTTCCAAGACCATCTTAGTGGACAAAGTCCCTTTTTGAATCAAGTTTACACCTCGTTCCAGTCCTGTATCACTGAACCGGATTAACTTTCCATTCCAGTCATGTATATCTCATGAGATATAAATCTTTACCCAATGCATTGGAGGGAGATATAGGTCCCACCCATCTCATAATGAAATCATTCTTACTTTTTCCACAACATAAACATAAATCATTCATCATAACCCAAAGAATAAAATGGGTTTCATAAACATCATCCCATCATAAAATAATCCATATTATCCAAATGGATATCATTTTATCATTAAAAAGGTGAAACCATGTAATTAATAGAGTCATTATACTTGAAACATACACATATGAAATAATTTCATCTTATATGGAAAATAGTTTAGATAAAACACTTGAACTGAATTCTTGAGGAAAATATCCTTTCTCTTTCAAAATCATTTTCTTTTCAGAAAGTGCCATGGAATTTTAAAATAAAAGGATTTTTTTTGAAAATAGACATGAAATCTTGTAGGGTAATCTTCATGGAAACTAGTAGTTATGAAACCATAAAAATCCGTTCATTCCGTATCAGTTAAACAAACTTTCTCCTCATACTTTTGTCGGAAAAGTCAAAAAGTACATCGTATGTTAAACAAAAGAAAGATTCCTTACATACCATGTAGTAAAAGTCAATAATGGGTAAAAAGGACTTTAAACATAAATGAAAACAGTTTTTGAAAACATGGAAATTGGTGATATAAATAATCCCCGTAAATAATTACGAATAAACAATCTCAGATAAGAACGAGATTGGAATAATTATCCCTTACCTTAGGTCGGATATGCTTCATACGTATCCGAACCTCCTCTTCTTCGACGCACCTCTTTTAAGCTTCCTCTTAAGGCACTAGAGGCAGAATTTTGAGGAGACCAGAACCTCTATAATGTTTCTAGGGAAGTTGAGAATGGAAATGGTCAGGGGTTGGATGAGCTTCAAGGCTCAAAATTGTCTAAAGAGAAGAGGGAGGAGGTGCCCATTTATAAGGGAGAAGAGGGGCACCTTAGGAAAAACTTAAAATATTATTTTATAGTAAAGCGATATTCATTTTATAATAGCTCCAAATTTAATTATTTCGAAGATAAAGTGGGTATGGGTCGAAATAATCTCAACCAATAGGTTTTAGAAAAGTTTAGGTTACTAGTTTAACCATATAATTTAGATTTAACTCTAAGTTAAATAATTTAACTTTTACCGCGTCTTCTTGTTTTCTTAGTATATGGTTAATAAAATTACAATAACAAGACAAAAGAACCCAAAGTGGTTCATTATTAATATATATAACCTTATCTAAGTCATTTGGCCGAACCTTATATTTTTAGGAATAGAAGAAAAATTAATAATATAATATTTGTTTTAAAAACTATTTTATGTCAATTTTGACACTATTTGGTAATTTATTTTTTGTAAAACTCATAACAGCATGATTAGTTCGAAAAAGGTTGATTAAATCAATAATATAATGTCATAGTAACCAATAAAATTATTGTAATTCATAAAAAGTCTCTAATTACATTTATTTGGGTATTTATAACATCAATTATGTTAATATTTCATTAATAAAGTAATTACTGCATCATCATTATGTCATAAATAAATTAAATTATATAACATCTAAAAATTATAAATCAATACAATTATGTAGGAAATATTTTTATCTTTATAATGAATATTTATAGTCGAATTTCTCTTATGTATAACCCTATATTAAAAATGTTTTAGTTATTAAACTTTGATTTAAACTATTTTTACACTTCTTTAAATAAAATATTAATAAATGTACTAATCTAATCCAAGTGGACCTAAAGGGTAATATTTTATTCCTAATGTTTTTTTTGTCGAATTACACTTATCCAATAGAATTAGGACATGTGTTAGGGTAATAATAATATCATTTTTACCCTTAATTACACTATTTTCTTTTAACCGTGGTGAATATAAGTAAAAAGCTACTATTCACCAAATATTATTTTTATCTTATTTAACCACATTTTACTCCTTGGTATTAACCATGTCTCTCAGATTTTTGAAATTTCACTCACAGAAGCGGTAAAATTATGTTTTATTTAAATTTTCAAATTATCCTAATAGGTTGGTAAAAGACGGTAAAAAGATCAATAAAATTATTATATAACTAAAATTATTATAAAATAACTCTAATGAATTACATTGAACTTATATAGGTATTATGTATAAATTATGACCTAAAATAAATTTAAATAAAATAATTAATTATTTAAATAAAAAGTCAGTTATTAAATAGTAACCCAATGTCTTCACTATTCATCAAAAAATGAATGTTTTCAAAAAAATACCAAAAATTTAACCGAAGGAAATTTAGATACTCCGAATCCAAAAATGAAGTCCATTTTGAAAGATAAAATTTATAAAATTTCAAAAAGTGGTTATTAAAATTCATAACAGCTAGTTTATATAATATTTTAATATCATATCGTTGTTTAGTGAAACTCGGTATTATGTACAACACACGCCATCGAGGAAGGTTGCGATTGCATGTAATGCACGCCAAGTCAGGGTTTCATGTAGGTAAAGACTCCTTTCTTATTGCATATAACAGAATCCAACAATATTTCAGTTATACATTGAATATATATATATATACACACTCAATGTTGCGTAGAATAACTACAATCAAACGATATTGAAATTGTGTGTAACACGATCCAAGAATAGTGTTGCGTATACTGCAAGCTAATACGGTGTTGCATATAGCGCAAGATAATCTTTGTGTAGCGTACAACCGAAGATATGAAAGAAATTAAGAAGAATATATCTCATAAAATCACGGGGAGTTACACAAACAGGATCCTAGTACATCGTCAGTACATCGTAAGACCCACACAGGATCCAATTACATCGTCTGTACATTGTTCGTACATCGTCAGAACCACACATGATCCATGTACATCATCAATACATCGTCAAACCCACACATGATCTTCGTACATTATCATTACATCGTCATACCCACACGGAATCCTAGTACATTGTTAATACATCGTGAGTACATCATCAGATCCACATAGGAACCTAGTACATTGTCAGTACATCGTTAGAGCCAGCTACAAGGTACCCGCACTAAGCTTGCTCATCTCCGGGAGAGTCTGCTCGACAAGCTAATGGTCAATACTCTAACTGCTACAAAGTCCCACGATGAATTACCCCAAATGACCTCCATGTAATAGGGGTCTCAACGCAACAGACTATACGTCAATCAGATGCCTTGTATGTAATTCAGTAGCCTTTTTTTCTGAGGCCCCGGTTGGATTCGTGATCAATCCAACACCAATGTACCCCAACTTTATCCAAATCCAAAGTGGGTTATAATAAATGGACCATCTCTCCCTAGGGTTTCTGGTTCCGTAGAGGGTTCATCAAACCGACGCCCGGTTCCAAAGTTACTATTAAAAGAACATATAGGGTCGAAACGGGTCCGAGTCCGGTCCGACCTGGTCGGACCGACCCGGTCTTGTTTTGTTTGGCCCAGCCCACTATGTCCATCCCACTGTGTCGAAGGGCAGTCGCAGCGTGGTAGGGCCTCCGCCGGGCGGTGGGGCATCCACAATGTGGTGGGGCGCCGAGCTGCGGCGGGACGGTTGTGGTGTGGCGGGCCGGCTGCGGTGCGGCGGGGCGGCCGTGGGGCGGTGGGGCGACCACGTGGCGTTAGTCCGCCGCAGCTGGCCTGATGGACAATTGTCCTCTCCACACGGCGTGGCCACACGCGAGGCCTTCTTCGGTGGCAGGGCTGGCTGGTGGTCCCCCCCCTTCACCACTGCGACACTAGTTACGATTCTCTTCCGTCAGGCGGTATGGTTGCACCGTCGCCTTCATCGCGGCCGGCGGTGTGTCTTCCACCATTTTTATTCCCCATCGATGTTGGTTTCTATCATCCACCATCGCGAAGAACACAAAAAAACTTCAAAAGATTGCAGATTGGTCAGGCCATGTACCATTGGCCCGCACCCTCTGCGTTAGGGCGATAGCAAGTGGCTCAATAAAACATGAATCATGAAGAACATCAAGAACGGTTAAGGGGGAAAATTCAAACAGCAACCCTACCTAGAAGGTTCATTTATGTGTTTCAAGATGAAAACAGTGAAGGTGAAGAGGTTTCCATCAATTTTCACCTCTTCACCACGCTTCTGAGGTCATGCTTTTTCATCGTCCTCTTTCTTGGCACCGAATAATGTTATTTGATGGAGATGTCATTCTTCGTTTGGAGGAGAAGTTCTTCGTTGGAGATGAGTTTCTCCGAGCTCTAGAAATCTTCTCCATTTGCCAACAATTTCCAACCTGGAAAAATTAGAGGTGCCAACATATTAAATTAATTCTATCAATTTAATTAACGTTGGCACAATTAATTGTACCATGATGTCATAATAAATTTAGAGGATGTCCATGGGTTAACTCTTCATTAATGGTGGAGTTGAAGGGGTTTCTCCTATTAAGAGGGTTTGGGTGGTCCCCATATTTTGGAATTCAAAATGAGGGTTTTAGTCTTGGTGGCCCCCTCCTCTTTAACATTCATGTGGGGGGTTTTATTAGAAATTAATGAAATGTTTATTTTATTTTATTTTTCATTTCCACAAAAAACACAAAATCTATCTTTCACCCTCGAACTACTGCAGTAGAGGAGAAGGCGTCCTTAAAATAATATCGGTGCTACGAGTTAATTGGTGCCCTCAGATTTCAATTCTGAGCTCCGGTTTAAAAGTTAGAAAATGCTGCTTGTACATTTACAGATCATACACGAAAAAAAGATCAAAAAATTATTAACACTCACCCTCGACCCATGCCAGTCGAGGTTAATATCTGCCCAAGTAAAACACTCCCCACAAAACTCATTGGTAATCTCATATTTTCAATCCGAGTTACTATTTAAAAGCTATGGATTATAAACTAAATTAATTGTCTCTTAATTATTTTATTTGAGGCCAAAAACTAAATTTCACTACTGGACCGCGCCAGCCAATGTTTGTATCTTCTTAAATAAAGCATGCCCTCGTGAGTTTAGTAGTGGACTCAGATTTTCAGTTCGAGCTAATGTTTGTGAGTTATAACCATTTGAAAAATAAAATAATTTATTTAACTATTTTATTGACGGTTATTCCATTTTGGGTTTTCTCACAGGAGGCCTTCACCCACTAAACTTAAGATGCACCTAGGGTAAAACCGACATTCTTAACACAACGGTACCCTTGGATTTCTGATCTGAGTTTCCGTTTAAGATTTATTCCAGTTTTTCAGGAAAACTGGTTACGTGCGCTAATTACAACTCAACAAAACCTCGACAGATCATTCCAGGCACTTCGGGACTCGGAATTGTGCGCTGTCAGATTTCATGGTCTTGAAATAATTACATATAATTAAAAAAAATATACAGAATTTCCAAGACATTAAATTATCCCCACCAGAGGGATTTAGGTCCCCTAAAGCCACAACAAAGGCCAAACAACCAAAAGAGGGTACTGAGAAAGAATCTGAGCCTCCCACTCCCATGTGCTCTCCTGGAGGTTCTTGTGCTACCAATGTACAGGAACCAAAGGTATCAATCGATCATGAAGAAATCTCTCTTATGGATCCACAATCTCCACTAGAACCTCTGTAAACGACACTCTATCGTCTAAGTCCTGCTCGACGTCTTCGATGATGTGGGATGGGTTGTGCACGTATCCCACTAGCTGAGATTCGTGGAAGACATCACCCAACCTCTCTATATGCGGTAAAGGAGCCAAGTGTTATGCCACCTCAACTACCCTCTAAAGGATTTAAAAAGGGCTGATATACCTCCGTGAAAACTTTCCCCCTCGGTCAAATCTCTGCAAACCTCACCAAGGTGAGACCTATATGAAGACATGATCTCCCTCCTCCTGTCAGCATAAGACTTCTTCCGGCTCTGAAGAGTTTCCACTTACTAACAAATGAGGCATCATGATACAAAATTTTCCAGTGCTTTCGTCATCCCTGGCCACCAGTACTAATGTTAATTTTCCTGGAACATCTTCACCACACTAGGATGTACCGCCAGAGGGGATGCATAGAACTCCATCGACACCTCCTTATGTAGAGATACTGGTACCATGGTACGTCCTCTTAAGAGGACGACATGCACCCCACATTTAGAAAATCCATCAGGTGTCTGCCCGAATGATATCTGAGCATGTCGAGACTCACAGTCAGTGTCCCCATGTTGCACCTCCCTGACTCACTGAAGAAGTGGGGGAGTGACTGTAAGAGACTGAAGAAAAGATGTTCCATCTCGATCCACAAAGGATATCTACAAAGCGGCTAACTGCTCTGTCACCTCACTTAGCAGGCGTAGGCCAGACCTCCTGCTGAGTGCATCTTCTACCATATTCCCCTTCGCAGGAGTGTAGACTCTCTCAATGTCATAGTCCTAGAGGAACTACAGTCACTCCTATTGGGAACTAAAAACTCAAAACTTCTTCTTCCACGAGGGTGAGGTTGACCGACTCATGAGTGATCAGCTACACCCTCCGATGCAGTAGTTCATCCTATGCTACTTGGGTTTTCTTTTTCACTGACTAAGGAAAACCTCATCCCAACATTGTGGATAAACCACAACATTTGTTTTCTAATACAGACAATATGAGTATGAATTGTGGATGTCCATTCATACCCAAACTAATGTCATAAGGCCTGGACACTACCACCATTAGGTTTCAACCGAAACACTCACCTCAAGGGTCATATCACACCATCAGTGTAAGTGTGATTATCGAGTCTCCTACCAATGGTGTCTCCAAACGTGAGGGTCAAGTCAATGGTTTAACTAGAAACTCCAGTTCATGGACTAGATTCATGGAAGGAAGGAATTATTGGTACCTATGTTTATTGATACAGAAGCTATTAGTAGACACAGACCATACTTTAAATCATTCCTAGACCCCTTGGGTCTCACTCCTTGACCGCATGTAGCTACTCTCTTCCCCTGTCCTCTAACTCCCTGATATTGGAAGAGACCACAATGGGGGTGGTTGTAACATGTAGAAATGTAAACCAACTCATACTAATCCCTTAGCTATACATCCACGTCTGCATCCTTGCAGATTCATCTGCCCATAACAATTATTCTTCTCGAAACATTTTTACATGCCGAAGTCTCTAAGACCGGTGCCAGTTTCCTTCTTTCCCACTACTAACATTCACTGGCTGCATCCACTCAACCAAAGAGTATTAAACCATGGATGTTATATCTAGCACCCTAAAATAAGTAGGAATTCACAGTGGAATAGTTCTAGCATGAATGCCCATAAAGACACCTTTCTCAGAGGTTTGAGCTTTGAAGCACTTATAGTATCATATTCATCGTGTACCAGGAATGATCGGTATGCCTCGATGAATACTCATCTACCAACATGTCATCCTACCAAAGTTATAGAAGCTCTAGAGAACTCTTAGCCAACTCTTAAATCCATTCCTCAGCCGTATGTGAGTCGGGATCACCTCAGAACTTTAGGGGTATCTAATTCTAAATCACGCCCATGGTGCGGGGTGGCCACGGTGTAGTGGGGCGGCCATGGAGTGGAGGGGCGACCACGGTGTGGCGGTCTTCCACGGCTGGCCAGATAAACAGCCGCCCTCTCTGTGCAGCGTGGTTTAGCACTACGCCTATGCCGGTGGCCGACTCTTCTAGTCATCCTCCCTTCTCCGCCCTGGCACGAGCATCATTTCTCTTCTATTGGGCGGCACAGTCGCACAATCACCATCATCATGGCCGGCGGTGTGCTGGCCGCTGTCTTCGTGCCCCACCGGTGTCAGTTTCCATCCACCACCATTACAAATAAAACAACTAAACTTCAATGTATTGTGGAGAGGTCATACCATGTTCATTTGTCCTGCACCCTCCGCGTTAGGGTGATAGCAAGCGGATTGATAAAACATGAATCATGAAGAACATCAAGAACGGGTAAGGGGAAAATTCAAACAACAACCCTATCTTGAAGGTTCATTGATGGGTCAAGAGATGAAAATAGTGAAGGTGAATAGGGGGACAACGATCTTTGCCTTCCCAACACACTTACGAAGTATGGTACATGTGTTTTCCACTTTCTTGGCTCCGAACAACATTATTTGATGAAGTTTGCATTCTTCGTTTGGAGGAGACGTTCTTCATTGGAGATGAGTTTCTCCAAGCTCTCCCAAGCTTCTACCTTTGCAAAAAATTTCCTACAACAAAAAATGAGAGGTTCCAACTTAATAAATTAAGTATACAAATTTAATTTACATGGGCACAAATAATTATTGGCACAATTAATTTTCTCACATTGGCATGATAAATTTGGAGGAATTTCATAGGTTAACTCATCATTAACGAGGGAGTTCAAAGGGATTTCTTCCATTAAGAGGGTTCGGGTGGACCCCACCTTTAGGAATTCAAAATGGGGGTTTTAGTTCATGTAGTTCCCACCTATTTAACATTCATGTGGGAGGTTTTATTAGAAATAAAGTAAATTTCTATTTTATTTTATTTTTCATTTCTACGAAAAACACAAAATCTATCTTTCACCCTCGACCTACTACAGTCATGGTGAAGGTCTCCTTAAGTGAATTCCTGCGCTGCGAGTTCAACGATTCCCTTAGATTTCAATTGCAAGCACTAGTTTAAAAGTTACAAAAACCCACTAATATGTTTACTGAACATACCCGAAAAAATGTTCAGAAAATTATTAACAGTCACCCTCAACCCGCACCGGTCGATATTAGGCTCTGCCCAAGTCAAAAATTCCCCAAAAAACCCAATTTTACTCTTATATTTCCAATCTAAGTTATAGTTTAAAAGTTATGGATTTTATAATAAAACAATTGTCACTTAATTATTTTATTTACGGCCAAAACTGACTTTCACTAGTGGCCCGCGCCAACCATAGTTATTATCTGCATAAATAAACCATGCCCCCACAAGTTCAGTAGTGGTCTCAAATTTTCTATCTGAGATACCATTTATGAGTTATAAGCATTTGAAAAATAAAATAATTTATTTAATTATTTTATTTACGGTTATGTCATTTTTTGGGATTTCTCACAGGAGGCCCATGCCGACTAAACATAAGTCTCACTTAGGGGAAACCTGCCTTCCTGAACTCAACGGTGCCTTCAGATTTCTGATCCGAGTTATCATTTAAGAGTTATTCCAATTATTCAAGAAAACAGCTTAGGTGTGCTAATTAAAACTCAATGAAACATTGACAGATCATTTTGGGAACTCCAGGCCTCAGAATCGCGTGCCATTAGATTTTTCGGTCTTAATATTATTCCATATAATTAAAAATAATTATATGGAATATCCAGGCCATTACATGGAATCCCATAAATAATTATGGAGGATTCTATATATTACTTCTATGTGTGAGTATTCTTATTTTTATCCTTGTGTGGAATGGGGTTTAAAAACCTTCAAGTGTACAAATAGGGGGAAACCTGATCTATAACAGAGATGCGCTACTCTTTAACATGATTAAACCCATGAGGGAGAATCAGTACCACCCTAAATAGATAATATCTCAACATGGGAGAGGGAATTCATCAATTTTTATGGTTGGGGCTCAATGTGTGATCATAATTGGGATTGATCGTCATGGCTGTGTGGAGGATGAGGAGCAGGTGGTTATGTGAAAAGGGTATTTGACTGTGGATGATAATGTGGTGCGATGATTTGGCTTTGTAAAATTTCTTGTCGAAATGTTTGTTGGTTTAGATTTTTTTGTTTGATCTTATAATGATGGCTTCTGTTATGACCCAAAACATATGAAGAGATGGAAACTCTTTACCTATAACAAGATGCATTATATTATGACACAGTTCAAAAAAATTGAGGGTGAGTCAGTGACAGATTTCATGGTATGGTGGATTAGTTAATTTGATTTGTATGATTGTGGTAGCTCTATCTATGTTATTATAATTTTTCATTTTGGTAAGGAATGTTATTTGTAATTCATTCATCTAATGACATGAAATTGTGAAAAATAGAAATTGGAAATGTTGAACCCCTTACTATTTTTGCATAAGTATGTTCCTGGTAATTAATGATTTGATGAAAAACCTGGAAAAATTTTAATCCAGGATAAGCCATTATGTTTAAAATTCATTTCATATTTGAGATGCATGTAAGTTGTTACATTATTTTTTTATAAATTTTGTGTTAAATTGTATTAATACTAACTTTTTAAAAATCGTGATAAAGTTATTTACGTATAATTGAATAAATTTTGGGAAAACATGAATCTTTATAATTTATGTAAGTTGTCTTAGGAAGCATGTTGAATAAATTTGGTTTAAAAAAATTGAATGTGATTTTAAAGTGTATTTAGATAAATTTCATGATGTAAAAAGAACTCAAAATAGGTTGTGACTAAAATTTGTTTTATTAGCCATCAGAATATTTTTTATATTTTCTAAAAAATGATTTAATAGAAATGGTTTCAAACTGAGCATTCTTCAAAATAAAATGATTAGATACATATATAGAATGAAATAGATAATTTGAAAAAAAACATTCTTAGATTTTAATCTCCAAATCCGATAAGAAATATTAAAATTATTAGTCAACCAAGACAATTTGTTTCCTTCATGATATGTTAAGCATGATTTGTTTTAAATGTTTCAAATTTAAATTTTATGACTTAGAAAATGAGGATAATGTATGTATTGGTATTTATATAGTGTATTTTCTATTTTAATTCGTCAAAGTAAAAGGTATGAAAATGTTTTCTCTAATATAAAATATATTACATCTATTCAAAATAACATGAATAAATTATTTTAGAATATGTTACCATCCACAATATTCTTATGTTATTTTGATTATGATGTATTTCATTTTAGAAATGTTGCACCAATTTATGTGATTGTGTTCTTGTTTGAGATGTATCTCCCCCGATAGGTTTTTCTTAATGTATTTTGTAGATTTACAATTAATTTCCCTTAATGTTGTTGTGTTCCATATATATCACGAAGCATGATAGGTACCTTGGTCAGTCAGACCACCATTCTCTTTCCTTCTAGTTTTGTTTTGGTTCTCAAGGACAAACCATTACCCTGATTCCAGTGATGGAGAGGCATGGATGCCTAGAGGGTGGTATTCCCTTATTCATATGTTCAAGGATGTGTGTTATGTTATGATTCTATCGGTGTTGGGGGAAGCAGGTTTAGTTATTTATAGTGTTTCAGTTTTAACAAGATCCTTGTGAGTTATCTCAAGGGATGGTTGTTCAAACCCTTTCACTCTTTTCTCCCGACTTTATTTTGAAATCATGGGGGTCAAAATAGATCAAGAGGTATATGATGTAATGGAAAAGACCTCTTCAGTCCATTTCTTAGTGATTTTTTTGTTTTAGGTGTTTTGGGAGGTCAAGGTAACTTATTTAGACACTTTACAAAAAATCCCTATTTTCAAATGGTGCCTCATGCCTACGACGTCAACCTGGAGGTGTCACCCTAGCAGTGTCACCCTAACAGTGTCACCCTGGTAGTAACTTTTGGGTAGTGGCTCACCCTGACAGGGACTCGATGGCGGTGACTCACTGGTGGTCGCTCACCGAGTGGTGCCTCTCCAAACGGTGACTCACTGAATGGTGTCTCATTAATGATGCATCACCTAGATGTGTATTAATGGTTGTTCCTCATCCATTTTTACCTTGTGAATAATGTTTCTGTCTTCTTTTAGTTTTTCCCTTTTTTTCTATTCCTTTAAAGTAAATCTCTTTTAAATCCTTAATTTAATATATTTAAGTCCAATTAAAAGCCCCAAAATATTATCCTAAATTTAAAATATTCTAGGGGTTCTACTTGGTCTAAATATATTATCTTGACCTGACCCGCCTTTAATAGAGAATCAAAAATGTATCTAAACCGAGACTCTGTTTAGATATTTCTGAGGTTGAGATACATATTCCCCCTTATTCTTCCGTCTTTCTTTCTCTTTCTATAGAACTCTCATAATTAATCTTCTCGTATGAGTCCTAGAATGAGGTGATGCAATTGGTTTGAGTCCCCCTAAAGTATTTTACTCTTTTACACACCCCCTTTCTTGGTGCTGCAAGCATGGGAGTAGGTTATATGGATCATATTTAATCTACGTAGGTTTTTCCTTTATTTCTCTATATCTGTATCATGAGGGATGGGTTTATTATCATTAACTCTTGTAAACATGGTCACGACCATATTAAGAAAGATAATGAAATGGAATATGTGGAATTTAAAAGTGTTAGGGGAATGTGGAATATGGTCATACTATTTTATTGATATTTTTATCAATGTTGTGAATTGTATGGCCTAGATACCCACTAAAAAACTGGGTCGTTGGGGGTCCTTGTTTATGTACTAGCTTATGTGTTGTATAATACATTCATGTGATGTGGTTTTTGTTATCAATTATTATATAATTGGTTAACCATGTACATTTGGTTAAAATAAATGGATTTACAAGGACTATATGGATTTTGTGATAACACCCTTAATCAATAAAGTGAAATTGAATCAGGGATTCCCCACTAAATATTAAAGTATTTTTTTTCTCTATTATGTATTGTAACATGTTGGTAGACATGATTGTGTGTTGTGGATTGGTTCTGGTGATATGTTGAAGGGAATATGATTGGGTTACGATATGTGTGGGTAGTGGATGATATGTTTTATGCAGTGGGGTTGTGATTGTTATATAAGTACAACAGTTCAATGGGGGGTGCGATGGTGGTTGTGGTATGGTTATGAAGTGGGGTTGGGAAAAGGGGATGTGGGTGTGAATTTTTGATGATGTAGAATTATTCATATGAGAGTAATGGGTTTTTGTCTAGTGATACTATCTATGTGTGGGATATTATATTGTGTGAATTAATTCTAGTTCTTGGAAGGTATAATACTGAAGCAGAAAATTATTTCATGGGAAGAATATGAGAAAAATGGATTATTTGAATTGGAATGTGGAGAGTGAAAATAAATTGATTGAATGGTATGAATCTGGAATTTATGGAACCAATGTGTTGTTAGTATGGTATTTTTTTATATTTGTTAAATAAATTAAGTAGCTAAATGTTGATTAAATGTATAATGTGACCTATGGATTGGGTTCTTTTTATATTGAATTTTTCTTATTCTATGTGGTTTTTTGTTTTATATCTACCCATGTATTAATGGAAATAATATTTTATGTTAATAAGTTGAAATTGGAATTTTTAATGATGAAATTTATGGTGGGTTTTTTGATTAAATTTTTAAAGTTTAGGTTAAAAAAATGTTATTTTAATATGAAATAAGGTATCTTCCTAGATTAAATGGGGATTATAAAAAATTATAAATGTACAATTAAAACTCTATAATCATATGGAAATTATTGATAAAATAGAAATGTTGGAATGTGGCTTAAAGATTAAAAAATAATTGTGTTTTATGTTTTGATTGATTTTTTATGCATTTAGACCTGGAAGTGATTGTGTGGATTCTGTTTGATAGTTAGTTCTTATTATAAACCCATTAAGATGTCCTTATGCGATGTAACTCTATATGAATATACAATATAAATTCTCCTGATTTTTATACACATCCCCACCATTGTTGATCACTATGAGAGGAACACCCTCATCATCATGTTTGAGGGTTCCATTCCCAAACATCTTATTGGGAGGATGTATGGTTGGCCACCCACACTTCCCTACTCCCTCTTCGGGGTGGTTATAGCCCATGCTTCTTCTATAAGATTATGGATTCTGAGGCCCAAGTGTGTGTGGGTGAGTTGTTCTTTCCCGAGTTTCTTCAAGATGAGATTTTTTGTTCTTTCCAAGATGTCTTCGTGATGTGATATTTTATCATTTCCTATGTATCTTTGGGATGATATGTGATGTGGTTTTAGGACTAGGTTACTATGGGTAGCATGTGATGTGGTTTTTGGACCAGTTGTCTATGGGCAGGAAGTGATATGGTTTTTGGACTAGGAGTATGTGGGTAGGATGTGATGCGGTATGTTGCCAAGGTTTCTATGAGTGGGATGTGATGTATATTAGGGCCCAAGTTATGAGATGACATGTGGTTGTGTGGCCCAAGTGTGTGTGGGTGGGTTATGAAATGGTTCTTTTTGGAAGAGGTGGGAGTGTGAGGACATTTGTCATTAGGCGAGATCGGCTAAACTAGTGGGAAGTGTTGCGGGGTACCCAACTCATCGATTTTCTTACTATATTACATTCCATGACTTGCGTTATTTGGCGAGGCATCCATAGTGAGGGTGGTTTTGGTTAGTTTGACTACATAGGTGAAATTTGGGGATGTTGTTTTCACATGGATGAATTAGTGTGCTCCATTCACATGTTCATGATAGAATTTGGTTTTCCTACTGAGTATACCTATATTCTAAACCTACGAATATAAATAAACCTATTTTATTTTTTTTCGAATAATTTATAGATCTTTCTAGACATTTATTGTTTAAGAATATGAGATATTTTTGTCTCACTATCCTTAGCTTTTATTCTTTTGGAATTTTATTTGGTGAATTTTATATTTATCAGTTTTGATTTATATATGTACTATGGGATTGTTTGGATTTATTTTAAAATATGTCTTCGAGTTGTTTAGGGTTGATTCATCTTATCTCTCGATATTGTTTTCTTATAAAGGGTAATACCTCCCATATTGTGATATCTGTGTACCCTTAGGGCTAGTTTCTAATGTGGAACCTACTAGATGCAGGACTCAGTGGGTCATTATCTCCCTTTATTCATTTCCATCCGAAGAGAGGTATATTTAGAGGGAGGGGGTCGTGATATTGTATATCGGTGGATACTTTAGATAAAAAAGTTTTTGTAAAATTTCATTGACTAACCAATGTAAATTATATTCATAGTAATTATATGTTGTATGTGTACTAATGACACCTTTTGAAAAAAAAAAATGGATATAAAGTCCACTAACAATGTTGATAGAGACAGGAAACAAGTTCTTTTACATTGATGAATGTGATGAAAATATTAATGAATTAAAGAGTATATTTTCAATTGACCCTATGCTCAAGCCAAATTATAGTCTATAATATTTTTAATAAATAGTGATGAAAAAAGTTATTTAGATGTATTTTCATTAAGAATTAAATGGTAGTGGAATGCACCGCATGATAATTGAATATTCATGATCAAAATTGCCTTACTCTTGATTTGGAGCTGATATAGGTATTTTTTCATTTAAAATATGGAGTAGTTATATTTATCATGAAATGTGTGATGTGTATAATGATCATAGAATATTTATGTATATATTCAAATAGAATTATTTAAATATGCACTAAAGGATATATATGAAGATGATTAAGGATTAAAACCACCGAATACATTTCAATCCTAATAAGGGGAAAAGGGTTATACTACAATTATTTTGAATGATCATGAGATTGTATCCAAGATGAGTATTAATATAGATCCAATACTTATGGTTTTGAAAAGGATGGGCCTTGAAATTGTAAAGTTTAGAAAATACTATTTTATTAATATGAATGTTTAACAATCCATTCATATAATGATTATTGTGGCATAAAATGAATTTTTGGATTTTTAAAATATTGTAATTATTTTTGTAATTAAGCCTTGATCATGATGTAATGATATGATTAAAAAAATAGGTATGAGTCCCTTCAATAGTATATTTTAATAATGAGTTATTTGAAAAAAAATCATAGATAATAATTATCAATCAATTCAATAAGTACAATGATATATTGAGATATCAAAGTTGTTTCTTAGTGGTATAATATGGCGAGGGTGGTTGTGGAGTATATATCCCGATACCAAGATTGTATGATTTTAGAGCTAAAAATCATAAGTGTTAGGGTATGCTGTCATCACTACACATACTTATATGAAAATACGAAAAAAAAACTCACCATATATTTTTTTATATGACTTATCACGACTTATGAATGATATAATTCCATTTGGGTTTTAGTTGATCACATTATTCTGTAATAATATTTCATTGTTATCATGGAATATTTCTCACCTGACAGACTTGAGATAATATACATTATGTAATTTTTAGGGTTACATGGATTACCACAATCAATAGTATATGATCAATATCTGTGGATTAACTAGTATTTATATAGATTTCATTATCTATAGATGAATATGAAGTTATGTAATATCACTACATAACATCCTCAGATGGATGGTCAAACTAATAAAATCATTCCCATCATAAAAAATAAATGGATACCATATACTATATATTTTAGAGGTTGTTGGGATCAATAGCTTCCTTTGGTTGAAATGTCAAAGAAATATGTTTCACTTGAGAATTCAAATGTATCCTTATGAATTACTCTATATAAATAAATGAAAAACACCAAAATTTAGGGATTAATTTAGAGAACATATTATATTAGGTCATGTTCAAGTAAAATAAATGATAGAGAATGTTATAGGTAGTCACTAACACAACAAAGCAGATGAAGGTTGATAAAAAATTTATATTAACAATCAATGATGTTATATAAAGTTAAAAGTTGGTGAAAAGGTATTAATATGATTATATCCTTGGAATAAGATTATAGTATTGAAAAAGGGGATGTTGAGGCCCTGCTATATTTGTCCTTCTGTGATTCATAATCATATTGAGATAGCATTTTATTACTTGAAATGTACACAAAAACTACTCCAAAGATCATTATGTGTTCCAAGTAACTCTTTATGAGAAGTACATACATTAACTTTTATATGAACTAAACTATAGTTTTATACCATTAAAGCATGATCATTCTCATTAGGAACAATTAGTTGAAATTCTAGATCATAGTGATAATGAGTTTTGGAACCAGAACACTCACCTGGTGAAGGTTTTGGGTAGAAACCATAAATATGAAGAAGATACATGGGATCCTAAAGATGTAATGAGAAATAAGTTTCCTTTATTATTTTATTTTTAGTGATGAAATTTTGAGGGAAAATAATCATAAGGGGGTTGAATGTAACACCCTGAGATTTTAGAATATATTTCCCTTCAATAAATTTGATATGTTTGATAAATTAAAATAAATGAAACACTAAAATTATGGAGATAAAAATTTATAACAATAAAAAATGATGTCTATTACAATGAATTAATATGAAAAAAATTGTAAAATTCAATTAATTTATTATATTAAGTATTAGATAAATTATTCTAGGGTAGATGGAAATTTATTGGTCGCAAACATTATTTTATTGTATATATTTTATTCAAAATTATGTTTTTCATATTTTAATTTGTTAAAATATGGAAAAGTATTTTCTATACATGAATAAAAATTCATAATCATTCATAAATTTATTATGAAATGGTTAGAAATAAAGATAAAATCATTTGAAGGTAAGACCAATTATTTTTCAGAAAACTAATTTTTGTTTGATGAAGATATTTAATATTGATAAATTACATTAATAACTACTTATAAATGGTCCTAATTAAATATATATAAAATATATAAAATAAAATAAATTAACATTCTTCTATTATTTTATAGAATGAAATAAAAGTGAAAAAAATCTTTTTTGTTCTTAAAAATACATTTTTTCTGAAAATGGTTTTTACTCGTTTTGTGTACTGATAATATAATTAATTTCTTCTAATAACTATAATTTAAACTTAAAAATTGTTTAAATATTTGGAATAAAAATAATATTTATTAGTTAGTTATTTGAACATAATTTTCATCCAAAATTAATTGTTACCATGGAAAAAGTCATGTCACCTTAGTAAGGGTTAAAAAAGTTTACGTGGCAGTTAAACGAATATATAAGATTTCAACTATCTCTTAAACATGTACTTATCTAATTTTTAAGGGATTTTTTACCTAATATATTCAATATTATGAAATATTTTTACTTTGTACTATATTCCCACGAAATTGACTTTATATTATATTAAAGTTAATAGTATTTATAAGGGTTTCACTTTATTTACTTATAAATGGAATCCAAATCTTATCACTTCTCTACACTATTTGAGCATATTATCCCATTTTATAACTACCATAATAATTTACCAAAAACATCACACATGTCTTAGATTTTATATTCTTCCACAAATCCTAATCCAAAAAATAATATGTTTTTCAGAGGAGATTATCTTTGGAATAGGTACATGTTGTTAATGAATTTTTTGATGTTTTTATTTTCATAACACACCATCAAATCTTCCATAGAATATTAAAAAAAATTAAATAATAATATTTATTATATTATTTATTTTCTAATCTAATAGTATAACCATTTTGTATCTCTATTTGATTTAATATAAAAGGGAATTGTTACTCATGCGTACATGTGAATTGCCGCCTCTATGAAAGGATGTAACTAATTTTTAATAAAATCCATTCATAAATGGTTTAATATATGGATTTGATGATTATATATCACTTATAATATATTATTTTTATTACTTTTATTATTATTTAAGGGTAAATTATAATTTATATTACTTTAATTACATTCATTAAATAATGAAATCACCACCCTTGCATATGTGTGGACTACCTCTATCAAAATGTAAGGTAATTTATTTTCCATCACCACCATATATGTACTGTTCTAAAATTCATATAACTATAAATATGATATAAATATAAGTATTAATATTATATAACCTTTAAAAAATGGAAATTAATGGGATATTTAATCCGAAAAATGCATGGGGAACAAAAAACTTAACACTCAAGTACCGAATTTAATGAATAATTGTTAATAACTATGTTATTTGAAATTAAAATGGAATAATATATTGTAACATAAGTATTAATATGAATCTAACAAATATTTTCAATAATTATAAATTTACTATATTGCAGGTTAGATAATAAATAAAGCATATTGTGACATTAGGAAAGGGTTTTTTCATCTGAATATCTCTTCATTAAGACAAGTGAAACATTCCTCCACCTAATTTATTATTTAGTGGGGTATTTATTAGCTAAGAATATTTTTATATTTATTTTCATGAAAATTATTGGTATTTAAAAATAAATCTACATTTTTCTCATTCATGAGTTTTTGATTCAAGGATTTCTATATATGTAACTTTTATGTTATAATCTCACTATTTATTAGGATTATTTATATTTAGAATTTAATTATCGAAAAAATTAATTTATAAATTTATTAAAAATATTTTTTCATATTATATAGTTATATATAGGTTTCTATTTTATTTATTATATTTTAAATTTATTACATGAAAATACTAAAAGAAGGTTTTTAAGAAAACCAGATATTATTTTTTCTTTTTTGGTCAGTAATATTTCTATTTTATAACTATGTTCTTAAAAAAAATTTATATACTTTTATATCTATACATAAATTTTAAATACATTAATTTTTTACTAAAATTTTATTAATTATAATTTTTTTTAAAATGAATCACTTCAAACAATTTTCATACAAATCTATTTTGAGTTCTTACAAAAGTAATAATTTTTTTAATATTTACACCTCAGAGAAGTTTTCTATTCATCATGAATGTTATTATCGATCACGATTAATGAAAATGTTTTTATGGGTTTTAAAATAAAAACCTATTCCAGTTTTTATTTGAATTTTTATTTTATAAAATATACTAGAATAAAATATTTTTTTCTCATGTTTTCTAAAATCATAATTATAATACTTTTATAAAATTACATTTCATCCCATTGAAAATCCTCTAAATATTTTTATGATTCCCTTGGGGTAATAATATTATGATACATTTCACTTTATGTATCTATATGTATTATGATTATATTGTTCTAAGGAAGCATTTTTGAAACCATTTTCCATCCAATGTTATAAATAATCTTTGATGAAATTATCAATGATTTTATGTTGTTGCGGCACACTTATGTATGGTTTTAATTATTTAATTTATGGTCCTATAATTATATAGTTCTCCAATAAACTGGGTACAAAATTATATCACAATGATTATATGTAAACGAATGTGGAGTGAAACCAATCTACTATGATAATATGTCTATTGTGTTTATGTGAATGGGTAGTGATCCCAATCCACTATGGGACTTTGTACACTTTGGTAGTCCTGGTATGAAGCCTTCCTTTAGGAAATTATTTTCTTTTCTTATGTGTATTCAAAAAACCTAGGTATTTTTATGATATGGTTTCCTGGATCATGATTTATTGTAGACATATCTACACTCTTATGACTCATGTATTTTTTTATTAAAAAACATTATACTAATAAATTAGTTTCTCTCCGACTTGATGGGTTTGATTTTATAAGTTATGACCACATTCACATATGATTATTATTATCTCATTCTCAATTATTATCATTAATGGATATATTACATTTTTACTGTTATGGATCATCAAATCTCACCCTTTATTTTTTTTACTTCATCAGGTTATGAATAATGTATTTTCATTGGATTTTTCAAATATGGGTAGTAAGAACATTATAGGATATATTGAAGATATTTCATGAAATAATTTGATTACATATATAAAATATAAATAAACAATGTTTTAATAGTTCTCAAGAATTTATTATTGTGAGATATATTAAAATTATTCTAAATTGCTACAATATTTATGAAAGTGATTCTTTTGTCCTTAAATAAAGACCTTAGGGTTAAATATCCATATTCTAAAGGAAAAAAACTAGTAATTATGATTTATGGAGATATAGTAAAGAGGTTATACTATATGAAAAATAAAACCATAAACAATTAAATAACATTATAAGTATAAATGAAACCAGATGACATACGAATCCAACACATAACACATGGTATGAAAAAAATATCAATATTTTTGTAGAATTTATACAACAAATTATAATGATGATCATAGTGAGAACACATTAAAACAAAAGTAACAATGAATCCCTATAATGGAACCAAGGGACCACTTATTAGACCACACAATATCCACCAACAAACATACCATTAAACTACTTCACCACTAGCCAATAAGATACAAACGTCATGCACTTTCCCCAACTTATTTTACAACCCATATAGCTAACAAGTTTCCTATATGTCCCAATCAGGTTTTGAGTATGAATGTAGTCTACCACCACTTATTTTTTATCTATATAATGTCAATATGTATAAGAGTATAAGAATGTGAAATAACAATAACCAATACCAACATGGATACCCCACTATAAACATGATTTTTATGTCATGATAATATCATTATGTTCTTCAGCCAATTCCATGTGGTATGATGAGCCATAATCAGTCCCATCGAATGTTCCCATAGGATTCCACAAAGTTTTTACCATAGAAATTAACAAGAGAACACATATCATGCATGACTATACCATGTAATTGATGTTATAAAACTGAAGGCACATCCAAATAAAACACCACATAGTCAATGACTAACCAACTCTCATTCCAACAATCGACAAAATAGACTAATGATTCACAAACATAGAGATAAAATTATCCCATTAGGATAGATCCATAAACCAATGTATTTCATATAAATCCTAAATTTATATCCCTCCTCTAGAATAATTGTTAAAACCATTAATCATAATCACTAAAATATAAGGGGTATTACCAAGAAATCCGTGGTAAAAATCAACTCATGGGCCCTGTATTATGGGAATATGACCACAATGGACTCAACCATGTGGTGATAGTAAATTATAAATAACATTGAACTATAACCTAGTGAACCTCCACCCCCATTATTGAAAGACATATCACCCTTTTATTTGTTAGTTAAACCTATCACCTCATGGGAACATATATTACACCCATGTGATCAAGAAACCACATCAAGAATCCAATCTTAGGGGCACAATTTTACAATATAATAAATATTTTCCATCAAGTTCCTAGGACATATAACCAACCAAAACATGTTATAATGTAATAATATATATTCAATTATAGCAAGTATTCTTTCATTTCAAAATAAGAAAACATTATCCACATTTATGTATTCAAGAATGTGATTAAAAACAAAATTCCAAAATTTTATAATTTTTTTTTAAATAAAATAATTGTATTTCTTGTTTAATATTAATAAAAATATCTTATAATTAATATTTAATATTTTTCAGAAATAGTCTGTTTTAATGTGAATAGTAAAAAATATTGATTTTAAAAAACTATCTCATTTATAAAATAAAAATGAAATAATAATAATATAAAATTTTTTAAAAACATTTTGTCTAAAAAATATATAATATATAATTAATATAATAAATATAAAAACATTATTTTGAACTAATAAATATTTGCTTAATATTTTGGAAATCAAAGTAACTTTTTTCCTAAACAAATAGTTTTTAGTTCTGTTTTTATTAAGTATTTAATAGGGGTATTTAAATTTTAGATTGGATTGGAAGAAAAATAAGGCTAATTTAATTTTAAATAATCCAAATAATTTCTATGGAACCAAACATATGAAATATTTTTTTAAAATCATTTTCATTATTAAAAAGTATATTTTTTTAATTTTTTTTTGTTTTGAAAATTTATATTAAAATTATTTTCTTCACCTTTAAAGAGTTAAAACAATTAAAATGATTTAAATATTTTTAATTATAATAATAAATATTATTCAATAAGTTTAATTTATTTTTTGTCATTATGAACAAAAACTTTGGTAAAAAGAGTTTTTTACCATGGTAAGAGTTAAAACGGGTTTAAATGGTTAAAACCAAAATAATGGGGGTTAAAATGACCATAAATATATATAAATACAATGTTATGGAAATATTTATATCCTATATCATATAATATTCAAATATGTTTCATTTTAGACACATATTTCTCTAGTAATACATTAATACATTTTAATGTTTTAATAAATTCTAAGTTTGTCCTCTCCCTCATTTATAAAAGGATACCACATCTCTTCCTTCTGCACACATAAACTTACACATAGATTAGAAAAAACAAAAAAATATTATTAAAATATTTTACCATGATCATGTTGTACTATATTTATCAAAATTCCATCCTTAGAAGCCATAAGTTTTAAGTCAAAGGAGGCAGTCTAAAGAAGCGGTATAGATCTTAATCAAGTGTTTTACTTTTTTATTATACATTATAAAATTATATGATACACAAGATTATGTAATAATATATTAATATTACATATACATATATTTTATTATGTTTATTACACATTCTATATTCATCTACTTCTCTGTCAAATGGTAAATGAATGCATTATGTGTGTGTACGTGTGAACTACGACCTCGAGAAGAGATATATATCCTTTTGCATCACCACAATTCATGGATATTTATTAAGATAAATATAATTTTTTGTATTATATTTATGAAATAATTATTATATTTAAAATATAATATATCATTTACCTCTTTACCCTTACACACTTTTAAAAATGACAATGTCACTCGTGCGTACATGCCGACAACAATATCCATGAAGTGATGTGATTCAATTATCAAGTATTTAATTCATAAATGGTTATAAATATATATATATAGTGAATATATATTCTATTTATTTCATTACAATCATTTATTACATGACATAACTATGAGAAGGATACAAATATTGAAACTACCATTCCAAAACATTCCTGAAAAATAAAATAGTTACCTTTACAAAACTATAATTTCAATACGGATTTATTAATAAATGGGTTTTAAAAATTTATAAACGGATCATATATGAATTTATATGTATTTATATGGCTTTTATATATATTTATTATTATATACATTTATTATATTGGTTGTTAAAATTACATAGGAGGAAAATCAAACTTGAGGTATGGGATTTCTGTTACAATTTGATTTTATATCGTGATTATTTATATTAAGATTTCATTTGGGAAAATTATGTAACCCAGATTTTTTATTTATCTTTCTTATATTTAGTTTTACGTTTTTATAATAAATTTCCTATCTAGTTTTATCAATAATTAATATATAAGTTACATGTAAGGGTATTTATTATAAATGTTTTGTTTAATGTTTTCCTTATTTTCTTCAATCTCATTGTTATAATAAAATGGTTTCAAAAATGTTATAAATACTCTCAAAATATTTATTAATGTAATTTTTCCAATTTTTTATTTTCTATAAAAATCTATAAAATTAATCTTCTTATCATTTTCCATATGAGGTACTTTTTATGAAAAGTGTGAATAGAATATTAGTCTTAACATACATCAACCAAATGGATTTTCCCACTATCATGATTAATATTTGATTATAAAACTACTTCAAATTTTTCACACGGTTATTTTAAAATAAAATATTTTTCTCAATATGTTTTTAATTTGTATTTAAAATGATTTTAGCTTAAAAGTGTATAATTTTCTTAAAAATATTTTTTTTGAATAGTTATTTTTAAATCTGTTCTAACATTCCATTACAAGGAAATAATTTTCTAGTCCAAAGGATTAATTATAATAAAATACCATCATTTATAATGAATATATGGTACATTATCAACATTTAATGATAATGTTTTGTATATTAGTTTGTGATCATTCACTTTCTGAGGACCATGTTCTATGTCACTCTTAATTATTCATGGGAGACTAATTTTTTCCTTCATGTACAAAATTTCAATATCATTGATGAATTTCATAATAATTTATTTTACACTAATTATTTTTTAACAAAAAAACATTTTTATATATAATATCTATTGAAAAAGATGTTATTAAGTTAGTTACTACATTTAATCAATAAATATTGATGTTCTATTTTCTTAATTCAATATAGAAAATCATTGATTTATTAAGAATTTTGAGATTGAATTATATTGATCATTAAATATATGTGGAATTAATAGAATGTTCAAATTAATATTGGGAAATATTATTGATATACCATTGATTCATATATTAGAATCACCATAAAAATATTATTCAGGCCATACAAGATGGATATCTTGTTACATGTACCCATTTATAATGATTCATATCTTAGTTTAGAGGCCTTGATCACGAATGTTCATAATTATGAATTTACTTTCTTATGAATTAAAAAAACATATTCAACGTGATATCTATGTTTATATTAGACATGGATATATGGAACTATATTTTATGAGTGAATGAAATGTTTTTTTATTATCCAATCTACCGTATTGATTACACCTTATTTACTCATGATAGATTCCAACGTACATCACCCTTACTAAGATTAGTATATCACCCTTTATTTTTTTTCCTTTCCATAAGATATACATAAGGATGTTATGAATGGTTTTAAGGTTGAAATAGTTTTTATTATGTTATGTTTTCATGTTTCCAATGTAATATGGGAATCATGTTTGTATCTAGTTTCACAATACTACTATACTGATCGATCATTTGTGGTGAAATCCATTTTATCTTTTACTAATTAGATATGGGTATCTATATTCAGGTTTATATAGTTGTTATCAAAGAATTATTTATTACAATCCTTGGTAACTATATATTTCAAATAACATAGTTACCATGAAAAAAAAGATAATACCTTAGGGCATTGGAGAACTTTTACCATTATGGGGATTTCTATTTTATAGCTCAATATTCCTAAAGAATATGATCTAATGCATTTTATTAAATTGTTTATAGATACCTTGTAATAGATGAAATGGAATCAATAGACATAATCATTGTATTAATTGACCATTTGAGCAATCCAATATAGGTGGCTTTGGAATTGGGTTGATCATAGACATATTAGGGAAGCTGAGTCACCTTATGATGAATAAACTATCATGTATGGAGTAACCTATTGTTCCAAAATGTGATTTTCCTATGTTGTATCACTGAATGTGATAGAAGAATCTATATGTTAATTGAAATAATAATGATTTTGTATTTGAATAACGTATTAATTCCCTCAAAAAAGTATTCCATGATTTGAGAAGCAATAAAAGGGAAAAGGTTATTTTGTTAGTGTGTTATCAAAATGAATATGTTGATAAATAGTGGTAATTGATCTATAAAAATAATTAAGTTTATAAAATATAAAGTATAGAAAGGATAAATTTTAACATCATATTATTTGCTAAATACTTTCCTCAAGAATAGTGATATTGAATGAAGAGAAAGTACATTAATTTAATACAGAAGGAAAAAATGTGATATTGAGTGTGATTATATCTTTAGAGGATTATTTTGGAACACAATAGACTAAAATGAATGTTTAGAAAAAATTATTTATCATTTCCTTAATAAGATAAAGACAATTACTCAAAGGGGACTAGTTTATAAAATGTTTAATCATATGATGATATATTATTTTGTTCCATTAAAATAGATAATTAATATTATAGGTATTATATATTCTTGATAAACAATAAAACAAGAGGTCAATTGAGCATCATGAAAAATGAAATGTGTCAAATAATAAGGGATGGGGATATTTCCACCGTGTGATAATTGAGGAAAGAAACACCCAAGTACATTCTTAATGGTAAAATAATATTTTTTCAAAGATAGAGAAATAATTAATAGGTCTCTTTAATTCTAGAAAATGATTGAAACAACTATTATCTATTACTTTAGGTTTAAATACACATGGAATTTGTTGAACTGATGTCCAAAGCCTTATAGAAACCTCGAGTAGAATATTATAAGTGGGAAGGCCAAACATCATCCACTAATATAGCTGAGATTGATGTTTCTAAATATGTGGTGAATTGTAATTTGATCATTACCTATATTTATTCAAATGATTTTCTTTATTCTAGATATTCACAGTCTTTTATATCTTCCATGTTTTCCATAAAAATTAGATATTTCCCTAATTCCATAAAAGGAATTTTACAATCACGAAGTCTAGTGGAAATATTGTTACAAAAAGAATGATTTAGGTAGTTCCTATTATGACAAGTGGATATAGCCTAATTCCAAACTTTATTATAATTCCAATGGTTGAATTTAATATAATTTTTAGTATGGATTTTCATTTAAATTCAAATTCAAAAATATATTTCAAAGATAGTGATATTAAGATTTATGAAAGAGATATAGAATCCCTTATTTTTAGATTATATGTTGTATCATCTAGATTATGTAATGATACACCTCCAGTAGCTATCCTTATTGAAATTATAGATAATAAGATCATATAAAAACTGTGAATAGAAAAGTTAATACTAAAATAGATGATGTACCAATTGGGTTGGAATACATTGATGTTTTTCTAAATGGACTTCCTATAAATCCTCTAAACAATGCAGTTGAGTTTAATATTAATATCATTACTAATGAAAAACCTAAATTTATGATTCTATATAGGTTTTCTATAGTGGAATTAGTGGAACTGATGGAACAATTGTTGGAGTTGTATAATAGGGTGCATGTAAACCCTATTGTTTCGCCATTGGGATCCATTGTTTTTTTTATGATGAAATATGGGTCTATATGGTTTTTCATTTATTACAGTAAAACCAATGTGTTTAATATAATGAAAAATTATCCTCTACCTCACATTGATATGGGGATCAATTAATTACATAGAGATCAATATTATTTAAAGAATGATATCTATTCTAGATATCATTAAAAATAAGTGGATGTCATTAACCGCAAGTAAATAAGGTGAATATTCTAGATACAACATTTCAAAAGAGGTTTTGACATTTTTAATTTAAAGTAATTTCATTTAGATAGAGTAATTTACCATATTTTTTTTGTATTTCATGTTTAGAATATTCAAGGATTGTCTTGAAAATTTACTTTGTGGTATTTATTAATGATATCTTGATATACTTAAAAAGAAATGATGAGTATGATATTAATTTTTGGATCATTATTAAGAATCCTAGAGAAATAAAATTATATGGGAAATTTAGAAAATGTGAAGTTAATCTTCTAGAACTTTCATTTCATTTCTATATTATCTCTAATGATGGAATATAATTTTATCCTTCAAATGAAAAGGTAGTGAAGGAACATCCAATACACACAAATATAATCAAGGTATATAGTTTCCTCCATCTAGTAAGATATAATTAAAATTTTGTTCATACCAATTCCTAATCAACTAAAAAGTTATCCAAGTTGAATAATTAATAGCTCATGTTCATAAGGTTTAAATAATGAAATGATTTTTTATATAATTAAAGTGGAGATGCACATGAGCCTCATCCCAGTTGGTGGGGATACTTATTGTCCATCCAATAGACCCATGATAAATTCTTGGTGGAGGGATATTTTTAATATACTGTAGATTGTATTGTATTAAGTATTTTATAGGTATTTTAGCTGGCACTATTGTAGGTACTCTTTTGTACCATAGAAAATGAAACTATTCATCCATTTTGGCGTCCGGGTAACCGATTTGATCCTAGAGTCCTCAAGGCCACTCGTCCACTAATGGTCTTCAGGCTAGTTAGGCTTTTGGGAACTTAACTTCCTTCAGGTAACCTCAATCCCTTAAGGCCACCTCAATTTTTTCATGCCACATAATGGTTAGTAGAAACCTGATAGACTCTATACAGAACAAGATTCAAATGAGGATTCAGAGCATTATTTTTTACTAGAGAAAAGATAACTAGATTTGGAGGAATGATAGGGTATGTAATATTCTATTGGTAACAGGCATGTGAATATCTATATAGAAAATATAGTTGAAAAAAAATGCAATGGATGAGAGTTAACATCGTGATATAAAGCATGGGAGGGGCAGTTCCTTGTAGTAATTGTTTGGGAAGAATTCCTCCCGGAAATTTAGGTCATTTAATGTGTCACCAAGTGTACGGGCCATGTAAAGGTTCCCCCTCAACCCTTGAAAGGGGGTTGTCAAAATGAATAAAAAATAAAGGCTTTCAGGCCATTAAAGATTATTAAATTGGATAGTGTTTGATGAATTAATATTAAAATTTTCATTAAGAAGGGTGGATTATATATATATATATATTCACAAAAAATGGAACTATATGTATCCTTATATATAAAAATAGATTCCTTACATATGCATTAAAGAATTTAAAGATATCTGAATAGAATTTTAAAACCATTGATCTATAGTTGGATGTTGTAATCTTTTCATTTAATAGATTGAGGAATTACCTTTATGGTGAAAAGTTGTGAATTATATATGGATCAAAAAAAATTTAATATAAATTCTCACACAAATATATCAACCCCAGACTAATGAAATTGAGATATTTACTCAAGGATTATAATTTCCCAATATACAAACACCATGGGAAGAAAAAAAATGTGGCTAATGAATTGAGAGGATAATAATACGGAGTTTTGAAGAAAAAAAATTATTTGAAGGATCATATATTAATTGATTTAGTACATTTTGATAATGGAATATTTAACGAAGTGGAAATAAGAAATAATTTAAAAATCACTAACAGAACATCATTATTAGAGAAAATATAATTTTATCAACTTTATATTTAGAATATTTTAAATAAAATTAAATCCATAAGTGATTGAAGGTTTGTGGGATTCATATATAAAGATTATATTTTGTAATTTAGACAGTGGATATTATTTTAATTTGATTATGAGCTAAAGAGAGAATTATTAGCTAAATCTCATATATCAAATTTCTTTATACACCACGGTAGAAAAAAAATGTATATGTATTTAGAGGATCATTTTAATTGGGATAATATGAAATGGTAAATTGAAAAATAATCTAGATACTTATGTTTTCTATAAGTAATTTCTAAGAGGCCACATCCCAAAGGAGTCATGAATGTTCTACAGATTCCTATGTACTAAAGTGATGATATAACTATGGAAGTTATTATTTTATTTCCAAATAATATGAGAAAAATGATTCCATATGGGTAATAATTGATTTAATTACCAAGTTATAATATTTCCTCACGATAAGGGAAGATATAATACTTGAGTGACTCACTAAACTCAATATTGATGAAATTATGAGAATTTATAATTTACCCCTTTCAAATTCAATCTAATCATGACTCATGGTTAACATCAAAATTTCTGAAATATTTTCAATAGTCTCTCTACATAGAGCTATATTCTGCCACTAAGTTTCTTCCTCATACATATAGTCAATCATAAAAGACTATTTAGGAAATCTAAGGCATATTGGGGTCATTATGAGTTGACTTTTAAGGTACATGGGATCTGTATTTATGATTGTTTGTATTTTCATGTAATGATAGATTTCATTAAATCATTCAAGTGAAATCACATGAATAATATTATGAGAAGATATGGTGTACACCAGCTTGTGGGGACAATTTTAGTGAAATGAATCATTTATTAAAAAAAATTATTGATGTGACAATAATAATGGTGAAATTTTTTTAGAATCATACCAAGGAAAACTCAAAGAAGGAAAAACATTATGCAGATAACCAAAGGATGAATTTATAATTTCAAGTGGGAGATCATGATTTCTAGAATTTATCTCCATGTAAGGGTATTATGAGTTTCATAAGGACAGGGAAACTAAGTCCCAACTACATTGGGACTTTTAAAATTACAGAAAGAGCTAGATATATATATATATATTACTATTTGGTAATTCCACCTAGCCTCCTTAAAGTTCATTATGTGTTCCATTTATTTGGAACTGGATTTATCTTACTATGAAGAGCCTAACTAGTTTTTTGACACTAGAGAACAAGTATTGGGAAATAAAAAAACTAATTGGGTGAAGCTACATTGGAGAAATCCTCAAATAAAAGATGCAACATGGGTACCTAAAGAAGTTATGATGAATAAGTTACCACATATTTTTATAAGGTCATGTTATATAAATTTCAATAATAAATGTATTTTAAGGAGTGGAGAATGTAACACCTAAGATTTAATTGTAGCAAGTGAACTTTTGTTCCTAAAGAAACATCAACATAATGTAAATTGATTTATGAAAGAATTTGATTAAAAACTAAATCACCACATTTTATAAATTTAATTTTTTGAAATTAATTTCAATTCTAAATTCTACACATCCAAAATATCTTATAATTATTTTTTGAGTTTTTTCAAAAATAGTTGTTTTTTGGTGAATAGTGAAGAATGTCAATTTTAAAAAACTATCATATTCATGAAATTATAATAATAAAATAATGATATAAGTTTTATAAAATAAAATTTATTTAAAAAAATATATTAATGAATTAATATTATTTATAAAATAATATATGGTGAGCATTGAAATATATACATAAAATTTTGGAAATCTAAGTTATGTTTCTGTTCAAATAAATACATTTTTAGTTTTTTTATTCAAGTATTTTCAATTAAAATTTTTAATTTGATCTGTTTGAAGTAAAAGTAATTTTACTTCATTTTAAAATAAAATAATAAATTCCATTTCTATCAATATTAAACTTTAGTATTCTATAAAAAAACATTATTATTATGCCAAATATTTTTCAAAATACAATTTCCGTTGCACTTTTTAAAACATATATTTAATGTAATTTATTCCACTTATATATGTTCAATCATGAATAATGGATTAAATATATTTGATTATTATAATTAATATTTCTTTTATATGGTAAACTTATTTTTTTCAATATGAATTCTATCTTTTTTTTAAAAACCCATTTACCACAGTAAGAGTAAAAATGGGTTATAAGGGATTAAAATAAAATGACAAGTGTTAAAATGACCTAAAAACTTTTATAAACCCTATTTTAGGGAAATATTTCAACCCTATATCATCTCCTATAATATTTTCCATTTTGGATCTATTTTTCTAGATGACGATGGCAAATTACTTTAATATTTTGAAAAATTCCTAGTCACTCCTCTCCCTCACATATAAAATGACACCAACTCTCCTAATTTATCCATAATTTAAAAGATATTATATTATACAATACCAAAACAAATACAATCATAATATACCACCACATGATAAATATTGCATGTTTTGATCAAAATACCAACTTTATAATACTTAATGTGTAAACCGAAGGAGGTCGTCTAAAGACGAGGTATAACTCTTAGTCAAGTGTTTTCATTAAAATTATTTTTATAACTCCTTAAATTTGTTTATAATCCTAATGATATAAAAATATTATTATATCCCACACACTATGATTATATTATGTCAATGTAATTATCTATATTCATCTCCTGCTCTATAAATTGGAAATTTGTGCATCATTTATCTGCATGTGAGGACTATCGCCTTGATAAACAATGTGTTTTATTTTTCATTACCAAAATTTTAGGGAGATTATTATTATGGATATTATTATTAAATAATATATTTATAAAAAATTATAATTATATAAATATTATATATCATTTAACTTCTCACTCTCCCAACCAATAAAAATTATAACGTTGATCGCTCGTACATGTGCACTACCACCTCTACGAAGTGATGAGATTCATTTTTCATGCCCATATATCATGAAATATTATACATATGAATATAATTAATATATATGGTATTTATATAATTAATAAAATTATTTAGATGATGCAATCATGATATATATAAAAGTATCTAAACTAATGAACCCAAAATTATATGAGAATGAAACAATTAACAATCATAAACAATAAATTTAATAAGTAATATTTAATAAATAATTGTTGGAATGTTATAAGTTGATCATATATGTTATTATAATTATGTATATATTTCTATTATATAATTATAATAAATATTAATTTTTTTTATTTGAATTTAAAATCACAAATGTGGCAATTCAATATTTTGGTATGGGATTTCTATTATAATATAAATTTATTTTACTATTATTTACGTTTATATTTATTTTTTAGAAATTATATGATCCTAATATTTTAAACTCTATATATATATTTTTAATATGTTTATCTTGGGCTGTAAATAATTATATTACATTTATTATCTTTTTGTATCAAGACACAACAAGTAAGTTGCATGTAAGGTTATTTATTTTAAATATGATTATTTAATGTTTTCCTTCAAACAAAATTTCCACCATGTATATATTTTATAGAAAAAGAATTCACTCTTCAATAGAGATGTACTAAATTCATTTTTACTCATCTTTTACATTCTATAGGGAGTTCTCAAAGGAACATTCTTTTCATTTAATGAATGAGTTCCTTTTTACCAAAAGTGTGAAAAGATTATTTTTTGAACATACACCGTATGAAAATATTTTACTAATGTCATGACAAATATTTTATATAAAGATTAATTTAAATGTTTCTATAATTATTTTCGATGAAAATATTTTTCTCAATACATTTTTAATTTTTATTTAAAATGATATTAAAAGAAATGTTTATTATTTTCGTAAATAAATAAAAAAATTGAAAAGTGATTTATTGCTATGTTCTTACATATAGATACAAAGAAGTTATTTTCTTTTATCAATGCTTTGTTCAAATAAGAAAATGATTTATGATGAATATATGGTTTTGTATCATTATTTTTCATTATTGTGTCTATATTTTTAATATCATTGTGGAATTCAGAGTCATTTATATTACTTTCATTATGTTTCAACCATATAACATTTCAATCTATAGTATCAATTATAGTTATCTTGTCAAGAATAATATTTAATTTTCTACGTAAATAATATCGTTCTATATATCAATTCAATAAGGATTATTGTTGGTTTATAATTCAATTTGAGAATTAATGATATAATAAATTAAATATATGTGTAATTAGTATGATGTAAAAGTGATGAGTGTGGATTATTTATAGATATCCATTAGATTCATAAAAAATTATCCTGAAAAAAACTACATGAATTCAATATTAGATGGGTATTTGGTTTACACATCCCCATTTATTAATAATGGTTTCTTATTTGAGAGGCATTGATCATTAATATAAAAATTATGTATTTCTTTTATTAAGAATTTAGTTTCAATTATCCATGTAATATTTATGTTGATATAATCCATGTTTGTTCATCGAGCTCAATTTTTTATTGAATGGAATGTGTTTTGATTATCCAATCAACCATATTTATTATACCATATTTATTCATGATAGCTTTAATTGTATGTAATCCTTACTGAGAATTTTATCTCATCCTTTATTTGTTTTCCTTTCCCATGGATATGGAGAAGGATATTATGAATGATTTCAAGGATGAAAGAGTGTTTGTTATAATTTATTTTTTTATTTGAAATGTAATATGTAAATCATGCATGTATCTAGTTTTAAAATATCTCTAAAATAATCACTCATGTGAGGTGATATATCTTGTATCTTATACAAATGTAATAAAATAAAAAATGGATACATGTTTCTAGAGTATGGGTGTTATTTATACTTATACGAACTCTCAAATTCCCTCATGATATTTACCAAATATATCTTATACATATAAAAGAAAAATGAATTTATTTTTTAATTGATCGAGAATATATCCCCAACCACACCTAATTATCACATGGTATATAGACACACATATGACATTGAAAAAATACCAGAATCAATTACCATGAATTAATAGGACTCCATTATTCAATTATACTAGGATGATTAGGATTAAACTAGAAGATATAAAAAATATTCGATAACTATAACATTAGGTCATGTCCTATAAAAGAATAGGAAACACCATGTATATCTAGAAATATGAGCCAAATGAAAACTATATTTACCTACGATGACCATATGTGAAAGAAAATTACTTGATATATCTATAAATATATTAAATCCCACATTATAAGGGAGAATAATGAGAAAGATTGTGGGGTTGTTACCCAAGTTATGTACTTATGAAATGGAAATGAGAAATAACCTCTATTTTAATAATAAATATATATGGATAACTAAACTCTAAAAAAATATGGTTTGAGGGTCCACTATGGGAGTACTAATATAGGACTCATGATCAATTCCTTTCAACACCCCATAGAGGAGTAGAACTTATGGTCACTATAAGACACATCTTAACTTTGAAACCTAACTCCAATTTACATATATAGTTAAAGAATGATTTCCCTCATCATCACAAAATGCACCTCCCATCAGCCATAATTCACAGTGCATTTACCTAAATTTGAAAAAAAATCACCTTTGGAAAAAATCCATTATTGTGAAAACATATAGGTTGAAGTTTGATCCTTTGCACCCCAAAAAATTTAATCTAATATTGATTCATTTTAATCTCACACAACCAACCACCACTCCACAATATCCTTAGTTATAGTATGTTCATAGTCCAACCCAAAATCTATTCTTACATATCTACATATCATGTTGTGGTCCCCCAATCTATAGTATGATCACTTACATACTGCAAAAAATATTCCTCAATCCTGAGTTGACATCCTATGATATAACTCTTAGCCTATGACAACACCTCAAAAATGATAAAACACATATGGTTAAGACACTCATGAGCTAAAATTTTCCATGGACTCATATCACTTTAACCTTACCTCATTATATATGTTCATCCCAAAGCTATCTTAATCCAAAACACTTACCAATGTCTACCAATTTCTAATTTTCCCTCTCACCACACTTCCAAAACACCATGTTGATGTCAAGTGTAACACAATCTTCCAAATTACAAAGACCTACCAACTCAATCCTACTAATTCCTTCCAAAGTAACTCCTCATCATAAGAATCACCTAACCAATATCAGCACACCTAATATAACAGACATTTTAATGTTTCCATTCCTACAAATTAACATAAATTCCATAAAAACTCTCTATAATACATATTGATGATAAATCATACCCAATTACCACACCTGAACTAGCATCTTGTTATTCCATTACATATATATTCACACCATGCACTAGTAACAATCAAATAAATCCAAAAAAACACACTTGTGGTGTCCCTATGAATTTAAATAGCTAAACATCCTACCCATAATGTGTTTTTGATCACGTTAATTAGTCCAATATCCATGAGGAATGATTTCTATAATCAATATATATTCATGCTCACTGTGGGACACTACCCCCACTACTGGGTATTCTATCCACTATAATGACCTATGTATGTCTATTAACTCCAACTATTGAATCACTATACCACATCGATTACTACCATAATTTTTTGAATCCAACCTAATCCATGACCATTATATGATTATAAAGTTATCTTGATTAATCTCTCTCTGTGTCCTATATTTCCATAATCTCATCACTCTATAGATGGTCAAGCACAATAGGCCAAAACATGGAATATCTACACACACTAGAAAACCCTCAATTATGTCCCACATTATGGGGTAAATGTGAATCCCCTACTTTGACTTCCTTATTAGGTCTCCTTATATCCCCGCTTCCAGTGACCCAATGCTCCACTGCCTATCTCACCTAACCCCACTATGTGACTAGGTGTAATACCACTTGTTAGGTTTTACTCCGTTATCAAGATCTGGGTAACCAATTCTTAAAATAAATTCATCTTGAAGATGTTTACCAATAACTAGATAATGTCTTAATTTACATTCAGGAATCATTGTACCTTATTAATCTCATATCCCACCAATGTTATCACAAATCACAATAGGTATCTGAACCATATGCTATTGTCCATTACTGAATCCTTTACCTTTACTAGGTATATGAACTTGTGATCTTAGTTCACCTTTAGAATATCAAGAACTATGTTATCAAAGACCATTTAATAAATTTCATTACATGGTATACACCCATGCATATCAACCTATACATAAACATACCATGAGTATTTCACGACCCTTGAGTATATATATAACCAGATTTAATCTCTTTCCAAGTAGTATATAAATATAATAAAAGATCATTTGGAATGAATAAATCATGAACTAGGTTTCTTGGGTTCCACCAACTCCATGTAATAATGGAGGATGTTATGATTGTAAATATCATTTTAGTATGTCATATAATACTCAACTCCATCATCAATGTTTTACATAACCCATAGTAGGATTTCCCTGATATACATGTCTAACTGCTACCCTATCTCCTATACACTCTCTAACTTTCCTTATAGTATCAAAACATCTACCTAGGCTCATAATCATCTCCTCCCTTATGATACTCATTTGATGCATGACTCTGTGGAACCATATCTCTTCCCTCATAATGAACTATTTTATGTCATCGAGGTTAAATCTTAATTTGAACAAAATACAATGCTCAATACACTTATAATAATATATTAATCACATATAAAGAAGACTCAAATTGGTAGAAGATCACACTACCCCATACTCTTCCCTATCTAGAACTGAATCTCATGCCATCTGGCCTCATGACCTGGACTACCACTTTCTTGGGTTAGGTACCACACACACCACATGAAAGTATGTTATATATATCTTATTTGACCACAAATCCATACCCCAAAAAGGATATATTGAATACCACCAAGATGATAAATGGTAAACACTATATAGTGTTTTTGACAAATTAAAAAGTGAAACACCATCACATTCCAAAATAAAAATAAACATTTTGACCAGAATACGCCCTAAAAAATGAAACCATAAATAACTAAATAATAGTGGAACAAAATAAGAAATTATATTATATAAAAATATATAAAATAACAAATTGTAAAATAAATATCTATGATATCATACAATTCATAAATTATATAAAGAGATTTACATTGTCTAATATAACATAAACATAAATAACAAGGGAAAACCCGTTAGTACAACATCGGGGAACCACTTGGTCAAGTTCCCAATTTCCCCCCAAGGAATTTCCAATGAAACATATGAACCTACAGAAACTATACACCAAACCGTAGGCCCTTTCCCCTTACTATATAAAAAACCATAAATTCTACACATTTCCAAGAGTTCAAATTCATGGTATGATTATTTTCATTGTAGGATGCCACTAACGGTGTCGTCAGATAATATTCATAGATATACAAGTGTATTGAAGTGAAATAAATAAAAATAGTACTCACATAAATAACTCTCTCTCTCTACCCAAGATCCTCAATCCATACCTTTTACAGTGTTGTGTAGGATTATGTAGCCACAATCAATCACATCAAAAGATCCCTCATACCTCTAAAAAATACACACCACACTCAATAATATGATAACACATATCCCATATGACCATTCTATATCATTAGTAACGATGTCCCAAAGTCATGTCTATATATCACTCAACACAGTATATAGAAAATCATCTCCTACACAACCCATTATATAAATAACTTTATGTTTCCCAAATATAGAGAGAACTTGTTCCCTTATACTGTAATTCATAACTACCTATGTCATTTTGTCATCCTTGTGGAATATATCTCCTATGAATATATGGTCAAAACCATCAAACCTAATATGGTAAAAAATAAAGGATGTATATAAAAAACATGTTGTCCACACATCTCATAAGACCTAAAAGTCTTCACATGATCCAAACAACCTCATCCCCATACTAAATGGAAGTCACCAAAAACATAATTCCATGTACCAATAATATTTTCCCCACTTTGATGAATGATATATCACCATCACATTTTTTTAAACCCACATCACCTTATAAGCACATGAGTAATAAACATAAAATTATCTTGGAACTAAATCTTCCATCACATCCCAAGGATCACCAAATTACAACACATGGTATCACACCCATCATGATATCAATCCATATAACCAAATAAAACACGTCAAACAAATAAAAACATTCTAATACCCTCATGAGTCTGCCCATTTACATCTCACATGAATATAAGAAACCACAATTTGTTCCATACCCAGTCTCATACATGACCATTCCCATGCTCTATTATCAAATGATATATTAACAAATGTATAAAAGAGAAATATTTAGGAACCACTTACATGGATTTAGGTATAATAAACTCCCTAGTAAAGTCATCTGTACTAGATTTAACCTGAAGAAATCTTAACTTGTATTATAACATTATCATTAGGGTAAAACTAGTGATTGAATAGTAAATGAAAATATAAACAATAAACAATAATCAAAGAATATTTATCCTTATCCATATTGTGTCCCATGAAATAAGACACTCTGATCCATACATAAATTATGTAATGTTTCTATGGAATAAAAAAGAATGCGTGTGAGAGAGAAGGGGATGGGGAAAGAAAGAGTGTTTGGTGAGACCCTTTCCACTAAATGGTAAATAATTCCAATACATTATTTAATTAATTAACATAACCAATTAATTAAATATTAAAAAAACATTAAATAAATTCAATTTCGTAGGTACTCATAGGGGTTCCATCATAATTATATGCCAGGACCACCTCACAGTGGGTCCCTTTGGGTTACAACATAATATATCCCTCCCTAAATGCCACTCCTATACTCATGATATCTTACGATATTATCTCTCACTTTGTTACACAATACACATATCTTCATCCCTAATTCATGGAATCATATCCTGATTATAGCAATGAAATCCCATCAAATAGGACTTCACAATGAAATTATAAAGGTTATGTCATGATCCATGGTTATCCTGAAAAATTAATATTTTATAAAAAATATTAGTCTCAGGAAACTCACATCCTATAATGACACCTAAAATATGTAAAATATAGAAAATAATATTTGGTTAGGCCACACCTCATCTCATATTAACTTACCTCAAGATTGATTTTATTACATAGATTATTACCAACCTAAAACTCAAAAGGTGTATGCCTAGATTAGACATACCACCTTTGTGTATTCTAGTATGTAACTAACATATTGTAAATAATATGCACATGATCATAGGACTCTTATACCAAGATATTAATAACCAATAATGCTTCATCAGATTCCATCAAACCAAAAGTAAATTAGTATGTTCTATTATATAAATCCTCAAATACATCTATCTGGAAAGACACATTGAGATTATTTTTATAAAAAACTCCAAAAATAGGCACATAATCATCCCATAAACCACCAAATTCAAGAAAAAATTCTCATTTAATATCCTTAAGAGAAAAAATAGTATTCTTAGATTGGTTATCTATCTATGGATTATATTTTTTTCTCAACATCACCTAAGATTCTAAATAATCCTACAATACTTTCAGAAACCATTCCTATAATATCATATCTTAATTTCACACAAAAATATGAAGTATACTATGTAGCCTCACAACCTCATAGACATACATATTATAAATATATACAATTATATAAGTACTATTGACTTCAATAAGGTGGAAAAAATTTATCAACTGATCAAAAAGAACCCATATTGCATCCTTCCCCTTTTATGACTTTGGATATACCATCATAAAATACATGGTGATATTGTTATATTATAATTTTTAAATATGAAAGGTCTGAATCTCACCTGTAGGCCTTGGAGGTTTTTATTTAGCCTACTTATAAGTTATTATCTTTGAAATTAACATAGTTATATCCCACTTAAAACAATGACACAAAATGAATTTTACAACACTTTCGTAAAATTTATCTATACTAGGCAGAACTACCTGTCGAAAGATATGAAATTATTTCATCATATATTCTAGAAATTCTAAACAAAACATAGATCCTCCCATGAATATATAGAAGATATTCATCCTTGATCCCCCCATCTGTTCATTAACTCTCCCCAATGTATATTTTCATTGTATATCTCACACTCTGAGAAATCGATTTGGTCTCCCTTCACCCATACAATCAAAGTGTAAGTGATAAAAAATAATCTATAATAACACAACCCTCTTCATTATCAATATCAAAATATATCTCTATGAACATATTATTAATATTCCACTCCTCCCCAAACTCCAAAATAATTTCTACGTGGGGATTTCTACCCAAAGAATCAATGAAAACATTTTCTTTTCTCATTTTATATATCAATTAAAAGTAGAAATACTAAAGATAACATAACAACCTCATATTTTGAAGATTGTAATGCCTCTAAAAGTTATACATTAATCTCATATCATTATTAAAAAAATAAAACATTTCCCTTAATCGATAATGTCATTAACTATTAAGATAATGTATAGTTCTACCCAAAGCATGATCATGAGTGGAAATTTTCTTATCTCGTGGACTTGATTTTAGGTTCCATACTCTACTACTCAATCTTCATGAATCAAAAAACAACCTAACTCCATATAAAAAGATTAAAAATACACCTCATATCCCTTTTCAAGATCTACTAAGGTGATATTAAACATTGATGTAAATCTATTCTTCATCTCTTGGAAATAATTCTCACATTTAATCAATAAGCCAATTCACTGACATTATACAGCTCCTCAAATTTTTCTATAAAATAATGATAAAGCTTACTACATTAAACAAACAATTTCATCACATGACGAGAAAACCAATTAAAAATACATGATTTCAAATAAAAAACATCACAAGTAAGAATCCTTTGATAATCATAATACATTTGATGAACTCAATCATAATTAATATTCTCACAGATCACATAAACATCTATGTAATGACCGATAACCAAAATATTCACTGAATATCTGACTCTCAAACCTTTGACCAACAAAAAATATCTACAATTACTGCCATAAATTGATACAATATAATTTAGAAAATTGGATGATTTATAGAAATTAATATTTTAAAAATAAAAAGTAATATTATTTACCGATGAATCTACAAAATCAAGAACATGGAAATAAAACATGACATCTTACTTTTGGATTTTCCACACAATCTGGATGTCTATCTGACAATGAAAAGTTATCTTAATGCATAACTAAGACCTAAAATCATTTTTTATACTCTTACACACTAATGAGGTAAATCAAGTATCTATATACGATACCGTCATCCTTGAAACTCTATAAATATATCCAATTTCATCCACATTTATAATCTCTAAAATATCCACCAAACTAAAATCCTTGATTTATATGAAATGATACGACTTTATCAAATTATTTAAAATCACCTATATTGTTTAACGTACACTAATATATTAAGGGTAAGGAGTAATACAATTTATTAAAATATCCTCCCATGTCCATTATGTAAAATCTAATGGATGAGGTAAACCACTAAGAACACTATACCAAACATTGAGACAAGCATGGGCACTAACCACTTCATCTGAAGATAATAGAAATGAATCATAAATTATTATTATATATAATAAATAATATGATATACAACTAGAGGTGATATAAGAAAAACATTTATAATCACCTAAAATACAAATTGTGGAACAAACATATTACCCTGAATTAAGATAAAATGATAATTGTCTAATATCAATACCATGGGAGAATCTCCACATATTAAACAATCTCTATAGAACTCTAAATAATGATCATGTAACTGTGACTCATCCTCCTTTTACATCAATAATTAATGAAATTTTATCTGGTACAAGAAATCATTATCATGAACTTTCTTTAAATCTATATTTCAAGTTGAAATAACATACACACGATCCCAAATATCATGTGAAATATTACTATATAATTTCATACTCAGTGTTTTATAAAACACCTTTTATTTATCTGGATTTTTGATTATATTGAAGTAAAAATCTTATAAGAACATTATGTTCCTCTATTAAAAAAATAAAATCACATTGATATAAAATATACCAAACTTCATTGTAATATATTTTTTTCTAATAATGAGGATTCAAGAGTATTGTGTGAGAAGTTTGATTACCAAATTCATGTAAATTTTCTATCCTGGACACTAAAGGTTTCAAATTGGAAGGAATTACCCAATATATCAATCTCGTAAGGTATTTTTAGTGTGTATGATCATGATGTTTGATTCATGAATATCCCCCATAATGATCCCAATATTAATTATGGAATCGAAAATATAGAATAACATTTTTAATATGATTTTTATCTAATGTTTTAGTCCTATTTAACTCCTTTTATGATGTATATATATCATAAGGTATTGATGAATCATGGAGTGATTTTTGAAGAAATTAACAAGGATTGGTTCATCAATATAATAAATTTATAAAACATGTTAATTAGTAAGACTATGAATATACATTCATATTTGACTCGATAATCAATAGTTCCAATATCAAAGATTTAATCTCAAATATATTCTTCATGATTCTCTACCTTCAATATTTCTTGTGATAGTACAATGAACTCTCATGTGGTTTTCTATGTTTTTTGAGTTGGATAACTTTTGTAGTTCTGGTATTTGATCATCTTGATTGTTCAGAAAATAGAAGGTGGTTGGTTTAAGATGAAACCCTCATAAGAATTTCCATTGAGACAATATCAGAATTTTTTGGTCACTCTTTATATTATATTTTATAGTTTTAAATAAATAAATAAATAAATATATATTATATTATATCCCTGGGATATCACCCATCCCCATGGATATGGGAATGAATGTGGGCATGATAGAGAATACTGTCTGGAAAATTGCAGTAGAGGTGTCGGCCACGTTTCGATGCATGTTATGATGTTCCCAATTCCTAGAAGTCGATAGATTATTCTAGGTACGAAATGTATCTATTATATACCTTGTGTTTCATGTTAAATTTATGATCTTCAATTTCATTTTTTGTTCTTAGATGTGTCTTTGCAACACCCTGAGATTTTAGGGAACTATTTTTTGAATGAATTAATTTTCATTGATGTATTTCATTACACTAAGTCAAACATTCCTTTCACACAAAACCAACTTTGTTTCGAATGCATGAAACACCAACTTGGTGTGCGTTACACATAACACTAAGTTTCTTCGAAGAATCATTTTATTGTGTTAAATATGTAAATGAGATAGTTATAACAAATCTGTTATAATTTTTAATATGTATAGTAATAAATATTTTTCAAATAAGTTTTATAATATTTTTATATAAATATAACATATTTATAATGAAAAATATAATTTTTAGTAAATCCTTTATATGTTTAAAAATACTATTTTCCCAAATGAACTTCTTTTCATGACCTTCTATAAAAAATGATAAAATAAATTTTTGACACATTTAGAAATTGAATTTTATAAAATAAAATAGAATTGTTTATTTTATAATGTCGAAATTATCATGTGGTGATTTTTTTGTAATTTTTTTTGGAAACAATATTTTTTTGCTGAATAGTGAAAAATAAAGTATTTTAATTCGAAACTATATTTTTGTCTAATATATTTTTATAGTTAAATTATATTTTATGTTGGTTTTATAGAAAAATTTAATCAATTATAAATCTATCAACACAATTTATGTCATTTTAATGTTTTTTCTAGTGAATTACGATGTAAAAGACTAATTAATATTTGACCATTATCACTTAAAAAAACCATTATATGGGCATGTTTGCAAGATCAGCATTATAACTAATTTTTTCACGTAGAGAAATTGAATTTAAAAAAATAGACACACATGGTTGTAATTAATATAATATTTATTGTATAAAAATATCAACATGATTTTTTACCAAAATTAATAGGGAATGTGATTATGATTAATTACAATGAATAAGGTAAAATTAAGCTTAACAATGAAATAAAAATTAATCTTAATGGCCAAAATTACTTATCCACTTCTTCGAAACCCATTTTTTGGAAAACATTCAGCCATAAACCTTCAACTATTGAGTTTATTTTGGGTTTTTATGAATTGTTTTGGTAAAAATTTGTGTACACCGAACGTTTTTTCAGACATCCTAAGTGTGACCCTCCCTTCCTGATAAAAGGCCACCACCTATCCCCCTACTTCAACCCTATCCAACCAAATAGATTCTTCCAAAATCTACCCAATCCACTTCCAATACATAATTTACTCCTCAACGGCTTTATTTGGTAATAAATACATCCAATTAAGCCCTTTTGTTCTTCACCAATCTGAACTACATCATCACACATGATTATTGGGAAGAAAACATGGTTGTAGATGGATTGGAAAACTTGGGTGTTAATCAAGACATAACTTGGTGTGAAGACCTACCCACCCATTCATGAAAAATATTGGTATATGATTCCATACTTTAGTATTTTTTTAAACTATATTTTAATAATTTTTTTTTGATATTTGTGTCATGGAATCACATTTTAAAATAAAATCCCTTTGGTGAAATCTAATAAGATTTACCCAAAGAAAAGGTAACATCCTTCCTCAAGCACCTTTCTTTTTTTTTCTCCACCACATTAAGTATTATTATTAAATGAATACATAATAGACATTTTATCATTAAAATACTAATATTTTCTTATTTTAATGGTTCTAACTTCACCTACACACACTTTTATATAATGGGTCTTGAACATATCATTCTTGTGTACAGATAACTACTACCTCACCAAATGATGTTGTTCATTAATACATTACCACCTCATGTGGTTAGAAATTATGATGGAAACTCTATTTAGATATTATATATATGATATTAATGATGTATTTTTAATTATTAATTTATTATAAAAATCATACCGTCATTCTTTCCATTTTTTTAAATATCATAACTACATTTGATGAATTGTGGACTACTGTCTCCTCAAATCGATGTGATTTGTTCAAACCTTTAATGGAATGTAATAAGGTTGGGTTCAGTAAATTTATATGATATATATGAAATAATAATGATAATATAATAATATTATATATATAAATAAATATTTTTTGTTTAATTCTTTCTTTCAATATGCCATGAAAATGGAAATAATGTTCATGCATACACACGGCCCATCGTCTCCATGAACGTTCTATTCCATTTCATATATATATATATTCTAAATATTGTTATAAATTTTTATATAAAGAATATATAAGATAATTAATTCATGTTTTAAATTATATAAATAATTAAATCATGATTTAAGTAAGAGGATCAAGAATGAAAAGTGAAAACATGTATGATAAATAAAGAGGTTGTTACGCAAAACGTTACTTTAACATGGAACTGTTAATAAACTGGTAAAATAATTCATAAGAAAACCCTACATGTATTATATATATGAATATGGTTATGGGATATATTAATAATAAATTTATACTTATTATCCATGATAGTTTTACGTGTATGATGAAATTCAAGACAAAAGGGATATGAATTTCAACTCACTTGTTATATTTGTGAGATACATTCCAAGTTCACCACACTGTTCTTTTTCATTGTGTATACAGTTACCATTAATTTAATATATGATTATTATTATTAACTTCAATGTTATTTAAATATCCACTCTATGATCTTCCTTTAATGGTGTTACTCTTTTAAAAGTTGCCAAATCTGTAAGACAGTTTTGTCTCTATTTTCCATATTTGAGACAGATGTTTTGTAATGCACATACATAATTTTTAGCGGTGTATATGCTTCCATTTGAAATATTATATCATCAATTGACTTATGTTTATAATATTTTAATCTTCATTTAATTTTATTTTATTACATTGATAGTATGATCCAAAGTTACCATGTGGAAAGACTTTATTGAAACAATCACATCATTTCTCAGGATTATTTATGATTATGCTTTAATTGATTAAATATTACGATCTATATTTTAAGAGAAGCCATGAGTATTATTCTACTATTTTTATTCATGATATCTCCATTTATTATTTCCAATTTCCACCCCTTTATACTTAATATAATAATAGTAAAAAATTATGAAAATTCATATTGTATTTCTTTCTTTGGCCAGAATTCATTTTTATTTCAAAATCAAAATTTTCATAAATGTCACAAAATTATCTTTTCAGATGATATTCCTAAAAAAGTTATTTTAAAAAATTATTTATGGTTAACATACCTTCCTTTTTATTATTAATAGTAGTTATCTAAGAAAAATACATCAAAAAATGCATTAGGTTTTAAAAATAATTTTTTATTTTAGAAAGGTTATTTTAGTCAATATATGTTTTTAAAATAAATTTTAAAATTATTTACCATCTAAAATGAAATCTGTTAGTATTACTCATTCCTTTATGTATAAATTAATCAATGTTTACATTCATATTATTTCTCTAAATCGATTATGTTTTTATTTCATGATGTTTATGAAACTCGTTTCTCTTTTACATGTTACATGTTTTTGAAACCCACTTCTTTTCAAGGGTTATGCCTTTGATAAAATGGTTTTGAAACTTGTATCATTTTCCATAGGTTATGAAATGATTAAATGTCCATGATTCCAAATTTATTTCATGGGTTATGATATGATTGTTTATGATTGTGTGTAACTTGTATGTATGGTTTCATTGTGAGATGGTTGTCACTTATATCTCTCTCCAATGAATTTGATAAATATTTATATCCCATGAGATAGACTAAGATGGTATTGGGAGTAAAAATTGGCAACAAAGATGGCCATGTGAGTGAACAATGACTACCAATATTCTAGGGGGAGGGATCCTATACTACTAATATGGTCATGGGAGTGAACCTGTAATACTAATATGGTATGGGAGTGAACCTATACAACTAAGATGGACTTTAAAAAATGACCTGACTATTATGGAATTAATTTTATATGCTTATGTGTCTAGAAAAATTCCATGTATCATTCCTATGTTATGATTTCAATTATAATGTTCTTTATTTCCTTATGATTCATGTCTTATGAAAAACTATGATTTATGACATGATTCATGTATATGATCTTATGATATATAGTGTCCAATACTATAATGTTATGATAAAATTAGCATACCCCTATTCTCTTGTTTATGATTTCACATATCTCTTTTTTATTCATACCGAGCATATGAGCTCACCCTTTTCTATGTTTCCTTCCCCATTTAATGAATATATGAATATGTTTCATGTTTTTAAGAAGGGTGATAGTCAATAAAAACTAAGTGGGAGATAATGTAGCTAACTAATTTACTATTTTTTTCTCCATGTTTCTAAAGACACTAATCTAATATTCCATTTGTTAATCTATTTGTATAATGTTTGATCTATTCGAAAAATGTTATGTAATGTTAATGAACGAAAATTGAGGGTCTATATAGTTGGTATTAGAGAAAACATTTTGCTATAATTTGGAAACTAGGATGAGAAAACCATAGTGAGAACCCTAAATACATGTATAAGGATATGTTTAAGTATTTGGAAAGGTATATAAAATGTCTTGTAATTTTTTGTTAAATATAGAGTGAGTGGTTCCCTATAAATTTATTCCTATCTTGATACTATGAGTGGATGTGTCTATACCATAGGTATACTTATGGGTAAAAAATCTGACAAGGTATTTCGGGTCTGAATCGGAAAAACATGGTACACGACAATAGGACTCACTGCCCATCCGGTTTTTCACTCCTAGGGAATTTTAAATGGGAATTCAAATACTCTTAATGAACCATCATGAAGTATTTAAAAAAATGTTTCCTCTAAATAATCTAGGATAAACCTAATGTGTCATAGATTAAGGAGGGTGTCATAACATAAACATATTATAAGTTACTTTTTAAGATAATGTCGTTCTTTATTATGATAATTATTTCTTACAATATGCTTTTGGTTTTAATCAATAGCTGGAAACTGATGTTACCACATTAATGGTGATTGAGACGAACAATGAAAAAATTTCCTCCAGAGAACCCGAATATTATAGAATCTGTAATAAAAAATATTTTTGCAGTGCACACACAAATTTATCAAGCTATGAATCATGGTGGACTTAAAAATGAGAATAAAGGGAACCGTTTTCTATTGAGTGATTCATGAAAAAATTTCTACCTTATTTATTTTGGTATTCTTATACACTTGATTTGAAATAATAGATTCTTACTACTGGAACGATATTTTATGTTATTCAGTTCTCGGAGCATGAGAATGTAGTTTTGTTTTTTTATCATTTAGAAGGAATAGAAGACCATTGGGGGACTCTAATCAATCATATAAAACAGTAATATGAAATCGAATCCTCCGATTTGGACACATTAAAGAACATATTTTACAATAATTACTTTCCTTAGATTATTCAAAAAAAGTTAGATAATGAGTTTTTTTATTTCAAATAAATGGATGATGAATCTATTAGTACCTACGAGGCTAATTTCAAAAGACTTGTGATGTATGTTTAATGAATTATCATCAAACCCAAAGTCAATGTTGATATGTTATTCAGTGGATGAAAAAAAACTCTTCTAAGAAAATTGACCATAAGAGAATTTTATATCTATGAATATTTTTTGTGTTTTCAAATGAAGGATAAAATGGAGGTTGGATTCATGTATCAATACCATGTATTTGACAAGAAAATAAAGATGGAGTGTAAATAAACCTATGAAATCAATAAATATTATAAGATTATATTTCATTTATTATCTTAGTTTGGTAATAAGAATGGTGGTAATTATTGGTAGCGGTATAATAAATGTTTTTAAGTGTGGAAGGGAAGGATGTTAGGATTTTAATTTTTAGATTGATTGGACAAAGTTATATAATAGTGTGAATAGAGAAAAAGCAACAAAAAATATACATACCGTGAATTATTTATACAAGTGTAAGGAGAAGGGGAATTATGACAATTATTTCTTAAACCCAGTGGATGGTGATGGTGATTGAAATTAACAAAGCTGAGGGATTAATAGAAATCTCATGTCGTCGATCTTTTTGACGAGGGGTGCAATAATGATGTGGTTGAAGGTACACTTACCATAAAATATTGAACTACAAATGTCTTATTTGGTTATGGATGTACCTATTATTTCATATCTAAATAATTTTATAATTGTTATAATATTCCAGGAAATATATTACATAAGAAATTAGTAGTGAAAACCCTTAATGGTAATATGATTTCTTCCCAAGTCTATAATTCATATCTGGTTGATGTTTCTGGGAATTTGAATCTACAAAATCTTTTCATTATTCTTTGGTTGAATTTGAATCCATTTTTTTCATGGATGGTATTTCCCTACATAAATTCCACAGCTATTTTTGATAGAGTTAAATTTCATTTTATATTTCAAACACACCTATGATCATCAATCAATGTGATGACAAATATAGACATCCTATTATTATTACATGCAATGTATCGGTTTTAATTCCCGTTAAAAATGGATTTTATCTAAATTAATTGTGGAGAAAGTAGACATCAATGATAGGACTATAGTTCAATAATATTGTAATGTCTTTCCGGAAGAGTTTCCTAGCCATCCACCCAATCGTGAAGTTCAGTTCTCTAGAGAACTCATACCTTGTCCCACACTAATTTCAATGTCTCCCAATTGAATGTCCTGGATTGAGTTGAAGTAATTGAAGAATGAAATCCAAGAAAACTTCAAAAGGGATTCATTTGTTCATGTGTGTCATCTTAGGGTGAACATATACTTTATTTTTGAAAAAATGTGATGTATCAATGAGAAACAGAATTGATTATCAGGAGTCGAACAAGATCATGATCAATAACAAGTATTATGTTTCTCGTATTCATAAATTTTTTGATGAACATCACAGAACTCTAAACTTGTCCGTGATTGAACTTCATTATGGATATCATCAATTTAGGGTTTGGAAAGAGGTTATACCTAATATGACATTCTGTACAAGGTATGAACACTATGAATATATAGTAATGTCTTTTTAGTCTTACTAATTCCATTGGTATCTTCATACATTTAATGAATAGAGTCTTTAAATATTACCTCGATCAGTTTGTGGTAGTCTTTATTGAAGATATACTTATCTATTCAAAGTGAAAGTAAGATCATGAAAATAAATTGAGAATTGTAATGAAGACACTAAAAAATAGAAAATGTATATTTTTTTTGAAATGCGTGAATTTTTTCTACAAAAGGTTTAATTATTTGAGTCATATAATCTCAATAGATGATATAGAAGTAGATCTATCAAATAAAAAAGCTATTGAATGATGGCCTAGACCAACCATGGTGACTGAGATCCCTAAAATTCCTGCATTAGCTGGATATTATTGATCGTTTCTAGAAAATTCATCAGGACTATATAATCCTCTAACTAAGTTAACATTGATGGGTACAAAGTGTTTTTGTATTGATGAATTTGGGGAAAATATCATGTTACAAAATAGAATGTTATTCATCGCTCCTTTACATACAGTACCCTATAGTTGAGAATGTTTTTTAAAATATAGTGATGAATACCAAAAATAATATGGATGTGTTCTTGTACAGAACTACATGGTTATTAGTTTTTCCTCAAAGTTGTTGAAAATTCATGAGAAAAATTAAAAAACTCATGATTTGGAGTTAGAAGTGGAAATATTTATTAATGATATAGACGAATTATCCTTATGGAGAAAATTGTGATACATTTTCCGATCATAAAAGTATGAATTATATATTCAGATAAAAGGAGTTGAACATCTTCTTGAGATGATGGTTATAGTTAATAAAATATTATGACTCATCAGTACATTAGCACCCTGGGAAAGTAAACAAGGGGGCCAATGCTTTTATTTTAATGGATCATTCTATATTATCCATGATGAGGATCACACGACATAAAAAATTTAAATATTTGAAAAGGATGGATCTAGAAATTCTAAAGATAGGGGAAACATATTATCTTTCCCAATTGAATGTTCAACCCTCTATCCATGTGAAGAATAAATAGGAATAAGAAGATATAGAGTTTTAAAAGAAATATAGAAATGCTCTAAAGATTAACATTGATTAGGAAGGAATGATAAGGTTCAAGAACAATTTCTATGTTCCTTCCATACCATATTTAAATATTGATCTATTAGAGGAAGCTCAAATTTCTTCATTATCTATAAATAATTGATGTAATAATATTTGTAGGGATATGAAAGAATACTTAAAGTGGGATGGAATGAATAGAGATATCAAAGAGTTTATATCTTGGTGATTGTTATGAAATCAATTTAATGTTGAAAAAAAATTTAAATGGATGTTTCATCCATTACCCATAACAGAATGGAAATGATTGAAAATCACAATAGATTGTTTTATTTGGACTCCCCATAACATATAAAGTGGGAATTATATATTTTAGGAATTTGATCACCATAAAAAGTCACCACACTTCATATCTATTAGAGAATACTTATCTCTAGATCATCATGCAGGAATACATATTATCCCAGTGGTAAGGTTTCATGGAGCACCCCAATCCAATGTATCATATAAAGAACATAAGTTTACCTCAATGTTCTAGTGAATATTTCAGAAGTCACATGATATAAAATTTAATTTCAGTACTTCTTGTCATCCTTAGATATATTTTTAGTCTAAAAGAACTATTCAAACTATAGAGGATATGTTGAGATCTTTTTTTTTTTGATTTAAAAAGTGGATGGGATCAACACCTTCCTATAGTTTAGTTTTATTACTAAAATATATTTCACTCAAGAATTTATATTTCTCCATATATATCCTTTTATGGGAGGAAATATAGTGCTCCAACATTCTAGGATGAAGTTGGAAAATGAAATCTATTTGGACATGATATTTTTGAAGAAATGGTAGAGAAGGTTAGAGCCAATCAGCATGATGTCAAGGAAGATCAATGATAGAAGAAACATTATGATGATAACTATCACTATAATCTAGAATTTGATGTTGGTGAAAACATGGTTATAAGAATATCTCCCTAGAAGATGTTATGATATTTAGGAAGAAAAGGAAACTAAGCCCTGGGTATAACAATTCCTTTGATATTTTTTATTGTATAAGGATGGTATCCTATCCCTTGGAAATTCCTCCAAATATCCCTCAAGTCCATGATGTGTTCTAGGTATCTCTTCTGAGTAAGTACCTACCTAATCCTTCACATGTACTAAACTCAGAGGTCATACAGCTATATCATGATCTTTCTTACAATGAAAAACCAATTGAAATTATGGATCATACCGAGAAGGTTATATGAAACAATACCACTCACTTGGTCAATGTTTTGTAGAGAAATCACAAGTTATAAGAAGCTATGTGAAAACATGATGATATGACGAAGCATAAGTATGATCATTTTTTCTTATCCTAATGATTAATTTAGAGAGATAAAATAATTTTAAACAGGGTACTATGTAACAAACTGAATTTTTATGGATAATTGTTTTTTTGAATGAATTAATTTTAATTTATTTCATTATTTTAACTAAGTTAAACATTCCATTTATATGGAACTGACATGGATTCCTCTCCATGAAACAGAAACGTGGAATGTGTTATGTGCAACACTTAGTTTCTATAAAACATCATTTTATTCAAATAATTATTTAAATTAGATAGTTATAACATAGATGTGAAACTTAGTAATATGAATAGTAATGAATAATTTTATAATTCTTTTATATAAATATAATATATTTTTATTGGAAAATATAATTTTTCTAAAGTATTTATAGGTTTAAAAATAGTATTTTCTTAAATGGACTGTTGAACCACACAATATTTCATACTACGTTATCTCAAATTAATTATTCTATAGAATGCGCTACACGCAACACCGAGTTCGAGCACACCACAACTTACCAAACTAGCTGTTCAAAAAGTGGTTAAGAATAATATTAACTGAATTTTGATTCATATATAAATTATATTATTTTAAAATTCATATTATGTGTTTCTTAGACATAATAAAAGAAAAAATTATTTTTTTCATAAAAAAGAAGTATTTTTCAAAAAAATGCAATTTTTATGCCTTTTAATGGAGAACCCTTTTTAAAAATAATATTTGATGATTTTATATGTAAAATTTAGATAAATTAAATATTATTTAGAATAGGGACATAAAAATTTTGTTTGGATAAATTTTGGGTACTTTTCCGATAACTTTCATATTTTGGTGAAAAGTGAAAAATACTTTGTTTTAATTGAAAACAACTTTTTTAATCGAAATAATTTATTGTGTTAAATTATTCATTAAAATGGTTTTTAAGGGTATTTATATTATATTTTCTTTATTTAATACAATTTAGGTCATTATATGTAATTTCACATTTAAATTTGACATAAACACATATCAATCTTTTGATAGTTTTTACTTTTTTTAAAAACCCGCTTTTTGGTTTTGACAATAAGAATTAGTTTTAAATTAATTAATTAAACTTATATGTTTTGAATTTGGTAAAATAGAATTATTTTTTGAATTTTTAATATTAAAATTAGCTTAGGGTTAATTTTAGTTATTTTTCTGAAAACATTCAATTTTTCATGAATAGTGAAAAATAATACGTTATTGTTTAAAACCATCATTTTATTTAAATCATTATTTATTTTATTTTAATTTATTTTAATTAAATATATATATATAATACCTATATATGTTCAATGTAATTCATTGGAGTCATTTTATAATAAAATTAGATGTTTAAATTTTTATTGAACGTTTTACCGTCTTTTACCCATCTTCTAGAAGCATTTGCAAATTTGCATAAATCGTAAGTTTACAACTTCTATGAATTGAATTTCAAAAATATGAGATACATTATTGACTTTAGTAAGTAAAATTTGGTTCAATAAGATAAAAATAATTTTTAGTGAATAGTAACTTTGGAATTTTATTTACAATGATTAAAATTTAATTGCGTAATTAAAGGTAAAAATGATATTATAATTACACTAACACATGTCTTAATTCTATTGTATAAGTTTATTTTGAAAAAATCCAACCTTAATAATAATATATGAACCTTTAGGAACACTTGTATTAGATTAGGACATTTATTATTATTTTATTTAAACTAGAGTTAAAAGTGCTAAATACTATGTTTAATAACGATTTTTGTGATATATGGTTATACATAAGACAAATTCAAAAAAAATATTCATTAGAAATTTAAAATGATTTCCTACATCAGGGTATTTTATTTTTAAATTTTTGAAATTAAATAATTAAATTTATTTATGACACAAAGATGATGCAATAATTACGTAATTAATGAAAGAATCAAATAAATGGTATTATAAATAGTAAAATAAATATAATTTCAATGTTTTTATGACATCCAAGTATTTTATAGGTTAATATGACATGTTAGGGTTGATTCAATGTAACTTTTTCTAAGTAATAAATTTGTTATTAATTTCACAAAAACAAAATACTAAATTGTGTCAAAATTGACATAAATGTGTTTTTATAACAAATATTATATTATTAAATTATATAATATTTCTAAAATTATAAGGTTTGTAAAAAGGTAATAAATAATATTGTATATATCCTTAATTAACCACTTGAGGTTCTCTTGGAAGTTTAGTGTAAGTTTATTATCCACATAGTGTAATAATAAAAGAAGACACGTCAAAAGTTAAACTATTTAACTAAAAGTTAAATCTAAATGATAAGGTTAATATGGTGATCTAAACCTCTCTAAAACCTATTGGTTGAGTAGTTTTATACCCATACCCATCATATCCTATACATAAGTCATTTTGGATCCATTAGAATCAGAATATTATTTTATTATAAAATTATGTTTCAAGATTTTTTTAAAGTGACCCTCACCCCTCTTATAAAAGCATACTTCCCCTTATCTCATAATCACAACTCCAAAGCCATTTGGCTCGGCCAAACTGAGCCCAAAAATCCTCCCAACATCACTCACTTAAACCAAGAGGCCTTACATTGATCATAAAGGAATCCTAAGGATCCATTTTTTTCAAATCAAAAGGAAACACCCAAAGAAGAGGTAATTATTTTATCATATCTTTCAAAGTTCATTTCTTTTTTCAGATTCTCTTTATTTTTTAATTCCATAAAAAAATAATAAATCATGTAACTTCTGCATAATATTATGTTATTAAAAATATGGTACAACCATATTCAATATGTTTTCCATCATCCTATGAATGATAATGTCACCATGTGTGCGTACGTACGGCTTACCGTCTCCACGCCATGGTGTACTTAATTATTAAACACTATGTTATATGGATGGATATGATGATGAGTAATAAATATATAAATAATTAAAATAACATTATAATGTATATTTAAAATTAATATACTATACAATTACACACCTTTTAATCATTAAGGAAATGATATCGTCCCTCATGTGTACGTACGGCTCACCGTCTCCACGACACGATGAGATCCATTTCCAAATTCACCATTCAACATTGATTATAAAAATATAAATTATTAATAAGTATGTTATATATGGAATAATAATGATACTGAATATATATATATATATATTTAAATATATCATATTCAATTAGTTCTGTTCAATATGATATGAAAATGGAAACAATGCTTATGCATACGTATGGCCAACCATCTCCATAAACAGTGTTTTTAATTTCATATATCGGTCTATTATACATATTTATATTCAAAATATATATGATATATATTCCATGTTTTATATTCTGGAAGTATTTAAATCATTATATAAGTGATACGATCAAGAATAACAAGTTAAAACATGTAAGATAAAAAAATCCATTATTACCCGAAATGTTAATTTAACATGGAAGTAATTATTAAAAGTCTTGTATAAAGTCATAAATGAATCATGGATTATATAATAAATATGAATATTTTTCTAGTATAATTTAATAACATACTATGGTCATTATACAGGAGGTTAAACGTACCCTATACCAAAGGAAAGTGCATTGTAAGGGTTATTTCATCAATCTCATTATTATATGAGATTATTTATGTGTAAGTATTTAGTGGGGAATATTTATCATCGATACCCATATTTCATAAAAATCTTAAAAAGGAATATTTTATGGTTTTATGGGAGGTTATATTTAACTAGATCACCATTTTAAATGTTTTAAATATTAATCTTTCTAAATCTTTTTAATTAATGTCAATGTTATCAAAATGATTTTAAAGATTTATTTATATGGACATGAATGTTTTGAAATGATAATTCTTTTCAAATTTATTAAAGTGGAATGGTAGAATTTTATTCAAAAGTATCTTTTAAATTACTTTCTTTATAAATTTGTGCCTTTTAAATGATTTCACAAAAAGAGATATTTCTATCAAAAAGTTTTACTGATCATTTATAATTATGTCAACATCCTTTACTGGATATTATTCTTGATTGAGGTTGATTTATTATAATACAATCTTCCATATTCTATTGAATGAGTTATGAAATGTTTGACTATGGATGTTCTATTTTTATACCATTCATGGTTTATGGTTAATTTATGGACATTTCGTATGCTATTTTTAATATGAATGTTTATGTTAGGTTTCATCTTTTTTATATGAGGAATGAGGTGGACTTAGTAAGTGAAGGGTGGAGCCCACTATAGCTTATTGATGCATTATTATGTCTCATTAGACAAACTTTTGTCTTTTCATAACTTATTGAAAAACATTTTATTTGTATTCTTGGCATGTGGCCTTAACTATATGGTAATGATGTCCGACATTAGGCATTCCCTCATTATGAAATTAGTTATTACATGTTTTTATTAAACTAATAGATTATCTATGTTCATGTTTATATGGTGATGATTGATTTATATTTTCCTTATTATGTTCAAGATTATGTTTAAAATGGTTGTTGTTTTTATTACACATCTTTCCTTAAAAGGTTATAGCTTCAACTATATTATTTACCCATACTGAGAATCTGAAATCACCCCTTTCTTATGTTATATTTTACCATGATTCCAAGAAGCATATTATGATTGATATGTAGGGTTATGATAAAGGGAATAATTTCATTCTCAAAGAACTATCTATTCTATATTTTATGTTTGAAATTTAAATATAATGTTGATATATGTAATCTATTTTCCAAGACTGCTAAATTGATCGGTCTTTTGGGACTTGATTACTTATAAGAATGCAATTGTATTAAAATTATGCACCGAATCTGGGCTTCTGGGGTCAGGTCATTATAGTTGGCATCAGAGATGTTTATAAATAACCTTAGAAACTAGATTTAGAAAAACTCTAATTACATAACATTTCCCTAAGATAGACTTTGAGGATTTGAATAGACGAACATATTAGAATTTTGGTAATGTAGAGATTTTTTGAATTTTCCAAGTAATAAATCCATTTCTAGATATGAGAAGGAAGAGGAGGTTCTATCACAGATGTTCCTAGGGGTGAAAACATGGACAAGGAGTTTCGAGCTTTCCCTGGGTATCTTGGTACATGACAACGGGCATTACTGCACTCTTGTTTACGACACTCCTAGGGGTTATTCTTAGGATAATTCGGGTTTTCATTACAAGACATTATGAAGGATTTAGGAGTAAATAATTCCTCAAAGAAAACATTTTTTTATGATTATATATTATATGCATTATCATTTCAATTTACGAAAGGTATTTTACAAGTTTGAAAATATTCATTGTGATTCATAAAACTAACCAAGTGTATACCATTGTTTAGAAATAGTTCCCAGTAGATGGTATGAGGACTCCAACAATATGCATGATCCAAAGAGTAAGAAGGATCATATCTTTCATGGTATTAAGCCAACATTTAGAAATGAAATATTCACCTAATTATTATCATCATATGATGAAGTAATATCATGTGTCAATAAGATAAGTAATGAATTTTCTAAGTCATATGTCTATGAAGGGAGGTCCGGGAAGAAAAGGATAGTAGTGAGAAATATGGATAAAGGGAATAAGGGAAAGATGTATTTTCTTATATGTGATAACTTTAAAAAGAATCACCTTGGTAAATTTTTGAGGGGAATGGTTGTTTGTTATAAGTGTTGAGAAAAAGGGCACCAAGTACGTGATTTCAAGGCTAAGAAAAATGTTTCAAATGTACAATGTTTCATCTACAAAGAGGTGGGACATTACGTGAATCAATGTCCAAGTCATCAGAGTATACCACAAATTATGTTGTTGGATAATAATCAATTTATGATATTACCACAGATGAATAGTAATCACTAGTGTTCTTATGTAGGTATTATTGAATTATGTCATTTGAGTGTTGTATCAATTATGTACTAGTTATAATATTTATGAATTATATAAGGATTGTACTGCAGTACTATTTCATTAAGGATTTGAGATTGTGTGGTACCATTAAAAGTGACTCAATAGCAAGTCGAACTTTTTGGAAAATACTTGGATAAAGGAAAGATAAAAAATTAATATGGTCTTGATACTGAGGTATTGATTTTGTAATAAGAGATGATTGAGTTGGATACAATATATTTTATATTGTTGACATCCTTGGAACTGATTAATGGGTAGTTTATTCCATCATTTTTGGAGTTTACACCATTTTTTTATATAAGGAGTATATCTAGTATTCTATATGGAATAAGGGATAATGAATGTAATCAATATGGTTTTATGTTAATTTAGGGTGTTATTGTGTTTTAAAATTATACATGATGAAGGTATTCACATGTTATTATGTGGAAAAAATAATATTCATTGTGGTTACCTTCCAAAAAAAATTTGGACTGTGAATTTGGACAGAAGTATTTTGGATAAGTCTAAAGGATGGAATGGAATAAGTCTAAAAATGGATACTATTGTTATGGTTAAATCATTTCTTAATATTATTTTTGTATTATTATAAAAAGGACAACCCAGAGGTCGGGTGAAAACTCATGGCGTTCGGCAAGGCCGTGAGACTTGAACCCGCACCCGAAGGTTGACAAGGGTGTATCACCTACCACTAGCCTAAGTGATGTCCTGGTTTGTATGATGTAGTTTTTTAAAATAGTCTGACAAATGAATTATAAATTCAATATTTTTGGAACACAATATGATTAGGATAAATTGAATATTTTTGAATTCTATTATCTTTTGCAGGGAAAGGTAAATTTGTGGTAGGAATTAGTTGAAGTATAAAACTATTCTTATCAAGTATATATTTTTTCCCTTATTCTATGAAGAAATAACTTCTGAAACATTAGTAAAGAGATCCTAAAACCAAAAATGTGTTATCTTAATACCATATGATTTTTTGAACTGATGATATTTTAAATCATCATAGATGGATGGCTTTGAGGTACTCAATTATACACTTGTTTGTGATTGATGACCTCAATCACTGGTTATAAGTATTTTTGTTTTCCCAATAATTATGTGTCTTTAAATTCCACAAATGTTCTTCTAATAGAGATAATAATTTGGTGGTGACTTTTTCTTTTCCCTTTCCCTCTTATTAAGACTAAATTTTATTATCCCAATTTCTGATGTGGGTTTTCCACAAAGGTATTTTTCTATTTTTAAACCATTATATTTGAATAAAAATTTCAAATTTATAGGACTCAATTTGTTGAAGGAGGGTATAATTTAACACCCCAAGATTTCATATTACATTATCTTATTAAAGTAATTCAATAGCTTGTGCTACACGCAATACCGAGTTCGAGCGCCCCACAACATACCAAACTAGACGTTCAAAAAGCAGTTGTGAATAGTATTGACTGAATTTTGAATTGTATATAGTCTATATAATTTTAACATCCATATTATGTGTTTCTTAGAAAAAATATAAGAACAAATTTATTTTTTTCAGGAAAATGAAGTATTTTTAAAAAATTGAAATTTTTATGGCCATTTAATGGAAAACCCATTTTAAAACAAATATTTGACACAATTATATTTTAAATTTAATGAAATTATATTCTTCTTTTAAATAGAAACTAAAAATTTAGTTTTGATAAATTTTTGGTATTTTTCTGATAACATTCATATTTTGATTAATAGTGAAAATAATATGTTTTAATTGAAAACAAATTTTTTAATTGAAATAATTTATAGGGTTAAACTATGAATTTGAATGGTTTTAAAGTATAATTAGATTATATTTTTTTCATTTAGTACAATATAGGTCATTATTAGTAATTTCACATTTAAATTTGACATAAACACATGTCAATCTTATGATAGTTTTTACTTTTTAAAAAACCCACCTTTTGTTTTTGAAAATGAGAATTAATTTTAAATTAATTAATGCTAATTATATGTTTTGAATTTGATAAAATAGAATTAATTTTTTAATTTTTAATATCAAAATTATCTTTGGGTGAATTTTTGGTATTTTTATGAATACATTCAATTTTTGATGAATAGTGAAAAACACTACGTTATTGTTTAAAACTGACATTTTATTTAAATAATTATTTATTTTATTTAAATTTATCTAATGTGAAAATAGATATGTAATACCTATATAAGTTCAATTTAAATCATTGAAGTCATTTTATAAGAAAATTAGATGTATAAATTTTTATTAAACTTTTTACCGTCTTTTACCCATCTTCTAGTAGCATTTTCATTTTTGCATAAAAATTAATTTTACCACTTTTGTTAATTTAATTTAAAAAATAAGAGATACACAGTTGACATCATTATGTAAAATTTGGTTCAACAGGGCAAAAATAATTTTTGTAGAATAGTAACTTTTGACTTTTATTAACCACAATTAAAAGTAAATAGGCAATTAAAGGTAAAACTGATATTATAATTACACTAAAACATGTCTTGATTCTATTGGATAAGTTTATTTCGACCAAAACCAAAATTAGGATTAAAATATGATCCTTTTGGTCTAGATGAATTATATTAAGACATTTATTATTATTTTATTTAAAGAAGAGTCAAAAGTGTTAAATTCAAGGTTTAATAACTAAACCATTTTTCATATATGGTTATACATAAGATAAATTCGACTATAAATATTCATAAAAAATATAAAAATATTTCCTACATCATGGATTTTTATTTTTAAATTTTAGACATTAAATAATAAAATTTCATTATGTCACAATGAGGATGACGTAATTACCTTATTGATGAAAGAATCAAATAAATGGTATTATAAATATTAAAATAAATATAATTTCAAAGTTTTTATGACATCCAAAAACTTTCTAGGTTAATATGACATGTTAGGGGTGATTAAATTTAACGTTTTCTATGTAATAAAGTTGTGATGACTTTCACAAAATCCAAATACTAAATAGTGCCAGAATTAACTAAATGAGTTTTTAAAACTAATATTATATTATTAAATTATATAATATTTCTAAAAATATAAGGTTTATCCAAATGGATTAAATAATATTATATTTTTTATTAATGAACTACTTTATATTCTCTTTGATGTTTAGAGTATGTTTATTAACCATATAGTGTAAGAATACAAGAAGACACAGTAAAAGATAAACAATTTAACTAAGAGTTAAATCTAAAATATAAGGTTAATATGGAAACCTAAACCTATCTAAAAACTATTGGTTGAGTGGTTTTCAACCCATCCCCACCTTATCCTAGAAATAAATTATTTTTGAGCCATTATAAATTTAATATTATTTTATTAAAAAATTATATTTTAATTTTTTCCTAAAGTGACCCTCACCCCTCTTATAAAGATGTACTTATCCTTCTCTGAAAATCACAACTCCAATGTCATTTGGCTCAGCCATACCCCGCCCAAATATCCTCCAAAATCCGCCCCCCCCCCCCCTCCCCCACCTTCATCCTATCAGCCTTACCTTGATTTGAAAAGCAACCAATGGTGCCCTTTTGATCAAATCAAAAGTAAACAACCAAGGAAGAGGTAATTATATTATCACCTCTTTCAAAGTTGTTTTCTATTTTCACTTACTATTTATTTTTTATTTATATTTAAAAAATAAACCCAGTACCTTCTAAATATTTTGATGTTATTATAAATATGGTACAACTATATTCAGTATTCTATCCATCGTATGAATGATAATGTCATCATGCGTGCGTGTGTACAGCTTACCGTCTCCACACCATGGTGTACTTTTTTATTCAACACTATGTTATTTGGATGGATATAATGATGAGTAATATGTATATAAAAATGAAAATAACATAATAATACCTTTTTAAAATTAATATACCATCCAATTCCACACCTTTAATAATTAAAAAAAATGATATTGTCGCTTGTGTGTATGTACGCCTTACCCTCTCCGCGACGCGATGAGATACATTTCCACACTCACCATTCAACATGGATTATAAAAATATATATTATTAAAAAGTATGTAATATATGAAATTATAATGATACCTAATATATATATATATATATGTGTGTGTGTATTTAAATATATCTTATTCACTAAGTTCTATTCAATAGGTTATGAAAACGGAAACAATGATTATGCATATGTTTGGGCCACCATCTACATAAATAGTGTTTTTAATTTCATATATATGTCTTTTATACATATTTATATTCTAAATATATATGATATATCAACCATGTATTAAATTATGGAAGTATTTAAATCATTATCTAATTGATATGATCAAGAATAAAAAGTTAAAACCTGTACAATAAAGAAAGCGATTATTCCCAAAAAAGTTAATTTAACTTAGAAGTCATTATTAAATGGATAGTATAAAATCATAAATGAATCATGTATGATATAATAAATATTAATATGGTTATGGTATGATTTAATAACATACTATGGTCATTCTATATGAGGTTAAACTTACCCTCGACCAAAGGAAAGGGCCAGGTAAGGGTTATTTCCTCAATCTCATTATTATCTGAGATTGTTTATGTGTAAGTATTTACCAGGACATATTTATCATCGATAGAAATATTTCATAAATGTGTTTTCAAAAGAAATATTTAAAGGTTTTATGGGAGGGTATATTTAACTACATCATCATTTTAAATGTTTTCAATATTTATCTTTCTAAATCTTTTTAATTAATGTCCAAGTCTTCAAAATGACTTTCATGATTTATTTATATGGGAATGAATGTTTTGGAATGATAATTTTTTCTTAAAGTTTCAAAGTGGTATAGGGCACATTGATTATAAAATCCCTTTTAAATTAATTCCTTTATAAATGTGTGACATTTAAATAATTTCACAAAAATAGATATTTCACCCAAAAAATTTACTGATCATTTTCAACTATGTCATCATCCTTTACTGGATATTATTCTTAAATGAGTTTGATTTATTATAATACCATATTCCATAGTGTATTGAATGAGTTATGATATTTTTGATTGTGGATGATCTATTTTTATACCATTAATGGTTTATGGTTAATGTATTGTATTTTCATATCCTAGTATTAATACAAATGTTTATGTTTTGTTTCAACTTTTTCATAAGAATAATTCAATGGACTTTTTATGTAACAGGTGAAGCCTGCTATAGCTCCTCGATTCATCGGTGTGTCTCATGAGACAAAATAGTGTCTTGGAACAAAGCCTTGAAAAAAAATTATTTGAAGTATTGGAATGAGGCCTTGACTATGTGGTAATGATGTCTGACTTTTGGAATTCCCTCATTATGTAATTAGTTATTACATGTGATTATTCGACTAGTGGAATATCTATGATCATGTTTATATGGTGATGTTAGATTTATTTTTTCCATATAATGTTCAAGATTGTGTTTAAAAAGGTTATTATTTTTATTATACATCTTTCTATAAAAGTATATAGATTTTGCTAAATTATTTACCCTTATTAAGAATCTGAGCTCACCCATTTCTTATGTTTTATTTTCCAAGGATTCCAAGAAGTTTATTATAGTTGATATGTCAGGATAAGCTAAAGGGAATAATGGTCTTCTCAAAGAACTATCTATGATGTATTTTATGTATGAAATTGTAATGTAAAGTTTATTCATGTAATATATTTTCCATGACTACTAAATTGATCGGTCTTTTGAAAATTAATTCCTTGTAATCATTCCAATGTATTAAAATAATGCACCGACTCTGGGATTCTAGGGTTGGGGCGTTACAAACTGTATTTCATGTCCTTCTATGAAAAATAACAAAATAAATTTTCCAAAAATTTAGATAAATAATTTTATAAAATAAACTTATTTTTTTATTTTTGAAGGTTGAAATTATCTTATGGTGAATTCTTTGGGGTATTTCTGAGAAACTTCATTTTTGGATGAATAGTTAAAAATTCTGAATTTTAATTCAAAAATTATTTTACATATAATTTTTTATATAGATAAATTTTATTTTAAGTTAGTTATAAATTCACATTAGATCAATTATACATTTATTATCCCAATTTAGGTCATTAGAATATTTTAATATTGAGTTTAGATATAAAGTTATAATGAACATTTTCACATTCTCACAGTAAAAACCCACTTTCTTGCCACGTCTTCCAGATTAGCATTAAGCCTAATTTAGATACTTCTATAAATTTCATTTAGAAAACTCTAAATTTTCACTTTCAATAAGTATTATATTTATATTCAAAAAATATCAACTTAATTTTTTCCAAAACTAATACTGAAATTGATCAAGTATAATTATAGTGATTAAGGTAAAATTAAGATTAACAAGGAAATAAACCGTAAAATTATGGTCCAAAATTTTCTACCCACCTATCCAAAACCAAATTTATAGAAATTTTTCTTCAAGAAAGCTTTCATTATTTAGTTATTTGTTTTTTTATGATTTTTTTGGTAGAAATGTGGGTGCACCTAACTTTTTTTTTCAAAAAGACCACATGTGTCCCCTCCCTTCCCTATAAAAGGCGACCACATATCCCCCTTCTCCATGCCCCTAAACCCACCTAGTTTTGGCCAAGATCTACATAATTATCTTCAAAAAATCTCTCCCTTACACCTTTATTCCTCTCTAATGTATGAAATCCATCCAAGGAATCCACTTAGTGAAAACCAAAAGGAGTTACTCACTAAAGAGGTAACATCCTTCCTTAAGATCTATTATTTTATTTTCATTCTCCACCACCTAAATTATTATTATTATATGCATAATTATTATCCTAATTATCCTTAATATACTTATATGTATTATTTTAAGAGTTCCACCTTCACTTATACACACTTCCATTTAATGGGTTATGAACTTACAATTCATGTGTGCGGCGAATTTCCGCCTCCCAGAATATTGTTTTATTTTTACCTTAACCGCCTATTATGGTTAGGAATTATGATGGAAACTATGTTTATATATGTTATATATTATATTTATGATGTATTTCTACTTCTCAAATTTTAATATAAATTCTACCATCATTCTTTCTATTTTGTATTAATATAATGACTTCGTCTGCAGATGTGTGGACTACCACCTCCTCAAAGTGATGTGATTTATTTATACCATACATGGAATGTATTAAGGATGGGTTTAGTAAACTTATATGATAGATATGAAATAATAATTTTAATATTACAAAACAATATACATATATACATATATGTCATTTTCTTTCTTTATTTCAATACACCATGAAAATCGATACTGCGTTCATACATATGTATGTCCTACCATACCCATAAAAAGTGTATTCCATTACATATATATATATTTTATATATTATTATAAATTTTTATATAATTAATATATATCATATATAGGGAATTTTTTAAATTCTTTAAATAATTTAATCATTTTTAATGTAAGAGGATCTAGAATTACAATTCAAAACATTTACAATAAACAAAAACAGTATTAAATGAAAGTTTACTTAAACATGGAATTGTTAATAAATGGGTAATAGAAGGTCATAATAAAATATTATATGGTATTATATATATGAATTTGTGACATCTTCCTCAGAGTTTTCATTAGTCCCTCCCAGTGTGAGTCAAAAGAGAAATTAAATTTCCCAAACAACACTAACTACCAAGGAATAGTTTAGTGGGAGTTTTGGGTTAAACCTATAGTGAGAACACTGTTTAAATAGGGAATTATAGTTTTTAGACCTCTAGGGGAGTCTTTTCAAGAAATCATATTGTTCGGGATTTTACTTATCTTCTAATTTGGGGTGAAAACAATTAATTAATGAGGGGCTGAGATCGATTCTAGTATCTCGGTAAATAATAGTCTTTAGTTCTAATCATGGAAATGTTCTTCGGCTTAGTATTCAATGAAAACAAGGGTCACTAGTTGAATTTTCTCCAGCCACATAGTTCTACAAAGAATTTGACTATTCCTTGATTGTGAGACAGTAATTTCCTAGGTTCGTTATGTTAGGATTATAGTGAAGAAACATTACAAGGCTAGTAATCATATCCTAGTATACTCTATCTGGGATAGGGTTGTTTCTTTAAATATCTTGTGTCTCATGAGGTTCGCACAAAATGGATATACTATTGAGCATTATGATGATTATTGATCCTATTTGGTTTCCCATGTTTAGAATTAAATGTTTATTGAAGTATGCAAAACTGTCAAACTTGATCCCTACCCCTAAGGGATATAGGTACGCATGGTGGGGTACGATGAAATCAAACAAATAAAGGACAACATGCTCGACATGTTAATTTAAATTAATTGAATTGGAATAATACAAAGGTTCCAGATTGGTAAATGAAATGAAACATGCATAGTATAAATCACATTTATAAATAAAGTAATTAAATGAAAAAGGAAAAGGAATTGAATCTGAATGTGGTGATGGAAATTGAAGGCATTAAAGAAAAAATTATCCACGGATCATGAATTAATTAAAATTGTAAAAACACTAAGAAATTAAGATTTTGGAAGGGAAAGAAGGCAAGGGAACTCATATGGAGTTGAAAGAGTGGAAGAGCTCATTTGGATGTTGTGTGAAATATTTTTCCACTCTGCTACATATATTGGAATAATTCTTCACCATGTATACCATAGGTACACATTGTGTGCCTTCGATACGCATCAATTTCCATGGACTTTTGGATCTCTAGCATGGCACACGTATCTCTCACGTATTTTTGTTTTACCAGGTACACATCGTGTACCATGTGATGACGATGTTTACATCACCTCCAACATTATTTTGTGCATATTCCACATGGATTTATCCCTATCAGTTTTGACTGGCATCATGTGCACCGAGGTGTACACAAAATATAGCTTCTTTTTCCTTGTGGGATTTCTGGAATGGTCCTGGTTTGGCTTCTCGACTTGGGAAAGGTGCTGAACTTCTCATTCATGACATGTACAAACGCATCATTACACGTACTAGGACATTTTTTCACTTCTTCTTCATACCATCCTTGGAATCCTATGAAACTGTTATTCTCAAATAATTGGACACATATTGCATTTATTATAAAGTAAATTAATGAAACTCTATAAATGAATGACAAAAAAATGAATATAAAAATTAGGATTATCACATCCCCCCCCCACACTTGACCAATTTCTTTTCCTCAAGTAAGAACATCTCAAAAATGATTTCAAAAAAGGGTAAGAAATCTTTAAATAATGAAACATTCATTGTGTACCTATAACTAGAATTAGGGGTAAGTAGATGGAATTTCAGCTTCCAAAATTATCCCTACATAGAAATTCTTTAATGCCTCTTTGTCTAGATTTACAAAACAAATTCTATTATTTTAATTATAACCTCTTAACAGTTCCTTAAGCATATACCCAATTGTAATCTACCTAAATGCGATTTTCTCCTGTCACATAGGGTAAAATGAAAGTAGAGGTATACTAATACCCTAAGCACAAGTTCCGAAACATAGTATTTCTCTGGTTATATAATCTCTATTGTGTAAAGACAAGTATAAAATTTAATCTTGAGGGATTCAGCAAAAGGTTTCTTATGACTTTGAGGATGTGGGTAGGTAGGTAAAAAAGTGAAAATTATGTTCGAAAGTAGGTTAATAAATGAATTACAAAGAATATGTGTAAGAAGGGTGTGATAATGTTCCTCCTTCAATCTGGTCAAATCCATACTCCATCATCTTGGGTTGGATCTATATATGAATCTAGTATGTATACCAAATTGATTCTATTACTTTTATTTTTTCTTTTTTTTTCATTTATATTTTTAAAAAATGATGCCTAGGTTATATCTCACCTCCACCACATAACCACATATGATCGTTCGAGGTATTTATATGTATAGAGAATAATGATTTTGGACTTTTTTTAGTACACAACCTATATCAATGTTTCTTTTATTTTTTATTTTTAAAAGGAATGGAAAGACAATGAAATTCATCGAAATTGATTTGGATTACAACCATGTAGTCTGGTAATCACACCATACATCTCTAAAAGTGGAAGTATCCCGTGCCGTCTAAATTCCTCCTGCACAATTTTCAATGATATCTTTATGCATTATACAAGGATCTTGTTAGGAAGGAAAATGGGATTAGAATAGATTTATCCTAAAAGGTCATTCATGGTAAATATGGGCTATAAAAGGACAAATGTAGGATGGGTATCAAGAAAAGTGGCTATCAAAGATTTCCTTGGTCATTTTATATTTATACGTGTCATTTCATCGATCCAATAAGATCTCAGTGCATATTTTGGGAGGTTTACATTTCCCAAGTATCTCTCAATAAATATTCTCAAACAAGAGAATTTAATCACAGTTTGAGAGTCTTATTGGGTAATAAGATTCAAATACAAATTGGTCATTAAAATGGGCATAAATCATATGTAACGGGTTAATTAATCATAATATCAATGTATTTGAAATTGAATCTTGTTTCTAAACTCCAAAATCATTCTAAAAATTCTAAACAGGGATAAAACATTCTCCTTAACAATTTTACAGTTAACCTTTTATTTAATTATCAAGAGATTAATAATTTTGGGGTTTAAATCATGCTTATTAATCTAAAAAACATTCTCATAGACAAGTGATAATAGACAATAATTCAAGTGTATCATAAAGGAAATAATGAGACCCCCCCTGCCCGCCCCACACATAGAAATGGTTAGTGTCCCCAATGTCTACGGAATGAATGTGAGAGTTGTGTTGCATTAAATTTTAATGAAATTGGCTTCGAAAACATAGAATATTGGAATAAATAGATAGTCAATATCTCCCTAAATGAAGTGGTATTCAATGGGTTTTTTGATGTTATCGTAACGAAAAGTCCAATGAACCTAAAAAATGGGTTAGAAAAAAGATATCATGCACTATATAACAAACATTAGTACATAGGTAAAAACAATGTGATAACAGATTAAAAAAGAAGGTTCATAGAGGAAGAAGTAGTGATAGTCATTTTATTGATGTTTATAAAGGATTACAATATATTTCTATAATAGATAGAAATGGAAAATGAAAAGTACACAACAGTGGTGACTTTAACTAAGGACAAGGTAAACTATTGGTTTCCTCCCACAAAGAGCTATCTAAATGTCTTCATCCTGATGGGTGGACCAAGATTTCATTTAGTGTGTCTACCGGGTCAGTCACTCCCTTTCCTCTTACAACTACTAGAGTCCATGTGTCTGGAAGGTAGATCTACCAAAGGCTTGGTGGAGATGCCCTTTTCCATCTAGGTTTACTCAATGATGAACTCCTACTGAGCAGTTGGGTCAGGGAGGTCTAGGGAAGGTTAGAATGGGCTGAAGGGGGGTGTGCGGATTGGGGAAGATGATGGGCCGGCTAGGATAGGTTATGGTGACACTATAAATGTGGGAGGCTCTATAAAGGGATGATAGAGGTTGTTCGGGATCTAGTTTAGATTCACCCATATGCACTGATGGGTGGACTAGATCTCTAAAGTGGTGGGAAAGGAGGGTTTAGGGATGGTAAATGTAGTGGTAGAGGAGGTGGTGGTGTGAGAGGATAGAGTAGGTGTGGTGGTGGTCTATGGATGTTTAGGTCGGTCTGTTGAAACTTCTTATAACAACCCTACTTTTTATCACACACTTAAACAGGATTTATTACATAAAATTCCCCTGATACAACATAGATTATCGAGAGGTATAGTGTCTTTGGGGAATAGGAAGATAAAAAAACTACTTAGAACATAAAACACACAACAAATTTATTTAAAACTTACTTTACATGACCACTACATCCCCTCATACATAGCATTACATTGGATAACATGAGGAAATGAATAAAAAAAGAGTGAGCTATAAAGCCCATTTAGGAAGTAAAGAAGGCATAAACTGAAGAATACAATACATGATAGGAAATATTCCTATCAATATAGAATAAAAAAAATTAACATAAAGGCATGATATAGCATTATTATCATAGTATGGAAATGTGGACACAAAACTTAACATGGAATTATCAAGATCCAAGTCTCATTGCACATGGAGCATGAGTAAACCCTCATTGCACATGAATCGTGATTAAACCCTTGTTGCACTTGAATTAGAATGATTCAACACTCATTTTACATGACGTATCATGTTACTATACATTACCCAATGCATTGGAGCACTATCTAGGAGCATCCTTCATAATCATTTCATTTCCTTCAAAAGTGTGCCACATAAGTTATACAACATGGATTCATTAACATCATAATTCATTCCACAATTAAGATATATTTAATACATAAATGTAAGTAATTAATAAACAATTAATTGTGCATAAAGATGAATACCCTTGATAGAGTAGTGGTTATGTTATTCAATACACAATGATTTTGGAATGGAATTTTTTTTATAATTTCGGCAGCATAACAATGTCAAATAGAAAACCATAAAATGGGTTGACGAGAGTGAAAGGGGTCTCTAGTAATTTATAAATTAAATGTATTGTGATGGGATCATGGGAAATAATATACCAACATATGGAATGAAATTTAGATGCATAATATAAAATAATTGCTGGAATATAAATGAGGAGAACGAAATTCCAAATAGAATTTCGGCATGGTAATGGGTGTACATGAGAGGAATTAATGAGAGATAAAGGGGTATCTCATCGTTAAAACATAATTAAGGAAGTATGGGTTAGGTTTGAAATCATACCCTGACATTTATAATTGAAAATAAATGGGAAGAACAATATAAGAAAACTTGGACATAAATATGGAAATTGAGAATCCCTTACATGGATGTGTGATCCTAAAGGCTTCGGAGGGGCTTCAGAGAGGTTTCATGGGAGAGTGGGTAGCCTTGGGAGGATTCTATAGAGAGGAGGGTAGGGTTTAGGAAAAATCAAATTTTTTTGAGTTAAGAGGAATTGGTATCTTGGGTGGGTTTATATAAGAAAGGGGATGTAATTCTTTATAATTTAGGTTTGGGTCACCACACGTTAAACTAATCAAAACCACGAACCATAAGATGTTTTTTGACCTTGATTTTTTTTCAAATGCAAGTGGAGAACAATATTATAAAATTATAATTTCTGAAATTCTTAGAATAATAGTGTTTCTTATGTGGATGAGAGTCACACTCTCAATGAAATACGTTTAAAAAGCTAAATTGTTTTATATGTCTTGGAGGCTCCACAAAGGATTTATAAAATAAATCAAACAAACCAAAAAAATTATTTTAATGTTAAAAAATATATTGGCCGAAAATAATGTTTATTGTATTTTTATTACATCACTATTGGGTGATTATGATGTCATAAAACACATTATATAATTAAATGGCAATTAATTTTTACCCAAAATTTTGACCATCTCAAAAAATAATAAAACTATTTCCATTGGATAATTCCAACTTCCTAATTCCAAAAATAATATTCATTTTATCTAACTAATTTTCTAAATTTTTGAATTTTCTAGTTTAAAATAAAAACCGACATTTATTGAAAAAAACATGGGTTTTGACGAAAACAAAATTCAAACCTTAATAAAATTACAATTTCCTTCATAAAGTTATACGATTATTTATATTTTTTTAAATGTATTTTAATAATAATAATAATATTTTATTAAATTATTATATAATTAAAAAATCCATTTATTCAGCAAATAGATTTCTTATTTGAATATTAACTAAAAATACTATTTTCTTTTAAAAAAAATATCTACAAAGTAACAATAATAAAATTAAGGAATATTTGTTATTATATGCACATAATAATAGTTCTATGTTCTAGATACATAAACCCTTAAAACACCTGCATAAGACATTAAGATAAGGTGTGAGATGGTTACAGACTCTTGGGGTGGCTCGAAAAACATTTCTCACGTGGTAATCTCTATAAACATCCACTTCTCCCGTAAGCGGTTCCGCTTAAGATTAATGTATTCCAGCTCATCTTGGTCAGGATCAAGAGAAAATCCCAATGATTCCCCCTTATATTTGAGCTCTAAAAAATGGGCTTCGTATGGGGAATTTCTACAAAATGAGACCATCAGTTCCTTTTTCTGAGTAAATTGGATATGTTAAAGCCATTTATTTATACTAATTCTGTTATCATTGTTCAATGGATATATTAGCAACAGTAAAAATTATTAACGGTATTTTAAAAATCCCCAATCATAAACCCAATTAAGTGCATATGTTATATAACCATTTCACATAATAATACATTTAATTATATCAAGATGAATTTTTCATTGATAGATGTTTGGGTTGTTGCAATTTTCCCCCATTACAAGATTTCACCCCCAAAAGTTCATTTTTCCCACAAAAAAACAGATGTAGGTAACCCAGCTTCATCACTTCCCCTGATTCCCACATTACCATTTGAAACGTTTGGTTTCTCTTCAACACATTGACGAGGGGCATTGTCTTATTTTGTAGAACATTTTTCCTACAATCCAAGATCTTCACTGGTTTCTCCTTGTAAGAAAGATCATCCTCTAACTATATTGCCTATAAAGAGAGTACATGTGAAGGGTATTCTATGTACTTCCTGAAGAGGGATACATGAATGACATCTTGTACATTGTCCATGGTAGATTTATGTGCTAGTCGATAGGCCACAACCCTGACACGATCAAGAATCTTGAAGGGGATGATGTACCTAGGACTTAACTTCAATTTCTTTCCAAACCTCTGGAACATATTCCACATAGATGTGTATAGAAATAACATATCTCAAAACTTGAACTCATGGTCTCATCGACAGTTATATGCATAACTCTTCTACTGACTTTGGGCAGCTTTGATATGCTGTTGAATGGTTTTCACATTATCCACCATTTCTTCAACCATTTCTGGTCCTAGCAGCTTACGCTTACTGACTTCATCCCAACATGCCATTGTTCTGCACCTTTTCCCATAATTGGCTTAATATGGTTCCATTCAGATGCTCGAGTGGAAATTGTTATTGTAGTAGAATTCAACTAGTGGAAGATGTTAGTCCCATCGTCCATTATTGTCCATATAACATGATCTTAACATATATTTCTGTGTCTGAATAGTTCACTCAGTTGGCCATGAGTTTGAGGATGATAAGCCGTAATGAAGTTCAGTTCAGTTCTTAGAGCATGTTGGATACTTTTCCAGAACTTTGAGGTGAATCTCAAATCATGATCGAATAAAACAGATAATGGTACACCATGAATCCTTACCACTTCTTTGATGTAAATCCATGCATTTTTCTCCAACGAGAAGTCCTCTTGAATCATGATAATGTGAGATATCTTTGTAAGACGATCTAAAATCACCCATATTGTATTGTTTCCTTTGGATTTCCTCAGATGTTCAGTAAAAATTTCGATGGAAATGTAGTCCCAAATCCATGTTTCTATAAGTATTGGTTGCAATATCCCCATAAACATTTTCCTCTCAGCCTTCACTTGTTGATATACCAGGAACATTGTTGTATATTCTACTATCCGTCTTTTTATATTGTCCCACCAAAACTTTTCTCAGAGATCTCGAGACATCGTTGTGCTCCCTGGGTGAATAGAGAAGGTAGAGCTATGTGGGTCATTTATAAGATCCTTCTTTATCACTGGATAGGATGGTATACATAATCGTGACCAAAATATCACAATTCCATTATAACAACCCAATGTATTTAAATGGAAATTACCTTCTTATAATTATGTCATAAATTAACATTAGAACACAACATAATGAACAATTATATGATAAGTGACCTTTAAAAATAATTTTTTCACATCTGTGTTTGGAATTTTGAAAATCTGACATACATGGTTGTGTTCAAGTTGTTTTTTGGATTCTAATGAAACAAAAATAATTTTCAGTGAATAGTAATGTACCCTTGTAAATAGTGACATACCCTTACGAATAGTAATATGACCCTTATGAATAGTAAATCATCCAACATAACAGTAACCTTACACATGAATAATTAAATAAAATTTAGAAATCATAGAAAGTGACAATTTGACCTTAGTAAACGTTTTGGAATTTTTTAAGTCATCAATAATTAATTATAAATAATTAATTAATTTAAAAACATTAATTTTCATAAAATGTATTAATTATTTATAAAATCAATGTATTTTAGTTTTTAGATTATTTTATAAATCCCTACGTAATTTTTGAAAGAACTATAAAATCAGTTTTAATCACAAAAACTGTTTTTTAAGTAAATTATGATTTTAATTAAATATAAAATTAATAATATTTAGAAAATTATTTTTGAAAAATGGACTTCATTTATGGATTATACATGTTTAATAATGGTTGGGGTATGTTTTTGGTATTTTTCTAAAATACTTGAATTTTTTATGAATAGTGAAATACAGTAATTTACAAAAATAAGCTAAATAATCAAACAATAGAGTCATGTATGATTACCTGATGATGTAATCCCACTTAGCTTGGGATCACATGATAAAATTACTATTCTTGGTGATTCAATACTCACTATTCCTTGTCTTAGAAGAAGTTAATAAACTAATTAATTTTATATATTGGAAACCCCTCTCCCCTCAACTATAAAAGCCACCCTTCACACTCTCATTTCCTGACACCTCTCAACTCTAAGACTTAACTAAACTCTACCCAAAAACCTTCCCTATCCTCTACCCCACGTCCAAGAGCTTTTGGTCTCATAAAAAGACCAATCATAGGTCTTTAAGGAGGTTCTCAAGAGGAGGATTCAAGAAGTAATTTCTCTCCATCTTCTCCTTTAATTTCCTTTCAATTTCACATTCATTTCATGATCTCTACCCACCTATATTCATCCAAATGGTATTTTAAATACTTATTTATACATATAATGTAATTTTATGATGCTAATATAATATTATATCATCCAACCCCCTTTCCCTCTTCCTTTTATTTTATAAGAGAGATCGTTGTTCGTGAAGTGTTAATTTATCACATTCAAGAACGACATGCTTTCTACATCCATTTATACCTTCAGATATAATCATGAAACACTTTTTATGGTTGAACCGGAATTTTTTATATGTATTATTTCCTATTTAAGGTTTTGGAAATAACTTCTGTCCATATTAATAACTGATAAATTAAAACAAGTTCGTTGTGGTCGAGAAACCGCCCAAATTAATCCAAACAATCATCATTTAATTATTATCTAATGATTCATCCAAATGGATAAAATATGATTCATTATAAGATCATTTAAACTCATGTGATCTCATTAATAACATGTAATATCAGTTATGGATGTTTACCTATGTTCTACCCGAACATCAATTTAAGAATACAAGTGAACCACTCAAGAAAACCATAAAAAACATTCTCGAATAATGTTTTTAAACTCTATAACTCATCTAAAGGCACATAAAATCACTTATTGAAACCATAAAGAACCGTATTAATGAACAAAACGTTCTGAATTTATAATTAATGAATATAATTTCATTATACTGGACATTAAAGAGAAGTAAGTATTTAGATACAAGGTAAGGGGAAATTCCCGAACCCAACTTTCATCCTTGGGGTTCTCCCTCTTTCACTGTATTTGATATGGCTACTCCTTAAAAATCTTTTGTTCATAATTATCTTTAATATTCTGCGATATAAATTTTTTTCACTGGTATTTATTAAAAACCAAATGTTATCCACAAGAACTCTTCTTTCAAGAACATGCCTTTTACTTCTCATTGAAGATTGACTATTCTTCTATCATGTATGTTATTCAGTCATTCTTTTGGGAACCCAATGTTTATGGATGTGTTATTATGAGATGAAAACCATTATATTCATGTGTTCATTATTTTAATTTATGTTATATGTTTATTGTGTAATTCATGATAAATCATAATGTTATGATGTGATGGGTGGGCCCGGAATTATATAGCACAATATGAATGTTTAAATGTGATAGGTGTGCCTGGAATTATACAGCGCTCCAGTGCATTGGGTGAAGTGATGAATCTCATTATTAAATTTTAAATGATATGTGTACAAGATTCTATCTTGGTTCACAATTATGTGTGTTAGTTAACCACTAAGACATGATGTTTCATTTTTATTCATTCCCACATTTCAAGCGTTATATTTATGCTTCCTTTCATGTTCATGATCTTTTTCCCATGTTGTGATTTTGATAACCCCATGATATATTATTCTTATCTATCCTCTTACTGGGCTTCAAGATCGCCCCTTTTGATGTATATCCTTATGTGGTTACATGTACTAAGGAGAGTACAAGAGCCAATAAGAAGCTAAAGAATAATAAATTAAATAATTGTTTATGATTGATGTAGTATTTTTTATGTATGGTCCTACTTTTCCCAAGACACTAAACCTTTGGATCCTCTATGTGTACTACTATTATTTTTTTATCATTAAAATGATGTAATAGTAATATAAGATATGGTTGGGTCACTATAGTTGGTATCATATGCAATGCTTAGTTAATTTGTTAATTAGGATTAGTGAACCCTAGAGAAAACCTCTAGTATGAGACAATGTACAAATATTTACACAAATGTATTTACATCGGGATCCCATATGTTATGGATTTAGTAAGAATTTTTCAAATGAATATGTTATGACTTGTTTACATATGTTTTGATCCAACATTTTCAATTTTAGAAAATGGTGGGAACCAGGATAAATCAGGCCAACAACTCATGCGAGGGCCAAGCAAACGATTGCCCGAACAACATCCCCAATGATTTGGGATGTGGAGTTCAGAACTTCATGGCGATTCTTACCCAATTATCAAAAGTTATTAACAATAACCATAATAATGGGGAACATCCTCTTTCACTAAAGAGGGAGAAACTAGCTATCAAATGTTTTATGCGGTAATGACCACCAACGTTTTGTAGATCTTCTGATCCACTAGTTGCAGAACAATGGGTGAACTCCATGGAGAAGATATTTTTTTTGCTTCACTATTCTGAGATAGAGAAGGTGACTCTAGACGTTTATCATCTAGATGGAGAAGCTGATCAATGGTGGTATTTGATTAAGAACACCAAGCCAAAGGTTGAAATTTAAGAGATGGAATGGGATGACTTTAATATAATGTTTCTTAATAAGTATTACCCATGAACTCTATGTATGATGATAGAGAGATAATTCATAGAGCTCAAGAAAAAAGAAGGAGAATCTTTCCCAAACTATAAAGCTAATTTCACAAGGCTTTCAAGGTATGCTTCTGGTTTTATTATATACTGTGATAGGAAAACTGATAGATTCTTTAGAAGATTAAAAACAAACCTTCTAAAGGCTCTTGCAATTCGAGTCTTTGGGAGTTATGAAGAAGTCATTTGATGGGTCCTTGAAGTGGAGATGGATTTTGGAGAATGGTCCCATGGCTCTGGGGATAAGAAAAAAAATATGGAGTTTCAAGTCGGTGAATCTATTGATAAAGGTGTGAAGAAAACTCAACGACCCACATGCCATAAATGTGGAAGGTTGCACCATGGGAACGACCTCAAAGGAGTGGGGAAGTTCTTTAAGTGTGGGAAAGAAGTAAATCATGCTCAATAGTGTTGAAAAGACACAAAAAGGAAGGAGAATTTAGCTGATGAAGGGGGTGAACCCCTCATGGTTCTATTCTACCACTATATGGAGAAAGCGCACTATGCAAACCAGTGCACTAAACCTCGAGCTCTCAAGGGTAATCAGCGTCGGCAACCACAGAAGCCAAAGGAACAAGGGAAGTCTTATGCCACCACTACTGTGGAGGTGGAGCATTATAATGAAGTCGTAAAAGGTACACATCCTATTTACTCAAGAATAGAAAAAGTATTATTTGATTTTGGTTCTACACATTCCTTTATATCTTGAAAGTTTTCCAGAACTATAGAATCAAAGCCCCAAAACCTTGAAGTAGAGATATCTGTAAAAACACCAATTGGTGCAATCATTTCAACCCATGTGTTTGACTCTTCTCCTATTGGCGTATGCGGGAAGATTCTTCCAGAAAATCTCGTAACACATCCCTTGGTGGAATTCAATGCTATAATGGGAATGGATTAACTCTCGTTATATAGATCATATATCAACTATCGGGAAAAGGAAATATCTTTTCATATTCAAAACCATCCCATGATCCTCTACAAATGAAAGGAAGATTGTGAATCTCCTCTGAAAATTCCTTCAATGGTGTGGGTGTTGATTCCTTATGAAGAAGCATACCTCGCCGAAATGGTTGAGTCGAAGGATAGTGAAAACCTCAAGGAAACTCCCATCGTGAGGGAATATGGAAATTTATTTTTCGATGAGTTACACGGAATTACCCTGGATCGTGAGGTAGAGTTCTCAATTGAACTCATACTCGAAGCTACCCTTATCTCAAAGTTCCCCTATAGGATGGATCCTATCAAACTGAAGGAGATAAAGAAGAAGCTACAAGAGCATTTGGAAAAAGGGTTCATATGCCCTAGGGAATCACCTTGGGGTGCGCTAGTGCTATTTGTAAAGAAGAAGGATGGAACAATGTGGATATGTATCAATTATCGGGAACTCAGCAAGATCACCATAAAGAACAAGTATCCTCTCCCTAGGTTTGATGACTTGTTCGATCAGTTAAGAGGATGTCAACCCTTCTCAAAGGTGGATCTTTATTCTGGATATCATCAGGTAAAGGTGAAGAAGGAAGATATTTATAAGACTTCCATCCATGCATGGTATGGGAACTATTAGTTTTTGGTGATGCCCTTCGGACTTACTAATGCCCCTGAAATCTTCATGGATTTGATTAATAGAGTCTTTATACATTACCTCGACAAATTTGTAGTAGTTTTTATCGATGATATTATTATCTTCTCCAAGAGCAAGGATGAATATGAAGAATATCTAAGACTTTTGTTGGATTCATTAATAAGGGATAAGTTGTACGCCAAGTTCAGAAAGTGTGACTTTTGGATGAAGCAAGTCACGTTCATGGGACATGTGATCACAAGTAAGGGAATTTCTATGGATCCTTCAAAGTAAAAGGTGACTGAGGAATGGCCTCGGCCCTCTAGGGTCACAGAAATCTGTATTTTACTTGGATTAGATGGTTACTACGGATATTTTGTGAGAAACTTCTCACGATTGTCATGCACGATAACTATGTTAACAAGGAAAGGGGTAATGTATGGCTGGACTGAAGAATGTGAGGGAAGCTTCAATGAGCTAAAGAAAAGGCTGATCACAGCACCTGTACTCACACTATCGAAAAGTGGATAAAGTTTTGTGATATAGAGTGATTCTTCAAAGAAAGGATTGGGTTTCATACTCATGAAAAATGAGAATGTGATACCCTACGCCTCACGGCAGTTGAAGATCCATGAGCAGAACTACCCAACGAATGATCTAGAGATGGCAGCCGTGATTTTTTCCTTGAAAATATAGCAACACTACCTTTATGGTGAGAAGTATGACATATACACCGACTATAAGATCCTAAAGTATGTAATCACACAAAAGGATCTCTACATGCGTCAAAGGAGATGGATATAGCTAATCAAGGATTATGATTGCTCTATTCACTATCATCATGGAAAGGTGAACAAGGTTGCCGATGCTGTAAGCAGAAAAGAATCCCCTACTCTATCCATGTAATGGATTGAGAAAGACCCTATCTTCTTAAATATGAAAAGAATGGATTTGTAAATCATAAGGGTGGGGGATACATCATACCTTTACCAAATAATTGTGCAACCATCCACCAGGAAAAGATTAAGGATGCCCAAAGGGATGATGTGGAGATACAAAAAAGGGTGAATGCAGTAATGGAAGGGAAGTTGCAAGATATCCATATCGACGATGATGGTGTGATTTTTTTTAAAGTGGATTTGTGTGCCCTCATCACCTAGGATAAAGAAGGATCTATTGTATAATTCACATATCTCAAATTTATCTATGCATCCTGGGAGTTCCAAGATGTATCGTGATCTCCGAGAACACTTCTGGTGGGATAAAATGAAGAAGGAGATTGCGGAATATATATCAAGGTTCATGGTATGTCAGCAAGTTAATGTCGAGTGAAAAAAGACCAAAGTTATGATGCAACCATTGCCTATACCCATGTGGAAATGCGAAAATGTTACTATGGACTTTTTCATGGGTCTCCCGAAGACGTCAAAGGGAAATAATGTGATATGGTATGTGGTTGACCAACTCATCGAGACTGCCCATTTTATCGCTATTCGGGAAGACCTCTCGCTTTAACAACATGAAAAGATATATGTGAAGGAACTGGTGAGACTGAACGGTGTTCCACTCTCTATTGTCTCTGATCATGATCCAAGGTTCACATCTAAATTCTAGAGGAGCCTTCAATATGCTTTGAGTACTAAATTAAATTTCAGCATGACCTATCACCTGCAAACTGATGGCCAGTCTGAAAGGACTATTCAGATTCTTGAAGATATGCTAAGAGCATGTTCTCTTGAATTAAACGGTGGTTGGGATCATCATCTCCCATTGGTTTAGTTCTCATACAAAAATAGCTTCCACTCGAGTATTCAGATGGATCCATATGAAGCACTGTATGGAAAGCAATGTAGAACTCTAACATGTTGGGATGAAGTTGCAGAAAGTAAGCTACCTGGACCCGATCCTGTTCAAGAGATGATAGAGAAGGTTCAAGTCATCCAAAAACACATCAAAGCTGCTCAAAGTTGGAAAAAGATCTATGCTGACAACCATCGAAGGGATTTGGAGTTTGACGTTGGAGATAAATTCTTCCTTCGAATATCTCCATGGAAGAGAGTCATGCAATCCGGGAAGAAAGGGAAGTTAAGGCCAAGGTATATTAGCCCCTTTTAAATCCTTGACCGCATAGGAGCCATGGCCTATCGTCTTGCACTTCTACCAAATATGGCTCAAGTTCATGATGTGTTTCATGTATCACTACTGAGGAAGTACATACCAGACCCCTCACATGTACTAAACTCAGAGGTGGTGCAGCTGGAAAGATGATCTCTCCTATGAGGAGAAGCCAATAAAGATTCTGGATCAAAGAGATAAGGTTCTACGCAACAAGACAACCCATCTTGTTAATGTTTTGCAGAGGAACCATAAGTTTGAGCAAGAAACTTGGGAACTAGAAGGGGTAATGAAGGAGATGTACCTTCACCTGTTTGTGTAATGTGAAATTTTGGGGGCGAAATTTCTTAAGGGGGGAAGAATGTAACAAAACAAAGTTTTCAATAGAAATTCCCTTCATATAATTATGTAATAAAATAACATGAAAACTAAACAAAATGAACTACTAAGTGATAAGTGACCTTTAAACATAATTTTGTCACTTCTGTGTTTGGAATTTGGAAAATCCGAAAAACAAGGTTGTGTTTAAGATGATTATTGGAGTCTAATGAAACAAGAATATTTTTTTGTGAATAGTTATGTACCCTTGTGAATAGTAAACTACCCTTTTGAATAGTAACATGACCCTTATAAATAGTAAATCATTCAACATAATAGTAACCTTACCCATGAATAATTAAATAAAATATAGGCATCTAAAAAACTGACAATTTGACCTTAGTGAATGTTTTGGAATTTTTTAAGTCATAAATAACTAATTATAATTAATTAATTAATTTAAAATAAAATTTATTTTCTTAAAATGTATTAATTATTTATCAAATTAATGTCTTATAGTTTTTAGATAATTTTATAAGACCCTACGTAATATTTGAAAGCACTATAAAATCTGTTTTAATCTTAAAAACTGTTTTTAAGTAAATTATGATTTTAATTAAATTTAAAATTAATAATATTTAAAAAATTATTTTTGAAAAATGGACTTCATTTTTAGAATCTTCATGTTGAAAAATGGTTTGGGTAAATTTTTGGGATTTTTCTGAAATACTAGAATTTTTTATGAATAGTGAAATACTGTAATTTACAAAAATAAGCTAAATAAGCTAATTATAGAGTCATGTGTGATGTCTTGATGATGTAAGACCACTTGGTTCGGGATCACATGATAAAATTACTATTATTGGTCATTAAAGACTCACTATTCCTTGTCTTAGGTGAAATTAACAAACTAATGAATTTTATATTAAAGAAACCCCTCTCCCATCCACCATAAAAGCCTCCGTTCAAACCCTCATTTCCTCACACCTCTGAAGCTCCAATACTTCTCTAAACTCACCCAAACACCTTCAATAGGACCTCCCCCACGTACAAGAGCTTCTGGTATCATAAAAATACCATGATTAGGCCCTTAAGGAGGTTCTCAATAGGAGGATTCAAAAAGTAATTTCTCTCCCTCTTCTCCTTTAATTTCCTTTCAATTTCATGTTCATTTCTTGATCTCTACCAACCTATATACCTCAAAATGGTATTGTAACTCCTTTATTATACATATATTGGAATTTTTATATGCTAATATAATATTATATAATCCAACCCCCTTTCCCTCTTCCTTATATTTTATTAGAGAGAACGTTGTTCGTGAGGTGTTAATTTATCACCTTCAAGAACGACATGATTTCTTCTTCCATTTCTACCTTCAGATCAGGTAATGAAACCATTTTTATGGTTGAACCAGAATTTTTTATATGTATTATTTAATATTTGAAGTTCTGGAAATAACTTATGTCCATATTACTAAGTGATAGATTAAAACATGTTCATTGTGATCAAAAAACCGCCCAAATTAACCCAAACAATCACCATTTAATTATTATCTAATGATTCATCCACATGGATAAAATATTATTCATTATAAGATAATTAAAACTCTATTAATCTCATTAATAACATGTAATATCAGTTCTGGATGTTTATCTTTGTTCTACCCGATCTTCAATTTAAGAATACAAGTGAACCACTAAAGACAACCATAAAAACAAACATTCCCGAATAATGTTTTTAAACTCTATAACTCACCCAAATGCACATAAAATAACTTAATGAGACCATAAATAACCATATTAATGAACACAATGTTCTGTATTTATAATTAATGAATATAATTTCATTATACAGGACATTAATGAGAAGGAATCTTTCTGATACAAGGTAATGGAAAATCCTCGAACCCAACTTTCATCCTTCGGGTTCTCCCTCTTTCACTCTATTTGATATGGTTACTCCTTAAAAATCTTTTGTTCATCATTATATTTACTCATATGTTATATACATGTTTTTCACTGGTATTTATGAAAAACCAAATGTTTTCCAAAAGAAATCTTCTTTCAAGAACACACCTTTTACTTCTCATTCAAGATTGACGGTTCTTGTAACATGTATGTTATTCCCTCATTCTTTTGGGAATCCAATTTTTATGAATGAATTATTATTAGATCAAAACCATTCCATTTAATGGTTTTATTATGTTAATTTATGTAATATGTTCATTTTTTCATTCATGATAAATGATAATGTTATGATGTGACAGGTGGGCTCGGAATTATATAGCGCAATATGAATATTTAAATATGATGGGTGCACCTGGAATTATACAGAGATCCAATGAATTGGGTAAAGTGATTAATCTCATGAATAAATGTGAAATAATTTATGAACAATATTCTATCTTGGTTCACAAGTATGTGTGGTAGTTTACCACTAATACATGATGTTTAATTTTTATACATTGCCACATTTCAAGCCTTATATTTATGATTCCTCTCATGTTCAGGAAATTTTTACCATGTTATGATTATGATCACCCCATGCTATATTGTTCTTATCTATCATCTTACTGGGATTCTATCTCACCCCTTTTGATGTATATCCTCAGGTGGATACATGTACTAGGGAGAGGATAGGGGCCAATAAGAAGCTAGAGAATAAGAAATTAAATAAATGTTTATGCTTGATGTAGTATTTATTTTCTATGGTCCTAGTTTACCCAAGACACTAAACCTTTCGATCCTATATGAGTATTAATATTATTCCATTTATCTTTAAAATGATGTAATAGTAATTTAAGAGATGGTTGGGTCACTATTTCCATCCTTTTCAACCACAAACTCTGAGGATTTCTCATTTCTGATAGCTTCCACCCTTTTAAGAATTTACAAATCCTTTTGTTGGGTATACCCTATTTTCTCCCATGTGGGATGATTGAGAAATAATTTGAGAAAGGATTGATTATGTTCCTCCTTTAATGATACCCATGACCATCCCTTGTATATCTAAGAATATTGGATGTTTTTCCATTCTCATCATTGATAAAGATGCAGGATCCTTTCGACTTTGAGCATCCTCCACCTTGTTTGCCTTACCGGGATAGTAGTGGATTGAGAAGTCATAATCTTTGATGATTTATATCCATCTTATTAGGCACATATTAATCTTTTTTTGTGTGGATATATTTTTTAGGCTATTGTGAACAGTATATATCTCACACTTTTCCCCATAGAGATAATGCCCCCAGATTTTCAATGCAAAGATCATAGTCTCCAACTCAAGATCTTGTGTGGGATAGTTTTCCCCATGTATTTTCAGCTGCCTTGACGTAAAGGCTATCAATTTATCATTATGAATCAACAAAAAACTCAGGCCCTTCATCGAAGCATCAGTAAATACAACAAAAGTTCTCCTCTCATGGGTAATGTGAGAACAAGCACAGTGATAAGCCTTCTTTTCAAATCCTTGAATATTTCTTCACATTCATCACTCTATGCAAACTTGACTCCCTTCCAAGTTATCTTGGAGATAGGGTTTGAAAATCATGAGAAATTTCTCCCAAATCAGCTATAATATGCATCTATCCCCAAGAAGTTATGGATATCTGCAACCGATGTTAGCCTTGGCCATCACCCATTTGTAGTTTTCATGGAGGGATCCAGAGATATCCCATTTCTTGTGATGATATGGGCCAAGAATGAGACCTCATTCAACTAGAACTCACAAATTTTGTACTTTTAATAGAGATTATCCTTTTGCAAGGTCAATAGTAAAGTTCTTAGATGCTCCTCATGATCCTCCTTGGTTTTGGAGTATATTAGAATATCATATATAAAGTCTACCAAAATATTTTCATGGAAATCTCTAAATATGCTATTCATCAATTATATGAAGATTTATGGGGAATTATTGAGTCTAAAAGGAATTAATACGAATTCCTAGTGCCCGTATCTAGCATAAAAATAAGTCTTGGGTACATCTTCATTCTTCACCATTACATGATAATATCCCGACAAAAAATCCACCTTGGGGAAGTATTGTTCTCCACACAGCTGATCAAAAAATTCATAAATTCATGTTAGAGGATACTTGTACTTTATCATGATAATGTTAAGCTCATGATAATCGATGAAAAGGTGCATTGACCCATCCTTCTTCTTGGCGAAGAGGACTGGTGCACCCCATTAGGAAGAACGTGGGCATATAGATACTTTATCTGGATTCTGATGTAGTTATTTCTTTAGCTCCACAGGCTCCACAAAAACCATTCTATATGGATTTTTGGATATTTGGAACGCCCAAGGTATAAGGTCAATTGAAAATTCAACATCTCTTCTAGGAGGAAGACTAGACAATTTATCGGGAAACACTTCAACGAATTCCCCCATAATAGGCATTTCTTCTATGATGATTTCCTCCTTAGACTCAATCATATGGGCAAGATATGTGTGCTCATAGGGAATTAATACACATTCTTGAGATGGTGATTCTATAGAATATTCATCTTCCTCCTTGTACTTCCATAGAATCGAGGGTCGATTCTTTATATGGAGAGTGATTTCCCTCTCATGGTAATTTATTTTTGCTCTATATAAGGAAAGCCAATCCATGCCAAGAATTGCATCAAAATCCATTAGATTGAGTATGATGAGGTTTGTAGGGAACATCAATCCACCGATTGTGACTGGGGCGGAGTTAAAATCATGGGTTGCAATGATTACCCCAGTTGTTGTACTCACCAACATCTTAACATCCATGATTTGTGAAGGTGTTGGGATTGTTCTACTAAACCTTTGAGATATAAAAGAATGCGTAGAACCAGAATAAAAAATATTACATTATCTATTCTTGAAAGAATAACTAGAATACTTGTCACCACTTCTTTTTCAAGGTTCACTTCAACAGTAGTGATGAATAAATCTCACCCTTGCTGCCTTGGAGGTTGTTGGTTGCCTCCGAAACCCCTTTTCTCAGGGCGCTGATTTTCTAGATGTTGTGGTTCTATGTAGTTGATGCAATGAAAAACATGTTGATAGTCAAATGGAGTGTTCCTCTCCTATGTCGCAGCCGCAGGTTTTTCTTGTCAGTAGTTAACTGCTAGGTTCCCTTCTCTTCCACACCTAAATCATCTCCTCTTCCCCTTTTGGCAATTTATGGGGTTCTTCTTTCCACACCATTGGAAAGTGGGGTGCCATATTTTCTTATCACCATTGGATTTATCCATCAAACATCCAGAATTGAATTCCAAATTATACATCTTATCCACATGATACCACTGAGATTCTCTAATTTCCAATTTGACCATGAGGGCACATTGGATAATTTCTTTACATCTGTCGAAGTCACAGATTTCCAGGGCTTTCCGCAAGCTAGGTTTCAGCCCACCAAAGAAGCATTCGAACTTGCATTCAGGGGTAATGACTAGTTTGGAGGCATATTGTAAAATCCTTGTCAATTTTCCCTCATATGCACTGATGGATTCGTCATTTTTTCATTAGGGAAAAAATTCCATTTCAATTATAAGGTGGAGGGTGTGTGGAAAATATTTATCAAAAAACATCTTTCGGAAATCCAACCATTCCAATGCCTCGATCTCCTTCTCAGAATTCTTATTTTTCATCAATTTCCACCATTTATTGGCTTCACCCTCTATATGATAAGAATCCAGAAGAACAATCTCTTGTTCATAACATTGAAGGATGGAGAATATATTTTCAATGGATTCGATCCATTGTTCGAAGATAGAGGGATCTAACGATCCATAAGATTTCAGAGGCCTTTTTCTCACAAAGCACTCGATAGAAACTTTTTCTTTCTTAGGGGGGGTTTAAAATTCTTCTTGACCCACGTTTCTTTTAAAATATTTAGTTAACTAAGAGATTATAATGACAAATTTCTCAATTCCTGCTCTTATTGGATTGGGGATCTCATTAGAACAGTCATCACATTGATCTTCACATTTTTTGTTAGCCCAAGTCCTCCTATTAATAGCCATTGGCTGGAATAAAAGTAATGTTAGGGATACCACTTAATGTTTAATATAAGTAAAAATTGGATGACTTAAAAATAACTTTTATTTTTTTAACATATGAATCTATAGTCTCCAATCTATGTTATCCATGATCAACCTTGTAACATATATTTTTAGGGGAATTTTTATTCACTTAATAGTGGTTCATTGTATGCTTGTGAATTTACCAAACATATCACCCAAGAGTGTCATAAATAAGAGTTTATCAAGGCCCATTTTTGTGTAACATGATTCCACAGGTCAAGACCAAAACTCCTTGTAGTATTTTTTACTCCTAGGTACATCTCTACCAGAGCCACCTCTACCTTCTCATATCCAGACAGGGATGTATTTTATTGATAAACTACTTACCAAATACACACCAAAACATAGGGATATTTTTATTATACTTATTTATATCTCTAATCCTTTACTATGGTTTTCTAATCCTAATCCAAAAAAAACTAACCCTATCCTCTTATACCAACTATGACAACCCTTATCTTTATTTCACACTTAACATAAATTAATAGATAAGACATTCACTTGATAAAACTTAGAATATCGATAGGTCTAGTGTATTTGGGGCGTAGAAACATTACATAACAACTTAAAACATAAAACACACATCATATTTATTGAAAATGTGCTTTACATGACCACTACATTCCCTCGTACATAGCATTTCATGGGATAACCCTAGGACATGCATAAAAAAGGGTGATATAAAAAGCCCAGTAAGGTATTAAAGAAGGAATAAAATGAAGAATAAAATACTTGTTATTAAATAGGAATATATATGGAGCCTAAAAAACATGAACATAAAGGCATGATATAGCAAGATTATCATAACATTGAAATGTAGAAACAACACTTAACATGGAATTAGCATGAGCCAAGGCTCATTGCACATGGGGGATAAGAAAACCCTCATTTCACATAAATCATGATTAAACCCTCATTTCACATGAATTATAATGATTAAACCCTCATTTCACATGATGTATCATGATACTATACTTTACCCGATGCATTGGAGCGCTATCAGGGCGCACCCTTAATAATCATTTCATTTCATGCATAAGTGTGCCACATAGATCATACAACATGGATTAATTAACATCATAATTCATTCCATGAATAAGATATGTAAAATACATAAATGTATGTCTTCATTCAATTAATAAATGTCCATAACGGTGAATACCCTTGATGGATGAGTGTGTATGGTATTCACTACACAAGGATTTTGGGATTGAAATTTTTGTGTAATTTCGGCTGCATAACGACGTCAAATAGAAAACTTTTAAATGGTATGATTAGAGTGAAAGGGGTATATTTTCATTTATAAATTAAATGGATAGTAATTGGATCATAGGGAAACAATATACCAACATATGGAATTGAATTTAGATACATAATATAACAGTATTACTTGAATGTAAATTAGGAGAGAGAAATTCCTTACGGAATTGCAGCAAGGTAACGGGTCTACATGGGAGGAAATAATAAGAGGTAAAGGGGTATATAATAATTCAAAAATAAATAGGGAAGTACATTTGAGGTTAAAAATCATACCCCAACATTTATAATTGAAAATAAATTTGCATAACAAAATAAGTAAACTAGGATATAAATAAGGAAAGTTAGAATCCCTTACAGGGAAGTGTGATCCCAAAGGCTTGGGAGGGGCTTGAGAGATGATTATTGGGAGATTTTTTTGACTTTAAAGGATTATAGAGAGAGGATGGAAGATGATGGAGGAACTCATAAGTATTTGAGTGAAGAGGAAGTGGGAGCTTGGGTTGGTTTATATAGCAAACGGGAGGGAATTCTTTATTATTTAGGTTTGAGACACCACATATTAAACTAATCAAAACCACACACCAGCCCAAGGTTATTGTACATGGTTTTTTTAAAATGGGAGTAGAAAAAAATATTACATATGTCCAATTTTCTAGATTTATAAAATAAATGGGTCGCCTATGTGGATATGAGTCACACTCTCAAAGAAATCAATTTAAAAAGAAAAAATGTTTAATAAGTTTTGGAGGGTCCACTAATGCTTTTTAAAATAAATAAAACAAGAATAAAATCACAATAATTTTATGTTTAAACATATATTGGCCGAAACATATGGTTTTTAGTATTTTATTACATCACTAATGGGTTATTATGATGTCATAAAACTCATTATAAATCTAAACAGTATTTACATTTTACCCAAAAATTGAACTGTCTCAAAAAATTATGAAAAATTAACTATTGTATAATTTTGATGTCTTGAATCCAAAAATAATATTCATTTTATCTAAATTATTTTCTAAATATGTGAATTTTCACTTTTTAATAAAAATCGACATTTATCGAAAAAACATGGGTTTTGACAAAAAAAACTTCCAAACCATAATAAAAATTAAAATTGCATTCAATAAATTATAAGATCATTTATATTTAATAAAAAGTAATTTAATAATAAAGATTTATTTTTTTTAAAATATTATTTTATCAATAATCCATTAATTCATCAAAATATATTTCTTAGTTGAATATTAAATAAATATACTATTTGTAATTTAAAAACATTCGACAAAGTACCAATAATAAAATGATGGTATATTCTTTATTCTATGAACATAATCATAGTTCTAGGGTATTGTTACATAACCCCTTAAAACATCACTAAGTGAACTTAATGTATGGTGTGCTACTATTACAGATTCTTGGCGTGGCTGAGATAACATCTCTAAAGTGGTAATCTCTATAAACTTCCACTTCTCCTATAGGCGGTTTCGCTCAAGATTGACATATTAAAGCTCAGATTGTGCTCAGTCAATACCAAATTATCAATTATTCCACTTTCTTTCTGAGATCCGAAAAATGGGCTTCATACGGGGCAAGTATACCGGATGAGGCCATCAGTTCCTTTGTCTGTGTAAATTGGATTTGTTAAATCCCTATATTTATACCAATAATGAGATCACTGTTCAACAACTATATTAGAAATAATAAAAATTCATAATGGTATTTTAGAAACCCAATATCATAAAACAATAGAATTGAAAATGTTATTTAACCATTTCACATAATAATACATTTAATTAGATCTAGATGAATTTTTTATTGATAGAAGTTTGGGTCGTTACAGTACTGCACTTGGATCCTACGGTGTGGGATTCAGGACTCCTGGGGCTGAAAAATACATGCCTTCCTCCTTCACTAGCAAATTCATCTAGTGAAGCATCACACGATATATCAGCTCGATGGGTCATTAAGAGGTTAGGGTCTGAGAGGCATCAAGAATACCATGGTGTCTAGCCAGGATGGTGATAAACGATCACCCATCAGTGTTTTGTGGTTCCTCTACATCTGGATCATGATGTAATGAGAATACATGATGGCCATGTTAATGGGTGGACCACCCATGGTAGCTAAAAGGGTCAAGAATGTCAATCTGGATGACACTTCCATATGTCTCGTCCCATGAAAACCATCCATGTGTCATGGATCTATGAATGATACATAATGACAGACCTCGCAACTGAGTTGAATTCCCATGGTGAGGGTCATTATGAAAATGGGGTTCAAGGTAAATTTTCAATCATAAATTTGTGGTAGTCTTTGGAGGGGGTTGTATCTATAGTGTATGATACACTTCAAAAATGATGAATTCCTCCGTATAGATGCCTTTCCAGACTCTGAATTCAGAAAAATCATGCTTCTAGGGTATGCCATCAAATATAAGGAATAGGTAGTCGATGGAAGTCTGGATGGTGGACAAGAACTCCAAGAATAATTCTCAGATGGTCTCCTCTTGAACATCGATAATATTATGGATATGCAAGATCTCCAGGAGGTCCATTACTACTTCAGCAATGTTCATCTTGGAGAGAACATTCATGTTGATCATCTTATTGGTACTCATAGGTTTGGAATGCATCATGGAAATATTGACATACTGTTGTGGGTTGGTGAGGCAATAAAATAGGTACAAGTTCAGGTTTTCATCACTAGACATGGAGGTGGTCTCCTCCTGAGAGGGTGGTGGGCAGCAAGGATGTTTAGTGGCTAGTTGGTTCCCAGAATCTAAAGATGAGGACTATGAAGAGGAGGATATGGAGGATGGATATGGGCATTTTTTCACACCATGTGGGTAGGGGAATGGCATGCAGCAGAGGTGGAAGCACATGAGGAAGGGGTGGTGGTATTGGTTGTGTAGGAAGGGGAAGAGAGGGCTTAGGGGAGGTCAGGGTAGGTGGAAGAGTGGTCACAAGTTATAAGGGCATGCAAGAGGGTGGAGGGTGAAAGAGAAGGGGTATGGGAGGAGCACGAGAGGAAGGGTCATTTGCGGGGTGTAGGGGGCAGTGGGTTGTGACATATAGATCATGTCCTTCATTTTATAAAAAACTAGCCCTCCCCCACACACGACGTGTACAGATTGGTCACACCGTGTATTTGGAGAATTAAAAGGGAATTTTGGAAAAGGTTTAAAGGATGTGAACCCTTGGTCCACAATATGTACTGAACTATTTTTTTTCTTTTTAGCGATCCTTCTTTGCCTCTAACTCTTACCTATCCCAGACTCTTCTAAAAAAATCCTAATCTAACCTAACTAATGATATCCTACCTTGGGATTCCTCCCAGTCAGTGCTTCCTTTATAGTTATGAAAATGACTCCATTAAAGCTCAAGATAATTTTAGGCTGATGACAAAGCCTTCATGAAATGGTTTCTGAAAATCCTCAGTGTTCTACCATTTACTTTAAAGGGGGTCCTCCTTCTATTTGAATTTCAATTGATCCATATGGAATGACATCAAAAACCTAATAATAACCTGACCATCATGACATTAGAGTACATGGGAATATCATCATCCTTGAATTAAATAGAGGTAATTTATTCCTAGGGATGATGGTACACCTTACAATGCACTGGTCATTCCAATTATTTGTCTTCCCTTTATAAATCCTTTCAATTTATTATGCATCTATCCTTAATTATTCAAATTCAGTAAACTATAATAACCTTTCCACTCATACCTTTTTTGAATCTTGGTTTACCTTTTTGATCTCCCAGAATGAATGATACTCTAGCTCCACCGAAATATGAGAGGGTTTTCCATAATTTAATTAAAATATGGTGGTTCATGTCAGTTTCTTAAAATATTTCCTATACACCAATAGTGCGTCATCCAACTTTAGGATCCAATTGTTCTTTCTAGTGTTCACAATTTTTTTCTAAAATTTGTTTCACCTCCCTATTTTAAAACTCATCCTGTCCACTCATTTTTTGCTGGTATGAAGTTATACTGTTGTATCGAACACCATACCTTTCTACCATTTTCCATACAAGGTGGTATTTGAAGTGTGTTTTGTGATCACTGATGAGTAACATTATAAATCCAAAGCATGTGAACACATTTTTTTGAGAAATTTCATGACTACCTTTGCTGTTTCATGAGACATTGCTTCATCTTCAACCCGCTTTGAGACATAATCTGCTGCAACCAGAATGTAATTTCTTCTAAGAGACATAGGAAAAAACACATGAAGTTGATTCCACAGACATGAAAACATCAAATTCCATAATTGGGTTATGTGGAATCTAGTTTCTTTTACTGATATTTCCTATTCTCTGAAATCTATCACATCACTTGAAAATTACCCTTCTGTCTTGTTGCAGTATAGTCAAGAAAATCCACATTATAGAATCTTGGTCATTGTATGGTTAATTCCATGATGTCAAATATTTGGAGATGTGTGATACATTTAAATTACATTATTTTTTTCTTATTCAGGAATGCAGCATCTTAATAAACCATTAGCATAATTTTTGAAAAGAAGAGGCTCATCCCAATAGTATTTCCTGTAATCAAAATGAAATTTCTTTTGTTGCTGATATGAGAGGTCTTGGTGATGGAATCTCTTAGCGAGATAATTTCCCTTATCTGAAAACCCGTTCTAGGACTTAATGTTGAATAAGGTCTCATCTAAGAAATCCACTACAATATTATACTTTTTGTCTTCTTCAACGATGGAAAGAGGTAATCTGGATAGATGATCTTCTATTATATTAATTTTTCCTTTTGTATCCTTGATGATGATGTTGAATTCCTATAGCAAGAATATCCAATGTAACATCCTCCATTTTTCATCCTTGTTTATCAGGCAGCTGTGGTTAGTATGATCAGAATGAAAAATGACTTTGGAAAGGATAATATAAGAATGGTATATTTCACAATCAAATATGAAGGCTATGATATCCTTCTATGTAGACGTTTTGTTTATCTATGATTAAGTTAATGTTTGAATTACAATGTAAATTTTATAGAAGGTGTTGTCAATGTGTTTTCCTAGAATATATCTCATAGAAAATTTTTAGCATCACACATTAGTTCAAATTCCTTTTCCCAATTTGGTGAAATGATTATTGGTGATGCAATCAGACTATTCTTCATCATATGAAAGGATTATTGGCCATCATCTGTGAATTTGAAAGTAATATCTTTTGACAATAGGTGTTTCATTGGGTGTGTGACTTTAGTGAAATATTTCATGAGACTTCTTTAGAATCTATCATGGTCGAGAAATATTCTGATCCATTTAAATGTTAAGGGTTTTGGAAGAACTTTGATTAATTTTATCTTTTCTGTATCAGATTTAATTCCTTTCTTGGAGGTCTTATGACCAAGGACTAATACTCATTATACTATAAAGTGGTATTTCTCCCAATTTAGTATCATGATTTTTTCCTCACAACATTGGAGAACCAAATCCATATTTCTTAGACATACAATGAATGATATTCTATAAATTGAGAAATCATTCATGAATATTTCATGCAATTCATTTTCCATTTCATGAAAGATGTGCATCATCCATATTTGAAAAGTCACTAGAGTGTTACACATTCACAATATTTGACATATGCATGAAAAAGTACTGAATGGGCTTGTGAATGTTGTTTTAGGGTAGTTAGTGGGGTTGACATCAATTTGATTTTATCTTAAATATTTGTCCAAGAAATAGTAGAAATCAAGATCTAAAAATCTTTTGATCATTTGATCCTTGAAAATTAAGGTAACTAACCTTTTATGGTAGCTAAATTCAATCATAAGTAGTCTACACAAACTCTCCATCCAGTGATGGTCCATGTTGAAATCAATTTGTTGGTATCTGTACTTTCTACTATGAGTCCTCCTTTATTTATAACAACATGGATGGGGCTCACCCATTCACTATACATGATTTGAAAATTTAATCCCACATCCATGAGATTTAGAACTTCCTTTATGATGACATATTTCATTTTTGGTGTGAGATTCCTCTGAGGTTGTCTTTTGGTCTTCGCATTCTTTTCAAGAAAGACTGTATGGGTTCATTCTGTAGGGATGGTACCTTGAATGTCTGCTACTAACTATTCAATTGTTTACTTATGTCTTTTCAAAAAATCAAGAAACCATTTCCTCCTCTATCCCTAGGATATTTCATAGTTCATAACGATTATTAAAGAGGATACTACTCATAAATATGAGTACTTTAGTGTACTGGGAAGAGGTATTAGTTCTAATTGGGGTGGCTAAATGATGGACGGAATAAATGGTGGCATGGTATCTCTAGTGAGTGGTTAGATAAATATTACTTCTTCAAAATCATACTCAAAATTCCATATATGAAAATTAATTGACACCCTCTTCCTCAATAGACATGTACTCCTCTCATTTCTGAGTGAGAGAGATGGAGTAATCATCCAAAGTGTTGTTAGAGTGTTGTGAATCCTTGATTATGTTGAACACTACATGCTATTCTATGAATATGAAGATTAGAAATCCCCGATTAACATGAATCAGAGCCTTTTCTATTTCTAGAAATGGTCCCACAAGAATGATATAAGAATCTCTTTCATCATCCATGTCACGAACGAGATGGTATTCTTAAAAAATAAACATCCCGAACATGACCAAAACATCTTTATAAATACCTCATGGCTATTTCCCTAAACGGTCGGATAGTTATAATGCTACTCTTGTTTCATTGAGTTTATAGAGTCTGAGCTTGTGAAAAACACTCATTGGCATCTGGTTGATGCTGGCTCTAATATCACATAGAGATCTTACAAATTTTCACTATGTTGTTGTATATGGAATTAAGAAACATCTAGGATATCCCATAATTGGGGGAATTTTCTTGTGCGCAATAGCAGATCATTCTTCATTCAAAGATATGACTCATAGATATTCTATCTTCGTCTTGTTTGATAACAGTTCGTTGAGGAATTATGAATAAAAATTCATCTGAGCGATAACTTCATCAAATGGTATATTGATATGTAATTTTTTTAACATTACCAAGATCTTATTGTATTATGACTCCTTCATTACTTATCTCTGTCTCTTTGGAAAGAGAAGAGGAGGTTTTTATGGAGGTGGTGCAATTTAAATGGGTTCATTCTTCTTTTTAGGGGTGTTCTTCTTTTTTGTTGGTAATTCCTATTATTGTAGGGTAAGCATGTATTCATCAAATTCTTCCAATTTTTACTTCTTATTCTCCTCCTAAGACCATTATTTAAGCTATTGAAAGACTAAAACTTTCCTGCTTCTCAGCACTACACCCTTATCTTCTTCCCTTGGGTATGACTTATTGTTATCAAGTAGAGTACCTTGTTCGATATAATATATGGGCATCAATATTTGACACATTTGAATTTACATATTCTTTAAAGTATCTCATTGATTTTTCATTTCTATAGCTTGGGTTCTCATTCTTTGAACTAACTTTTGGATAAAATTACCCATGTGATTTTCCATGTTACATGGAGGTGGTTGCAGAAAATTCTTTGGTTGGGAGTGATGAAATTGATGTTGTTGGGTTCTTTGTTGGAAAAGTTGTTACTACATTTGATGTTGTGGTTGTGTCATAGGATTCATTGGTGGAGACCCTGGTGGTCCTTGGTTGTGGAATTAGGCATGACCACTTCTTGGCTGAAAATAACCTTGATTTCTTTGAGGCCACCACTGAGCACAACTATGCCTATAAAACTATTGTTGTTGTTGAAATGGGTTTTTATATTGTAATTGAAAAAATTACAATATCTATGATCATCATATATTTCATTGTAGTCTTGGTATAGGTGTGGTCCACTACAAATTTCACATGAATGGAATTCCAAAATTGGGGCAGGAGGGGGTTGTGTTGCTGGTACATGAAAAGAATCTAGTTTATTTGTTATAACCTCAAATTGTGCTGCCAACTAGGTGTTTTCATCAAAATGGTGGGTTCCACATCATGGTGGTCAATGATCACTTTTCCATAGAATAAAATTTTTAGAGACTTAATCTAAAATTTCTTTTCCATATTAGGGTTTCTAGAACATTAAACCTCTATAAGCATCATCATCGACAACTGTTCTTGCAACATATAGGAGTCCTTGATAAAAATTTTGCAACTAAATCAAAGTGTCATTTCCATGATGGGGAAACTTCTTCATAAGCTCCTTAAGTCTGTCACGGTCTTCCCATGATGATTCTACATCTCATAAAGTAATTTTTTGAATATCATTCCATAGTTTCAATGTATTGATTGGTGGGAAGTATTTATCAAGAAATTTATTGGCGAAGTCACCCTAAGTCATGGTCAACTCCAAGAGATTAGATTTTGAGCCAATATTTTGCAATATCTTTTAATGCCAATGGAATTACATGGAGACTTATCACATCAAAATAAACTCCTTGGTTTTAACTGGTATCACAATCCTTCATGAAATTGGAAATATGTTCATGCGGGTTATCACTCTGATGACCATTGAATTGTCCCTTTTATCGAATCATATGGATTACTCCATGCATGATTTCAAAGGCATGGGCTCATATTGGAAATAAAAGGATGCTCGGTGTTGTACCATTGATTAATGGTGGGCCATACTCCATGATAATCATTTTAGGGTGAATTAGGTTTTCTCTCAGGATAATTTGATGATTTTGTAGGTTGGGTCCTGCATGGTTATGTTGTTCGACCATTGCTGACCCGCGAAGTGAAAGTAAACACCTTTCAATGTAAGGATTGATGGCCAACAGTTCTTGGGAATCAAGGTTTCTTGAAAGAGTGTAGGGACATTGGTACATGCGCTAGAAATGAAGATAAGGACACAAGGGTTTCTAGAGATTAATGAAAGAAAAATGTTGACAGAAAGTTAATCATATGTCTTAATAAAACTAGTATTAATTATAGAAACAACATTTCCTCCCAAGGAATGGCACCAAAATATGATAGCTACCCCAAAGGTGTCATTAATCCCTCTGAGCATGAGTCAAATTAGATTTAAAAAGTCCCAAACTTCACTAACTATAAATTCATAGTGTAGTGGGATTTTGGGGTCGAACCCATAGAGAGAACACTATTTCAACATGGAATTCTAGTTTTTTAGAATTATAGGGGAGTCCTTTCAACAAATCATATTATTGGAGATTTTACATATCTTCTAATTGGGGGTGATTGCAATTAATTATTGATGGGTTAAGATCATGTTGAATATCTTGGTAAAGAATGGTCATTAGTTCTAATCTTGGAAAGGTCCTTCAGTTTAGTCTGTGAAGAAAATAGAGTTCGCTGGTTGTCTTCGGTCAAGCCACCTAGTTATACCTAGGAGGTGACTATTCTATGATCAGGAGATAATAATAGCCTTAGTTCCCTATTCTCAACTTCTAGGGTAGAATGTTTCCATGGATAGTGATCATATCTTAGTCTACCCCATTCAGGACAGGGTTGTTTTCTTAAATGTCCCATGGTAAGGTACATTTTCAAAAATGGGATATCCTATTGACTTTTATCCTGATTACTAATCCCATTAGGTTTTCCAAGTATAGAATGAAAGGTTTATTTCTGTATGTATATACATCAAATTTTATCTATACCCCTAAGGGGTTTAGCTACTCATGGCATGGTAGGATGTAATTAAATAAATAAAATACATTATGCTCGACATATTGATTGCAATAAATTGAAGTGAAATCAATAAGAGGTTTAGGATTAGTAAATAAAATAAAACATTCATTGAATAAATCACATCTATAAAAAATGTACCATGTTGAGAAAGGAAATAGAATTAAATATGAATGTGGTGATGGAAATTTAAATCATTAAACAACAAAGTCTCTAAAGCTCTTGAATTAATTAAAAATGTAAAAACACTAAGAAATTGATACTTAGGAGGGGAAATAGGGTTAGGGAACTCATATATAGATGAAAAAGGGGAAGATATCTTCTAATAGTTTTTGTAAATGATATGCCACTATACATCTTATAAAGGAATATTTCATAATGACATGTACTAGAGGTAAAAAAACATGTACCTTCGATCCACATCAATTTCCACTAATTTTGGGATCTCTATCATGGAGCGAGTATCTCTAATGGATTTATGATGTTTTGTTGGGTACAGCTCATGTATCAGGTTTTCATGATCTTTACCTCACATCCAAATATCTTTTTTTGTGTGGATTCCATGTGTATCCCTATCTATTTGTTTTACTGGAATCACATTAGGACAAGGGTGTACATGTCGTGAAGCATCTTTTTCCTTGTTGGCTTCGTGGCTTGGTCATGGCCTAGTTTCGCAACTTGAGACAAGATGTGAAAATATCATACCCGACATAATGATGCATCATGACATGTACTTGGATATTTTTTCACCTCCCCTGTCTTCCTTGGAATCCTCTGAATCATTTATTCTTGCAAAATTTAAAACCAACCATGTTCATTATCATGTAAATTGTTGAAAAACTATAAATGATTGATAAAATAATGTATATACAAATTTGGATGGTCAATATGGTTCTATGATAAATTTATAATAATCATATACTTATTATATAGGAGGATTTTACATTTATGATGATATTCAAGATACAATATAAGGGAATTTCATCTCACTTTTTATATATGTGAGATACAATCCATGTTCACCATTATTTTCTTTTTTACGGTGTATATACTATAAATGAATGTATTATATGATTCTTATTGTTAAATATCTGGGTATTTACATATATATTATATGATCTTTCTTTCATTTTGTTAATGATTCAAAAGTTACCAAATAAGTAAGACAATTTTTTTCTCAATTTACCTTCTTTAAGATACATGTTTTTTTATACACCGACATTATTTTTTGAGGTGTATATACTTCGATTTTAAATGTTATATGATGAATATATTTATTTTAAGGATATTTTAAGATTCATAAAATCCAATTTTCTTACATGCATTGTATGATCTCATGTTATCAAATTGTAAGAGTTTATTGAAACAATCTCATCATTTATCTGGATAATTTATGATTATGATTCCATTCATGAAATATTATGATCCTTATTTCAAGAACACTCATGAGTTTTATTGACCTCTATTATCTCAAGATATATCCACGTACTAGTACCATTTTTCCACTCTTTGGTACATATGTTAATTAAGAAAATGTTTTTATGAAACAAATGACTCTGTTTCTCTCTTCGGTCAGAAATATATTTTATATCAAAAACCATGTACTAAAAAATGTTTTCAAATGATCATAGAAGATCATTTTCATGGAAAATTGATTTTATAACGTGTTTTATTGTTTTAAACTCATTTTTATATGTTTTTTAAGCACGTTCTATCAAAAAAGTATTCAAAATGTCTTATGTTTTAAAAAGTATTTTTAAATAAAGAAATAGTATTTTCCTCATAATATATTTTCAAAAGATATTTAAAAATTATTTCCCATCTAAGATTAAATATATTGGTGTTGATCATGCCTTTACATGGAAATTATTCAATGTTTCCATTTATATTATTTCTTTGAATTGTTTATATTTTTATGGAATGATGTTTCTGAAACCTATTTCTCTTTCTCGTGTGATATGATTTTGAAACCCGCTTCTATTCATGGGTTATGATTTTAATGAAATTATTATTAAACTTATATATTTTTTCACAAGTTATGATATGATTACATGATTCTGATACCCATTTCATACCACGTGTTATGATATGGTTGTTTATTATTTTATGGCACATGTATGTATGATTTCATTATAGGATGGGTGGGACCAATATATCCCTCTAATGCATTGGTCAAAGATTTATATCTCATGAGATAGACTAAGGTGGTCTTGGTTGTGAATCTTAATAGAAAATATATCCATGAGAGTGAACCCTGACATCCTGGATGGTATATAGAGTGAACTAATACTCTAAGATGGAAATGGGGGAGAACCATGACTACTTTGATGATATGAGGAGTAAACCCATAAAACTAATATGGACTTGGTAAAAATGCCTTGTCTACAATGAAAACCATTTTATATTCTTCTGTGTCTTCAAAAATTACATGTATTATTCATATCATATTATTTCATAGCGTATGTTATTTTTTTCATTTTTATTTATGTCTTATAAACATCTAAAATTAATGAAATGATTCATGTTTATGATCTTATGATATAAATGGAATGATATTATATTGCTTTGATCACATTGTAATACCCCTATGCTCATGTTTATTCTTTCATGCCTCCATTTTTTCCCCTTACTGATCTTCTAATATCACCATGTTTTATTTTTCCTTCCCTAGGTTATGAAGATATGTATTATGTTTTGGGTTTCTAAGAAGGGTTCTTATCATGAAGAACCTAGTTAGAGATTTTTTATCTCACTTATATACAACTTTTTATGCTTACATTTTCCAAATTCACTAGACCAATACGGTATTTGGGATTTTATTTCTAGAATTTTTTATGTTTTTGAAAAAAAATTATGTAATTTTAATGTATGAAAATAGTGGGTTACAATAGTATGAGCATCAAGAAACATGGTGGATATACTTCTAATGCCTTAGATTTGACTATGCTAAATAGAGGATTTTCTACCTTGTCCAAATTTTATGGGTTATTTTATATAATAAAAGGGTATTATGGTTTGGTTAAAGAGTTCTTTTAGTTTCACAAACGACCAAATGATGTCATTAATGGCATGGATTCGTTATATTTCATTCATGATATTATAGATTTGTTTTTAAGATGAGTTGTTTTCTTTGATGTGTAATCTGGGAATATGGTATTCACTATTGATAAATATTATTTAATTGATCACATATACCTAGGGAATCATTATTATTAGATATCAGTGTTAATGAAATTTTTAGTGATTCTTCATCCATTAGTTTTAAGGAGAGTTGTTGAAGATATTCCTGATATATTTATTGATGAATATGGGGAACTACCCCAAAATATGTGATAATAGTGATAGAGTTATTTCATTATGTCTCTCTTATTCATATTACTTTTTAAATTGTGGATCCTTTCTAGATTTTATAGTTATATATTTAGATTTTTGACCTATTGAAGAAGGGGTTTATCTAGCCCATTGTTTCTCCTTAGGATTCTATTTTATTCTTCAAGAATAAATAAGATAGTTGTATAAAATAATATAACAATTTCCATTAACTAAATCAAGTAATGATGAAAACTAATTATTCAATTTTGAGGATTTATGTATTTTTATCATTAGCTAAAGGGGTCTAGTTGAATCTCGATGATTGATATAGGATATAGGCATCATCAGATTAGGGTGAAAGAGAAGGATATCTTAAATACTACTTTCATATGTCTTTTGAAAAATTTTAGTTCATTGCGATACCTTTTATAGTTAATAACACCATATCTATTTTCTTGGGACTCATGAGTTCATTAAATCATGATTTCCTATATTAATTAATGTTTTTGTTCAAGGAAGAAATCACAGTTTATTCAAGGCCTGATGAGGACCATGTTAATAATTTGAGGGCTATTTTTTTGTTTGATGAAATAAATTGTATAAAAGTACACCAATATGAAAATAATGGACTTTTTTAGGGTATTTAATGAAGTGTTTCTTGTCTCAATAAGGTGTTTCATTCAATCCTTTGAATACTAAGGTATTTTTTTCCTTGGTATCCCATAGTAATGTTTAATAGGGTTATAATTTTCTTTTTCCTATAATCTATTATCAAATTTGATGTCGAATTTATCCTGGATTTTAGATTCTCTAACATTAATGAAATGAAAGTATCAATCCCACATATAGAATATTTACTATCATGAAAAAGTTTAATACCTAATTGAGAAGCTAATCAGTACTCACCATTTTTATCTTTTAGAAGAGGATCCTATGATTAATGTTTTCTATAATTATTCTCATCATGGTATAGAATGTATTCAAATATAGTTGAGAGTGGTGATACCTTATGATTCCTTGTAATTACCTCATCATGTGCATAATTATTCCACCCACGATTTCAATATAATGAAAATGATGCCTTCTCTATAGTTTTTCTGAAATTATCTTATCAAATAGTGATTTTTAGTCTACAAAAATCACAAGGGAATGTGATATATCTTATCTTTACAAAATTGTAATATGTGTCTATATATATGGATGTAGTTATCATAGAATTATTAGATAGATATTTTAGAAACTATATGGAAATTTTATATGGAGTCTATTTCATTGAGCATAAAGTAACATTATGATGTTTATCATGATTCTAGGGATGATTAGACAATAATAAATGATCTTGTAGTTATATATCTAGATACTGGGTAAATAATTAGAGAGGTTTTCATAAACCAAATTAAAGGGAATAATTTTTTATTATAGTATGTTTAATATTCCCATCAAATATATTTTGAGGGGAGGTCTCAAAATATCATGTCATCTTGGGAGATACTACCAAGGGGTTGTTATATGGGGGTCAATAATAGGTGTTATTTTAAAGGGAAACATTTTATTTGATAATATATGAAATATGTGGTTCTATTTCAGATTCATAACTAATATATATTTATTTATAAATTTTAATGTGCTTATAGGATTCAAAATTTGTGTTCTATGTTTAATAGGTGAATGGATAAATTCATTTATCAATGGTTGATTTGTTAGAGCGTGAAAAACATGAATAGATTTCATGTTGGTTTTTCATAGGTAAAAGATGTTACATGGTTTAAAAGGATTATATTTTGATCATTTTCATTACTAGTATTCCTTTATCTTTGGGTGAATGTTATACTATCTTGGTGATTGTGGAATAGTTGGCATAGTCTTATCAATTCATAGTGATTAATGTGTATATTATGGTGTTTATTTTTCAGATTCTATTTGAGGATATGCTGTTGTGGATTAATTTTGTTCTAAGGATGATTATCTTATATCAAGATAAAATATTTTCCTAAAGTATTTGGAAGAGTCTAAATTTTACTTTTGGATCTCATTTATACCTTATCACTACTTTTAATCATCAAATGGATGGTGACATAGAATAGATGATACAAATATCAGAGGAAATATTTGGTGCATTTTCTATTTATTTTTGAGCTATATGGGTGAATCACGATACTATGTTATAAATTTAAAATAATAATATATATATATATATAATTAATCAATTTGAATGAATCTATTGGAGTTTTTGTATTATATATATATATATATATTGTTATAGACTGAGGTTAGAGAGATGGTGATTCTTAGAGTGGATTCTATTTGAATCATGATAATAATTGTGAAGTATATACGTAATGATTCTTTGAAGTATGGGTTTATTTTTTATTAATACCCTTTAATATCTCATGAAGTATCCATCACCTTGTTTTTTAGGATTTCTAGTATTGCCCCATGACTTCACTGTTGCATATAATTTAGTGCTGGTTCCCTTCCACTAAGTGGTTAGTGGGGTTTCTCCCACATTCCCATTAATTAATGATTTTACTTCTTCAATATCATTTTTAGTTACTTCCACTAAAGTATTTCCCTTAAGAAATGGTGTGTAAAAGATCTAACATTCTACTATTTTTATCTCTTCTATTTCAACCTCTCTCCCTTAAGACCCACCCCACAACTAAAATTACTTCCGTTTTTTTGTCTCCGTAGATTTTTGGTTTTTGGGTTTTCTATGTGATTTCATCACCTGATATGAATTATTATTATCTCTTATTATGTTCATTTTTTCCAAGATTTGTTGAATTTTTTAGACTTCCCTAAATCTATTCCTTATTGTGGTTTCTTTGTCTCATATGATAGATCATTTACCCCTATATAATTGGTTAATCTTTGTGTTGTATTGATATTTTAGTCTCATTGAATAAAAAATTTTGGTGTGAAGAGTGTATAAATTCAATTATTATAGATTTAGTTAGGAATTATGTGTGATTTTATTCCATAGTGGATGAGTATTATTATTTTGAATTTTTTTCTGTTTCTTTGGTTCTTTCCATGTTGTGGTTTGGGTTTTAGGGTGTCTTTTGATCCCCTTGGTGGTCTCCCTAACCTAATGTGGTTATTTTTGTACTTTTATTCCTCATTAATATTTCCTTGTTATAATAATCATGGCCATATATTATGGTAGTTATTAGGTATAGTTTTATAGTATTTTATTATTGAGTTGAGGTACAAAAATGACTCAAGGTGGCATCTTTCCATGAAAGATGAATTTATGTGGTTTAATATAGTTACAATGGAAATTAACCAATTGTTATTTATCTTTCATTGTGTTTTATATGTATCGTACTAGTGATGTGTTTATGGAAGTGGTTCTCATGGTTTTTTATTTTGATGTTTTAGTATTTGAAAACATTAAACATTTGAATATGAGATTCATAGAAAAGATGAAGAATACAGATTTCTAATTGAGTGGTTAGATGTATGAATTCCTTAAATATAGATATTGTGTTTCTATATGGTGCATGTAGTTTGATGAACGTATTATGAAGAATATTTCCTTGATCCACACCATAGATTATAATCATGGGTTTTCTAACATGGAACTCATGTGACCCATCCCATGGTATTCCTCGACCGATTTTACTTTCCCATAGTGGAGTTTTTTGGGGTTTTATTATAAGTTGAATTTTTCCGTATGGGATAGATATTTTAAGAATTCCCAATTTTCTATATAATGTGGTTTTTATCCAAAAATAATTAAAATTTGGAGTAAGGATTATGAGATCCATAATTAGATAACAGCGGATAGAGACATTTAAATTTCATATGTTGATTGGAAGAGGAGACCAATTGTATTAAGGGTTGGTGATTATATAATTTTTGAAGGATTCTAATCATCAAGAATAATATAGGTTAGATCAAGGTTGTAATATTTATCCTTAGTTTAGAGGTACTTTTAAGGATTTAGAGAATGTTGGTGATGTGGCATATCATTAAAATTCTCTATCTAAGATGGATCAGTTTCATGTTTTTTAACATGTGTCACAACATCAAAGATATCCTCATGATGATAATCATTTAAATGATTGGTATGAGTTGGATTTTTATTTTTTTATTTTATTCAGGTGCCAACCTATTGAGATGCAAGACTGTTATGAGAAAGTTCTTTGAGGGATCATTTATCCTTTAGTTTATATCTCGTGAAGGTGTATTAGTATATATGAATGTACATGAGAATTTAAGTTGAAATTTTTTTCATAGTTCCCTAGAATATTTATAAAATTTTGTATATTTTTATGATTCTGATATATTTTATATGGATATGATTGAGGTTATTTTATATTATGCTCAGTGTTTCTTTTATATTGGTGCTGGATCTATTTGAGTGATCTCTCCTAAGTTGTTTTTTTAATCTTTATCTATTTTATTCCATATTTTTGTTTTTATTCACAAAGATAAAAATAATTTTTTATATATCTAATATAGAGTATTAGATTTTTTCTTACCTCAATATTCTTTTTTTAGGATGTTGGATGTTAAAAGGGTGTGTTTGAAGGTGTATATTGGAAGAAAATATGGATTCTAGCTTTAATTTAACTAGGAAGGAAACCGTGTTTTAATTCCTTACCGTCACACTCTTGTTTATTTCCTAGGGATAATTAGGAGAATAAATCATTCTAGATATTAAGTAATTACCATTGTAAAATGATTTTTTAGGTTATGAAATGATGAATTTTATTACATCACAACACTTAGGACATGATTTTTTAGTATTGTTTTTTTGTTCTTATGAATTGCACCATGGTTTTAGATTTCATCGAGATTAATAAAGTATGGGGAGGTTTTCATTTTGAATATTAATGTTTTGGTCATTGTAGAATTAATTGTTCCATTACACGGTATTTTTCCTCGATCTAATCAAATTTGAATCGTTATTTATTAAAGATCTAAAAGAGTATTTTGGCATGGTTCTCAAAATTTTGACTGACTAGTCATCATTATATCATAATGAGGGTAATAACACCATGATGTTCATACTATAATTTTTAATTATAAATATTTTTTTGGATTATTGGATTATATTTTATTCCTTTTGATTTATTTTAACCCTAGTCATGTAGTGTCTTCATTTTGGTTATCTTAAGAATCAATGGGGATACTTTAATCCATTCCCTTTTTACGGTTGGTCTGTTTTGATAAAAAGATATTTTTTATCTTATTTCATTCTATTCACCATTATTTTTATTATTATTACATCTCAAGGTGGATATGGATTTTTTTATTGATTTTTATGAAGTTCAGCTGAGGTAATAATGAGGATAAGTTGTGTACATGTTGGTTGAGAGGCCCTTGTTAGTTTAGTAGGGATTTATCATCAGTTCTTTATATTATTTGTGATATGATCGTTAAAGATTAATTTGATATTTGGGATTTAAATATTACATTTTTTATATATATTTTAATGTAGTTTAATAATTATTGAGTTATTTGAGAAATTAGATGAAATTAGCCGGAAATTTTAATAATTGAATTCAAGAGGGAGTGGATTAAATAAGATTTACATTTTTTATCTTAATGCTTCATTGTTGTTGATTATATTTCATGGTAGAATCCATCTATTGTTTTATGTTGTTATTGATAAGTTAAATCATGTTTAAAATTAGTATATGACTTGATGATAGTAATGAAACTGGAGAATTAAAAGAAAATTTATTAATTGTTTAATGTTGTTATAATAAGCATGAAATGATAAATAAATGATGAATCATTATTGAAGATGTTGTTTTCTTATTTGTTTGGAATGTTGTATTGTTTTCTTATTATGATTGTAGTAATGGTTTTGGTGTAATTGGGTTTTTGTGGTAGAGGATGAGTTTTATCTTTGTTTGTTTGGTAAAATTTTGATAAGGTGATGGTTTAGATTACAGGTTTGGTTTGTGTGGTAAAATAGTGATATGAAGACATCAAGGTTACTGAGTCATAATTTCGAATTGATATGGAGGCTACTAGTAGTATATATATTAATTTCATATATGTATATGTTGATTCAATAAGGTTTTCCTTATGAATTTTCTGTTTCTTCTTATTTTGAAAATCACAAACACCTTATACTTAAGCAAATCTGTATTTTACTTCTATAAAGAAAAATTTCCTTCCTTAAGGAAATTTACCCTAACATAGATTTCCTTACAAATTTAAATATTTTTCTTTAGAATACAAATCGGATTCATATCAAAACCTTGGAATCATATAATGATTAGATATGAAGCATTCTGTTTTAGGATCCGAATTCTGAATACGAACTCTAATAAAGTTCCAATCCGAATTCTATCTCTAATAAAGTTCAACTCAAAATTCTAGACTCCGAACTTTTATAACATCGAATCCAAACTTTTATTAGTTCGACTCTAATCTTTTATTAGTTTGACTCTAAACTTTTATTAGTTCGACTTCGATCTTTTAACTAGTCCAACTCCGAACTACTACAAGTTCAACTCGGAATTTTGTGAGTTCAGATTCTGAACTCTAGTGAAACCAGACTCCGAATTTCCTTAAAAATTCAAACTCCAGACTTCTACAGAATTCAGATTACAAATTATTATAAAACAGAATCTGAATATTCTTTTATTATAGACTCCTAATTCCATTTTGGTTAGACTCCGAACTTTTATTTTCTTACATTCTGAATTTCAGTTTTGTTTATGCTTACACTCATTTCATTATAAAAAGATGTCGTGATTTCAGTTACACTTTCTTTGTTATTAAACGATGGCATCCTTTCCGTTTCTAACTAGCCGTTGATTGAGTGAATCGTGTACAGGTCCCTCCAAAATTGAAGGAAAATATGACTGTTGGAGGAGGGAGCCGACCGTTGAAATTTCGCCTATAAATAAAATCACATTTGAAAATCTCCACACAGATCTTCGACACCTTTGACATCTGTTCTTATACGTTGTTGAAGTGATTTCTAGAGAGAGATGCTCTTATTAGCTCTCTAACTTCATGAAAAAAGTTTGAACGACTTGTTCAATATTTTCCTTGTGCAGAATTACTTCGTGCGACTCTGAATGTTTGTGATTACATTTGAGGGCTTCTGGGGATAATAATACAAATATTACAACACCTTGATGTTGAGGACTTCCTTGCTGAGGAAGACATAGGTTCCAACTACCTGGATGTTGAGGGTTTGCAGTGGTAGCAAGACAGAGACTCCAATCTTCGTATCGAGGGCTTTCTCTAGTGTGGGAAAGACATATTTGCTTGAAAGTATAAATCAAGGGACCTTTATCTAAGTTTGTTGGATACCCTTATCTTTGGGTTAAAAGACTTATACCTCTTTACTTGTAGTTTTACTACTTGTTTTTCCGCTGCTTTGTGTATTGTAAGGAAACTATAATCTTCTTATATTTCCTTACACTTGTACTCTGACTTAATTAGATTCTATATGCTTTAAGGTAGAATATCATTTTGTAAACCTTGGTTCCAATTATCCAATTGGTGTTAGAGGTGTTGTGAATTTTCATAGTTTAACTTTGTTAAACTTAAATATTTCCTTGTTTAAGGAAATTTTTAAAGTCTACAATTCACCTCCCTCTTATATATTGAGCATCAACATCGTTATTTCGATCCTATAATTGGTATCAGAGGAGGTTAACTCACACCCCAAGGGTTAGTTCAATCTGATTTAATCTCACGATTAAATTCAGAAGAATTTTTTTTTCTAAATCTCTCTCGGAATAGATTTTTTGGATTCATTTTTTTGGACTCATAAAGTTCGGATTCATATTCTACGTACATCTACTAAAATTCTTTATTTTTGTTACATATAATATCCGGAGTCAATTTTACGGAGTAATATTATTTTTCGGATTCGTATATTCTCTTTCATTGCGAACTCTTTTTGCGAACACGTTTTGTGTGACAAAGGTTATTTTAAGCATGGAAGGTTTAAACGTTGGATCAATAGACAATCTGAATCCTACCAGACCTCCAATTTTTTGATGGGAATGACTATGAATATTGGAGAGATAAGATGAAGACTTTTATTATCAAAACTGGTGTTGAAAATTTTGTTATTATTACTGGTGGATATCAAATTCCTAACGAGGAAGTGAGTACCTTTACAAATCAAGAGAAACATGATTATCAATTGAATTACAAGGTACGCAATACTCCACTCTGTTAAATGACAAGAAACATATATATCCAAATTTCATCTTGTGAAGAAGCTAATTATATATGGAAGAAACTCGAAGTTACTCTCTTTTGAACCTCCAATGTAATTGAGACAAGAAGAGCTATATTGAGAACTAAGTATCATGGATTCAATTTTCCTTACCCATTTGCAAAGTACAGAAAAATTCATGACTATTGTGAATAGCTTAAAATCCATGGGATAACAAGTTTTGGATGATGAGGCACATGTAGACAAGATCATCAACATTATGCCAAATGAGTGGGCGTCCAAGAGGATAGCCGTTGAAGAAAATAGGAAAGCAACTCAAATCTCTTTAGATGAGCTGTTTGGAACTCTTCTTCAGCATAAAACGAGAATGAAGAGAGATGCTCAAAATATCAAGAATAATAATGGGAATGGGGGACATGATTTTAAAACCACTTCTAAACACATGAAATCCTATTCCCTAGAAAGAATAACTAGATCGAAGTCTAAGCAAGTTGTTATTCAGACAAATTCTAGTGACACAGAAAATTCAGAGAATGAGGTAGCTAATCTTGCTTGGATAATGAACAGGATTGTTGCTCAAACGAATTATCAGAATAAGTATAAGAAGAAAGACTACAGAGACAAAAACGATGGAGAAGTTACTTGTTATGAATGCAAGAAAATTGGAAACATACGACCAGATTTTCCATTGCTCAAGAAGAAAGAAAGGAAAGAAAGGAATTTTAAAAGGAATAGAAAGAAGTATTATAAAGACAAAGCTAAGAATGTTCTGAAAGCCAATGAAACCTAGAGTGCCAGTGGTGGTGACTCTTTAGAAAAATATTCTGATTATGAATCTTCAGGACAGAAGAATCTTGGTCTTATAGCCAGATTACCTATTTACAATCATATCTTTATGGATAAAAAAATAGGGAGAATGACAACAAATATACATGGTACATGGATAGTCGATGTTCCCAACATATGACTGGTAATAAAAGCTACTTTGAAAAAATTATCAAGATGAAAGGAGGAAAAGTAACTTTCAGAGATAATGCTCAGGGGGAAATTGTTGTTATAGGTAATATTGTTCTTCTTGGTAAAACCTTGATTTAAAATTTTTTGTTTGTTAAGGGTCTTAAGAACAACGTCATTAGCATAAGTCAAATATGTGATGAAGGATACCTTGTGAATTATAAGAATGATAAGTGCTTAGTACAAAATTCCAAGGAAGAGTTTATTCTTTCTGCCCAAAGGCAAGAGAATGTTTACACATTAAACATAGAATACCTTAAGAGCCAAGACTTACCTTGCCTTAGTGCAATGGAAGATCATTCTTGGTTATGGAATAGAATACTAGGTCATTGTAACCTTATGAACTTATGTAAACTCTCTATGAAGAAACTAATTAACGATCTAACGGAGCTTATATTTGATTTTTCTAAAGTTTTTGATCCTTGTCAATATAGAAAGCAACATAAATCTTGTTTTAAATCAATCAGTGAAGTCTCAACAATTGATGCATTACCATTAGTTTACATGGATCTTTTTGGTCCAACACAAACTGGAAGTATTGGAGGCAAATACTATGTTTTTTCTAGTTGATGATTACACAAGATTTACATGGGTATATTTTCTAGAAAAGAAGTCTGAAGCTTTTTTTATTTAAAAAGTTTTAGAGCCCAAGTTAAAAATGAGAAAAACCTTCCACTGAAAACTATTCATAGTGATCATGGAGGACACTTCCAAAATTCAGATTTTGATACTTTTTTTAGTATAAAAGGTATTACTCATAACTTTTTAGCACCTAGAACTCCTCAACAAACTGGTGTAGTTGAAAGAAGAAATAGAATTCTTCAAGAAATAACTAGAACCATGTTGAGTAGATATTCTATATCTTGACATTTCTGGTATGAAGCTGTAAGTATAGACTGTTATACTATAAATCGAGTTTTGATTAGACCTTTTCTTAATAAAACTCTTTATGAGTTATGGAATGGTAGAAAACCAAGACTTTCCTACTTCATGATTTTTGGTTGCATGGTATTCATCCTGATTACTAAAGATAATCTTCAAAACTTCACACCAAAATCTGATGAAGGAATTTTCTTAGGCTACTCCTTATAAGGATTATAGAGTTTTCAACAAAAACACTTGTACTGTTGAAGAAACAGTGCATGTAAAATTTGATGAATCTGACCCTTTTGTTTTTAAACCATCCCAACCCACATCCTCGGATGTGTTTTCAAAAACTAATTGTCAACCTTTTATAGAAAAACCTTCTGATAAAGAAAATATAAAAGAATATACTTCTGAAACATTTACCTCAGAAGATTTTCTACCCTATGTTAATGAACAGGTTTTACAAAACCCAAATCAGGTGTTTCTTAAGAATCATCCTAGTGATTGTATCATTGGTGATCTGAATCAACCAGTAAGGACTTGAAGTTCCTTGATAAATGAAGTAGAACATCTAACATTCCATTCCCAATTAGAACAAAAAAGAACTAATGAAGCTTTAGGTGATGATGATTAGATCAAATCCATGCAAGATGAACTAAATAAATTCGAAAGGAATAAAGTTTGGACCTTGGTTGAAAGACCTATGGAAACTTCTGTTATTGGTGTAATGTGGGTCTTCAGAAATAAGTGTGATGAAAATGGAGTCATTGTTAAAAATAAATATGGACTAGTTTTTAAAGACTATAATCAGAAAGAGGGAATAGACTATGAATAAACTTATGCTCCAGTAGCTAGATTTGAATCTATTCATATCTTACTTGATGTTGCAGCATTATTCAATTTTAAACTTTTTCAAATGGATGTGAAATGTGATTTTCTTCACGGTTATGTTCAATAGGATGTTTTTGTTGAAAAAACTCCTAGCTTTGAAGACACAAAATATCTTGATCATGTTTTTAGACTTACCAAAGCTCTGTATGGCCTTAAACAAGCCCCACGATCCTGGTAAGATAGACTTATAGGTTTTTTGATTCAAAATAACTATGTTAAAAGGGAAATTTAGATCCAACCCTTTTATAAAGAAAGAGAAGAAAAATGTTTTGATTGTTCAAATTTATGTTGATAACATCATATTTGGTTCAACTCAACAATCGTTAACTGACTCCTTTGCTAGTCTGATGAAACATGAGTTTGAAATGAACATGATGGGTAAGTTAACATTTTTCCTTGGTTTTCAAATTTCCCAAAAACCATAAGGTACCTATATATCTCAACATAAGTATATTAAATATCTTCTTAAAAAGTATGGATATGACAACACTAAGAGTATAAGTTCTCCCATCGATACCTCAAACTCTTTAGATCAAGATGAAGCTGGGAAACTAGTAGATCAAACATCTTTTAGAGGTATGATAGGAAGCCTACTATACATGACAGCCAGTCGTCCAGACTTAATGTTTTTAGTATGCTTATGTGCAAGATATCAATCCAATCCTAAGGAATCTCATTTAAAGGCAGTGAAAAGAATTTTTTACTACTTAAAGGGAACCATGTATCTAAGATTATTTTATACTTATGGAAATGAATTTGTTTTAAAAATATTTTCAGATGCTGAATTTGAAGGGTGTATAACGGATAGGAAAAGTACATCAAGAAATTATCATTTATTAGGAGACTCGTTAGTTTCTTGGTCCTGCAAGAAGCAACACTCACTAGTACTCTCCACTTCCGAAGCTGAATATGTAGCAGTTGGAAGTTGTTGTGCTCAAGTGTTGGGGATGAAACACACACTCACTGATTATTCCTTGAGTTTTACAAAGACTCAAATTTCGTGTGATAACACAAGTTCCATTTCTCTAAGTAAAAACCCTGCACATCACTCTCATGAAAAGCACATATATATTAGGAATCACTTTCATAGGGATCACACACTAGAAATGAGATATCATTCTACAGTTTATTAGAACACAAGATCAACTTGCGGATATTTTCACAAAATCATTACCCTCCGATAGATTTGAATACATCAAACATAAGTTTGGAATGATAACCATGAGGTAATCATTCTCCAATAACTTCTTGTTGAACAATTCTACTAACAGTAATGAACTCATTTTCATAGGGGGTGTACATTTTCTTGTTAGCATAATAAAAATTTTCATAGCCTATTTTTCAAAACTTTTCTGACTAAATTTTCTTTCCCATAATGAGTTTTTAAAAATTTTCATACTCATATTTTTCATAATGACATTTTCGTACTCATATTTTTCGCACTGACATTTTCGTACTCATATTTTTCGTACTGACATTTTCGGACTCATATTTTTTGTACTGACATTTTCGCACTCATATTTTTCGTACTGACACTTTCGTACACATATTTTTCATACTAACATTTTTCTACTCATATTTTTCTTTACTGAGATTTTCGTACTCATACTTTTTCGTACTAAATTTTTTGTAATCAATGTTTTTCTATGTTTTTCGTAGTTAGTTTATATTCTTCATTGTCAAAAATTTCTTCAAGAAGAATATCACATATTGTAAATAAAATTCCTGGCCAATCTGAAAGGTATTATTTATTTACCTAATTTTTCATAGTAAAATTTTACTTTCTGGTATTCTCGTATGTGTTTTAAAATTTCTCGAATTCTACTTTTCTTAAATCTGAATTTTTTTTAAAACCTCTAAAGATCGGATTCAATATTTCCTTGTGGGTATATTTTCAACCGTCAGATCAGATCAAAGAGATTTTCAACCGTTAGATGGTTTTTGGAAGTTGAAAGGTTGACTCCATATCATATATAAAGAGGACCCTCGAGGGTCGTCCCGCATCAGTTTTTCAAAGCTTCCACGTCTCAAAGTTCTGCATCTCTTCTTAAAGGTCATTCCGATCTTTTTGAAGTTGTTCCAAATCTTCTAGAATTCTCCTTTCTGAATGTCTATCGAAGCTACTTCCCAGGATATTTCAACTTCAAATCCAATCTCCAAATGGACAATTTACAGGGAGAGATTAGTGCATCTGAATTTCTTCTCATATGACTCTCTTATTTCAATGAATATCAAGCTGAATGGTTGGGAAGATGCATGTCTATCCAAGACAAGTGATCAGGATGTTGTATATCTGGAGTTACTTATAGAATTCTATGAGATAGCATGTTTTTTTGAGGAATAAAAAAGATAATGGTTTTCTTTCAAGTCTTATGTCTTGACTTACAAACTTTCCTACACCAAGGCAGCAAGCTTGGTCGGGCTAGCATATGAAGGGGGTGTCGAATTCTGTTCACCCAAACTCCCGGATACACAAGGTAGTTTTGTTAAGGTTAAATGTTTACAATATCATGGACTTGATGATGTCAAGAGAGTGAAGATCGCTCATCTATCTCCTAATAATAGGATTCTATAGCTCTGGGTTCTAGGTTTTTTGGTTCTGAGAAAGGGTGATAAGGATACCATGTAGAAAAGCGATATATATTTCTTAGACTACTTAGTGAATCTAAGAAAAATAAATCTGATGAGGAATTTCCTACTGACGATCATGAATATTAATGAAGGAAACCCAAGAGATCAAATAATCATGTTCCCTGCCTTACTATCAAAGCTGATAGTTTGATGTTTAGATTCTTTCAATGTTGCATGTAAGTCCAATGTTCGGAATTTCAAGATTATTCTTGTCATAGATGACATGCTGAAGAGAATGAATATGGCCTTTTCTAAGGAAACCGGTGAGTTTTACAGTTTTCTAGAGGAAGAGGCTAGAATCGTTCCAGAGAATGTAGAAAAAGCACAGCCATTGAAGAAAATTTGTAAGAAAAGAAAGCTTAAGGAATTGATTACTGAAAAAATACTCCCAAGTCTAAGGAAACTCATTATGCACCTCCCAATCCGAAAAAATAGATATCTTACCCAGATAATGTGGAAGCTAAGTAGAGAGAAGACAAAGAGAAGATGAAAAAAGGGGATCCACAGTTTGTATTGGACCCTGGTGAGGCTAAGGCCTTAAGGGAAAGAGCTGCTGTTGAGTTATAAAAGCAATCTAAAGAAAAGGAGTTGAAGAAAAAGATGTCTAAAGCTGATATTATTCAATCCCTTTTGAAATCAAACGAAATAGCTTCTGAGCGGATTCCAGTTCTGGAAACTTTCCTTATAGAACCCTCTTTAGAAGAGACTCTAGGTAAGAACTATATCACTCCCGAAAAGACTAAGGGAAAATAGGTAGTTGAAGAAGTAGAAAAAGAAGCTGGTGAAAGAGTAGAAGAAGAAGTTGAAGAAGAAGAAGGAAGTGATAATATGGATGATTTGATCAAACATGTAGAGGAGTATCAGGATAAGGCTGAATCCGAAAAATTACCCACTATGAGAAAAGCATTTGAGAAAGAAATGAGCAAAGATGCTGATAAGCAAGAGGAAGAGAAGGAAAATGTTTTTATGATGAGGAAGAATCCTTTGAGAAAAATTTTCTTGAAGAAGGGGCAAAAAATGGGAAACTAGATGAAGATCAGATTGTGAAACTATCAGAAAGTGAGGAATAGTATTAAGATGAACAACCCATTCCGAAAGCTAACAAGGGGAAGCATGTTCTGATGGACACACCAATAAATGATATTATCATGAAGAAAGTAGTTGGTGGTTCTTTTAGAAGGAAGTTTGTGCATGTTGAGGAAGATCAATCTCCAAGAAATATCTCTGATTCAGAGTCATCAGCACATGGTCATGATTTTTTGGTTGAATCCCTGAAGAAGTTGGTTGACACCATTCTGATTTTTCCCACCATAGACTCCAGATGGCAGATGATGCAGCATAGTTTGAATCAGAAATCAAAATCCTTATCTTTGGTGATGGATAAGTGTATAAAGATTGAGGCTGACCATAGAAGTTTTCTTATCAGTTATGATGTAAACAGGAAGTCATCCAGCAAAATAACTTTTTGGTCCAAGAAAATTGAAGAAGATATGGCTGAGTATGATAATTTTCAGAATGAGGTAAAATATGCTTTTTACACCAAGGATAAAAAGATTAAGAATCATCAAGATGAGATGATTGTTTAACAGAGTTCTCAGAGTCAACAAGTGAAGGAATTAAATGATAAGGCTAACTCTCTTGCTCAAAATTTTATAAGGGATTGAGATCTCCGGATTGAGCTTGAGAAAATACTGGTAAAGCAAGATGATCAAATGAAGATGCAAGAAGAAGCCATGAAGGCTCAGGCAGAAGCTTTGAATGCTCAGGATGAAAGGATAAAATCTTCAAAGAGGCAAGCTATGGAGGATCAAAGTGATTTGAAGAAGCTCAAAACCTTTTTGAGGAAGATAATTCCGAAAGAAAAGGAGGATGTTGGACTCCTCATGTATTAATCATGTTTTAATGATCACAAATCCTATTACTATTAATTAATCTCAATCTTAATTGCACATCTTTCTAATGCTCTTCAATCTCAATAATAACTACACATCGTGTTTTAATGATAGAATATCTTATTGATGTTAATTACTCTCTTTAGGATTTACAATTCTTATGCAAGATCACAAATCTCACTTATATTATCAATCCTTTATGATTCAAGTTCTCTTAATCTCTAATGATTAAGCTTAATCTATATTCTGAATATTACTATCTAAATATAAATAAAGATATATGTCTAAGTATAGATACACCGTGATGTTTGACACAGTAAGACAGACTGTGTACAAGACATGGTCATAGTCAGATAGACACTGTGAAGGACACACCATGACCCAGACACCGTGAAGGACAAACCATGACCTAGACACCGTGAAGAACAAACCATGTCCCAGACACCGTGAAGGACAAACCGTAACCCAGACATCATGAAGCACATACCGTGACCACATACCATGAAGCACATACCGTGACCACATACCGTGAAGCACATATCGTGAAACACATACCGTGAAGACTATACCGTGAAGAAGACACCATTTACATAATCACCGTGACATCATTTCTTAACATTTTGTCAATATTATTTAAATAATTATAATAGTCATATTTAATTTTTTTTAATTCAATTAATGTTATTTAATGATAGTTTTTGGCATGTCAGGAAACCGTATCTCGTACCTATGAAAAGATAATCATTCCTATTGTAAAAACTCGTAGAATATAAGGAAGATTGAGATGCAGTACACGTGCGCAAGTGTGACAATACAACAAGAAGAACTTACATATGCTCGAGGGCACTGTGCTAAACCAAAAGAAAAATCCTGAGCAAGAAGGATATTTGCAAGACTTTTAAAGAACTCTCATGAGTGCAATCCAACACCACTGAAGAACACACAACGAATCAAGAGATCATTTTCACTCCTATAGAATAGAAGATGAACTACGACACTCTGTTTTTCAACATAAAAACCAGATAAAGACTCAAAAGCATTCTTGCTGAATCCAACGAGTCCATAATAGCAAGGCTAATCACTAGAGCTTTCTAAACTCTTATATATTCTATCTATGTGATTTTTTTATTTACTTTCGAGCAATGTGGGGTACTCTATATATCTAACACACACACTGTTTCCTGCACTGAACTGGAGGATATCAAAATCCTCACTCAAAAACTCTTAACTCTTATTTACCCATGTCAACTGTGGAAGAGGTCCTTGTGTGGCCTGGTCTTTGAATTATTTCCCACGAAGAACTGTGGAAGAGGTCACTGCGTGGCCTGGACAATTTTGTATACTGTTTTTAACCCCGATCTAGGGTGTGGATCAAATTTATATATATTTGAGAGGACTAAGTCTCATCTTGAGATTGAACCTATTGTTATATCTTCTGTGAATCTTTAGTTTATGTTTAAAGTATACTACATATATCCTTTATATTCCGCTGCTGTTACTTTGAAATATAAAAACATTTTTAAGTAACTTTGATAGTTAAATTAGAAAGTGTTTACACTTATTGTAAACCAGTAGCTTAGTTTTAAAAGTTAGTTTAATCTTATGGTTAAATTAACTGAGACCTAATCAATCTTTGAAAAGCTATGTGAACATTTAAAATCTGTATAAATTCACTACAGTTTAACTTGTTTTATAAATTGGGGGATTTTAATTGACAATATTTTAACAGAAATTTTAATTGGAACTCAATTCACCCCCCTCTTGAGTATCCACTCCGTCAAAAATTTGGTATCAGAGGTTGTTTTTGTTTAAGGATTTTTGAAATACTCTGTTTTTCAACTGTGATTTTTGTTGCATCTTTAAAGATCTTAAATTTCTGTTAGTTCTAAATTTTATCTCTTTAATTATACTTTCTAAAATCTAGCTATAGACAATAGACTAGAGGGTGCTGCTACTAACAGGACACCTTTCTTTAATGGTACAAACTATCCTCAGTGGAAATTGAAAATGAAAATTCATTTAGAAAGTATGGGTTTTGATATCTGGACTGATATAGAATCTCAACATATAATTCCAGAAACTGAAAGAAAATCTTGGGATGAACCTACAAAGACTGCTTACAATAATAACTGTAGAACTATGAATGCTTTGTATTGTGCTCTAGGAGATGAGTTATTTAACAGAATATCTTCTTGCAAAACTGTGTATGAAATTTTGGATACTTTAGAGGTTTCTCATGAAGGAGCAACTAGTGTTAAATAAATGTGATTGAATACTTATACTATTAAATATGATAATTTTAAAATGAAAACTGATGAACCCATTTCTAATATGTATCTAAGGTTCAATGAGATAGTCAATACAATGAATTCACTCGGAAAGGCTGTTCTAGAAAAGGAACAAATTATGAGGATGTTGAGGTGTCTACCAGACCGATGGAGAGGCACATCTGTTTCAATCAGAGAGTCATGTGACATTGGAGCTCTACCTATCAAATAACTCATTGGTACTCTTATGATGTATGAGGAAGAACTCAATGTGAATAAAGAGGAAGAGGATGAACCAAAAAGGAAATCAGTGTCTTTCAAGACTACTACTTCAAAGAATAAAGACCAAGAAAAAACTCAAATACAAACTGACAGTTCAACAAGAGAAAGTTCAGACTCTGATAGTGATGATGTAATGGCTCAGATAGCCAGAAGGTTTAAGAAATTTTAAACGAAGAATAAATTTTTCAGGAAAAAAAATTACAAGGGTAAGTATGACAATAAGGGACATTGGAAGAAGGACTAGAAAAATCCAGATAAAAGTGACGCAGTTGTTTTCTACGAGTGAAAAAGAAAAGGACACATTAAAGCAAACTGCCCCAACCTAAAATTCAAGAAGAAATATGATTACAAGGACAGTAAGTACAAGAAAGCTATGAAGGATTTCTGGAGTGCTTATGAGGATAGAACAAGTGAATCTGAAATGTCTGATTCTGAAAAGAATCGTTCCAACATGTGTTTCATGACAAACACATCTGAGGTAACCTTAGATACTTCTATTTTAAGTTCTTATTATTCCGGAGATGATGCAGAATCTGATTCGTATTCTGAAAACTTGACTAGTGAGGAATTATTTGAATATTGTAATATGCTGGAAGATACATGCAATGAACTTAAGGATAAATACAAATCATTTAAGAAATAGTATTCTCTCACTACAACTATTAAAACCGAACTTACTATCGAAACAGAGAAGAATTCTTAACTATTAAAGCAAAATACAGAACTGAAAATGTCAAATGCGAAACTTAGAAAAGACTTGGAGAAGTTCACAAATAAAAAGGATACACTAACTCAAATTCTAGAAAAGAAAATAGCACCAAAATACACTACTGGAATAGGCTACAAACCTGGAAAGAGACAGATTACCAAGAATAGATTTATTCCTGAATCTGGACCTAATACTGCAAGTTCTAGTTCTGGACATCCATACGCTTCAACTAGTTATTCACATAGTTCTAAATAAAATAGAGTTTATATCTCAAAAACTTTTTATTCTGTAAATTATATGAGACCCATAAGACAAATTTGGGTACCAAATCATTGATTGCTGACCTGTCTAGACCCAAGAAGATTTGGGTACCAAAATCATATTCTATCTAAAACTGTTTTGTAGGAAACCTGCTTGAAAAGTTCCCAGAAGAAGACCTGGTTTTTGGATAGTGGATGTTCAAGAAATATCACTGGGGATTACTCATGATTAAAGAGGTTAATAAAGGTTGATGGAGGCTATGTCATCTTTGGTGATAATTCAAACGGAAAGATCATTGGCCTAGGCCAAATTGGTAACACTGATTCAATTTTAATTTCCAATGTTTTATTAGTTAATGGACTGAAATATAATCTGTCAAGTATTTCTCAAATGTGTGATGATGGTTTTAATTTCAAATTTGAAAATGATTCCTGTAATGATTTTATCTCTGAAAATGTTTTAGTATTTTCTTCTTTAAGAAATGAAAATATTTATGCTGTTGATTTAAATTCCTTAGCTAAGAAAAATATTACCTGTTTAAATGCCTTTCATAAAGAGTCCTGGTTATGGCATTGAATATTAGGACACTGCAATATACACTAACTTAGGAAAATAACTAGGAAGAAAATAGTTAGATACTTACCCAAACTTGATTTTCCAAATGACAAAGTTTGTAATCCCTGTCAAAAGGGAAAGAAACACAAAATCTCTTTTAAACCAAAGACAGAAGTCTCAACTTCTCAACCTCTCAAGTTGGTTCACATGGATCTGTTTGGACCATCTAGAGTTTCTATATTAAATGGAAAGCACTATGTCTATGTCCTAGAAGATAATTTTTCTAGATATATTTGGGTAAACTTCTTAGCCCACAAAAGTGAAGCTTGTTCTCATTTTGTTAAATACTCCAAATCTGTAGAAACTCTTAGTGGAAATAAGATTAAAACTCTAAGAAGTGATCATTGTCGTGAGTTTGAATCTTGTTGCTCACAAAATGGCTATAATCATAACTTTTCTTCTCCTAGGACACCTCAAAAGAATGGGGTAGTACAAAGAAGAAATAGAACCCTGCAGGAAATTGCTAGAACCATGCTTAATGAGTATGACCTGCCTATTTACTTTTGGGTTGAAGCTGTGAACACAGTTTTTTATACCATTAATATAGTCTTAGTTAGTCCTATTCTTAAGAACACCCCTTATGAACTTTGGAACAATAAAAAACCCAAATTTAGTTACTTTAGAGTCTTTGATTATAAAGTATTTATTCTTAATACAAATGATAATCTTGACAAGTTTTCTTATAAGAGTGATGAAGGAATCTTTTTAGGATATTCTTTAACTAGAAAAGACTATAGAATATTCAATAAGAGAACCAAGTGTGTGGAAGAATCAGTTCACATCAATTTCGATGAAACTGATCCACATGAGCCTAAAACCTCTATTGAAAATCTTGAAGAAGATTTGAGTGTTCTAGACCTTAATGACAAATCTAAAGAACCTATTATAAAGACAACCAGTTCTGGACTTATTCTAGAATCTTCTTCTAATGAACCCGAACCTAGAGAAGAGCCTGAAATTTCTAGTCCTACCTTTACTAGATCAACTAGAATTCTAAATAATCCTCCTTTACATGTTGTTGTAGGAAATCTGGATAGGGGGATAGAGACTAGAGCTTCTCTTAGAAATCAGGTTGAACATCAAGACTTCTTTTCACAGCTTGAACCTAAAAACATTGATTATTCTCTTAATGATGAAGCTTGGGTGATTTCCATGCAAGAAGAACTCAATCAGTTTGAAAGAAATAAAGTTTGGAATCTTGATGAAAGACCTTAGGACACTTTCACCATAGGCACTAAATGGGTGTTTAGAAATAAAGTAGATAAATCTAGAAACATAGTTAGAAACAAATCTAGGATAGTTGCACAAGTCTATAGTTAAGAGGAAGGAATTGACTATGAGGAGACGTTTTCTCCAGTAGCCAGATTAGAAGCAATTAGGATTTTACTTTCTTATGCTGCACATGTAAATTTCAAACTATATCAAATGGATGTTTAGAGTGCATTATTAAATAGATATATTGTTGAGGATGTTTTTGTTGAACAACCACCTGCATTTTCAAACCCTCATTTTCCAAATCATATTTTCATATTATCATAAGCTTATATGGTTTAAAACAAGCTCCAAGATCTTGGTATGATAGGTTATGTACTTTTTAAATTTCCAAAGGTTTTACAAAAGGTATAGCTAACCCTACTCTTTTTATAAAATGTATTTCTAATGATGTTTTAGTTGTACAAATTTTTGTAGATGATATTATTTTTTGATCTTCAAAAACTACATTATGTACAGATTTTTCTAAAATGATGCAAAATGAATTTGAAATGAGTTTAATGGGTGAACTTAAATTCTTTCTTGGATTTCAAATATTTCAAAATGATGATGGAATTATTTTAACTCAATGTATATATACTAGAGATCTTTTAAAATGTTTTGGATTGGATAGCACAAAAATTAGTGACACTCCCATGAGTACCACATGTATGTTTGATCTTGATAAAGATGGTAAATCTTTTGATCAAACAACTTATAGAGGAATCATTGGAAGTCTACTCTACCTGACTGCAAGTCGTCCTGATATTATGTTTAGTGTATGAATGTGTGCCCGTTTTCATGAAACCCTAATGATTCACATGTAATTTTGTAAATAGAATTTTCAAATACATCAAGCATACTACAAATTTAAGATTGTTCTATCCTAAAGGACATTCATTTGAATTAGTTAGTTATTCTGATGCTGATTTTGCTGGATGTGAGTTATATATAAAAAGAACCTCTAGAACATGTCACCTTTTAGGCAAGTCACTAGTATTATGGTGTAGTATGAAACAAAATTCGGTTGCATTATCTACTGCAGATGTTGAATACATAGCTGCTGGTAGTTTTTGTGCTCAAATTTTTTGGATGAAACACACATTATTAGACTATGGATATCGATTCAGACATGTCCCAATAAATTGTGATAAAAAAAGTGCTATTAATATTTCTAAGAATCCTATTTCTCATTCTAGGAAAAAACATATTGATGTAAGACATCACTTTTAAAGGGATCATCATCAAAAAGGTGATATCACTTGGGAATTCATTGGTACTGAATATCAACTTGCTGATATATTCACTAAGCCATTAAATTCTGAAAGATTAGACTACATCATACACGATTATGGTATGATTAATCATAAATAGATATCTTAATGATCTTAATGTTTAATACTTTACTGTATTTTACATTACAGTTTCATGCTCCCTGTATTACAGTTACTGTTTCATATATACGGTCTCACCATTAAGACCTTGTGCTCACGGTCTGTCAACTCACTGTCTCATCGTGACTGCATAGAATGGTCACTGTATCACCGTGACGACCACCAACTGTCTCACCATGATGACTGGTTTTCATCACACCGTAATTCCTACTCACGTTCTCACCGTGAAGATTATTTATTATCTTATTTTAAACCGTATCGTGGTAATTTTTATTTCACCACTACTTGATTTCCCGTGTTTTTGTTTTTATGACGTTTGGCATTCCCAAATGATAAAACTCAGGGGTTTTATTTGATTCCTTACCCGAACCCTCTCTTGAATCTTCTCACTCTTGAAAACCTTCTCCTCTCTCATTTGAACCTTCAGTGGATGCCTAGGATGAAGCGTCTGTCTTCACGCTCGCCTGAGAAGCGCAACTCTAAGAAACAGGAAGAGAATACCGAGGATAGAACCTGGAGGACCTCTAAACCCAAACCTAGTAAACCGTACCATAGTTCCTGAAAAGGAATTTTTCCCTAAGTGGCTGCTGTCTAGCAAGTCGTTAGTTTTGAATGTTTTAAAAGAACAGGGATGGATTGAATGGTTCGTTGGAAAAAATAGACCGATTTACCCGAGATTGGTATCTCAATTCTACCCATATGTGATGTTTTCCTTTGATTTTGGAGAAAACATTATGGTGAACAAGTGGATAAATGGTCAGAAGTGTTATCTCACTTCGAGGTTGTGGGCTGCATGTCTAAGAATTCCACATGAAGGAGTTTGTGAAGACTACCAGAGAGATCCTCCTCCTTCATTTGAAATATTCAATCTGGAAAATTCTTTGGGAACCTTAACTGGTAATGGCACCAAGTGAAGGGCTATAGCTGCAGATCTAGATGGAGAAACTAGACTACTATTCAAATTTGTTCAGAATTTGATCAGTCCAAGAAAAGGGTGTTTTCTGTAATGAAGTATCAGGATGTGTTCCTGATTCACCTGTTGAAGAATGGCCATAAGATTAACCTATGAAAGTATGTTATTAACCATATCTATGAGCTGATTAAAGTCACTTCCAAATCCACCTTCTTGTTTTACTCAAGGATGATTTCAGCCATGCTAGTTGTTAAAGGAATGGTTGGACCGAATGAAGAAAATTTAGAGGACTTTGATTTCTGTTTATCCAAGCCTATCATTATAAGGGTGAAGATTAGTTGGAAACCCTGGAAGAAGAAATGGGTTGAGGATAATGATCAATTATATAAGAAGTTTAATACTGTTGATTATCCAAGAAGTCCTAAGAACCTAGCTGATACTGGTTTGGAACCAGATGAAGTGGCTGAGTATTCAGAAGAAGAAGATGAAGTGGCAGCTGAAGTAACACCTAGAGAAGAGGCTGAAACAACACAAGTGGAAGCAGCTCCTGTTGGGAAAGAAAGGACTGTTGGCCCTACTGATGATCCTATTAAAATACCTCAAAGAGAGGAATTTTGGTTGAAAAGGAAAAGACTATGGATCCTTCAATTGTTCTTAGTGAGTAAGAAGCTCCTGCTTCTAGAGAAGTTGTAAATATAGATATCCAATCTGAGGATGTAAGAGATTATGTAGTAACAGAATCAGAGAAAAAATCCATAGAAGTGTCTGCTGTTGTAGAAGGAATCCCTGTTGAAAAGAAATCCAATCTGGAAGCACTGCCTATGGAACAATTGGTTCCTGAGATAATTCTCTCTACTGAAGAGAGGATGGAAATTTCCTTTTAGCTGGCAAGGAAAGAGTTTGCTGAAGAGAATAGAGATGATCATGTGGATCTTGACCATGTTTCTGAGCTTATAGTCTCTGAAATGGAAGCATAATTTGAGGGGGAGGAACCTCAAAACCTTATGATTATAGAAGCTGGATCTGATGAACCTTCTCAACCTACTGTCACATATTCTGTGTACACCCGTTATGTTTTCCCAAGATATTATGATTTGAATGAGTTAGAGCAAGTGACTAAAACTAGAATGAATCTCTCTTATTTGTTTCAACTGAAGTCTGTAGCTCATCCAGAACTAGAACCAGAACCAGAGCCCTATTCTCAATCTGAATCGGAATCTGAGTCTGAAGATGACTCTGAATCGTAACCAGAACCTGCTTTACTACCTTCACCTTCACTCTTACCCGAGCAACACTCCTTTGTGACTAAAGATGATCTGAAAGTTTTTGGAGATACTCTGTTAGCTGGAGTTGAGAAAATATTATCCACTCAACCTCGTCCAGTAACTCAACTGAGTCAATAAGATTCATCAATTATCTTGGAAAATATTATATTGCATATTCAACCAAGGATGATCCGAGAAATTCAAGAAGTCAAAGTAGAAAATAAGCTAATGACTGCTGATGTTGCAAACATGAAAAGTATGGTAGAAGACTTGTAGAATGAGTTGTATTTGAGATAAGAGCCTGCTCATGTTTTTTCCCCTGGACCTATTACTGCTTCTCCTGAGCCAACTGATTCCACCATTGCTAGAGATATTGTGTCTCAAGAGCATCCATATCTACTGTCTTTTGATGAGAAGTTTTGTAAAAAGACACACAAAATTGCTGGAATGCATGAGGGAGCTTGTAGAAAATCTAAATAAGCTCACAGATGAGTACACTGGATGCCTGCAAAAAGTTCTGAAACAGCTCATTGTTCTAACCGAAGCTGTAAAAGCTTCTCCTTCTTCTGATCAACCTTCTGTTCCTCCTTTGGATGATTCTCTGCTGAGATCCATAATCAAGGAAGAACTTCAGAATTCCTTCAGTGGTTTGGATCTATCTTCTTTGTCAGAAGTGGTTAAGAACAGTGATCGAGCATTGGATTTGGTTAGAATTCATTCTAAGATATCCAATGATGCTCAACAAGAGATCACCAAGAAAATAGATTTTTATCTCGCTAGGATTTTCTCCAAAATTTATATGATAGATCACTTTAGATATCTTGTGGACGACATGAATATCCCTCCGGTAACTCAAGCTTTTAAAGATCAAGTTCAGAAGCTTACAGAGTTCACCAGATTGTTGGAAAAATTCATGGAGAATGAGGACAATTTAGAAAAGGCTATGAAATATGGTGGAGAAATCATTACTGATTTCATCAATCATTTGAAGCCATATCTTCATGTGCTGAGTAATGCTATAGTTGCTCCAGCAGTTCCACCCCATGGACCTGGTCTACTTGCCATAGCCTTAACTGCCATGTCAGTCAGCCAAGCTCTTTCTCTGATCCGGCCAGTCATTCTTGACTAACCATAGCCGAGATCTTCTACAGATCCTACTTTGGCTCCATCCGTTTATGAAGGTCTACCCTTACCCTCTTTTTCTACCACATCTATGCCTTCTTCTACATCGGCACCAGCTGCTGCTGCTGATAAAGGCAAGGAAAAGGTGGATCCCTAAAGAGTCCAGGGACTGTTTCTATTATCTTTTTTGATGGGATTTCATTTTTTTTAATGTTTTTATTTCTCTTGTATGTTTTCTTCTGAACCTTTTCAATGAAAAATGCAGTGTTTCACTTCCTTTTTTCTACTTTCTGATAATCCCAAAAGGGGTAGAAAAACTACAAGTATCAGTACTATAATGAGATATGTTATTATCGAATCTATTATTCTCTAATTTTTTCTATTCTAATATTATAGTTTCTTTAATGCTACATTTCATTTATATTTTGACTATATATGATTTGTGATCATCAAAAGGGGGATATTTTGGGACTCCTCATGTATTAATCATGTTTTAATGATCACACATTTTATTACAGTTAATTAATCTCAATATTAAATGCACAACTTTCTAATGATCTTCAGTCTCAATAATAACTACACATCATGTTTTAGTGATAGAAAATATTATTGATGTTAATTACTCTCTTTAGTATTTACAAGTCTTATGCATGATCACAAATCTCACTTATATTATCAAGACATTATGATTCCAGTTCTCTTACTCACTAATGATTAACCTTAATCCATAATCTTCGTATTACTATCTAAATATAAATACAGATATTTGCCTAAGTATAGAGACACTATGATGTTTGACACAGTAAGACAGACTGTATACAAGACACAGTAATAGTCAGACAGACACCATGAAGGACACACCGTGACCCAGACACCGTGAAGGACAAACTGTGACCGAGACACCATGATGGACAAACCGTGACCCAGACACTATGAAGGGAAAACCGTGACCCAGACACCGTGAAGCACTTACCGTGAAGAAGATACTGTGACCACATACCTTGAAGCACATACTGTGACCACTTACCTTGAAGCACATACCATGAACCACATACCGTGAAGTCTATACCGTGAAGAAGACACTATTTAAATAATCATTGTCACACCGTTTCTTAACTTTTTTTCAATATTATTTAAATAATTCTAGTGGTCATATTTGATGTTTTTACTGTAATTAATGTTATTTAATGATAGTTGTTGGCATGTCAGGAAACCGTATCTCATACCTATGAAAATGGTATAATTCCTACTGCTAACACTCGTGGAATATACGGAAGATTGATATGCATTACATGTGGACAAGTGTGAAAATACAACAAGATGAACATACATACACCAGAGGGCACTGTTCTGAACAAAAAGAACAATCCTGAGAAAGAAGGATATTTTCAAGACTTTCAATAAACTCTCATGAGTGCAATCCAACACCACTGAAGAACACACGATGAATCAAGATATCATTTTCAGTCCAGTAGAACACAATATGAACTACAACACTCTGTTTTTTAACAGAAAAACCAGAGAAAGACTCAGAAGCATTCCTGCTGAATCCAATGAGTCAAGAACAACATTTCTAATCACTAGAGCTTTCTAAACTCTTATCTATTCTCTCTAAGTGAGTTGTTTATTTACTTTCGATTAGTGTGGTGTACTCTGTATATCTTACACAAACACTTTCTCCTTCACTGAACTAGAGGATATCATCATCACCACTGCAAAACACTTGACTCTTGTTTACCCATGTCAACTGTGGAAGAGGTCCTTCTGTGGCCTGGTCTTTGTTGTGTTTCCCACGAAGATCTGTGGTAGAGGTCCCTGTGTGGCCTGGACAATTTTTTAAGCTGTTGTTAACCCCGATCCAGGGGGTGGATAAAATTTATATAAATTTGAGAGGACTAAGTCTTGGCTTGAGACTAAACCTCTAGTTATATTTGTTGTCCATATTTTGTTTAAGTTTAAAGTATACTACATATATCCTTTATATTCTGCTGTTGTTAATTTGAAATATAATACCAATTTAAAGTTACTTTGATAGTTAGATTCACAAGTTTTTACACTTATTTTAAATCAGTAGGTTAGTTTCAAAAGTTTGTTTAATCTTGTGGTTAAATTAACTAAGACTTAATCAATCTTTGAGAAGCTAAGTGAACATTTACAATCTGTATAAATTCACTACAGTTTAAATTGTTTTATAAATTGGGGGATTTTAATAGACAATATTTTAACAGAAATTTTAATTGGAACTCAATTCACCCCCCTCTCGAGTATCCACTCCGACCAACAGAGGAAAAATAGACAAATCCGATCTTTTATTGTATTGTTTTTTTTGAAAAAATTTCTCAACTCTAATGAAAATTTGGTTGGTTGAATTCTGTTATATACTAATGTTTCAGGTGCCATATTTTCTTTTCCATTCCCTTAACTTATATTTGATAATCACAAAGGGGGAGACAAAAAAAGAACTACTAAAAAGAGGAGAAAGAAAAATTTAAAATGGAGAAGAAAAAAATTCTAAGTGAAGATATCCTTAAAGTAAGGGGGGTTTCTCTCTAAGAATTTTTCCATTTCCATGATAATGAAAACTCCACTCCAAAAATTCAGAATAAAATCCTTAGAGTTCCAATGCCTAAGGGGGAGTTATTTGCATTCATCATCATCCATGAACAAAGGGAGATAAGTTTTAATTTTAAAGTCAAATGAAATTTTTCAAAGTAGTATATTCTTTTTCGTAAGGATGTTTGTGCTTTCCAAAAAGGGGGATATTGTTGAGTCAATAAGGTTTTACTCATGAATTTTCCGTTCCTTCTTGTTTTGAAAATCACAAACACCTTATACTTTAGAAAATCTATATTTTAATTCTATAAGGAAAATTTCCTTAAGGAAATTTACCATAACCTAGATTTCCTTGCACATTTCAATATTTTTCTTAAGATTCCAAATCTGATTCATATCAAAACCTCAGAATCAAATAATGATTAGATATAAACCATTATGTTTTAGGATACGAATTCTGGATACGAACTCTAATAAAGTTCCAATCCGAATTCTATCTCTAATAAACCTCAACTCCGAAATCTGGACTCCAAACTTTTATTAGTTAGACTCTAAACTTTTATTAGTTCGACTCTGAACTTTTATTATTTCGACTCCAAACTTTTATTAGTTTCAATCTTAACATTTAACTAGTTTGAATTTGAACTACAACAAGTTTGACTCCGAATTTTGTGAGTTCAGATTATGAACTCTGGTGAAACCAGACTCTGAATTTCCCTAGAAATTCAGACTCTGGACTTCTACAGAATTCAGATTCCGAATTCATATAAAACATAATCCGAATATCATTTTATTATAGACTCTGAATTTCATTTTTGTTAGACTCTGAACTTTTATTTTCTTACATTCTAAATTTCGGTTTTTCTTATGCTTACACTCATTTCATTATAAAACGATGTCATGCTTTCAGTTACACTTGATTTGTTATTAAATGATGTCATCCTTTCTATTTCTAACTAACCATTGGTTGAGTGACACGTGTGAAGGTCCCTCCGAAATTCAAGGAAAATATGACCATTGAAGGAGGGAGCCAACCATTGAAATTTCACCTATAAATAAGAGCACATTTGAAAAGATCCACATAGGTCTTCGACACCTTTGACATCTTTGCTTATATGCTGGTGAAGTGATTTCTAGAGAGAGATGCTCTTATTAACACTCAAGCTTCATGAAGAAAGATTAAATGACCTATTCAAACATTTCCTTGTGCAGACTTTCTTCGTGAAACTCTGACTGTTGGTGATTACATTCGAGGGCTTCCAGGGATAGGAAGACAGAGGTTCCAACACCTTGATTTTGAGGACTTCCTTGCTGAGGAATACAGATGTTGCAACTACCTTAAAGTTGAGGGCTTGTAGGGATATCAAGACAGAGACTCTGATCTTCGTATCGAGGGCTTACCCTGGTGTGGGTAAGACAGACTTTCTTGAAAGTATAAATCAAGGAACCTTTATCCAAGGTTGTTGGATACCCTTCTCTTTGGGTTAAAAGACTTATACCTTGCTACTTGTAGTTTTACTACTTGTTTTTCCGCTTCTTTTTGTATTTTAAGGAAAGTACAATCTTCTTATATTTCCTTAGACTTGTACTCTAACTTAATTAGATTCTATATGCTTTAAGGTAGAATCTCATTTTGTAAACCTTGGTTCCAATTCTCTAATTGGTGTTAGAGGTGTTGGGAATTTTCAAAGTTTAACTTTTTTAAACTTAGATCTTTCCTTGTATAATGAAAATTTTAAAGTATAAAATTCACCCCCTCCCTCTTGTATATTGAGCATCTACATCGTTATGTAGATCCTACAGTATAATATTATGGTTTTTATATAATAGATGGGGAATTCATATATTTAAAATAATGTGATTGGAATAAAATATGGTAACTGAATGTGAGAGATGAAATATATAGTAATTTATTTTTTATAAATAATGTTCATAATAAATGAAAATGGTTTAATGGTATCTAATTTAGAAATTGTGAATCAAATATGAGAAGAAATAATATGTTTGGGTTTTTATGGTGATGTGGTGTTTCATATATGGTTTGAGGTAGTAGTAGTTCTTGTTGTTCAATGGTTAGGATGTGTCCATAGGAAGTGGTTATAAAGGTGTTGTAATGTGCAGTTAAACGTATGTTTGGAATATGTGTATTTATGTAAGTTTTTTTAGTCTTGATATTTTTATACAACTCCAATTGATTAAGGTAACATGAATGATTCCCATTTGATATTTTGGGATCCGGGTTTACCCCCAACATCTGGGATATAGGAAATAGGGATGGATAATAACTTTTAACTTCTACACTCTATAACACTTGTTGTGTGGATATTATGTAATTTCTTGAGATTATGGTATGTAGTAGGTATTTAAGATGTGGAGTCAATGATTTGTTTTATCAATAGTGATATAGTCATGCAGTGGTATATCTCTATGGATGTACAATTCCTCATGTGGATTTAACTATGTGGTTATAGTTATGATGTGGTTCGGTTTTATGTGGTTGTGTGGATATATTAGGAAAATAGACTTCCAATATGTAAGTCACTGGGATGTGAGGGTGACTATATCATTTTGGAAACAATTTTAGGGTAACATTTTAATTTAATTCAATGATTATTATATTGTTATTACATAAAATGAATATGGGTTCATGTAGTTTTTTGGTTGGAAGGATCATTGAAGGATTTACATATTTTTAGAGTCTCTTTCTTCTGAATTAATTGATATTATTCTGGATTTAAGGATGAGTAGTTTGTGTTGTTTTAGAGTTATATTTGTTTTTTCTAATTTTTTTATCTATGGTGGTTGTGATTCACCTCCCCCCTTGATATGAAATCAAATTTTAGATAGATGCTCAACCTAAAATCCCTTCAATTTCAATGTTTCCTTAAATACCTAAAATTTCAAAGTTTCCTTATATAATCAAACCTTATGATCTATATTAGTGGTAGATTTAAGTAAATGACCTTTTTCATATGGGTTTTATCTAACCCCAGGTTCCATCTTTTAGTGACCCAATATTGTTTATAAAGAAGTTAAATAGTAGCTTGTGACTATGAATATATTAACATAAGAAAAATTTAAGTGATAGAAAAGAACCACAATTATCATAAAAGGATTAATGGAATTAATTATCTAAAATAATCTACTTGGTTATCAATGAATTATTTTCAATATAGTTATCATAAAATGAAAATTAAAGAGGAAGATATCGTAACGATAGAGTTTCATGCTCATTATAGAAATTTTGAGTACATGGTGTTTCCATTTAGAATAAAATATAAGTAATTTTTTATCGAACTAATAAACTCAGTTTTTTTGAGTACCTCAATAAATTTTTGGCTTTGTTCATAGATGAAATCCTAGTGTATTCATGTTATAAGTAGGATCATTAAATGTAATTGAGAACTATTTGTTATGTTCTTCAATAACATCAGTTGTATGAAATTTTATCAATGTTTAAGTTATAACCATTGGATTTTCATCTCCTTGGGTATATCATGTCATCACAATGATTGGAAGTTCTTCATATAATGATTTTGGTATTTGTTTTGTATGGTAATGATGTTTTCTTGAATTTTTTTTATAAAACTGTCTTATTAGTCAGAATTTTTGGGTCTTTACGAATCAAAAAATCCTATTATATATTTTCTCTCCATAATATTTGAATTTCTGTCTATAGAGATATATTGAATTTATATAGAATTATAACATTGAAATATCCTATAATTAAAGGAATAGTAATATGGTGGTTGTTGCATTGACTATAAATTTGGATGGTGTTGTTACTCAGAGGATAGGGTTGAGTTCTAGAAGATGACGAACACTACTAAAAATATTTGTAATCCTCATGCTCCAATACCCATGAATTTTTATAGTCAAGGGTATATATGGGGATATAAAAATGGTTTATGAAAACCATTTCTATATATTTCTAATAGATAACCTATAAAAATTGTTTTAGAATACCATTGGTATATGTTTGAAAACCCCAATGGTTTTTTTAAACTATTGGTATAGGAACCCCCAAAATTCTAGCTATACAACCCCCATTCCCCAATCCCTAATTCTTACCCTCTAACTATAGCCTCATTTCAATATCCACTAGAAGAACCATGAAATATTTTCCCTATTCGTCCAATTTTTTATTTGAATCCTCATATACATCAAATCGTTCAATTATGGGTTAGTCACTTATTCTAAAAGGTGGTTGTTTTTGTATAGGTATAAATTAGCAATTGAGATCTCTGTCATGGAACATCCTAATTCATCAAATCAAGTGGAACTTAGAAATTTGTGTATGATGATGAAATGTAAAATTTTGAATAGTATTTTTATTTTTTAAAATATTTGACTGTCATTACTTATGGTTGAATACAATTTAAACATAAGTAGTTGATGTAAATTATGGGGTTATGTAAATAATTAATGATGTATTTTTAATTTTTTTTAATGCATATGGGGTTTTTAATATATTAATTTAATCATTTTATTTCAATTAACAATGATCACAAGTTTGGTATAATTAATTTCAATATAATGATTTATTTATTGTTTGAAAAATAATTTTGATAGATATAATTGTTAAATGAAATTATTTTAAATTAAAAATAATGATATTGGTTAGTTGTATTGTTATTTATTGACAATAATTATCTTTTCATAAAAATAATTATAATAATTTTGAGGGATTGAAATCAATAAATTGAAATAAATCGAAAGGAAGATGTCATGTAAACAACTTTTCAATACATGAATCTATTATTTATAAGTTAAATACAAAATTTAAATTTAACACCCAAAATTTCAAGTGACTCTAAATATATCCAAACATACCAAGTTTATATTAAATAAAATAACTAAGAAGACTTTAACTAAAGATTTCATGTCATCCAAAACATATCCAATTTAAAATATCATAGGAAATCAGAATTCCATGTATGTTCTTTTCCAATAAAATAATTAATATAATTATAATGAAATATTAACACTATCAACAATTTATATCCCTTAAAATAGTGGTAATTTACAATTATTTTGAAATCATAATTAAAATAAAAGAAATTAAAATTAATGGTTCCATTTATTATAACTAAGACTCTGTATTCCATATCTGATATAGCATTAAAGAATGTTATTTCAAGTATAAATTTTTTGGGAACACTCCTTCTATTAAACAAGAGTAACAAAAGCATTAAAGATGAAATATTTATAATCTAACCGAATCAGGTACTACATAGGATAATAATTCAATAAAATAACTTATTATCTATAAAAATCCAACACAAATTAATTGAAATCAATAAATTACATTTCAATCAAGTCAATAAAACCCAAATAAAATATAATCGTTAAAAAAAATTAATATATAAACTAACCAAAAAACATGAATAAAATAAAATATCTTTTAAATATATAAAATAGGTTAATATATTGTAAACTTTTCATGTCGTGTTAATGCTTATCTCTCATAAAACATTATCATCAAATTTCAAATTTATTTAACATCCTTTATGAATCAAAAACCAATCCAAAATCTCAAATTTGTAAACTAAAACTAAACATTAAAATAGTCAAAATTATTAAAAAAATTATAATTCTCACACACATTACTCCCCTAAAATTTAAACCTCAAAACATATATTAAAATAATTTATCAATGAATCTTTACTTCATTGTATTTAATACCCTAAAAGTTTTTTCATCTTTTTAATGATAATTATCCTTTTTTGTATTCCAAATTTTAACTATTGTTATAATTATTATAATTATAGTGTACAATATTTATTTTAATTATTATTTTTATTATATCATAATGGATAAAAGTTGAATGTATGGTTCAGATCAAATCTTAACTGAGTTTCATGTTGAGTTAGAAGTTTTTTATCAGTTTTTTACTTAATAAATTTTTATTAATATGGATTATCCATTTCATATTATATTATTTTATTGGAAGACCAATTTTGATTTGGGAAAAAGTGAGTTACATATCACAAATATTTATTTCCATTTAAAAATTATTATTTGTATCTAAAAAAGATATAAAATGAAGAGTATACAGTTGATATTAGTTTTCAATGGAATCAAATGAACAATTTGATATTTGATTATATTGAATTTAATCATTATTTAAATAATAAAAGTACTTAAATGTAAGAAGTCAGCAGTATGAGTTTATATTATATAACTAATGAGGAGGATGATATTGAGAGAGTAAAAAGACAGATGATGTTGGGACTTATATATATCAACCATAGTTAAAATCATAAAGCATGACTTTTTTACCTAACATTGTCATGGGAAAACCATGTATGAAATTTCTATCACTTCTATTTGTAATTTTTTTTAAAATTTGTTTGAAATATTTCTTGAGGATTCATATATTCTTGAATACAAATAATTTTCATCAAAGTTAATTGATCAGCTTTAATTTTTAACTAATAAAATCTATATATTCAAAAAATATTGGTGTATATTTTGGGTGGAATCTATATATCTAAATCAAAACAAAAATTTTGGTGCATCTTGATGAAAATATAATGTTGATGAAACACTGTCTCAAGTAAAAAAATAATTATGTGGAACTTTCCACTTATTTCTTGACTTTAAAATATTTTCATGTATGATGAAATGTAAAATATATGAGAAGGAATGATATTGAAAAAAATAAGGATAATTATGAATGGGTCCACCCTGTTTTTGGATTATCCATGTAGAAATGTAAAATATAATAACTTAATTTTTTCACTAAAGTATTTAATTTGGGGTTTTTTCTATCATGTGATTGTTTTAATTCAATTGGTTAACTGATTACATTACACGGTTTGTACATAGTTTTCATTAATATTTATTAAAAATTATTTTTTGTGAAATAATAGTTTAATTTAATTAATATGATCATATACAGACTATCTTATCTTTTAAATGATAGATACGTGTACATGAAACAAATAATAAATAAGTTTCCCAGTTTGGAATGTGGGTGTGTGAATATGTTAATGTTCATTAAAGGATAAATTGCATATATTTCATGCAATTTCATGGAATATAAACAATTTTTCAAATATTTAATGTTTTATTGTTTTTTTGAACGTAAAAATTTTATTTCAAATTTGTATAGGGATTTTATTTTCTAAAAAGATTAAATTTATTCATACTCTCATTTTCATGGTACATGGATGATTCTTCTCCATGAATCATCATTATATAAAAACATCATTAATATTTTGAAAATATTATTTAGATAGAGTACCCAACATACTTCATGTTCTAATCCTATATAAATAATGAATTTCATGATATTTGGAATCTTTTTGGGAAATTTAAACTATAATATCGAAATAAGATTAATTTTTTTATGAATCTAATTAAAAATTATTGATAAAGTAAATACGTTAATTTTATTTATTCATCAACCAATTTTTTATTTCATTTGTTAAACGTAAATAACATTACAAAAATTTGCGAAATATTATTTTTATTACATATATGTATATTAGGGTATAAAAAAAGATGATTTATGTACTTATTGTGACTTGATGTATTAGGTTATCCTAACTAAACTATATCAGGAATTTATGAATCCTAGTAATAAGAAAAAGAAAAATGCATCTTTTTGGTGAAAAAAATTAGAAAAATTTATTTTGGATATACTATATAATATCATGTTCAATATGGATATTCATGAAAAATATCAGAATGGGTTAATTGAAGAGAGATGAAACTAAAATATCTAAAAAGTCATGACTATAACAACTTTATGTATAAGATGATTCTAATATATATCTGGTATTTGCTACCAAATAATATATGGGTGATGAATATTTTATTATTCTAATTTTATATAAATCATTATGTTAAAATGTTAGGAAATTGTTTCTTGAAAAACAATATAGTGAGAGGAAAAAATTTCTTTGTAAATTATAGGATATTTCCTCAAAATGTTTTTACTTGAATGTTGTATTGGACTACCCACCTTCATATATAAACTAGTTATAAGTAAAATATTAATCTTCACTAGATATATCAAATAAAAAAAATATCCATAATGATGTCTTATTTTTGGAACATTAATTCCCTAGAGGCACCATTATAAAAGGTTTTTTAGATCCCGAATATATGGAGTTTTGTTCAATATATTTAGAAGATGAGAGAAAAATATAGAGTTTTTAAACAATAAATAAACATGATAAAACCAAAAAAAATCCATAACTTCTAGAAACATGGGGACTTTATGGATTAAATATATTTGTTAAATTAATCCTTAAAGAGTAGGAGATAGCACATCAAACATTAAATTTGGATTTTGATTTGTTTGATGGCTACATCAAGTAAGTAGTTTTAATATCTATATGGTATATTTTACTAGATAATTATACAAATCTATTCAACATTGTTTTTCATATAAATATATGGGAAATGAATAAAAAATATGTATAATTCCTCATTCTTCACCATTGATAAGTAGAGGCACTTTTCATGGAAAATAGTTTTTTACATGGTTATATTAAAAGTTAATCTCATTAATTGTATAAAATATATTTTCAAAATTCAATTTTAATCAAAATATTCTTATATATTATAGGTGTCGAGTTTACTAATATTTTTAGTATATATAAAAATAATATCTTTATATTTTGGTCCCAATAATGTAGTTTTTAAATTAATGTCACTAGTGATTAGTGGGTATAAGTTTTTTTATAAATAGTTGGGAAGTAAACATGAGAACACAACATGATATAGAAATGTTAACAATAACAAGAATTTTTTTACAATACTATGGATAGTCGATATTTATATAAAAAGGTTTCTTATTACTGAGTTATTGAGAAAATACTAGCTTTGAATTATGACACTCATGGTAAATTCATTAAGATATAATGATAGTGGTTTGATTGAGTGAGATAAAAATAAAATTTTATATATAATTTTGGATTTAAGGTTATTTATATTAATTAATTTTACCTAACGATCAAGACATATATTGTAGAATCAGTGGAGAAACAAATATATTATGTAAAAGAAGTTCTAAATCCCCTATTATAGGTCACTATTGAATTATTACAAATGAATATATCATATTATGATGGGGATGAAATTGAAATAATCAATTCCCATGTTATCCTAGGTAAACATATTGAATATAATGATTTAAATACCTAACATTTTTATATGATTTCACACCTAAAGTAAATGTGGGAGGAATTTACCATTTTATGGCTCTTGAGAGACCATAATTGTGAGAAAAGAGGCTAATATCAATGATAAGTTATGCACCAATACTGGAATCATCTCCAAAACAGTGAATTTTTTAAAAAATTTAACCAGATTATGTAAATATTAGGGGTATTATCCTTTTATAAGACCTATTATAGTCCCTAAATCCTCCTCAACAATCCCTCGTAGTCTGGAGCAGGGGAAATGGTTTAGGTGGTATCCTTCCTATCATGTATTACAGCGTAACACGGTTGTTTCTTATTCCAAGGGGGTCATGCATGATGGTGGAGTGATCCAGGACCAACAGGGATCAGTTGCTCTAGCATCATTTTTCACTTAGAGAAGAGGCAATAACCATCAAGCTGAGGCATAAGCATTGATATTTGGGCTATAGATTTATAATCAAAGGTTCCTTCCTCTTAAATAAATTGAAATGGATTATCTTATTATCTATAATGCACTCTATGGCATTGGTGTCACTCAATGGGAAATTGAATGTATTATTCTCCATTGAATATAACTATTGAGTGATCACACATATATATTTCATACATGGAAAGAAATAAATGTTGTGGCATAATTCTTGGATTCATGGTAACTTAAAATGATCACATTTTTAATTTTTCTACTCTTGGATCCCCCCTCTAAAGGGGGATAATATGGTTAGAGAATATGCCATGGGTCTCCACTATTTCATACTATCATAAAGGCTCTCTAATTGTATATTAACTCAATTTGATAATACAATAAAAAAAATTTGTTTAAGTACATGTGGAAAATTTATAAATGAAATTTTATGTGATTCAATTTTTTTATTAAGTAACTAGTTTTATAGAAATTGTGATGTTTTTCTATAAATTTATAATACTTTTAAAAGAGTGAATATTTTTTCATAAATATAGTATTAAAGATATTATTTTGGTCATTATTTTATTAAACAAATAGTATTATCAACTTATTTTTTTGTTATAACATCTTGAATATATATGTTTTAAGTATTGAATTTGTTTTTTGTAGAAACTAAAATTAATGTTTGTTAGTCCTGATATGGTTAAAAATGGTAGACTATTGTTAAAAAGGTTATAAATAATAGTATAAAATAAAAATGAGTGAAAACAAAATTTGAAACATAAAATAGTGTATGAAAACCAGATTATTGTCATTCAAGATATGAGTATTAAATTACCATCCAACCAACGCGCCCATAGCAGAATGAATTAGCTACTAGTTCAGAACACTTATTGACTATAAAAATTATCTATCCACCCTTTTCTGCATTTATGATAAATTTAAATAATTTTTATTTTTTATATTGACATAATGAAAAAAATTAATTATTATATCTTAGGACATGTGAAAAAAATTATAAAACATTCAAAGAAACTTCTTTATTTATAAGAAATAGTAATGAATTTTAAAAAAAATTTAAACCCCACAATAGTCAAACCAATTTTAGGTGTTGTGTAATTATTTATGTATAATTTCATAATATTTTAAAATAATAAATAATTGAAATATTATTAGTATAACTCAATATATCATCCAAAAATTGAAGTAATTTTTTTTGTAAATATGTAGTTATGACATTTAAATTGAATAGAATTTTAAGAAAAAATTTAAAACCATAATAATTGAACAATAATATTATGTATTTGAATGAGTTATAAATAATTTAATTATATTTACAATAGAAATATGAAATGTTAAATTATAGTAGTATAACTCATGATAACATCAAATATTGAATTAAAATAATTATGTAATACTATTTCTTTGATATAAAAATGGATGTCACTTAGGAAAAAATACTGAATATCTTAGCAATTGAACCTAGATTAATTTTTTAAGGAATTTTAATTAATTACATTATATTTAATGAACTGAATGGTTATAAATAAAATTTCTTTTTCTATTTTAATTGATTGTCTTATTAAGAAATATGGTTATATGAAATGCATTCACATAATTTGTTATATTATATCCAATTGTATTCAAATGTCCATTATGTATAATTAACATTGTTAATATAGTTTCTTAATAGGGATAACATGATTTGTATAAACATAAGGTTTCAATATATATAATTGACACAAATAATGTAAGTGATGACCTCAACTAGTATGATTGAACCCTATGAATCACATTTATCAGAGCTTCCAATGGATATAAAATCACTAGGATTTTCCCATGAACAATACAAAGTTGATATCCAACAACATAAGCATAAGAGAAACCATTTATGTGATAAGTTCAAGCTCATCAAGATCTCGTCCAAACCCATGTTCGACAAACTTCGCCATGAATGTGCCACTATCATGCAACATACTCTTAGAGAGTCTGTCGTTGTATTAATGGAATATGTACCAAGACCCAAGGAATATTATTATGTACACTATTTGGTATATAATAGTGAATATATTTTCATTCTATTATTATTACTTTATAAATATTTATTATTTTGATATAATAAAACATAAATATTATCTTTTGGGTAATATTCATATTTAATTTGGGAATTTATTATGATAAATTAATTAATATTTGAAATAAATAAAATTTTAGTAAAATATTATTATTAAATATTGTTTATTAATTATTAATGATCATATAAGTTTTATGAATTGAAATGTAATTGTTATAAGGGTTTAAAAACTTTTATTCTAAAAAACTCATAATTTATTATTCAATGTTGGTTTTGTTTTTAAAAATTAAAATCCACATATATAAGAAATTATTTATATAATGTTATTTTTATATTCATAATAAGAACATCAAAATTATGCAATTGTGAATTTTACAAAATATTCTGAGATAGTCAATTTTTTGGTAAAAAATTAAATACTGTATAAATATACTTTGTGTATTATGAAATCATAATGACCTGAAAGAGGAATAATAAATAATATAAAAATTATCCATGACCAAATATATTTTATCTATTTAGAAAATTGGAATTTAATTTTTTTATTAATTTTATAAATCCATTATAATTCATCCAACACCATTAATATATTTTAACATTATAAAATCATTTCATTAAGAGTAAAACTCACCTCACCAGAAGAAAAGGAAATTATTTTTAATAAGTTAGTACCTTGGGCTTATAAAATCATTATAACCACATCCATTTCTAAGAAAACCATAAGACGGTTTGGGTTTTTGTTTATTTAATTATGTAGAGTCCAAAACATAAATAATAAAGAAACCTCCATCGTTTCCCAGATAAACCCACCCATGATCTCATTTATCTTCACTAAAACTCCTTTTATCACATAAATACTCTTCCTACCACTCTATAGAGTCCTCCAAAGGTACCCTAATTCTCTCAATAATCCCCTCCCATGTAGTTTAATTCACACACTCACGTAAGGGATTCCCACCTTCTATTCTTTATTCATGATTTTTTATCTTGGGCCTTATATATTCAATTACTAATGTTAGCATATTAATTTTCTTTTCTATATTACTACACATTTTATTTATAAATTATTATAGGCTCCATTATCCCTTACCACCCAATTTTACTAAATTTTAAGTGATGTCGTTTTCCTGACGAAATTTCACTACGATTTCCATGCCAAAACAATTGTGTACTGAAAACAATAATTGTTTCCTATCAATGGTTTTCACGTTTATAAACTTATAATTAATTTAATTGGGACATAAATGTATGTATTTCACACTCAATGATAATGGAATCAATTATGATGATGAATGAATCTGTGTTGTATAATCTATGTGGAACACTTAAGCATGAAAATGAAATAAAAGTGATGGGTGTGCATAGAATTATATAGCACTGTAATGAATTTGGTAGTTTTTAGTTTCATAATACATCATGTTGGGCTATGGATTGAACTATATTCTTTTATTAAACATTTTCCATCCTTATTTCATGGCATTTTATCCTTGACTTATGTTTATGATGTAGTGTTTTAAGTTGTTTCCACATTTCTCATGTAATAATTATCATTATATATCAAGACTTATTATTCATTTTCCTTTTATTCTCAATTTATATGCCTATTTTCAAACATGTTTTATTCTGCTCATTTTTTTAAATTTTTATTACCTTACTAGGTTTATAGCTCAACATTTATTATTTTTCCCCATGGTTATCTCAGATAATTTTTAAAGATGTGGAATTTTAGAATCATGTTAAGGCTGTGTTAATAATGTTTTCGTAACCCATGTTCAATATGTTATTCTATGAACCTAATTACAAAATACTCTTTAATTATTGATCCTTTGGGTTTTTTCATCTATACTTTTATATAATAAATCAAATATTAATGTGTAATAAATCATAGAGATGTTATAGTTGGAATCATGGGGATAAAAAGAATAAATTGGATTATAATTTTGGTGGTTCGATGGGGAAATCTAATAGTGATAAGAAATTTCAACATCCCACGTGTCAATGGGGTGGAAAGAAGTGCCATAGAAATTTCCTAAGGGGAATAATGAAATTCATTAGGTGTGGGAAGGAAGGACACCTTGCTAATGATTACCAATAGGAATAACCCACTAATGCGATGGAGGAAAGGAATTCACTAGCCAACCCTCAACATGTAGTTCATTGTTTCAAATTCAAGGAACCATGGATCATTGATAACCAATTCATTAAACCAATGGTTTTTAGAGACAACAAGGATCCTCCAAGGCATCATGGGAGATATTATTCTATAAAAACTATGGAGGTGGATCCTGACAATAATTTGGTGGCATGTATTCTTGTCATTCTTTCAATAATAGAGAACTTACTTTTTCATTCTTCTCCCATGCATTCCTACGTATCCCAAAATATTGTAGAACTGCTCAAATAATACCACAAATTTTAGAAGTGAAGTTATCAGTTAAAACTGAAAATGGGTAAATCATTTCACCCTGAGTATATAACTCCTCCCCTATAAAAATTTACAGGTTAGACTTCTGATGTTTTTTTATACTCTATTTGTTTTTATTTGATACAATTTTGTACATTCATTGGATTTCCCTATATATATCCAACATAATTTTCAAGTGATAAGGAAATCACTCTCTATATTGTGAATTGACCCCTAATATAGTACAAGTGAAAAGTGGAGGCTAAATCTTATTTAGCATTAATATCTCATGTGTGAACATTATTTCCCTATGAGAAATAATTTATAGATCAAATGATTGGGTCTAAATAAAAAATCAATATTTAATACATGCCCATTGTGAGGGAATATAATTTTGTGTTTCCTGATGGATTACCTAATATTACACCTAGTCGACAGGTTGAATTTTCATTCAAGATAACACTTGGAAAATTTTCATTGTTCATGACTCCATATAGAATAAATATTATGGAAGATAAGGAGATGAAGAAAAATGTTTTTGAGAATCTAGATAAAGGGTTCATATGCCCATATGTGCATCACCATGGGGTGCACCAGTCCACTTCATCATTAAGAAGAATGGGTTAGTGCACCTTTTCATTGATTATCATGAGCTAAAAAAAGATCATGAAAAATGACAACTATCATCTTCTAGGGATTTATGTATTGTTCTATTAACTAAAAGGATCATAATATTTTTATAAGGTGGACCAACCGTTGGGATATTACTATGTATGGTTTGAGAAGGAGGATATTCCAAAGTCTACTTTTTCATACAAGGTATGTTCACATTAAGTACATAGTAAATCCTTTCAAGCTTCCTAATTATCTAACAATTTTCATAGACTTCGAGAATAACGTCTTTAGATATTACCTAAAAAAACTTTTGGTTATATTTATAGATGATATTAAAATATACTCCAAAATCAAGGTGGGTAATGAGTAGTATTTGAGTACTATTTTAAAGACCTTTTCAAAGGAGAATCTGTCACGACCCATCCTCGGGGCCCGTGCTGTGACTACCCCAAGCTTGCCTTCCATAGGCCAGGGGCTGGTGACTAGCACCCAAGGTGTAAATCCCGATAACTGGGAAGACATTTCCTTTAAAAAGTAACAAAACACCACAGAGTACAAGCCGAAGTAAAACACTAAGTACAAAAAGGAAGTGCTGAAACGAAAATGGGCCAGAATACAAACCCAAACGAAAGTACAGCTACAACTGAAAGAACGTACAACAAGGACAAGCAGCTGGAAGAAGATAGAAGCAGCTCCTGGGTCATCCTCCTCAGATCCTACCTGAAGGTTAGGTACATATAGCGTAGCTCCTGAATCGTCCACCATGGATCCTACCTAATGGGTATGTACAGATAGCCTTCACAACGCTCTCACCCGTCAACCACCTCCGAGTGCCGCCTCGTCGTGAAGTCCACCACTGGATACTGTCTCATCGCGATGTCCACCTTCGGGTACCATCTAGTCCTCGAACACTCGGCCTGTGTCTGCGATGCTCGTCGTCTAAAACCAACACAACGAAGTGCGGGCATAGCCCGTGTAGGGTTGAGTATAACAATACTCAGTAGGGAGCCCGAGACCCTCAAGGTATCACTAAATTCAACAAGGGTAACCACAAAGAAGATCTCAACAGATAACCTCTACTTAGGTACATGCTCATACATATACCAAAGTTATCAAGTAACCCATCTCCATCATGAGAAAACACAAGGATTATGAAATCAACGGATAACCTCTACCCAGGTATATTCACATACATATACCCAAGTTATCAAGTAACCCATCTCAATCATGAGGAAACACAAGGATTACAGACTCAACTCAACCAGGATTTTATTCATGACGTCGAAACCATGGCTGCTGGAGAACTCCTCCACCGTCGAGTATAGTGGGTCGGCCTCTACAACCAAGCGCACCAAACTCCTCCTATGTCGAGTTCAAAGGGCCTGCCGCTACAACCAAGCATGCCGAACTCCTCCTCTGTCGAGTATTGTGGGTCTGCTGCTACAACCAAGCGCTTCCCACCATGGTTCTGCCACTACAACCAAGCGCTCCCCCTCATAGGTTCCAGAGGTACTCCTTCTGTTGAGTACCACGGGTCTGCCGCTACAACCAAGCGCTCCTCTGTCGTGGGTCTACCTCTATAACCAAACACTCCACCTCATAGCCTCCAGAGGTACTCCTTCTGTTGAGTACCGCGGGTCTTCCGCTACAACCAAGTGCTCCTCCGCCATGGGTCTACCGCTACAACCAAGCGCTCCCCCTCATAGCCTCCAGAGGTACTCCTTCTATTGAGTATCGCGGGTCTGCCGATACTACCAAGCACTCCTCCACCGTGGGTCTGCTGCTACAACCAAGCGGTCCCCACTGGGCTATCAGAAACACACCGAGCCTATGAATCAGTAGTCGCCAAGTCTCAGCCAGCTACTAGGTCTCTGCACTCTGCAAGCTCGTCACCGGGAGGGTCCACTCCACGAACTAATGGTCGATACTCCAAGTATCACAAAGTTCCGTGAAGAAGAATCTCAAAGTACTACCTCGTCATAGGGGTCTCAACGCAATAAACGGTCTGTCAGTCGGACGCCCGGTCTGTGAGTTACTAGCCTTTTCGTCCTAGGGGCCCGGTTGGTTTCGTGTGCGAACCAACCCGGCCGTATCTCGACTATACCCCGAACTCTCATAGGGTATGCTCATAGGGACCGTTTCTCAACGTGATCACCAACCTTTTTGAGGGTTCGTCAAACAGACGTCTGGTCTGAAAGTTATTATCCTTTTCGTTCGAGGGGCCCGGTTGGATTCCGGGTACAATCCAACCCGGACTATTTCCAACTGCATCCAAAACTCAGGTGAAGCATGAAAAAAGTTCCGTCTCATCAAGAGGGATCTAACAAAGTCGACGGCACCTCAATCGGACGTCCGGAGCTTGAGATATAGGCATTTCCGCTCCGAGGGTCCGGTTGGTTTCGTATCCAAACCAACCCGGCCGTACATAAAGTTTTCCAAAACCTTCAGTGTAATATACCGAAACGACTGCCTCATTCCAAGGATCGCTACTCAACTGATGGTGCGTCGATCGTAGTTCTGTAGACCATGTTATGGGAAACCTACCGAAAAAGTCCAATATTAGGGGGTTCGGGCCCGGTCCGACCCGGCGCTGTACCCCCTGGGTCGGCCCGAACCGGGGCGACCCGAATCGAGTCCAGGTCCGGCCCATTTGGGCGTGGACCGGCCCAACTAGCGCGACCCAGCCCGGCCTCGGTTTGGCCCGACCCGACCTCGGTGCGGCCCGGCTCAGCAGCCCAGCGTGCTGGCGGTCCGGCGTGCTGGCCAGGTGGCTCGGCCGAACGGCCGAGCCATTAGGATGCGGGGGGAACTGCCCCATCATTTAGTAACTGCGGCCCCTTAATGGGGCCGCACACGTCTGGCCAACCGGGGGTTTCGAACCCCCAGTTCTTCCACAATTCGGCCGCCCCGCTCCGGCCGGCGGCTTCTGCCGCCACGGGACCGGTAAGGCCGGTCCCCCTGCTCCGATGCCGGCGGCCCGGAACCGGCCACCAGTTCCCCTGCTCCGCAGCGGCCCGGAACCGGCTGCGGCCTTCTTCCGTCTGGCGCGGCGTGACGGCTGCGTGGCCCCACTCCGTCCGCAGTGCGTTCGGTTCATTTCCGGCGCGCGCGTGACGGTGCCGCGACTTTGTTCAATTATCAAATGCTGGGTGTGACGGTGTCGCGCATTCCTTGCAGCTCGTTCCGGCACGGTGCGATGACACCACATTACTTTCCTTCGAACCGCAACAACAAAAAAATAATAAGGGAGGAGGGTCGGCCGTGTTTGTGCGGTCCAGCCCCCTACCGTTAAACGATACCAAGTGGTCTAAATGAACGAGGTTAGATGACGGAATATTTCACAAACTAAAACACAAAACCCCTACCTCAGTGTTGTCGTCGAATGAGAGTTCATCGCGGAATTAACCGTCACGGAAGAAGGCATCACGGAAAGAACATCGTCGGTGTAAGGTGATCTCCGAGGAAGGCGTCTCTCGCCGTCATCCACCGTCAGAGGACGGTGTTCTTCATCGGCGGCGGTGCATTCTTTGCGTTCTTCGTCGAAGAACGAAGAATCCTCAAGACTTCTATTTTTCTCCCAAAGGCATCCACAACCAGAATTCCAACAAAATAAAATAATTTCAACACTTATTTTATTAACATATCCTAAGTATTTTAAATTTAAAAGAAACGAAATGAACAATTAATTCAATGAATTAATTGTAACGATTTAACTACCCAAATTAATGAGGCGTTTCTTAACAAAAATAAACGCACGGTTTGACTTAATTAAAAAGGGGGGTGCGGGTGCGTTACGTAGAAGGAAAGAAACAGTGGGGCTCGTGCGGGCCCCACCTCACAAATATCCTACCAAGTGGGTAGGATGTTGTGGGTTCCACCTTATCCTCTTAACATAGTTTAAGCCGCTTTAAGTAAAATAAAATACATTTTCGCACCACTTTTAATTTCTTTCGTAACTTAACCTCAAAAATTAAAAACCACACCCGAGAAAACGCAACTCTGGAAAAAGATATTTTATCCAATTATCGGCACTGCGATTGCATTGGTTACCTCGAAATTCGATTTCATGCACCGATTGAAAAGTTAGAAAAACCCGCTCGTTCGTTCACTGAACGTACCCGAGCTAAACTTCGGATAAAGATTCGGGTCACACCGGGCCTCGGAATTAGGTTCCGTTAGAAACTCCGTTCTTGTAAAATCCAAAATAAAATTAAGAAAAAATTTCCCATGAATTTTACGGGTCTTTACATTACTCCCACCTCAGGTCATTACATCCCCATAAAGCTATAACACAAGCTAGGGGAACAAAAGTGGTACTGAGCACGCATCTGAGCCTTCTGCTCCCATGTGCTCACCTGGAGGTCCCCGTACTGCCAGTGAAAGCGCACCCGAGGAATCGACCCGTCCTCACAGGACCCTCTCTAATCATTCCTCGATCCCTAATGGAACCTTCGTGAGGGTCACCCTATTGTCAATGTCTCGTTCCCCTTGGTCGATGACATGCGTCGGGTCAAGCATGTATCTCCTCAGTTGAGATACATGGATGTCCTCGTGCACCTGGTGCAACTGAGGTGGGTGGGACAATCGGTAAACCACCTCACCTACCCTGCTGAGGACCTAGAAAGGTCCGTTGAACCTCGGAGATAACTTGTCGCCTCAACCACATCTTCGTAACTCACGTCGAGGTGAGACCCATAGGGAAACATGGTCAACATCCTCGAACTCTAGTGGTCTCTGCCCCCTGTCAGCACAAGACTTTTGTCGGCTCTGATCTGTCCTCATCCACTTTTGGATGACTTGGACCTTTCTGGTCCTACAATAGCTGTTGAGATTTCATCTTTCCTGATAAGAGAAATCCGGTCTCATCCCCTGGATGAACCATGTTCTTTTCCTAATACAGTCAATCCCGGCATGGACGATACTAATCTATATCAAGGATGACGTCGTAAGTCCTGGATGCTACTACCAATAGATTCAACCATTACTCTCGCCTCCAAGGGTTGAGTCACATTGTCGACATTAGTGTGTGGTCACTAGGTCTCCTCTAGTAGGTATCTCATAGTGAGGGTCAAGTCAATGGTTTTTAAACCGGAACCACATAGTAACAACATAAAGAGGGGACATGAAGGTAAACACCATAAGAAAGGTGTCTTTTATTACTGCAGCTCAAAGTACAAAGACACAAAGCATCAACAAAAAAACATCAACAGAGCTAGAAGAAACATGAACAAAAGTCTCCAGGTCTGAAGCTAGTCCCGCTCCTGTCCATCTGCTCCCGGAGCTCCATGATCATAGGCCTCAGCTGCCTGCAGCTGAGCTCTCCCACGTCCACTTGTTCCATGCGGCCGGGGTGGACCTCCTGGTGGTGGTGGTGGCAACGCCTTGAAGCGTCGTCCACCTCCAGCTGCAGGGCCAACTCCCCTACCACGGTCTCCTGCTCCACGCGGTCTGCCTCGATCGAACCTATGCCTCTGCCCGGGAGGTCCTTCGTTCATCTGTTGGTCATCTGTATGGCGGGTTAGACAGTCACGAGCCATGTGACCACCCACGCCGTAGGAGTAACACTGTCCGTGCATGGTAAGTCATTCTCCACCAAGGGTGCCTCACAAAAACTATCTTGTGTCATACGGTCGACCACCTGTAGGTCTAGTCCTCTTGGACCTCTGCGTCATCTGTCTACTGCCTACTCCAGAAGACTCTGCCGCATGCCGGCTAGTGGTGGTTCCTGCTGCTGGAGACTGCTCAGCAAGGAAAATCTCCACTAAGAGGGCTCGCTCCAACACCCCTGTCTATGTAGGAATGCTGTGAGAAACAACTGAAGTTCTGATCTCTCTCCTGAGCCCCTGCTCGAAGGTTCGGGCCCTGAAGAATGGGTCCCATACCATGTCTGTGGAATAGCACGAGACATCGGAAAAACCTCGCCGCGTAATGGGCTACTGTCATGCTGCCCTGCCGCAGCTGTAGCAGCTCCTCGATGTGCACCGCTCGGAGGGTGGCTGGGAAGAACTCTGAGTGAAAAAAATCTCTCAAAGTCCGTCTAAAGGACAGATGCCTCATTGTGAACCTGGAGCATCAAGCTCCACCATCTGCCTGCTGCCGTGTGCAGGAGGCTCGCTGCAAGGACCACCATAAGGTCAGCTGGTGTCCCTACCAAACAGAAAACTCGTACAACAGCCTCCAGCCAATCCTCGGCATCCTGAGGGTCCTTCTACCCATGGAACCTTGTCATTCGCTGACGCTAAAACTCGTGCAGTGCACTAAGACAATGTGCACCCTCAGCGGTTCGGGCTGGTAGCATCAGTGGCTCGGCGGGTAGAGGTACCGCTGGTGGATCTACTGTCAAAGGGCCCTGTACATAGGCCTTGTCGCTTGGTGGGATGTCGTCACGTATAACTCTCGGAACCCTAGCTTGCTGCCGTCGTGGGGCCATCCTGAAAAGAGACAGGTGCGCCACGGTCAGAACAATATACCTGGTGAGCTGACACAAGTAATCACAAAGAAAACTAGAAACACACATGCAATCAATGCTTTTGTGCATTAAGTCGGAAATCAGAAGTCAGGGTCCGGGTGTACGGATACGTCGGCCGCCACACCAACACTGGACTCCCTGGACTGATAACCACACTCAATACTCTGAACACTATTTCTTCACATAGAAAAAGATTAGAGTCCTGTGTTCTGTGGTAGAACCGAACTCCTTTGATACCAATTTGTCACGACCCGTCCTCAGGGCCCGTGCCATTACTACCCCAAGCCTGCCTTCTATAGGCCAGGGGAAAGCGACTGGCACCCAAAGTGTAAATACCGATAACTGGGAAGGCATTTCCTTTAAAAAAGAAACAAAACACCACAAAGTACAAGCGGAAGTAAATCACTAAGTACAACAAGGAAGTGCTGAAAAGTAAATGGGATAGAATACAAAACCAAATGAAAGTACAGCTACAACTGAACAAAATTACAACAAGGACAAGCAGCTAGAATAAGATAGAAGTAGCTCCTGGGTCGTCCTCCTCGGATCCAACCTGAAGAGTAGGTACAGATAGCGCAACTCCTGAATCGTTCACCACGGATCCTACCTGAAGGGTGGGTACAAATAGCCTCCACAACGCTCTCACCCGTTAACCACCTCCGAGTGTCGCCTCGTCATGAATTCAACCACTAGATACCGTCTCGTCGCGAGGTCCACCTCCGAGTACCGTCCAATCTTCGAACACTCGGCCTCTGTCTGCGATGCCTGTCGTATGCAACCAACACAACGAGGTGCAGTCATAGCCCGTGCAGGGGTGAGTATAATGATACTCAGTAGGGACCCCGAGACCCTCAAAGTCTCACTAAATCCAACAAGGGTAACCACAAAGAAGATCTTAACAGATAACCTCTACTTAGGTACATGCCCTTACATATACCCAAGTTATCAAGTAACCCATCTCAATCATGAGAAAAAACAAGGATTATGAAATCAACAGATAACCTCTACCCAGGTATATTCCCATACATATACCCAAGTTAACAATTAACCCATCTCAATCATGAGGAAACAAAAGGATTACAGACTCAGCTTAACCAGGATTTTATTCATGACGTCGAAACCACGGCTGCTGGAGAACTCCTCCATCGAGTACAGTGGGTCTTCCGCTACAACCAAGCACTCTGAACTCCTCCTCTGTCGAGTTCAGAGGGCCTTCCGCTACAACCAAGCACGCCGAACTCCTCCTCTATCGAGTACTGTGGGCCTGCTGCTACAACCAGGCGCTTCCCACCATGGGTATTCCACAACAACCAAGTGCTCCCCCTCATAGGTTCCAGAGGTACTCCTTCTGTTTAGTACCACGGGTTTGCTTCTACAACCAAGCGCTCCTCCGCCGTGGGTCTGTCGCTACAACAAAGCGCTCCCCCTCATAACCTCCAGAGGTACTCCTTCTGTTGAGTACCACGGGTCTGCCGCTACAACCAAGCGCTCCTCCGCCATGGGTCTGCCGCTACAACCAAGCGCTCCCCCTCATAGCCTCCAGAGGTACTCCTTATGTTGAGTACCGCGGGTCTGTCGCTACTACCAAGTGCTCCTCCACCAGGGGTCTACTGCTACAACCAAGCGCTCCCCACTGGGCTATCTGAAACACACCGAGTCGATGAATCAGCAGTCGTAAAGTCTCATCCAGCTACAATGTCTCTGCACTCTGCTAGCTCATCACTGGGAGGGTCTGCTCCACGAGCTACTGGTCGATACTCCAAGTATCAAAAAGTTCCACGAAGAATTATCTCAAAGTCCTGCCACATCATAGGGGTCTCAACGCAACAGACGGAGCGTCAGTCAGACGCCCGGTCTGTGAGTTACTAGCCTTTTCATCCCAGGGGCCTGGTTAGTTTTGTGTGCGAACCAACCCGGTCGTATCTCGAATGTACCCTGAACTCTCATAGGGTATGATCATAGGTACCGTTTCTCAACGTGATCATTAACGCCGCTGACGGTTCGTCAAACAGACGTCTCGTCTGAAAGTTATTAGACTTTCCGTTCTAGGGGCTTGGTTGGATTTTGGGTACAATCCAACCCGGCCATTTTCCAACTGCATCCAAAACTCAGGATAATCATACCAAAAGTTCCTTCTCATCAAGATGGATCCAACAAAGTCGACGACACGTCAATCGGACGTCCGAAACTCGAGATATAGGCGTTTCCGCTCCAAGGGCCTGGTTAGTTTCGTATCCGAACCAACCCGGCCATACTCAAAGTTCTCTAAAACCTTGAGTGTAATATACTGAAACGGCCGTCTCAATCCAAGGATCGCTACGCAACTAACAGTGCATCGATCGGAGGTCCGTAACCCATATTATGGGCAGCAGACCCAAAAAGTCCGGTATTAGTGGGTTCGGGCTCGGTCCGACCCGGCACGGTACCCCTGGGTCAGCCTGAACCGGGTTGACCCGAATCGGGTTCGGGTCCGACCCATTTGGGTGTGGCCTGGCCCAGCTAGACGTGACCCGGCCCGGCCTGGGCGCGGCCCGGCTCAGCGGCCCGGCACGCTGGCGGTCCGGCGCGCCATCCCGGTGGCTCGACCGAACGGCCGAGCCGTTCGGATGCGGGGGGCGATGCCCCCGTGTATAGTAACCGCATCCCCTTAATGGGGCCGCTCACGTCCTACAAACTGGGGGATTCGAACCCCCGGTTCTTCCATGGTCCGGCCGGCCCGCTCCGTCAGGACAGCTTCTGCCGCCACGGGACCTGCAAGGCCGGTCCCCCTACTCCGATGCCGGTGGCCCGGAACCGGCCTCCGGTTCCCCTGCTCCGCCGCGGCCTGGAACAGGCCACAGCCTTCATCCGTCCAGTGTGGCGCGACGGTGCCGCGACATGGTTAAATTATCAAATGCGTGGCGTGACGGCGCCGCGCATTCCTTTCCGCTCATTCCCGCGCGGTGCGACGGCACCGCGTTACATTTCCTTCGAACCGCAACAACAAAAAAATAATAAGGGATGAGGGTCGGCCATGTTTGTGAAGTCCGGCCCCCTCCCGTTAAATGATACCAAGTGGTCCAAATGAACGAGGTTAGATGACGGAAGATTTCACCAACTAAAACACATAACCCCTACCTCAGCGTTGTCATTGAATGAGAGTTCGTTGTGGAATTAACCGTTGCGGAAGAAGAGGATCGTCACAGAAGAAGGAATCACGGAAGGAACGTCGTTGGCATTAAGTGATCAACAAGGAAGGCGTCTCTCGCCGTCTTCCGCCATCGGAGGTCGGCGTTCTTCGTCGGTGGTGGTGTGTTCTTCGCGTTCTTCATCGAAGAACGAAGAATCCTCAAGACTTCTCTTTTTCTCCCAAAGGCTTCCACAACCAGAACTCCAACAAAATAAAATAAGTTCAACACTTATTTTATTAAAATTTCCTAAGAATTTGAAATTCAAAAGAAATGAAATTAACAATTAATTCATTGAATTAATTGTAACGATTTAACCGCCCAAATTAATGAGGCGTTTCTTAACCAAAATAAACGCACGGTTTGACTTCATTAAAAAGGGGGTGCAGGTGCATTACATAGAAGGAAATAAATGGTGGGGCTCGTGTGGGCCCCACCTCAAAAATATCCTACCAAGTGGGTAGGATATTGTGGCTTCCACCTTATCCTCTTAACTTTGGTTAAGCTGATTTATGTAAAATAAAATAAATTGTCGCACCACTTTTATTTTATTTCTTATATTAACCTCAAAAATTAAAAACCACAATGAGCAAACGCAACTTCGGAAAAACAGTTTCTAAGCAATTACCGGTGCTACGATTCCATTGGTTCCCTCAGAATTTGATTTTGAGCACCGGTTCAAAAGTTAGAATACCCCGCTCATTCGTTCACTGAACGCACCCGAGCTAAACTTCGGAAAAAGATTCCGGGCACACTGGGCCTCGGAATTAGGTGCCGTCAGAAATTTCATTCTTGTAAAATTCAAAAGAAAATTAAGAAAAACATTTCCTTGAATTTTACGGGTCTTTACAAAATCTCTATTATAAGTACAGAAATTTTGAGTTTTGATTGAAGTAAGTCTCGTTCACAGGGAATATCATCCCAATCAATGGTGTATATTTGGATCCTTAAAAGACCGATGTAATTGAAGTATGGTTGAGTTCAACATCAGTGAAAGATATGTGCATTTTCAATGGGTTATATGGATATTAACATTTATTTCAGAGAAATTTATCATTATTTTAAAACCCTCCTACCAAGATAACGTGAAAGGGAGTCACATTTTCATATGGTGATGAATGTGAAGAGAGACGTAAGGAGTAGAAAAAGAGACTTGTCATTGCACATTTTTTCACATTTCCAATAATTGGAAAACCATTTCTGGTATCTAGAGATTATTTGAAGATGGTATTTTGTTGTGATATAATTAAGAATAAAACATTCATAGCCTATGCTTCATGGAGTTGAATGTTCCTGAAAATAACTACCCAAAACATGATCTATAGTTGGCTACATGATCATCGCCTTCAAAATACGGTGGAATTCACTCTTTAGGGAGAAGTGTAATATATATATATATATATATCACAAAATACTCAATTATATATTCATATAGAAGGAGATGAATACATGCCAATGAAGTGGGTATATCAAATCAAGGACATGACAACACAATTCCCTACCATCCTGGGAATGCGAATAATGTATAATATGATCAATGCATAAATTATCCAACAATTTTATCAATTATTAGAATTGATAAGGATCTTATCAACTTAAACATGAAGAAGATAGACATGGTAATCCTAAAGAAATGAAAATCAACAGTATTTTCACAAATTATTTCTCAACCATCCATTCCGGATTGATTAAAGGATGCTCAAAGAGATGATTTGGGAATTTAGAAGAAAGTGAAAAATATAAGGAAGGGGAAACCCTCATAGTTCAATATTAATGATGAAGGAGTTGAGAGATTTGGGTGAAGACTATGTATACCATCAAATAATCAATTAAATAAGAATTTTTTGGATGATTTACATAGGTCAACAATCTCTATCCACTTAGGAAACACCAATATGTATCGAGATATTTGAGAACAATATTTGTGGGAAAATATGACGAAATAGATCATAGAATATACATTAATATGTCTGGTATGTCCTCTAGTGATATCAGAAAGGAAAAAATACAAGGGGTGAAAAAACAATAACCCTTACCTACATTGAAATGGGAAAAAATAACATTAGAATTTTTCAAATAATCTTATAAATATATCAATAGTAAATAATGATATCTGGGTTGTGGTATATCTTCTTTCAAAGACTGCACACTTCATTTCGATTCGAGAGGATTTATCCTTGGATCAAATTGAACAGATATACATCAGAGAAGTGGTGAGGCTAAATAGAGTACCACTATCAATTGTATCTGATGTTATATGATATTCACTACTATGTTCTAGAAGAGTCTCTAAAATTCTCTGAGTACTATGTTGAAATTCACCATAAATTATCACCCTCAAACTAAGGTCCAATATAAGAAGACTATCAAAACACATGAGGACGTGTTGAGTGCATAGTCAATTGATTTCAAAGGACGATGTGATAAAAATCTTATTCTAGCCATGTTATATTAAAAAATAGTTTTTGGGAAGAGATACAAAACACCTACATGCTGTGATGAAGTTGGTGAAAAAAATATCTATGCATAGAAATGGTCAAGGAAATAGTGTAAAAGGTTATGACCATTCAACAACACATAAAGGTTTCACATAGTTTCCAACATATCTATCTTAAAATAATTTAATAGATTTATAGATTGCTGTTGGGGACATAGTATTCCTCCACACATCTCCATGGAAGAAATTGACAAGATTTGAGAAGAAGGGAAAGCTCAGTGCAGGATACATCGGTCCCTTTAAGAGCCTTGATTGCATTTGAGTAGTGGACCACCGACTAAAACTACAATATAAACTATCTCATGTAAAAGATGTATTCAATATATCACTCATGGTCATGTATATAACAACCCCCTCAAGTGTACTCAATTCATAGTTGGTTCTGTTGGTGAATGATCTCTTAGATTTATAGCATTCAGTGAAGATCATAGATCATAGAGAAAAGGTTTTATGAAGTATGACAATGAACCATGTCAATGTTTTTCAATGAAACCATATTTTTTAGGAAGTGATGTGGGAATCCAAGGTGATGATGAAACATAGTTACCCACATCCGTTTTAGTATGGGAAATACAAATTCTGAGGGTGAACTTTCATAAGTGGGGAAGAATGTAATGCTGATAACATTTATAAGGAAAATTAAATTTTCTAGTTTGATTAAATTTATTATTAAGTAATATTGATATAGAAATCAAATGCACTTATTTTGTTTTATTAAATACAATTTTATTTTAAATAACATCAGTTATCATTACCATTGATAAAATAGTTATTGAATACTGATCATGTGATTTGTAGAAATATATGGTTTTAAGAAAAAAAATTGACATGAAAAAAGTAAGTGATGTACTCAACATGTAGAAGCATACCCTATGAATCCCATTTATCAAAAAATTTAGGGGAGATCGAATCACTGGGATTTTACCTTGACTAATTCCAAGATGATATCTAATTACACAAGAATAAACTAAACCATTTACGGGAGAAGATCAATCTCATCGAGATCACAACCTAAAGCATGTTTGTTGAACCACCCCCTAAAATTCCTGCCATCACACACCATTGTTCTATGGATTTTTATGTTGTATTAATGGGATATAAATCATGACTATATAAATATGATTATGTAAATTATTTCTCATAGAATAATGAATATTTTTTCATCCTATTAGGGTGACATTAAAAATGAATTTTATTTTTATATAATAAAAATTAAAAACTATTTTTTTGTAATATTCAAATTATATTAATGAATTTTTTATGTTGAATAAATGTATTTGTGAAATAAATAATATTTCAATAAAATATTATTATGAAATAATGTTTATTAAACATACATGATCATATAATTTTTATCAAGTAAAATTTTATAATTGTATGATTTTGAAAACTTTTATTGTTAGAAAATCCAATATTTCATAATAAATGTGTATTTTATTTTTAATGATGTAAATTAACATATTTAAAAAAATATTTTGATAAAATGGATATTTTTTGGAATCATATCATCAAAATTATCTAATGGTTATATTTTCAATATTTTATGAGATATTCGAATTTTTGGGAAAAAATTAAATACTCCATAAATATACATGGTGTATTATGACATCGAAATGACTCAAACGTGTTGTCATAAATTATGTAAAAGGTATCCACAACCAAAAATATGTTTCATATTTAAAATAATGGGATTTTATTTTTTATTGAATAATTTAATAAAGTCATTATGAATCCTCTAAAACCCTTATTATATTTTAAGGTTTTAAAATCATATCATTAAGAGTATGACTCATCTCAACATAATCAAGGAAATTATTTTATCAATTTCGTCCTGTGGACTTATAAAACAAACATAAAATCTCCCATTTTGTAGGATCCATGTGAAAAAACCATGTGATGTTTTGTGGTTTTTGTTATTTTATTATATAGATTCCAAAATTAAAATAATTAAGAAATCCCCCTCATTTTATCTATAAAATCACACAAGATCCTATTTATCTTCACTCAAACTCCTTTGAGCATGTCCATACTCTACCCTACACTCTATATAGTCCTCCAAAGGTTCCAAAAAGATCTAAGGAATCACCTCCACAGCATTTTTAGTTAAACACTCAAGTAAGGGATTCTCACCTTCCCTTCTTTATTCAAGTTTCTTTATTATCTTATGCCTTCTATTTCCAAATCCTAATTTTTTCATACGTATTTCCATTCTCTATTAATTCACATATTATGTCTAAATAATTATAGACTCTATTCTATCTCATCAATAAATTTTATTAATTTTTATGTTATGTCATCATGGTACTGAGATTTCACCATGATTTTCCACGCCTAAAGCATTGTGCAGTGAATTCCATACCCATTTTTTTCAAAGGTATTCAGCTTTATACACATATAAATTATTGAATTGGGACTTAAATGTATGTATTATACACTCCTTTATTAAGGGATAAATTATGTTGACCAGTGAGTCCATGTTTTACGATCTATGTGGCACACTTAAGCATGACAATGAAATGAATGTGATGGGTGAGCTGAAAATTATTTAGTGCTTTGATGTAATGGGAAAATTTTAGTCTCATAATACATCATGTTCAGATAGATAGTGATCCTAATTTCTTATGGTAAATTTTCCACCATGATTTATTGGTATCTTATCCTTGGCTTATGTTTTTTTATGCAGTGTTTTGATTTGTTTCTACACTTCCCATGTTATGATTATCCTACATTATCAGGCCTTATTATTCATGTTCCATTAATTCCATGTTGATATGTCAATTGTCTAACATGTATTATTTTCTCCATGTTATTCCATGTTTATTCCTTTATTGGGTTTCATATCTCACCTATTTCTTAGGTTTTCTCCCTAGTTATATCATACAGTTTTAAAAGACATTGAATTTTAGAAGAATGTTAAGGACGTTTTTAGTAATATTATTATAATCCATGTACAAGGTGTTATGATATGTACATAGTTCCAAAATACACTAGACTTCTCAATATTTAGAGTTGTATTATGTATCTTTTTATGTAGTAAATAATGTATTAATGTGTAATAAATAGAAGAGTTGTTATATTATACGTCAATTGAGATATAAATCATTAAATTATAACAATTGTAACTCAAAACATTTTCAAAAAAAATTACAGTTACACAATATAAAATATATATAATGATTATCCAACATCTTTCAATATTCTGTGATTTTCACAGAATGTGGTGATACAACACAAAAACAGATAAAATAACATGATGTATATGGGATATAATGTTACAAATAAATAATAATATAATAATTTTAGTAGTGATCACTATTAATAAATATTCAAAATCAAACTAAATGTTTAATTTTATAAATATTGTATTTCTATTTTTATATTTATTTGGTGTGAACATGGTAAAAAAATGAACATTTAATTTATTATATACTAATTCAAAAATATTATTCCTTTAATAGGATATACCTTTTATTATACCATCTTTAAAATTCTAATTTATAGTTCTTAATTAGTTTACATAATTTTTTGTTTCTTTTTCCCTAATAATAGGTATTCCTTGATTTTGTTTTATCCCATATAATTTCCTATTTATATTGATAAATAGAATGACATAATTATGTCATTTAAGTTATTATTTTATGTTTTTATTTTCCATTCGTATTGGATTTATAATTTAAGATATATTTTATATTCTTATACAATATATGAAAAATATTTCAGGGACGTGCTAGAAGAGATTTCTTGATAACAATCAATCAATACAATGGATTAGACAATGTCACATATAACATACTATGAGTATTGTATTATATATATCTCAGCTAAATAATGTTTAACTTTATATCAGTAATCATTTCTAATTCTCTATATGGAACCACAGTCCAAGAGAAAAATATGCCCCAGTCAAATTATGATAGTGGTGATTAACATAATTAACAAGTCGGGGTGGTTCTAGAGGTACTCAAAGTACACACCATACCAGTTCTCACCCTATAACTTCACTAGATATCCCATAAATAACACATTAATATCTCATAGTTATTTTCAAGGAATCAAATATATTTAGACTGCCTATGTTGTAACATTCATTTCCACGACACCTTAATAGTAATATTCTCTTTCTTTATCTGACGATGGATACTCAATACTGATATCATTTCCCACAAAATTTTATTTCACCTCAATTTAATCTATATTTTATTTACCCAGTATTTCTATCACATTCTCCCTATACATTTTATATAACACATTCTGATCATCCAAATCATATCGTTCCTAAAAATTATACAATGGGGTCTATTAGTCCTTTACATGGAATTTATTCTTAACAATATTAGGACCCATCGGTACTAAATAATTATCTTGTCGCAAGGTATATGTATAAAACTGTATTATATTTTTTCACAATAAATTTATATATTTGGTAATGTCACTTAATTTTATGGTTTTCTTTTATTTCCTCACAACTGGATCTACTACAACTATACAGAGTAGAAATGCACACATGGATTATATATTCATTTTCCATACATAGTTAATGGTATGATGGAATAAAGAAAATAATATGGTTATTAAAAATCATAGAGTATATAGATGATTTATGGTGGAACATTTAAAATATACTGAAATCATTCTTATGAAACCACTCACATGAAGATACGTCATAGAAAAAATCAACAATAATAGAGTGGTGGTATATGGGTATGAAATTTTTTTATATTAAAATTGAAATTATTATATATATATATATATTATTTAGTATTTGGATTGTAACTTCTCTTAAATTTTCCAAAATGATTATGTTGGGAGGGTTTCACAATTGTTGGAATTATCGAAAATGTGGAGAGTATATACGCAAGGATTATATTTTAGTTAGGCCAACAAATTTGGTATAGTGTTACAATGTGAACCAACCATAAATGATTTCATTTTCATATGTTACATACAGATTATTACTTATTATAAGTGTAATGATTTTAATGTATTATTATAATTTAATGGTTTTTATTGAAACTGATTATAAATTTCAATAAAACATTGATTCTTAGTAATTAATATTAATTTTAATGATTCATCACAATGAAATATAAAATGTAGATACAGGGAGTGTAACATACCAAGTAATTAATTAATAATATATATTTTTATCTATGTCTATTAATTAATTAGATAGCGTTTTAGAGGCTTAAAATGAAAATAAATCCAATCTTAGGCATGGAATACACTAATATTTTTAAAAGATTGTTTTACTTCCTTTTAATGGAAAACCATTTTTAAATCTATATTTTGACAATTTTATAAGATATATTTTTCAAAATAAACATATTCATTATTATTGGGACATTGAAATTTACATTGGATAAATGTTTGGTATTTTTCTGACAATGTTCATTTTTTAATGAATAGTGAAAAAATACTGCATTTTACATCAAAACTGCTTTTTCATTTAATTTAATTATATGGTTAGATTATCCTTTTAATTGGTATTAAAGTGTAATCTGAATATATTTTTATAATTTAATCCAATTGTGTTCATTAGTATTAATTTCACTTTGGAATTTGTCATAAACTAATGCCAAACTTTTCATAGATATTGTTTCAAAAAAACCCACTATTTGTTTTGACAATGGGAATTATTTTAAAATTAATTATTGGAATTTATGTGTTTGGAATTTGGTAAAATGGATTACATATTTGGAATTATAAGGCCCAAATTATTTAATTAAGACTCTTTTATTTTTGGACATTTTGAATACTAACGATGGTAATTATCTTTAATTATCTTGATTAATGAGTAATCAGGTAGTTAAACATAATAAAATGATATAATAATAATACAAAAATACCACAAAATGTGTCCTAAGGCTACTGGTTGTCTCATGTCCGACCATGGGATGCCTTGTGCAAAACTTGGGGGCCCCATGGAATCACTTTTGTGAGAAAGTGACTTTTTATCTTTTTATTTTTAAAGAATGTTAAATGTGACAAAAAAATGTATCACCGAAGTAAAATATTTTTAATTTTGTCTAAATAAATGATCTTTTGGACTATAAATATTAATTAGAAAGATAAATATATTTCATACATCATAGTATTTTTTCATAATTTTTAGACTTTAAATAAATTAAATTATTTAAGACATCATGATGATGCATCGATTACCACATTAATAAAGGATTTAAATAAAATGAAATGATATTGTAAAATCTATGATCTAAACATGTCCAAAACCTATTGGATGGGTTGATTTAGAACCCTTATCACCTTATCCTAGAATTATATCAATGTGTGTCCTTTTTAATCCGAAAATCATTTTCAAATAAAGTAACATTTCTTTACTTTCCAAGAGTGCCCCTCCTCTCCTCTTATAAAAGGCCCCCACATCTACCTCCTTACCCACACACCCAAAGCCTTTGGCTCGGCCAACCCCTGCCCATTTTGTCTCTCCACTTCCCTCTATAACTCCTTAAAGCCTCACTTTGGGCATAAGTCTTCCCAAGGAAGCCTTTGAGCTCAAACCAAAGGGAGTTACCCGATTTTAAGGTAATGTCTTCACTTGAGTCCTTTTGTTTTATTTTGCTACTCCAACCCCCTAAACTCTTTTTATTCATTTATTTTGTAAAAACTCCATTATCTTCAATATAATATGATGTTTTTATAATAATATTCTAGATACACTTACACACAACTACATCTAATGGTTAAAGGACATACTGTTTCCGTGGATGGTGAATTTATGCCTCCTAAAACGATGATTGGTCAACATTCTTTTAACACCTTCAAAGGTGGCCATTAAGATGTCAATATATTTATATATGATATATATTATTTTTATGTTTTCCTTAAGATTCTGTATTTTTCATTTTGGGCACACCTTTATGGTTTCCATTATGGGTAAACGTGATATCTTCATTTAAGGAAGTGCAGACTACCACCCCCACAAAGTGATTTGATTCGTTAAATACCATATGTGGGACGTATAAAGTATGGAACTATTATATTATATATGATATTATACTGGAATTATAATATACCTTTATATAATTATGATTCCATTCTATAAAATATGAAATAGAAATCAAAGTAGCGTTCATGCGTACGTACGGCTTACCGTCTCCATGAACGGTGCATTTCATTTCTTACCTCTAAATGTTATGTAATATTATAAATGCAAGCATTTACTGGATATATATGAAATATATGATATCTACATCATTAAAACCATTTTGGATATAATGGATACATGAACAACTTGTAATTATAAAGGGTTTATTTTTGACTCAAGTACCAATGATCGTTAAAACGACCGTTATTAACGTGAATAATTACATATTGTTCATGACATGGAAATAAGTGATATAAAAAGAATAATGAACTTTAAAAAGGTTCTTAAACAAGTATAAATTAACTCAAGTTTATTATTCAGGAGATTTAAGAACGACCGAGTCAAGTCGGACCCGAGGTATGGGACTTCGTCTCAATTTCCATTCATTGAGGCATATTTTGTTTTATACACAACCTTCTTTTATAAGGTGTATAAACCCATTTGAATTTTACGTTTATCCAAAAGGAATATTTTTTATACGAAGCGTTTTACTAAATGACAAAAGGGAATGTTTTGGTCGTACGTATGGGGCGACAACGACTTCTCCGCCGCCATGACCATTATTTGAGTTTCGGCTTCCTCTACAAGCCATACCTTTTTTATAAAGAAAAATAAATACCATGTTTTACTTTTATTTTATTTTTGTATTGAAAATGGTTTTAATAATGTTTTTATATCAATGTGTAGTATTGATATCTTGTGATTGAAAGGTGGAAATGTTATGTTTCCTTTATGCATGTTTTATGTGATACGATTATGTTGAGGTTCTTGGGAATTACTATGAAGACAAGTTGTTCTATGATAAAATAAGGGTGGGTGAGCCCGATATAGCACTCCAATGCATTGGGTAACATGAAGGAGTAAAACGTTAAGGTTTCTCTGAAGAGATTTAGGGAATATACTATGATGGGTATTCCAAACGTAACCAACAGGGTTACACCCTATGTAAGAATGTTATGAATGCCTCAAGTTACCTTTATGTCTTATGATTTCTATGATTTATTCATGAATTGATGAGGTATGTTAAAGTGCTTATGTTTTATGGGTAATGTATGATCTCATTCTTATGTATATATGTACCCATGTTTCCTTTCCATATTTTTATATCCCTTACTGAGCTTTTTATGCTCATCCCATGTTTTTTTGAAATGTTTTTCACAGGACAAGGGAAAGGTACATGATATGATGATAGTGTCAAGGAAGTGTCAAGAAAGAATCCATGTTTTATTTTAAATATGTTTCCATTGATGGGAAAGAATAATACTATCTTTATGTAACCACTTTGTTTATATGTGGAATGTAATGAAAGTTTTATGATCTAATTCTCTAAAACTCTAAACCCGAAAGGATCCTCAATATGTAATCTTATAATAACTCAAGATTAAGTAAGGTTTAAGGCTGGGGCCTTATAGTTGGTATCAGAGGTCGGTTTAGATAACTTTAGGAGTTAGAATTCTATTAAATGATTATCCAAAAAAAATTTAGGGTCAAATTGAATTTATATAGTATTTTAAGATTACCATGTTGCTTCATCTAAGACATGTTTGTTCAGAATGGTTTTCCACAGAGGAAACCGGGAAGCAGTGCTATGAAGGCATGAAGATGGAAATAACCTTCCGAATCTGCATCCTGACATGGTCGGAATTGGAACTGAACAGTTTGTTGCAGTAATGGTGCAGTTGAATCAAGTGATAAATGGCGGTGGTATCCATACACGAGATCAGACAGATCAACCATAGAGCAACATGTCAGTGGTGGAAAATTTCATGAGGCAACATCCCACATCATTCAGAGGATCATCTGACCCTGTGCTAGTTGAAGGGTGGATTAAAGCACTGGAGAAGATTTTTGATGTCATGGGGTGTTCAGACAATCAAAAGTTTAGTCTTACTATTTACCGTTTGGAGGGTGAAGCAGATCAGTGGTGGTCAATGGTTAAAAATATCAGGGACGCTGATGAGATTGATGCTCTCGACTGGGATGAATTCAAAGGTATGTTTCTTGAAAAGTATTTTCCTAAGGATGTTCGACTTAGGATGGAAAAACAATTCTTGGAATTGAGGCAAGAGGAAGACTCAGTGGCTACCTATGAAGAAATATTCACTCGATTGGTAAGGTATACTCCAAATTTTATCCGAGACCTTGATAGTAAAATCAATCATTTTTACTCAGGATTAAAGCCAAAATATCGAAAGTCATTAGCTTCTCGTGAGTTTACAAGTTATGAAAATCTTGTTCGATGTGCTGAGAAGGTGTAAATGGAGTTTTCTGATGATCAAGTGTTCTATAACAACTAGCAAAAGAAGAGACCAAGGTGGAAGGAGAAAGGGAAGAATTCTTCAAAAAATTCTGATCGTAAGAAATATAAGATTCCAGTTTGTGATAAATGTGGAAAAAGGCATGCTGGGGAATGTCTTCTGAATTCAGGAAAGTGCTACCGATGTGGTAAGATGGGACATAAGGCTCGTGATTTAACTGAAAAAGATCAAGGTGAAGGTAAGACCAAATTTGATTTACAGTTAGTGAAATGTTTTAAGTGTAATGAGATGGGTCACTATGCAAATGAGTGTCCGACAAAGAGCTCGAGTGATGGGAAGCAGATAGACTATAAGCAGAAAGGGGTGGAGAAATCCTTTGAAACTACTTCAGCAGATGTTGGGCCATCAACTGAAGTTGTATCAGGTACTTTGTTTGTTTTTTTAGATTATGCCAGTGTGTTTTTTGATTCGGGGTCTACACATTCATTCATCTCTGAAACCTTTTCTAGTAAAATGGGAATACCATCTCAAGAAATGACTCCTGAACTTTTGGTAAAAACACCTGGGGGAAATGTTGAGGCAAAAAGAATTTATAAGAATCTTCATCTCCTTATCTGTGTAAGGAACCTACTTGAAAACCTTATTGTTATACCTCTAGTAGAGTTTGATGTTATCCTGGGTATGGATTGGATCTCTATTTACCATGCTAAGATTGGCTGCAGAGCTAAAGAAGTTTCTTTTCAGAAAGACTTTCAGTTTTTGTACAAGAATGAACCCTTACTATTGATAACTTATCAAGCGGCCAAGAAACATGTAAAAGATAGAAATGAATGTTACCTTGCACACTTCGTTGAAAATAAAGTAATTGTTCAGATTAATGATGTGCCAGTGGTAAATGAGTATCCTAATGTTTTTCTTAATGAGTTTCCTGGAATAATACCATATCGGGATGTTGAGTTTACTGTTGACTTAGTTCCTGATGCTAAGCCAATTTCAAAACCCCCTTATTGAATGGCTCAAACTGAACTTTTAGAGTTGAAGGAGAAATTGAAAGATTTATTAGAGAAAGGTTTCATTCGACCTAGCACATCACCATGGGGTGCTACTGTTTTATTTGTTAAAAAGAAATATGGTTCAATGATACTTTGCATTGATTATAGATCCTTGAATAACATCACTGTTAAGAACAAATATCCTTTGCCTCATATTGATGATTTGTTTGATCAGCTCCAGGGAGCTCAGTATTTTTCAAAGATTGACTTGAGATCGGGGTACCATCAGCTGAAGGTAAAGGAAGAAGTTGTTTCAAAGACCGCGTTCCGTACAAGATATAGACATTATGAATTTGTAGTAATGCCTTTTGGGATAACCAATGCACCTGCTGTATTCATAGAATTAATGAATAGAATTTTCCATGAGTTCTTGTATAAGTTTGTGGTGGTTTTCATTGATGATATTTTGGTGTTTTCTAAAAGTAAAGAGGATCATGAAAGAAATTTAAGGGGTATCTTGCAAACCTTAAAAGAAAACAAACTGTATGGAAAATTCAGAAAGTGTGAGTTTTGGTTGCAACAAATTTCATCCCTTGGTCACATTGTTTCTAAAGATGGGATAACTGTTGATCCTGCAAAAACAAAAATTGTGGAAGACTGGCCATGACCCATAAATGTAACTGAGATTCGTAGCTTCCTTGCTTTGGCAGGCTATTACCGAAGGTTTGATAGAAATTTTTCACAGTTATCTAGTCCAATGACTAAGCTAACTCGGAAGGGTGTTAAATTTATCTGGACAAAAGAATGTGAAGGTTGTTTTCAGGAATTGAAAAGAAGATTCGTGAATGCCCCAGTTTTGGAACTACCTTCCAGGAATGGTGAGTTTGTTATATACAGTGATGCTTCATTGAAAGGACTTGGTTGCATCCTAATGCAGAATGATCAGGTAATTTCTTATGATTCACGACAGTTGAAAACTCATGAGGTAAATTACCCTACACATGATTTGGAATTAGCTGCTGTTGTTTTCGCTTTAAAAACTTGGAGGCATCATTTGTATGGAGTAAAGTGTGAAATATATACTGCTCACAGAAGTTTAAAGTATATATTCACGCAGAAAGAATTGAACATGAGATAAAGGATATGACTATAATTAATCAAGTATTGTGATTGTACAATTAATTACCATCCAGGAAAAGCAAATAAAGTGGCTGATGCTTTGAGTCGAAAAAGTAATTCTTCATTAGAAATGTTGCATTTGGAACGTGATCTTTTGGTTAAGGATTTGATGAACTTTGGCATAGAAGTTGTTGGTGCAGGATGTTATTCTGTTTTGTTTCAGGTATTAGTGAAATATTCTCTATCAGACAGAATCAAGAAAGCACAGAAGCAAGATAGTGAGTTGCAGAAAAAGGTAGAGCTGGTTCAAAAGGGTAAGTTCCCTGAATTCAACAATGATAGTGATTGTGTTTTGAGATTTGGGAAGAGATTGTGTGTGCCTTGTGATTCATAGTTGGAGAGAGAGTTGTTATGTGAAGCTCGTAGTTCTCCGTTTTTATTTCATCCTGGCAGTACTAAGATGTACAAAGATCTGTAGGAGTATTACTGGTGGGATGGAATGAAAAGAGATATTGCTGATTTTACTATGAAGTGTTTGACATGTCAATAGATTAAAGCAGAGCGGAAGTTACTGAAAGGGATGCTTCAGCCTTTACCAGTGCCAGAGTGTAAATAGGAGAAAATATCCATGGACTTTGTTGTGGGATTATCGAAGACATCTTGAGGTAATAATGAAATCTGGTTTATTGTTGATTGATTGACTAAATCTTCTCATTTCCTTTCAATACGAGATACTTTTTCCCTAGATAAACTTTCCCGTTTTTATATTAAAGAGATAGTCAGGTTACATAGAGTTCCCCTCTCCATTGTATCTGATCGTGATCCCAGGTTCACATCTAACTTTTGGAAAGGCCTTCAGAAGTCGTTGGGTACTGAATTAAATTTTAGTACAACATTTAATCCTCAATCAGATGAGCAGTCAGAACGAACAATTCAGACCTTGGAGGATATGCTACGCGCTTGTTCGATGGATTATCAGGGAAGTTGGGATCAACATCTTTCTTTGGTTGAATTTTCATATAATAACAGTTTTCATTCCAGTATACCGATGGCACTATTTGAGGCGTTATATGGGAAGCGGTGTCGAACTCCAGCTTTCTAGGATGAAGTGGGTGAAAGGAAGTTGATGGGACCAGAATTGGTAGAATAGATGGTAGAAAAAGTTCAGCTGATTCAGAAACACATGAGAACAGCTCAGAGTAGGCAGAAGAGTTATGCAGACAACAAGAGGAAGGATCGAACTTTTGAGGTAGGTGATCATGTTTTTCTCAAAGTCTCACCATGGAAAAGTGTGATGAGATTTGGTATGAAAGGAAAGCTGAGTACAAGGTTCATTGGACCATATGAAATTCTCGAGAGAGTTGGATCAGTTGCATACCGGGTGGCTTTACCTCCGAGTTTATCTAAGGTACACAATTTTTTTCACGTTTTGATGTTAAGAAAGTATATGCCAGATCTATCTCATGTTTTGAGTCCAGAGGTAGTTCAGCTTGAATAGAACCTATCTTATGAAGAAAAACCAGTCTAGATTCTTGACCAAAAGGAGCAAGTGTTACGAAATAAGGTGATTAATCAGGTAAAGGTATTGTGGAAAAACCACATGATGGAAGAGGCAACATGGAAATCTGAAAATGCAATGAGGGATAAGTACCCCCATTTTTCGATAAGTAAATAAATTGTGGGGACGCAATTTTCTAAAGGGGGGAAGGATTTAACATCCAAATTAAGTAATGAATAATAGATATTTTTATCTATGTCTATTAATGAATTAGATAGTGTTTTAGAGGCTTAAAATGAAAATAAATCCAATCTTAAGCATGGAATACACTAATATTTTTAAAAGATTGTTTTACTGCCTTTTGATGGAAAACCATGTTTAAATCTATATTTTGACAATTTTATAAGATATATTTGTCAAAATAAAAATATTCACTATGATTGGGACATTGAAATTTACATTGGATAAATTTTTGGTATTTTTCTGACAATGTTCATTTTTTAATGAATAGTGAAAAAATACTGCATTTTACATCAAAACTGCTTTTTCATTTCATTTATTTATATGGTTAGATTATCCTTTTAATTTGTCTTAAAGTTTAATCTGAATATATTTTTACCATTTAATCCAATGGTGGTCATTAGGATTAATTTCACTTTGGAATTGGTCATCAACTAATGCCAAACTTTTCATAGATATTGTTTCAAAAAAACCCGCTATTTGTTTTGACAACGGAAATTATTTTTAAATCAATTATTGCAATTTATGTGTTTGGAATTTGGTAAAATGGATTACATATTTGGAATCAGAAGGTTCAAATTATGTAATTAATACTCTTTTATTTTTGAACATTATTAATAGTAACGATGGTAATTATCTTTAATTATCTCGATTAATGAGTAATTAGGTAGTTAAATATAATAAAATGATATCATAATAATACAAAAAGACCACAACATGTTTCCTAAGGCTACTGGTTGTCTCATGGCCGACCATGGGATGCCTTGTGCCAATCTTTGGGGCCCCATGTAATCACTTTTGTGAGAAAGTGACTTTTTATCTTTTTTTTAAAGAATGTTAAATGTGACAGAGAATGTATCACCTAAGTAAAATATTTTTAATTTTGTCTACATAAATTATATTTTGGACTATAAATATTAATTAGAAATCTAAAAAGATTTCCTACATCATAGTATTTTTAATATAATTTTTAGACTTTAAATAAATTAAATTATTTATGACATCATGATGATGCAGCGATTACCTCATTAATAAAGGATTTAAATAAAATGAAATGATAATGTAAAATCTATGTCCTACACATGTCCAAAACCTATTGTATGGGTGGATTTAGAACCCTTATCACCTTACCCTCGAATTATATCAATGTGGGACCTTTGGAATCCGAAAATCATTTTCAAATAAAGTAACATTTCTTTACTTTCCAAGAGTGCCCCTCCTCTCCTCTTATAAAAGGCCCCCACCTCTACCTCCTTACCAACACTCCCAAAGCCTTTGGCTCGGCAAAACCCTGCCCATTTTGTCTCTCCACTTTCCTCTCTTACTCCTTAAAGCCTCAATTTGGCCAGAAGTCTTCCCAAGGAAGCCTTTGAGCTCAAACCAAAGAGAGTTACCCCATTTTAAGGTAATGTCTTCACTTGAGTCATTTTGTTTTATTTTTCTTCTCCAACCCCCTAAACTCTTTTTATTCATTTATTTTGTAAAAACTAAATTATCTTCAATATACTAGGATGTTTTTATAAGAATTATTCTAGCTACACTCACACACACTTACATCTAATGGTTAAAGGACATACTGTTTCCATGGATGGTGAATTTATGCCTCCCGAAACGATGAATGTTCAACATTCTTTTAACACCTTCAAAGGTGGCCATTAAGATGTCACTATATTTATATATGATATATAATATGTTTATTTTTTCCTTAAGCTTCTGTATTTTTCATTTTGGGCCTACCTTTATGGTTTCCATTATGGGTAAACACGATATCTTCATTTAAGGAAGTGCGGACTACCGCCCCCTCAAAGTGATTTGATTCGTTAAATACCATATGTGGGACGTATAAAGGATGTAACTATGATATTATATATGATATTATACTGGAATTATAATATACCTTTTTATCATTATGATTCCATTCTATAAAATATGAAATCGAAATGAAAGTAGCGTTCATGAGTACGTACGGCTTACCGTCTCCATGAACGGTTCATTTCATTTCTTACCTCTAAATGTTATGTAATATTATAAATGCATGCATGTACTGGATATATATGATATATATGATATCTACATCATGAATACCATTCTGGATATAATGGATACATGAACAACTTCTAATTATAAATGGTTTATTTTTTACTCAAGTACCAATGATCGTTAAAATGACCGTTATTAACTTGAATAATTACATAGTGTTCATGACATGGAAATAAGTGATATAAAAGGAATAATGAACTTGAAAAGGTACTTAAAAAAGTATAAATTAACTCATGTTTATTATTCAGGAGGTTAAAGAATGACCGAGTCAAGTCGGACCTGAGGTATGGGACTTCGTCTCAATCTCCTTTCATTGAGGCATATTTTTTTTATACACAACCTTCTTTTATACGGTGTATAAAACACTTTGACTTTTACGTTTATCCAAAAGGAATATTTTTTATACGAAGTGTTTTACTAAACGAAAAAAGGGAAAGTTTTTTTTGCACGTATGCGGCGACAACGACTTCTCCGCCGCCGTTACCATTATTTGAGTTTTGGCTTCCTCTACAAGCCATACCTTTTTTTAAAAAAGAACAATAAATACCATGTTTTACTTTTCTTTTATTTTCGTATTGAAAATGGATTTCATAATGTTTTTATATCAATGTGTTGTATTGATATCTTGTGATTGAAAGGTGGAAATTTTATGTTTCCTTTATGCATGTTTTATGTGATACGATTATGTTGAGGTTCTTGGGAATTATTTTGAAGATGGGTGGTTCCGTGATAAACTAAGGGCGGGTGAGCCCGATATAGCTCTCCAATGCATTGGGTAACGCGATGGATTGAAACGTTAAGGTTTCTCCGAAGAGGTTTAGGGAATATACTGTGATGGGTATTCCAAACGTAACCAAGAGGGTTACTCCCTACGTAAGAATGTTATGAATGCCTCAAGTTACCTTTATGTATTAGGATTTCTAGGATTTATTCATGATTTGATGAGGTATGTTAAAGTGATTATGTTTTATGGGTAAAGTATGATTTCATTCTTATGTATATATGTACCCGTGTTTCCTTTCCATATTTTTATATCCCTTACTGAGCTTTTTATGCTCATCCCAAGTTTTTTTGAAATGTTTTTCACAGGTCAAGGGAATGGTACATGATATGATGATAGTGTCAAGGAAGTGGCAAGAAAGAATCCATGTTTTATTTTAAATATGTTTCCATTGATGGGAAAGAATAATACTATCTTTATGTAACCACTTTGTTTATATGTGGAATGTAATTCAAGTTTTATGATCTAATTCTCTAAAACACTAAACCTAAAAAGATCCTCAATGTGTAATCTTGTAATAACTCAAGATTAAGTAAGGCTTAAGGCTGGGGCCTTATAGGGAGTCAATACATTGGGAAGGACAACTTGGAAATAAAATGAGAGAAACCAGGTATTTTTAGGTAAAACTAAGTATGATTACACTGATTAAGATTTCTATAGTTTGAGAATCCTCATGTTATAATTTCAATTTTTCATTATTAATTTTAGATCATTTACTGATATTAATAACTAGTTATTTATTACTTCCATTGATATTTTTAGTGGGTGTTGTTGTATAATGAAGGGTGTGTACCTAAAAAGACTTTCTCGATCAGAAAGATGAAATGTAAAAATTATAATAATGTGATATGAAAGATAATATTGTAATATGTATCATATGATTTAAAATTATAATAATAATTTATTAAATATTTAGCTGACTTATATTGTCAATAGACTAATTTGGAGAATCATGATAAGAAACAAGTAGGATATTTGTATCCCAATGACCATTTGAGGAAGGTATTTGGAAAATATCACTTGTGGAGGATTTTATATTAAACAAATGATTATATCATGACTACTATAAATTGTCGCACTTCATTCAATTAAAACCCCTACGAGTAACATGTAATAGTTTTAAAAGGATCATCCATAAGTACAAAAAGAAAATAGATTTCAAGTCCATGAGCATAAAAAAGGTCAAAAAATTAATTATGTAGATCATTGAATCTATAATGGATATATGTCTAATATTTATTAAAAATACCAATGTGGTAGATGAAACATGTTTTTTTAATGATTCAGTCATTATATGTTTCTTTAGGTGATGGAAATGATGGTTATAGTGATAATCAAGGCAATGAAACTCCAGTGGTGATGGTGATGATGTTGTTGTGGATTATGATCCATGTGATGATTTTTTTTATGAGGATGATGGTAGTTATGAAAAATATGGAAGTGGTGAAAACTATAGGGAATATTTGAAGATAATTAATGCCTTTTATTCATATGAGGATTTGGTTTTTTGGAGGAAATTGAAATTTTGAAATAGTGGATGGGATGAGTTTTGAACTAGGAAACAAAATGGATTTCCTTGAGTTAAAGAATCCCTAGATTATGTTTTTGGATAAGTTTTATGGAATGATAGGTTCTTTGACTATTAAGTCGACTCTTGGGATTTTAGGTAGATTTTTTTTGTTTTTAGAGAACTCGGATTAGGGTGTATGTATTTTGTTTCATGTTTTAGAGAAAACCAATAGGTTAACCTAACGCAATAGGATTTTTAATTTAATTTTATATATTTTTTATTTTAGACTAGGTAGTGCATTGTTTTGGAAAAAATTGGTAAATTTAATTATGAAATCTATAGCATGGTATGAACATGGGTTTCAGAACACAATGTTTTCATGATTGAATAAAAACTATTAGAAATGTTAATGATTTTGGAATTACCAATTATCATGGTTGGAACATTGTTTAGAAATCCATATAGCTCAACTAAGATGTAGATAAATAGATTTACTTGGATAGTTCTAACAACATTGGCACTTGTTTTGGAAAACCATGTGGCCAAACATTATATCTCATTAGAAGTGGGTACTCCCCTATTCTATTTTAGGTCATACCCATAATTTTTCATCTCATCCTATGCTTGCATGGGAAGTAAACCCCCACTCCTTTTCCTCCTTGGATTCACTCTATTAATAGTCTATTTTAAGGAAATTATATAGAATTTAGAGGTAACGATTAAACACTGTCAACATTTATTCATCTTATAGTTTCTCCTCTATAGATTTTGATGTATTCATTTAGGGTTTTTAGAATTTATTCCACCAAATCATGTTGAAACCAGAAAAGTATCACTTGGAATCTACTTATCATGTATTTGGGACACCTATAGGATAAATCTGGTTGTTTTCACTATATATTTCATTATGGTATGATTTTGGGGTGATATTGTAATGTTTTTATTTTCCCTGGTTTTAAATTAATGATAGAAATGGTGTTTTCTTTTATGCATTTGTCTAGGATTGTGGTTGGATGGATTCCATGAGTAATTAGGTACTTTTCTGTTGTGGTTTTGATATAGAGATCATTTTTTATAGGTTTTTTTCACTTATTCATTTTTTTGTTTAGTTTTCAATTAATTATAAAATTTAATAATTAATGTTATGAGATGTCATGTTGTGAGATATGAGTTTGAATTCAAGTGAGGACTAGTTGGGTATAAAAATATATTGGATAACATAGGAAAAAGGAAAGAATAATCTAAATTATTAGGAATGTATTATTTAAAAAAAAATCTCCCTAAATTTCCAATAGACGTGTTTTAACTTTTTAGTTTACATGATTACAGTCACATTAGTTTTTCGACATATGTCCATGGAGATTACTTAAATAATATAAAATATAATTTTCCTATATTAACACCCCTATAATGAATTAAGACATTTTTCAGGGTGGTTCTTAATAGAAAACAATAGTAATAATTTTTAACCGAAATATTGGATACTTAAATGGTAATCTTTGTTTGGAATTGGATAAAAATGTATTCTAAATTTAATCAATCATTTTGGAAAGGAAATTAACAACCATTTATGTGGTAAATGAAATTAGGAATTTTAATAATTAATTTTTTTTTGTTGATAAATAATTTCATTCAACAATGGGGTTTGAAATTTAATTTTAAATGACTCTTTGAAATGATATTTTGGAAATATAAATTAGTTTTGGGTATTCAAATGAAAAATTGGAAATGGGTTTTTGTTTTTTTTTTTGAAATGGAAATGTGAAATCACATTGATGACACATGTTTCCTATTGTTGGAAATTGGTATTGGCGAAATTGTATTTGAAATGTTATCGGAAATGGTGTTTTTAGAATATGATTGGATATGGATTTAGGCCTTGATATTGGAATTGGATTTTCATATTTTTTGATTGATCGAATTATAATTTTTATTCTAAAAGTAAATTTTAAATGTTCCCGTGTGACTTGAATATGATACTTAGTTTTACATAAGTAAGGATATGTATATTTTTGTGGTTTTTATAGTTAATCTCTCCATGAAAATGGCCTCTGGTAGATATAGTTGTGATGGTTTGGACCAAGGAGAACAATGCCTATGAGTTGACAAAGTTATAATGGATAATCCAAGGGTGAACAAGGCCCCTAGGAGGAAATGGTTGTGATAGTTAAGCCTTATGTGAACATAGCCCCATATTGGACATGGTGAATGGTTAAAACCTATGTGAATTTGACCTCTGGGTGGATTGTGGGGCCCTAAGGATTTGTATTTTACCCCTGGGTGCCATTTTTTGGTTGGTGATGGGAATATTAACCTCAATGGAAGAAGGGTTAGAATGTTGATCATTAAATGATAGAATACATCAAAACATTTTTCGTATAAGGTATGTACCATTCTTGAGTGTCATCATGAGATCCTGGGTTTTACATTTGTTTATTTTTTCAAGTGTAATAGTTTTAATGGGTGCATTTATAATTTTTTATCTTGAGAAAAAATACATAAACTACTTATTAGACAGGTCGTACTTAGAGGAAAAGTTGGTGGTAACCGACTAAGATTTACTCACACCATTCTTTGGTATCCATGCAACTTTGGTACCCAATCAGATACTATTCTTGTATATAGGTATATGTCTAGTGTAAGGATTAATATTGATTAGTATTGAATCAAAATATTATGCCAGAGGTTGGATGATTGGATCGTTCTAGGATTAGAATTGTATATTGATGATATATTAGTTTTTTTTCCATTTAGTACTTCTAATGTATTATATATCCAAGGGGGGTATATTTTGACACGTTTGAGACTTTAATTTATTATTACATCTCGTGTTGTGTTTATTTTATTAGCACTTTATCTACCTATGATGATTACCTATGATTTTGAATTTGAGTTAATTATATAATTTTATGTTTATCACTCTCATAATGATGTAATAGACACTACATGGTAGGTTCATATGCACTTTTTTTACTCAGTAGCCTATGGCATATTGGATGGCATGTTAGAGGTCATAGGGTGGGATTCGGTCTAAACACTGGCTAGTGGTCTAGGGTGGAAGGATAACAAAATGTTAAATCATAGAAGTACTTTCTTTTTTCTCTCTATATGGACATGTCGGATACGGAATTAAGATGTGTTGGATCTTGGTAATGATCTCATATTTATTGTTAAAGCCCCCCATACGGGGAAAATACAAGTCCTTAGGGATGGGATTTTTTATTCTTGTTTTCCACTACAACAGTTGATTTTTTCCACCTTTAATAGTGTGCATAGGTGTGATGTTTTTGATTTTTGTGATTTTTACCCTTAATCAGATTGACAATAGGTTATGTGTGTTCATACATCATGACTGGAACATATTATTTTAGGGTCATCTACATGTTTGTTGTGATTAATAATTTTCTATGATTCAAATGTGTTGGGGTTGTATTTACAATATGTGGTTAATTTTTAATTTTTAATTTATATTTTTATACATATTTAAATGATTAATAAGGTTATTTATTTAATGATTATGTATCCATTTATATGGTGTAATTTCATATAAATGTATAATGTAATTCTAGTTAACCAAATCCATTTTTGAATTCTAATAAATCTGTTGGTATAAATAAATTATTAAATTGGTGTATTTTGTTAAATAATTTTACGTTAAGAAGGTCATAATGTTTTCCCTCATAAATTGTGAATGGTCTTTTATCTTTCCAAACCATGGATTTTTAAGTGTAATAAGTTTTGGGAATTTTAAAATTTTATGTAATGAAATGTTATAAAATGTGAATCCTTAGGTTTAAATGATAGAGTTTAGTTAAAGTGAAATAAAAAATTCTTTGATAGTTAGAGATATTGGTGATCAGTATCCCTTATGTTTATGGACAAACACTATATATTGGTAGTATGGTGCTGTAGAGAGAGACCGAGTATTGATACCCTTCGTTATGGGATGTGAGACCCTAATGGATCTGCATATATTAGTGTGAGAGATAATTTCTATTCTCAATTCAGCTATTATGTGACCTTGGGGTTGTACGGTGTCACCTTGTATTTCAGCTTCTTGTTACAATTTTTGTTGTTATGGCCCTGACGGGATGTGTCAGACCCTCATGTGGGAGTCTTTGCTTGAAGTTATAATGATGTTCGGGTGTGTATATGGGTGTGTGGGACATATAGCAAATGATTAAAAATGGTTTTCTATATTTAATAAGTTTTAAATGGGGGTATGAGTGTTAGTCATGAAATTTATCTTTAGTGAATCTTAGTCTAAGAGGGTAGGTGTTATATCCATCGATCATTGGAATACGACTCAAGATTGTAGTGTTGACCAGACATGTTTTTTTGATTAAGGATGACTGTGAGAGGGGTTAGCTCGATGTTGGGGGTGATTTAGATATGTGAGGATATGTTATATTTTTTTCTCATGGGATTAAGTAATAAGATGTGTTATCAAGGTTTTGGTAAATGAGTTGACATAACAAAGATATTCTTTAAGGGAAACACCTAAATTACTTTTTATGGGGTTTAAATGTAGTTTTTATTTCCTAAACATACTATTATGATGTTTTCTTGATGGAAAAATTAGTGCTAACCCTGGTTGGATTTGTTTAGGGATTATGTAGAGTTGGTAAAATGTTATGATATTATAACAATGCCTTGTATAATGTGTAGTATAATTTTTAGAATGGAATCATGAGAGATTTCAGTCTATTTAGATGATAGTTTCATAGATTCCTTGAGTGTGATAAGTATAGTGTTCCAAGTGATGTGATAAAATTCTCTAATGGGGACATGGGTAAAGAATCAATGATGCAAGAATCAAGGTATTGTGAGTTGAGTTTGGTAAATAGATGCATGTGAACATGTAACTCTATGATTTTTATATTTTCATGGTAGATAGTGTGTGTTAATGATGTGAGGTATCATTTAAGCTATGTGATCAGGTGTACTGAGAGTAATCTCACATTTCTCTTTAGTGAAATAAAATTGAAACAAAATACCTATGTTTAGTTCTTAGTGGGTTTTAGATTAGTAAAATGGGCATCTGTGTTTCCATTAAAAATAATTTATGTCCCAGAAGAACTCAAATGGTGTCATGGAGGAATTTCAATATGATCAATAGTTTATGTATTTTTGAAGATAGACATAGGGATATCAAGAATCTTGGATTATGAGTTCCTATTAAAGTGAGGTGATTGAGAATGGATAATATTTTTATAGATAAGGAGGCTTAGGGCCGTGAAATTTGATTTTTAATGTCCCTACAATGAGAGCTGACATCATTGTGTGATCTGAGTATGGTGCCCCATATTATTTGGTTTTCACTAGACGGAGGCATCAGGGGTCAATGGATGCATCAAACATGGATCAAAAAATATTTTTGTATTTTTGAAAGATGGAACCACTGAGGTTGTGCTCAGAGAGGTATAAGTGAATATAAATGGTAGAGAGTGAACTATTGACCTTAAAAGGGTGAGGTTCTCATTATATAGCAAATTTTTTTAAATTTTTTTAATTGAATTCTAGGAAGTAGAGAATAGGATATAGTCTTTGTTTATACTTATTATTAGGTTAGATTGGGATGGGAACAAAGAATATTTATGTTTGATGATGAATGTAATATGGTCCATGGAATTTTGGAGTTTCCCAAGTGAAGAGACAAAAAAACTCCTATGTTGGAGAGTGATGAATCGATTTTGGGATCACAAACCTCAACCTATAAGGGACACAAGAGTGTGGAATGGACCGTGGAGTTATCATGGTGGAATCAAGGTACTACGGATAATTAAATAAGATGCATACTTGGATTCTATATGGAATTTTAAATTGTAAATCGGATATAGTGGTAAATTGAGAACAAGTGTGGAATTTTTTTGGGAGGAATTAAAATGTTCCGATGGTGATTTGATTAGAGGTGAATTGGTGTGTGGTAGTACACCATGATGGTTTTGGAGGGTTATGGATATAACCATTGGACCTCATAGAGAGTCATTCATGGACTTTGATGAGCGTGATTGGGTGATCATGGGAATATTTCAGATGATAAGTCAACATAATCTAATGAATTGATAATTTAATATTAGTTACAGCCGAAAAAATAAAATAAGTCAAACAAGTTTTTTTGAATTACTTTTACATTTGGAATTGTATTCTGTGAGATACAAATAACACATGGTGTGTCATTTTTGTTTTCATTGACGTATTTTGAGAATCAAACTGGGCCTTTAGGGTAAGAGTTGGTATGTTTTGAGGTTATTAATAGATGGTAGTCAGGTGTCTATCCCTATTAAGAATAATATGAAGAGGAACTTTTCTAATGAATAACCAGAATTATCATGGGTTTTATTGTGTAGTGATTTGGGAATAGTGTTGGAAGTATCATTGGAATATGAGAGTGATATTTTATAAGGAAATTAAAATCATTGAAAAACCCAATAATTTAACATCATTATTGTAAGTTGAATCTTATAGTGAGTAGAGGCATAGGCTTGATGTTTATATTAATGAAAATACCATTGGTGTTTTAGGGTAGATGGGATTAGGTAAGATCCATCTTGCTGTCTCGGTTCGGATGATTGGAGTTGGTTCAATGTTTTGATGTCTGAGCATTTTGAGTTGACGATTGATCCCGACACATGTTTTGCGTGTTTGGGAATGGAAAGAGGTTATTCAAACATGTATTTCTGACTGAAATAGGTCATGAGATTTGGATGGGTGTCCAATGAAACTTATCTTGTATGAGAAGCATTACAATGGTGAGTTTGTAGAACCTTACGTCAGTAAGGTAATTTGGGTTTGTAGATAAATTTTAAATTTTGATAAAACAGATAGGATAGATGTTAAACAAGGAATCCGAATATAATTTTACGATTTCGAGCATCATGAGATTATTTTTTAGTATAAATATTGAGGCCCAAGATGTGCCTCATGTGTTTGGGACTATATTTGGATCATTGTTTAAATTTGATAGATTTTGGAGAATGGTGAAAAGGTGGTGCAATTTGGGTTTCATTGTTTGAGAAGACTCTATGGTTACCATTAAACAAGAGGAGTTTCAGTTCAACTTCTATACTGGATGTTTGTACGGAATGGTTAGTGCATAGTTTTTAGAAAACCATGATGATTATAGGGTGAACTATATAACATTTTATGTACTTGGGGATTGGTACATGGTTTTCACATGATTTCATAAAAACTATGTGAGATATTATAGACTAAAGTTATTCCAATAAAAACGGTTGGATCATGGTCTAAAAACCTATATGGCTTGATCATGTGAGAATGGTGTACTTTAATAGTACCCACACAAAGTAGGAGCACATTTTAGAAATCATGAATCCCAATTAAATGGATCATTAAAAGTTATTTTTTCCCATGATCTATTAAAGTTATCTGATAGATTTTTACTCTCTTATCATAATCACATGACCAACTGACCCCAACTCAACTTAATCCTTGGTTCTCAAGTATAATTTATTTATTTATTGTAAATTCTTTAATTTTTTTGGGTAATACATAAAATCTAGAAACCATCATTCCTATCATCCTTCCTTCTCTCTAAATTTAGAGTTCTTCTTTTTGTGTTATTATTAATAATTCCATTTAATCATGGTGGAATCAGACAATTTTCATATGTATTTCTCTTGTATTTCATATATAAAAACCCAATATGAAATTCTTATGTTTTCTCTAAAAAAACTCAGTTATGAGATTACGAAAAATTTCAAATTGTTTTCATTATTTTTGGTTTTAATGTAACCATAGAAATTGTGTTCCCTCTTAGGGAATTTCCCTAAATGTTGTTGGATGTATAATGCGGGTAACTAGAGATCGTTTTGTTGTGATTCTTATATGGTGAGAGTTTCAAGTAAGAGCCTCCAATATTATTCTTTTTGTAGTTTATTATTAAATTAATTTTAATTTTTATAAATAATTATTTGAGATATTCTAGTGTGAGTTAAGATCCTGGAGTTTGGGTGAGGATCAGTTGGGTACAGATATGGTTTGAAGGGCCTATGAGGTAACTAGTGACCTATAAAATTTATCTTTGAATGATTCTTTAAAAGTTTTTGGCCCCTAAAATTTTAATTCCCTAACTTTAAATTTTTAGTGCATGTGACAGTGATCTAATTTGTTTTCTGAGTGATATCCATAGATATTAATTAAATGATTTAAACTGGAATTGGATTTAGTTATTACCCTTGGCATGTTTTGAGACAAATGGGAAGTTGGTTCCATGTCAAAAAACCTTGTAATAATTTTAACATAGGATTTGGATATTTAAATTATTATATTACCTTGTAAATTATTAAAAGGTGGTTATACATTTAATAAATGGTTGGGAAATGAAAGTTCACATTCCTTGATGTGGTTCGAGAAATTCTAACTTTATAAAATTAAATGTATTATGTTGTTAAAGATGGAAATTTGGAAATACTTCTAGACTTATAATTTGGAAATGGATCCTGAAAATAGTATTTTTGGAAATTTAAATCGGTATTTTTTTAAGGGAAATGTGTTAATCATATTTTGGATTGGTTTTGAAATGAAAATGTGAATATATATTGGTGACACATGATTTCGATTTTTGGAAATTAATATTTGGGAAATGATATTTGATTTTTTTGGAAATAGGAATTGGGTTTTGAAATTGTTTGAGTAATGGAATTATTTTTTAAAAAAATTTAAATGTCAAATGGTCCATTTTCCTTGAATTTTTTATTTAGTAATATGTAATAAATGATATGTATTTGTTCCTTATGTTTGTGATGGTTAATCAAGAGATAAAAATAACCCCTATGTAGATTTGGTTTTATGGTTAATCCTGGGGTGAACATATCCCTAGGGTAGAAGTAGTTTTCATGGTTATGTTTAAGGTGAACATGGACCCAGATATGCATATGTGTGATAGTTGAGTTTGGAGTAAACACAAATCCCACATATACATGATTGATGGTTAATAATAGGGTGAATCTGAACCACAAGTGGTTTTGGGGGGGGGAGCAAAGATGGTTATATAACCCCCTTTCGTCATTTAGATGGTTAAGGATGGGTATATTACCCTAAAAATAAATAAGTTATAACAGTACACATGGGGTTTTAAATTACTCTAAATTTTCTTTATATTAATTTAAAATATTATATGGATTATATTTGGAGTCAGTTTCAGATATGGTGTGAGATTCTAAGGCCCAATGACCCCTGGATAGATATTTGAAAAATAGTAAAAAAAATTAATATCATAAACACATAATTCTCTTAAAAAAGTTGAATTAAACATAAATAGAGTTTCATACATGAAATTTTATGACTCTTTAGAATCCATATCATTGGATTTACCCTAGGTGTTACATAATCATTGTCTGTGTTGGGAATTTGATTAAATTTCATTGAGGGGGTAAATAATAAAATAAATGATTAAATTTATTTATATTATTATGTTGATGAAACAACATGTTCTATTATATAAATATATGATATTGGTGATATAATATATTTTGGATGCTTTACCCTAGAGATGTAGAAGACCATTGGAGGAGAGAATTCATGGATAACGACATCCAATCGGATCGATATTAACAATTTTTACACCGTCACAGTTTTTACATCCCATCAATGATGGAAATGAAAGACCTTCATTCATTAGAAATCAATACAAACTCCAAGAAGGATGTTTTATTAGGGAAATTTCAATCCCTATAAAACATGAATCTATTCATCAAACAATAATTTATTCTTTCATCAATGTTTTATTTTATTTACAGTCGAATGATTTTTTTTCATCCATAATTTCTCTATTCATTCAACAAATTCTTAGACAAAGGAATGAGGCTAAAAATTTAAAAAGATTTAGGTTTTATCCTTATTTTTTATATTTTATGTATTTATCCCTCATTTCTTTTTACGATCATCATGGGAAATTTATTTGGCATGTAGTTTGACATACACCTGGTATTTGAACATTGTGAAACTATTATTCTATGAAATAGATTTTTACTATGGGTAAAAAATGAGATTGGGACTAGGATATGAGGATAAATTATAATTATGGGTGATTTGAGGAGAGATAAAACTATATTATAGGTTCCTCATCCTCCCAGAGTGATTCACGATGATCCCGATGAAGGAGGTTTTTTTATTATCTATTTTGGTAGCTAGAATCCAGATATCTGGAAATGGTGGTCCTCAGTTGGGCCATATATGAGGTCCCTAGGATAGATTGGTAGTGGAGACGATATATCCGAGCATTGATTAAAGAATTAATCAGATCTAAAAATCCCACAATACATTACGAGTCATCCAGGATCATGTGTCATGTGTTTCCCACTGTGCGGTGATATGGTTTCAATGGAGAATAAACAGATTACATGAAATGTGATATCTTCCACACAAAGTGTAACCCATGCTGGAATCTCATTGTGTATCTTATAGGATACATGGACATGGGAAGGGTAGAGGACAAGGAAAAAACCATGTGACCACAAGAATTTCTCGGTGTACATGGGTTTTTACATGGACATAATCAGGTGTACACAGGCATGATGATGTGTACATAAGTTAGTACATGGCACATCTAAAATAGCATGGTCATGGGATGATGGAATTGGAAGACTGACATGTCGACCTATACACACCATATACAATGATAGGATACACTATTTATTTTATGGATTACATGCATTGTGTGGCAATGAAACATAGGCTGATCAAGTGTGGGATAGACATGCAATATACTCCTGAATACAAGTTGTGTACTCCCTTTAAAGGTGTTTGGAGCCCCTTATTTATTCATTTTTGACTAGTATGGAATGATTATGTTCCCTTGGACTATCCCCTCAATATTATAGTGTAGCATTACATCCCTAACTCTGGATTGTGATCCCCTATGGAGGATGAGTCTTAGATAGTGTTTACATTGTCGCTCCTTGAAACTAATGTGTGATCCTATATCATTCCTTCTTATTCCTTACGTGGAGTTCATAGAATCAATGTGACCACCTTACAAGGTGTGTTTATCCCTTATAAAGTTGTCCATTTTATTATGGTTCACGATATATTTATCATAATATCCCCTAAGTAGAGGTTTTATCCATAATACATTCTCAATGTCCCCCAAAAATCCTGGGTGTAATCCCCAATCTATGGATCAATATCTTCAATGACCAATGAGTTTCACTGTGTAGCTTTATGTGATCATCACCTCCTAGATGAGTGTATTTTGTGATAACATGTCTCATGGAGTGGGCTCTATCAAAATAATCATGGATTAGATGCTTCGATAAGAATCATATGGCTGATAGTTTGGTTGAGACCTACTGAAGGTGTGGTGTCCTTCCTAATTATATCTATGTATTTTTCTTCCTTTTATTTCTATATCTTTTTTTATCTGAATATTATCAATGATATGTGTTCAGTTTTTCCGAGGTGTCCTACTAGGTGTTGTTAAACTCACTCATGTATGGGATCTTCCTACACTTTTCATGTATTATGTAGACTATAACCCTATTGAATGTTTTCTAGGTTGATAGAGAGTGGGTTGAGAATTGCATGATCTTTACAGACATTGGTATTTTCTGAGTGGGTTTAATTGATAATATTCCCATCATTTGGATCAAGTTAGAATATCTTCAGTTTTTGTATGGGAATGTATTTGGACACTTTATTGCTTTTAGTAATTTATTTTCATACTCTGATTGTGGGATTATAGAGGTATATTTACATTGGTTTCATTTTGTTTTCATTTCTTCACTATATGGGATTACATATGTGTTCATGTGTATAGGTACATTAGGGTAATAAATCCTCTATATGGGATATGAAAACATGGTGATGGTTGTTATCCCCTACACTGTTGGAGATGGACATGGGGTAGTCATGACTTGGGACCCATTGGGTTGGGTCATGGAAACATTCTTGTAGATACTTTTGAACATGGTGAATAAGCAATGTACCATTACTAGGTTTCCTCACAAGATCCCATGTTTGAAATTTGTTTCTGATTTATAGTCTAAACTTTTTAATTGATGTATTTGTAATTTTTAGCTTGAAAACTACTATTGGAACTACATATTTGATTGGTTATATTTAATGAAATCACTGGTGTTTTCCTACTATGTTTCAGTCACTACCAACTTAGGTCAGCATGGAACATGGGTACCTAAGAGTACACCTCTTTTATTCACAAGTTCTAGTTTAAAGAATGTTCTAATATTTATTAGTGTTGTATTAACATGTGAGGTTGGAGTTTGGATGATGGGACTGGTCCAGATTATAAACCATATGGGGATGAGTTGTTAGCCTCATTTTTATTTTTTTTATTTTATTAATTATTGTGTATGATCCCCCCATGGGGTATCTAATTTGGAATGTTTGATATATTCATTTATTATTCCACCTAATGATGTGTTTATTTTTTAAGAATTTTCCCTTATGGTGATGTTTACCCATGGTGTTGTATTTGATTTAATTATTTATTTTATATTTAACACATTAATAAAGATTTAATAGTCTCCCTATGGGTTTTTAAGGCCCTCGCCATCTGTTAGAAACCTCTAGTGTAAAGGGAGGTGGGATTGAGGTCATGGTGAAACAGTTGGTCCAGGAAACGGTCATTGGCCTGGAGTGGTTGGATTTCACAAGTGACATACTGATATTTTTTATTTATAACATCATATTTACGAAACATTATTTCCTGAAAATGGAATCTTATGCCAATAACTCATTGAATATATTTGTTCTCATTTGGATTCAAAGTCATTAAATTTTTTAATGTAAAATATATGTTATTTTTATTATTCTGAATGTGTATTGTGACTAGATTGAATGCATAGGATATATTATACATTTAATTTTTTAATTATATTTTCATGGGGTATGTTTTTTGGTTAAATGTTTTTTGGATGGTGGGATAAAAATAGTAATAGTTCACTCAATCATAAATATATCACTATACCAATGGTTTTTAGAAACTATTGGTATAGACTAATGCCCATTTTTCTCTACTAATAGATTTAGTAAAACATTATTATATCCCAATTTCATTGAGGCTATTCCATACATATCATAAAATAATTAGTATATATTATACCTATGGTTTCAAATCCTATACTAATAATTTGAAACCATTTTTATAACCCAACATTAATATATTAAACTAATTCCCATTTTTATATAGATATTATAACGACCCATACTTTACATACATTGTTAATACTTCAAAATTAAAGCACACTTATTACAACATATGACAAAACCACAAAGGACCGTATAGGTATAGTGTCTTTAGAAACTGGGAAACATAAACAACTGGTTCATAAATCTTCTACAGTATCTCCCGTTTATTTCATCATATCTAGGGTCCCTTTTAGCATATTCTATTTAATATCCATCTTCCTGACCTGGGGAAAAGAAAACATAAAAGGGTGAGCTCAAATGCTCAGCAAGGGCAAATAAAGGAAATAAAAATCATATCATATCTTTATGAAGATCAAAACCTGCAAAAGAGATCATAATATCTTAACATGGAATAAATCATAGAAGTGAAAATGAGATCCCCATAATCATAACATAAAACTTGAAACTTTGTGGCATGCACACATAATCATGGAAAATCATTTCTTGTTAGTCATGACTCATTGCCAAGACTATCTTAGTGGACAAAGTCCCTTTCTGAACCGAGTTCACTCCTCGTTTCAGTCCTGTATCACTGAACCGAAATAACCTTCCGTTCCAGCCATGTCTATCTCATGAGATATAAAATCTTTACCCAATGCATTGGAGGGAGATATAGGTCCCACCCATCTTATAATGAATCCTTTCTTATGTGTGCCACATAATCATAAAACATGCATCATCGCATAACACATGTAACAAAAATGGGATTCTTGAAACATCATGACATCATAAATCAATTCATATAAGATAAAGGAATTCATAAAAATAATTCCATCACAACATGATCAAATCAATGTAATAATAGGGATAAAAATATAACCCTTTATTATCTTAGATGGAAAATAATTTTTAAAATCACTTGAACTCCATTCTTGAGGAAAATATCCTTTCTTCTTCAAAAACATTTTTCCTTTCATAACATGTCATACAACTTTAAAATAAAAGAAGTTGATTAAAAATAAACTTGAAAACTTTTAAATGAAGCTTCTTGGAAATAATGTTTTAAAAATCCATTCATGCCGTATAAGTTAAAAAAAACATTCTTCGTACTTTTGTCGGAAAAGTCAAAAAGTACCTCGTACGGAAAAACGACAAAAGATTCCTTTCATATTCTTTACTAAAAACTCACCAAAGGGTAAAATTGGATTTAAACTATTGTAAGTGGATGGAAAAAATATTACATATTGATAAAACATGTATATGGATGATAAAATACACCCCAGTAAATACTTACGAATAAACAATCTCGTATAAAAATGAGATTGTGATATTTCCCTTACCTTAGGTCCAATTTGCTTTGTACGTGTCCGAAGCTCCTGTATAATGGTTTAAATAATGTTATTGACTTATTCCAGAATCATACATATTTATATGATATCATATATGGTCATATTATTAGCTTCTTGTTAGTAATATTTCATTGTTACTTGTTACTCGGGTCTTTATAACTTTTTGTTCTTATGCGTGTTTTGTCGAATAAATTCTTATTCTTATCTTTAGGTTATAGATAATTCATTTCCAGAATGGTATTAGTGTAGTATATACCATATTCATTCATTCAATTCATTTATATAATCATTATGAAATGAAGATCATGTAGAACGAGTCGCATCACATCGTGGAGACGGTATTCCGTACGTACGCACGAGTGATGATATCGTTCCTATGATCGTGGAATTGTATTGGAGTATATATATATATTATTTCAGTATCAATATTACTTAATAATAATCATATATAGTTACTCATTACACCATTATACCCATCCTTGTAAGGTGATGGTGGAAAATAGATTACACCACGGCGTGGAGACGGTATTCCGTACGTACGCACGCGCGGTGATTTCATTTTTCCGTAGGATGGATAGAAGGTGAATTAGGGTTGTTTCATATTTATAATAACATATCAGTATGTAAGTAATACTGATGTTATTACTTTATCATGAAACAACTAAAGAAGAAGAAGTTGAAGAAGAAAGAAATTGAAAAGATCGGTAATGGATATTACCTCTTCTTTGGAACGCCTCTTTGAATCCTCCACTTAAGGAACTAAGATTGGACTTTGTAGAAGACCAGGACCTCTAGGATTATTCTAGGGAAGTGGAGAGGAGAAAATGGCAGGGGTTGGCCGAGCTTGAGTGCTCAAATTGGTGTGAGGAGGAGGGGGAGGAGGTGCCCTTTTATAAGGGAGGAGAGGGGCACCTTAGGAATATCTCAAAATATTATTTTATATTAAAGTCAAAATCGGTTTATAATGGTTCCAAAGGGTCTTATTTCGAAGCTAAAGTGGGGATGGGTCGAAATCCTATCATCCAATAGGATTTAGACAAGTTTAGGGTATTATTTTAACCTTATCAATTAGATTTAACTCTAAGTTAATTAATTTAACTTTTACCGTGTCTTTTTGTTTTCTTTCACTATATGGTTAATACACTTACTATAACATGCCAAACGAACCCCAAATTGTTTATTATTAATATATATATCCTTATCTAAGTCATTTGGCCGAACCTTAGATTTTTAGGAATAAAATAACAATTAATAATATAATATTTGATTTAAAAACTATTTTGTGTCAATTTTGACACTATTTGATATATGATTTTTGTGAAAGTCATAAAAGAATTATATGTTCGAACCAAGTTGATTAAATCAACATTAAGATATCATAGTAACCTATAAAATTAGTTAAATTCATAAATAGTCTCAAATTACATTTATTTTGGTGTTTATAACATCAATTATGTCAATATTTCATTAATAAGATAATTACTGCATCATCTTTGTGTCATAATTAAATTAAATTATTTGATGTCTAAAAATTACAAATAAAATACCATCATGTAGGAAATCTTTTTATCTTTCTAATGAATATTTACAATCGAATTTATCTTATGTATAACCCTATATTAAAAATGATTTACTTATTAAACTTTGATTTTAACTATTTTAACCCTTCTTTAAATAAATTAATAATAAATGTCCTAATCTAATCCAAGTGGGCCTAAATGGTCATATTTTATTCCGAATTTTGTTTTTGGTCGAATTACACTTGTCCAATAGAATTAGGACATGTGTTAGGGTAATATTAATATCATATTTACCCTTAGTTACCCTATTTACTATTAACCGCGGTAAAAATAGTAAAAAGTTACTATTCACCAAAAAAATTATTTTCATCTCATTGAACCACATTTTAGTCCTTGATATTAACCGTGTCTCTCGGATTTTTGAAATTCCATTCACAGAAGCGGTAAAATTAAGTTTTATGCAAAATTCAGTTTTTAACCTACCACTTAGTGGTTTCACTATTCATCAAAAATTGAAAGTTTTCAGAAAAATACCAAAATTTCACCCTAGGCTAATTTCGATATTCTGAGTCCAAAAATGAAGTCCATTTTGAAAAATAAAATTTATAAAATTTCAAAAAGTGGTTATTACTATTCATAACGGCTAGTTTTAATAGCATATTGTTGTTTAGTGAAACTCGGTATTGCGTACGACGCAAGCTATCGAGGAAAGTCGCGATTGCGTGTAAAGCAAGCCAAGCAAGTGTTGTGTAGAAAAAGATTCCTTTGATGATAACATAAAAGTCTCGGGTGTTACATTCAACCCCCCTTAAAAAGAATTTCGCCCTCGAAATTCGTCACTTTGCAACAAACAAATGAGGATACTTCTCCCTCATCATATCCTCAAGCTCCCATGTAGCATCTTCAAGTTGGTGGTTTCTCCATAAAACTTTCACCAAGCGAGTGGTCTTGTTTCGTAGGACTTTTTCGCTACGATCCAGAATCTCTATCGGCTGTTCTTCATAAGAAAGATCTTGCTCCAGCGGTACAACTTCTGAGCTGAGTACATGTGAAGGATCTGGTATGTACTTTCTCAGGAGAGATACGTGGAACACATCGTGAACTTGAGAGAGATTCGGTGGAAGCGCCAATCGGTAAGCTACCTTCCCAACACGATCCAGTATTTCAAAAGGACCGATATATCTAGGGCTCAACTTCCCCTTCTTTCCAAATCTCATAACCCTCTTCCAGGGAGATATTCGTAAGAACACTTTATCACCCACTTCAAACTCTAGGTCTTTTCTTCGGTTGTCGGCATAACTTTTCTGTCGACTCTGAGCTGCTCTTATGTGTTGTTGAATAGATCTAACCTTTTCTGCCATTTCATCAACGAGATCAGGTCCTAATAGCTTTCTTTCCCCAACTTCATCCCAGCAAGTTGGAGTCCTACATTTCTTTCCATAGAGAGCTTCATAAGGAGCCATCTGAATACTGGAGTGAAAGCTATTATTATAAGAAAATTCCACCAAAGGTAGGTGTTGATCCCAACCTCCTTTGAAATCCATAGAGCAAGCTCTCAACATATCTTCTAGGGTTTGAATTGTTCTCTCAGACTGACCGTCTGTCTGGGGATGATAAGCAGTGCTGAAACTCAACTTTGTATCCAGAGTATGCTGAAGACTTCGCCAGAACTTCGAGGTAAATCTCGGATCTCGATCAGATATAATAGAAAGTGGTACTCCATGCAATCTTACCACTTCCTTTACATATATCCTGGCAAGCTGATCTAGAGAGAAATCCTCTCTAATAGCAATGAAGTGTGCAGACTTTGTAAGACGATCAACTATGACCCAGATAGCATTATTGCCTTTGGATGTTTTAGGAAGTCCTGTGACAAAGTCCATAGTGATGTTTTCCCATTTCCATTCGGGTATGGGTAATGGTTGTAACATCCCCTTAGACTTCTGTCTCTCAGCTTTAACTTGTTGACAAATCAAGCATCGAGAGACATATTCAGCAACATCTCTTTTCATGCCATCCCACCAGAAGTACTCTTTCAGGTCCCTATACATCTTCGTGCTTCCAGGATGAATAGAGAATGATGAACTATGAGCCTCATCCAGCAGCTCATTCTTTAATTCGGTGATGGGAGGAACGCAAACCCGATTCCTGAACTTTATTATCCCATCACAATCAAGGTTGAATTCAGGAACATTTCTCACCTTCTTTTGTAACTCGGCATCTTCTTTCTGTGCCTCTTTAATCTTCACATGTATAGATGGTTGAACATTCATTTGAGAAAGATAAGATTTTTCCCTTTCCATTATAATTCCAAGATCCATCCTTTGTAAATCCATAAATATTGGATCTTTTGTGATCCTCATCATGGATAAACTAGCATGGTCTTGTCGACTTAATGCATCTGCCACCTTGTTTGCTTTCCCAGGGTGGTAATGGATTGAGCAGTCATAATCCTTAATCAGCTCCAACCATCTTCTTTGACGCATATTCAACTCCTTTTGTGTGAAAATATACTTTAAACTTTTATGATCAGTATAAATATCACACCTTTCACCATAAAGGTAATGCCTCCAAATCTTTAATGCAAAGATTACCGCAGCCAACTCCAAATCATGTGTTGGGTAATTTTGCTCATGGATTTTCAACTGTCGTGAGGCATAAGCTATCACCATATCATTTTGCATAAGAACACACCCCAATCCCTTCTTGGATGCATCACTGTAGATCACAAACCTTTCTCCACTACAAGGCAGTGTGAGCACAGGTGCACTGGATAACCTTCTTTTCAACTCCTTGAAATTCTCTTCACATTCCTCTGTCCAGACAAACTTAACTCCTTTCCGAGTCAACTTGGTGAGTGGATTAGATAATCGTGAAAAATCTTTTACAAAACGTCGATAATATCCAGCCAAACCAAGAAAACTTTGGATCTCAGTTACTGTTGTTGGTCTTGACCATCTTTCGATAACCTCTGTTTTTGCTGGATCCACAGATATCCCCTCTTTTGAGATTATATGACCCAAAAATGCAACTTTTTGAAGCCCAAATTCACACTTGGTAAATTTGGCATAAAGCTTCTCCTTTCTCAGGGTCTTCAATATAATTCTCAAGTGATCTTCATGCTCTTCCTTGCTCTTTGAATAGACAAGAATATCGTCTATAAAGACTACCACAAATTGATCAAGATAGTCTCTAAATACTCTATTCATTAGATCCATGAAGATAGCAGGGGCATTAGTAAGACCAAATGGCATAACTATAAATTCATAGTGTCCATACCTTGTACGGAAAGCCGTCTTTGGTATATCCTCCCTTTTGACCCTTAATTGATGATACCCTGAACGAAGATCAATCTTGGAAAAGTATTGAGCTCCGCGTAGTTGGTCAAATAAGTCATCAATGCGTGGGAGAAGATATTTGTTCTTGATAGTGATCTTGTTAGGTTCTCGATAATCAATGCAGAGTCTCATTGATCCATCTTTCTTCTTAACAAATAGAACAGGTGCTCCCCAAGGTGACGCACTAGGGCGTATGAATCCCTTATCAAGATTCTCTTGGAGTTGCTTCTTCAATTCCTGCAACTCAATTGGGGCCATTCTATAAGGTGTCTTTGAAATAGGCAAAGCACCCGGTACGAGTTCTATTGAAAACTCAACTTCACGATTTGGTGGAAGACCCGGTAATTCCTCCGGAAAGACATCATCAAACTCCCGTACAATGGGCATATTCTTAATCGTGAGTTTCTCACCAACCATTTGAGATAAATAACCTTCATTTAGTGGAATCAATACCCATAAGATGGAAGAAATTTCCACTGGAAGGTTATGTTCATCCTTGCATTGATAGACGATCGTAGATTGATCTGGAATATGAAATGTGACTTCCCTTCTTTGGCAATCGATATGAGCTCCATGTAGAGAAAGCCAATCCATGCCAAGAATCACATCAAATTCCACTAAAGGAAGGATCACAAGATTTGCAGGAAGCACTTTCCCACAAACTTCGATCGGAGAAGAATTATAAACTTCTGATGCGATTGATGTGCCATTAGGTGTTGTCACAGCTAACTCAACATCTAATTGTTGAGGTAATACGGTGATACCCTTAGAAAATTTTTCAGAAATAAAAGAGTGGGTGGATCCAGAATCAAATAAAACATTTGCTACTTTAGAGTGGGTGGTAAGAGTACCTTTCACCACATCGTTATCGTACTCCACCTCGCTAATAGAAATTGCATGTGACTTTCCTTTGTCTTTAGCCTTAAGAGTTTGTTGACGTCGACCATCATCATCAACCCTTGGATTTGGGCATTGATTGGCATAATGCCCCATCTCCTTGCACTTGAAACATTGAAGTGTAGCAGGTTCATTCTGTGTATCCCTTCCTTTGTTTGCATCATTAGACATCTTCTTCCCATTATCACGGCATTCAAATGCCCGATGACCTTCCTTTCCACATTTAAAACATTTACTTGTCCCTTTAAGACAACTCCCTCCATGTTTCTTTCCACACTTTGAGCATAAGGGAAAGTTCATCTTCTTTTCCGTGTGCTCTTTAGATTTTTCTTTGAATTCCATCTTCCTCTTCTTATCAAACCCATGTGACTGATGGGTTACTCCAATCTCCATCTCGACTTTGAGAGCACATCGAACGATTTCCTCGTAGCTATTGAAGTCCCTTATGGCTAACTCCCTTCGAAGACTTGGTTTTAAGCCACTAAAGAATCGATCGATCTTACTCTCAGGTTGGATAATAATACCAGAAGCGTACCTTGCAAGTCGTGTAAAATTTGCTTCATAGGTACTAACAGATTCATCATCCCTTTGCTTCAGTTCAAGGAACTCTTTCTCCATCTTTGTTCGGAGAATACGAGGGAAGTACTTATTGAAAAATAAGTTCTTGAACTCGTCCCATTCCATAGACTCAATTTCATCCCTTTGCCTCGTATTCTTAACAAGATTCCACCATTGATCAGCATCTCCTTCAAAACGATACACTGCTAGGATGACTTTATCATGCTCAGAACATTGAAGAACTGAAAATATCTTTTCAGTAGTACTAATCCATTGTTCAGCAACTAATGGATCAGTAGACCCGCTGAAAGAAGGTGGACGCTGCCTCATGAAGGATTCAACAGAATGTTGCTCCCTCCTTTGCTCGTTTGGAAATCCTGCATGATTCATAGCTTGAGAAAGTTGTGTGACCATGGCTACAAGATTTTGCATTCCAGCTCCCATATCGTTTGGTTGCTCAGGGGGACAATCATTGCATTGCCCATCGCATTCCGCATTAACACGGTTCCTTCGGGTTCCAGCCATTGACTAAAACCAAGAAGAATAGTGTGAGCAACACTAATTATAATAGGAAACCACATAATTCAAGAATAAAATTTTCATGCTTAAGGTCTTATCCTAGGTTATTCAAGGCCATTTCTAAAACACTAAGATTGTGTTCTATGCTTAGACTTATCCTTAGGGTTCTTACTAAGGCTTTCACATCCTAGTTTCCAAAGGTTGACTATACCTTTCCTCTGATACCAACTATAACGGTCTGGAATTACTTCCAGTGGACAATAGTTGATACCTATCAGGGCACTCCATGGGCGGCTACACCCCCTGGGCGGGACACACCACCATCCCCAGTGGCAGCCATTTCCTCATGAAGCCCTTGGGCGGAGAGCCATGCTTCGTCCAACGCTCACATGTGAGAGTTCCCAAGGATCGGATACATTCCTACCTCCTTTGCCTCTGATACCAACTATAACGACCCATACTTTACATACATTGTTAATACTTCAAAATTGAAGCACACTTATTACAACATATGACAAAACCACAAAGGACCGTATAGGTATAGTGTCTTTAGAAACTGGGAAACATAAACAACTGGTTCATAAATCTTCTACAGTATCTCCCGTTTATTTCATCATATCTAGGGTCCCTTTTAGCATATTCTATTTAATATCCATCTTCCTGACCTGGGGAAAAGAAAACATAAAAGGGTGAGCTCAAATGCTCAGCAAGTGTAACACCCCGAGCTTCCACGATACGCTTCTCATTCAATAATGCAATAGCTTGCATTGTACGCAACTTCGAGTTCTAAAACATCGCGACAAATCAAAGTAGCCGTTATGAATAGTAATAACCACTTTTTAAAATTATAGAGATTTTATATTTCAAAATGGACTTCATTTTTGTATTCCTAATATTGAAATTAGCCTATGTTGAATTTTTTGTAATTTTCTGAGAACTTCAAAATTTTTATGAATAGTGAAAAATACTTAAAACAACTTTTTTAATAAAAATAATTTATAGTGATAAATTATAATATTTGGTGGTTTTAAAGTATAATTAGAATATATTTTTACCATTTTATCCAATGGTGGTCATTAGAATTAATTTAACATTGAAATTGGACATAAACAATTGCCAATCTTTTGATATAAATTGTTTCTAAAAAACACGCTATTTGTTGTGACAGCGGGAATTAATTATAAAATTAATTAATGCAACTAATATGTTTGGAATTTTGTAAAATAGACATCATTTTTGAATTCGGAATATCAATTATAGCTTAGGGTGAAATTTTGGCCTTATTCTGAAAAACTTCAATTTTTGATGAATAGTGAAACCACTAAGTGGTTGTTAAATAACTGATTTTTCGTTTAAATGAAATATTACCACTTCTGTGATTTGATTTTCAAAAATCCGACATACATGGTTGTCATTAAGAAGTAAAATGTGGTTCAATGGGATAAAAATAATTTTTTGGTGAATAGTAACTTATTAAGTTCTTAATCGCGATTAGTGGTAATTAGGGTAGTTTAAGGTATAAATAATACTTTAATAATATTAAATGACCTAGACACATGTCCCAACCTCATTGGTTGTGTCATGGCCGACCAAGACAAGCCATGGCCTAACTTGGGGAGCCCATGGATCCACTTTTGTTGGGAAATAACATAAATTACTTTTTATTTAATGTTAAAGTGAAAATGACACTAACATAAAGTGTTTTACTAAAACAATTTTTAAGTAGGGTTACACAAGTCCAAATTTTGATTATAAATAGTCATTGGAAAGATAAAAAGATTTCCTATATCATAGTATTTTTTTTATAATTTTTAGACATTAAATAAATTTAATTATTTATGACATAATAATGATGCAGCGATGACATCATTATTTGACGATTTAAATAAAATGGAAAGATAATATAAAATCTATGAACTACACATGGCCAAAACCAATTGGATGAGTGGATTTCGATGCCTTATCACCTTATACACGAATTATATCAATGTGGGACCTTTTAAAACCGAAACACATTTTCAAATAATGTAATGTTCCTTTACTTTCCAAAAGTGCCCCTCCTCTCCTCTTATAAAAGGCCCCCACCTCTACCTCATTTCACACACTCTTCAAGCCATTGGCTCGGCCAACCCCTGCCCATTTGCTCTCTCCACATCCCTCTCCTCATCCTAGAGGATTCCCTTTGGGCAGAATCCTTTCAAAGGAAGCCTTTAGGCTCAACTCAAAAGGAGTTACACTTTTTAAGGTAATTCATTCTCTCATGTTCTTTTGTTTTATTTTGCTTCTCCAACCCCCTAAACTCTTTTTATTTACTTCTTTTGTAACAACACCAGTATCTTAAATATACTAGGATGTTTTTATAAGATTTATTTGAGCTACACTTCCACACAACTACATCAAATGGTTAAAGAACATAAGGTTTCCGTGGATGGCGAAATTCTGCCTCCCGAAACGATGATTGTTCAACACTCATTTAACACCTTCAAAGGTGGCCATTATGATGTCACTATTTTTATATATGATATATAATATGTTTATGTTTTCCTTAAGCTTCTGTTTTTTTCATTTTGGGCATACCTTTATGGTTTCCATTATGGGTAAAACACGATATCTTCATTTTAGGAAGCGCGGACTACCGCCCCCTGAAAGTGATTTGATTCGTTAATACCATATGTGGGATGTGTGAAGGATAAAGTTAATGATATTATATATGTTATTATACTGGAATTATAATATACTCTCATATCATTATGATTCCATTCCAGAAAATATGAAATAGAAATGGAAGTAGCGTTCATGCGTACGTACGGCTTACCGTCTCCATGAACGGTGCATTTCATTTCTTACCTCTAAATGTGATGTAATATTATAAATGAATGTATGTACTGGATATATATGACATATATGATATCTACATCATGAATACCATTCTGGATATAATGAACCTTTGACCAAATTAACAACATGTAAGTGTAAGAAGCCTATTTTTGACTTAAGAACCAAATACCGACAAAATGAACATTATTAACTTAAATAATTACATAATGTTCATATCATTGTAATAAGTGATATAATAAGGATAATGAAGTTGAAAATGGTTCTTAATAAGGTATATATTAACTCTAGTTTATTATTCAGGAGGTTAAAGAACGGTTGAGTCAAGTCAGACACGAGGTAAGGGAACTTCTTAACCCAATTTCCATTCTTTGGGTTAATCTCCTACTTTCAAATTATGTCATGATATTATTATTTCATATCCTGTATTTGTACATTATTTATGTGTACTTGTAGTGAATACACATAATAGATATATTTTATTTTAAAAATTCTCTTTGTAAGGGAACTTCTTAACCCAACTTCCATTCTTTGGGTTAATCTCCTACTTTCAAATTATGTCATGATATTATTATGTCCTATCTTGTATTTTTACATTATTTATGTGTACCTATAGTGAATACACATAATAGATATATTTTATTTAAAAATTATCTTTTAAAGTACTTCGTCTCAATCTCCTTTCATTGAGGCATATTTGGTTTTATACACAAATTTCTTTTATACGGTGTATAAACCCCTTTGACTTTTACGGTTATTCAAAAGGAATCTTTTTATACAAAGCGTTTTGCTAAACGACAAAAGGGAATGTTTTTCTTTCCGTACTTATGCGGCGACAACGACTTCTCCGCCGCCGTGACCATTATTTGAGTTTCGGCTTCCTCTACAAGCCATCATTTTTTTAACGAAAAATAAATACAAAGTTTTAACTTTCTTTTATTTTGGTATTGAAAATGGTTTTGAAAGTGTTTTTATTATATCAATGTGTTGTATTGATATCTTGTGATTGAAATGTGGAAATGTTATGTTTACATTATGCATGTTTTATGTGATACAATTATGTTATGGTTTATGATATGTTTAAACCTATTCATATGAGGAATGTATTGGACTTAATAAGTGACGGGTGGAGCCCGCTATAGCTCCTCGATGCATCGGTAGGTCTCATGAGACAACTAGACGTGGAATTGGCCGAGGCCCTTTCCCAATTTGATTTATGGTTTTGGCCGAGGCCTTAATCATTTTAGATGTCTTGGCCGAGGCCTTGACAAAATGTTTCAGAATGTCCGGCATTATACATTCCCTCATTATGAAAGTGGTTATTGATATTGCATGTGATTATTCGGCCAGTAGAATATCCATGTGAAGAAGTGAATGGCATTATCTCATTTTACTTTTGCCATATTATGTTGAAGTTCATGTTTAAAAGGCTTTTGTTTTAGTTATACATTGCCTTAAATGTTAATGTTTATTTATGAAAGCTTCCGCATTATTGTTATCCTTACTGAGCATTTGAGCTCACCCCTTTCAATGTTTAAAAATTTTCCAGGTTGTGAAGAAGTATTTTATGACTGACTTGCAAGAATAATCAGTGAAGATATGAGTGTGGACTATGAAGACCATGTTTTTTTGTAGTCTGTTTAATTTTGATGTAATGAAAGACTTATGAATGTATCTAGTGTTTCCAAGGCTACTAAACTAATCGGTCTTTCGAGACTTGATCTTTTGTGATCATGCCAATGTTACGAAGTAATGCACCGGCTCTGGGTAGCTGGGGTCGGGGCGTTACAGTTGGTATCAGAGGCAGTTTAGTACTAACCTTGGAAGCTAGATGTAGATAAACTCTGATTAGAACGCATAGCCCAAAGATAGGCTTCGAGGATTAGTATAAAAGAACTTCCTAGAATTTTGGTATTATAGAGATGATATGAGTTTTCCGAGCAATACATCCCTGTCTGGATACGAGCAGGTAGAGGCGGCTCTGGCACAGATGTACCTAGGGGTAAAACCCGAAAACACCGCTTTGAGCTAGACTCGAACGGGAACTGGTGCACGACAACGGGCCTTGCTGCACTCTTGGTTACGACACTCCCGGGGGATACGCTTAGGATAATTCTCATTTTACTTACAAACCACTATGAAGGGTTATGAGTACATACTTCCTCAAAGAAAACATTTCTTTTTATGATTATGGATTATATCCATAAATAGTTCAATTTATGTAAAGTGTTTTACAAGTATGGAATTATGTATTTTGATTCATAAACTAACCTAGTTTATGCCGTTGTATAGAAATGGCGCCCAGTAGAAGGAATGTGAACTCCAGCGGTACGTATGGTCCAAAGAGTAAGAAGGATAGTATCTTTCACGGTATTAAGCCAACATTTCGAAGGGAAATAGTCTCCCATGTGTTCTCAACATATGAAGAAATAGTATCATGTGTTAATAGGATAAGTAAAGAATTCTCTGAGTCCTATGGCTTTGAAGCGAAGCAAGAGATGAAAGGGATGGAAGAGAGAATGATGGATAAAGGGATGAGGGGAAAGAAGAATTTTCCAATATGTGGTAATTGTGGGAAGAAACATCATGGAACTTGCCTAAAGGGAATGGGAGTTTGTTATAAGTGTAGAGAAAAAGGACACAAAGTGCGTGACTGCAAGGGTAAGAAAATGGTTTCAAATGTACAATGCTTCTTCTGCAAGGATTGGGGACACTACGCAAACCAATGTCCAAATCATCAGAGCATGCCCCAAATGATGTTATTGGATAATAATCAAGTTATGATACTACCACAGATGAGGAGTAATGATTAGAGTTCTTATGTTGTTATTAAAGATTTTTTTTTAATTTGAGTGTTGTATCAATGATGTACTGGTTATAATAATTATGGAGTATATAAGGATTGTACTGCAGTACTATTTCATCAAGGACTTGAGATTGTGTGGAACCAAGAAAAGTGACTCCACAGTAGGTTAAATTTTTGGAAAATATATGGTTGAGAGAAAGATAAACCATAATATGGTTTTGATGCTGAGATTGTGATTTTGGAATAAGACGTGATTGATTTGGATAAATTATATTGGATATACTTAACTTCCTTGAAACTGATTGATGTTTTGTATACATTTTTGGATAGAAGGAGTATATCTAGTATTCTATAAGGAATAAGGGATCATGGTAATTCAGTATGTTTAAAAAGAATACATGATGAAGGTGCTCACATGTTGTTACGTGGGATAAAGGATCTTCATTATGTTTACCTTCCTTATAAAATTTGGACTGTGAGTTGGACAGATGTATTTTGGATAACTATTAAGGTTGGAATGGATTAAGTTGAACCATGGATAGTATTGTTTAAGGTTAAAAAATTTATGAAGATTATTTTTGGAATATTATGATACTATAGTTTTAGGAAAAGGACAACCTGCAGGGTGGGGCATAACCCGTCGCGTCGGACAAAGCTGCAGGAATCGAACCCACAATCATAGTGCGACAGGCCTTTATTTCCTACCACTAGCCTACAGGAAGTCCCCGGTTATTACAAAATAATTTTACTAATCTAAATGGTATGTGTTAACATTTGGAACCTTATACAATTAGGATAAGTATAATATTTTTGAGTTCTATTATCTTTTGAGTGAAAGATGAGTTGAAGGTTGAAACTCTAATGTCAAACACATATATATATATATACCTATCTCTTATTCAATGAATAAATTAATTCTTAAACTTTAGTAAAGGGATATTAAAACAAAAAAAAATGTGTTATCCTAATAACTTATGTTTTGTTGAACTGATGATATTTTAAATCAACATAGATTGAAGGCTTTGAGGCCCTCAATTTGACAGTTGATTGTGATTGATGACCTCAATCAATCCCTACAAATATTTACGTTTTTCCTCAAATTATATGTCTCTAATTGCCACCAATGTTCTCCTTATCGAGATCATGATTTGGTGGTGACTTTCTTATTTCCATTTCCCTCTTATTAAGACTAAATTCTATTAACCTTATTTCCGATGTGGGTTTTCCACAAAGGTATTTTCTATTTTCAACCTTTTATTTTCCAAGAAAAATTTCAAATTGCGAGGACGCAATTTATTGAAGGAGGGGAGAATGTAACACCCCGAGCTTCCACGATACGCTTCTCATTCAATAATGCAATAGCTTGCATTGTACGCAACTTCGAGTTCTAAAACATCGCGACAAATCAAAGTAGCCGTTATGAATAGTAATAACCACTTTTTAAAATTATAGAGATTTTATATTTCAAAATGGACTTCATTTTTGTATTCCTAATATTGAAATTAGCCTATGTTGAATTTTTTGTAATTTTCTGAGAACTTCAAAATTTTTATGAATAGTGAAAAATACTTAAAACAACTTTTTTAATAAAAATAATTTATAGTGATAAATTATAATATTTGGTGGTTTTAAAGTATAATTAGAATATATTTTTACCATTTTATCCAATGGTGGTCATTAGAATTAATTTAACATTGAAATTGGACATAAACAATTGCCAATCTTTTGATATAAATTGTTTCTAAAAAACACGCTATTTGTTGTGACAGCGGGAATTAATTATAAAATTAATTAATGCAACTAATATGTTTGGAATTTTGTAAAATAGACATCATTTTTGAATTCGGAATATCAATTATAGCTTAGGGTGAAATTTTGGCCTTATTCTGAAAAACTTCAATTTTTGATGAATAGTGAAACCACTAAGTGGTTGTTAAATAACTGATTTTTCGTTTAAATGAAATATTACCACTTCTGTGATTTGATTTTCAAAAATCCGACATACATGGTTGTCATTAAGAAGTAAAATGTGGTTCAATGGGATAAAAATAATTTTTTGGTGAATAGTAACTTATTAAGTTCTTAATCGCGATTAGTGGTAATTAGGGTAGTTTAAGGTATAAATAATACTTTAATAATATTAAATGACCTAGACACATGTCCCAACCTCATTGGTTGTGTCATGGCCGACCAAGACAAGCCATGGCCTAACTTGGGGAGCCCATGGATCCACTTTTGTTGGGAAATAACATAAATTACTTTTTATTTAATGTTAAAGTGAAAATGACACTAACATAAAGTGTTTTACTAAAACAATTTTTAAGTAGGGTTACACAAGTCCAAATTTTGATTATAAATAGTCATTGGAAAGATAAAAAGATTTCCTATATCATAGTATTTTTTTTATAATTTTTAGACATTAAATAAATTTAATTATTTATGACATAATAATGATGCAGCGATGACATCATTATTTGACGATTTAAATAAAATGGAAAGCTAATATAAAATCTATGAACTACACATGGCCAAAACCAATTGGATGAGTGGATTTCGATGCCTTATCACCTTATACACGAATTATATCAATGTGGGACCTTTTAAAACCGAAACACATTTTCAAATAATGTAATGTTCCTTTACTTTCCAAAAGTGCCCCTCCTCTCCTCTTATAAAAGGCCCCCACCTCTACCTCATTTCACACACTCTTCAAGCCATTGGCTCGGCCAACCCCTGCCCATTTGCTCTCTCCACATCCCTCTCCTCATCCTAGAGGATTCCCTTTGGGCAGAATCCTTTCAAAGGAAGCCTTTAGGCTCAACTCAAAAGGAGTTACACTTTTTAAGGTAATTCATTCTCTCATGTTCTTTTGTTTTATTTTGCTTCTCCAACCCCCTAAACTCTTTTTATTTACTTCTTTTGTAACAACACCAGTATCTTAAATATACTAGGATGTTTTTATAAGATTTATTTGAGCTACACTTCCACACAACTACATCAAATGGTTAAAGAACATAAGGTTTCCGTGGATGGCGAAATTCTGCCTCCCGAAACGATGATTGTTCAACACTCATTTAACACCTTCAAAGGTGGACATTATGATGTCACTATTTTTATATATGATATATAATATGTTTATGTTTTCCTTAAGCTTCTGTTTTTTTCATTTTGGGCATACCTTTATGGTTTCCATTATGGGTAAAACACGATATCTTCATTTTAGGAAGCGCGGACTACCGCCCCCTGAAAGTGATTTGATTCGTTAATACCATATGTGGGATGTGTGAAGGATAAAGTTAATGATATTATATATGTTATTATACTGGAATTATAATATACTCTCATATCATTATGATTCCATTCCAGAAAATATGAAATAGAAATGGAAGTAGCGTTCATGCGTACGTACGGCTTACCGTCTCCATGAACGGTGCATTTCATTTCTTACCTCTAAATGTGATGTAATATTATAAATGAATGTATGTACTGGATATATATGACATATATGATATCTACATCATGAATACCATTCTGGATATAATGAACCTTTGACCAAATTAACAACATGTAAGTGTAAGAAGCCTATTTTTGACTTAAGAACCAAATACCGACAAAATGAACATTATTAACTTAAATAATTACATAATGTTCATATCATTGTAATAAGTGATATAATAAGGATAATGAAGTTGAAAATGGTTCTTAATAAGGTATATATTAACTCTAGTTTATTATTCAGGAGGTTAAAGAACGGTTGAGTCAAGTCAGACACGAGGTAAGGGAACTTCTTAACCCAATTTCCATTCTTTGGGTTAATCTCCTACTTTCAAATTATGTCATGATATTATTATTTCATATCCTGTATTTGTACATTATTTATGTGTACTTGTAGTGAATACACATAATAGATATATTTTATTTTAAAAATTCTCTTTGTAAGGGAACTTCTTAACCCAACTTCCATTCTTTGGGTTAATCTCCTACTTTCAAATTATGTCATGATATTATTATGTCCTATCTTGTATTTTTACATTATTTATGTGTACCTATAGTGAATACACATAATAGATATATTTTATTTAAAAATTATCTTTTAAAGTACTTCGTCTCAATCTCCTTTCATTGAGGCATATTTGGTTTTATACACAAATTTCTTTTATACGGTGTATAAACCCCTTTGACTTTTACGGTTATTCAAAAGGAATCTTTTTATACAAAGCGTTTTGCTAAACGACAAAAGGGAATGTTTTTCTTTCCGTACTTATGCGGCGACAACGACTTCTCCGCCGCCGTGACCATTATTTGAGTTTCGGCTTCCTCTACAAGCCATCATTTTTTTAACGAAAAATAAATACAAAGTTTTAACTTTCTTTTATTTTGGTATTGAAAATGGTTTTGAAAGTGTTTTTATTATATCAATGTGTTGTATTGATATCTTGTGATTGAAATGTGGAAATGTTATGTTTACATTATGCATGTTTTATGTGATACAATTATGTTATGGTTTATGATATGTTTAAACCTATTCATATGAGGAATGTATTGGACTTAATAAGTGACGGGTGGAGCCCGCTATAGCTCCTCGATGCATCGGTAGGTCTCATGAGACAACTAGACGTGGAATTGGCCGAGGCCCTTTCCCAATTTGATTTATGGTTTTGGCCGAGGCCTTAATCATTTTAGATGTCTTGGCCGAGGCCTTGACAAAATGTTTCAGAATGTCCGGCATTATACATTCCCTCATTATGAAAGTGGTTATTGATATTGCATGTGATTATTCGGCCAGTAGAATATCCATGTGAAGAAGTGAATGGCATTATCTCATTTTACTTTTGCCATATTATGTTGAAGTTCATGTTTAAAAGGCTTTTGTTTTAGTTATACATTGCCTTAAATGTTAATGTTTATTTATGAAAGCTTCCGCATTATTGTTATCCTTACTGAGCATTTGAGCTCACCCCTTTCAATGTTTAAAAATTTTCCAGGTTGTGAAGAAGTATTTTATGACTGACTTGCAAGAATAATCAGTGAAGATATGAGTGTGGACTATGAAGACCATGTTTTTTTGTAGTCTGTTTAATTTTGATGTAATGAAAGACTTATGAATGTATCTAGTGTTTCCAAGGCTACTAAACTAATCGGTCTTTCGAGACTTGATCTTTTGTGATCATGCCAATGTTACGAAGTAATGCACCGGCTCTGGGTAGCTGGGGTCGGGGCGTTACAGCAAGGGAAAATAAAGGAAATAAAAATCATATCATATCTTTATGAAGATCAAAACCTGCAAAAGAGATCATAATATCTTAACATGGAATAAATCATAGAAGTGAAAATGAGATCCCCATAATCATAACATAAAACTTGAAACTTTCTGGCATGCACACATAATCATGGAAAATCATTTCTTGTTAGTCATGACTCATTGCCAAGACTATCTTAGTGGACAAAGTCCCTTTCTGAACCGAGTTCACTCCTCGTTTCAGTCCTGTATCACTGAACCAAAATAACCTTCCGTTCCAGCCATGTCTATCTCATGAGATATAAAATCTTTACCCAATGAATTGGAGGGAGATATAGGTCCCACCCATCTTATAATGAATCCTTTCTTATGTGTGCCACATAATCATAAAACATGCATCATCGCATAACACATGTAACAAAAATGGGATTCTTGAAACATCATGACATCATAAATCAATTCATATAAGATAAAGGAATTCATAAAAATAATTCCATCACAACATGATCAAATCAATGTAATAATAGGGATAAAAATATAACCCTTTATTATCTTAGATGGAAAAACTTGAACTCCATTCTTGAGGAAAATATCCTTTCTTCTTCAAAAAACATTTTTCCTTTCATAACATGTCATACAACTTTAAAATAAAAGAAGTTGATTAAAAATAAACTTGAAAACTTTTAAAGGAAGCTTCTTGGAAATAATGTTTTAAAAATCCATTCATGCCGTATAAGTTAAAAAAAACATTCTTCGTACTTTTGTCGGAAAAGTCAAAAAGTACCTCGTACGGAAAAACGACAAAAGATTCCTTTCATATTCTTTACTAAAAACTCACCAAAGGGTAAAATTGGATTTAAACTATTGTAAGTGGATGGAAAAAATATTACATATTGATAAAACATGTATATGGATGATAAAATACACCCCAGTAAATACTTACGAATAAACAATCTCGTATAAAAATGAGATTGTGATATTTCCCTTACCTTAGGTCCAATTTGCTTTGTACGTGTCCGAAGCTCCTGTATAATGGTTTAAATAATGTTATTGACTTATTCCAGAATCATACATATTTATATGATATCATATATGGTCATATTATTAGCTTCTTGTTAGTAATATTTCATTGTTACTTGTTACTCGGGTCTTTATAACTTTTTGTTCTTATGCGTGTTTTGTCGAATAAATTCTTATTCTTATCTTTAGGTTATAGATAATTCATTTCCAGAATGGTATTAGTGTAGTATATACCATATTCATTCATTCAATTCATTTATATAATCATTATGAAATGAAGATCATGTAGAACGAGTCGCATCACATCGTGGAGACGGTATTCCGTACGTACGCACGAGTGATGATATCGTTCCTATGATCGTGGAATTGTATTGGAGTATATATATATATTATTTCAGTATCAATATTACTTAATAATAATCATATATAGTTACTCATTACACCATTATACCCATCCTTGTAAGGTGATGGTGGAAAATAGATTACACCACGGCGTGGAGACGGTATTCCGTACGTACGCACGCGCGGTGATTTCATTTTTCCGTAGGATGGATAGAAGGTGAATTAGGGTTGTTTCATATTTATAATAACATATCAGTATGTAAGTAATACTGATGTTATTACTTTATCATGAAACAACTAAAGAAGAAGAAGTTGAAGAAGAAAGAAATTGAAAAGATCGGTAATGGATATTACCTCTTCTTTGGAACGCCTCTTTGAATCCTCCACTTAAGGAACTAAGATTGGTCTTTGTAGAAGACCAGGACCTCTAGGATTATTCTAGGGAAGTGGAGAGGAGAAAATGGCAGGGGTTGGCCGAGCTTGAGTGCTCAAATTGGTGTGAGGAGGAGGGGGAGGAGGTTCCCTTTTATAAGGGAGGAGAGGGGCACCTTAGGAATATCTCAAAATATTATTTTATATTAAAGTCAAAATCGGTTTATAATGGTTCAAAAGGGTCTTATTTAGAAGCTAAAGTGGGGATGGGTCGAAATCCTATCATCCAATATGATTTAGACAAGTTTAGGGTATTATTTTAACCTTATCAATTAGATTTAACTCTAAGTTAATTAATTTAACTTTTACCGTGTCTTTTTGTTTTCTTTCACTATATGGTTAATACACTTACTATAACATGCCAAACGAACCCCAAATTGTTTATTATTAATATATATATCCTTATCTAAGTCATTTGGCCGAACCTTAGATTTTTAGGAATAAAATAACAATTAATAATATAATATTTGATTTAAAAACTATTTTGTGTCAATTTTGACACTATTTGATATATGATTTTTGTGAAAGTCATAAAAGAATTATATGTTCGAACCAAGTTGATTAAATCAACATTAAGATATCATAGTAACCTATAAAATTAGTTAAATTCATAAATAGTCTCAAATTACATTTATTTTGGTGTTTATAACATCAATTATGTCAATATTTCATTAATAAGATAATTACTGCATCATCTTTGTGTCATAATTAAATTAAATTATTTGATGTCTAAAAATTACAAATAAAATACCATCATGTAGGAAATCTGTTTAGATTTCTAATGAATATTTACAATCGAATTTATCTTATGTATAACCCTATATTAAAAATGATTTACTTATTAAACTTTGATTTTAACTATTTTAACCCTTCTTTAAATAAATTAATAATAAATGTCCTAATCTAATCCAAGTGGGCCGAAATGGTCATATTTTATTCCGAATTTTGTTTTTGGTCGAATTACACTTGTCCAATAGAATTAGGACATGTGTTAGGGTAATATTAATATCATATTTACCCTTAGTTACCCTATTTACTATTAACCGCGGTAAAAATAGTAAAAAGTTACTATTCACCAAAAAATTATTTTCATCTCATTGAACCACATTTTAGTCCTTGATATTAACCGTGTCTCTCGGATTTTTAAAATTCCATTCACAGAAGCGGTAAAATTAAGTTTTATGCAAAATTCAGTTTTTAACCTACCACTTAGTGGTTTCACTATTCATCAAAAATTGAAAGTTTTCAGAAAAATACCAAAATTTCACCCTAGGCTAATTTCGATATTCTGAGTCCAAAAATGAAGTCCATTTTGAAAAATAAAATTTATAAAATTTCAAAAAGTGGTTATTACTATTCATAACGGCTAGTTTTAATAGCATATTGTTGTTTAGTGAAACTCGGTATTGCGTACGACGCAAGCTATCGAGGAAGGTCGCGATTGCGTGTAAAGCAAGCCAAGCAAGTGTTGTGTAGAAAAAGATTCCTTTGATGATAACATAAAAGTCTCAGGTGTTACAGATATGGTGGAATTTGATGGTGGATATTTCTTATATATGATTAGAGTGAATTATTATTTCATGAATTTGTTGTAAGACACTAGGTTCGGGGATCCTATAGTTGAGAAATATATATATAAACTCATCTTTGAGATCACAATATGGTATAGGTAATGTATAGTAAGCATCAAGTGATATTTTTATAGAATCAATATTTTTATTTTTTTGAGAGATTTTTATCCCTATGAGACTCATACATTTCTTTTATTAGATAATATTAGAATTTATATGTCATAATATTTCTTAAAGGAATAATTCCTAATATGCCTCAGACCCACAGTCCCTAATAATATTTCAAAAATATAATCATTACACACTGGTTTTGATACCAACTGAAGTGACCCAAACATAAATGTCAAAAATTAAAATATAAATAGAAAACAACAAATAACTCTCATAAAAAATACCATTTAGGTTTATATTTTTAGAAATCAGGGAAAAATTACTTGAAAAACACATATTTTCTCAACAAATGGGAATTTTTTTCAATAAAACTATGTATTCTTTATTTTACCATATGTATAAAGAATATCCTAAAAAATTTCCATACATCATGCCTTTCTAACTATATATTACATAATATAATTCTTATTAACCTATGGAAATTGAAGCATAAGAAGGGTGATCTCAAATTCCCAATAAAAAACATAAGAAATATGAATCAAATATCATAAGTGAGCAAAATATGAGTATGTGCATATCAGAACAAAATAAAGTTACACGAAAATAGAATAAGGAAATTATACCCAATAAACATGGATCACAAACTGCATTTAATGGGATAAAGATTTGTCATGACCTAGAACAAGATTTATATAAGTGTGGAAATATTTGAAAACAATTGTGATCATTGAAAACATAACATAGGAATAAGAATGTGGCATAAGAATGTTCTACATACATTAAAATATAAAATCACATCCTTTAAAAAGTCTTATTACAAATAACCTTATCACATAGTGTATCATGAATCAGTACGTATTTCATATAACATAGTGGATCAGGTGTCACTACTTGTTTCACAGAGTAGACCAAGCATCGCAAAATGTCTCTCAAAATTATACTGTGAGATATTAATCATTATCCATGAATTGGATATCTATAACATGTCCACCCATCATATAATTATGAAAATCAAAATTTATTCCACAAGAACAAAATAGAATTGAACAATTCTTCAATTCATAATTAATATAATAGATTCAAACCAAAACACCCATATCTGGTGAAAAAACATAATATTTGGATTTCTAGAATATACCAAGAAAAATTACCTAATTTTAGCATTGCAAAGTGTAAAATATCAAACAAATAATTGGATAAATTATATCTCTAAGTATATTTATGGTTTGGAGTTTTACGCAATTTGTACAAACTCTTACTTGATAATACTGTTGGAACCACGAACATTCTATGAAAGAAATGGGGTTTGGTTTCTGTTTGTTTTGTATCCTTATTGGATGTCCATAATGTTTTATAGGAAGGGGATCATACAGTTCAAGCATACAACATTATTGAAGGCGGCATTGTTTCCCAGTGTTTGCCAAATTTTTTGGCCTGAAAATCAGGAAATAGGGAATTGTGTGTTTGGAAAAGGTATTTGGGAAAAAGATTAAAGGGTGATTAGAAACGTATGTGCAAGGCATTATTTGGGATCAGTGCGTCAAAATATTAAATAATACAAAATTTCATTCAAGTCATGGATGTCCATGAAAGATGGTGTTGTGTGAAAAAAATTTATGTGCCTAGTACGACGCCAAAAGGGGTTATGTGTGATCAGAAAGAAACATATTTTCACCGATGAAGATGTGTTGGGATCTTGCTAGAAGGTCTTCAAAGGACTATAAATATGAGGCTACCCCAAGGAAGTCTTAATGATTTTTCAATGAAAATCTGGTTTCTCTACCACATGAATGATTTGAACGCGAAAGATTGGAAGAGAGTTAATCTTGTGCCCATGGTGTTCCATTAGTATGAAAAGACTATGTTAACCCTTAGGTGTAGTTTTCTGAAAGATAAGTGTTGTGAGGAATGTTGGGGTTGATCAAAATATATCTTTTGTGCAAAATCCCAAATATATCGTGCAAATTGAGGTATTTTATGCAAGTACAATATTGTGCTTCTGACAATCTTATGATTATCCAGGTTGCATGATCAGTGATCTCAAGTGCATTAATTCAGGACATCAATGAAAGAATTATCTCATGATAAACATGAAATTATTCTTCAATGAAAACCTATTCAAGGGACCTTAATGTCGATAAACTAAGTTTGACTTCTCTCAAGGCAGTGAGATAGGGGGAGTCAAGGGAAGTGATCTGAGGGATGTAGTGAGCTATTTCTGATCCTTTGTCAATGCATTGTGCTTGGGATAGTGTGATTGTACCCGAACATTGTAATCCATAGTTAGTGAATTTTAGTGTAATTAGTTTTGACCATAAACATGTTGGTGTATGATCCTTGGACATATCCCTTAGTGGTGAACCATGTAAAAGTGTTCTGTGGTCTCTTTTATTATGGTTGTGTTCTTTCTATTCCCTTAAATTTTACTAGTTTAATGATTTCTTCCACTGTGGGAACAAGATCCATGTTTAAAAAAAAATTAGACAGTGATTCACCGCTCCCCTTTCAGGGTGTCCTTGGGTCCTACAAGTGGTATCATAGGGTAAAGGTTACTGGTGTTAGATATGTTCTTTTCCATCATGGAGAATGCATTCCATGATAGGGGATTCCCACTCTTATATGGAAGTAATTTTTATATTTTGAAGAACCAAATATGATCTCATTTAATATCCCTTGGAATGGAAGTCCTCTTTTATACTGTGAAATGAATACAAGTTACAGATCCAAAAGGTTTTTCTATGAATGATACATACAAGAATGTTATTGATGTAGATGCTAAAGCCTAGAATGATATCACTGTGGCTTTTTCAGACCATATCTCTTTAAAGGTGATGAGTTTCACCTCAGCAAATTCTTTGTGGGATAAACATGAAAATATTTATGAAAGATGTAGCAATGTGAAGGAGGAAAATCATAAATTCCTTCACAATATGTTTGATGATCTGAAGATGAATCCTGATGGGAATGCATGTTTCTTCTTCAATCGAATTACTAAAGTAGTGGGAGAAATTCTAGGTCTTGGAGAGGAAATCATAGATATTGATATCATAAATAAATCTTAAGAATACTTCCTTCATTTTAAAAAGCAATGGTGTCATCCCTTGGAGAAATAGATCTATCTAAATTATCTCTAGATGGTCTGGTATGTTGTCTAGTGGCATATGAGACGAGAGTCAAACCATAAGATTCTATGAATCGTGTTAGCAAGGAAATGGTGTTCAAAGCCATGAACAAATCTAAAATTTTAGGATATATTGGTAGTGAAGATGATAAGGAAAAAATAAATTATTTCTCTCATTTCCATGAAGCAGAATAAGGGAAAAGTTAAATTTAAATGTAAGATACATTTTTACTGTATTCGTTGTGGAAGAGTTAGGATCATTTCCTCTTAGTGACAATGAAATATTGATTCCAAAGAGATAGAAGAAGAAGAAAATTATAAGCCTCAAAAAGGTTTTTTCAAGAAGGGAGACTTAAAATATGGAATGAAAGTACCGAAGAATAGTTTTTTCTTGTGAAGAAGATGATGATGATATTGATTTAGGTGAAGAAGAAGATCTATAATTTAAAACAAGAAACCATGCTTCCATGATGGATACCATTAAAAATCTGGAACCCATGATCAATAAAGACAAAGATAATCAGATTACACCTAATTTTGATCCCAAGATGTTTGAATTGGGACTCAGCATGGCTTCTCTCCTGCATCGTGCTCCGCTTGGGCTTCTTGGAGATCCTAGATGGGGGGAGGCAGGCGCGACGCCTTCAGCTTCTCTCCTCTCCCCTCATTTCCTCCCTCTTTATTTCTCCTCCCCCCTCCCCCTGGTTCTCCTCGTCTCTGGTTTTGGATTCGGTTCGATTTGGTTGTGTTCTCGCCTATTCAATTGGCTCACGTTCGATGTTCATGACAGAATGGTAGACCGACGATATTTCCGTTGATGTTTGTTTGTAGTTGAAGGATTTGGCTGCTCTAATCCCGTCTCTAGATTCTTTTTCTTATACACCTATCTAGGTCAGATCTGGGTTGGATGTTTCTTGGAGGCTTTGGGTTTAGTGGTTCAGCGGATGAGGGTCTTCAAGGTACTCTGTGACGGCTTTTCCTATTCCGTTGGCTTCTGGTTTCTTCCTCGTCAAAGATGTCATCGCTGGGATCTTCGACAACTCTGATTGCTGCTCTGACCTCTCTTTTCACTATACCTCTCCAAGTCAGATCTGGCACGGTGGATACATATATGTTTTTGGGAAGTGTGGTTTGGTGGTCAGCAGTGTTCCATGCACTCACCCCTTTGACTATGAGTTCACAATCGGCATTAACTCCTTCATGGTTACCACTATGTTATGTCGGTTTTGATTGGTGTTTTTCCTCAAACATTTGGCGATGTTGACTGGGTTCTTTCTGCGGATGATTTACCGTTCAATTCATGTTGGATTGGTTAATGTGTTTCGTCTCTTTTGGTGGAGGCCCTTATTGAAGGTTTATTCTGAATTCATGGTTGCTTGATGTTTCAAAGGTGTAATGTTTTGGTTTTGTCGGCGGTGATGATGAACTACGAAGAATGGCTCTCCCGGTGAGCTAGTGTGGGCTTGGCCAGCAATATAGAAGATGAATATTGGACGATGACAAAAGACAATGATGATGAAGGTTGGAAGGCGATGTGATATCAGATGATGGGTTTCTCTCGGGTAGAGGTATCCTCGATCCATGGGTCCAGTATGTGTTTTTGAATTTTGAATTTTGAACTGGATACCTTTTTTTTGTTTACCTTTTGGTGTTTGGTTACCTCTCACCCTAAAAGCGGCCATTTTGAAAATAAAAAAAAAGAATATTTGGTGTGGTGATCCCAAGTTGCAAATTAAGGATGCATTTTCCTATATTTAGAATAAATGTAAGAGATGCAATAATTGGAATGAAATTGTAGAATAATCATCTGAATATGTTGATGAGCATGAAGCTGAAATTGAACAACTAGAAGAACTAGTGAGAGTACAGTCTTTAATCCTTGAAAGAAAAGATGATGTTTTGGAACAAAATATTAGAATTAATGAATAAGAAAAGGTCATAAATGAGCTTACGTCCAGACTAGAAGAGAATTTCAGGACTGTTGAGGGTCGTGAGGAAGAAGTTGTTACTCTTAAGAGTAAAATTGGGTGTTAATCAACCACAAATGAGGGTAAGAAGAAAATTCATTTTAGAATAATCTATGATGGAGAATTACTTGTGAGAGCCAAGCGTGTTTTATATGGGGTTGAAAAAATATTGTGCGATCAAAGACCCACTTGCATGGGAAATAATGGAATTGGTTTTGAAGCTAAGACATCAAAAACTAGAAGTGAAGAGAGACAAAAGAATGGCAAGAAGAATGTTGGACATGTTGAAAAGTTTCCTGAAGTGTTGAAAAAAAACCCTCAATCCAAACTAAAAGAAGAAATAAATATTATCCTAAAATTAATAGAAATGATAGGAAATCAAATATTTTTTCCAAGGAAGAAGGAATGAGTAGAAATAAAAGTGAGAGGACATTTTCTCTCATGAAGTGTCAGTTCTATGGCTATCTAGGATATACAATGTCATATTTTAAAGAGGTAGTGAGATAATGAATGGTGAAGATCTAGGAAGTCAACAAAGGAGACCGATTTCATATCCTACATATTATAGAATAAATAGTTTATATGGATACATTTGTCACTATTCTAACTTTGGACAAAAAGGTATGTATTATAGGCAGAGGTATGACAAGAGAAATTCATAAAACTCTCAGAGATAAGAGAATATTGACCCTTTTTATGGTGTTGTTCTCACAAATAGGTTTTATCCTCTGGAAGAAGAGTATGGGGGTGAAAAATCTCATTATGTGGTTGAAAGAATTGGAAGGCCATTAGATTCCAACACTCAGTCCAATCTCTCACGGAAAGAGAAGAAGAAAATTGAGAAATCCAGTCTTGCAGAAGTATCCATCAATGTTACAAAAAAGTAGCAACACCTGGATTCTTGATAGTCGATGCTCATCCCATATATATATATATATACTAATCTTAGGTTTTTCTGCATCCACATGTCATTTCAGTATTCCTCCACACCCTTAAATATCTACGTGGAATGAATACAAGCCTCCATGTCCCTCCCGCTCAATTTCTTTACAATTATCTCCCACCTTCTCCCGATCACATTCAGCCTACCCATCACAAAATCCCACTCCCCCATTTCCATTTTCCACTGCTACTCCTATATTCATTCATCGCAGTCCACCTTTATCACCTTCATCATTCTCCCCAATCTAGGGTTTCCACAATTTTACCATTCTCTTCATTCACCACCTTCACCTTTCCATCGTGTTCCGAATCCCAGGCCCATTCTGGTTTCACCTCTTTGTGGCCTAGGGTTACCCAAAAACCCTGGCCGACGTCTTTGTCCTCCCCCCAGTTTCCTTGAAGTCCGACATGATCCTACTCTCTCTTAATCCTTCGCCTGGTTTCATCTCACCTCTCCATCGTGTAATTTTTCATAGTTTTGATTTACTTCCAATTATCTATGGCTCACGATTTCATTCAGAACCACTAAACGACCGGTTGCGCGTTCCTATGACAAGCCTTACCTATTTGGGATCCTTCTCATGATTCCTCTAATTTCCTACTATTGACATATATCATTTCTGGTGTCGAGCTACAACTATATCCTTCAAGTGCTTCCGGTAACAAAATATCCATGGCTTTTCATTCCTTCCATCAATACCCGCCTATGCAATGTGTTTACCTCTATTTCTCTTAGGGTTCCCACACAACATTAATGTCTTGACCTAATTCAAATCCCACAAATATGGAGATGACCTCCTTCTCGTGACTCCACTCCTCTCTTACTTGGGATCCTACTCGTGATTCGCCTCATCACCTACCACGACTCCTGAATATCACTGCTGACAACTTTCTCAATGTAATTCCTTTGAACAATTTCAGTAACAAACAATACAATTTCACTGTATCCCCCTCACGTATTCAATCTAGTCCTAACTGTTCCTGTATAATAACCCTGGCTACGTACTCTCACTGAATATTCAAGAATTTCCTCACAGTCGACCTATACACCATCATTTGCAGTAGACATATTTTCTTCTCAATCTGTATAGAATAATTTTTTCTTCCAACCTTCATTACACTTTAAATATTAAGATTTTTTCATATCTTTCTCCAATATTTATTATACCGCATTTCATAAGAATTTTCAAATTCTTGAAACTACATATATGCTTCTCTGATTTAGAAAAACCGAGTCAAAAACTTCCTAGTTTTTTAACATCTGCATTTTGTACAATATTTCATATCTTTATGTTCAACCAAATTATTCGTTATAGCACCGTTAAGCAGAATTTATTTTATTCAATACATAACTGGCCCTATTTCTATCATGCATATTTTTCAGTTCTATTTCTATAAATGTGTAAACGTGTTTAATTACATACATTATCAACTTACTAAGACTATCATTTCTTCTTATGTATGCTCCTTCATTCCTCTAGAATGAATATTTCCTCTTTCTAATTTCTTCAAGAATAAACTCATATTCGCTTTGTTCCTGGTGTTATGTGTAAATGAAAACTGGATTATTTGATTAGTTTGTTCTCTGATGTCAACTTTATAGGATTTTATCATTTTTGTGGTTTCTGATGTGTGAAATATTTTTATTTTTTGAGATTGGATCGTATTGAAGAACATGTTTTCAAATCAATGAACATGTTTTCAAAGAAAAACTTTTTGAAGAACGTGTTTTCATTATATTTTAAGAGGTTTGATCATGTTGTTTTTTTACCAACTAATTCTTCATCTCTATTTGATTTATTGTTAAGGACTCATCAATTTTATATTATTTACAACTCAAGGGGTTAATGATACATTTATAATCACATACGTCTTGATTTTGACTTGACAGTACGTGAATTAGTCTTCAATGGGTAGGTATGAGTTGTTTTGGCTGTTTTTGTATGTGCGAAAATGTTCAATTTATAATGTTTTTATTTTTAGTGAGCAATTTTTCCTTGGTCATTCTCAAAACATAATGCTCCATTTCATTAGGAATTTTGTTATTTTTTTCATACATAAGTTGAACTAGATGAACATGTTTGGTATACCCAAATTTTTTAGTCCTTAACAATTTTAATCTATTTTCATATAATTTTAAATTTTGTACTATCCATGTTATTTTCATTAATCATTTTTAGATCTGTAAGGCGGTCATTCATTTTTGTTGTCTGTTTTCCATATTTTTGAAATTTCATTGGACCATCATCCTCTTTGGATGATCTTCCTATTATTTTACCAACTAATTCTTAGACTATATTTGATTTATAGGTAACAACTGAACAATTTTATATTTTTTACAACTCAATGGATGAATAATATAGTAATAATCTTTTTCTTCTTGAGTTTGTCTTAATAATACTTGAATAAGGCTTCAATGGGCGGGTATGAGTTTTTTTGGTTGTTTTTTTCCTTTGCATAAATGTCCAATTTCTATTGTATTTTTTTATAGTTCATGGTTGTATTTTTCATTTTCAAAATTTAATGTTTGGATTTCTTTAGGTTTTTTTGTTATTTTATGTTGGCTTAAATTGAACTTGCTGAACATGTTTGGTAAACCCAGTTTTTTATATTTTAATTATTTAAATGGAATTTATAATCTTTTTAAATTTCTAACCATCGCGTTTATTTTCATTAATGATTTTTTTATATTTGAATGGAGGCCATTCATTATTTTTTTCTACTTTTCCCCATTTTTCAAATGTCATTGGACTAAGGTCTAGTTTGGTTGATCTAGGTGTTTTTTTACAAACTAAGTCTTCATCTTGATTTGATTTATGGTTATGGAATCACAAATTTCATATTTCTTACCACTCAAGGGGTTAATGATACAACTATAATCATGTGCTTCTTCATATTGACTTAGAAATAATTAAAATTTATTTAATAGGCATGTATGACAGGTTTTGGTTCCTTTTTGCCTTTGTATAAATTCTCAATTACTAATGGGTTAATTCCTCGTGCGTGGTTTCCTTTTGAATTTTCAAAACATATTGCTTTCATTTCCATTGATTAACTATTATTTTAGGTTGAATTAAATTGAACATTCCAAAAAAGTTTTTTAAACCCAGTTTTTTCCAGTTTTTAAGAATTTGAATGAATTTCCATATGTTTGTCAATTTCTTACTATCCATGTAAAATTTCAAATGTGTTTTTTCAGCTTGCAAGGATGTATTTTTCATTTTCAAAATATACTGCTTGCATTGCCTTTGATTTACTGTTACATTATTCTGGATGAAATTGAACTTACCCAACATGTTTTGTATACCGAGATTTTTCAAATATTAAGTATTTTAATGAAATTTCATATCTTATCATGGGTATTTTATTTAAACATTTTTTATATTTTAAAGGTGGTCATTCAATATTGTTTTCTTTTTTTTCTAAATTTTTTAAATGTTTGGACCAATGCCCTATTTTGTTGGGTGGAAGTCATGAATTGATAGGAAAAAAGGTCAAAAAATGTGTTTGGTTTGCAATGGAAATTAATTTAAAAAAGATATTACAGATTATAATCAGGTTATCACTAAATATCCATCGTACTTTCCCCAACATAACTCATAATAATTACTTTAATGCATTTATAAAGGATTCTCAATCTCAATCAAAATTTAAATATTACTTTTTATTGACTTTCTTTTTTCAAGTATTTTGTTGTTGTGTTCATAATATATCAGCTCCTATTACATTTATATGTTCCAGTGATTAATATTTTTTCATTCCATGTATTCAGGTTCTTCCATTGGTTTTATTTGTACTTCAAACAACTAACTCAATGTAGTAAAACCCATGGTTTGGATATATACTTGAATCTTTTGTTTCGTTATAGTTTGTATTAACATATAGAAATTAATTACTTAAAAGTTTTTCACCGAAGCTTTTTTAACAGTGTTATTATGATGAATTGTTTTATGTGGCTCTTGAGGCTTTTCTTATGCAGTGTCTCATTTGATGGCCATCTTATGGCACGTGGAAAACTAGACTAAAGGTTTCTCTTTTAATACTACTCTAGTTTGGGAACACACATTATTTTTTCTTTATGTTTGAAATGGCATGTTACAAAATAATTCTCCACGGTTATCTATACTAATAATGTAGTTCACTAATACACTCTAATGATGGGATAATATCATAAAATAGTTGATCTTAATAGGAAATTTATATACATTAAAACAGATAATCCATGTTATGATATGTAATGATTGTTTCCTGTAATAATGTTATCCCATATTATGAATTGTTATATTTTTATCCAGTTGAACAGATTTACTTTTCAAGGAATTGTCACTATTTTTTTTGTTTTGTAGTGAAACACATTTCTCTATAAGTGAACAGATTTACCAGTACTAGAATATTTTAGTTTATAGTTTATGTTTGTTGAAATGAAGTGATTATATCTCTAAAATTTAACATATTTACCAATTAAGTGATTTTCTAATGGATTTTGACTCATGTATGGGCCTTTTTTGTTTTCCAGGTGAAGATATTTTCTAGTTGAACATATTTATATTTCTTGGAAATGTCAATTTTTTTGTTTCTCAGTAAAACATATTTCTCCATTAGTGAGAAGATTAACCATTAATGGATTTTTTTTGCAGTTGAAGTCTATTGAAATTAAGTGAGTCAATCGATACAGGTGAACAGATTGACCATTCAATTGAATTTCCTATTTATGTTGACTGATGTTCGGGTAAATTATGTTTTCCAGTTTAACAGATTTACCAGTTTAATATATTTAACATTACTGGATTAATTTTGTTTCCATTAAGATGATCCTGGAAAGGACCCTGACAGGATCTGGGAGACCATTAAATAGATGGAGATTACCAGTTATGTGATCCAAGCTACCTTTAGGTGAGATTTGACATCATTCACATAGGTTCAAATTGGCCTTAATGCAACTCAAGATGACCATTACATGCAAGAAAAATGACCCTTGCATGAGTTTTACTACCCTTAAATGAATCAATATTATCATTCATGAAGCATATGAAAACCAACCTTACTCTTACATCAACATATAATACCCATCACCGAGTTTCATTAAAATCACATGAATCATAATTTAGATTTCATTGATGGAATAAAATCGAGGTTACCCTTTTACTATCAATGATGAGCCTTACGTGAGGTAGAGTTAACTCTCGGAAATACTAGATTTCTCTTACCTACATGAATTGTGTTTTGTATAATCCAAAATTAATTGAAAAATAATGAAACTTACACAACCATAATATGTGTCAATAACTCACACTATTCTGATTTTCACTAATATAATGTTCTTCTATTACAGGTATCCTATTCATTTTTCATAATAATATCTATCATTTACTCACATGCATTTTTAATTCCATATTGTAGGGATCAAAATATTTTTCTACCAGTTGGCTAATGAGATGTTGACTACAATGCATAATCAATGTTCGAGAAATTTCCTTTTCATTACTGGGTGTTGTGTAATTTCGATGGTTTCATCATCCAATGTCTAAAATGATGCCCCATGTAGAGACCTGAAACTTGACGTACATTGAAATTACATTAAATTTGCGGAATACTTAGTACATAACAAAAACACACACACAAGGATCGTAATAGTTTAGTGTCTTTGGAAACTCAGAATATAATCTTCTAATCCTGGTGAAAGATCTTCAACATCTCCCATAAAGATCTTCCTTTTTTTATATACGTAAAACCATTCTTTTATGTCCTGGGGAAAATTAAACATAAAAGGGTGATCTCAAATGCTCAGTAAGGGTAAACAAAAGAAATATCAATCACATCATATATATAAGCACATAACTTTTGGAAATCTTAACCTGCAAAAGAGATCATAATTTCATAACATGGGATAAATCTTGGCAGTGAAATGTAATCACAATAATCATAACTTAAAACATGAAACTTTGTGGCATACACACATAATCATAGAGAATCAAATCTTATTAGTCAAAACTCATTGCCAAGACTATCTTAGTGGACAAAGCCCCTTTTTGAACCGAGTGACCCTCGTTTCAGTCCTGTTTCACTGAACCGGTATAACCTACCATTCCAGCCATGTCTATCTCATGAGATATAAAATCTTTACCCAATGCATTGGAGGGAGATATAGGTCCCACCCATCTCATAATGATATCATTCTTATGTGTTCCACAAAATCATAAATCATACATCATTTCATAACCCACGTAATAAAAATGGGAATCTTAAACATCATGACATCATAAAACAATTCATATAAGATAATGGAATTCATAAAAATATTTCCATCACAACATAATCAAATAAATGTAATAATTGGGATAAAAACATAACCCATTATTATTTTATATGGAAAATAATTTTGATAAAACACTTGAACTTCATTCTTGAAGAAAATATCCTTTCTACTTCAAAAATAATTTTCCTTTCTTAACATGTAATAAAATTTTAAACTAAAAGAATTTGATTAAAAATAAACTTGAAAACTTTTAAAGGAAGCTTCTTGGAAATAATGTTTTAAAAATCCACACATTCCCTATAAGTTAAAAAAAACATTCTTCGTACTTTTGTTGGAAAAGTCAAAAAGTACCTCGTACAAAAAATGAAAAAAGATTCCTTTCATATCTTTTACTAAAAACTCACCTAAGGGTAAAATTGGATTTAAACAATTGTAGGTGGATGGAAATAATATTACATATTGAAGAAACATGGATGTGGATGATAAAATACACCCTAGTAAATTTCAAAGTATAAACAATCTCGGATAAAAATGAGATTGTGATATTTCCCTTACCTTAGGTCTGATATGATTCGTAAGTGTCCAAACCTCCTCTATAATGATTTAAATAATGTCATTTACTTATTCCAGAATCATACACATTGTTATGATATCATATATGATTCACTAATGACCTTATATTACCCGTTCTTTTTTAAATTCATGTTAAAGTAGCGTTTGGGGTAAAATCGTCTCATTTGTCGTTCGTGTTTTAACTTGTAATTATTCATATGATTACTTAGATCATTATTAATTAATTATAGAATATATAACATGATTTATATATAATATATATTCAGAATATACATATATATCATGGATCGATAAATGGAAAGAAATACACCGTTCATGGAGACGGTTGGTCGTACGTAAGCATGAACGCTGTTTTCTTTTCGTTATTGAAATGAGTGGAATTAAGTAGATGACATACATATATATACACATAATTCCAGTAGCTTTATAATGTCATATATTTCATTATTATTTCTTATATATAATTTATAATCATTCTTAAATGGTTAACATGGAGAATGAATCTCATCGCGTCGTGGAGACGGTAGTCCGTACGTACGCACGAGCGATGATATCATTTCCATAATTATTGAATTGAATTTGAGTGGATGATACAATATATCAGAATCAATATGATGTTATAATAACTATGTATAGTTATTCATTACACCATTATACCCATCCATGTAAGGTGGTGGTGGAAAATAGATTACACCACGGCGTGGAGACGGTATTCTGTATGTACGCACGCGCGGTGATTTCTTTTTCCGTAGGATGGATAGATGGTGAAATAGGGTTGTTTCATACTTATAATAACATATCAGTATATGAGTGATACTGATTTTATTACTTCATAATGAAACAACCTAAGAAGAAGAAGTGGAAGAAGAAATAAAGATGAAAGAATCGGTAACGGACATTACCTCTTCTTTGAAGTGCTTCTTTGAGACCTCCATTTAGGGCACTAAAATGGGTCTTTGAAGAAGACCATAACCTCTAGGATGTTTCTAGGGAAGTGGAGAAGATAATATTTCAGGGGTTGGCCGAGCTTGAAGGCTCAAAGTTGTGTGAGGAAGAGAGGGAGGAGGTTCCCTTTTATAAGGGAGGAGAGGGGCTCCTTTGGAAAAACTAAAAATATTATTTTATTATAAAGTCAAGTTAGGTTTTAAATAGCTCCAAATTGATTTATTTCGAGGATAAGGTGGGTATGGGTCGAAATACTCTCATCCAATATAATTTAGACAATTTTAGGTTCCTATTTTAACCTTATCATTTAGATTTAACATTAAGTTAAATAATTTTACTTTTACCGTGTCTTCTTGTGTTCTTATACTATAAGGTTAATAAAATTACTATAAGAAGCCAAACGAACCCCAAGTTGTTTATTATTAATATATATAACCTTATCTAAGTCATTTGGCCGAACCTTAGATTTTTAGGAATAAAATAACAATTAATAATATAATATTTTTTTAAAAAACTATTTTATGTCAATTTTGACACTATTTAGTAATTGATTTTAGTGAAAATCATAACAGAATGATAAGTTAGAAAAAAAGTTAATTAAATCAATACTAACATGTCATATTAACATAGAAAATTAGTGGAATTCATAAAAAGTCTCATATTATATTTATTTGGTTATTTATAACATCAATTATGTCAATATTTCATTAATAAGATAATTACTGCATCATCGTTGTGTCATAAATAAATTAAATTATTTAATGTCTAAAAATTACAAATAAAAAACCATTATGTACTAAATATTTTTATCTTTCTAATGAATATTTATAGTCGAATTTATCTTATTTATAACCCTATATTAAAAATGGTTTATTAAATAAACTTTGATTTTAACTCTTTTAACTCTTCTTTGAATTAAATAATAAATAATGTCCTAATCTAATCCAAGTAGGCCTAAATGGTCATATTTTATTCCTAAAATTGTTTTTGGTCGAATTACACTTATCCAATAGAATTTGGACATGTGTTAGGGTAATAATAATATCATTTTTACCCTTAATTAACCTATTTACTTTTAACCGTGGTAAAAAAAAGTAAAAAGTAACTATTCACCAAAAAAATATTTTCATCTCATTGAACCACATTTTACATACTGACATCAAACGTGTCTCTCGGATTTTTGAAATTTCACTCACAGAAGCGGTAAAATTAAGTTTTATGAACAATTCAGTTATTTTAACTACCACTTAGTGGTTTCACTATTCATCAAAAATTGAAAGTTTTCAGAAAAATACCAAAAATTAGGCCTAAGATATATTTGATATTATGAACTCAAAAATGATTTCTATTTTACCAAATTCAAAACATATCAGTTGCATTAACTAATTTAAAAATTAATTCCCGTCGTCAAAACAAATAACGTGTTTTTAAGATATAATAACTATCAAAAGATTGAAACTTGTTTATAACTGGTTTAAATGTATAATTACATCCAATGACCAACATTGTATTAAATTGTAAAAATATATTATAAATATACTTTAAAACCACTCGAATTTATAATTTATCACTACTAATTATTTCGATTGAAAAAGTTGTTTTTAATTAAAATTTAGTAATTTTCAGTATTCATTAAAATATGAAAGTTATCCGAAAATCGCCCAAATTTCACCCTAGGCTAATTTCGATATTCCGAATCCAAAAATGAAGTCCATTTTGAAAAATAAAAATTACAAAATTTCAAAAAGTGGTTATTACTATTCATAACGGCTAGTTTTAATAATATTTTAATAGCATATCGTTGTTTAGCTAAACTTGGTGTTGCGTACAACACACGCTATCATGGAAGGTCGCGATTGCGTGTAATTCAAGCCAGGTCAGAGATGTGTGTTGTGAAAGCTCCTTTTGGTGTAGCGTATAACACAAGACATTAATGAAATTAAAAAGAATATTTTTCATAAAATCTTGGGGTGTTACATTCTACCCCCCTTGAAATGAATTTCGCCCTCGAAATTCGTCGGGGTTATAAATGGTTTACTATTCGAAATTTTCTTTAATCGAAACCCACATCGTAAAAAGGAATACCAAAACCAATATTTAAAAACAAAATTATGAAATGTAACGGTTACCCAAATAAACTAATCACTGGGTTTCCGCATAGGTGAAAATATGGATATGGAAGAAAAATCTAACCATCTCGTTCTGATGGAGAGTGGTAAAGAACATGGCTATGGAAAAGCCAACAATCACAAATCCATAAATTTGTGACGATCTAAAGTACCATCTAATTCATCAGATATAAGAGCACTAAGATAACATTTTTGGTTTTCAAGATCATTTCCCTAAAGTTGATGAAATTGGAATTAGAAGAAATAATTTCGTGATTTTGGTATAGTCTCACCGTTTGTCGTTCTTTGGAAAATTTATACTTCATCTCTTAAATAAATGAAGATGAATTTGTCATTCGTGATGTGTTAGCAGATCATGTGATAGAATGATGGGTCATTCCATCTCTTTCAAACAAAAGGTTAGCAAAAGTTATAAGTCCATCTTATGGTTAATCGTATATGGTTCCAAAAATGAACTTATACTTCATATATCATACCGCTTAATAAAATAAAACTAGTTTCTACTAAACATGGACTTCCTGTAGGCCAGTGGTAGGCGATAAAGGCCAGTCGCACTTCGGTTGTGGGTTCGATTCCCACAGCCTTGTCCGACGCGATGGGATGTCGCCCGTCCTGCAGGTTGTCCTTTTTCTAAAGCCATATTACTATAACATCCCATCAATAATATCGAAAAACGTTTTATCCTAACTTATGTCCAAGATAATCCATTCTAATCTTTAGGCTTATCAAAAATACATCGGTCCAAGCTCATAGTATAAAGAAAATGATTACTTGAAATATCATTAACAAAGCATGTGAATACCATCGTTTATCCCCCATATATCTTGTTGGTCACATTCCAATCATGTGAATACCTTAATGATGTATTCTCTTGAAAAATGAATGCCCATTAAACCTTAGTGAAAACATGAATGCTGTAAAAAGTTAACTCTTTCCACATACCAAAATCCAAAAATTCTATGTACTCAAACCATGATATAACCTTTTCCTTATATCAGTCATGAGCTCATGAATACATTTAATTTTCTCCTTATCCATTCATTATGCACATATCATCTACATTCCAAAAATATCTGAATAACCTTTCGTGGATACTGGTACCATTAATCATACACTTTCAAAACTCAAGGAAAGACAACTGTGTAACAATCCTTAGATGTCTCTTTATTCCATAGTACCATGAGATTACTGATACAACATTACACGTGATAAACATGTAATCATTCCACTACATTCTTATACCATTGACCGAGCTTCAACAATTATTTCATCTCACATATCATTTGTAGTCTCTTCATCATTATCCACATAAATACTACCCATACGACCATACTGATTCTCTTCACGAGACTTTCCCTTAGGTAATTGGTTTGCATAATGCCCGTACATTCCACATTTAAAACATTTAACCATTGTTGATGTCGTAGCAATACCATTATCCTCATCCCTAGTGTTAACTGAACCTTTTCCTTTGCACTTACTAGCTTTGTGTCCTTCTTTTCCACACCCAAAGCATCTTCCAGTTCCTTTGAAAAATTCTCCTTGATGCCTCTTCCCACATGATTTACATAGGGGAAATTGAACTTTCTTTCCTCTATGATCATCATGAAACTCCATCTTTCTCTTATTATCCGAGTCAGGAAACTTACCAAATTTTACTTTATTGATCATATTATGAGATTGCTGATTCGGCATAATAATGATGTTTGGACTTCCAAATCCCATTTCAATTGGTTGCTCATGAAAAATATCATTCCATTGTCCATGATATCCTCCATTATCGTGAATCACCTTGTTTCCAGCCATTTTCTAAAACCCACAAAGAATAGTGTGAGAGGAAAAATTCATAATAAAGGGGGAGTAACTTCAATATCTAACATCTTTGGTTTAATCTAATATCGTTACCATAGTTCTAGGACTATATCCTATACGTATACTTATCCTTAGGGACATCCCTATACATACCTTCGTAATATCTATAGGGATCTCACTAACGTTTTCGCATCCTAGTTTCCAAAGGTTGACTAAACCTTTCCTCTGATACCAACTGTAGAGGCCCAAAGCTTGACATACATTGACATTACATTACATTTACGGAATTATTAGTACATAAAAAACACACACACAAGGATCGTAATAGTTTAGTGTCTTTGGAAACTCAGAATATAATCTTCTAATCCTGGTGAAAGATATTCAACATCTCCCATAAAGATCTTCCTTTTTTTTATACCTAAAACCTTTCTTTTTTGTCCTGGGGAAAAGTAAACATAAAAGGGTGAGCTCAAATGCTCAGTAAGGGTAAACAAAAGAAATATCAATCACATCATATACATAAGCACATAACTTTTGGAAATCTTAACCTGCAAAAGAGATCATAATTTCATAACATGGGATAAATCATGGAAGTGAAATGTAATCACAATAATCATAACTTAAAACATGAAACTTTGTGGCATACACACATAATCATATATAATCATATCTTATTAGTCAAGACTCATTTCCAAGACTATCTTAGTGGACAAAGTCCCTTTCTGAACCGAGTGACCCTCGTTTCAGTCCTGTTTCACTAAACCTGTATAACCTACCATTCCAGCCATGTCTATCTCATGAGATATAAAATCTTTACCCAATGCATTGGAGGGAGATATAGGTCCCACCCATCTCATAATGATACCATTCTTATGTGTGCCACAAAATCATAAATCATACATCATTTCATAACCCATGTAATAAAAATGGGAATCGTAAACATCGTGACATCATAAAACAATTCATATAAGATAAAGGAATTCATAAAAATATTTCCATCACAAAATAATCAAATCAATGTAATAATAGGGATAAAAACAGAACCCATTATTATTTTAGATGGAAAATGATTTTGATAAAACACTTGAACTTCATTCTTGAGGAAAATATCCTTTCTACTTCAAAATTACTTTTCCTTTCTTAACATGTCATACAATTTTAAACTAAAAGAAGTTGATTAAAAATAAACTTGAAAACATGTAAAGGAAGCTTCTTGGAAATAATGTTTTAACAATCCATACATGCCGTATAAGTTAAAAAACATTCTTCGTACTATTGTCGGAAAAGTCAAAAAGTACCTCGTACGAAAAACGAAAAAAGATTCCTTTCATATCTTTTACTAAAAACTCACCGAAGGGTAAAATTGGATTTAAATAATTGTAGGTGGATGGAAATAATATTAAATATTGAAGAAACAAGGATGTGGATGATAAAATACACCCCAGTAAATTTCAAAGTATAAACAATCTCGGATAAAAATGAGATTGTGATATTTCCCTTACCTTAGGTCTGATATGCTTCGTAAGTGTCCGAACCTCCTGTATAATGATTTAAATAATGTCATTGACTTATTCCGAAATCATACAAATTGTTATGATATCATATATGGTTCACTTATGACTTTATATTACCCGTTCTTTTGTAAATTCATGTTAAAGTAATGTTTTTTGGTAAAATCGTCTCATTTTTCGTTCGTGTTTTAACTTGTAATTATTCATATGATTACTTAGATCACTATTACATAATTATAGAATATAAAAAATGATTTATATATTATATATATTCAGAATATACATATATATAATGGATCGATAAATGGAAAGAAATACACCGTTCATGGAGACGGTAGGCCGTACGTACGCATGAACGCTGTTTTCTTTTCGTTATTGAATTGAGTGAAATTAAGTAGATGACATACATATATATAGAAATAAATATAGTAGCTTTATAATGTCATATATTTCATTATTATTGCTTATATATACTTTATAATCATTCTTAAATGGTTAACATGGAGAATGAATCTCATCGCGTCGTGGAGACGGTAGTCCGTACGTACGCACGAGCGATGATATCATTTCCATAATTATTCAATTGAATTGGAGTGGATGATACAATATATCAGAATCAATATGATTTTCTAATAACTATGTATAGTTATTCTTTACACCATTATACCCATCCATGTAAGGTGGTGGTGGAAAATAGATTACACCACGGCGTGGAGACGATATTCCGTACGTACGTACGCACGGTGATTTCTTTTTCTGTAGGATGGATATATGGTGAAATAGGGTTTTTTCATACTTATAATAGCATATCCGTATATGAGTGATACTGATGTTATTACTTCATAATGAAACAACCTAAGAAGAAGAAGTGGAAGAAGAAATAAAGATGAAAGAATCAGTAATAGACATTACCTCTTCTTTGAAGTTCTTCTTTGAGACCTCCTTTTAGGGCACTAAAATGGGTCTTTGAAGAAGACCAGAACCTCTAAGATGTTTCTAGGGAAGTGGAGAAGATAATTTTGTAGGGGTTGGCCGAACTTGAAGGCTCAAATTTGTGTGAGGAAGAGAGGGAGGAGGTTCCCTTTTATAAGGGAGGAGAGGGGCTCCTTTGGAAAAACTAAAAATATTATTTTATTATAAAGTCAAGTTGAGTTTTAAATAGCTCCAAATTTATTTATTTCTAGGATAAGGTGAGGATGGGTCTAAATCCTCTCATACAATAGAATTTATACAAGTTTAGGTTCCTATTTTAACCTTATCATTTAGATTTAACATTAAGTTAAATAATTTTACTTTTACCGTGTCTTCTTGTGTTCTTATACTATAAGGTTAATAAACATACTATAAGAAGTCAAACAAACCCCAAGATGTTTATTATTAATATATATAACCATATATAAGTCATTTTGCCGAACCTTAGATTTTTAGGAATAAAATAACAATTAATAATATAATATTTGTTTTAAAAACTATTTTATGTCAATTTTGACACTATTTAGTAATTGATTTTTGTGAAAATTATAACAGAATTATAAGTTCAACCAAAAGTTAATTAAATCAATACTAACATGTCATATTAACCTAGAAAATTAGTAGAATTCATAAAAAGTCTCAAATTATATTTATTTGGGTATTTATAACATCAATTATGTCAATATTTCATTAATAAGATAATTACTGCATCATCGTAGTCTCATAAATAAATTAAATTATTTAATGTCAAAAAATTACAAATAAAATACCATTGTTTAGGAAATCTTTTTATATTTATAGGGAATATTTATAGTCGAATTTATCTTATGTATCACCCTAAATTAAAAATGTTTTATTAAATAAACTTTGATTTTAACTCTTTTAACTCTTCTTTGAATTAAATAATAAATAATGTCCTAATCTAATCCATGTGGGCCTAAATGATCATGTTTTATTCCTAAGCGTGTTTTTGGTCGAATTACACTTATCCAATAGAATTTGGACATGTGTTAGGGTAAAAATAATATAATTTTTACCCTTAATTACCATATTTACTTTTAACCGTGGTAAAACAAGTAAAAAGTTACTATTCACCAAAAAATTATTTTCATCTCATTGAACCACATTTTACTTACTGAAATCAAAAGTATCTCTCGGATTTTTGAAAT